>OY856415.1:604119573-605440406 GCA_963693085.1 Alisma plantago-aquatica
TAAGATCGCTTCCGCACACATACACTCTGATGACAAAGATAAATCGGGTATATCTCCATATTGGGTTAGTATGTCTTTTATTTATCCACTTTTTGAGTTATTTATTTCTTATTGTATATGCCAGTGTGATAGATCATATTGGGCCACTCAGGGACGGGCGCTTCAATCCTTTTACCACTGTCTAGGCAGTGGGATTGGGATTGGGGTAGGAACGGTTCCGTGACAGTTGGTATCAGAGCTTACACACTCTCATATACTTTAAGTAAATAACTTCTCAAGTTTCTTACACCCAAGAAACCCTAAAGTCCATAATGGTGAAAATTGAGGTGTCTAGGCTCGGGGTCCTGACATAATTTCTCCTATCCGTCTTCACGGTGGTTGAGATCCCCCGCTCTACCTGGCCTCAATTGATCCGGAACTGGACCTAAAGGTTCTCTTGTGTAACCTTAGAGAGTCTTCTAGCATCTCATCTCTTCTTTAAGGACTATCCTAAGCCACCCATGTAGATGAAGATTAGGTAGTCTTCTCATCTCATCATGTGGTCCTTTCTTGTGACTTTTTACCACATGATGTCTCAATTATGGGTAGCTTATGAATGGGATTAATGAATATTGTTAAATCTTGAAAGTTGATACCATGATCTGACCTTAGTTTGAAAACTCTATTTTGAACCATGAATCTTGAAATAAACTACTCATATATGACTCCTAATATCATGAACACCCAATTCAGCTAAAATTTTGACTAGATGCTTTCTATGCTTGAGGTAAATGATACTATTTATGATAGGGTGAAATAAGAAGGACTTATACCTTATACCTCATTGTTTATGAGGTCTCTATTTGATTAATGTCCATGTTGCCCTATTTAAACCTCATACATAGTTAAGCAAACTCGTATCCTATTTTATACACATCATGACTATGCTAACAAATTGACTAATTTAGGATTCACAAAATCATGATGTAAGACCATGATGCAAAAAGAAATTTCTCTATTGACTATTGATGCCTTTTGCAATCTCGATTTTGATATGATGCTCTAATTCCTCGAATGTCAAATTAAGATCCTCAATTTCCAAATTATATCACTACCTTGATCATGAAAGAAAGAATTGCCTAATCTATGTTATCAGTTCTACTTATATCATTTAGCTGAATATGCTCATCATGTTAATAGTATTTCTTTTCTACTATAATCCATCTGTGTTAACAATAGTTGTTGGCAGAGAGTTATATCTCTTATTGAGATGTTAGTGTCACCCTGTGGGTTTCCGTATCTTTTAGGTGGTCGTGCAAAACAAGGTAGAGATCGTTTGGTTGAGGAAGATCAACAAGCAGATTAGTAGTTGTTTAAGGTTGGATATGTTGCTAGTATTTTGTAGTAGATTCCTATGTGTCGTCCATATACTCTCAGGTCCTTGGGGGTATTTTGTAGATGTTGTACGTTGATCTGTGGTTTTGGTAGTACTCCATGGTTGTATATGCATTTCTTGTATTTATAAACAAGTTATCCTTTGTAACAAGTTTTTGGCAAGGTGACCATGGTACAGTGACATGTATACCTTTGTGGCATGATATGTAATACATGTGGAAAAACTTGTGGGCCTTGATGAAATGTTTTTCTGCTTGAGGATGTTATACAAAATTGGTTTTAATTTTCATGTTTCCTGGTAATCTGGATGTTTAGAGTTAATTCTGTGCTTTATTTTGAGTAATCTCATTTTAGTGTGATTAGTGTCACAACCAGGCTTATTTTTATTGATGGAGTTAGCTTTTTGCCCTATTCTTTTATCTTCTTGCTACTGCATGATTGTTTCTAACAATCTCAGCCTAGTGAAGTTTTTGCTCTCCCACTCAAGAAAGCTTCATGTAGTAAGATTTACTTGGTTTTTCCCATACGATTCTTGAGTCATGCAGGCCTCACCTATTTCTTCTCAGTAATGAGTAATTGTTATCCTAGAATTAGTTGGTTGGTTAATGATCATAACTTTAATAAAATCCTAGTGAATGGACCATTAATAAGAATATTACTAAAACTTAGTGTTTGAGACACACCAATTACACCAACCGAGATAACTCAAAACAAAAGCACACGATCAACTACTAAACAAACATGTTACCACAAAGGATAAATTGAAACTGGTCTTATATAACCATCTTGAGCGGAAACATATACATCAATGTGCATAACCTGTCACCACATATGTTGCGTACCATACCATAAAGGTTTTACATCACTCTATAGTGGCCATCTTGCCACAACCTATTACAAAAAATAACCTTTCAACATATACAAGACACTTATATACAACCATGGCATACTGCCAAAACACGTGTCGCAATGCAACATCTACAAAACACCCTCTTCTAGGACCTGAGAGTACATGGATGTCACATAGGAATCTACTACGAACCACTAGAATCATGTCCAACCTATGGTGTCCACTAATCTCCTTGTTGCAGATCCTGAATTGCACGATCTCTACTACGCCATGCACATCCACCTAAAAAGATATGGTGAACCACATGAGTGTGACCCATGTCCCAGAGAGAGATATAACTCTCTATCAACAACTATTGTAAATACAAATTATACTTAAGAAGAAAATTAACATTATTAATAGGATGAGAAGATTCAGCTAAATGAATGTTTAAAATTGATTATACATGATAAACAAGTTAAGAAACTACAACTGGTCAGTAGAACAAGTTATGCATTTAAAAGGAATATGAAGAACATGTATAACAATTGATTTCTCTTACCACATTATAATACAACTGACCAGTATAAGAAACATGACGTGGGCAACAACCAATGTGAATCATGTTTATCCCTAAGCAGATATACTACACGGATGTTTACATATATTATTATGACTTGAGGATTTGTTTCGTACCACCCAAATCCAACTGACCAATTCTAAGTCAAAATTAGTACCATACAAGATCTATGAAAGTGTCATAATCCATGATCTCACCTCCACCTCCCGATCAGTATAAGAGACACTGTAGAGACATAATAGTCAACTGCCACCAATGACATATAGTCAAGTCAAAAACACCTAGACCACCTTGGTACATGTCACCATGCTAGACACCAGGGTACAAAGCCCTACTACCAGGGTACAATAACAATTCTCCTCCAAAATCACATCACATAATATAATCACTAAGACACAACCACAACCTGATAACATCAATTTTAATGCACTTTTCATAGCTTTTTCATAATAAAATCCTTAAAAATAATGCTTAGATGTTTGGTTTTACTCATTTTAACTTCAATTTACCCATTGTTAGGTTTTATTTTAGTTTTGGTGATAATTGAAGAAATTTGGTAAAACTCTGATGAAAATGATGAGGTATACAAAATTTCCTAATAAACTCTAAGTTTTCATCGACGAGGATGGTTGAAAGATGATCCTCTCTTCAAAGAATTGATAAAAGACTGTCAAAGTGATGATTGATAGACACATCGAATGCCACATTGTTGACAAACCTTGACATAAAATGTTGAGTTGTGGCAATTGAGAAATTCAAACAATCATTTATCAAAAGGTGGTCGTTAGACTTGTCGAAGTCATCTCAATAGATTACCTCAACAAAAGACAACACTGATAGATTTCATTCGGTACCAAGCTTTCAAGTGAATCCTCAATATTACCATCAAAGATCATGATAATGTGCCACCTCGACATTTTTGTCAAGGTTTTTCAGAAGACCATAGGACTCCTATCGAGGAGCCATCCTGATAGCACCAGTCGACACCCTTATCAATACAAGCAACACTGACAAAATCCTATCGACACCATGAAGAGATTGATAGTGTTTTTGGTCGATAAAGACTTGTCATAGATCTTCATTGATGTTGGTTGTCGGCATCAAAGGTTGATGCCCCATGGACCAGTCATGTTGACTAACTGAGAATCAAAGACTATAAATAGACCCTAAGGGTGTCACTTTAAAGGATCTTGGATCCCATGAGTTCTCAGAGCTGAAAGGTTGCCACCAAGTTCAGAGCCAAGGACAAGAGCTATCAATTGACCCAATTCTATTGACCTAGCTAGTGACATCTTCCTTTAGAGACTCAACTTTCACCATCAAAAATCCAACAGACCTGTCGGTGTTAAGCTAAGATCGAAGGGAGGAGGAGAGCTATCGATAGCTAAGATCCTACATTTTTATTCTATTATTCCCCTTATCACTGTGTTCGATTTTGTACTACTACAACAAACTTTGTATTGAGTTACGTACGTCTCTTCTAGTCAGGTATAAATTTAAAATTTGATATTTTTACTAGACAATCATATTTACACTTTTAACCCACAAAAAAGAGAAATCAACTTTTTCCACCATTTCTGGGGACAAGGCAACATATAATCTTTAAGATCTTGTGGTCTACTTAGCACTAGTCATTGCTTCAAAACTTTTCAAAATGTTTATTAGCATTCCCTTTTAAATTATTTATTTTCTAGAGTATTGCTTACATTTCCAGTCTTAGACTCTGATATGTTAAATATTTTTCTTATAGATAGGCAAACATCATTTCTGGTCAACCCTAGAGTTCCTTGTTGAATTTTCAAATGCAAATATCCTCCTCATCGACCCAATGGCAGCACAGGAGCCACATGTTGCCAATGATGTTGATAATAAGCCCTCTCTTTGTTCACTAGTCATTGGGCATGTAAATGACAACACAGACCCTATTCTATTTCCTCTCATACCAATGGCAAATTTCGAAACAAATCTTGGGTTCATCAGTATGGTTCATAATTATATGTTTGGAGGAAACTCTTTTTAATAAAACCCTTACCACCATATCAGCACCTTCAAAAAACTCAATGACACACTTAAGATGAATAGGGTCCCCCAAGAAGTCATATATATGAAGGGTTTTCACTTCTCTCTCAAAGACAAGGCCTTATAGTGGTACCTTTCTCAAAAAGGGATTACATCTTGGCGACAACTATCTGAAGCCTTTGTAAACAAATTCTATCATGTGGAGAAGACTATCAGGTGTAAGCACTAGATTACTGACTTCAAGAAGAAACCTTCAAAAATTTTGTATGATGCCTAGGAAAGATATTAGGAATACCTAAGAGATTGTCCACATCATGGCTAGGAAGAAAGTTTTATTGTCACCACTTTCTATGAAAGTCTTACCTCAGCTAAAAGAACTTCTCTAAGAGCTTTAGCAGGCAGTGACTTTATGAAACATGATGCAGAGACTACAAAGGAAATCATCAACAACATGGGCACACTCCAAGTAGAAAGAGACTATGACAGAAACTCTACCACAACTGTGTTAGCCGCTAGTAGTAGTTCTCTAGTTTTGAGGTTATTTAGAAAACCTAAATAAAAAATAGACAAGATGGTAGTCGACATCCAAAATCTGAAGGAAGTAAATTTAAATTACTTCACTAAGTCAACCAAAAAGTGTGTCACTAGTGGGGAAGGTGGTCAAGACATCGACCACTGTATATATAGTCACAAAGTAGAAGACAATCTAACTGAGAATTTGTCATATGTGAATTACAAACACCCTCACCTTTCCTTCCTTGTACCTGTACTAACATGATTCACAAACAAAAAAACTATCAAGTATAGTGTATGTGTGTTTCTTGAAAAAAATGAAAGTGTGATAAAACAACAAGGCTCGAGAATCTCAAACCACGTGGGTTGCCTCCCACTAGCGCTAAATTTATAGCCTTTAGTCAAGCTTGATGCTTTCTTCACTAAGTGTTGACACCCACAATGTCTCCTTTCTCTTCCACAATGATCCTTTCTAGAGTTTTGATGACATGGGATTCATCCCAAGGAGTGTACATCGATCGAAAGTAAGGACTTGATCTCCACTATTCTAGAGGGTCATAGTAGCCTAGACTGTCGCCAAAATCTTCTTTACCCATTTGGTACCTTTCTTCCTCAGTGAAAATAAAGAAGTCAAACTTCCTCCTTCAACGTGTGACCATCAAAGTTCATGTACGCACGTTAATCTTTGCACCCATGGTGGACAAGAAGGGTCTCCACAATATGAGGTATTCCTTTCCATCAATATGGATAAAATACATGATTAGAAAGTCGATCAAGTATGAGATTTTTATCCTTTGATCCAATACTACTATCTCATTTAGCAATATGCCCAGGGGTTTCCTCTTAGTTCCATCACCCAAGACAAGGACACAATCCACCAGTTCCATTTTCTTTAGGCCTAGCCGTAAGTACATGCTCAATGACATAATTCTTGTTCCTATGCCTAGATCTAGGAGAGTGTGCTCGACAGGTCATCCATCGATATAGCACGTGATAAGAGGGACTCATGGATCATCCCTTTTCTCAAGGAAACCAATATCTAGGATGAAGTTCACATATCTTGTTGCAATGATTTGCTTGGGTGGAAATAACACCAGTTTTCTCCTCCCCATGCAAACATCCTTTACCAATGAAGGGAAAGCTTTGATGCATGTTGTTCCTTGCTTTAAGGTCCCTAAGAGATTCACAATATGACTATACTTATCTTGGGGAGATGGGTCTTCTAAATAATCATGGAATTTCTCATAGCTTGCATCAAACTTTTTTGTAGAAATTTGTGGGTCTTGAGGAGGTATGAAGGTGATTCTTGTCTCATGGGGGGACATTGACTTCCAAGAAGGTGTTGCATCAAATGTTACCATGTCAGTGGCACACAGGGCAACAAACATGATCATGTCATAGAAGTATGGATGAACCAAATCTTTAGCGCTTTCATTACTTCCAAGAAAGGGTGGGACAGTTGAGGATGCTTCTTTATACACAAAGGGAGAAATGGGAGCTTGGATGCACTCGGTATTTTCAAGCAACAACTGAGCACTAAACTCTTTGGTGCTCTTGTGACCTCTAGTAGACTCTTTTGGCACTAAATGTTTATCACAAGCCTTAATCATTTCATCCTCCCTTTTTCAAGCTCTTGAGCAGCTTTCCTCCCCCATATGATAGACACAATATTCACTTATTCATGGGAAGAAGAAGGGGCTTGTGAAGATGAAGGTGGTGGTGGTCTTTGATGAGGTGGGTTAGGATTTTGGAGTATGCAAGTTGGTTGTTGGGGAGGTTGTTGTGGAGGTGGTGGTTGATAGGTGTGTGATGGTGGTGGGGGATATTGATAGTTGAAAGTAGGTTGGTGAGGTGGAGGAGCATATGGATGTGGTGGTCCTTAGAATTGGTGAGGTGAGGGCACTTGGCCTTGCGGTGGGACATAAGCGCCTTGAGTAGTGCTCACATAAATACCATCATTGTTTGGATTGGCCATGGGTTGAGATGGGAGCCTCCCCTCTTCATGGCGAGCAAGTGAAAGGGAGATTGGTCAAGTCTTTGCTCAAGGCGACTAATATTTTTCCCGTGAGAGGACACCTCTTTCTTTACCTCATCGAGTTTCCTTAACCTTCCTATGACTTCCTCCTCAAACTTGGAGCTATACTTGGGCCCTTGATGTTTCCTTGGCTGCCCCTGCCCCTCCTCATTTTGTTGTTTTCATGAGAATTTTGGATGATTCCTCCACTCAGGAGTATAGGAATTGGACATTGGGCCTTCGTCATTTCTGTTGCCAAAAGCATGCAAGGCATGAACTTTTTCTTCTTTAGCTTTGACTGCCATAGTGGATTGACTTGAAGAATTACTAGCTTGGTTTTTCATCATATTCATCATAACCACCATCATTTTCATCATGTCGGGGTTGGCTGCAGTCTGGGCTGGAACTACTAGAGGAGGTGGAGGGATGTAGTTCCAGTCACAATGTTCCCCTTTTGTAGAAGCCCGACGGCGAGAGTACTCAGTAAGGTTCTCAAATAAGGGCCATGATTCCTCAGGTGGCTTTGCCATGAAGGTGCCTCCACATGACAAATCAACATTGTTTTGGCTCAATTCTAATAGGCCGGTGTAGAAAGCTTGAACCAGCCCCCATAGAGGTACTTCATGATGTGGGCAGTCACAAAGGAGCTTTCAAAATCATTCTCAAGCTTCATTAAATGGTTCATTCTCTTTCTGCATGAAGGAAGTGATACATCTTTGCATCTGGGTCAACTTGGAGATTAGGTAGAACTTATTGAGGAACTCATTCTTCACCGCATTCCATATCAACAACTCGGGCTTGGCCATGTACCATTCTTGGCCTTTTCTTTTAGAGAGAATGGGAAGAGTGTCCTCTGGATGGATCCATCGGTGGCAGCGGTGGTGCGAAAGGTGGAACAAGTTTCAAGGAACATTTCGATATGGTGGTAGGGGTTTTCATTCTCCATCCCATAGTAGGTAGGGAGGAGTCTAAGAAGTGCAGGTGGAATGGAGAATTGTTCACCTAGAATTTGGTCAACAAGGGTGGCAATGGGGGAATTGTAGTTCCTTGGGGTGAAATACTCATGGAGGGGGTGGTTAGGTTGTAATTGAGCATTTCCATGAGGTATTTCATCTTCATGGTCACACATCTCGGTTTCTCGGTGTTGGTTGTGGTGGCTTTGGCATCTCCTTCTACCTATCTCGAGGTCGTATAAAGCCAAGTCAATACAAGTAGAATGTGTATGATGCATGCACAACTGTCACCTACACAATGAACAAATAAGCAACAAAAACCAAGTTAGAATGATAATATGAAAAAGTGAACAAAGAATAAAGAATAGCAATGATGAGGGCTGTAGCAAAGGCTAAGCTACACTAACTAGCTAGGTTGAGAGCCTCTAGCCCTGGCAACGACACCATAAAGTTTGGTATGCGCTTTTGAGCGCACGTGTGATCTTTCAAATTTATAAGTCACCAAACAAGGTTCACTCACAACACTAAAATATGCTCTCACAAGCCCACGGGGTCATGTTATAACATAGATGAGGGGAAATCAATGGGGGTCAATCCACAAGGGTAGATGGGGCACTAGTGCTAGGTTTTTGTTGGCTACGTTCCTAAAGTGGAGATTAGGGTTGAAGGGTTTTAAGGTGGGTTTGGTTTTATTATCCTAAGCAAGCAGGCAAGTAAAGGCAATATGAAAACTAGATTACCAAAAACTAGATTGTCCTAAGCAAGTTAAGTCTAAGCAACTAAATTAAGAAATCAAATAAATAAGAGCAAGATGATCTGGACTACTCTAGCGAGACAATTAGCAACTAAGAACTAAGCTACACACTAAAGCAAGCAAGAATCTAGGTTAACCCTAATCAACAAGACTAAGCAATTAGCTAGAGTGAACAAAGGCAATTAAGATCAACTAGCTTTAAAAATCTAAGATGACAAGTTGGGTTTTAAGAAATGGATTGGGTAGGTGGGCCTCTTAGGAATATGATTTAATATTAGTTGGGGGAAGGTCAACATGGCATGCAATTATCACAATTCAATCTAAATTACCAAACCAAACAACAAGCAAGTGCTACTAGAATATTCCCTATACTACTAGTTAGAGAACTAGGGTTAGGTGTAATTCTAGTGGGACTTGGCAAGTCTAGGTTTCTAGGGTAAGTGGTATTAGGGCAATTGAGAGGTAAGGGTAGGAATGGGAGTAGAGATGAGGGTATTTCACCTCATGTTACTTGCCATATAGCCTTTAGGAAGCTCTAGGAAATTGCACCAACCACACTTACACTAGCTACTTAGATCTCACACTCACTTGTAGAAGAAGGGAGATGTATGTAGGAACAAAGGGGGCTAGCTAGGGATCCACTAATTGGACCTAGGAGCCATTCCTAAGATTGCTACATACATTCCAATTTCCCCAAGAAGCTAAGTGTCATCAAGCATCACAAAGCAATCAATCTATGTTAAAAGCACAAACCACATGCAATATAATGGGAAATGAGATAGAAAAAAATACAATCATCATAGAATGAAATTATCTTCATTACAAATTATTTTTCCCCAACATGGTATCAAAGTCACATTTTGACCCCAAACAGCCCACCACTAGGGGCTTAGCTAGACATGCTCAAAGAAAAGATAAAAGAAATGAGAAGAAGGGGATAGGACTCCATGGAGCTCTAAGTAGATCCTTCTCCTTCACCTCCTAGCCGATTTAGGGTGACCTCCCTCCTCCAAGGTGGATGATGGGCATGGAAATGAAGGGGAGTATGGTAAAACACCTAGAAAACTAGGTTTCTATGGTGGAAATGAGGTGGAAATGGGGAGTGCAATGAATGCTCAAGAGTTGGTGGAGAGGAGTAGTGGTATCCAACCTAGTGTTGTGGCTGCCACCCATATATAGGTGGTGGTGGAAGCACTAGGGTAAGTAGGGGCATTGTTGAAAAAATAGTGTAGAAAATGTTAGGGTTTAGGTGGTAGCACCACTGTGGTGGGTAGGGGTAGGAACGTCTGTGGTGGTGTGGAACGGTTGTTCTAAGAAAGTGTAAAATCACAGGTTGAGGTGGTGAAATGGAGGTCGGAAGCACAGTCGTGATGGGCCGCACAACCATGGTAGAGTCTAGGTAGAACGCCTGTGCTGGGTCACACATCTGTGGTGAGTGAGTTGGAGGTGAGGTTGTTCCCTTCAGCATGCCCATTTTGACTTCAGCTAGCATAGTTGTGGTGGGCAGCATGACCATTTTGGGGGCTTCATGGCACGATCGTGCTGGGTAGTACGGCCATGGTAGTTGAGCTATTGTAGCTTGCAAATTCGGGATTTTCTCTGTAACTTTTACGTTGGTCAACACGGCTGTTCCTTAGCACCACGGCTGTGTTGGGGTCTTTAGTAGCAAAATCATCTTGAATCTTCATGGTCAATGGACTTATTTTCTTGATGTCAACCCTTGGTCGTTAGGGGTAGGTTGAGGGAGCTTTGGGGTCTTCTTTAGACCCCTCCATGAGTGGAGGACTCTTAGAACTCCTTCCTTCTCTCTCATACATCCAAAGCATTGTCCAAGTACCTGAAAAGTATGCAAAGAACGTACATAAGTGCATTTGACAATAATATGCATATTGGGGAATTTAACTTTCATTCTACTATGTTTAGATGTGATTGAGATACAAAACGGCACAAGATGAAGCCCAAAATAGGGTTGCATCACATGATCATCTTGGATTTTCCTACGGAAACACCTCAGTAATAAAAAATTCATATCAATTGAATCAATCATCTCAATCCTTGGGAAGGGGACAAGGACAAGCCGCGGGAAGAGGAATTAGCAAAATAGACCTCAACCTCGACAAAAAGGAAACTTCAATGGACAACGAGGAAGCATGTTTCAACAACACCAAAAATCCATATCTAATTTGAAATCCATGACTAAAAGTTTGGGATAATGTGTGGTGAGCAATAATAGCATTCTTGCAAACATACAGACACATATGTGCAATTTGAACACCTAAATAAGTGATCTATAATCTGACAACCGAATGATTGATCAATAATTGGCTTCTATAGTATCTTCAATCAGACGCCCAGCAGGACAGTTCCCATCAAGCACTAAATAAAATCCAAAGAACAAAATTGTCAAGATGGCCACACTCTAGTTTGGGAATACATCCTCTAAACCCCAATAAGAGGAATTAATTGTTGAAAAAGAAACCACCAAGTGAGAAGTACCAATAACAAATAATACATGAGGGGAAACTAAACCTACTCCATCATTTAACACACCTGAAGTCCCTTCTGGAGTGCATTTTCCTCATCATTTCATCAAGGCGCAGTGGGAAAAAAGATGCACCAAGTTCCTTGATACCATTAAAAAGATCCATCTGGATATTCCTCTTGTTGATGTTATAGATGAGATGCCTATATATGCCAAGTTTTTGAAGGATCTCATGACAAAGAAAAGAAAGATGGGAGAGTTAGAGACAGTGGGCCTCACAGGACCGACATCTACCTTTTGTCAATCTACCATGCTTGTAAAACAAAAAGACCCTATAACTTTCACTATACCATTCTTCCCTTCCTTTCTAAAGCACATGCTTTGATAGACGTCGTAGATGGGTTATGATAACCTCCAATTTTTTGATATTATCTTAGTAATTTTCTTCAGTTTTCCACACTCTTTCTTAGATAAATTAGACAGAATCCCTAACTATCCTCTCTTATTGCAAATATACTGTTATATTAACTTTTCTCCTTTTTACTTACAGAAAAAGACACAAAAAAATCACAAAAGACTCAACCGGTCCCAAGACCGCATGGTCTCACACGGTCCCAAGACCGCATGAAGCCAACCGGTCTCAAGACCGCATGGTCTCACACAGTCCCAAGACCACATGAAGCCAACCGGTCTCAAGACCGCATGGTCTCACACGGTCCCAAGACCGCATGAAGCCAACCGGTCTCAAGATCGCATGGAGTCACACGGTCCCAAGACCGCATGAAGCCAACCGGTCTCAAGACTGCATGAAGCCAACCGGTCCCAAAACCGCATGGAGTCACACGGTCCCAAGACCGCATGAAGCCAAATGGTCTTGGAGTTCAAACGGTCTCGGGGTCCAAACGGTCTCAGAGTCCAAACGGTCTCGGGGTCCAAACGGTCTTGGGGTCCAAACGGTCTTAGAGTCCAAACGATCTCGGGGTCCAAACGGTCTCAGAGTCCAAACGGTCTTCAAGACCATTTGGACCCAAAACTGACCAAACTGTTTGGACTTCACTTAAGGCCTATAAATAAGACCCAAGGGGTCCTCCCAAGGACATGAAGATTCAGACGCCCAAAGGCTGCCTCTACTACTCTAGAGCTATTCCAACCTCCATCCTCCGCCCAAAGGCTGCCAGTCTGAGATCCACGCTCCATCCTAAAGCTATTTTCTCTCTCTTCGCCAAAGAAGGTGGGAAGAGGAGACCTCATCATCGAGCAACATGTGAAGTTTCAAGATCGTCACTCTCTCTCTTTCCAAGGGGTTGACTTTCCTCTCTCCTTTGTGGGGATGACATTCTCTCTCTCTCATCTCACCTCCTTCTTTGTCCTAGCTATGAGCGAGTAGTCTCTTTCACTAGGGTGCGGGGAGTAGCCCCGCTACCCATGTTTTCATTTCATGCAATGTAATCCATAGTTTGCAATAGAGATATGCTTTCTTTTCAATTTGACATCAATCGTTTAATGAATGCTTGTTGCTTGATCACTAACTCGTGTTACCTTCTATATTTTAGTATGAATTGTCTACGTTTGTACTATTAGATTCGAATCTCGATTGAATGTTGGTTCTTGATGCATGTATCCACCATGCATATGTTTCGGTATCTATGAGTGTTTTTCAAGAAGTGGAGTAAACTCACTTCCATCGTTGTACTTTCATACCATGAAATGGAATTAGTTGACGTATGAAAGTACAACCTTGATAAGTCGAGGAACACACTTTGCGAAGGGAATGATGTAAAGTAGGTGACCATTCATTCGAGGATGGCTGGCATTGCAACATTCCCATAGTTCTCCTAGTTAGTTCTCTGAAAGGAAACTAAATCTACAAAGATACTAACTGTCTAGACTCCTATTGCAAGTTATGTTTTATGTTGCATGTTTTGATCCATGTGTAGTGGCGGTGAAAGCCGATCACATCCTAGTGGCTCCTTATGATTGTTTACATCCTTAAATTTACTTACTTGCTTCACTTTACTAGCTCTTAGTTTAAAAACAACTAAACCAACATTTTGATTTAAATACCAACTATTAAGAGATTAAGTGAAATTCTAACGTTTTCCATCTTGTTGCTCCCAACAAGACCGTTGTCTTGTGGATTCGACCCTTAACTATATTATGATAAGACTTCCACACATCTTAGCATACATGGGTGGAGTTCTCGATCTAGTATAAGCAAGGCTAAACTTAAAGACTTGCCATCTTTAGGATTTTTAGTGGTGTGTGCAATTCCACGTGAGTGGAAGCTCCATCAAAAAATTGGCGCCGTTTTCGGGGACAACGGAACATTTTAATTTCAATTAAATATCTTTCTAGTTGGTTAGGGTTTTACATTTTCTTTTAACCATTAGCCCATATTTTCTTGAATTCATCATATCTCATGCTTCATCTAAAAGGTGTGTTTTTTCTCTAGTCAGGTAGAAGATGTGTATGCAACCATCACATAACCTTGGATTCTCCCCTGATCCAGAGTATGACTCTGAGGTAGAGAGAAGTTTCCACCGCCGCATCAGACTTAACCGTCAAAGAGCCAGGCACATGGCTGAAGATCAACACCAAGCTGCATTAGTTTTAGAAAGGGTCAATGCCGCCATAGCTGCTCAGAGAGAAAAACTCATTGCTGACACCCATGCTCAGATTCAGGCAGAGATTCGAGCTGAAGAACAGGCCCGCATCCGAGCTGAAAATGAAGCAGCCAACCAAGCTGCCCAGCTAGAGCTCAGAAATAATCAATTGAGGGATTATGCTGTATCTAAGAATTATGAAGACAATCATCCAGTTCGGCCACCGATCATTAACATACCCAACTTCAAAATCCAGACACAATGGATTCAAATCATGCAAGGCATCTCATTCTCTGGTGGATCTGGAGATGACTGCATGGATCACTTGAAGAGATTCAAGGCACTCTGCCGACTTGTCCCACAGGCTGGAGTTGCCTTTGACGCAATAATGTTACATCTTTTCAACTTCACTCTGTCCGGAAGGGCTCTTAGTTGGTACAATTTGCTTGATAGGGAGCCAATCATCACCACTTGGGCGCCCTTGCAAGAAAAATTCCTAGAGAAATTTTTCCCCCCTTCGTTAACTTATGAAATTAGGGGGCAGATCAACCACGTCACCCAACTTCCTGGAGAATCACTCGTAGAAGCATGGGAAAGGTTCAAGGAGCTTCTAAGAAAGTGTCCTCTCACGGCATCTCCCAAAATCAATTAATAGAAACGTTCTATAGGGGAGTGAGTGATGATATCAAGCAATTTTTCGATTCCTCATCTGGAGGAAATTTTATGAGAAAGAACTACGAGGATGCTTGGAAAATTGTCACACTTGGAGCTGAGAATCAATCCAATTGGGGACGATCATCCGGCAAGGGAGTCCTCAAAGTGTATAAAGCTGAGGAATCAATGGAAATGAAGGCTATTGTTGAATCCTTAAAGACCATATCTCATAAATAGCAGGCTCTTGAAACTTCACTTGGAGAATATGATAAGAAGAAAAACCCTCAAGTCCAATAGGTTAAAGCTGCCACAGGGACCTGTGAAGCCTGTCACACATCTGATCACCCAACTCTGTCATGCGGTCTGCTTTACAATGTGATGATGGATATGCACCCACCACAACAATAGTACAAACCAATCATCGAACACCCTGAAGAGCAGATGCCCGAACAAGTTAATTCCATTCATTCCATACCGAGATAAGTTTACTATAATCCAAATCAACCAAGAAACCACCCAAGTTTTCAATACGGGAACCCTGTAGGGACTGCCAACCCACAACACCAGACACAAGGTGGATCCTCCAATAGGTTGCCACCTGGATTCCAAAGAAACTTTAATCAAAATCAAGGGAACCCCAAAAATAACTTCCCAAGATCCAACTACCCTAGAAACCCCTCCGCCTACTATCAATATACCCATCCTCCTCTGCACCCACAATTGCACCCTCAGTTGCAGCAACCTCAGTTAGCACCGCCTCCGCAACAACCACATCAAGGACAACAACAACTTGCTCAGAAAAATGCCCCCTCCCAGCCAGCAGACGAGATGACTTTGATAAGGCATATGCTACAATCCCAACAAACCATGCTCGCTAATCAGCAAGCTCAACAGAAGGCGGTGGAGGCCCAACTGGCACAAATCACTGCCCAACTAAAACCGCCAGCAGGCACTTTTACAGGACAACCTGAGTCGAACCCTAGACACGACCAGAATAGACCAGAGCAGTTGAATGCAGTTACTACAAGATATGGACGCAACCTTCACGAAACTACGAGAATCGCTCATGATGATGATGATACACCTGTCCTTATGCCAAATGCAAGCCCGAACCTAGGAACTAAGAAGACCGCAGAAAATGCGAGAGGCGAAGAAAAAGAACAAGATTCCAAAGATCCAGAAATTCCACAGTATAAACCAAGGATACCATACTCGGGAAGATTGAGAGAGACTAAAATGGACACTAGGTTCCAAAGATTTAAGGAGGCGATGAAGAAACTCTATATCGACATCCCTCTCCTTGATGCTCTCTCTGAAGTACCAGCTTGGGCTAAGTATCTAAAAACGTTTCTATCAAGGAAATACATTACTGAAGAACAAGAAACAGTCAAACTGGCTCAGACCACCTCCGATATCATTCTCAACAAGATGCCCAAGAAAAAGAAGGACCCTGGTTCTTTCGGTATTTAGTGCTATATTGGAAATGCCTCGAGCAAAAAGGGATTAGATGACTTAGGGGGTAGCATATCAATAATGCCCTATTCCATGTGTAAAAGATTAGGTTTCACCGACTTGCTACCCACAACGATGACAATTTATTTAGTCGATTCCACTATCACTGCACCCCTGGGAATTATCGAAGATATTCCAGTCAGGATAGGCAAAGATGCCTATGTCCCATGCGATTTTGTCATTATGGATATCAAGGAGAATCTAAGGTACCCAATAATATTTGGCAGACCTTTCCTTTCCACAACTAGGGCAATTTTTGATGTTGAAGCTGGCACGATCATTCTAAGACTCGGAAAAGAAGCAATTCAATTCCGGGTTCTCAACAGCATGAAAGGTCCCAGCATTCAAGAGGAGGTTTTTCTCTTAGATGCAATACACCAAATGTCTCAATTGGAAATATCTAAGCCATCTGATGAGTTAGAGAATATTCTAACCAACCAAGAAGTCGAATTTTCTGCAAATGCATTGGTCCAACAATGTTTGCAACACTTAGAGAGAGCTGAAGAAGTGCCAACGACCACTTTTGAGGAGCTCAAATCTGTCACTATTTTAGAAGCAACAGAAACACCCAAGTCTCCTGAGATGAATACTCTACCAATGGGACTTAAACACATCTTCTTGGACAAAGAAAAATTATGTCCAGTTATCATCAGTTCCACCCTGACGGAAAACCAGGAAGAAAGGCTTCTTGTTGAGCTGAAGAAACACAAGAAAGCCATTGGGTACAAAATAACTGACCTGACAGGTATAAACCCAGCCTTATGCATGCATAGATTGCCCATGGTCAAAGAGTTCAAACCGTCAAGAGAGCACCAGAGGAAGATGAACCCCAATCTTAAAGAAGTGGTTCTCCTTGAAGTCCTCAAACTGCTGAAAGCTGGCATAATTTACCCAATTTCAGATTCCCAATGGGTCAGCCCTGTCCAAGTGGTCCCCAAAAAGGGAGGGACCACTGTCGTGCTAAATGACAAGAATGAGTTAGTACCGATAAGGACTGTGACGGGGTGGAGGATGTGTATCGACTACAGGAAAAAAAACAAATCAACGCGAAAAGATCACTACCCTCTGCCCTTTCTTGACGAAGTCCTAGAACGCTTAGCCCATCAAAAGTTCTTCTATTATCTAGATGGTTATTTTGGGCTCTACCAAATCCCTATACAGCCGGAAGACCAAGAGAAAACTACTTTTACTTGCCCCTTTGGGACCTATGCTTTCAGACGAATGCCATTCAGGCTGTGCAACGCACCTGCTACTTTCCAAAGGTGCATGTCTGCTATTTTTGCAGGATTAACAGAATCTATAATGGAGGTATTCATGGATGATTTTTCAGTTTACATAGATTCCTTCGATAACTATCTACTCAACATTGGACAAGTCTTACAATGATGCGAGGAGACGAACCTCATCCTGAATTGGGAAAAATGTCATTTTATGGTAACTGAAGGTGTCGTCCTCGTACATAGAGTGAGCGATAGAGGGATTGAGGTAGACAAGGAAAAAATTGATGTTATCTCAAAGTGGTCGCCAACAAAAGACATAAAAGGAGTACGAGCATTCTTGGGTCATGCTGGGTTTTACTGAATATTTACTAAAGATTTCTCAAAAATAGCAAAACCCATGACCCAACTTCTGATCAAAGATACCGAGTTCAATTTTAATCAAGAATGCTTACAAAGTTTCTCAACTCTGAAAAATGCTTTAATCTCTGCACCCATACTAAGAGCCCCAGATTGGTCACAACCTTTTGAAATCATGTGTGACGCCAGCGATTATGCCATAGGGGCTGTATTAGGACCGAGAATCGACAAGAAACCTTATGTAATCTACTACGCATCTAAAACTCTCAATGAAGCACAGAAGAACTACACCACTACAAAAAAGGAGTTCTTAGCTGTCATCTATGCGTTCGAGAAATTCCGCTCCTACCTGATTGGAGCCAAGGTCATCGTCTACATTGACCACTCTGCCATACGACATATAATTCAGAAGCAAGATGCAAAACCCAGACTTATCCGCTGGGTGTTGATGCTTTAAGAATTCGATTTGGAAATCAAAGACAAATGGGGGGATAGATTACATGGGCCCTTTTCTGTCTTCACATGGTTTCTCCTACATTTTGGTTGCAGTAGATTATGTCTCGAAATGGGTCGAAGTTATACCCACAGTGTCCAGCGATTCCAAACCAATCATTAAGATGTTTAAAGATATCATTTTTCCCAGATTTGGAGTTCCCCAAACTGTCATATCCGACGGAGGGACCCATTTTTTGGAACGAAGCTTTGAAGCCCTCTTAAAGAAATACGAAGTTAACCATAAAGTTGCCACGCCTTACCATCCACAGACCAGTGGTCAGGTTGAAGTTTCAAATAGACAACTGAAGGCAATCTTAGAAAAAATAGTCAATAGACACTGCATTGACTAGTCCACCAAGCTTCCCGATGCCCTTTGGGCTTACCGAACATCTTATAAAACACCAATCGGGACAACCCCGTTCCGTTTGGTATACGGGAAGTCATGTCATCTTCTAGTGGAACTGGAACATAAAGCTTGGTGGGCCATTAAACAACTGAATTTTGATTTCAAAAGTGCCGGAGAAAACAAAAAACTCCAACTATAAGAGCTAGAGGAGCTCCGAATGACCTCTTATCAAAGTGCCAGGATTTATAAAGAACAAACCAAGATGTGGCACGATGGTCATCTAAAAAGGAAAGACATCGCCATTGGTGATAAAGTCCTCCTTTTCAACTCCAGGCTCAAATTGTTCCCCAGAAAACTCCGCACAAAGTGGTCTGGGCCTTTCACCATCAAACATATATACCTGACTGGAGCTGTCATAATTGTTGATGATAATGGAGGAGAAAGGACAGTCAATGGCCATCGATTAAAAAAATACTATACTCCAGCGGATAAAATGTCGAGATAGACTATTGAGATCAGAGACGCCACAACATCATCATAACAACATCAAAACCTCGTCGAGCCAACGACGTAAAACCCGGGCGCTACTTGGGAGGCAACCCAAGATCTAAGCATCATCTTTTGTCTTCTGTTCCTTTAGTTACCTTAGGTTTATCTTATGAAAATATAAAAATTATATAACGAAAACAAATATAAAAATATAAAAATCAAAATAACCTTAGCCCTCCCAAATGGTCTTGAAACTGTTTGGAGCTAAACGGTCTTGAAACCGTTTAGAACCAAACGGTCCTGAAACCGTTTGGAGTCAAACAGTCCTAAAACCGTTTGGAACCAAATGGTACTAAAACCGTTTGGAGTCAAACGGTCTCAAAACTATTTGGAGCCAAACGATCTAAAAACTATTTGGAGTCCAAACGGTCGCTAAACCGTTTGACCTAGGGATTTTTTGTAAAGTCAACATCCTATAAATACAACCCTACCCCCTCTCCTTTTTCTTTCTTTTCGATTCCTGAATTTCCTTAAACCCTCCCTGCTCCTGCACAACCTCTGACGCAAATCTTATCTGTCGTCGTCGCTCCATCTTCCGCGCGTCTTCACAACGATCACGACTCAGCCGCTGCTGCATTTCCTTTCGCCGTCGTCTTCCGTACCCACAGCTGCAAGGTAGACGTGCCACCATCGCCGATGACTACAACGCCGCCGTGGCTTCCTGTTCTATCGCACCATCGTCATTTTTGCCTCTACCATCATCTTTACCATCGCTGACATCTTCGGCGCCGCTGCGGCACCCTGTTCATAGCTGTCATCGTCCTTATCGCCGCCGCCTTCGCTATTGTCGGCCGCTCCTCGACGCTTCACCTTCCAAACGGTCTTCAAACCTTTTGAGACCACCAAACGGTCTTCAAACTGTTTGAGACCAAACGGTCTTCAAACTGTTTGAGACCAAACGGTCTTCAAACCGTTTGGAACCAAATAGTCTCCAAACCGTTTGGCTTTTCAAAACAGCTTCTTTTCATTAAAACATGAAAATATATAAACACATACAAAATCAAAAAATTTCCATTTAATAAATTATTATTCTAACACATGCATTTCCATTTTCAGAAATGGTTTCACCAGCAAAGCAACCAACTGGAACTGAAGATGCCCCGTTCTAGACAAGGGAGCAACTAATAGAAAGTCGTGCCAAGCTCCAAATGATAATCGATAACTACAATAAGACTGGAAAGGCCCCACCAAAGGTCAGCATCATAGCGGTCTTGTGTGAAATCGACTGCATCAACAAATGTCTAACTGAGGAGCCTGAAGAAGAGGTGGAAAACATTTCTTCCAGTGATGATGAAGGATCTGACTACAAGCCACCTTCCGAGGACGAATCTTCCACTGAAAAGTCTAAGAGGAAATGAAAGGTCCACCAGGCTGCGACCGAACAACCCCCAAAAAAGCGGGCAAGGAAGCAAGTCCCCCAAATACCTCAAGATGGACAGACTACTCCCTCAATGCACGAAGATCAAGGGTGACATCCTTACTAATGAACAAACCTTGAAGAACTCCTAAATTATCAAGGAGAAGGATGTGAAACTATACTACATCTTCTGCCCAACAATCAGATCTTCCAAGACCTTGCTACCACTTTTGGAGCTAGCAGACTATGACAAGGACAAATTTCTCTTTACTGACGAAGAGATTACCACACTCCTAGCTCTGGTCCAAGTACAAGATAAGACAACTAAAGCGGGACAGGCGGAGCTTAGCATAACTGCCCCGACAGCTAGGATAACAAAAATACCAGTAAAACGACCATCCAAGGTACGTTTACAACCACCCCAGCTGTCGAGGACGCCAACATCAAAGCTACAACCAGAGACAGAACATCCCCCTCTGGAGGAACCAATCACTACCTCTTCCATTGACTCTTTTATCATGAGCCTACATGATGACCTCACCACCACCACCCCCACCACACTCCCATCCACCACCCTCCCACCATTTACCACCACCCCACTTTCCTCTACAACAATCCCTCCACCCACATCTTCCGTTTCCCCATCTTTCTCCCCGAGCACCACCTTTTCCGCTCCAACTCCCGACTTCACATTCTTCACTCCCATCTCCACCCTCTTCTCCTCAAATTTTTCACTCCCTCATATCTCACCCTGTCATTTACCATTCCCTTCATCCGCCACCACCCCGACACCACTGGTGACTCCATCTACGGTCACCACACAGTTCGCGGGACCATCACCAGTGTCTCCTTCGCAAGGCACTACCACCCTCCCACCCCAACCCCATCCATACCACCCTTCCGCTTCTGGGGTCCCTTTTTCAAATATCGGTGAGGAATTCGGACGTCAATTTGACGCTATCCGAAACCTCCTCACCGATCCCTCTAACATAATGCATTCTATTTTTTTCATGTGTGTAGGGAATTTCTCAACAGGTTGCCAAGATCAATGAGCAACACAGCTCCTTGCCAAGCATTCTTCAAAGCATTCAGCAACGACAGGACGTAGTGGCCAAGCAAGTCGATCATATCGATGACCACTACAAATGCTTGCCTGAGCTGGTCCTTGGAGTAAAAAGCCAGCATGAAGCGCTGGCTCAGCAAGTTGACAGGATCTCTATGCATACCCAACCTCTGCCTGAGATCCTGCGTGAGCTTAAGTAGCAACAAACTACTTTAAGCATGCGCTTGGATGACATCACCAACACCCTCACACAACTCCACAGCTGCCAAGAGGAGTCTGCAAACACTGAGCTTCACCAACTACGTGCTCAAGTAACAGATCTTACAGCGTGCATCCTCTCTGTCGAGGGATGATACTCAGATCTAAAGGAAACATATGACGCACTACTCGAATCCCACGAGCACGTGCAAGTGGCGTTTGATGAGATACAAGCAACCCATCGGCAGTGCAAGAAGCCTCCACAACCGAAGCTAGCAGACAAAGAGGCATACGACGATGATGATGAAAACAACAACAATGATGAAGACTCTGACTCCTCAGCTAACTCCAATAATAGCACCTCCTCAGACGACCAATCTGACGACCCAGGCAATGTTGGGGGAGGGCACAAGCTGAGGAGCTGCATCAAAACAAAAAGATCACCATGACAGTGATAAAGATCCCAAATCCCTGACTCACATTGACAATGTTAATATGTCTTACGGGGATCAATTCCTTGACTACTCTGCAATGGGATCTCTGGGGGAATCTGCTAAAGAAGGAGTCTTCGTTGAGTTCCAACAATGTCTACTCGGAACCAGCATAGGTCAACAACAAGAAACACCAGCTCAACATCTTTCCGCATAAGACCAATCGGTGCTCTTTCCCCCAGAACAAGAAGATCTAGAAAGAGTCAGCTTGGATACAGAAAAAGATTTGGAATCAACTTCTGACTCAGACAAAGACGAAGATCTGCAGCAATACTTAGACAATCTGGAGCAGACTTCACCCCTCCCTCCGCAAGAGCTACCCCCGTCGCTACCACTACCGCACAAAATGCATGATCTTGATATGACAACCATCTCTACTCTCGACGCTCAAGACATCTTCATCCTTAACACTATAGTAGATGATGCCAAAGAAGGGGGCGACATTATCTACCAAAACATAAAGACTCAGTGAAAGTTGACGCACGAGGACTTCCGCTCCATCCTTCGACCACAATCAACGATGAAGATGGAAGTCTTCGGTGTCCTCCTCTCCAATTCTATCAAAAACTACAGAAGCTCTCGAAGGCAGCAACCCATTTTAAACGCATCACCGGCTCTAGCAATGAGCCTTATCTACAAAAAATTACAAAGTAAATCCATCGAACGGTTGCAGAGGGGAATTGCAAGGAAGGCACGCTATATTACCGTGCCCTTCTAAGTCTCTGGTCACTGGCTGCTTATGATTGTGGACATTGCGGCCCAAGACGCTAAGCTGTACAACTTTTGCGCCACTGATCTTAGATCTGGAATAATCAACTTCGCTGGAGCAAAGGCCGGGGAGGCTAGATGCATACCATTCCGGCTCCTGAAGTTGATCTGGGTTGCTTGCCCATCCCTCCGCAATAATTGGAACCAACCTTGGTTCCAAATCATCAACCCCCAAGCTCAAACTCAAGAAGGTTCTAGGGATTGCACTTTCTGTGTAATATGTCATATACAAGCGCTCAATCAGCAAATCCCCTTTACTGATCTGGCCACAGAAGATTTCCATTCTCTGCGAGGTCGTTATGCCATGGAGTTAATCTGTGATAGACACTTCTTCAAGGACCCAACTATGGCACCTAACGACGTTCCTTGTTATCTCTTTTCAGCCATACAATGTCCTCCAAAACAGCCATTCAGGGAAACAATAATGGCATTGGAGAAAAAACAGCCCGCCAAGGCTCCCGAGCAGAAGAAATGGGACCCTTACTCTTCCAATCTGGCGGATGATGAAGGGGTTACTGAGTTGCTAACCGGGGCACCCATCAACAGATCATCTTCACAAATGGACCCCATGTCTGCCATTTCACCTACATTCCCCAATTTTGACCTCAGTGCTTGCAAACGTCTCTCAGACAATGAACTTCATCTCATCATGTCGAGGCTTTACGCCGAGAAAGATGACCTCGTTTTCATGTCTGGTGACATTCTGGTCATGGCAAACACGCTACGAGAAATTGTACAGCTAAAAGGGTCTCTCTCCGTAAGCTTAATGGCCGCTTATCAATTTCTTCTCAGACAGAATCACCCTACAACCTATATGGCATCCCCATACATGAAGGACGATCTATTAAAGCTAAAGAACTTCAGAACAACTGAGGCACTCATCTCCTTCTTACAACATACGACCCCAAAGTTCATCATGCTCCCTTTCCTTCATTCAGAACACTGGATGTTGTTGGCAACAAATCTTCATGACGGAACAACAATCATATACAATAGTTTTAAAAGACAGTACAATCCAGATCAACAACATTACACTACGACACCAAGAACGCCTACGGAGGAGGTGGTGAAGGAGTGTGCTGACCAACTTCATGTCCTTCTCAGCACTCATACACGGGCATATAGCAAAGAACACTTTCATCACCCCGCCTTCAGCCACAAGTGCCCTCAGCAGATACGTGAGTTGAACGATTGTGGTTTCCACGTCCTCTACTGGATATACACCATCATAGCACTTGGAAGACCAGCAGAAGACATGACAGAAGTGGATTATCACGCATTACGAGGGAAGTTCGCCACTAATCTCCTCCGCTCACATGGCGCCAATAAAGGACTAACAGAAGCCTGATGCCCTTGTCCTTGTACTTCTCAAACTATCACTTTGACACTCTGTGGACAGAGTGAGTGATACGTTAGGGGGGAGTACACTGACAAGGGTGAGGTATCATTTTCAAAACCCTTCCCTCTCTACATTTTCTTTCATTTCTGTATAAATTTTTACAGTTTTCTTCGTGCATTTAATTTTTGTTTTAAAAGCACTTTCCCTGTTAAAAAAAATTTTGCACATAAAAAAAGAACATCCCTTTTGGAACAAAGTCACCCTCAGCTAACTTTATAATCATGTTAGTCCTCAAAAGTAATAACAAGAATAGCACTTAGACATATAATGGCGACTTAATAATGTCTCTCCACTATTGATTTTTATGCTTTTGCTTCACTCCTACATCTGACTCTCCACAGGTCAATAGCAAGGCTGAAATAAGCCAAGCTCTCAAGGATGAGAGGGGCATCAGGTGACATCCAAATCAAGAAGTCTCGCAAGTGGACCATTAAAAAGAAACCAAATAAGTGCATGTCGAGAAACTCTAAGAACGACTTTCCTCTCTTTGAATAAAAGAGGCTTGGCCGCCCAAAATAATTTCCCTAGAAACCCCAAATCCTAAGCTTGTGAGTTTACGAATAAAAGCCAGAGAGTTGAATAAAACAATGAGAGTTTTTCCATAAATAAGGATCTATATAAAGAACCAATGAAGGTCTCACCCGTACGGTACATTCAGCTTCCCTCACGAAGGTAGATGTGTCGTGCCCGGTAGTGAAACCCTAAGGTATCAAAATATATGAAAGGCTTATAAAGGACTCGCCCGGTCGGTACATTCAGCTGCCCTCACGAAGGAAAATGTGTCGTGCCCGGTAGTGACATCCTAAAAGCATAGACAACCCCTCCCTCACTTTAAGGGGGAGTTACACATCAAGCCTTTCGCCAACCCTCACACCCACTCTAGCTTCCGGTAGGTTTTTTAGAGAGGTATAAAGCTGATTAGAGTCAACGACATGCACATAATAAAAAGTGGTCCCAATGCAGGACTACGAGATATGGAAGAAACCTGAGACCCAAGCAACTCTCAATACCTGAAAGAGTTGAGGCAAGCAATAAGACCCGATACGACCTTAGCAGAGCTCGGGTTTATAATTGAAGCAAAAGTATGGAAATCTTAACTAAATAAAATCGCCTCGCCATTACATGCCTCAGCTCTATTTAACTTGAGGACAAGCTAGATTCTAAGTTAGGGGGTGATAACTTCCAATTTTGTGATGTTATCTTAGTAATTTTCTTCAGTTTTCCACACTCTTTCTCGGATAAATTAGACAGAATCCCTAACTATCCTCTCTTATTGCAAATATACTGTTAGATTAACTTTTATCCTTTTTACTTACAGAAAAAGACATAAAAAAATCACAAAAGACTCAACCGGTCCCAAGACCGCATGGTCTCACACGGTCCCAAGACTGCATGAAGCCAACCAGTCTCAAGACCGCATGGTCTCACACGGTCCCAAGACCACATCAAGCCAACCGGTCTCAAGACCGCATGGTCTCACACGGTCCCAAGACCGCATGAAGACAATCAGTCTCAAGACCGCATTGAGTCACACGGTCCCAAGATCGCATGAAGCCAACCGGTCCCAAAACCGCATGGAGTCACACGGTCCCAAGACCGCATGAAGCCAAATGGTCTCAGAGTCCAAACAGTCTCAGGGTCCAAACGGTCTCAGAGTCCAAACGGTCTTGGGGTCCAAACGGTCTCGGGGTCCAAACGGTCTTAGAGTCCAAACGATCTCGGGGTCCAAACAGTCTCGGAGTCCGAACGGTCTTCAAGACCGTTCGGACCCAAAACTGACCAAACTGTTTGGACTTCACTTAAGGCCTCTAAATAAGACCCAAGGGGTCCTCCCAAGGACATGAAGATTCAGACGCCCAGAGGCTGCCTCTACTACTCCAGAGCGATTCCAACCTCCATCTTCCGCCCAAAGGCTGCCGGTCTGAGATCCACGCTCCATCCTGAAGCTGTTTTCTCTTTCTTCGCCAAAGAAGGTGGGAAGAGGAGACCTCATCATCGAGCAACCTGTGACGTTTGAAGATCGTCACTCTCTCTCTTTCCAAGGGGTTGACTTTCCTCTCTCCTTTGTGGGGATGACGTTCTCTCTCTCTCTTCTCGCCTCCTTCCTTGTCCTAGCTATGAGCGAGTAGTCTCTTTCACTAGGGTGCGGGGAGTAGCCCTACTACCCATGTTTTCATTTCATGCAATGTAATCCATAGTTTGCAATAGAGATATACTTTCTTTTCAGTTCGACATCAATCGTTTAATGAATGTTTGTTGCTTGATCACCAACTCGTGTTACCTTTTATCTTTTAGTATGAATTATCTACATTTGTACTATCAAATTCGAATCTTGATTGAATGTTGGTTCTCGATGCATGTATCCACCATGCATCTGTTTCAGCATCTAGGAGTATTTTTCAAGAAGTGGAGTAAACTCACTTCCATCGTTGTACTTTCATACCATGAAATGGAATCAGTTGACGTATGAAAGTACAACCTTGATAAGTCGAGGAACACACTTTGAGAAGGGAATGATGTAAAGTAGGTGACCATTCATTTGGGGATGGCTGGAATTGCAACATTCCCACACTTCTCGTAGTTAGTTCTCCGAATGGAAACTAAATCTACAAAGATACTAACTGTCTAGACTCCTATTGCAGGTTATGTTTTATGTTGCATGTTTTGATCCATGTGTAGTGGCGGTGAAAGCCGATCACATCCTAGTGGCTCCTTATCATTGTTTACATCCTTAAATTTACTTACTTGCTTTACTTTACTAGCTCTTAGTTTAAAAGCAACCAAACCAACCTTTTGATTTAAATACCAACTATTAAGAGATTAAGTGAAATTCTAACGTTTTCCATCTTGTTGCTCCCAACAAGACCGTTGTCCCGTGGATTCGACCCTTAACTATACTACGATAAGACTTCCACGTATCTTAGCATACGTGGGTGGAGTTCTCGATCTAGTATAAGCAAGGCTAAACTTAAAGACTTACCATCTTTAGGATTTTTAGTGGTGTGTACAATTCCACGTGAGTGGAAGCTCCATAAGGTTAATTACGGTAAGGGTCAGGAATGAATCTATCAATTTTCATATCCTCGATCACATGAAAGGCCCTTCACCAGTAGAGACAAGTTATTTTGTTGACTATTGCAACCAGTTAGATGTAGAAATTTAGGAACACAATGGTTTAGTCGATCCCTTGATGTGACCTTTGATAAATCCTACTTCAGTGATTGAAGATCCCAAAGTTGAAGAGAGCTTGGCATACTTAGAAGTTGCGACAAAAAAATTTCAAGGGTCTATTGAAATAGTAAAGTATGTTTCTCTCCAGTGAGAACCAAAGGATGTCTTCACCACAAGACCTCCACTAAAACTAAAACCACTTCCTAAAGGTTTGGAATATGAATTTCTTGATGACAAAAAGAGGAATTTGGTTATAAAAACACGCAACTCTCTCCTGAACTACAACATCAACTCCTGTCTGAACTCAAGGCTCAGAAGAAGGCCCTTTGATACTACATTGATGATATTAAGGGTCTCAGTACAACCATTTGCATGCACATAATTAACCTTGACGCATATGCAAATCTGCATGTGCAAGGTCAAAGGAAGTTAAACGACAAAATGCGAGAAGTGGTATACAAGGAAGTCATCAAACTTATAGATGCATGAATAATCTATGCCATCAATGATAGAAACTGGATGAGCCCAATACATGTGGTACCAAAGAAGGGAGGCATGACCATAGTCAAGGATAGTGATGGCAAGGAATTAGCCACCCGCACAGTAAGTAGATGGCGTATGTACTTCGACTACATGGTATTGAATGCAGCTACACACAAGGATCACTTTCCTATCCCATTTATTGACTAAGTGTTGGAAAGATTGGCACATCATTTACACTTCTGCTACTTGGATGGGTACTTAGGATTTTATCAGGTACCTATCCACCCAGATGATCAGGAAAATACCGTGTTTATCGGTTTGTATGGGACATATGCTTTTTGTTGCATGCCTTTTGGTCTATGTAATGCACCAGCCACATTTTAGAGGTGCATGTCAGCCATTTTCTCTGATCTAAAGAAGAAATTATGGAATTCTTTGTGGATGACTTCTCAGTCTATGGGACATCCTTTGAAGATTGCCTAAAAAATCTATCCCTTGTTATCTGGATGTGCAAAGAAAAACAACTAGTTCTCGATTGGGAGAAGTGCCATTTCATGATGCGAGAGGGAGTCATCCTAGGGCACAAAGTATCTGAGGCAGGTATAGAGGTAGATAAGAGCAAGATAGAGGCAATTTATAAACTCTCACCTACTTTGATGGTCTCTTCCATTCAAAGTTTCTTGGGACACATCAACTATTATCGTCGATTCAATAAAGACTTTTCAAAAATAGAAAAACCTCTTTCTAGACTGCTTATCAAAGATAAACCATTTGTCTTCAACAAAGACTGTCAAAAGGCCTTCCATACTCTGCAGAATGCCCTCACTACAACAGCCATCATGCAAGTTCCAGACTGGGATCTTACTTTTGAGCTAATGTGCAATGCTAGTGATAATGCTATCAGAGCAGTCTTAGGATAGAAAAAGGAAAAGAAACATTATGTTGTATACTATGCCAGTAAAACTCTCGACGAAGCTCAGGTAAATTACACAACCGTCAAAAAAGAGATGTTGGCTATTGTCTATGATTTATACAAGTTTAGGTCCTATATCCTAGGAGGAAAAGTAATAATTTATATAGATTATGGAGAAATCAAGTATCTTATGAAAAAAGAAAGATACCAAACCACACCTCCTATGGTGGGATCTTCTATTGCAAGAATTTGATCATGAAATCATCGAAAAAAGGGGTCTGATAATGTCATGAAAGATCATATCTCTCAAATAAGGATCGATGAAGACAATCAATGAGTCCTATCAAGATGAGTCCATATTTCTTAAATGGTCTCTGGGCCAAGTAACTCCATGGTACGCAGATTTTTTCAATTATCTTGCATGCCAATAGTTGCCTCCTAGGATGACTTACAATTAAAAGAAAAAGTTCTTTTCAGACATAAAGAACTACGATTGGGACAACTCACTCTTGTTCAGAAAATTGGCCGATAACATCTATCGTCATTGTGTAGATCATGATGAAGCTTTTTCTGTCTTGGAAAAATATCAAGTATCTCCTTATGGATGACATTTGGGTGCTGAGAAGAAGACACTAAAAGTCCTGAACTCCAATTTTTATTTTTCGTCTCTCTTTAAGGATGCACACACATATACCAAACAATGTGATGCATGTCAACATACTGGGAACATCAACAAATGGAATGAGATGCCAGTTGCTGACTAGATTGAACTCGAACTCTTTGATGATTGGGGGATAGATTTTGTGGGACCATTACCACCATCTTCTGGAAATAAAAACATTTTGGTAGTTGTTGATTATGTTTCCAAATGGGTGGAAGCTATACCATCATCAATCTGTGACTCCTAAATATTCATGTGTCCTTTCACATAAATAATATTTCCTAGGTTTGGAGTCCCCAAAACAGTTATTAGCGATGGCGGTTCGCACTTCATAGAGAAATATTTTGAGGATTTTTTGAAGAAGTATGAAGTCAAACATAAATTCTCTACTCCATATCATCCTCAAATTACATGCCAAGTGGAAGTCTCTAATAAGAAGATTCTTGATACAATAGTAGGGAGATCCCAAAAGGATTGGTCATCGAAACTCGATGATGCCATGTGGTCATACCAAACTTCTTACAAGACACCTATTGGAAAAACCCCTTATCGACTCATCTATGGGAAGTCATGTCACCTTCCTCCGGAACTAGAGCACAAGGCTTATTGGGCAATAAAAACTCTAAATATGGATGTTGACCACACAAAAGATAAGTGATTCCCGTAACTATAGGAATTAGAAGAAATTTGTGTACACGCTTATGAGAACATCAAAATTTACAAAGAAAACACAAAGAGTTGGCATGATTTTGGCATCAAGTGGATGGATATTTTATAAGGCGACAAGGTTCTTTTGTTCAATTCAGTGCTTCACCCTTTCCAGGAAAACTCCAATCTCATTAGTTTGGGCCATTCACCATGGTTACTATCTATCCCTTTAGCATGATGGACATTCATAGTGAGAAATCAGGCACCTTCTTGGTTAATGGTTATCAACTCAATATATATTACGAGGATGAAGCTGTCAGCAGAAGAGTAGACTTTGAACTATCAGATGCCCCAGAATCTGAATATGACATCCAAGAGTCAAGCTAACTGACTATAAATGAGTGCTACTTGGGAGGAAACCCAAACATTTTCTTTTCTATCTTTTACAATTGTTTTATTTTCTCGCCGACTTTTATTTCTCACAAAAACATTTTCAACATGTCACATCCAAATCAAGATGGAAAAATGTTTTCTTTCTAAATGATGATGGGATAACAATCACATCACCATGATTTGTCGACCTAAATTCTGGTCCACTTTATCAAACTTACTTAAGTTTTGACCACCCTATCGATGTAAAACATTGACAATATCGATCGATAGTTTGTCAACTCTTGTTTGGCTATTGATTGTTAGTGAAGTTTTGAGATCAAAAGTAATCATATTCAAATTTTCGACCACACAATCTACAAATATCACAAAGGTTGATCAATATTATCAATAGTTGGGTTGTCGACCCTTCTGTTTGACAACCATGTTAACCTCATTCCCTAGTATTGTCAAGTTATCCCACTGATGGTGACCTCGATGGACCCAAATTGGCTATCTGGATACCCGATTAAGTTTCACCGACTTAATCCTCTACTATAAATATGAGACCCACGGTAAGACTTTCTTACCGCATCATAATTTTAGTGAAGCTCTACATTTCTAATTGACAATTCCACTCAATACGCTCCTAGACACTTCCTTAACCTCCATATCTCATCTTCACTAGTTGATAGCTATATGTTCCTTCTAGTCAAAAACCGTGTCGACCTCTTGGGTCAGTGCTTGTCGATAGGATATCCACCCCAATCATTTTCTTCTTCATCTGTGTCAACCGAAATCTAAGTCCAACTATCGGGAACCAGCCCTGTCGATTGTCGTGATTGACAGAGTTATAAAACCCTTCTTTATGATTTCTATGGATGACTTAGTTCTATCGACAATTGTATTGACATGCGTCTTTTTGTTACTATACCCTGTCAACACCACCTTCTCTTTCCAATCGATGCTTTTCCACAAAGTTGTACCAATTCTAATGCCATGCTCACTATTCTTTCATGGTGATGACTCACCAAAGCACCTCCATCTTAGTTGTTGAAGGCCCATCCATGAAAGGAGAAAAGTGGCCTCATCTTGAACAACATTCCAATGAAGGTGATAAGAGAGCAAAGATCACTGAGCCTAAATATGAAGCACCTCAGGGCTCGTAGTTAGATCTTCCCTATTATGGATCTTTAGACCTAGCAACAATGAACACCTAGAGGCATACAAGGCGATGCGACATGGAACCTTCAAACCCACATGTTTCATTTCATCAACCACCCTTGAGGAGATTGGCATTAAAGCAAGAGTCCAAGATCATTTAACACAACTTAATATGGCTTGTCTCTACTTTGCTAAGCCCAAGGCTTATGTAGAGGAGACGATGGGATTCGTATCATATATCCAAGAAGTCTCGCCTCAACAACTGAAAGTGTATATTAACAACATTGATCATGTTCTCACTAACCAAATCCTAAACAAAATCTTCTGCGTCTCAGAAGAGAAGCTGCCAGTATTTTTGTGAGATTTCTTGAAAAGGAAGATTCCAATTTTAATTCTTCTAAGTATGGGGCAAGGTTGACAGGACAAAAGAAGTACCAATCTGGATAGTCCAAAGCTTCTATAGTGCATTCTGGACTATGGAGAATTATGCACAAGATAGTGGCCAACGTTCTCTTTACATAGTCATAGAAAGGTATCATATGTCTTGAGGAAATATATGTGCTATCTCTCATAATGGAAGGATGACCTATCAACATTGGCCACCTTCTTATTGACAAATGGTTACTTATCTATTCCACTCCACAAAAAGAATATTGCATGGGTGGTCTCATTAGACTTATCTATCAAGCATATGGGCACCTGTCTTCCAAGGATTTCAGGAAATGTAGGGCGACAACTATTGGGTTATGTGGAGGAAACATGTGCGGCGGAAGCAACAAAATAAAATATATTTCCACACAACCCATAAAAGGATCTCCTCGACAACATCGTATTAAAAAAGAGTGTTCTTAGGATATACCTTGTTGCAGAGCAAGTTCAATGATGTCCTGATGCACGATGGTGTGCAACGCTCCTGGCTTACACAGATGGTACTTCTCTCCCATCCTCCGAACGTGTCGTGGGAAGATCTGGCAGTTCTCCTTTCGTACGGTGATGTACACTGCTCATAGTGTGTATGGACGGTCATTGACGTCCTCTGAACACAGGCGTCTCAGCGTCTTTCTCTCTACTTCATCCACATGAATGGACTGGAACTCCACGTTGTGTTTCCTAAGCTGGTATGAAGGAGTAGCCTCTATGCGATGACATGCTAGTGTTGCAGTGCTCTCGTTTCTCTCCCGAGGACAGCGATGACTAGGGTTTACATATGTGAGCGTAAACTAAAAATCCTCTCCCAATATCTTAGAAGGGACATCAATCGTCAAGCCCCTTTAAATAGGAGACAAAAGGAAGTAGGGTTTCCCAAACCCTTCGGTAAATAGAAAGACTGTGTTAGTTAAAACTCTCATGAATTAATTAGAATATTCTAGAATTAATTAATCAACCAATTAATCATATTAATGGATTAATTAATATCTGACTTCATGCAATTACTTGGGATGGCTCTATGGGCATACATACCAACAGACTCCCACTGGCACTTAGAGTCAGTCACTCCAATTAATTGGATTTAACATTTTAACATATTCCAATATTATTCTAATAGATTACATAAACATTTTAGTAATTAATGTGATTTGGAAAAATTCCAATCAAATCCACAATTATACTCTTATTCCAACACATCCTATGTGTGTGACCCGATAGGATCCAAATTATGTTGGCAGTGATATCCATAATCATATTACGATTTCACAAGCAATGATTGGTATCTAGCAAGACTTCATTGCCACCCAAGTAATTGGAGAAGTTGGAGAACAACTTAACCTATCATTCATGACTAGTGTTATAGTGATTGTATATTTCCTTTGTTTCTGATATCCGGATTCAACTCGAGTCATGGAACTATCATCCTCTTCAATGTTCAATCCATCTTCCTTGAAATAGAGCAAACTGTCTGAGATATATGTAAGATTAATATCACATATTGACTCACATAATCATGGCCATGCATTTATCAGTCTCACTTATCAAGTGGCTATTATATCAAACTCCCATAGGAAGGACAAATTATATCTACATCACTCACAATCATCCCCATGTGTCACAGTGAACCCAAACACCATCTTTATGGCAATCCTTATTCAGGACAACGGTGAATGATGTCAAAGTACACCGAACGACATGTGATAAGTGGAGTGACTTTAGGTCTAAGAACCACAATCACCACCATCACTATGAAATGTGACTCTAACTACCAATCATGGTATCCATGTGTCACTCTCAAGGTGGGTCTGTCTGATACACTGTTCTCTAGCATATATCTATGTATTTGGTTTGATATCTCCATATCATGGCTAATCATATTCTTCCATCAACCAACATGCATTCTAATCTTATGTGTTATTGATGTCTATGGATCATAACAACCAATTAGGGACAAAACAAGAATACATACTCTTAGCATACATATAATCTCATTGTTCAGGTCATCAACCCAAAGACATATGTCATTGAGTATATTATTCTGTAGACATCTATAATTTTTGTGGTCATCTCACAATATAAAACACAAACATAAAGATTGTAAACTTGCCTTTATTGATATGATCAATATAGTATTACAAATCATTTACATAGTATCTCATTACAATCATCAAATGATAGTCTCTATGGGCATACATACCAATAGACTCCCACTTGCACTTATACCCAATCACTCATCAATCTCAATCCAAGTGATCAAACATGTTTGTCATGTTTCCACTGTGAAATTGCTTTTGTGACCAAATCAGCCACATTGCTTTCTATAGGTACTCTGCAAATCTTCACATCTCCTCACTGTATGATCTCTCGTGTGAGATGGAACCATCATAGAATATGTTTGGAACCTTGGTGTGATCTAGATTCTTTATCATGTTCAATTGCTCTATTTTGTCACAAAACAACTCAATTGTATCACTAGCGCTTGGAACCACTCCAAGTTTAGAAATAAACTTCTTGATCCACACAACTTCCTTTACATCATTAGATGTGGCAATATATTTAGCCTCTATTGTAGAATCTACAACCGTCTCTTGTATGGAACTCTTCTAGCTCACAACTCCATTATTTAGGCAAAACACAAATCTAGATTGCGATCTATAGTCATCTTTGTCAGTTTGGAAGCTAGCATCAGTGTAACCCTTTACCACGAGCTCTTCCTCACCACCGTATACCAAGAATTGATCCTTAGTCCTTCTCAAGTACTTTAGGATGTTCTTTATAGTTGTCTTGTGACATTCACCTAGATCTAACTAATAGCGGCTATCATGCTCAAAGCATATGACACATCAGGACGAGTACATAACATTGCATACATGATAGATCGAATTGCGGATGCATATGGAATCTTACTCAAACATGCTCGTTCATCACATGAACTAGGACATTGGGCTTTAGAGATCGTAACCCCATGGGACATGGGCAAGTGACCTCTCTTAGAACCCTCCTTGCTAAACCTCTTTAGCAGCTTGTTAATGTATGTGCTCTGACTTAGGCCTAGAAACCTTCTAGATCTATCTATATAGATCTTTATTCCTAGTATATAGGATGCTTTGCATAAATCCTTCATAGAGAAGGTCTTCCCCAGCCAAGATTTTACTGTCTGAATAGTAGGGATGTCATTTCCAATCAATAGTATGTCATCTACATACAATATGAGAAATACAACTATGCTCCCACTAACCTTTTTATAAACAAAAGGTTCATCTTCATTTTGACTAAAGCCAAACTTTTTGACTACTTCATCAAAATGCAGATTCCAGCTCTGAGATGCTTGCTTCAATCCATAGATTGACCTTTGTAGCTTACATACTTTATTGGCTTCCTTTGGATTGATAAAACCCTCAGGTTGTGTCATATACACATTCTTGAGTAAATTCCTATTAAGGAATGTTGTTTTAACATCCATCATCCAAATCTCATAGTCATGATAAGCTACAATGGCAAGCATGATCTGGATGGATTTAACCATGGCATCTAGTGAGAAGATCTCGTCATAATCAACACCTTGAATTTGATGGAATCCTTTCGCAACCAATCTACCTTTATGGGTTTGAACATTTCCATCTATGTCGGTCTTCTTCTTGAAGACCCACTTGCACCCTATGGGTTTTACCCCTTCTGGTTGATCCACTAAGGTCCATACCTTGTTGGTGTACATGGATTCCATCTCAGATCTCACGGATTTGAGCCATTTCTCAGATTTTTGGTCCCTTAGTAGCTTCTAGATAGGAAGTTGGCTCATCTACTATGCCCAATTTGTCACTATCTTGAGTCACGAGAAATCCAAATCTCTCAGGATCAAGTCATGTCCTACTGGACCTACAAGGTTCTTGTGTTACATTTGGAACTTGAAATTCCACAACAGTTTGAGAGTCTTCATGTTCCTTATGTACCTCCTTGGGTCCTATGCTTTCTTGTTGATCTCAAACTTCTTCAAGCTCTACATTCCTCCCACTGATTCCATTGGAAATAAATTCCTTTTCAAGAAATATAGTAATCCTAGCAACAAACACTTTGTTGTCAGTTGGTGTGTCGAAGTAGTACCCCCAAGTTTCCTTGGGGTATCCAACAAAATAGCATTTTTCAGATTTGGGTCCAAGCTATTTAGGAAATTGTTTCCTAACATAAGCTTCACATCCCCAAATATTTAACATAGACAAATTGGGATGATTCCCATTCCATATCTCATATGGTGTCTTTTGAATTGATTTGGAAGGTACACGGTTAAGTGTAAACACTGTAATTTCAAGAGCATATCCCCATAATGAGATTGGAAGTTTGGTTGAACTCATCATTGATCGTACCATGTCTAATACTGTATGATTCATTCTTTTTGACACACCATTATGTTGTGGTGTACCAGGTGGAGTCCATTGTGATACAATACCACAGTCTCTCAAAATGTCCTCAAACTCTTGGCTTAAGTATTTGCCACCTCGATCTAGACAGAGTGCTTTAATACTCTACCAAGTTGCTTCTCTACTTCATTCATGAAAGTCTTGAACATTTCAAGAGTTTTTGACTTGTGTTTCATAAGATATACATAGCCATGCCTACTGAGGTCATCAGTGAAGGTAATGAAGTATTGATACCCCCCCTCTAGCATTTGATCTAAAAGGTCCACATACATCAGTATGTACGAGCCCTAGCAGATCACTGGCTCTCTCACTGTGTCCAGTGATAGGAGTCTTGGTCATCTTGCCTAATACCAAGTCTCACATGTATCTAATGATTTGAAATCAAAAGAGTTTAGATAATCATCCTTATGGAGTCTAAATATGCGCTTCTCATTTATGTGCCCAAGACAACAATGCCATAAGTATGTTTTGTTTGAGTTGTCAAGTTTTGGCCTTTTAGTATTTACGTTGTATATGCTAGTCTCAAGTTCTAACAAGTAGATATCATAAGACATAGGGGCATTGCCATAAAAGATCTCATGTTTAGAAATAGAAATCGTTCAATTCTTAATATGAAATTCAAATCCACTCTTGTCCATACAAGATATAGAAATAATATTTCTATTAATGGTAGGTACATAATAGAAATTCTCTAACTCTATTACAATGCTCGTAGGAAAAGATAAACCAATAAATCCAACTGTGGTGGTAGCAACTCTTGCTCCATTAGCAATCCGTAGCTCGACTTGGCCCTTTCATAAAGGCTTACTTCTTATTAGATCCTGCATATTTGAACATATGTGAGATCCACATCCAGTATCCAGTACCCATGATGAAGAAGTATTTAAGTTTATCTCAATAATGTATATACCTGAAGTGGAGATCTATATACCGTACTTCTTCTTCCTAAGTTCCTCCAGGTAGAGAGGACAATTTCTTTTCCAATGTCCAGCCTGGTGAGAATGGTGACAACTGCCTTCTTTGGAGATCCCACCTTTAGCTTTGAGCATGGATGACTTTGGATTATGCTCAGATTTAGAACCTTTCTTAGACTTGCCTTTGCCTTTTGACTTTCCCTTTATCCTTCTAATCATCATCACAGACTTGGGCTTGTCTTTCTTCATATGTACTTCAGCTGTCCTCAACATGCCCAACAATTATGACAACGACTTGTCCAGATTGTTCATGTTGTAGTTCATGACAAAATGACTATATGATTCAAGAAATGATTGCATAATCACATTAGTGGCCAAATCTTGAACTATGGGAAATCCCATCTTGGAAAGGCTTTCCACGTACCCAATCAAAGTGAGCATATAGGTGGCAACTGACTCTCCCTCTTTCATCTTGCTTCTGAACAAAGCCTTGGAGACACCATATCTCCCATGTCTTGTTTGATGCTGATACATGTTCTTGAGATGTGTTACCAACTACATGACATTCATGTTCTCATGCTTCTCTTGGAACTCATATTTCATTGAGCACAACATCAGACACTTGACATCCACAGCATCATCAAGGTGCTTCTTGTAAGCAACCTTTTTAGTCTTGGATGCATTTGAGGTGGGTTCTGCTAGCTCTGGTGTTTCAAGGACATAGAGCTTATGCTCCTACGTGAGACAATTCTCAGCATCCTAAACCATTTTTGAAAGTTGATTCGGGCAAGGATAGATCACAATGAGAATGTGTGAGTGTTGTTTGCCATTTGATTGCTACAAAATAAAAAAAGTTTGCATTTAGTCCAAAACATTTTTTACTTGTAAGGATTTAATAAATGAGATTAATTAGGCCTTTAATTAATTATGCTCCCACCATTTTATTCAAATTGATATCCTTCACTATCAACTTGGAAGATTGCAACGTACAACCTTCTAGTGAGCCAAGATCTAAAATAATTGGATAAATGCCTAGCCAACGCCAGCGTCAAAGACCAAATACCGAGGTAGGTAACTTTTGCCAATTGCATCATATGCAACTCTTGGATAGATGATCATGCACAACTCCTTGCCATGATTCATTTGTGTGTCTCTAGGTACTTGATCCTATCAAGGTTCCCTAGTTAAGTCCAACCCATAAGCCAACATGATGAGTCTGCACCCTGCAGAGGCAAACCCACACACCCACCATCACACTTCCATGAGATAGACAGTGTACCACGCAGAGGTGTGTCCACACATAGTCGATCAAGCTTTTCATGTGTGTTTCTTTATGGAAAGCAACTAATAATATTATTAACTGAGGGGTTTTATTAATACATATACATATCCAAACACCACATACTTATAGTATGTATCATATACTACTATATCCACAACCACAAACGATAGACATGCAATCACAAACACAAAAACATCGGTTATGGCCATACTATTGTAATCCTTTGGAGCCACAAAGGATTATGGTCCACCTAAGGTCTTATGAATCTCATGCAACAACACCTGTGAATTAACCTATAAGGATCACCATTACAATGAACAACTTCATGGATGCTCTGTGAGGTTGGAACTTCAAGTTTCTTCTCCATGGATGCTCCTTGGAGTTGGATCTACAGGTTGCTTCTTGGAATTGGATCTTCAGGTTGCTCCTCCATGGATGTTCCTTGGAGTTGGATCTTCAAGTGGCCTCCTTACATCAAGTTTACAAAGACTAAAACTAATCATATCTCTGTTACATCATATGAGTACAAATATAAAGAGAAAGAATTAATTACACTTTGAAATTAGAGATCAAGCTCAGCATGCAAGCCAAATACTTTATACAAAGGATCCACGTACAACCATTATACATCCATAGCATTCACAAAAAAACATATCCACAACATTCACCACCACATTCATCCGCAATATTCATAAAAGGGGATTCTAGGCCATAACTGTGCATGCATTCACCACATAAAATAGATTTTAAAGGTGATGTGTATGATATCATAGGTATATATACATATATGTATATACATATTAAAATTGCAGTCTTTTTAAAATGGGATATTCACCATTACATAAATTTTCGACTCCCATGCAGACTATGTGGGGTACACTGGGGCAGCGCCAAAATTTTACTTCCGTGCACTTAGGAAAATTAGTATTTTCCATAGTCGACCCGTCTGAAATGTCAAAAATAGAAGCCTGCGACGTATGTGGAATTAGGTTTAGATATGTACATTAACAACTTTAAGTTCACATCTATGCAACCACAGAAAATAGTATACAACAATTCGATCATATCGAAATGAATCCAAATAAACCATAGTTGACGCTGTTCTAATACCACTATTGGGTTTTGTGGAGGAAACATGTGCGGAAGAAGCAACAAAATAAAATATATTTCCATGCAACTCGTAATAGGATCTCTTCGACAACAGTGTATTCAGAAAGAGTGTTCACATGATATACCTTGTTGCAGAGCAAGTCCAGCAATGTCCCGCTGCATGATGGTGTGCAATGCTCTAGGCTTACACAGACGTTACTTTTATCCCATCCTCCGAATGTGTCATGGGAAGATCTGACAGTGCTCCTTTCGTACGGTGAAGTACACTGCTTGTAGCGCATATGGACAGTCATTGACGTCCTATGAACATAGGCGTCTCAACGTCTCTATCTCTAATTCGTCCATGAGGATGGAATGGAACTCCACGTCACACTTCCTAAGTCGGTAGGAAGGAGTAGCCTCTGTTCGATGACGTGCTAGTATCACAGTTCTCTCCTTTCTCTCTTGAGGATGGTGATGGCTAGGGTTTACATACGTGAGCGTAAAGTGAAAAGCCTCTCTCAATATCTTGGAAGGGACATCGACCGTCAAGCCCATTTAAATAGGAGACTAAAGGAAGCAGAGTTTCCCAAACCCTTCAGTAAACAAAAAGACTACATTAATTAAGATGCTCATGGATTAATTAGAATATTTTTGGAGTTAATTAATTAACCAATTAATTGTATTAATTAATTAATTAATATCTGACTCCATGCAATTGCTCTGGATGGCTCTATGGGCATACATACCAACAATAATTTCATCACATCAAAGTACCTAACATCTTCTGGTATTTTGTTCTGCTACAACAACACCAACCACTACTAGTTCACCAGAACCAACATCTCTATTCCATTACTATAATTGGATGATTATGATGTAGCACTAGTTGTTGTATTATGAGGATGAAATCACTATAGTGATTAACAAGTCTCACCAAGCCAATTCAGTAAATCAGGGCACATCAACTAGCCAAGTCTGCCCCAAGACTGTCATGCCAAAACCTCCTAAGAAGCCTCTATCCAAGATATCAGAGGAGAGTGAACATGAGTGAATAGTCGATTATGACTTAGAATCACTCTGGGTTTTACCAAAGCATGCTGACCCCTCCACCACCTTAACTAGCCTCACCACTATCCCATCTCAAGGTGTTGTATTGAGCAAATGTACTTCTATGACCAAAAGGAAGGTACATGATATTGTCGATGGTCCACAACAACATCATCATCATAGAGATCGTCCTTCTACTTATTTTCGATCTGAGAGTCATTACTTACCCTCATTTGATCGTGAATATCCTGAGACCATGGGGGTGTATTTGGATGAGAGTTTGATATCATCAGTAAGGCAATCACCACCACTATGAATGTTATTCCTAAACTTCATCAACATGTGCATGACATAGATAACAAAGTTCAATCCCTAGATAAGCAAGTCAGTGAGGTTAGCAACACCCCTCGCCACATGCCAACTCTTCAACACCAACTTGATGAAATCCTTATTGTTCAACATCATATATTACTGCATATCATAGGATATTAAATTGATCAAAGTGTAAAGAAGAACAACATGCTCTCCAACATGAACAACGTCGTGAGTTTCATGGTCATTCTATTGAAGCATCGTCTTCCCCGTCTTCTCATTCTTCTCAGGGAAACTCATACATTCTAAACACTACGAGTGATGATTCTCGCCACATCTCACCAAACCAACTAGTTGGATCAATTCAGCAATCTGTCTACCATGTGTCTGAATCCGTTTTATGTATAACTAGATCATTGCCCTCACACAACATTCCATCTATTCTACAACTGCAACCATCTGGACTTCCTCCTTTGACACTGCACCTATTGTCAGTCCTTCTAACGATATCCATGGTCACCCATCAAAAACATTCCACCTCCATCCCCACCCTGCTCCCTTGATTCTTTTGAAAAGGACATGATGCAGAAGTTGGATGAGGCAAGACTCAATCTAAGCCCAATTTGTTCTCTCCTCAGTCACCACACCTCGAAGGAGGATATATCTGTTGGAAAGTATACCACCAATATGGATTTTGAGGTGGATGCTAAAAGTCCTTCAGACAATGAGAATGCTTCTTCTAATGAGGATGTGGGTGACTTATCCATCATTTTGTCAACTGCACATCCCCGTTTGTCTGATCCAATCTTTCTAGAACCACCACTGCCCCTTCCACCTCAAATTCCTTTAAAGATGAGTGGACTTGACCCTGATTGTTTGAAAGGATTAGCAGTATGTGGTATTTTTGTATTATAGGACATTCTTGATGATCACCATGATGGGAGACACATTGTTTACAATAATGGCTGGATCACCCTTTCTCGTGGTATTTTTGAAATATTTTTCACAACCCTGATAAAGTAATAATAAGGATGTTCACCATCCTAGCATCAACTATCCTAGAGGATGCCATGCCTAGTGATAAAGATTGGCCATATTACAATGCAACACCTTCCTTAGCCGACTTCTTATTTAAGAAGTGTATGAAAGCTCCAGCCATTTCAACCCTCATGAGGATAAGCTCAAGTTTAAGACAATAAGAGTTATCTTGTTACCTTTTCATTTTTAGGGACTATGAATACTTTCTATTACATATCTAACTAAACGCCAAGTTACTTTACTCAACCCTTGTGTCAAGGAACTAAAAAATTATGACATGTGATTCAAAGAAGGTGTTGCAGAGAAACTTCCTCAGATTCCTATCCATTTCCAAAGACTTGTCCACGAGGTCAGTTATTATCAACCAAACTGGACAAGTTACGTGATTGCACCGTTAACATACTAGCACAACCCAGATAAGAATGATAGTGCTTTAATAATCCTTAGAGTCATGGAAGCTCTCAATCATTAAATACCTACTTTGAGCTTGGATCCAGAAGGATTCACCCCTATTCGTGGACGATATGCAATGGAGTCCATCCATGATAGATACTTCTTTCAAGATCTATAACTCCCAAATAATTTACAAGATATGTACTTGTTAACTCCACAACCTGCTAAGGAGCCTTTCTGTAATGTTCTACAAAAAGAAGAAGCAGAAGAAGGACAAATAATGCCATCACCTATAGTCATTAATCCTCCTACAACAGTGATGACCACTATAAAAGCAAGAGAGTCCTCTACAATTCTGGACTTCTTGAATGAACCTGAGCCTTTCCTAATTTATGGGCCAGTATCAACCATAGAGCCCAATTTTGAAAACTTTGATTGCAGCTCCTTTCGTGAACTCACACATTCTTAGGTAGTTAAATTAATGTAGTGATTCCAACCAGAGGTAATCATGTTGTTTTCAGTCGAGATGATATACTGGTCATGAAAGATGACCTTCTCGAGAATCTTCAACCCATAGGATGCTTATCTCATAGCCTAATGGTGGTTTATCAATCTCTTATCTGCCAAAATGTTGATGATGTCTATATGGCTGGCCCTGATCTTGTCAACAATCTTTGCAAAGGCACTAATTCTGACAAAAAAAGACTTGCTCCTTTGTCATCTACAAGACTCTATTCCTTGATATATTTTCTTACCTATACTTCATGATGCTCATTAGACTTATTGTCTTCACTCGTGAAAGGGAAGTCGTGTTTTATAATAGTTTTGATGCTTCTTTTGACCTTGAAGGTTCTAGATATTCTATTCTAGTTTGTAGTGAGCAAAAAAGAATTGTTGATGCATGTAAAAAAGTACTCATTCCACTAATCAGAGAATTTGGAAGTGGGTATGCTTTTTAGATACTAAGAAGATGGAAGGTTCCCCAATTTTGGTATCGTTGTTCTCAATAGTGTCCACTATCCAATGATTGTAGTTTTTACGTCTTGTACTGGATGTACACCATTGGAGTTCTCCACACTACAGTAGAAGAAGATCACAATGGTAACTATCATTGCCTTTGAGGGAACTATGTTGTGATGTTGCTCGAGTCTCCATGGGCAACAGTAGACCTTTGTTGAACATGTCACATGTTTACATTTTTTTGCCTTCTTTCTTTTTCACACTTTTATGACAGTGTGTTTTGTAAGTTTTGGGGGATGTAATCCAGTGAGATATGTATCTAGAGTATCACAAACTTTGCTTTCTTTTCCCTTAGCATTTCTTTTCATAATTTCTTTTTTTTTCATCACATTTTTTCAAACGTTCTTGTATAAATTCATGAAGATGCATATGATGGAAAACCCCGTCTATAAAGAATCTAGTTGCTCTCAAACTATACCTTTTTTTAAAATTGCAACATATAAAGGGATGAATCTTTTCATTACTTATATTAATTTTATACTCTCTTCTTAGAAAAGTTCCAATTCTTCCTCTATTTTGATTTTTAACTTCAAGATGTCATCAATTGATTCTTACCAAAAGTATCATAATAATTTATAAAAAGTATCATATATTGTCAAGGGCATGTTTTCATAGGAACAAATAAAGATCTACCCCGTTTCTTCTTCTAGAAATTTTATCAAATTCCAAAAAGGTGAGGAGTGGAAAATAATCATAGAGATGTGCCATCTTAAAAGAGATATTAGAACAGAGTATTGATGTGCTCATGAACACAAATATGTCAATTTTATTTAGTCTCTAAAACCAATTACCTCAATTTTGATGGAGTTCATTTAAAGGTATTGAAATCTAGGGTAGTGATACTTAGGATTTGTAATCACTTCTAGAAAACCAACTGGTTTGCAATGTAGGGATCACTTGCCTATTTAAAAAGATATGTACTTGAATGACCCAGAAAGAAGAAAGGAATATCCATAAGACTTTTTGCCTACCTATTTCTTACACATAATACCTTAACGAGAGTGAAAGCTAGTTTGCAAAGTGACACATATACTGGAGACAAGAATATGACTCAAAAATAATAAAGAACAATTCAAAGAAAGAATCTTTTAGGCAAATTGATATTCTTCATAAGTCAGATCATTTTATGAAGAAGTGAATAATTTTGATAAGACGATTGTACAAAAATTTAGTTTCAATAAATTTTGGATTTTTCTTACTTGATGGATTAAATAATGATTCTATTAGCTTGAGGACAAGCTAAATTCTAAGTTTGGGGGAGTTGATAACATCAGTTTTGATGCAATTTTCAATTTACACATTGTTAGGTTCTAATTTAGTTTTTTTATAATTGAAGGAATTTGGTACAAAATCAGATGAAAATGATGAGGTATAAGCAATTGCACGATAAAGTCCAAGTTTTCATAGACGAGGATGGTCGATAGACAATCCTCTCTTCAAAGAATCGACAAAAGACTGTCGAAGTGATGATTGGTAGATGCATCAAGTGCCACATTGTTGAAGAACCTTGACATCAACGTGTCGAGTGATGGCTATTGAGAAATTAAAACAATCACTTATTGAAAGGTAATCATAAAGCTCGTCTAAGTCATCTCGATAGATTACCTCGACAAAGATAACACCAATAGATTTTTGTCAGTACCAAGTTGTCGATTGAATCCTCGATATTACCATCGAAGATCATGATAATATGTCACCTCGACACTTATGTCAAGGTTGTTCAAAAGACCACAAGACTCCTATCGAGGAGCCATCCCGATAGAACTAGTCAACACCCTTGTCGATAGAAGAAGCACTGACAGAATCCTATCAACACCATGAAGAGATTGACAGTGTTGTCGATCGACAAAGACTTGTCAAATATCTTCATCGACGTTGGTTGTCAATATTGAAGTTTGATGACATGTGAACCATTCACATCACAATACCAAGAGTCAAAGATTATAAATAGACCCTCAAGGCATCACTTCAAAGGATCTTGGATCCTAGGAGTTCCTAGAGCCAAAAGGCTACCACCAAGTTCAGAGCCAAGGATGAGAGCTATCGATCAGCCCAGTTCTATCAACCTAGATGGCGACCTCTTTCCTTAGAGACTCAACTTTCACCATCAACAATCCAATCGACCTTCCGGTGTTAAGACAAGATCGAAGGGAGGAGGAGATCTATCGATTTCCCTGTCGACCACTTGCTTGATCAACTAAGAGGTTGGTAGATCTATCATTCGACCTACCTTTGTATCTATCCTTCCCTTTTCTTTCCTTATCATGACTTATTCACATTGTAATCCATTTGTTTTTGTTGCCATGCCTATATAAACTCCATAACTTGGGTTGGGAGTAATTGTTAGGCCCTCCCAACCATGTAACTTTTCATCATTCTATTTTATGACACATGCTCTTTAAAAGTTTTTTTCTTATGCTCTTATTTTACTGTGTCGATTGATGATTAGCTGCCCTCTTCCGACATTTGATATGAATATTGTTCGAGAGAATGGTTTCAACTAGATCTGGAATATATGATAGTAATGATACACACGAGTGAGGAGTACTATAGCAAAAGTCATACTATTTTCCTTAATCTTTCGGTTATTTCCTTGAGAGAGACAACCCTATTAGATAGAAATATGTCTAGATCTCGAGAGAAGGAAGGAACATATAATTGATTAGGTCTATTTGCAAAATGAATAGAGGACATATATAAAATAGGAGTGAAGGTTTTACATGGTTGTGGTTGTCTTGATTGGTGAAATCCAATCCAAGTCCCTTTTATCACTATTTCTTAATTCATTTTTATTTCTTTCTTTTGGTTTCCTCTAAACTTAGATTTTACCATTTAATTAGATTAACTCATTCCTTAATTGGAACACAATCAAATTCACTCTTTCAGTTAGGCTAGACTAAGCTAAGATCCCACTTTTTTATTCTATTATTCCCCTTAACCCTGTGTTCCCCACCGTACTACTACAACAGACTTTGTATTGAGTTGTGCACGTCTCTTCTAGTCGAGTATAAATCTAAAAGTCTGATATCTTTAACTAGACAATTGTTTTTACACTTTTGACCCACAAAATAGAGTGATCACAACCATTCTCAAAACACTTGGGATCTGTATAGAAAGGATGTTCTCTCTGAGCACCCCACATACTCAACAATATGTGATTTGAGTTTCCTGCAGGAATACTCGTTTCACCATCCAGCAAGTTCTGACACTAGAATGGATCTATGGAACATGTCAACTACCTGATTAGGGTTTCACTTGATTAGTTAAGACAATTGGGTATCTTTTATACTACATCAATCAAGTTACAACGTACAAACCCTAAACATATTCTACAAAGATAGGGGTAGATTGCAACATTAGAAGATATAAATGTATTAAGCATAAAGTTGATCACATAACCACATGATACTGTCTCACTACCATCCACAAGGCTATCACCATTATCACATCACTATGGGATAACAAATCCCTCATCACATCTCTAGAGGATATCACCTCAAATTAGGCACTAAGCCTCTGCCAAAGTCATACGACCATTCACATAGTTCCTACGTAACATCATTATCTAATCATGCCTCATCAAGGTTCATAATCATCACACATGTGTCCCATAAAAGATACCATAGTAATCACAAGCTATGATGTTCATTCAACATGCAAAATTAGGGTTACACAAGTAGGAGAGGGAAAATACTTCATTACATGTGAATCACTCAATCGAGTAAGAATTAATAATCATGTATTCATTTTAGGGTTAGGGATCTTCATAATTAACCAATGAGGGTTTTCATAACAACACTTAAACATCAACCCTAAGGATCACCACTTCCCACATTCTTGGAAGCTATTAGATTAAACATCATTACCATAACCAAGTGTTCATGTAAATTGACAAGATGTTGCAGCCAAACATGGTGTAACACCCCTAGAGACCACTAGACATCATCACATGTAGTGAGCATCACCAAGCACCAACCATAGAGGCCAACACTCATGTAGCAACCAAAACACATGTAGCGACCAACACTCATCACTTAACGTTGTGACCGCAACACACCACCGCCAACACAATGACCATCACAACTCAACCAACATAGCTACCATCACCAAACCATCACCATGGAGACTGCAATAGGCTCAAGGCATAGTAACCATAGGAGAGAGAGAAACTCACTTTGATCAACATGAATCAACATAACAATCAAGCACAATGACCATTCAAGGTCAAGGAAACGTAATGACCACAAGAGTTAGGGTTAGGGTTATTTTGATCAAACCAAAACCCCAAACTCAACATCCACCATGGACTTAGCTCCACATAATAATAGAATACCATGGTGACCTAAATAGATGTATAACATCAGAAAACCCAAGCGTCACCAAGGTAAGAACCTCATGAAGGTGGTGACAACCAAAACCCTAAAAAAATCATCACAAAGATCAACATAGAAACCATAAAATGAGTGAGGAAATCAAGCGTTAAGAACATGCATGTGAGAATCAAACCACCATATTCAACAAGATAACTAAAACAAGATCATGGTGATAAAACCAAAGTTCAAGGTGCATGTAAGAACCAACAGCTCCACTAGTACTCAAACTTGGGTGCAAGAATTAGAGTTTAGGAAAAAAGAGTTAATCTATGCAAGATCACCAACATAATCATAAACCCTAGTTCAAGATATCACCACTACACAAGTTATCATCACGTTTTAGAGGTAGATTATTAACATGAAACATGAGGACAACAATAGTAGAGGGGAAAGTTATATAACTCGCCTTGAAGTGAAGATCAACTCCAAAGACACAAAGCTCTAAGAGAGAGAAGAAAAGCCAGGCTTGGAACAACTCCACGACCAAGCAAGAACACCTCAAGAGAATAAGAAAAATCTTAGTTTAAAAAGGTGCACGGAGAAGAGAAGGTAAAAATTCTAGGCCGAAAAGAAAGGGGAAAATAGGAGATCTTCGTCTCACTTAGGTACTACCATGAGAGAACCAAGTATTCAACCTCTATTGGAGAGAAGTTCCTCAAGAGAACCACCATGGAGAAACATGGATCGTTCAAGAGAAGAAAATGAGGGGTATGATTCAAGAAAAATGAAATCATGAAGGATAAACCACATACCAAGATCAAGGATCATCACACGAGAGATGCTCCAACCCCAGATCACCACTTGCAAAAGGGGAAATGACCACCTTTTTCAAGCTCTAGCACCTCCACTTGCAGCACCAAGAATAAGGGTTGAATCCAAGCAAGAATGGAGAAGGAAGAGAGATTAAGAGGGTGCAAAAGATATTACTTTCATGTAAAGAGAGGGGTATAAATACCCAAGGGTACGAGGTAGGTGAGGGAGATGACGTGTCAAGACACTTATGACACTTGTCCCTCCAAAACTCGACAATGAAAGAACTCACAATATGCATATAAGAAAGTGTGATAAAACCAAGGTAGGGTAGCAACCACTAGGTCCACTAAACCCATCGGTCGAAGAAAAACCAAGGCAACCGACATTGTATCGACTGCTACACCATCTTAACCAAAAGCAAATGGTCACCACAACATCAACACAAGTCAAAAAATAGAGACCAAGATCAAGGACAAAGCATATCAATCGCTACAAACACAATCAAGAAAGCACTTCAGTCACAACACTTCAAAGATTCAACAAACAAGGTCGACATCATCATCAACTCAAGCATCCATGCAAACCCTAGCATCAACACATGATGCCACATCATTAACCAAGCTCCAAAAAGGTTCCCCCATGTACCATTCCCTCCAACATGATGCCAAAACATATGAGGCTAATCCAACATGTGACAAATTGCAAGTCACCTCAATAGGGGTAAATTGCAACTTTGTTATGACTGTATTTGAGCTTAATCAATAAGTTAAGCTATATGTGGATGATTACATGCTTTACTAGATTGATAATTACTTAAACATGATTAATTATGATATCTCAATAATGATATGTTAAACCTAATGAGAACCCAAAGTATTCTATCTCTTTGTATAATTAGGGTTTGAGAAAAATAAAAACCCTAATCGGCCCAAATTAGGGTTTTGATGACATATGAATACAGAATTTGATAAGTATAGTGTCTCACTAAATTATTTTTAGTATTTTATATGTAAAATCTGATTTAATTAAAATTTATATATTATTTTTATATATCAAATTTGAATAATCTTGAAAAATATCAAAATTTTTGAAGAATGTTCTGACCTATTTGTCGGTCGAGTTTCAAACTCGATCGATCATATTTTCAGATTGATATAGTAGTGTGGAAATTTAATTTTATATTTTTATTGGTATATCTAATTGATCTAAAATTTTAACTGTGGTTTTTAAAATCAATTTTAGACACCCTATTAAATATGTATAATTTTTAGATGATTTTTTATCTCTACAGAGAGGGGTGTCGGTCGAGTTATGTGAAGGACAAACTCGACTGACCATGCTGCTGACTGCTATATAGCAGTATAGTATTTGATTGTTAATTATTTATTGGTAAATGCAAATGATCTAAAATTTTAAATGAAGCTTTATAACTCAATTAAACACTACATTATAAATTTTAATAATTTTTGGAGAAGGTTTGATCTCTGAAATACATGAATTATAGTAACTTTTTTATGACAAATAAATTCAGCTGAAATAAGAGAATGTATAGTGAGGGGTCAATGTGCAATTGACCCAAGCAGCTCAATTACTCTATATGGTCAGCCTAACACACAAGGAGCTCTCATAATTCGTGATTCAATCCAAAGAAACGAAATCCTAGAGAGAGAGGTAGAGTTAGGGTTTGAGAGGAGAAAGTGATGGAGATGCCGACCTAGGGTTTTGCGGTCCGAGGAATGATGAAATCATGTAAGTTTAGCTTCTTTGGATATAGTTTCATGGTGAATCTTATCTCATATGTAAAAATTCCATCCCTCCCCTGATTGGATTCAAAATCATATCAAATCAAGTCCTTTTCTCACTCTTTCTCTCCTAATCTTCAATTCTAGGGTTTCCGAGTTGAAAGGAAGAATAAAGTGGCGATTGCTAGGGTTTTGATATGGATTCGAGATTTTCAGATATGGGATACATTTTTAAGGTGTTTTCACACCTTAGGGTGAGTGGGAACTTCCTTTAAACAGTATATTGCACGAAAATTTATTAAATCATCCATAATCTTTAATTGCTTAGTATGCGACTACAAACCCTGAATAGTCTGTTTGATCTAAGTTGTTGCAAAATGATATGAAATGGATTCTTCCACTATTTGGATGAATTTCAGATGATAAATTCATATTAGAAATGTATACAATACATCCTAATGAGAATTCCCTAGGTATTCACAGAGGTTATAAGAGGAAACTATAATATAGGGAATTTGTCTATGACTGAAATTGTTGCATAATTAAATAGAGAAATTTGTTTATCTGGATCCCCTTGGTTATGAATGGTTGTTTATCTGAATGCGTAGTACATATATGTCAGATACTATCTTGGATTTTTTTAAGGTGAATAGTATTTGTGTGATATCTCAGTAAAGAGGGTGAAACCCTAAATGCGAGGAAAGTTGGATATTTGCAAATAGATATCGTGAAATCTATTTGAAGGGATTTTATTGACATGATAGATTTTATTTATTCAATTTTATTTCTTGATGCATGATATCTTAGTAAATGGCATGGGAACCCAAATTCAGCTTAGTTCCAAGGTTTCATACATATATTGATTGTATATGATTTGTTTAAAGTAGTCTTTATTTAGTGAATGTTTATGTCGCATGAAATCCTTATGAGAGCCATGTGATAAGTGAATGAGGTAAATGAAACCCTAAGGATAGGGTGAATCAAGTATTGTGATATCAATGTTCTCAGTATGAGACGTGGTGATGCTTAACAGTTTAGTTGTGGTAAATGTTATCAGATGGTCTGTGAAATGAATGGTTTACAGAGCTAAACTAAGATATGTAATGTGATGATTGAATTGTGAAAGTAAAGAGTTAATTAGACATGTAGGTGCCCTGAACACCATAGATTCCCAATGAGAGGTCTACGCCGTAGGGATGAAACGACCTAACCCTGGCAGTGTCCAGTATACGGGGGTCGGAACATACTAACAGGTGCTACGGGGGACGAAGCCCTAGTGGAAGTCTCCTTAATATACAACATGTAGTGTCCAACATCAACCAGAGGTCCTGGTGGCACTAGAGTACAAAAAAGCCAATAGGTGGCTTGACTCTCTGCCTGTGTGCTCAGGTTAGAGGAGGAGTCCAGTTTTTATTGCATAATAGGTGTGTTGAGGCCAAAGAGCCATTTTCCTATTGCAGACCAGCGACGTAGTTAGGCTTAGCATTCCTGGGTGTGTCAGCTAAGTCTTGTACGGTGAGATTGTAGTTCACTACGAGTCTTCATATGTAGAGTACACTGCATATGATCAGGGCATAAGCTAAAATATGATAATATAAGTTTTAAAGAGTTTCTTATAAGTAAGAAAGGCTAAGAAAGATTTGAGTACAGTTTCACAACAGATGTTCTATAAATGTAATTTTGGCATTCTATGTTATTTAACTGTATTGTTTTAGATCTGCTCAGTGTAGTAATTCCTATATTTTATTTCAGTTTAATAAACATAATAAGATGAATGAGAGGTTAAACAAGTGTGTGCGGTTATTCAATTATTCTTTATATGTTTTTGAATTATTAGTTCTCTTTGAAATTAATCAAGCATGCTCATATATTGATTTACTCTTGTTGATATCTAGAGTATCCCGCCATATTTATGATTGTCAATGATCAGTCTCTTTAAAGCTTACTGCTGTTATAATTAATATCAGTTGCTCAAAAGTATATCTCTAATTATATCAGTGTTATACATTGTTTCTTTGAAGTACTCATTCACTGAGCGAGTAGGCTCACCCCTCTACTCACAATTTTTAGGGAAATCGCGTGGACTTGAAGAAGGCCAATGCATCAGAGTAGATCTGCCACAAGAGTTAATTCTGAGTATAGTTAAGTTCAATCAGTCCTTGTCACTCTAGGTCCTTGTAAAGAAATAAGAGAGAGAGGTAAATGATGATGTATAACATTATTCCTCTTTTAACAATATATGTGAATCAACAAGTCTTATGTGCTTAAAAGTATGAGAAACATAATGAATGTTCATACATGCATTTTTACTATTGAAATCAGATTAGAGAAATCAATGTTTAGATTCCCTTGTAAAATTAGTTTATGTGGTTCAACGCGAGAAAATAAAGAGTTTGAAAAAGAATAAAAAGTTAAGGGTGATCTTTGTATTACGTTAAATCCTCAATTTATGCCCTAATCTCATGATTAATGGTAATTGTGAGATCGGGGTGTAAAAAACTTATTATAAAACAAGCACACAAAGGCATAACTAGCTCAAACATCATCCAAATAGTACCAAACTCAAAGCATAAGCACGCCACATGTTATTAACGTGCATCATGTGATTATATTAAGATTTTAAGCATATAATTAAGAAGATCAAGCACTAAGCTAGGTCAGGGGTCTTATAGTGTCAAACTCATAATAATGTAATGATCCTAATGAAATCCTAATATGACCCAAATGATGGTCCTATAATTAGATATTCAAATAAGTGCATACTAGATACATCATGTGACTATGGTTAATGAACTAATATTAATTGGTCAATATCTTATGATTTAGAAGATAATGAGCCAAAGTAAAAATTAAACCAAGCACAATCACTTAGATTGAAGATAAGTGATTTATAATAATAATGTCAAGATATTTTAGTGATATCTTAGATATGGTCCTAAGTATGGATAATATATGGAACGAAAACATATATATAATGTGTTTATGTGTAAATTAATGAAACTTGGACTAGAATACTTTCATTGCTCTAAAAAACACAAACACGAATCCTAATATCAATATGGATTCATATAAGTGTTAATATAAGTAATCGCTAAACCAATGTTGAAAGAGTAGGGTCAATGAATTAAGAGAAAGAGAAATGAATGTGATTGATATCATAGACCTAACTAGTACAACTCAACCACTACAGAGGGTAAGATGATACACCCTAGTAACACTGGAATATAAGATGGGTATGATCCTAGAATTCACTCATGAGTCAAATGCTTAGACCTAGAAACCCTAATTGATCACACTAATAACCCTAGAAGTTTTGACGCTAATAAAGACTTGACCACATATAAGTGGAGGATGCATATTAATTAGAGTCCCTAATATTACATTTAGATGAGTGGTCTAAATAATTAGATTCTGAATGTTCCCTTAATGCAATAGTTAGCCTCATATAGACTTCAAAGTACATACATATTGTTATGCTTGTCCTGAGAAATGTAAAAAAATTCTCTTGCATGCCATGAACCTCAAGAATTCAATTCAAATCTCATCCTAAAGTGGTAGTCATCGTCTTCTAATATCACTAATAGAATAATCAAAAGTTGGAATCTCTATCCTTCAAGCTTATTTTGCCATCATTGTATAGAATTCATAATATTGTTAAGGTATCATTATACAATTTCATAATTTGTATCATAATTAGAAACAGAAACAAACAGAGAAAGATAATAAAAAAGATATCAAAACATAATTTAACATTATATGATAAATACTCACAAAATAGAATTGTTGTGGTTCACAAAGTAGAAGGCACTTATTGTCATATAAGGCATGCAGTGTCACAAAAGTTGTGTGACACCAAAAGAAGACATTTCGTACCATAGAATGCACATTTAACCTCAGAAGAGGCTTAATTATACAATGTTGGACAAGGATATATATATATATATATATAAAGTTTTCATAATGTAGTTATTTATTTATATTATATAATGCTCTATCACCTACTCTCTCTCTCTCTCTCTCTCTCTCTCTCTCTATATATATATATATATATATATATATATATATATATATATATATATATATATATATATATATATATATGGGCCCATCTTTATTGCCCGCGCGGGTAACTACCCACCCACCCTTCCGACCACTTTTTTTCAAAAAACAAATTTCGAAATTGTAGAGGACTATTTTTTCTAGCTCTCCAAAAAATTTTAGCCAAAAATAATATCATTTTCCCCTCCAAAATAAAAAAAACCCGTCCTTATATATATCTGCTGTATATTTTGTACAGAGTTACTTTTTTGGCCAGCAGAGTTACTTTTTTGGCCACCAGAGTTACTTTTTTGACAACAGAGTTATTTTTTTGGCCAAGAGAGTTACTTTTTTGGCTGTTGGGTAGCAAAAATCCAGGCTACCCGCACGGGCAATGAATGAATGTCCTATATATATATATATATATTTATATATATATATATATGTCATTTATTCATTGTCCGCGTGGGTATCCTGGAGTTTCGCTACCCGACAGCCAAAAAAGTAACTCTTCTGGCCACGAAAGTAACTCTGCTGTCAAAAAAGTAACTATGGTGATAAGAAAGTAACTACACGACTAAAAAAGCAACTCTGTACAAAATATACAACATATATAAGGATATGTTTTTTGATTTTTGGGGGGCAAATGATATTATTTTTGGATGAAATTTTTTGGAGAGCTGGATAAAATACTCCTCTGCAATTGCAAATTTTTTTTTTGAAAAAAAGTGGTGGGAAGGGTGGGCGGGTAGCTACCCGCACGGGCAGTAAATATGGGCCCATATATATATATATATATATATATATATATATATATATATATATATATATATATATATATGGCTATTTGTTCGTTGCCCGTGTGGGTACAATCTTCTCCTACCCGGCCCAAGTGGCGCGGTGGAATTTAGTTGTAAATATCTGCAACTTAATTACATTGGTGGCATAACCAATGGTGGCATAACCTATAATTGAGGCGAAAAATTAAACAAACGGATTATGTCTCCTTCATGTGTGTTCTTCCGCGGCCATCTTCACGCGACATCTTCTACCGTCAACCTGCTCAATCGTTCCCGTCTGTTCATCCGCCACTGGATGCCTAGATGTCTTCAACGAACTCTGTCTATTCCTTCTCCATGTCGACCTTCGATGCTGCATTTCTATTCTAGCATCTCAATCCCCTATTTGCAGTTACAGTTCCGAACAGCTAGAATGGGCTTCTTGTCCCAGTTGTGTAGAGGAGGATGAAGGTTAATGGCATAGATCTGAATCTCCTTTAATGTCATCAGAGTATCAATAGAAGATATTGATCTTCACCAGGTCACATCTCTACTCCAGATCTGCTACTGGAATTGACGTCGTAAGTGGAGGAGAAGTTCTTCATGTTACTGCATTTTAGGAGCAGTACTTGTCCAAGCTACAACCAGGTAATTTTGTATACTCTTCGTCACTTCAATCAGTTCTACTTGATATTTTCTCTTCACATGATTTTGTAATCATCTCTATCTTTTGTGTGGGAAACCCAATTTGCATCTTGATTTTCGTTTTTCACTAGTAACTGTCATACATGGTTTTTATGTTTCATGTAGTTACTCTTTTATGATATGTGGTTACTCCTATGTCTGCAGAGTTACTCTCACACAACTGTCATGGATCCCAGTCTTGACAGAGATGCTACTAATGCCAGTGTCAAATGTGATAATGATAATCCTCCTTCTTCTCCTTCTGTTGTTGCTTTCACTATATCCCTAGCACAAGTCCCTAGAATTGGTCTCCAGTTTGGAAGTTTAGATGAAGGTATCTCCTTATATTCTACTTATGTTGGCAAGATTGGTTTTAATATCCGGAAAGATGACAACAGGGTTGAACGAGGAACTAAGAATCTGGTTGGCAAAGATCTGGTTTGTGACAAGTAGGGTAAAATCAGTCGTTCTAAGAGGTCTAGAGGGATTTTGAGCCCTGTTTGTGATGAAGTGGGTAACTTGTAGGATAATCTATCCAAGAAGCACAGACATTCTGTGAAGAGGTGTGGTTGTGGAGCTATGATCCAGTTCACACTACATAATCCTCATACATGTGGGTTGTGACAGCCTTTGTTGATGAACACAACCAGGATCTTGTTGATGATGCTCATCTCTGATACTTGAAGTGTAACTCATCTCTTGATGAAACTCAAAAAGAGAGGCTTTCTACCATGAGTCAAGCAAACGTTCCTATATCGAGAAAAATTGCATTGATAGCATTTGAGTCTGGCAGTTATGAAAATTTGACATTTACTAGTAGACAAGCTCATGGACATCTCAGTAGCAAGAGGAAAGAGTCGGCTAAATATGACGTTGACATGGTGTTGGATCGTTTTGCTAGGTTGAAGGTTTTGGATTTGAAATTCTTTTATAATTACCAAAATGATCCTGATTGTTGCTTGATACATTTGTTTTGGGCTGATCCCGTCTTTGTCGAAGATGGCGGGTTGTTTGGCGATGTGCTTGTGTTCGACACCACTTATCGTACCAACAAATATTCTATGGTTTTTGGAATGTTTGGTGGTGTTGATCACCATCACAAGACAGTCTTGTTTTCCTCAGCTCCATTGGTGGATGAGAAGTATGACTCCTTTGTCTAGGTTTTAAAGCAGTACTTACTTTGTTTTGGCAAAGAGCAGGTTTCCATCATAACCGATCAAGACCCTGCTATGAATGCTGCTATCATTACTATTTTTCCAAATTGCAAGAATCGCTTCTACAGCTGGCACATCCTATAGAAGCTTCCATCTAAGCTTGGCGGTCTTCCTAACAAGGATCAAATCATAAGATCTCTGAATGATTGTGTGTGGAACGTGGATGATGTCGACATTTTTGAAGAGAGGTGGGATTTTGTAGTTCAAGAGAATGATCTGTGTTCCATTACTTGGCTTTCTAATATGTATGCGATGCGTTGGGATTGGGTTCTGTGTTATATGCAGTCTTCTTTCTTTGCTGGCATGAGGACAACTCAAAGAAGTGAGAGCCTGAATGCATTCATTAGAAGCCATGTGAATAGTAGGAAGACTCTTTTTGAACTTGTGTGTTCCTTAGAGACTGCTTACTCTCATATGCGGGAGATTGAGAATTTCAAAGATTTTGATGACGAGTACAGTAATCTTCCTTTGCATCATTGTGGCCTCTAGAGGAGCAAATGAGAGGTATATACACCAAGTCCATCTTTCAGATCTTTCAGTCTGAGGTTCATCAAAGCATGGTGTATAATGTAAAGGAAACATCAGAAGAAGGTGTCTTTGAGGTGTATCGTTTCGGTGGTTTTGGATCTCCTCGTATCTTGAAGAAAGAGTCATCAAGTGAGATGGTGTCTTGCAATTGCTTCATGTTGGAATTCAAAGGTATTCTGTGCAGGGACATTCTACCTTATTTGAAGAGCCGTGACTTTTGCACTCTTCCCGAGACATACATTCTAAAGACCTGGACTAAAGGATATAGAGAACACCCTTAGATTTTTGGCAAAGCATCGGTTAAGCATCCATCCACTTGGAGGACACTTCAGCTTGTTTTTTCCAGCAATTCAAATGTCAACATAGCGTGTAGGAACAACGCTATAGATCTTTGCCATGAAAAAATGTTAGCTTTGCGAAAGGAGCTCTTAGATTTGGATCTTGTTGATACTGGTGTTGGTGTTGGTGCTGGTGTTACCGCTTCCAACACAACTTCTTCTTCTTCTGTCAAGGTCCATATCCCTAGTATTTCCAAAACTAAAGTGAGACCCAAATTGACTGATGTGAGGTTTAAATCTGGAGTTGAAAATGCTCAGTCTAAAAGAGAGAGGCAGTGCAAGAATTGCTTAGAGTTTGGAGTCAATCATGATAGAAGAATCTGCCCTATGAAGAAGTAATTCATTCTTCATAGATACTCTTTCTGGACTTTGTGTTGTTGTTGTTTGCTGCTCAACGATTATCTCTGGTGCTACTTGTGTGTTCTGTTGATGTTGGACGTGTATATTCATTATCTTATTTTGCTACTGCTATTTCTATTCTTTGAGTTGTTGGTGCTACTAACCCTTCCTTTCTGTTGCTGTTGTTGATTGGGAGCATCCTGGTGCTGCTAAGTGTGCTGCTCTTTTTTCTGATATCATGCGGTGGGAGCTACTGCTGTTGCTACTGCTCTTGATGGATGGATATTTTTTAGTATAGTTGTAGTTGATTAGTGCGTGAGTGAGGCATATTCAAATCTGTAATGGGTTGCTCTTATGTAGTAATTTGAAATTGATTTGTAATGCATCCTATATTTTGACTTGTGTTTGGAATTTATTGTTGTGTTACCTTGAGCTTCAGAAGGTGCATGTACACATTGATTATGTTACAAAGAATCTTTTTTGATCAGATATTACTCTTTGAAGAATATTTGTCTCTCCTTGTGTCCAATGAATACTCTTTCTTCTAAAATACTTACATTTTTGGATTAGAACAATTACTTTCATTTTGTACAGTTACTTACAAAATGTCAGTTTGTTACTATGTGATTCACATACACTGGTTTCGTCTATTTGACTTACCTTCCTCCACAAGAGCTACTTTACAAAGTATAACAGTTACTTTTTGAATGCAAAGAGTTACTTTTATGTTGTCACAGTTACTCGTAGTGCTCTTACAATTACTCTAGGTGTTCTTATAATTACTTTATTGATGATGAGTTCATCTCTTTTATTTGTTAGTGAGTTTGATATAGATACTTTTTTTTGGAATAGAACACTTGCTTTCGTGTTTGTACAGTTACTTACAAGATGTCCCTGTGTACTCTGTGTTCCATACACATTGTTTTTGTGATACATTCCTCTGTTAGAGTTACTTTTTTGAATTGCAGGGTTACTTTTCTCTGTTGTCACAGTTACTCTTAATGTTCTTACAGTTACTCTTAGTGTACTTACATTTACTCTTAATGTTCTTACAGTTACCCTTAGTGTTCTTATAATTACTTTATGGGTTACGAGATCATCACTCTTCCTCTTGAGTTAGTTTATTTTGACAGGCTAAATGAAAGTATATATCTTCATACAAAACCACAACACCTATTCATGCAAGAATACCACAAACAAAGCATAGAACGTTATCTATTAAACCCAGAAATACTCCTATTTATAATATAATTTAGAGTAAATGTATTTTCAGGCTTGCAGCACATAAGTAAATGTATCTCATAGCAGTTACATATTATAACTCCAGAACCAAATTGTTCAAATTTAACATTTCACTTAATAAATCAGTATTCAGCTCGAATTCAGCCATTTGTCGAGGCTTGAAACAACTTCTTCCACCGTGCCTTTTTCTTCCTATACATTTGTATCTGTTGCTTGTTTCTGCTCCCCTTCTTTCTTTTTCTGACCCTTATCTGCTTCTTCCTTGTACTATTCAGCTAGATCTTCTTTGGTGTCATCACTTGCATTCTTTTCATCTTCCTGTACTGGCTGCAGCTGCCCCCTTGCCATCATTCTTTGAAAAATGTCAGCCCCTATTGTTGGCATGTCTTTGTAAGTGAAGTCCATATGTTTTTCATTGACCAGGCATTCAAGGTACTTCATCACAAAGACCCCATAGTCAAGTGAGTCTTCTCACTGCTGTGGGCACAGTGGGTACTCCCACTCCCACTGTGATAGTTGGCTTCCTTTTTCTGGTGCCCTCCTAAAGAATTCGTGCACAATACCCACTTGTAGGAAAAAAACACAACTTTTATTAATTATTAATCAACAAACATTAATCCTTTCAACCCATTACTAACAGAGTTACTTTTTTCATCGCTTACCCATCTAATGAATTCTTTTTTTGACTTGCTATTTCCACTCATTGAGTTATAAGACTGGTGCGCTCCATCCTAAAGCTTGCTTCATACAAGTGCCAGTGGCTGTCATTGTTTAGTATGGTGAACACCGAGTTCATTCTGTCCCAATCGTTCAATGGAACATTGAAGAGTGGAGATAGCATGTCAATCTGCTCCAGGGTGATGTTCTCAACATAAAATGCCAGTTTATACTGCAAATTTAGAATTTAAAAATGCACATCTATAAGTTTCAGTTTGTGTTTCTATTTTGTAATTTGATGTAATTTTGTATACCAAGTTTGCTTGTCTTACCATAGCATAAGTGCTCATGCAGTTCCATGTCAAACACTTCTTCCTTCGCTTGCTTGTGCTCGCCTTGAGCATCTGCACAAAGCAGTCCAGAACTTGGAAAAAAAAACCACAAGCTTTTTTCTTTAGCAATCCAAATTATTGTTTTAAATAGTTACACTACATTTTGGTTCTTACAGGTGATTGCGTCATTTGATCTTTGTATAATAGGGCAGCGAGGTCCTTCCCTGTGCACCAAACATTATCGCTGAATTTCCACTCTCATTTTGACCTTCCAATCATTCATAGATGTGATACATATGAGTTAGATATTGAATAAGTAATGTTTTATTTTGTACACTTGACAAAATAACCAATTCTTACATTTCTTCAATATTGTCCATGAAGTGATGGACAATTTCTTTGGTTTCCTTTGTTTTAAAATGCTCAAAACCTATGATTTTTTTCAGCTTGTGCTGTCAACAACAAAGTGCATTCAATGTTAGAATCCATCTTCATTCCTATAGTCAATCTATCAATCGTATAGTTACTCTATCAATCATATAGTTACTTTTTATGTCACATAGTTACTCTGTCAATCGTATAGTTACTCTTTATATTCCTACAGTTACTCTACTATGTCACATAGTTACATTACTAATTCAAATAGTTACTCTTTATGTTCATACAGATACTCAAGTACTGATACACTTAAAAATAAATCCAACCTTACCTTTTCCTCCCTCCTTTTTTTATGTTCTTCTCTATGCTCCCTATTATAGGCTCTGTCATCTTCTTTCTCTTTGTCAACTTTTTTTTGGTCTCTTTCTTCTTTCCCTCTTCTTCTTCGCTTGATTTCTTTGTTTGTTCCATTTTTTATTTGCCTTTTTCTTCTGCATCTCGTGCACATCTTGCTTGGTTAGAGCCATCAGCAGCTCTTTCTTTGTGCTTTTTCTCTGCAACACTAGTTTGTTCATCAACACTCTCTTCTTCATATCCTTTCTGTTCCACATACTTTCTTTTCAGCCTAAGCTTGCTTGGTTTTATTGATGTGTATCCCTTCTCCACACCTTCTTTCTCTTCTTTGTCTGGTATGTCCATATCCTTCTTTCAAAGCACCTCAGACCTGTCTTTGGGTTCATCAACATTTACTGAGGCAAACCCCTTAGCAAATTGTTCGAACCCACTTGCAGGTGACCGTGCTTTGTCACTTTCATCTCCCTCCTTCCTCTTCAGAACTCTATTTTCTTCCTCTAGTTTGGCTATTCATTTTTATAGCCTCTTATTCTCCTTCTTCAGGTCACTAAATGCTTCAACAACTATCTTTGTGCAGATCTCCTTCTGCATCTTCAGCTCCTGCTCCAGTCGGTGGATTCTTCCCTCTAGGGTGGAGTTCTCAGCAGTTACTCCTTTGTCGATCATTGGCTTTGCTGGCGCCTTAACTGCCGTTGGCTTACTTTTTGCCCTTTTTTCCTCTAGGTAATAGGCAAGTCATCTACTCTTCTTGCAGCTCACCAATCATCTCCCTGATCCAGCTTCATCCTTTGACAAACCTGTCCAAATAAATCAAACAATGTATCACAATTCAAACATATAGGATTATGTTGTATATTAGCTTTGTAACAAAGAAGAAATATCCTTACATCTCTAGGGTTTACGGTCCCTATTTCCATCACTTTCTCAACCGGCGCAGCCCACTTTTTTATCCTTGGCTTGGCGTCAAGGAAGGTTGGCTTTGCCATTTTCATCATCTCATATGCCCAAACCTGCATGTAACAAAGAAAAATATAATGCATAAGTAAATGCCCCTAGGCATCATTGTAACAATCTAGACAAAAATAAATTTATTAACTTACGCATAGGCACATGACACACCCTATCGTGTAGAGTGTGGTCTTTCCCTTCTCCCCTCTCCTCCTTAGCTCAACATTCTCCTTTAACATCTTCATATTCTTGAAGATACTCCCATGAACCAGCATTGCCCAATTCATATGCCCCATGGTAGTTACATCATCTAAGTAGTACATGATGTAAATTGGGGTGCAATAGTTGGTATTTGGGAGTAGGAATGTTGCAAGCAAGTGCAACATCCATGCTCGACACATGTTTTGATTGTCGGTGGGGTCGTCTGTCTTGGCATATTGTTGCCAAAGATTTGCCAAGTTGTCCTTATGTAGGACATCCTTCTCCTTCAACCTTTTCGAGGTCTCAGCTTCCTTACCATGTTTACTTATTGCCCTAGCAATTGAGCTCACTATGCCAGAGTTTTTCCTAGGTATGATATCCATACCTTTGCTAGGGATACCTAGGATTACCCCCACATCCTCAATTATCATTCTTCTTTCCACTCCCTTTGCCAATAAGAATCTGTCATCCTCCACATATCTTGCTATTAAATCCTCCAAAAGTACTACGTCTATCGTAAGATTTGGCATCTTTATCATGTTTGCAAAGGTCCTTGACCTCATCATTCTAATCTGATTCTTTGTAAATACCATGTTGTTGTTGATGGCGATGTAGCTCTTGATGTAGCATCTGTGGTATATCCTTTTAATGCCAACTGCAAACACATCAAAAAGTACTCTTTTTGTTGCTTATTACTTTTTAGTCAGTCCAGTTACTCTTATATTTTTTGCAATTTACTATACATGGTAGGTTGATCACATTTTAAAGCTAACTGTTATTGTAATAGCAACTTTCTAAACTGTAAGTGTTATTAAGTGTCCTCTGAAAGTAACAAAAAATTAACACAATTATAAATTCATACAAGCTGACCTTCATCAGCCTTTGCTTTTCCCTTCTCCTTCCTCTTCCTTCTTTCCTATTCTCCTTCCTGATCAGTAGCTTTTTCTTTATCCTTACTTGCATCATCCTTTCCTTTCCCCTTCTCTTTCCTCTTCCTTCTTTCCTCTTCTCCTTCCTCATCAGTAGCCTTTCCTTTCCCCTTCTGCTTCCTTTTACCTTTTTGCACTTCTCCTTCATTAGCAGTAGCTTTTTCTTTCTCCTTGCTTGCTTTAGTCTTTTCTTTCCCCTTTTGTTTCCTTTTACTTCTTTGCAATTCTTCTCCATCAGCAGTAGAATTTTCTTCCCCGTTCCTTTGCGGATATTCTTTTTTATTGTCATCAGACGATGTCCTGTCTTCTCCTGCATACAAACATAGTTACTCAAAAATTGTACTCTTTAGTTTAACAAAATATACTTTCCAGTTTAACTGTTATACCTAGTGTATGAGTTACTTTTTCTTATAAAATAGTTACTCCAGCTTTAAGACAGTTACTCTAGCCTATCGTATAGTTACTCTAATATTCCTGTAGTTACTCTAGGCATTGTCGAGTTACTCTACTTGTCATACCAGTTGCTCTTTTATCATACATTGTTACTTTGTAGTTGAAATCCTTTATTTATGTTTCGTTGTAATGTACATGCAAACATAAACGCGGAAGTTCTTCAGTCCCAGTACCTTCTTTACTGACATTCCCTTTCTTTACTGAAGATTGTCTCTTCAGAGGAGTTGCAGCCACTTCTTTCTTCCCTCTCGGAGTCCTCGGCGGAGTTGTAGCCCCTTCTTTCTCCCCTTCTACAGTCAGTGCTTTTGCCGCTTCATCTGGTTCATCACACGGAGGTTCTTCAGTCCCAGTACTTTCATTTCCTTTCTTTTATGAAGATGTTCCTGTCACAGGAGTTGTAGCCCCTTCTTTCTCCCCTTCGGCAATCTGTGAATTTGCCGCCTCATCCGGTTCTTTTTCCGTTGGCTCGTCGACTTCGTAGTGCTTCAATATGAAGTCATCTTCATCTTCAGTTACGGTCTTGAGATTCTTTCTCCATGGTGGCATTATTGTTCTCTTCCACGACGACTTCTTCGTCCTCACCATGTTTGAACAGCAGAGCAGCTGCGCTCAACTGAAATTGAGAGGCAGCGAAAGAGAAGAGAACAGAGATGGAGAAGTGAAGTGGACGGAGACCAATATTCCGCTGATGACGGAGTAACTGGAGACTGGGGGGTTGGGGGTGGGGATTGGTCGTACGATGGTGGTTTCAGCAAAAATTGAGTAATTGCACATAGCAGCGAGGAACTGAACTGTCGATTTGGGATTTTTTTCGCCTTCTGTCTTTCCGCTTATTTTCTCGCCAACTTCCGCTCTTTTTTCATTTTGAATTATTTACCATACTGCCACCGCGTCACTGTGATGGGTAGCTTCTTTTGGTTACCCGTGCGGGCAACAAAGATCACCTCTATATATATGTGTGTGTGTGTGTTAAGTTTTCATAATGTAGTTATTTCTTTATATTATATAATGCTCTATCACCTACTCTCTCTCTCTATATATATGTGTGTTAAGTTTTCATAATGTAGTTATTTCTTTATATTATATAATGCTCTATCACCTACTCTAACCATGAACTCTTTTTCCTTGTGAATGGCTAGGGACATGATGTTCATAAGTGCTGAAACTAAGTTCAAGAAGTAGTGGCTTGATGATTGCAGATTGTAAAATTTGAGGATATCTATTAATGAGACATTATCTTAGGAGATCCTTTGAGATTAGGATTTCACAATTTTTATTTTTTTTCTTTCCATTTCATATAGGGAGATGTGACACCCAGACTCGTAGTTTCATAAAGTTGGACTTTATCTTTTTTAATTCAGTTGTTATATAATTTTGCATGCTATTATGCTAGATGTTTTTGATGTTTGTCCTAAGAAATAATATCATTTGTGTGTTGATTGTTCTGCATATGATTTTGTGGTTGATAAATGGGAAAACGTTATAGTATGGTATTAGAACATTTCAATAATCATTAGCAAAATACCCATAGATGAATCCTTATAGGTACCTTTTTTTATATATGATACTCAAGAAGAGGTCTAAAGCCAAAGAGCACTTAGATGGAGAGGAAGCCTCCTATAGCGTCGGGAGCGGGCACAAGTGTGCGTAATAGACAACCCTCATGCCCGGGCCAGCGGATTTGCCGTTCCGTTTTTTGTAAAGTACAGGCTGCTCGCCTGCTCCTAGCTGCATATAATGCATGTGTCAGCAAAGTTTTATCTTCACCTTCTGTTTGTAACTGCCCATACATGTGGATGTGGATGCAGCTCCGGCTCATTTCAGGAACAGCAAAACAGCGCGGTTGATCGAGTGTATGTCCAGATTTGCTGTTCCTAATTTTATTTGAAGCAGGCTGCTTCTTTGTTTATCAATCAGCACGTGTCATTATCTACCAAATTGAAGGGTGCAGATTATTTTCATTTAACAGGCGGCTTATTTTGTCCGAAGAAGCCCTTTAAAGCTGAAACAGCGACGTTTATGTAAGCGTGCTGGAAATGTACTAACATCGGTGATAGCAATGTGGCCGCGGAGTCGACGACCAATTTAAGACCGGTGCTGACCACGTTGTTCCATCGCGTGGCTTGCGTCGCCCACAGACACGGCGACATCTCTCTTCCAACGAACCACCACCAGGACCACCAGACCACCCACTCTCCTCAGTCACCACACTCCGTTGGTGGTGGTGGTCCTCCCACACCACCTTCCTCCTCCCATCCCTCCCCCTCCTTTGTCCATCTTCCTATTCATTGGATCGCGCGGACGGAGATACATCCAGGATATAATAGGAGTGACCAATCAGATTTCTTGTTATATAAATAGTCGAAACAGCAGTGTGATGTTTTGAGGGCGCCGAAAGCAGAGCTGAAGGTAGAATAGCTGGAACTGGAATAATAATAATAGCAGCAAAGGCAGGTTTTTTTTTCGTCCCTTTTTTTCTCTATGTCTGTGTGTGTGTCTTGTCTATACAACGAGGAGATCTCACCCGCATACGGTTGGCATCTCGTTGGCGCGAGCGCAGGTGAGGTCGATCAGGGTTTGGCCGTCGGGGCGGTTGGATCTGTTACATCTGTAAAGACTCGATCTTGGTTTCTCCGTTGTGTGCCAGTCTCAGTCTCGGTCTGCTACAGCCTTTGTCTAGCTCTAGCTCCTGCACTTGAGTGCGTGCGTGCCCTTTCGAGCTCGCAAGTGAAGAGATATAGTAGCAGTTAGCTTCTCAGGTGGCGTACTTTGGAAGATGGGAGGGGAGTGGGTGGTGGCCAAGGTAGGCAGCGCGGCCGCGGAGGATCGGCAGCTGGAGTTGACCCTCGGGCTACCGGGAGGCGAGCGCCGCAGCTGGGCGCCGGCACCGGTCGCCAGCTGGGACGCTGTGAATACCCATAACAACGACACAGAAGACGATGATGGTAGTGGTTCGTCGGGCGGCCTGTCTCTGGGACTATTCACCAAATGCCCCAAGAGCAGCAACATCAGCTCAGCCGGCGTGAAGAGAGGGTATGCGGATTGTACAGAAGAGACAAATCCCTGCGGTATGTCGTCTGCGTTATTTACTAGATTCTATTTCATTGTGGCAAAATGTGATTCATCTTCCTATCTTACTGCTGCAGGCTACGAGAATATGGCGAAGCCACAACAACACAAGGAGGTGGAAGATCCAACACCACAATGGCAGCTTGGTGGCGGGCATAGCGCTGACGCAAAGGCGCCATCTGCGGCGACGGCTTCCCCAGCTGTCGCTGACAAAGTTGCTGCCCATAACAGGTGCCGTGTCCGTGATCACTGCGCGCCTTGAATCCTTGATAAATATGAGCGAGTTTTCGCGTCTCTTTTAATATATACTTGGTAGCTTTTTCACCTGTTTAACCGAAACCCATGCATATGCTGCAGGACTCCCGCTGCCCCTGTAGTGGGATGGCCTCCGATCCGCTCCTTCAGGAAGAACATGGCCACTTCCTCCAGGCTAGCCCACCCATCCAAGGCTTCTTCTGCCACCGACCAATGTGCTGACCAGCAGCTGCAGAAGCCACCGTCGGACGGGCACAGCAACTGCTCCAAGGGCGTGTTCGTCAAGATCAACATGGACGGGATCCCAATCGGAAGGAAGGTCGACCTCAAGTCCTGCCAAGGGTACGACACCCTCTCGGCCGCGGTCGACAAGCTCTTCAGAGGCCTTCTCATGGCAGGTGAGGTGATTGCCCCTCCTCTTAACTAATTCCCAAATGAGTAAGCTATCCTGAGGTCTCTTACCCGAATGAGAACATACCAATCAGCTTGGCACGTGGAGTTCCTTTTTCGTTGTATCATGTCATCACATTGCGCCTTCCAATGTGGAAACAGTTTTTCTTTCTGTAAATATTCCCTCATTCTTGTCGGCCGCTAATGTATGCTCGCATATGCTTTTCCAGCTCAAAAGGCACCTGATCCTGCCGCCGCGAGTGCTCCAAACAGTGATGGCGCAGAGGGGAGGCCGATGATCACCGGCCTGCTGGACGGCACGGGGGAGTACACACTGGTGTATGAGGACGAGGAAGGCGACAGGATCTTAGTCGGCGACGTACCATGGGAGTAAGTAGTTTAAGCTTTCTTCTTCATTCTGATCACTGAAAAAGCAATCAAATTAACTAATCAGATGGTATCACTTAACCAATAACCGTCAATCTTGACCTAAGAAGTACACACGTATGAGCGGTTCACTTTCAATATCCTTTTTGAAAGGCTTCACTTTCATTATCCTTTTTTTTGCCTTCGGTGAGCTTGCATTTTCCCTAGCTACTTGTAAAGGGAGATACAGTGCGGATCTCCCTTAATTAGCCGCCGGATAATGGAGGAGAAGTCAAAGAGAAGAGATGTGACCTTACATCTTTCTTGACTTATCCTTTCTCTACCGTTGAAAAATAAAATCACAATCCACTCAACTGTTCTTCTCATCTTTCTTGACTTATCCTTTCTCTACCGTTGAAAAATAAAATCACAATCCACTCAACTGTTCTTCCTCAAATAAACGCCATGTAACACACCATATCGATCCATGGTAAGCGGATATCGACCCAAGTTCTTGGACCGGTATGAGTTATGTTCAGTTCAGAAATATGGTGTGTCGCCCAGTTCTTCCAAAATCGATTTGACCACCGACAGAATCACCGATTTATATATAAACTATATTTATATTTCAAGTTATATTATGTCATAAGATAGTTCGATATTTATGTTATATGATTGTTACAAGTAATTAAGATTAAATAAGTTGTGGAATACATAAAAGTCTGACTACGATCTAAACGATCCAGTCTTGAACATATACAACGTCAAAAGCCGGCCGCTCCAGTCTGGTCTTACTTTCAAAATGGTTCGACCTGCAGTCTACAGATTTGATGAAATTCTATCATTGGTCCGTCTGATGCGGCTCTAGACCAATACTCGCCTATAAATCGAACATCTTTACTTGAAAACTGAAAGAGGATAATAATATCTTTTTACCTTTTCGGTCAGGATGTTCATCACCACTGCCAAGCGACTGCGTGTGCTGAGGACGTCTGAGCTCTCCAAACTATCCGTAAGTGGGGTAGTGTTCCACGTCTTATACCGATCTACTGTCAGGAGTGCTTTGACCCGTTAACCTTAGCTTAAGTATATGCTGTTATGCTGATTGTTTCTTCTCTTGCTGTTTCCCAGCTTGGAGCAACAAGCAGGAAGAGGGCGGCACCGGAGCCTGCTGGTGTTTGCTGAAAACGCAGAAACGTTAGGGTGGATCCGTACGAGATGTAGAAATTTCACTTTGTATAACTTGGAAAGTGCCAGATGTTCCTCTTCTTTTTTTGTTGTTGGATTGCCATACAGTTTTGCCTCTCCTTTTCTTTTGGGCCACTGTAGAAACTACGATCTGCATATAAATTGTAATCTGATTGGAGTTTTTGTGAGACTATCGGCACAGAGTTTAGTTTGATATATATTGCACCTTTTTGTTTAGCACTTATTAAACTTATAGGCCAGCCTCTCTCTCTCTCTCTCTCTCTCTCTCTCTCTCTCTCTCTCTCTCTCTCTCTCTCTCTCTCTCTCTCTCTCTCTCTCTCTCTCTCTCTCTCTCTCTCTCTCTCTCTCTCTCTCTCTCTCACGCACACGCACACACCTTTTGGTTGCTAGCCGGTGGATAATAGTTGGATAACTACGCACACAACTTGATCCTGAAGCTCGTTTTACTTGTTGCTACTTGTTTTGGATGGAAGCCGAGGAACTTGATATGTAGCGTGCAATCAAACATCTTCTTTCCCAAGGGGGTGGATATTACTTTTTTACAAACTATAAATTGGAATAAGACAACCGTAGATCACCAGCTAGCAAGGTTGAGGACAAGAAGTCCGAAGAAGGCCTTTTTGAGACAACGGCAACCCCATACTTAGCCATATTTACAACTCTGATCTTCCATCAGTTTATACACTTCAACCAGGGTGCCCATCAATTCTTGGACATCAAGGGAGAACCATCAGTCCATCCACTACAAGGGGGAACCATCAGATCCCTCAACTACTTGGCGATATCATCGGATCCTCAACATATAAGGAGAAACCATCTATCTCCACACTTTGGTGAGAAATCCTAAGTTCTCAACCCTAGAGAGAGAGACAAACAAAACATCTGATGGTGCATCCATGCATCCAAAGGTGCAACTATATGAAACATTATTAAGAGTACTATGAAGAACAACATGCATGTGTGAAATTCATAAACAGAACCCTAGAAATGGGAAAATTGCACAAAGGTCCACATAAGCACATATAGTGCAAAACTTAAGAAAACAAAGTCCAAAATTGACCAAATTTGAAACATAGATTTATCACATGATTTCAAAATATAAACTAAGGTTTGATAAAGGAATTAAGAATACAATTAAGTTAATCAACCATGTTTAACCATTAAGTTAGGTCCGGGGTCTTACAACTATAAACCCCTAATAGGGATTTCGCCCCTGAAATCCTAAGCAAACAAAGAGGGTACTTTGAATGCATCTCATCCTCTAGTTCCCATGTGGGTTCCTTCACGCCATGGTGATGTCACAAAACCTTCAAGATTATGTCCTTCATCCTCAGCTTTTGCACTTGTTAATCTAGGATCAATACATGATTTTCCACATAGGAAACATCCTCATCCAACTCAACCTACATTGGATGCGAGACAACCTGATGCCACACAAGTGAGATAGCTAAAAACTAAACCATAGAATTAATATCTAAGCAACCAAAATACCACAAAACTGGGTACATTAAAACCAATTTCAGATAGCCAACAAAATGGAAACATATTACATCAAGGTCCACAAGTTGTATCATATCATGTATTAACAATTGTGGCCACAACTTGTTACAAAATATATATTGTTCACATATGTTTGCCACATATACAAGCCATATATACAACCAAGGTGTACTGCCAAAAATGGTGTATTCATTTACAACGTCTACAAAACACCACCCTCCCAGGACCTGAGAATACAGGAACAACACATAAGATTTTACTACACAACAATACATCTTATCCAACCTTCTGAGCTCACTGATCTACAAGCTACTCTCCCTCAAAAGCATTGTTACGACCCGCGTCGAGCTTATCCCGTAAGTATGCTGTTAAGCATGTGATTAGCTGATGTGCTAAGTTATAAGCCTGTTTTGGTTAATAATGTTTAAAATGGATATGACATGTGCTTAGTGTGTAACTTAGCTCTTAAAGCATGTAGGACCTTACGGTTGAAGCGTTGCCATAGAAATCGTTCGAATCCGACCTTCGAGTCAAAAGTTGCGTGTTTTTGGGCTTGTAGGGACCCGTTTGTAGTTTTTGGAAGTTTTGAAACTTTGCGTTTAGGCCCCTAAGTTTTCCTCCTAATCCTCTCTTCTCACTTATCTCGTTTCATTTCTCAAAAACGAGAGAACGCATGAAGCGTTCTTCTTCCCCTTCTTCCGCGTGAGAGAGAGAGAGAGAGAGAGAGAAAGAGAGGGAGCTGAGAAGGGAGAGACGTTGGAGCTTCGTTTTGCTCCGGCCAGCAGCTGCGACTCATCTTCTTCCTTGCCTTGATCATCTTCTCCGCCAAACGATTCGGATTTGCAGCAGGAGCTGCGGTTGCAGGGAGACGGCCAGGAGATTGGGGTGCAAGGAGCAGCCCTAGCTCGTCTCTCTTCCCCCTTTAGGTCCGATTTTGTGGTATGCATCAATTGCGAACGTTTTGCGGTGTTAATTTGGGATTTTGCCCTTTGATTCGAGAGAAATCGACATTTGCAGTCCGTTTTTGTTTTCTGCTTGTGCGCGGTTCGGCCGAGTTCGTATTCGGTCGGCCGAGTTTCATATTAGGGCAATCGTACAGTATTTTTTTGGTCGGCCGAGTTTGGGTTTTGAATCGGCCGAGTTTCTTATTTAGGTAAACGAACAGCGATTTGGTCGGCCGAGTTTGGTCCTGATCGGCCGAGTTTCCTTGTAGGTATATAAAGTAGTGTCTCGATCGGCCGAGATCCTCAGAGGATCGGACAAGTTCCCTTCTGGTCGGCCGAAGTTGATCGGCCGAGTTTCAGAAACTGGGAGGTGTTCGGCCGAGTTCCAAAGTGGTCGGCCGAGTTTCAAGTTGTGAGTGGCAGTTCATTTAGAAATCATTATTAAACTCATTTTTAAATGCTTATTTGCTTCAGTATCAGTTGATATGACTCTTAAACAGTGTAGCATGTACATTAAAGTATGATAAGTTCGTTGGAACTTGAAATGCGTAATATGAATGATGAAAAAGAGGAAATTTTATGTTTTACAGTTGTAATGTGATATTCCTGTTTAACTGTTTATCTGTTAACTAATTAATAGACTTAGGTGCCCTTACACCGTAGAACCCCTCGTGAGGTCTGCACCTTGGGATGAAATGACCTACCTAGCGTGTGTCTAGATGGTCGGTGACTCGTGTTCAACAATAATCTGTGCGTGTGTCACGGTGGCACGAGGGCAGAAAGGCAGTGTTCAACAATAATCCGTGCGTGTGTCACGGTGGCACTGGAGTATATAGGGGTTATTCAACAATAATCCGTGCGTGTGTCACGGTGGTAACCCAGACTCTCCGCCTGTGTGCTCAGGTTAGAGGAGGAGTCTAGAGTACACTCTTTGAGAGTGCAGTGAGGCCGTGTGAGCTTGAGAGTCCTGACGCAGACCAGGACAGCAGTCAGACTTAGCATTCCCCGGGTGTGTCGCTAAGTCTTGTACGGTGGGATCGTAGCATGAACTTGCTACGAATCTTTATATGCAGAGTACACTGCATATGATTAGGGCATATTAATATGAATAAATAATCATGTAGGATCACAGTAAATTTATATAACTGTTTATCTACCTGAATTACCTGTTGATGATTAGAAATGTGATTATATTCTGCAAATCTGCTATGTCAATAGAACTGCCCTGCTTGAACTGTATATATGCTTATTTTCAGTTTATAAACCTGACGAGTTATTTAGTGATAGCTATGTGAAATGTTATTCACTGAGCGAGTAGGCTCATCCCTCTACTCAAACATTTTCAGGTCAGCATCTGCATCAGGAATCGGAAGGATCGTTTCATCCTAACGCCTAGTCGATAGAAGGTTTGCAGTTAGTCTAGTTAGAGGTCTCTTAGTCCATTCCCCTCGATCTTCGGGACAAGGTGTGAGTGAGAGAGAGAATGTGTACAAAGATGTAAATTAACTGTTATGCTCTACTTATGTTAAACAATGTACTATGTTGTAGACTTTGCTTGTATTTTCCGTCAGTTTAATAGAAAAGTTTCTGCAGTTTGTTAATTTCTTGTTTACAACTTAAATTGGTTATCTTTTAAATGTTTTTAATTGTTTTAAAAAGTGATGAATGGTTGGTTGTGTGTAAATCCCACCTGTCGTGCCCTAATTTCATGGTTTGTGGCTAATGTGAAATTGGGGTGTGACAATTTTGGTATCAGAGCTTAGGTTTGAGTACATAGTTACTCAAGGTCAGGGGACGATAAGAGACCAATAGGATTAAAGTTTAGGTGTCTTTCTTCTATCTGTAGTTTTCTAATAGGAAATATTCTATTATATCATTGCAGATGGCAGGAAGAGGCTTTGATCGTGATGATCAGGCTGAGAGCCATGTTGGCCCTGATCCACGGTACTTGGGTCCAGGTGGTGGTGACCACGTGGATGAAGCATCCCGGATGTATAGAATGTTCCTGGAGACCAAAGAAAGGTACAAGGCGGATAGGCGAGATTCTTCTTCTACCAGCAGTAAAGATCTGATGCGATCTTATGAGCTTGTGAAGAAGCTTGGTGGCACAGAGTTCAGTGGCACCACAGATCTCGCCGAAGCTGATGAGTGGTTTAGACAGATAGAAAAGGTCTTTCGCCTGATGGAGCTTCCAGAAGATAAGAGGATTAATCATGCAGTCTACCTTTTGACAGGCGATGCAGAGTTGTGGTGGCGTGGTGTGGAAGAAAAGAGGAGAGGTACAGAGCTTTCCTGGCAGGATTTCTCTGAGGAGTTTCATCTCAAATTCTATCCACCCACTTTTCTTAATGAGAAAAATCAGGCAGTTACAGAATATTAAGCAGGGGAACATGAGAGTTACTGAGTATGAAGCGCTTTTCACACGGTTAGCGAACTTTTGTCTGCAACTTGTTCCCGACAATATAGAGAGATGCAGAAGGTTTCAGGAAGGGCTAAGGCCAGAAATTCGGCATACAGTTTCTGCTACTAGCAGGAGGAACAGAGAGAACTTTGGCGAGTTTGTTGAGGCTGCCAGACAAGTTGAAGAATCTGTGAATGCTGACAGGGTGCCCGAGTCTAAGAAAAGATCTGTAGATTTCAGTAGAGGGCAGTCTAGTAGTGGATACAGAGGTGGAGGTAGAGGTTTCTTTTCTAAACTTGGGCGTGGCTTTGGTTGTTTCGGCAAGCAGAGATCTGAGGATGTCACTACTTCTAGAGGCAGAGGAGGATACAACCCAGGAAGATGGGGCAGTGCGTCTAGAGAGCAGCCATCTGGATCATCTACTTCTGTGACTGGTCCACAGAAACAGGAGATGCGGGTATGTAATACCTGTGGAAAATTTCACACTGGGCAATGTTGGGGTTTAGATTATACAGGATGTTACCATTGTGGGCAGATAGGACATCTAAAGAAGTTTTGCCCTCAGCTTCAACCAGCAGCATCACAAGCCTCTCAGACTCAGTTTTATGATGTTCAGAGACAACCTCCAGTTGAAGGACCGAGTTCTTCTGTGGCCTCCGGTTCTAGGGGTGGCGGAGTGTCTAGTGGCAGGAGTGGTCAGAGAGGACAACGTGGCAGAGGGAGAGCTTCAGCACGTTTCTTTTCTTTGACACCTCAGGAAGGTATAATCTCTTCACAAGTTGTTACAGGAGAGATGATTTTGTTTAATAGTATACCAGTTTCAGTTTTGATAGATCCGGGAGCTACTCACTCTTTTATACGAAATTCTTTAGTTGGTTATCTTAATCTGTTAACTCAAGAGTTGGAAGATGAGTTAGTGTTGAGGGTTCCACTAGGTGGACCAACAGTTTTATCCGAGTTCTGTCACGGATGCTTGATATCTTTTGGAGGTTTCACCTTTTCTTCTAATCTCATACCCTTGGATGTAAATACTTTTCAAGTCATCTTGGGTATGGATTGTCTTGAAACATATCGAGTGCAACTCGATTGTTGGAAGAAGGAAGCTACCTTTCTAACTAGGTGAATTTTCTTGTGTCTTTACTGGAGACAGGAAAGTTCTGCCTACGTGCATAATATCAGCTGCTGTAGCTGATAAGATGTTACAGAAAGGATGTGAAGCGTTCCTTGCTCATGTAGTTGACACCAGAGCAGAAAAGAGCACCGCCAGTGTTTATGATGTGCCTGTAGTTCGTGAGTTCTCTGATGTTTTTCCAGAAGAGTTACCAGGCTTACCTCCTGTCAGAGACATTAATTTTGAAATTCAGATATATCCAGGTAGTCATCCAGTAGCACTACCAGCCTACAGAATGGCACCTGCAGAGTTGAAGGAACTCAAGGTGCAGTTGCAGGAGTTGCTAGATAAGGGTTTCATTAGACCCAGTTCTTCACCGTGGGGTGCTCCAGTCCTATTTGTTAAGAAAAAGGATGGTACCATGCGTCTCTGTATAGATTACAGGCAACTGAACAAGATCACTATAAAGAACAAGTATCCATTGCCGAGAATAGATGATCTGTTTGATCAGTTGCGTGGAGCGACGATCTTTTCTAAAATTGATTTGAGATCTGGATATCATCAGCTCAGAATAAAGGCTTCTGATATTCCCAAAATAGCTTTCAGAACCAGGTATGGGCATTATGAGTTTTTGGTCATGTCGTTTGGGCTGACCAATGCCCCAGCAGTCTTTATGGATATGATGAATCGGATTTTCAAACCATTTCTAGATCAATTTATTGTAGTCTTTATAGATGATATTCTGATCTACTCCAGAGACGATGAACAACATGAGCAACACTTGAGAGTAGTGTTGCAGTTGTTGAGACAACACCAGTTATTTGCTAAATTTAGCAAGTGCGAGTTCTGGTTGGCTGAGGTAGCATTTCTTGGACATGTTATCTCGAGAGATGGAGTTAGCGTGGATCCTAAGAAAGTTGAATCTGTGCTTCAGTGGGAACAACCTACGACTCCTACTGAGATTAGAAGCTTCTTGGGATTAGCAGGTTATTACAGAAGATTTATAAAGAACTTCAGTGTGTTAGCATCACCCTTGACACGCTTGACGAGGAAGGATATACCGTTTGTTTGGTCTGATAACTGTGAGAAAAGTTTCCAGAGATTGAAAAGGAAGTTGACTTCAGCACCATTGTTGGTTTTTCCAGAAGCAGAAAAAGGCTATACAGTGTTCTGTGATGCTTCTAGGAGAGGTTTGGGTTGTGTACTGATGCAAGAAGGCAAAGTTGTGGCTTACGCATCTAGACAGCTTAAGAAGAATGAAGAGAATTACCCTGTTCATGATCTGGAATTAGCTGCTATAGTTCATGCTCTTAAGACATGGTGTCACTACCTATATGGTGAGACATGTCAGGTGTTTACAGATCATAAGAGCCTGAAATATATCTTCACTCAGAAGGATTTGAATTTGAGACAGCGCAGATGGCTTGAGCTGATCAAAGACTATGATGTGACAATCGATTACCATCCTGGTAAGGCGAATGTTGTAGCTGATGCCTTGAGTAGAAAGTCAAGTTCAACAGCAAATGCATTTTCTATGGCATGTTTCAAGAGAGACTTGCTTGTAGATATGCGAAAGTTGAACTTGGACTAGGATGTGACTGGACAGAGTGGGTTGATTGCTCAGATGCAGGTCAGGCCTACTTTCTATAATCAGATTAAGGAATTGCAGCAGAGTGATGATGAGTTGTGGCAAATCATGCAGGAAATGTCAGAAGGTAAGAGAACAGAGTTCAGGTTTTCTGATGATGGCGTGTTGTATCTTCATGATAGGTTGTGTGTACCTGGGAACAGTGAGTTGAAAGAGCAGATTCTTGAAGAAGCACATACTTCTATGTATGCTATGCATCCAGGTAACACAAAGATGTACAGGAACCTCAAAGAGCTGTACTGGTGGTCTGGCATGAAGAAGGATGTGGCTGAATACGTGGCTAGATGTGGAGTGTGTCAGCAGGTTAAGGCTGAGCATCAGAAACCTGCTGGTACTTTGCAGTCGCTTCCTATACCAGAATGGAAATGGGAACACATCACGATGGACTTTGTGGTAGGATTACCTAGGATGCCTAAGGGTTCAGACTCGATATGGGTGATTGTGGATAGACTAACTAAGTCTGCTCACTTTCTTCCTGTCAAGTCAACCTTTGACGTTTCAAAGTTAGCCAAAGTTTATGTGGATGAGGTAATCAGGTTGCATGGGATTCTAGTTTCTATTATTTCTGACAGAGATCCAAAATTTACATCTAGATTATGGAATCAGTTACATCGTGCGTTGGGCACAAGGCTGAAATTCAGTACAACATTTCACCCGCAGACAGATAGTCAGTATGAGAGGACCATTCAGACCCTTGAAGACATGCTGAGAGCATGCGTGCTACAGTTTAGAGGTAACTGGGAAGAACACTTAAGCCTAATGGAGTTTGCATATAATAACAGCTACCATTCTAGTCTTGGAATGGCCCCATATGAAGCTCTTTATGGCAGGAAGTGTAGATCGCCAGTTTGTTTGTATGAAGTTGGTGAAAAAGAAATTCTTGGACCTGAGCTAGTTGATGTAACTACAGAAAAGATAACTGTGATCAGGGATCAGTTAAAAGCTGCTCAGGACAGACAGAAAAGTTACGCAGAGAGACGACGTCGACCTCTTGAGTTTGAGGTTGGTGATGAGGTTTATTTGAAGGTCTCACCATGGAAGGGAGTACTGAGGTTTGGCAAGAGGGGTAAGTTGACCCCTAGGTATATGGGTCCATATCCTATTGTTGAGAGGATTGGACCTGTAGCTTACAGGTTGGATTTGCCGTCTGAGTTGGCAAATCTTCATGATGTCTTCCATGTGTCTATGCTGAAAAAGTGTCATCCCGGTATAGAAAAGATTCTAGATCTAGAACCGGCGCAGCTTAGAACAGATGTGTCCTATGTTGAAGGACCAGTGCAAATAGTATATCACCGAATCAAAAAGCTTAAGAACCGGGAGATACCTTTAGTGAAAGTTTTGTGGAGAAACCATAATCTTGAAGAAGCTACGTGGGAGCTAGAGTCTGAGATGTGTGGCAAGTTTCCTTTTCTCTTCTAGGAATTTGGGGACGAAATTCTTATAAGGGAAAGAGGAATTGTTACGACCCGCGTCGAGCTTATCCCGTAAGTATGCTGTTAAGCATGTGATTAGCTAATGTGCTAAGTTATAAGCCTGTTTTGGTTAATAATGTTTAAAATGGATATGACATGTGCTTAGTGTGTAACTTAGCTCTTAAAGCGTGTAGGACCTTACGGTTGAAGCGTTGCCAGAGAAATCGTTCGAATCCGACCTTCGAGTCAAAAGTTGCGTGTTTTTGGGCTTGTAGGGACCCGTTTGTAGTTTTTGGAAGTTTTGAAACTTTGCGTTTAGGCCCCTAAGTTTTCCTCCTTATCCTCTCTTCTCACTTATCTCATTTCATTTCTCAGAAACGAGAGAACGCACGAAGCGTTCTTCTTCCCCTTCTTCCGCGTGAGAGAGAGAGAGAGAGAAAGAGAGGGAGCTGAGAAGGGAGAGACGTTGGAGCTTCGTTTTGCTCCGGCCAGCAGTTGCGGCTCATCTTCTTCCTTGCCTTGATCGTCTTCTCTGCCAAACGATTCGGATTTGCAGCAGGAGCTGCGGTTGCAGGGAGACGGCCAGGAGATTGGGGTGCAAGGAGCAGCCCTAGCTCGTCTCTCTTCCCCCTTCAGGTCTGATTTTGTGGTATGCATCAATTGCGAACGTTTTGCGGTGTTAATTTGGGATTTTGCCCGTTGATTCGAGAGAAATCGACATTTGCAGTCCGTTTTTGTTTTCTTCCTGTGCGCGGTTCGGCCGAGTTCGTATTCGGTCGGCCGAGTTTCATATTAGGGCAATCGTACAGTATTTTTTTGGTCGGCCGAGTTTGGGTTTTGAATCGGCCGAGTTTCTTATTTAGGTAAACAAACAGCGATTTGGTCGGCCGAGTTTGGTCCTGATCGGCCGAGTTTCCTTGTAGGTATATAAAGCAGTGTCTCGATCGTCCGAGATCCTCAGAGGATCGGCCGAGTTCCCTGCTGGTCGGCCGAAGTTGATCGGCCGAGTTTCAGAAACTAGGAGGTGTTCGGCCGAGTTCCAAAGTGGTCGGCCGAGTTTCAAGTTGTGAGTGGCAGTTCATTTAGAAATCATTATTAAACTCATTTTTAAATGCTTATTTGCTTCAGTATCAGTTGATATGACTCTTAAACAGTGTAGCATGTACATTAAAGTATGATAAGTTCGTTGGAACTTGAAATGCGTGATATGAATGATGAAAAAGAGGAAATTCTATGTTTTACAGTTGTAATGTGATATTCCTGTTTAACTGTTTATCTGTTAACTAATTAATAGACTTAGGTGCCCTAACACCGTAGAACCCCTCGTGAGGTCTGCACCTTGGGGTGAAACGACCTACCTAGCGTGTGTCTAGATGGTCGGTGACTCGTGTTCAACAATAATCTGTGCGTGTGTCACGGTGGCACGAGGGCAGAAAGGCAGTGTTCAACAATAATCCGTGCGTGTGTCACGGTGGCACTGGAGTATATAGGGGTTATTCAACAATAATCCGTGCGTGTGTCACGGTGGTAACCCAGACTCTCCGCCTGTGTGCTCAGGTTAGAGGAGGAGTCTAGAGTACACTCTTTGAGAGTGCAGTGAGGCCGTGTGAGCCTGAGAGTCCTGACGCAGACCAGGACAGCAGTCAGACTTAGCGTTCCCCGGGTGTGTCGCTAACTCTTGTACGGTAGGATCGTAGCATGAACTTGCTACGAATATTTATATGCAGAGTACACTGCATATGATTAGGGCATAATAATATGAATAAATAATCATGTAGGATCACAGTAAATTTATATAACTGTTTATCTACCTGAATTACCTGTTGATGATTAGAAATGTGATTATATTCTGCAAATCTGCTATGTCAATATAACTGCCCTTCTTGAACTGTATATATGCTTATTTTCAGTTTATAAACCTGACAAGTTATTTAGTGATAGCTATGTGAAATGTTATTCACTGAGCGAGTAGGCTCATCCCTCTACTCAAACATTTTCAGGTCAGCATCTGCATCAGGAATCGGAAGGATCGTTTCATCCTAACACCTAGTCGATAGAAGGTTTGTAGTTAGTCTAGTTAGAGGTCTCTTAGTCCATTCCCCTCGATCTTCGGGACAAGGTGTGAGTGAGAGAGAGAATGTGTACAAAGATGTAAATTAATTGTTATGCTCTACTTATGTTAATCAATGTACTATGCTGTAGACTTTGCTTGTATTTTCCGTCAGTTTAATAGAAAAGTTTCTGTAGTTTGTTAGTTTCTTGTTTACAACTTAAATTGGTTATCTTTTAAATGTTTTTAATTGTTTTAAAAAGTGATGAATGGTTGGTTGTGTGTAAATCCCACCTGTCGTGCCCTAATTTCGTGGTTTGTGGTTAATGTGAAATTGGGGTGTGACAAGCATGATCTCTACCACTCCATTGACGACCACCTAAAAAGATGTGGTGAACCATAAGGGTGAGACACATGTCCAAGTGAGAGATATAACTCTCTGCCAACAACTATTGTAAACATGTATTATACTTAAATAGGAAAGTAACATTATTAACAGGATGAGTAGATCCGGCTAAATGAATAAGACTAATCAAGTTACATGTGATAAGTAGTTAAGAAGTTACAGCAAATAAGTAGAACATGTTATGTATTTAGAAGGAATATGAAGAACATGTACATCAGTTGATTTCTCTTGCTACATTATAAAGCAACTAGATAGTGTAAGGAATAAGACAAGGGTAAACATCCAATGTGAACATGTTTAACTCTAAAAAAATATACTATACGATTGTTGACATATTTTATTATGCCCTGAGGATTTGATTCATACCACTCGAAACCAAATGACAACTGCTAAGTTAAAATCAATGACATACAATATCTATGGGAGAGCCAGAATCCACGATCTCACCTCCACCTCTCGGTCAGTATGGGAGACACCATAGAGACATAATAGTCAATTTACACCAACGACATATAGTCAAGCTGAAATCACCTAGCCCACCTTGGTACACGTCACTGCGCTAGACACCATGATATAAGAGACAACCCTTCCATCGAGGTACAACTATAGTTGTCCTCAAAATCACATCACATAATATAATCACTGAGATACAAACACATCCATTCTCAAAACACTTGGGATCTAGATGATAAAGATGTACTCTCCAAGAACCCAACATACACAATAGTATGTGCTCTGAGTTTCCTTTAGAAATACTCATTTCACCATCTAGTAAGTTCTAACAGTGGAATGGATGTATGGCACAAGGCAACTACATGATTAGGGTTTCACTTGATTAGTTTAGACAATTGGGTGTCTTTTATACTACATCAATCAAGTTATAACGTACAAACCCTAAACAGATTCTACAAAGATAAGGGTAGATTGCAATTTTAGAAGATATAAAATGTATAATATATAAACCGGTCTCGTCACCATTTGGTACTATTTCAATGCCATACACAAGGCCATCACCATTAACACATAATCATGGTTTACTAATCCCTTACATAGGATATCACCTCGATTAGGCACTAAGTTTGTGTCCAGGTCATACGACCATCCACATTGTTCCCTACATGAAACATCATTATCTCACCAAGCCCAATCAAGGTTCACAATCGTCACACATGTGTCACATGAGTGTCATCATGAACAAATCTTAGCCATGATTCTTATTCAATAGCAAATTATGGTTACAACATTTAGGAGAGAGAAAAAGTACTTCATCAACATCTTACTCAAGCAAGCTAAGCATTTATCAATATGTACTCAAATTGGGGTTAGGGTTCCACACAGTTAACCAATTTAGGGTTTCATGACAACAGTTAACATCAAACCCTAATTTGTCACCTCCCACATTCTTGGAATCCATTTAGTCAAACATCATTAACACTATGTTGAATAAAATAAAATAATTGCATATACTTAAAGAACACTACATGTCGCATAGAAGGATGGGGTCATCGACTGCCATGATGATTACACCATAGTGACCACTCATACTTAGGATCAACTCCCTTAGCGACCACTAGGGTTAGCAGCCCAACTGACCATTTATGGTTAGGGTTTAAGCAATCGCAAGCCACACTTCAACATAGCGACCAACAAGAAACAAACCAATGTGGCGAACCCTATAAACTTCAAGCATAGAGACTAACTAGATACAACTACATAGATACCATCATGAAGGAATCAACATAGCGAACAACATGAAAACATAACGACCCAAGGAATTAGGGTTAGGGTTTGTAGCGACCAAACCTCCTTAGAGGCCATCCAACAAACCAAAGATCATAGCAAAACCACTTGAAATCAGAAGAGATAGAGACCAAAATAGGCAGACCATCATCATGAATTGGAGATTCATCAAGATGTAATCGCATCTCAAGGGTCAACATAGAAACCATAACAAGAGAGAAAAACACCTCCAGCATAATCAAAATAGGTTGTTGACCAACATGAAATCAAAACCTCAAGAAGTGAGGTGTATCAAGGAAAACATCATTCAAAACCCCAAAACTCGGTCATCATTAAAGGAGAAAACCAAAGTAAAACTCTAGTTTCGACTATCACCAAACAAGGTGTGAAGCCAAGATCAAGAGGGAGAGAAGACCAAGCTTATAGCACACCATGCATGAAAGTATCACCAATCCTATCATCAATAAGAGTTTGGCCATATAGATTGGGGTTTAGAAAGAAGATTATCCATTCAATATTACCACAAAAAGTAATCGTAGAGCATAGATAATATCACTAAGATACATAGAACCACGTTTTAGAAATAGATTAATGATATGCAAGATGAGTGCAACAATAATTGAGGGGAAAGTTATATAACTCACCTTAGGTTATGAAGAAACAACTTCCAAGAGCATAAGCTCCAAAAAAGGGAGAGAAATATAGATTGATCACCTACATGACCAAGCTAGTCACCACCTGAAAAGAGAGAAAAAAACCTAGGTTAAAGAAAACTGAAAGAAAGAAAGCAGAGAACCTAGGTCAAAAAGAATAAGAAAGAGAGAGAGAGGGGATCTTCATCTCAACTTAGGTTGTGAAAACCATGGATTCCACCACACAGAGAGAATCTCCTCAAAAGGCACTACCATGGTGACCCATGTATATGGCCAAGAGAAAGAAAAGAGAGGTAGGGTTTGTAAGAAAATAAAACCAACAAGGATAAATCACTTACCAAGATCAAGGAACACCAAAGGGGAGTTGCTCCAAACCTAGATCACACATACAAGGGTTTGGTCACCTTTCTCCAAGGTTGGGCTCTTCTCCACCACTAAGATCACAAGGGACGAGCTCCAAGGATGAGAGAGAGAAAGAGGGTGTAAAGAGATCACTTCCGTGCAAGAATAGGGGTATATATACCCATGGATAGAGAGAGGTAAAGAGAGTTAGTTGCCATGCACATAAGTGCCACTTGTCTATCATAAAACATCAATACAAGCACTAAGAATGCACACGAAACAAGGTCAATTAAAACAAGAAAGCAAAGAAACCATCATGGTCCTCAAGACACTTCAATTAGAAGCATGTCGACCTATCGAAGGTAGCAACCACTACTACCATAGAGACCAAACCCTAAAGTACTTAGCAACCAAGGAGAAGGTTCAAGGATCTTCAACCACAAGAAAAGAAGGCACTCAAACCTCTTTGACCACAAAAAGAAAGACCAAGGAAACACATCAGTTGCCACACTCACAAGGGTTTAACATCAACTTAGGCATCCATGCAACCCATGCAAGCCCTAACTTCATATGTAGGTGGGGGTAGATGTTACTTTTTTACAAACTATAAATTGGAATAAGACAACCGTAGATCACCAGCTAGAAAGGTTGATGACAAGAAGTCAAAGAAGAAGAGAAGAAGGCCTTTTTGAGACAACGACAACCCCATACTTAGCCATATTTGCAACTCTGATCTTCCATCGGTTTATACACTTCAACCGGGGTGACCATCAATTCTTGGACCTCAAGGGAGACCCATCAATCCATACACTACAAGGGGGAACCATCAGATCCCTCAACTACTTGGCGATACCATCAGATCCTCAACATGTAAGGAGAAACAATCTATCTCCACACTTAGGTGAGAAACCCTAAGTTCTCAACCCTAGAGAGAGACAAACAAAACATCTGATGGTGCATCCATGCATACAAAGGTGAAACTATGTTAAACATTATGAAGAGTACTATGAAGAACATCATGCATGTGTGATATTCATAAATAGAACCCTAGAAATGGGAAAATTGCACAAAGGTCCACATAATCACATATATTGCAAAACTTAAGCAAACAAAGTCCAAACTTGACCAAATTTGAAACATAGATTTATCAATTGATTTCAAAACATAAACTACGGTTTGATAAAGGAATTAAGCATACAATTAAGTTAATCAACCGTGTTTAGCCATTAAGTTAGGTTCGGGTCTTATAACCATAAACCCCTAATAGGGATTTTGCCCCTAAAATCCTAAGCAAACAAAGAGGGTACTTCCTATGCATCTCATCCTCTAGTTCCCATGCGGGTTCCTTCATGCCATGGTGATGTCACAAAACCTTCAAGATTATGTCCTTCATCCTCAACTTTTGCACTTGTTAATCTAGGATCAATACATGATTTTCCACATAGGAAACATCCTCATCCAACTCAACCTCCATTGGATGTGTGACAACCCGTTGCCACACAAGTGAGATAGCTAAAAAATAAAGCATAGAATTAATATCTAAGAAACCAAATTACCACAAAACTGGGTACATTAAAACCAATTTCATTTAGCCAACAAAAATGGAAACATATTACATCAAGGTCCACAAGTTGTATCATATCACCTACCATATCAACTATTAACAATTGTGGCCACAACATGTTACAAAATATATCTTGTTCACATATGTTTGCCACATATACAAGCCATATATACAACCAAGGTGTACTGCCAAAAATCGTGTATTGATTTACAACGTCTACAAAACACAACCCTCCCATGACCTGAGAATATAGGAACAAAACATAAGACTTTACTACACAACACAACAACTTATCCAAACTTCTGAGCTCACTGATCTACAAGCTACTCTCCCTCAATAGCATGATCTCTACCACTCCACCGAAGACCACCTAAAAAGATGTGGCGAACCATAAGGGTGAGACCCATGTCCCAGTGAGAGATATAACTCTCTGCCAACAACTATTGTAAACATGTATTATACTTAAATAGGAAAGTAACATTATTAAAAGGATGACTAGATCCGGCTAAATGAATAACTTTAATCAATTTACATGTGATAAGTAGTTAAGCAGCTACAACAAATAAGTAGAACATGTTATGTATTTAGAAGGAATATGAAGAACATGTATAATAGTTGATTTCTCTTGCTACATTATAAAGCAACTAGATAGTGCACGGAATAAGGCAAGGGTAAACATCCAATGTGAACATGGTTAACCCTAAACAAATATACTACACAACTTTTGACATATTTTATTATGCCCTGAGGATTTGATTTGTACCACTCGAAACCAACTGACAACTACTAAGTCAAAATCAGTGCCACACAATATCTATGGGAGAGCCAGAATCCACAATCTCACCTCCACCTCTCGATCAGCACGAGAGACACCATAGAGACATAATAGTCAATTTACACCAGCGACATATAGTCAAGCTGAAATCACCTAGTCCACCTTGGTACAGGTCACTGCGCTAGACACCATGATATAAGAGACAACCCTGCCACCGAGGTACAACTATAGTTGTCCTTAAAATCACATCACATAATATAATCACAGAGATACAAACACATCCATTCTCAAAACACTTGGGATATGGATGATAAAGATGTACTCTCCAAGCACCCCACATACTCAATAGTATGTGCTCTGAGTTTCCCTTAGGAATACTCATTTCACCATCTAGCAAGTTCTAATAGTGGAATGGATCTATGGCACAAGGCAACTACATGATTAGGATTTCACTTGATTAGTTTAGACAATTGGGTGTTTTTTATACTACATCAATCAATTTATAATGTACAAACCCTAAATAGATTCTTCAAAGATAACGGTAGATTGCAGCTTTAGATGATATAAAATGTATAATATATAAACCAGTATCGTCACCATTTGGTACTATTTTAATGCCATACAAAAGGCCATCACCATTAACACATCATCATGGTTTACCAATCCCTTACAGACACTACTACAGAACCTACCTTTAGTGTCGGTTTATAAGCGAAACCTATGTGGGAGACAATAAAAGTCCAACCATTGGTCGTCGGTTCCATAACCGACACCCAAACTCTTTGCATGCCACCGAAAACGCTCCATCATGGGACTATAGTCGTCGGTTATTAGGTAAGAACCCGACAACCAAACCCTTCGTGCCACAGAAAGGGCGCCATGTTGGGCACCATCCGTGTCGGTTATCTACAAATAACCGACAACCAAGCCCTTCACGCCACACGAAATAGATGCCAGTTATTTGTAAAAAACTGACACTATAACATTATGTGTCGGTTATTTACAAATAACCGATGACTATTGTTTTTTTTTTGCTGTCAGTCTGCAGACCTGCTGTGGCTGGTCGCAGGATGAGAAACCTATTCAGTTCAGTTATGAACTGTAGGTTTTACGACATCCATTGATATCAGCCGACAACAGGCCACAAACCTGCAAAATTAACAATAAAAAAGTAGCACATGCATATAGCAATGCAACCTGCAGTTCCATTTTATTTTCACACATTTATAAACATTCACACATGCTAGCAATCTGTAGTTCCATTGATTCACATTCACACATGTAGACTTCATATAGCAACCAACACTTTCATTCATTTTCATTCAAACACATGTAGAAACATTCACACATATATTATAATTCAGAAATTCATTTACAAAGTATCATTGTTTAGTCATTCTTCGCATTCAGGATCCCAATTATAATTTAAAGCCCCCACTAATTGTATGGCTATTGCCCATTCTTCTACTACTTCATTTAATTCTCCCATCGTATAGGGCACATGTACATCTGGTAAGTCCTTTCCTGTATTGGGCTCCATTTTAAACACCTATAAAGAGAATGATGTATATATATAATTAATGAGCTATAAATAAGATTGATATATTTCATATTATCTCTTGTCGGCTATATAATACCTCAGCAATACAATCGATGTCCATTACAGAATTTTTGACAAGTATGTGCATATATCGCATGACATAGTATCCACATGCCCATCCGTTGTCTTGTGTAGCACACTATAAATTCAAACATACAAAATATTAAAAAATACAACTAATTAAGCATTGTTCACATAAATAATATATACATATATTGCAGTAGGGAACTTACATTCACGTTCTTCCAAATTATTTGCTGGTTCTTTTTCGTGGGGACCTTTCCTCCAGCCTTTTTGTACTCTTCAAAACCCCTACATGTTAATGTAACACAGAACATTGCAATTAAATAGTAATGTAATAACATATGTTAACGGATATGAAAAATGAAATATTTCTCACCAAAATATTGCCATTTTCATTTTGTGTCCAAATCTTGTATTCAATTTACACCCCTTAGGATCTAGATAATACACAGTGAACGTCTCGGGGGAAATAACCAATAACTCCCAATGCTTACCACTAGAGGAAAAAAAGTTAAAAATTAATAACTCAAAATCCACAATAAAATGTAATTTTCTTAAGTCCAAATTATAATAAGCAAAGTAAACTTACTTTACATTGAATGGAGCCATTATCACCGTCTTCTTTTTTACAGCAAAAATTGAAAAAGCCTCACAGCAGTATTGTTGAACTGTTGTAGGGTCTTTAGCTACTAGACTAATCAAGGATGGAATAAAAAACCCTACATGTTCGAATCCAAAATCTGCACATATGTTGTCTAAGTAGCTGCAAAATATGTATTAATTACGCATGCATTAATAAATAAGAAACCAGATCACTAGATCATACACAAGGTATATGGATGTATAAAGAATATCTCACCTTATCCATAGCTCTATCAAAGATGTATTTAGCCAATCATTTCGAAACATCTCCAAAATATCTTGTATAAATATTTTTGTTTCGTATGACTGACCTGTAGAATTTGAATCAGAAGAAACAGTTATAGGGGAGTTTATATCATGTTCCCTTAACCATACTGCCATACCCCTACAGTTAGGACCTAACGGGACAGGTAGGTCCTGTGGAACCCAACTAGGTAATGCAGGAGGTGGAAGTGGAGGCCTAGATGTTGTGGGTGTCTTCTTTTTAACCTGTATATATATAATAATTTCAGATCAACTGCCAGCATATACACACACTAACAATTGAACGTAATGTAAATTTACCACACCTTTTCAGTAAAGAAGACATACGCTTTTTTCCACAATATCACTCCGCCTACTGCATCGCCAAGCGTTTCACAATCTGGGTGGGCATATGGCAGTTGAAGTTCCTGAAATTGGGGGAATACATGTATCGGGCTCACCCGAATGCAACCAGATGGTACTGGAGACCCGTGACACATTTCCCCTGGTACGGATGGGTAAGCTGACGCCTCTGCCACGACATATTCTTTACTTTTTAGACGGCATGACTTCAACCCCTACAAATTTTTGTGTAAAGAATGTTATATACATATATACATATCATCTTTTTTGAAACGACTACACTGTCATATATATGTATCATCTTGAATTAAAAAACTAGTTACTATGTCATAAAAATACTTACAGTGGATGTGCTAGGTGGTGGGTCTACATGATTACTCCCAACCTCTGCAGTAGGAGTAGGAGTAGAGGCTGCAGTAGGTATTGGCTGGTAAGTGGCAGTCTGAGATGCCTGCCAATTTTGCATTGCTTCTGCGAGTTTCCTGTCAAATAGCTTATCCACCTATACATGGATAAAAGAAACGTCAAATTCTAATTTTTGAATTCTCTTTTACAGTAACATCTACAAGGAAAAAATATGTTACCTCTTTTTGTGAAAGTCCCGCTTTTGGGACATGTTTGCGCTGGGATGGCCCAAAAAAAGCTTTGATGCCCACACCAGCGCCTACAGCCCTAACACGTCCAGGATGCTCTGGGTTACCCAGAGCAACTGTCAATTCATCCCTTGTGCCCTCAGGGATGAACTTTCCTTGTTTCCTCAACTCGTGCAGCTCCCGCTAATCGCCAAAACAACAATTTGTACTTAAGTAAACAACACAAATAATCAATATTCGAATGATTGCTGTAAGAGTTGTATTTTACCATTTTTGCAGCCGCCTCAGCAGTTGCAGCCTTAGTTAATTCTCCCTTCTTATTTTGCCTCCCAGATATCCAGACATCATGGTGAGGCAGAGGTGTTCTACCTATGGTAGAGGACTCCTGAGTAGCAGCAGACTGAGCAGCAGCAGCCTCAACCTGTAGTCTTTGGCGAACGCCTGCATATCCTCTTGGACCCATTGTGTGGTCGTGCACATTCATCGCACACCTTGATCTTTGTGCATCACAGAGGGCCTAGTTAGTATGCACATTAATGATTTGGTTAGTAACACTAAATGTTAATCTTGAATAAGTGAATACAACATATATTAATTAATGAGATTGAGACTGATGCCTAATACCTTGAATTCATCAGTTTGTCTTGAAGCGACAAACGGGTCCCATTCTTCTTTGTCCAGGAAATTCCACTGTTTAGTGGATGTCTTCTTCCTCTTGTCGGCTTCTTTTATGTATTCTCTGGTGAGATTTGTCCTATAGTTCCTAAGGACTCTCCCACAACATTGCATCACGCATTTACGATGCAACTTTTCATCCAATTCAAATATACTCTGCAAAATAGAATTGCTATTAACTAGTATCCAAAAATTTAGTCATCTACAAAATAGAATTGCAAATTAATAATAACTCACGCATAAATCCCTCCATATTAAATCTTTCTTCTCCTTAGAAACGTTATGCCAAGAATCTAAGCGACAACCGCAATGGCTACGAGTAACATATCCAAGATATGAAATAAATGAATTGCGATTCACACCACATGCATTTCCTGCATTATCGAAATCCACAACAAGTTTGGGTCCATTGCCCTTTTGCGCAATTAACTTCTTCATCATAGTGATGCCCCTTCTCTTGTCAACTTTTTGGTGTTGTTGATCAAGTGCCTCAAGTGCTGCACATGGTACCTGTGCATCATCAACCTAAAATTTGACAAAATAATTCACATTTACAAGATATAACTATAAATGGACATATAGATATAAATATATGATATATTTTTAAAACCTACATTGTGAGGCGGCGCATTGATGTCCTCACCCTCACGGTAGTCATCAAGACGGTCATCAGGAGAATGGTCAGCCATCTGCAAATTCACATTCAAATTGTAAAGTTCACATTGTAAAGTAGTAATTCAAAGTGTAAAGCTCACATTGTAAAGTAATTCAAATTGTAAAGTTCACGTTGTAAAGTAATTCAAATTCTAAAGCTCACATTGTAAAGTTCACATTCACATTGTAAAGTAATTCACATTATAAATTAGGCTCACATTATAAATTAAGAAAATTTCGGCAGCATTTGGACGGGTTTTTAGGCCAACAAATAATGTGTTGTCATTCTTATACCTAAAATCCTAGTTCTTCAAGTTAGGGTGATTATTGATGTCTTTAAAAGCATGATTCACAATTTAGGGAAAAGTTCATCATTTACATTCCAAGAATGTCACATGTGTTTATTTATGTATTGATTTTGATATTATTTAATCATCTACTGATTTAACTTTAGTAAATTATCAACTGTTTAACTTTAGTTATCAACTGATTTGTGTTTATTTATGTATTGATTTTGATACTATTTAATCATCTACTTATTTAACTTTAGTTATCAACTGTTTAACTTTAATTATCAACTGATTTGATTATATTATATTTATTCATCTACTATTTGTATTCATTTATGTACTGATTTGAGAATTGATTAATCATCACTGATTTATAATTTTATATTAGTTAATCAACTGATTTGTATTTATTCATCTACTTATTTGTATTTATTCATGTACTGTTTTTTATTTAGCTATTTACTCATTTGAATTTATTTATAGTGCTTCTGAAATTATGTAAGAATCTACTGATGTAACTTTATTTATCAACTGATTCATATTTACTTTTCCACTTATGTATTTATTCATCTACTTATTTGTTTTTTTTATTACTGTTTTTATTTAGTTATCTATTGATTTGTGTATATTTATGTAATAATTTTGATATCATTTAATCATCTACTGATTTAACTCTATTACTGTATTTATTGTATTTTATTCATCTACTATTTGTATTTATTTATGTGTTGATTTAGGAATTATGTAATCATCTACTGATTTATATTAGTTTACCAATTGATTTGTATTTAATGTATTTATTCATCTACTAGTAATGAAAATGGCTGACATTTTAAAGAACAATGGCAATGAATAATACAAATGTAAAGATAGAACATGCAGTATTAAGCTAGGGGATGAGGAACAAGGAAGAAGCCGGCGTACCTTGAGGTGAAGCTGACAGCGCCGGAGCAGAGGAGAGCAGTTGGAGGTGACAGCGGTGAGAAGAGGAGGACCAGCAACCGACGACGGCTCGGCGGAGCGGCGGCGAGGGCGTCGAGCAGACCAGCAACCGGCGGCGGTGCAGCAACCGGCGACGGCTCGGCGGAGCGGCGGCGAGGGTGTCGACGAGAACAGCAACCGGCGGCGCAGCAACCGGCGGCGACGGAGACGACGGCGAGCGGCGTGCGACAGACGAACGGCGGCGCGGGGAGGCGACCGGCAACGACGGAGGGGGAAATCGCCAGACCATAGCGGTTGTAATGAAACAGAGACAATGGGGAGAAGTTCTATTCGCACGACTATTAAGTTGATAATATGTGTCGGTTATTTAACAAAACTGACAACTAAACCAACAGTGTCGGCTCTTTGAAGAAAACCGACAACTATACCACATAATTTTTGTCGGTTTATAAATAAAAGACAACCGACAACTATTCCTGTCTCGCGCATACCCTTTAGTCGTCGGTTATTTATTAAAGAACCGACAACATATGTCAAATTTTGGAGCCAATTTTTTCACTGGAATTTTGGGTTTGGCGGTTGAGTTTATGTGTCGGTTGTTTATTAAATAACCGACAATTATTGAAAGCGGTACCCGTGTCTGGTCGACCTTCACATATTGGATGTCGGTTTATGTTAAAAACCGACACAGTAGGATATATGTGTCGGTTTTTGTATACAACCGACACCTTGAAAATCAACTTTATAAGCCATTTCTGTAGTAGTGAGAGGATATCACCTCGATTAGGCACTAAGTCTGTACCCATGTCATACGACCAACCATATTGTTCCCTACATGAAACATCATTATCTCACCAAGCCCAATCAAGGTTCACAATCATCACACATGTGTCACATGAGTGTCATCATGAACAAATATTAGCCATGATTCTTATTCAATAGCAAGTTATGGTTACAACATTTAGGAGAGAGAAAAACTACTTCATCAACATCTTACTCAAGCAAGCTAAGCATTTATCAATATGTACTTAAATTAGGGTTAGGGTTCCACACAGTTAACCAATTTAGGGTTTCATGACAACTATTAACATCAAACCCTAATTTGCCACCTCCCACATTCTTGGAAGCCATTTAGTCAAACATCATTAACACTATGTTGAATAAAACAAAATAATCACATAAACTTAAAGTACACTACATGTCACATAGAAGGATGGGGTCATCGATTGCCATGATGGTTACACCATGGTGACCACTCATACTTAGGATCAACCCCCTTAGCGACCACTAGGGTTAGTAGCCTGACCATTTATGGTTAGGGTTTAAGCAACCGCAAGCCACACTTCAACATAGCGACCAACAAGAAACAAACCAATGTAGCAACCCCTATAAACTCCAAGCATAGAGACTAACTAGATACAACTACATAGATACCATCATGAAGGAATCAACATAGAGAATAACATGAAAACATAACGACCCAAGGAATTAGGGTTAGGGTTTGTAGCGACCAAACCTCCTTAGAGGCCATCCAACAAACCAAAAATCATAGAGACCACTTGAAATCAAAAGAGATAGAGACCAAAATAGGCGGACCATCATCATGAACCTGGGATTCATCAAGATATAACTGCATCTCAAGGGTCAACATAGAAACCATAACAAGAGAAAAAAAACACCTCCAACATAATCAAAATAGGTTGTTGACCAACATGAAATCGAAACCTCAAGAAGTGAGGTGTATCAAGGAAAACATCATTCAAAACCCCAAAATCTGATCATCATTAAAGGAGAAAGACAAACTAAAACTCTAGTTTTGACTATCACCAAACGAGGTGTGAAGTCAAGATCAAGAGGTAGAGAAGACCAAGCTTATAGCATACCATGCATGAAAGTATCACCACTTCTATCATCAATAAGAGTTTGTCCATATAGATTAGGGTTTATAAAGAAGATTATCCATTCAAGATTACCATGAAAAGCAACCCTAGAGCATAGATAATATCAATACAATACATAGAACCACATTTTAGAAATAGATTAATGATATGCAAGATGAGTGCAACAATAATTGAGGGGAAAGTTATATAACTCACCTGAGGTTATGAAGAAATAACTTCCAAGAGAAGAAGATCCAAAGAAGGGAGAGAAATCTAGATGGATCACCTCCATGACCAAGCTAGTCACCACCTCAAAAGAGAAAAAAAAAACCCTAGGTTAAAGAAAGCTCAAAGAAAGAAAGCAAAAAACCTAGGTCAAATAGAATAAGAAAGAGGGAGAGGGGATCTTCATCTCAACTTAGGTTGTAAAAATCATGGATTCCACCACACAGAGAGAAGCTCCTCTAAAGGCACTACCATGGTGACCCATGCATATGGCCAAGAGAAAGAAAAGAGAGGTAGGGTTTGCAAGAAAATAAAACCAAGAAGGATAAATCACTTACCAAGATCAAGGAACACCAAAGGATCACCAAAGGGGAGTTGCTCCAACCCTACATCACACATACAAGTCTTTGGTCACCTTTCTCCAAGGTTGGGCTCTTCTCCACCACTAAGATCACAAGGGACGAGCTCCAAGGATGAGAGAGAGTAAGAGGGTGTAATGAAATCACTTCCGTGCAAGAATAGGGGTATATATACCCAAGGATAGAGAGAGGTAAAGAGAGTTAGTTGTCATTCACATAACTGCCACTTGTCCATCATAAAACATCCATACAATAACTAATAATGCACATGAAACAAGGTCAATTAAAACAAGATAGCATACAGACCATCATGGTCCTCAAGACACTTCAGTCAGAAGCATGACGACCTATCGAAGGTAGCAACCACTACTACCATAGAGACCAAACCCTAAAGTCCTTACCTGTTTGACCACAACAAGCAAGACCAAGGAAACACATCAGTTGCCACACTCATAAGGGTTCAACATCAACTTAGGCATCCATGCAACCCATGCAAACCCTAACTTCAACACATGATGTCACCACTTCCCTCTTCATCAAACTAAGGAGAAACAAAGCATCCACCAACATCACTCTCTCAAACATGATGCCAAAACATAGGAGGCACATCAAACATGTGACAAATTGCAATATATGTAGGGAAATATGGCTACAGAACAAGTAGCGGAAACAAAAATTTTATCTACCATATTCCCCATAACCAACAGATCACATCAATTACTATAAGATAGGAAGGATGGTTTTGAGGATATACCTAGTCTTAGAGCAAGTCTAGTGAATTCTCATTGTTATAGTTGTGTGACTCTGACTCCTGGTTGCACTGGGACTCATCTTACTACTCCTCCATGAACAGAAACCTCGAGCATCATCTTTTGAAACAAATCCTCTTATCATGGACTGCTGGTTGATGATGTCCTCCGTCGCGACAGACAACGGCCTCCCATCTCTAGAGAAGTCCAGACGGACTGCTTAGAACTCCTATCATCCTAATAGAAAGGATAGAAAGGAGTTGTCCCTCCCGTTTGCATACTAGTCACCAACTTGGTCTCCCACAACAATGATCTCAATTGTTCTCTCCCTTGCTATCCCTCCCTAGTCAGGCAGGATTTGATTGGGCTTTGTCAATTACCACAACCAGAGAGGACAACAATTGCAAGAGCAAATGATTCTCAATTGTCTGTGTTGTGCTCTAGGAAGCCCCCAATACCCCTCTATTTATATGTGGAGTTTGGGTTTGGGTTCCCAGTTCGTGTGGGAATGGAAGGGACCGAAAGATCTCAAATTTTCACAACAATTCAAAAATTTCATAGCCTACAACAATCAAATCAGTTGTCTGCCATGCCAAACAGTTGGCTCGCTTGCCAGACGACCATATTTCTCAGTCTAGATGGTCGTTTGGTGCTTTCCCAACCACACACAAAATTGGCAATTCGATTCTTGCTAATATTAGACATTAAATCCTTGCACAACAAGTAATGTGCAACTAAAATGAACATGGAAATATCTAGAACCTTCCTTCGGCTGAAATGGGTCATCTCTCCTATGCAAAACGGTCATCTTGCTCACCCAAACAGTCATCTGGTGAGCCGAGTTGGGCCAGTCAATTCAATCTATAGCCAACTTCAACTCAAAATAGTCTGACACTCCAAAAGCCCATCTCAATGCTTGAGACGGTTGTTTGGCACTCCAGACGGTTGTTTCATGCCATGAGACGGGCGTCTAGCAGTGTTGTCATGTTGCCTATTGTGTGAATTGAATTCCTAAATGCTTTAGTAATAAATTTAACTACCATTCAATATTAAACTCCTCTTCTAGTTTGAGACCTATGTTTGTGACCTTATAGGTCCCATATTAAATTTGCAGTGAATGTCCATAACAACTTATGACATCACAAACAATGAGCAGTGCCTAGTCACACATCAATGCTACCCAAGTAAATGGAAAGTTGGAGAGCAACTTCAACCTACAATTTGTGTATGGTGTTGTAGTTTTTGTATATTTCCTTTGTCATAGATGTCCAAATCAAACTCGAGGCATGGATTAGTCATCCTCTTCATCATTAAATCTTGTTTCTTAAACCAGAGAAGATTGTATGAGATATATGTAAGCTCAATATCACATATTGACTCACATGTGCATGACCATGCATTTCTCAATATCGCTAATCAAGAGGCCTAGGACATCAAACTCCTGTATGATGGATAAATCCCATTTCTATCACTCACAATATATCCCCATGTGTCAAAGTCACCCAATCATTACCTTTATAATAACCTATGTTTTAGGACTACGTTTGATGATGTCAAAGCGTACCCAATGACATGTGATGAGTGTAGTGATCTTAGGTCTAAGAACCACAACCACCACCATTACTATGAGAGATGACTATGACTTCCATGACGATGGCTTCCATGTGTCAGTCTCACAGTGGGTCTGTCTAATACATTGTTATCCAACATGTATTTGTGTGCTTGGTTTGATATAGCCACATCATGACTAATGAGATTTTGTCATCAACCAACCCACACTTTGATCTTATGTGTCATTGTTGTCTAACAACCTTCCACAATAACAACTGATCAAGGACATAATGAGAATATATATGTACTTTTAACATCTGTATGATCTCATTTCCCCAAGGCTAATACATGAAGACATACATCATTGAGTAATATTATTTTCTATACATTTATAATGTTACATCATTATCTCATAATTGAATTAAATAGAATAAATTAAGCTTGCCTTTATTTATTAGTCAAATAAATTACAAGTTATGCCATTACAATCATCATATGACTAGCTCTCTGGGCATACGTACCAACAAACCCCCACTTGTACTTAGAGACAATCACCCATGAATCACAATCCAAGTCATCTAACATGACCGTCATGCTTCTTCTGTGAAAGTGCATTTGTCAAGGGGTCAACAATATTATTCTCTATTGGTACTCTACAAATCTTTACATCTCCTTGTTGTACAATCTCTCATATCAGATGGAACCATCTTTGTATATGCTTTGAGTGTTGATGCCATCTGGGTTCCTTAGCTTGTGCAATAGCTCCATTATTGTCACAATATAGCTCAATTGTGTCGCTGACGCTTGGAACGACCCCAAGTTCTGTAATGAACTTCTTGATCCATACAACCTCCTTTATTGCATTCGATGTAGCAATATACTCAGTCTCTGTTCTAGAATCGGAAATTGTCTCTTGCTTGGAATTCTTCCATCTTACTACTTCATTGTTTAGGCAAAACATGAATCCCAATTGTGATTTGTAATCATCTCTGTCAGTCTAGAAGCTTGCATCGGTGTAACCTTTTACCACCAACTCTTCCTATCCGCTGTAGACGAATAATTGATCCTTAGTTCTTCTCAAGTACTTGAGGATGTTCTTTACATCTTTCTAGTGAGAAACACCTGGATCTAACTGATATTTGCTCTTCATGCTCAAGGCATGCGAGATGTATGGATGGGTATACATCATTCCATACATGATTGATCTAATTGCTGAGGCATATGGAATCAAACTCATGTGTTTTCTTTATTTACAAGAACTCATACATTGAACTTTAGAGATGGTCACTCCATTCAATTCTGGTAGGTTTCCACTCTTTGAGTTCTCCATGCTGAACTACTTGATCACTTTGTTAATGTATGTGCTCTGATTTAATCCAAGAAGCCTTCTAGATCTATCTCTATAGATCTTTATCCCCAAGATGTAGGATGCTTCTCCCAAGTCTTTCATAGAAAATGTATTTCCCAGCTATGTATTTACCTTTTGTAATGTAGGGATGTCATTCCTCATCAATAGTATGTCATCTACATACAATATGAGGAATGTCTCTATGCTCCCACTAACCTTCTTGTACACACAAGGTTCATCTTTATTTTGAATAAAGCCAAACTCTTTAATTATCTCATCAAAATGAAGATTCCAACTCCAAGATGCTTGCTTCAATCCATAGATTGACCTTTGTACCTTACAAACTTTATTTGCATCCTTTGGATTGATAAAACCCTTAGGGTGTGTCATATACACATCCTTAAGAAGATTCTCATTACGGAATGCAGTTTTAACATCCATCTACCAAATTTTATAGTCATGATAAGTTGCAATAGCAAACATGATCATGATGGATTTAACCATGGCCATTGGAGAAAAGATTTTGTCATAGTCAACACCTTCAACTTTTCTGAAACCCTCTGCAACCAATCTGCCCTTATAGGTTTGAACTTTTCCATCCATGTCGGTCTTCTTATTGAAGGCCCATTTGCACCCTATGGGTTTTACCCCTTCAGGTGGATCCACCAAAGTCCATACTTTGTTGGCATACATGGATTCCATCTCAGATCTCATGGTATCAAGCCATTTCTTAGAATCTGGTCTCTCAATAGCATCTTGATAGGATATTGTCTCATTAGCTATGACTAATTCACTACCTTCCTGAGCTATAAGATATCTAAATCTTTCAGGCTCAAGGCGTGTCCTATTAGATTTACAAGGTCCATGTGTTACTTTAGGAATTTGAGACTCCACAACATCTTGTGATTCTCTCTGTTCCTCTTGTTCATCTATTAGTTCAATGTTTTCTTATTGGTCTCAAACCTCTTCAAGATGCACTTTTCTCCCATTGATTCCTTTGGAAATGAAATCCATATCAAGGAATGCAGCATCCCTCACAACAAACACTTTGTTGTAGATTGGGAATAAATGTAATAGCCTCTTGTTTCTTTAGGATATCCAACAAAATAACATTTATCATATTTAGGACCAAGCTTATCATAAAACATTCTCTTAACATAAGATTTACATCCCTAAATCTTCATAAAAGACATTTTGGGACGTTTCCCATTCTATATCTATGTTGTCTTTTGTACCGATTTAGATGGTACTAGATTTAGTATAAAGACTACGATTTGTAGAGCATACCCCCAGAAGGTAGTCGGAAGCTCGGCTAAACTACTCATTGATTGCCCCATATCCAACAATGTGTAATTCCTTCTTTTTGATACACCATTATGCTGAGGTGTTCTGGGTGGAGTCCACTGGGATACAATCCCATGGGTTCTAAGAAGGTTCTCAAACTCTTGGTTTAAGTAATATCCACCTTTATCAAAATGAAGTGCCTTAATACTTTTACCAAGTTGGTACTGTACTTCATTCATAAACTCCTTGAACTTTTTAAGAGTTTTTGACCTATGATTCATTAAATAAACATAGCCATACTACTGAAGTCATCAATGAAGGTAATGATGTACTGATACCCACCTCTAGCAGTTGTTTTAAAAGGTCCACACACATCAGTATGTATGAGTCCTAATAGATCACTAGCTCTCTCATTATTACCAGTGAAAGGGGTCTTAGCCATCTTGCCCAACAAATAAGATTCACATGTCTCTATTGATTCCAGATCAAAAGAGTCTAGATAACCATCTTTATGGACTCTAGATATGCGATTCTCATTTATGTGCCCTAGACGACAATGCCAAAGGTATGTTTTATTTGATTTGTTGAGTTTTAGTCTTTTGGTATTAATATTATATGCATCTATCTTTAGATCTAACAAGTAAAGACTATAAAACATTGGAGCACTTCCATAAATGATCCTGTCTTTTAAAATAGAACATCGACCATTTTTAATATGATATTATAATGCATCCTTGTCCATACAAGATATAGAAATGATGTTTCTATTTATAGCAGGTATTTAATAGCAGTTCTTTAACTATATTACAAGCCTTGTGGGCAAAGATATACTATAGGTTCCAATTGTGTTGGCCGCAACTCTTGTGCCATTAGCAACTCACAGTTCCACCTCACCTTTTACCAAAGACCTACTTCCTTTTATATCCCACATATGAGAACATATGTGAGATCCACATCTGGTATCTAGTACCCATGATGGTGAATTAGATAGGTTCATCTCAATAATGTATATACATGAAGTTGAGACCACCATACCCATCTTCTTCTTCCTGAATGCCTTCAAGTACAAAGGATGAGATCCTCTTGTACTTTTCTTTCTCCTTATCTTGAGTGTTGAAGATTTGGATTTGGGCACGACCTCAAAACTCTTCTCGATCTTGCTTTGATCCTTGGACTCAGCTCTACTGATCACCATCACAAACTTGTCCTTCTTCAATTTTGCTTCAACATGAATCAACATGGCAAGGAAGTATGACATCTGTCCAGCCATATTATTCACATGGTAACATGAAATAAAATGGATATATGATTCTGGGATAGCCTTTAGATTCATATCAGTGACCAACTCTTGGCTCAAGGTGAATCCCAGTTCTTCAAGATGATACACATGCCCAATCATATTGAGCACATGTTCTTCTACTGAGGTTCCCTCTATCAACTTAGACTCAAGAGGCACCTTTAGGATATCATCCCTTTCTTTCTATGCAAGACCAAGAGTCACTTTCTTAAGATATGTTGCCATCTCAAGAACACTGATATGCTCTCATTGCTCATGCAACTCATAATTCATTCAGCTAAGCATAAGGTACTTTATGTCTAAGGCATCATTGGCATTCTTCCATTAAGCATCCACTTGTGCCCTAGGTGCATCAGGAGCAAGTATTTCTATCACTGGTTTGTCAAGGACGTAGAGCTTGCACTCTTCATTGAGAACCCTTCTTAGAGTCCAAAACTAGTTGCAAAATTTGTCCCGTCAAGTTTGTACTTTAAAGGATCAATCACAAAATGGACTTATTCATCATTTGATTCTAGAAGAGAAATTTTGCATTTGTCAAAAACCCTTTTCAATTGATTTGATTTGAAAATTTTGACGATATTAATTAGATCTTGAATTATTATCGATCGTACTATTTTTTCAAATTGATAGCCCTCAATATCAAATCAGAATATTATAGCATACAATATTCTATGGGCTAGATCCAAGATAATTTGACTGTGGCCTGATCAACACTGAAAAACATAGTCAACCATCAAGGTAGGCAACTCTTATTAATTGCATCATATGCAATTATAGATAAATGATATTGACAACCCTTTACCATAATCATTTGCATACTTTTGGGCACAATCGCTTTGAGAATCACCAGTCAAGCCATACCCAAAAACTGACATGATAAAAAATCACCCCGCAGAGGCGGAACCTTCATTATTACCATAACACTTTCATGAGATAGACAACACACCACATGGAAGCATAACCTATGCTTGGTCGATCAAGATTTTCATGTGTGCCCCTTTTGGAAAGCATCTAAGACTTTGATATTTTATTGTCAATCAGGGTTGATCAATTCAACCCTTGAACTGATTGACTTGCCTCTTGGCCGGTTGTTTGGTTGTCTCATTAGTTGTCTGGTTCCATCGGTCCACAATTTGTTGGCTCCTCCAACTGATCGGTTGAGTCCACCAATCAATCAGCTTGGCTCGTCCACCTGGTTCTCCTTGGTCCTCCATCTTGTCAACTCATCTTCAAGACGTCATCTTCTTCATCATTACATGAAAGTAAACTATCCTACTTTTACATGATTATTGAGAAACCTCCAGTTACATTTGAGGGGGAGAAAGGGTAGGAACAATTAACTTTACATTGGGAAGAAGAGATAGAGGATCAATACACAAACCAAGATAAAAGGATAAACTGACCACACAAGCATGCACAAATAATAGGGATTATTAGTCATAACCATGTTGCACATCCACCATCTATATCTGTCTATATATATATATATATATATCATGGTACTGGATTTGACAAGATATTATTCACATCGCATGCAATAATGAAACAACAAAACCAAAATCTGATCATATCGATTATCCCATAATATAGTAAATTGATGTTGTCTCTTATACCACTATAAGGAAATATGGCTACAGAACAGGTGGCGGAAACAAAAAATTTATCTAACATATTCCCCATAGACAACGGATTGCTTCAAGTACTATAAGACGTGAAGTATGGTTTCAAGAATATACTTGGTCCTAGAGCAAGTCCAGCGACAATCCTCTTAGTTGTAGTTGGACAACTCTGACTCGTGGTTGCACTGGGACTCGTCTGTCTGCTCCTCCACAGACAAAAAACTTGAACGTCATCTTCTGTAGTAGCTCCTCTTGTCACAGACTGCTAGTTGACAATGTCCTCCATAGCAGCAGACAACGACCTCCCGCCTCTAGATAAGTCCACACATAACGCCTAGAATGGACATGAAGGATTTGTCCCTTCCGTTGGTGTATTAGTCACCACTTTCTCTCCCACAACAATGATCTAAGTTTTTCTCTCCTATGAGAACCCATTACACTAAATGAGTTTGCTCAAAACATAAAACACAATCAATCACCAATAAACCACATACCCAAAAATATGGGTAAATTAAAACTGATTTCAATGCCAGCACCCACTCGGAAACATTTGCATAAGAGCCCAACATCTTTTTTATATCCATACTATGCCAAGAATTTGATACGAATTGTTCTATCACCTTAGCCACAACATATATACATAGGAGAACAATATTCATATATACCACACAAACAAGCATTAATATGCAAACAAAAGTCTGATTCGTTTGAAGCACCATATACAAACTTTTCCTGCCCGGACCTAAGAGTACATGGACGACTCTAGGACACATTAGACATCTAATCAACTTTCTCAAAGATTCATTACTATAGCTCCTCTTTGCTACCACATGTTTGTTTTCATCACTTCTGATTACCTAAAAAAATACATGAATACATACGTCATTGAGTAATATTATTCTCTAGACATTCATAATGTTACATCATTATCTCATAAATGAATTAAATATAATAAATTGCAAGCTTTCCTTTATTTATTAATCAAATAAATTACAAGTTATGCTATTCCAATCATCATATGATTGACACTCTGAGTATACATACCAACAATATAAACCACAAACATGGGTAAATTTTAACTTGGCCCAAAACAAGCACACATATAGTATAACTAGCTCAAACAACAGTCAAATTGGACCAAACTAGAAACACAAGCAGGTCACACATTATTAAAGAACGTAAAGAGATTAGATTAAGGTTTCAACCATCTAATTCTGCTAAGCAAGCAAGATCAAGAATAAAGGTAGGTTAGGGGTCTTACAACCATCAACCCCTAATAAGAATTTCATCCCCAAAATCCTACCCGAAAAGAGATGGGTACTTCCTACGCATCCTATTATCTAACTCCCATGTGGCTTCCTCCACACCACGGTGATGCCAAAAAACCTTAACTATCATTATATCCTTCTTCTTAAACTTTTTCACCCTTCTATCCCAGATCAATACAAGACCTTCTACATGTGACACATTGATGCAACCCTATTTTAGGGCTTCATCCTGTGTCTTTTTGCTCTTCAATCACATCTATACTTGTTAGATTGCATGTCATTCCTCCCAATATGCTTATTTGTATAAAATGCACTTATAGACATTATTTGTATGTTTTTCAGGCATTTGAACCACACTTGATGGAAGAGAGAGAGATGGAGTGATCCTAGGGTTCCTCTTCCCCTATAGACCCAAAGTGAAGTTCGAGGCCCCCTCGACCTACCCCTAGTAGACAAAGATCAATGAAGCAAAGATGTCCAAGAAAAGCTAAAGAACTTAGTCAAAGTGTTGGTCCAGGACCCAGCACGACCGTGGCACCACAAAACGGTCGTGCTAGGTCACTTACAAATCAACAGAACAACCTCCAACAGAAGCAGAGAGTAGCATGGACGTGCAGCACAAAATGATCGTGCCAGTGAAAGACACCACGGCCATGCTCCACAAAATAGTTGTGGCTCAGCAGACCAGAATGACCATGCAACACCACTATGGCCGTGCTACCCTCAGTTCACCATGGTCGTGGTGACCACCATGGTCGTGGCATTTTCAACCATCAACCTAACATTTGGCCTATTTTAATTCCCACAACCGTGCCCATACACCATGGTCATGGCCTACCCTACCCACCACGGCCGTGCTACTCACAGAATCCACCCACTTTTCCACAAATTTCCCCATTTTACCCCTAACTTAACCCTAGACCCCCTAGACATCTATATATATCTAGGTGGCGGCTGGGGCATGAAGCTAGATACCTTCTACCCCCTCCTAGCTCCCCAAATCGCCACCCACTCCATTCCACTCCATATCCACCTCAAATCCACTACATTTCACCATTTCCACCACCAAAACACTAGTTTATACTAGTTCCTGCCCATAATCCCCTTCATTTCACACCCTTGCACCTTGGAGGAGGGAGGAAGATGTCCTACATGTGCTGGAGAGGAGGAGTTCTTCATCTACACTGAGATCCATGGCTTCTTCTACCTCTCTCTCCTTTCTTTTTGTATTTTCCATTTCTATGAGTAGCTAGGCTCCCTTGGGTGGGCTGTTTGGGGAAAATTATGTTACTTGGATACCATGTTGGGGGAAAATGACATGTAAACGTTGTAATTCCATTTGTTAATGATTATATTTTATTTTCATCTCATTCTCCATGAATTGCTTGTTGGTTTGTGTGTGAAATCACCTAGGAATTTAAGCAAATTGCTTATATGTGTGAATTTTGGGATTTGCCCCTAGGTCCAATTCTTGGATCCCTAGGTTGCCTCCCATCTTCCTACATCCTAATCAATCTCCCTAAACCTAAGTGAGAGATCTAATTAGCTAGATTAGATGATTCTAGTGCAATTAGCATGGAGCCTTCTCAAGGCTAGAATGTGGGGGAATTGGGGTCCAAAACCCTAATTTCACCTTCCCCATTACTACCCTCAGCCCCTAATTGCCCTAGGAATGCCTAATCTAGAAACCTAGACTTGATTAGACTCTAATAGAATTGAACCTAATCGCTAACCCAATTGAGCCTCATAAGGGTAGTAGGGGGTGTCAGGGACTAGTTCCCCTATACACAACCTAGCATATCCATGGCCAGTTAGTAGCTTAGCTTAATTCATTAGACTCTAACTTGTTGTTTGGTTTGGATAATCTAAATGGTATGTCACCCCCAACTTAAGTGATAAGTTCATACCCCTAAACAGCCCACACATCTCTTTACTGCTTGAAACCCTAGTTTTGTGCTTGCTTAGCTTAATTAAATCTTTCCTTGATTAGTTAGCTTCTTGCTTTGCTATTGTCTTGTTCATGCTAGTGTATCTCTTTAATTGCTCTTTTACTTCTCTCTTGCTTTCCTTAGTGTAATTTGACTTTTCATACCTAGCTTAGTCTTTCCTTGCTCGCTTAGTCTTAATATAACCTAGGGTTAACATAGATTTCATTCTTGTCTTTAATTCCTCATTTGTTCATAGTAGTTTAACAATCAAATCACCTTTAAACCCTTAACCCTAGTCTCCGAAGTAGGAACCTAGCCAAACTAACCTAGCTCTAGTGCCCCCTCTTTTCCCTGTGGATCAACCATGTACTTGCCACCTTCCGATACTACGACACGACCCCGTGCGCTTGTGAGTGTAGTGTTTTAGTGTGAGTAGGTGTTAAGTAAGGTTTATAAATTTTGAAAGAAAATCCCCATCACGTGTGTTCTGACCTCGTGGGGTGCATCTATTCGGGTCAAATCAGCTAGTGTGTTGCACCTCTAGCGGAAGTGCACCAAGCTTTCTGACGTCGTTGTCGGGTATTAGAAGCATTTGGCCTAGCTAGTTAGTTTTGCTTTGACTTTTCCTACTACCCTCATTATTGCTATTCTTTATTCATTTTTTCTTTGTATTCTTTGTGTATATTGGTTTACTAACTTGCTTTCCTTTGTTTGGTTGTGCTTTGTGCATGTGACAAGCCATTTAGGAGGAAACGAGATGGAAGACCAAAATGCACCTCGCAAGTCCTTGTAAGATTACTTCATGTCGAGCAACTACCAGTCACCTATTGCATCTAGAGTCACCCAAATGTAAGGGGAGAAATTTTCTATTCCTCTAGGTCTTCTTGGGCTCCTACCCACCTTCTATGGCTCGGAGAGTGAAAACCCCTACAAGCATGTGGATGCCTTCCTAGAGACGTGTGCCACCTTCAGAACGTCAATGGCAAGTGATGACTCAATTCAACTCACATTGTTCCCCTTTTCACTCAAGGATAGGGCCAAGGAATGGTATGATTCAAGGAGAGACATCATGAGTTGGGGTGAGATGAAAATGGCATTCTTGAGGAAGTTCTACTCTATTGCAAGGATGACACAAATGCAGCGGTCAATAGTGAGTTTCACCCAAATGGATAATGAAAAGTTCCATGATGCTTGGGATAGGTTGCAAAAGTTGTTGAGAGAGTGCCCGCATCATGAGATACCTTTGTGGCAGCTTGTACAAGCGTTCTACTCCGGTCTGTCATCGAGGGATCAAGCTACAGTGGATTCTTCTTGTGGAGGTGTTTTCATGACAAAGCCACCGGAGGAGTCATGGCCATTGTTTGAGCAATTGGCGGAAAATTCAAGGAACCAAACTTCTAGCATGATTTGTGATGGGAGTCGGGTCTTTAGTGAGACTTCTATTTCTAATGATCCCATTGCACAAGTGATGAAGGATATGGGAGAAATGATGAAACTCATGAAAGACAAGGAGGAAATGGTCCTTGCCATACGGTCAACTACATTGGTTCTTTTGAGGGAGAAGTGAAGACACCTTACTCCTACATATAATCGAAACCACAAAGTCCAAGCTACAGTTCAAGGTTTGAGGAAGAGGTTCTCTCTAGATTGAATATCTTTGATGATGTCCAAAAAGATGTTGCAAGGCTTAAAGAAAAGATAGAGCAACTCTCGTCTACACTTTCTCTTCAAGAAGAAAAGTTAGCTTCAAGATCCATCTTGAGTTACCATGAAACAAGTGGACCTATGCCCTCTTCTCAAATTTTCTACAATCCACCTCCCATGAAAGTACATCCCATTCACTCCTTCCAAGGCTATACTAAGCCTTACACAACTCCACCACCTTCACCGCCTCAATTCTCCCAAAACTTCACTTTCCAACCTCAATTTCCCTCTCCACCTCAATTTCAATACCAACCATCACCCCCACCTCCTCCACAGCCACAACATGCTCCCTCTCCCCATCATTAGCAAGGTAGTGCTGTGACAGTTCTAAGGAGTGGGAAAATACTTGAGCAGCCCGCAAGTCAAAGAAAGAGTGACAAAGAAAAGCAGAAGCAGTCAAGTGGTGATGTTTTGATTGAGATTGCCGAAGATGATCATTTGCCACCCCATGTTGATATTGAGAGTCCTAGTTCTCCACCTCATGCTACACGATAGGAAGATCGTGCTGAATCAAGTGGGCCAATAGCTAGTGAGCCACCATTTCCCGAAGCACTAGATGAGCCCCGGCTGTGAAAAGAAGGCAAAAGCACAATATAGACATTCTTGAGGTCTTCCGACAAGTGAAGGTCAACATTCCTCTCTTGGATGCAATCAAACAAATTTCATCATATGCCAAGTGTCTCAAAGACCTATGCACTATGAAAAGAAGGTCAATGGGGAGGATTCCAAAGAGGGTGAGATCGACTGAACAAGTGAGCTCCATCATACAACATGCCCTTCCCATAAAGAGAAAAGACCCAGGAGCCCCGCTCATACCTAGTTAGATAGGGGGACATCACATAGATAGGTCCTTACTTGATTTGGGATCTAGTGTGAATTTGATGACATACCATGTCTATGTTGAGCTGGGCTTAGGCAAGTTGAAGTCGGCACATTGCACTCTCCAGTTGGCGGATAGATCCATAAAAGTGCCCATGGGTAGAGTGGATGATGACTTGGTGATGATAGACAAAGAAAAAGGTGTGGTGTTCTCGGCAGATTTCATTGTACTCGATATGGAGCTGGAGGATAGGAAGATTCCCATTATCTTGGGAAGGTCGTTCTTATCTACAACGGATGCCAACATTCATGTGCGTAGTGGCACTATGACAGTCTCATTCATGGACATGAAGATCAACATCAACATGTACAACACCCCAACCCGGTGAGTCCGAGACAGGGATATTGGACATTATCACTTCACAAGTCCAAATGGGCATTTGAGAGGACACCAAGGTGAAGAAATTGGCGATAATTATTGTGATGAAAGGGATGAGGAAAATAGATTGAGTGCAAATGAAGGATGCATGTTTTGCAATAATGGACACATGAGGATTCCAAATGGGTGAATTTTGAAGAATCACCAAGAAGCCTAGCTGAAGGCAAGAAACTCAGTGCTTGTGGGAGGCAACCCACCTAGGTTTGGGAATTTTTGACCCAATCTACATTTTTGATAATTTTGCTTTGTTTTTACATTTTTCCAAGAAAACACACACACACACACTTGTATTTGATAGTTTTTGTGTAGTTTTGAGATGTGCAGGTGAGAACAGAGTGAAATGAAGAAGGAATAGATGAAATTTTGAAAAAGAAACAATAGAATATCAACTTCAGATCAAAGTTTTGATGTTTGAACAAGATTTGAGTGTTATACTATTGTTACAGTGCACACCACGACTGTGGTGACATGGAACGGCCATGGTGGTGCACTCACATTCAACAAAGAAATCGTCAGAAATTCAGAAAATCAACCAAGTATAGAACTAGGACAACACGGCCGTGCAAGGCAGCACGACCGTGGTACACGAAGCCACCACAGCCATGCCGCAGCCCGATTCCAGCAACTTTAAGTCAGAATTTGCAAAATTTCTTTTCACTTGCTCATTTCTCCGAAGAACAGAACGGTCGTGCTTCGCACCCTAGCGACCGTGCGGCGCTCTCCGCCCATTCCAACCCTCGAATCTTCACCAAATCACTCCCAAATCATTCCCAATCAATCCCCCATAATTTCCACTACCTTAATCTCCAGATTTCACCAAGTTTCATCCACAAACGCACCACTTTCTCTCCATTCCGCCCCAACAACCCCGTTCTTCGGAGAAATCTGAAATTTTCTAACTCCACTTCATTTTTCAAGCAAAAATGAAGAAGTTTGCAAAGAGAGTAGTAGAGAAGACCAGGGCATCGTTTCTTATCAAAGGAAACCAAGGAACCCACCCCTGGTTGACGGAGGCTGATTTGGATGCCATAGTGGATCCTATCACTAAAGAAACCTCCGAACAGCCACATTGGGGGATACCGTCTTCATCGCAGCCACCACCGTATGCCTCCCGACCATCCGGCTCATCTGAGAGACCCTCCGCTACCGCGGCACGGCCATTAGTTTCATCCGCACGACCACCCGTCTCCTCGGCGGCACAGCCACAGCCCGAACCACAGCCACGACCGCGTCGACGGCTCGTGTTAGATGATGAAGATGATACAAATGTGCCTGATTCTGAGCAGCACGAGGTTCCACCACAGTGCCCACTTCCACAGCCCGAGGTTACTACTGGCAGGGCAAAGGATCCTAAGCACCCGAGGTGCTTGACACACAGGGTTTTGGAAACTTGCTATGCATGCCAAACAACAATGGAGGTGATGGGTTTCTATGCCTACTTTTAGGGGTTGATGAAAAAAATGGGGCTATTTGAGATCCTAACACTGCAGCAGGAGACCTACATCGAGCTGACCCAAAAGTTATTCACCACGCTAGAGAAAACAACTAATGACAGTGACAATGAAATCAAGGTGGTGATTGGGGATAAGAGGTGGAAGATAACCTCACAGATGCTAAATCAAAGTTTTGGCCCCAAGTGGGGAGGTGGAAACCCTCCTAGATGGAGGAAGGATAGAAAATGATTCTAGTTCCACATATCTAGCTATGTGGAAATGCTTCACCGGACAAAGTACATTTGTAGCGGGAAAGTCCAAGACAAGTGCCATCCACAACATGTTTCTCCGCTATGTTCAGAAGGTGTTAGCAAACACTATCTTTGCCATGTATGAAAACCAAGGCAGCTGGACAAGGAAAGATCTTTTTGTTCTTGGTTGGATGATAAAAGAGAGGCATGTGAATTTGGGGGAATGACTTATAGATCATATGAGAACAATCACGTCCAAGAGCACAAATCCATTTATAATGGGAGGAATTGTGACATCCATAGCCACTGCTTTAGGACATGACATGACAGGCTATACAAAGGAAGATGGTCGCAAGTTGGTTGATTTGCACTACTTAGCTCGCTCGTCCATTATTACAGTTACAAATCAGAGGATCATTTACCAAATCAACCCACCTTACCTAGGAGTGACATTGGAGCTGCCTTACCATACTCCACCCCTCATGACACAATATGGATCGACGCCAGATTTTCTAGAGAAATTAAGGAGGTATGAGGCGGAGAACCTGAGAGGAGAGGCAGTCCATGAGGTGATTTTTGTTGGGGGTCTAGGAGAGCCTTCACAGGCGGCTGAGCAGAGGCGGACAATAGAGGAAAGAGTGGCAAGACGGGTGAGGCAAAGAGAAGAAAGGATGGGAGCGTCAGAGCCACAACAGCCTTCAGTGAATCCATATGACATGAGTACCATCCATGCACACCTGGAGGGCATTCAAGCGACGCAAGACAGAATTCTACGGGCCCAGGAGGGATTCCAAAGGACACATGACACCATGTGGTTGGACCATCAGCACATGCATTACCAGGTCAACCACCTTGATCAGTTTCACAATGCCCAGGCCCAGAGGAACCCACAGTTGGGTGAAGACTGGTGGAGTTCTTTATCAACTTTTTAGGACGACTATCTGCCTCCACAGTCAGACTACTGGGGCGACTATTACAGAAAGGGAGGAGCACCTCCACCACCACCATAGTGATCGTCTACCCTGTAATCCTAGACTTTAGTGTCATGCTGAGTACAACATGATTCAAAAGTTTGGGGTGGTAGGGAGGTATGCCCTCGTCTTACTTTCACTCAATTTTGTATCTCACCTGCCATTTACTACCCTTTGTTTGTTGTTTTTCACATTTTTGCTTATTTTGCTATCTAGCTTAGGAGTTGACTGCTTTGCATACCTGCATGCCATGTAGTTTACTTTCTTGTCATTTTTGCATACTTTTCAAAAATTTTGCTCTTTTTGCCATGCATTGCATATCATGTATATTTTTGGTAATTTTTGCATGTTTTAGTTAGGATTTGCTTGTTTACTGCTTTAAGTTCAATAATATAGGTTTAGATGTGATTGGAGGCAACTTGGCACCATTTTGGCCAATTTTGCCCAAATTTGAGATTTCTTGTCTAAAAAGTGTGTTTTGACCCAATCTCTACTATTTTGAGTAAAAGTGACGACCTTTGACAAATGCAAGTGAAATGTCATGCTTTATTGCTGAGTGGTATCAATGTTTGACTTTTTACATGTGCATCACCTCTCTCATTATTGTGATTGATTTGGCTGAATTGTGAACTTGAGCAAGCTTTGAACGCTTAGTGTTTGTGGAATCACTTGTTTGATATATCAATTTCAAATTGTTCATTCATGTGATGTGATATCTTAGATGAAGTGTTGGATTAATTTTCATGCAGGATGTCTTATGTGGAAAATCATACCAATGACCCCTCTTTGACCCGACTATTCTTCCACCATCTTCATACCCCTCCGCCTCATAAAAAGATACCCTAGTGCACATAGTCAGCCTTGGCCACCTCTAAAATTTGGGGTGGCCATATCTTTATCTCCCCGCTTCACTCCATCCACCATATGCCCTATCTACACCAAGGGCAAAGAAAAAGCAAAGAAAAAGAAATGAAAAAATAAAATAAAATAAAAGGATGCTCCTATTTAAGAGAATTCAAATAAAGAAAAGATGAGTGTGTAAAAACACTCCAAAAATCTTACCGCAACCCTTTCTTCCACTTTCATACCCATTGAGCTAAGAAGCATCAAACTTAGCTCATTTTGCCTTTTTACGCAGCCACGTGGGTCATTTGGTATGATTTGAAATATAAGACTGAATGCATGAATGTGAAACAACACTCCTAGTCATCCTTGATTAACACCATCATGAAACGGTTTACCCAGAACTTTATGGAAAAAGTATGGATAACTTGTGTATTCTATGCGCTATATTTGAAGTTCATATGCTTTGTGCTCTTTTCATGGTTGGATTGTGAAAGTGGGAGAGGAGAGAGGTGAAATGCATGCACTCAGTCATCTTTGATCCCATTCAGCAATAATCATCTTTTATATTGCATATGTCATTTCTTTTTGTGGAAGTTTTGTAGAGAGATTGAGTTGGAGCATACTTGAGGACAAGTATGTTTCAAGTTTGGGATGGTGATGCAGCCCTATTTTAAGGCTTCATCTTGTTTCTTTTTGCTCTTCAATCACATCTATACTTGTTATATTGCATGTCATTCCTCCCAATATGCTTATTTGTATAAAATGCACTTATGGACATTATTTGCATGTTTTTCAGGCATTTGGACCACACTTCATGGAAGAGAGAGAGAGAAGGAGTGATCCTAGGGTTCCTCTACCCCTGGAGAGACCCAAAGTGAAGTCTGAGGCCCCCTCGACCTACCCCTAGTGGCCAAAGATCAATGGAAGCAAAGATGTCCAAGAAAAGCCAAAGAACTGAGTCAAAGTGATGATCCAGGACCCAACACGACCGTGGTACCACAAAACGGCCATGCTCAGTCACTTACAAATCAACAGAATAACCTCCAATAGAAGCAGAGAGCAGAACAACCATGCCAGTGACAGACACCATGGCCGTGCTCCACAAAACAGTCGTGGCTCAATAGACCAGAACGGCCGTGCAACACCACCACGGCCGTGCTACCCTCAGTTCACCACGGTTGTGGTGACCACCACAGTCATGGCATTTTCAGCCATCAACCTGACATTTGGCCTATTTTAATTCCAACGAATGTGCCCATACACCATGGTCGTGGCCTACCCTACCCACCATGGCCGTGGTGACCCACCACGGCCGTGCTACTCATAGAATCCACCCACTTTTCCATTGCTTTCCCCATTTTACCCCTAACTTAACCCTAGACCCCCTAGACACCTATATATACCTAGGTGGTGGCTAGGGCACGAAGCTAGCTACCTTCTACCCCATCCTAGGTCTCCAAATCGCCACCCACTCCATATCCACCTCAAATCCACTCCATTTCACCATTTCCACCACCAAAACACTAGTTTATACTAGTTCCTACCCATAATCCCCTTCATTTCACACCCTTGCACATTGGAGGAGGGAGGAAGACATCCTACAGCTGCTGGACAGGAGGAGTTCTTCATCTACACCAAGCTCCATGGCTTCTTCTACCTCTCTCTCCTTTCTTTTTGTATTTTCCATTTCCATGAGTAGCTAGGCTCCCTTGGGTGGGCTGTTTGGGAGAAATTATGTTACTTTGATACCATGTTGGGGGAAAATGACATGTTAACATTGTAATTCAATTTGTTAATGATTATATTCTATTTGCATCTCATTCTCCATGAATTTCTTGTAGGTTTGTGTGTGAAATCACCTAGGAATTTAGGCAAATTGTTTATATGTGTGAATTTTGGGATTTGCCCCTAGGTCCAATTCTTAGATCCCTAGGTTGCCTCCCATATTCCTACATCCTAATCAATCTCCCTAAACCTAAGTGAGATATCTAATTAGCTAGATTAGATGATTCTAGTGAAATTAACATGGAGCCTTCTCAAGGCTAGAATGTGGGGGAATTGGGGTCCAAAACCCTATTTCACCTTCCCCATTACTACCCTCGACCCCTAATTGCCCTAGGAATGCCTAATCTAGAAACCTAGACTTGATTAGACTCTAATTGAATTGAAACTAATCCCTAACCCAATTGAGCCTCGTAAGGGTAGTAGGGGGTGTCAGGGACTAGTTCCCCTATACACAACCTAGCATATCCATGGCCAGTTAGTAGCTTAGGTTAATTCATTAGACTCTAACGTGTTGTTTGATTTGGATAATCTAAATGGAATCATAATGTTCATATGTCACCCCCAACTTAAGTGATAAGTTCATACCCCTAAACAGCCCACACATATCTTTACTGCTTGAAACCCTAGTTTTGTGCTTGCTTAGCTTAATTAGTTCTTTCCTTGCTTAGTTAGCTTCTTGCTTTGCTATTGTCTTATTCATGCTAGTGTAGCTCTTTAATTGCTCTTTTACTTCTCTCTTTCTTGCCTTAGTGTAATTTGCCTTTTCATACCTAGCTTAGTCTTTCCTTGCTTGCTTAGTCTTAATCTAACCTAGGGTTAACATAGATTTCATTCTTGTCTTTAATTCCTCATTTGTTCATAGTAGTTTAACAATCAAATCACCTTTAAACCCTTAACCCTAGTCTCTATAGTAGGAACCTAGCCAAACTGACCTAGCTCTAGCACCCCCTCTTTTCCCTATGGATCGACCTTGTACTTGCCACCTTCCTATACATGACACGACCCCGTGCGCTTGAGGGTGTAGTGTTTTAGTGTGAGTAGGTGTTAAGTTAGGTTTATAAATTTTGAAATCAAATCCTCATCACGTGTGTTCCGACCTCGTGGGGCGCATCTAGTCGGGTCAAACTGTCTAGTGTGTTGCACCTCTAACGGAAGCGCACCACACATCCTCCATCAACTCAACCTCCATGGGCTGCAACACTGGCTCTATGTCTAGGTGACACTTCCTCAACATCAAAACATGAAAGACTGGATGCAACCTGTACAACTCTAGAGGCATGTCCAACTTGTAAGTCACCTTCTTGAGACGTGTCACCACAGGGTAAGGTACCATAAACCTGGGATCCAACTTACCCTTCTTACCAAACCTCAACACTACTTTCCAAGGAGAGACCTTGAGATACACCTTATCTCCCACTTGGAACTCTAAAGGCCTATGAAGATTATCAACATATGACTTCTATCTATCTTGGGTTGCCTTCAGTTGCTACTGTATCACCTTGATATTCTTTGTAGTCTGCTACACAAGCTCAGGACCCAAAATCTGATACTCACCTATCTCATACCAGTACAATAGAGAGTGGAAATGTCTCCCATTAAAAGCCTCATAAGGTGCCATGTTGATACTTCTTTGGTAGTTGTTATTGTAGGCAAACTCTATCCAGTAGAGGTGCACATCCCAAATGCCCAAAACTTCCAGACACAAGCTCTCAGACTAAGGTCTAAGATCAGAATAGTCCTCTCAGACTGGCCATCCGTAAGCGGGTGGAACGTTGTAATGAACCTCAACAGCGTACCCATGGTTGTATGCAGACGTTCCCAAAAATGACTGGTTAATAAGGACCTATGTTATACACTATCATAGCTGGAATACCATGCAAACGTACTATCTCATCAACATATATATGTGCAAGATTCTCTGTTTTATATGTTGTCTTCACAGGAAGGAAGTGTGTTGACTTGGTCAACCTATCAACTATCACCCTAATGGAATCATGACCTTTTCCTTTCCTAGGGAGACCAACCACAAAGTATTTTGTGATATGATCCCATTTCCACTATGGTATAGGTAACAATTATAATGTCCCTATGGGTTTGTGATGCTCAACCTTGACTTGCTGACACACTAGACACCTTGCCATGAACTCAACCACATCACACTTCAAGCCAGGGAACCAATACATATCTTTCACTTATGGTACATCTTGGTACTACCTGGATGCATAACATACATCAAAGAGTGAGCCTCTTCAAGAACCAACTTACTCAGACCATCAACATCTGGAACCACTTCCCTGCCATGGAAACACACTATTCCATCCTTTGACTCAAGAAAACCATCACACTTCTCGCTGCCAAACTCAGCTTGGATTTTTTGTATCATGATATCATCTCACTACACATCTCTAATCTATTGTCTCAAAGTGGAATTCACCTATAACTATGCTAACAAGCCTTCCAACAGAGATACTTATAGTTGTACATTCATCTAACACAAAGACACCAACATGTCCCGCTTATGGCACACTAAAGAACACAACTGTGCCTTATCAGTAGATGATGACGAAGACGATTTCCTTCTCAAAGCATCTGCCACCATGTTCTCCTTCCTTGGATGGTAATATATGGTGCAATCATAGTCTTTTATCAACTCTATCCAGTGAATTTTTTACACGTTCAGCTCCTTCTTCGAGAATATGTATTAAAGGTTCTTGTGGTCGGTGAAAATATGACACTTCTATCCATAAAGGTAGTGTCTCCAAATCTTCAAACCATGGACCACAGTTGCAAGCTCTAGATCATGTGTAGGGCAGCTCTCCTCTTGTTTCTTAAGATGTCACGAAGTAAAAGAAATCACATTTTTGTCTTGCATCAACACACATCCCAAACCATTCTTTGACGCATCACAAAAGACGACATAACCTTTCCCTTTCTCTAGAAGTACTGACAATGGTGCACTGATGACCTTCTCCTTCAATATCTAGAAATAACACTAACACTTGTCATCCTAGACAAATGGTACACCTTTCCTTGTCAACTTTGTTAGGGGTAATGCTACAACACTAAAGTTCTTGATGAACCTCCTATAGTATCCTGCCAGGCCTAAGAAATTGCTAACCTCCATCGGCGTCTTCAGATTCTCCCATTCTAACACTGACTGAACCTTCTTAGGATCCACACAAACACCCTCAGTAGATATCACATGCCCAATAAAGGACACCTCCTTCATCCAAAACTCGCACTTGCTGAACTTCACATACAACTTGTGTTTCCTCAACAACGTTAACACTTATTGTGGGTTCTTCTCATGATGGTGGCAATATTGGGAGTATATCAAGATGTCATCAATTAAAATAGCCATGAGTTGGTCAATATACAACTTGAACACCTTGTTCTTTGATCCATGAACATTGTTGGTGTATTTGTTAGCCCGAATGGCATACCACAAACTCGTAGTGGCCATACCGAGTCCTAAAAGATGACTTGGGTATGTCATCCTCCTTGATCCTCAACTGATGATATCCAGAACTCATATTTATTTTTAGAACACCATGGTACCTCGTAGTTGATCGAACATATCATCTATTTATGGCAAAGGATACTTGTTCTTGATCATGACCTTGTTCAACTACCGGTAGTCGATGCACAACCTCATAGATATGTCCTTCTTCTTCACAAACAACACAGGAGCACCCCAATGGGAAGTGCTCAGTCAGATAAAGCCCTTCTCTAATAGCCCCTGTAACTCCTTCTTCAACTCTTGCATCTCTATCAGTGCCATCCTGTACAGTGAGTGCACTATTAGTTGTGTACTAGGAACCAAATTGATCTCAAAATCAATCTCTCTTGATGGGGGGACATAAAAAACTCTTCAGGGAACACATCGACAAACTCTCAAATAACAAGCACCTCCTAAATACTAGCACTCCTCACCTTGGTATCCACCACATGTTCCAAAAAAGGTTCACACCCCTATCTCGACAACCTCTCTATTATCATCATTAACACCAAGCACATCGGAAGAATCTTTCTATATCCTTGGAAGACCCACAAAACATCTCCTTCAAATAACATCGCTACCTTGGAACTACAGTCCAAGAACACCCAACACTTCTGTTAAGTATATATTCCAACGATCACATCAAATTCATGCATGTCAAGTGGCATAAGGTCCACTTGAATGTTGCTCCCCGAGAAAGAAAGAATGCAGGATGCACACACCTCTTGCAATTTGGCATAACTAACAAGAGGGATTTCTAGAAGGAGACTATCAGATCTATGACTAACATGTAAGGAACAACTACAAATAACCTCTCGAGTTACGAAAGAGTGTGTCACACCCGGGTTAACCAAAATAGATACAAAGGAAGATGCAAACAAATCAGAATGAAATAGCTCCGTCTGACTTATCATGACCCGTGGATTGACCACTCCTTATGGTTGACTTATGCCATAGAATTGAGTTGTCACTTGTTGTCTCCCCCATCCTCTACTGACCTGCCCTAAAGATCTAACCTGAGACACCTGACTAAATCCTCTACCACCATCACTATTGAACTTTCACTACTACGATCCTTGCTGACTCTCTCTCAGCTGTTGGGTCACCTCCTCATCCTTCATTGGGAAAAATGGCTTTGCATGTCTGGTCTATCCACACATATAACAAGTATTAGTCTCATACCATGGCCTAGATGGTCATATCATAGATACTGATGTTACATTGCACGCTCCAGCTGGTGGAAAAGTACAACCTCTACCCTTGCTTGGTGGCCATAGAGATGGCACTCTAGACATCTACTGCGATCGAGGGGATGAAAACCTAGGCTTCTTGAATCCTCCACAGGATTTCCCTTGAAAATGTGTCGATCTCTTCATCGTTTTAGCCTGATGCTTTTCCACAGATGACTACTTTATCCACCTCATTGACTCAAAAAAGGCAACAAACCACTCTCAGTTCTCCAGAGCAGACATTGTCAGCATAAACTTAGAGCTTAGCCCCTTCTCAAACTGTCTGATCCTCTCCTTATCTATTGGTTACATGTGAGGACAAAACCTCAACAACTCTATGAACTTGGCCTCATACTCATTGATCGTCATCGATCCCTACTGCGAGACCTTCTCATCAAGATATGTCTCGAGGAAGTATAAACTCATGAACTCTTGTTGAAAGTCTTCCCTACTGATCACTACACCAAGCCTCTTCTCCTCCTCAATGGCTAGCACTACCCTTCAACAAGTAGACTGCATGCTTCACCTTATCCTCTTCTAGGATGTTGAGTATCTTAAAGGCGTTCTCCAACTCCATCTGCCACATATCTAAATATTTTTGGTCTATCGTACTCACACACTCGATCACCCCCACCTGCCTCAACCTCTCAAAAGTCTTCCCAATACCTTGGGATTCTACATTGGGAACAACTACCCTCACTTGAGGTATGGGCTCCCTATCTTCCATATGCGAAATTGTGGCCATAAACTGTCCAAACATGAACTAAAAATCAGGATTGGCCATAGTTTTTGGGTCAAACTGAGGCACTTTAGGCACTCCATCCACCATTTCCTATCTCTTGGTACCACCTCCTGGTGTAATAACACTACTTTCAGCATGTTATTCACATTCAGATATTCTTCTTCTTCTTCTTCTTCTTGTACATAAGCAGAAGCTGCAATCAGATATATTGGATAACACAAGAATAGATACAAGCCCTAGTCCTATGTCCATGTAGACTCACAAAACCTAGAGCTATGATACCAACCTTTCATGTGACAACCCGATGCCACACAAGCAAGATAACTCAAAACTAAACTGCAAATTAATAGCTAAGCAACAACATTACCACAAAAAAGGGTAAATTAAAATGGATTTCATATAGCCAACAAAAATGGAAACATACTACATCAAGGCCGAAACTATGCACCATATTACCTACCATATCAGGTATTAACAATTGTTCACTTGGAACATGGCCACAACCTATTACAAAAGATACCTTTTTCACATATGTATGCCACATATACAAGCCATATATATAACCAAGGTGCACTGCCAAAAATCATGTATCGATGTACAGTGTTTACAAAAAACAACCCTCCAGGGAGCTGAGAGCACAGGGATGACACATAGGATTCTGCTACACAACACAACAACTTATGAAACCTTCTGAGCTCACTGATCTCTAAGTTTCCCTCCCTCAACAACATAATCTCTACCACTCTACTGACGACCACCTAAAAAGATGTGGAAAACCACAAGGGTGAGACCCATGTCCCAGTGCGAGATATAACTCTCTTCCAATAACCATTGTAAACATAGATTATACTTAAGTAGACAAGTAACATTATTATGAGTAGATTCAGCTAAATGATAAACTCTAATCTGGTTACACATGCTAAGCAGGTTAAGCAATTAAAAAAAATAAGTATAACATGTTATGTAATTAGAAGGAATATGAAGAACATGTATAACATTTAATTTCTCTTTCTATATTAAGAAACTAGACAATGCAAGGAATAAGGCAAGGGTAAACATCCAATGTGAATGTCTTTTACCCTAAACAAATATACTACATGGCTGTTTATATATTTTACTATGCCTTGAGGATTTGAGTTGTACCACTCGAATCCAACTGACTACTGCTAAGTCAAAATTAGTACCATAGAAGATCTATGGAAGAGTCGGAATCTATGATCTCACCTCCACCTCTCGATCAGTATGAGAGACACCACAGAGACATAACAGTCAACTACCACCATCGACATATAGTCAAGGTAAAATCACCTAGTCCACCTTGGTATAGGTCACTACGCTAGACGCCAGGGTAAAAGAGACAACCCTGCCACTGAGGTACAACTGGAGTTGTCCTCAAAATCACATCACATAATTTAATCACCAAGACACGAATGCATCAGTTATCGAAACACTTGGGATCTGGATGACAAGGATATGCTCTCCAAGCACCCCGCATACTCAACAACATGCTCGCCAAGTTTCCCTTAGGAATACTCATTTCACCATCCAACAAGTTTTGACACTGGAATGGATCTATGGCACATGGAAACTTCATGATTAGGGTTTCACTTTATTAGTTAAGCCAATCGGGTGTCTTTTATAATGCGTCAATCTAATTACAACGTACAAACCATAAACATATTCTACAAACATAAGGGTAGATTGCAACTTCAGAATATATAAAACATATAAGATATAAACTTATCTTAACACCACTTAGTACCATTTCAATGCCATACACAAGGCCATCACCATTAACATATCAATATGGGATACCAATCCCTTATAGAGGATATCACCTCAATTAGGCACTAAGCCTCTGCCAAGGTCATAAGACCATCCACATTGTTCTCTATATGAAACATCATTATCTCACCAAGCCCAATCAAGGTTCACAATCATCACACGTGTCACATGAGCGTCGTCATGAACAAACCTTAGCCATGATGCTTATTCAACAAAAAATTATGGTTATAACAAGTAGGGGAGAGAAAGGTACTTCATCAACATACCAATTACTCAATCAAGCTAAGCATTTATCAATACATACTCAAATTAGGGTCAGAGTTCCACACAATTAACCAATTTAGGGATAGAAATTAACATCAAACCCTAATTTCTTGCCACCTCGCACATTCTAGGAAGCCATTCAGTCAAACATCATTAACACTATGTTGAACAAAATAGCATAATGGCATAGACTTAAAGAACACAACTTGTTGCATAGAAGGATGGGGTCATCAACCGCCATGATGGTTACACCATAGCGAGCACTCATACTTAGGGTCAAACCCCCTAGAGCCCACTAGGGTTAGCTACCCTAGAGACCATTTAGGGTTAGGGTTTATAGTGACTGTAAGCCACACTTCAACATAGAAACCAAAAATAAACAAACTAGTGTGGAGACCCCTACAAGCTCCAACCATAGCGACTAACAAGATACAACTACATAGAAACCGTCATGAAGGCATCAATATAGCAACCAACATGAAAACATAGTGACCCAAGGAATTAGGGTTAGGGTTTGCAGCAACCAAACCTCCTTAACGACCATCTAACAAACCAAAAATCATGGTGACAACTTGAAATCAAAAGAGATGGCGACCAAAATAGAAGGATAATCATCATGAACCCTAGAGTCATCAATATGTAACCACATGAACAAGATCAAAACCAAAACCCTAATTATGATCATCTCAAGGGTAAACATAGAAACTATAACAAGGGAGAAAACCACCTCTAACATGATAAAAATAGGTTGTTCACCAACATGAAACTGTAACCTCAAGAAGTAAGGTGTATTAAGGAAAAAAAAATCAAAACCCTAAAATCTGATCAGCATTATAAGAGAAAACCAAACTGAAACTCTAGTTTTGACTATCACCAAACAAGGTGTGAAACCAAGATCAAGTGAGAGAGAAGACCAAGCGTATAGCACATCATGCATGAAAGGATCACCAATCCCATCATCAATGAGAGTTCGACCATATAGATTAGGGTTTACAAAGAAGATTTTCCATTCAAGATTACCATGAAAAGAAACCCTAGATCATAGATAATGTCACTAAGAAACATAGATCCAAGTTTTAGAAATCGATTAATGACATGCAAGATGAGTGCAATAATAATTGAGGGGAAAGTTATGTAACTTGCCTTAGGTTATGAAGAAACAACTTCCAAGCAAAGAAGCTCCAAGAATGGATAGAAACTTAGCTTGATTGCCTCCATGGCCAAGCTAGTCACCACCTCAAAAGAGAAACAAACCTAGGTCAAAGAAAGATCAAAGGAAGAGAGAACAAAACCTAGGCTGAAAAGAAGAAGAAAGAGAGGGAGGGGATCTTCTTCTCATCTTAGTTACTACATTGGGAAAACCATGGATTCGACCACACAAAGAGAAGTTCCTCAAAAGGCACTACCATGGCAACCCATGGATTTGACCAAGAGAAAGAAAAGAGAGGTAGGGTTTGCAAGAAAACAAAACCAAGAACTATAGATCACTTACAAAGGTCAAGGAACACCAAAGGATCACCAAAGGGGAATTTCTCCAACCCTAGATCACACATGCAAGGATTCTGCCACCTTGCTCCAAGGTTGAACTCTTATCCACCACCACAATCACAAGATATGTCTCCAATGATGAGAGAGAGAGCAAGAGGGTGTAAAGAGATTACTTGCATGCAAGAAGAGGGGTATAGATACCCAAGGGTAGAGAGAGGTAAAGAGAGTTAGGTGTCATGCACATAAGTGCCACTTCTCCATCATAAAACATCTATGAAATCACTAGACATGCACATGCAACAAGTGTGTTAAAAACAAGAAAGCATAACGGCCATCATGGTCCTCAAAACACTTCAGTTGAAGAAGAATCATGGCGACCTATCAAAGGTAGAGACCACTACTACCATAGAGACCAAAAACATAGAGACAACTTCAAAACATGATGTCACCACTTCCATCCTCATCAAACCAAGGAGAAACAAAGCACCCACCAACATCACTCTCTCAAACATGTGAGAAATTACAAGATAAACCCTAAACATGGGTAAATTGCAACTTGGCCCAAAATAAGCACTCATATAGCTTAACTAGCTCAAACAACAGTCAAACTAGATAAAACTAGAAACACAAACATGTGACATGTTATGAAAGCACCTCAATAGATTATATTAAGGTTTAAAACATGTAATTATGCTAAGCATGAAAGATCAAGCATAAAACTTGGTCAGGGGTCTTACATGTATCATCTGTTCTATATCGGGGTGACACTTCCTTAATATGGATACATGGAAACTATTGTGCAACACGTGTAACTCTGGAGGTAACTCCAACTTGTACGCCACTTTTCCAACTCATGCTAAGATAGGACAACGTCCCATAAACATAGGAGCCAACTTACCCTTCTTACCAAATCTCAGCACACCTTTTTAAGAAGAGCTCGTGATATACACACAGTCTCCAAGTTGGAGCTCTAGTGGCCTATGACGCTTATCACCATATGACTCATGTCCATCTTGAGCTACCTCCAACTATTGTTAAATTACTATGATCTTCTTAATAGACTATTGTACTAAATCTAGACCCCATTGCTGATACTTACTGGTCTCATACCAACAAAGAGGTGACCTACATCGCCTACCATATATGGTTCGCACAATGTCATGCCTATTCTTTTCAGGTAGTTGTTGTTGTAGAAAAACTCAATCAAACTCAAGTGGACATCCTTAACTACCAAGAACTATAGGACACATGCTCTCAAAAGATTCTCCAATGTTTGAATGGTGCTTTCTAACTGACCGTCTATCTGCATGTGAAAGGTTCTGTTGAACTTCAACTGTCTCCCTATAGGCTTCTGATGTTCTTCCTCAACTTGTTGACAACTGGACACTTAGCCACAAACTCTACCACATCATGTTTTAGACTTGGATACGTACACAAATCCTTCAAATTATGGTACATATTTATATTTCCAAGTTACATCACGTACATTGAGGAGTGAGCCTCGTCAAATACCATCTTCCTCAAACCGTCGATGTCAGGAATTGTTGTTCTATTGTGGAAACATATTGTCCCACTACTTAACTCATGAAGGCCATCAATGGTAAAATTCAACTCTTAGATTTCATGTTAAATTTTGACCTTGATTATTTTCTTTTACTCACCAATTATTATTGATGATGATTCGTGAAAGCTCTATGAGAAAAGAACACAAGGCATATTCATCATTGAGGGCTAAAGGGATGAATTGACGGTTGCTCTAGGTACTCAAGAGCATTCTGGATGTGTTAGGGGTGTTGGAGATGGTGTTGGGATAAGATCCTTTTTATTAAATTAGAGTAAAAGTGCAGATTTGTCAAGAAAGGTGATAATCACAAGGTGAGGTAGAGGACATGATTGCAAAGATAAAAGAAGAAATAATGAGACAGTTTCAGGCTTCACTATCTCAACCTACTTAGAAAGTACCTCTGCACAACTTTTATTATGAGGTGGACCCTCCATAGGCATAGGTAGTTGGGAGTAAACCCATGGACCCTCCAGGCATGTCAGATGTAATTCTTTTTATATAATAGTCTTCCAAGAGAATTTATAATATGTTGTGTTTGAGTATATATAATAATATATATAAAATTATAGGTTTTAAAAAAATCATCTTACAAAACTAGAACCTAGCTTCTATGTTGTGGAATTAAGCAAGGTTTTCCCACACCTTCCAAGTGACAAGGTTCATGGTGCTCAAATGCCTAACAATGTGCTTCAGGTGACTTTTAGACTTGTCTATCCATAATGGAAAGGAACACCACTACCATTTGGTCACCCCAAGCACAACACAATAGAAGACACATAAGGTGATGTGGTTGTGTGGCCGAAAGTAGGATTTCTCTATGAGAATGTATGAGAAATTTACATTGGATTTGTATTTTTTGGTTTTTTCCTCTATTTTTATATATAATTGGCAACTGATATGTGAATATATGTGAATATATGTATTTTTTGGTTTTTTTCCTCTATTTTTATTCCTCCTCCAAAACCTCTGGTACCTACTTTCATTTTGTAGGTCTATGTTTAGACATTGTAGAAGAGGGGTCGACTATGATGCCCCCAAGGACATTGTAGGGCAAGATCACAATACTAGTGTACTCTTGACATATATTAGGAGCTATTTAGTTATGATTGGCTGAATAAAACCATGATAGAACTTTGGATATGGTAAATTCTTATGGCTAAATACCTAGTTTTATATATGTGAAAATATATTTCGAAGTATTTCTAATATATTAATCCATACATATTTTTTGTAGCTACTTATATGCGGTGATTGCAGGCTTTGCATTAGCCAATCTGAGATTTCTAGTTCCATTGTTTGATTAGAGACTTATGAATTACATTTATTTTGGGATTTGAGTTTTGTTTTGTTTTCCTTCTTTTCACTTAGTAATATGCATTGGGATATGTTGGTCATTGTCCTTGTATATTATCTTGTTCCTTTGGGTAGAAAATTAGAGAGTGGAGAACACAATGGAAGTGGCAATTATTGCATAAGTAATTTTTTTTGTCTATCAACGTATATTAATGTTAGCATCATTATATGACTTTTTATTAATTCAATTGAATGTATTACTTTAACTTATAGGGGTATAAAAGTATTCAAATAGACTAGAGGAGATGTTGATAAAAAATCAATATCTTAGAAGAATGTTGTTTTCTGACTTCAATACATACATATGCCTATGATTATTTTTTATTATTAAAATTTCACATTAATAAAAATTTATTGTGCCCTATAATAGATAATACTTGGTTATGCAGATACTATGTGGTGTGGTATATGGACCAGATTGTCAAACATACGTCAAAAGACATCCACTATATACAAAAGGTAATATATAGAGTCATAAATCATAAGGAAATAGTCTCAGTTGATAATATAAAAGAATCAAATCAAACTCCTAAACTATGTCATTCTCTTTGCAGTTGTTGAAGATGGTATAACCCTACAATAAAGAAGATTTGGAAGAGATATGAGAAGAATGGGCAGATTTCTTCATTAAGGAAGTTAATTTTATAATTTATTGGTATAAATTGTGAAGGTTTTTAAACTCTGATGTCATTATATTATATGGTAGTGATTTTTTGCAATGTTAAATTTGATGCAAGTGAATTTTTGGTGCATATGTGAATGGTGTGTGTGTAAATGCATACATTTGTGAATCATGTGAAGATAAATGAATATTATGAGAATTGCATTTGGACTTGTGGATGACAATGGAATTGTACCTATGTGAATGAGTTGTGTATGTGAAAATGTGCATGAGAATGGAATGAAGTGTGGATGAGAATGAAACTACATGTTGTGAATGAGTTGTTTGGATGTGGACTCTTGCATATGTCTTTTATTGTAGATTTTGTAGAAATAGTTGGCCTATTGTTGAGATGAACATAGGATGGTGCATGTTATTCTAGAAAATAGAAGGTTCTAGATCCTACTGAATAACCAGACAATAGGTCTATCGACCTACTATAAAAAAATCAAATATGCATCATTGATTGCCTTAAAAAATTGACTATGCAGATCTATGTAATCGGTTTTCTCAACAAAATCGATGACACAACCAACTGGTAAGGAAGTACAATGTTATTTCACTTAAGCAGACTAAAGACAGAGTCCAACATCAATATCAGTTTCTTCCTTCCACCCAATGATGTAGAGATACATTGTCAGTTGCTTTAAGAAAAACAAAGAATATAATCCTAGATAATCTTATAATTGTTGTTGATATCAAATTATGTTGTTGGTTTCTTAATTAGAAACCAACAAAAGATGTATATTGTTATGTTAGTTTCACCTTTCATAGAAACAAACACTACATCAAGTCATCAATTCTCACTTACCCTAGAAAGTGATGTTGAAGGTCCTTAGTTATTGTGTCTCCCACTTAGGTGTCAGCATATAACCAATGGGATAGGTTGGAAATAACAAATGCTATATATGGTATATGTTCTAGTGGGTGCTTTTATGCATCCGCCTTCCCAAAGATATAGTCAGTACTCAAGTTCATGATGCAATGATTGTTTCCAATCCCCCACTAGGACAATTGTGATAAAACATATTTCTATGAATATCAATGCTCAACCGATAACCTTATCGGTGGATATTTAGCCTTAATGTATGTGGTGCAAGAACTCATATGATATGGCACACTAACACATAATCCTTACAAGATCCACACTATGGAATTAGTTTTAGATGATCTCCTTGATGCTTCCCCGGGCAGCGGGTCTAGTCCCCGCACCCCAGCAAAAAGGACTACTCGCTCCTCACGATAGAAACAAAAAGAACAAGAGAGAGGGTTCCGCCATGGTCATGGTGAAGAAGATGGTCACTAATCGATGGAGAAACGGTCTTCTACATGATGGCAAGCAGATCTAGAAGAGGATAGGAAGAACACTAAGACATATGAGGATGATCTTCTCTCTCCTTCTTCCTTCTCTTATCGTGCTCTTGCTTACAGGAGATGGAGTTGTGGATGATTAATGGCAAAGTAGCAAGTACACCATAGAGTCATTCTTTGTTGGAAGTTGATCGTCTTCCTCGGTTGGGCACAAAGCGGTAGACTTTTGGCATCATGGAGCGGAAGCAATGTATCAAATGAAGGAGGGGGTCATCTATTTGTAGGTGCAGATCTGGAGCGCACCAACTTAGCTTTTGCGATCGCGACCTTCAGTAGCGGTCGCAGTACTCCTTGACATGACCATTCTGGGTTTGCACCTCACCGTGCCGAGGTGTTTTCTATGGTCGAGGTATTTTCTGTGGCCGAGTTGATTGTACCGCAGTTGCACTGGTATGCCACCATCACAGTGGGGTCTTATTGGTCACAGTCGCACTACCTTGGCCTCGGCCTGACCGTGCTGAGATGGACCCGATCATGCCGAGTGTCAGTCGACATGATGTCTTGGCTGCAATCGTATCATTCTCTTCTTGGCTGTAGTCGCGACATTCTCTTCTTGGCAGTGGTTGCAGCATTCTTCTTGGTTGCGGTCGTGACATCATGGAACAAACCCACACCTGGGGGGGGACAAATTATCAAAAGTTTCTTGGTCCCTCTAGTCGGTTAGTGGGACCACCATATCCTACACTGATGCACATAGTATGATGCTTAATCCTACAATGGAGACTAATGGATTTGATCAAAACTCTCAGTAATCATCTAAAACTGAGGAAAATTGTATTTGAGTGGATTCAGGGGGTATATGATAGCTCTCAGTGCAAAACTGGACCAAATATGGTGACTCAAACTAAGATGAATATGCAATCATCAAAACACCCCAAACTAAATGTTTCTCGTACCCGAGTAACACAAAATTTGAAATAGTCGCCAATTGGATACTTTCAACACTTATGATTGTCTCATCTTCACATCACGCTAGTTTCTTTCTTGCTTTGTATGGATGAGTATCTCAACATCCTGAGATCATTGAATACATCTTGCAATATCTTTGTTCTTGAGTATGTTTCCTATAAGCACTTCCTCTCCACTTTCTCCAACATCAAGCATATCTAAGAGCTTCTTAAGACTCTACAGGTACCCACAGAACAACAACTGTGCACCTGATCTGATACTGGTGTTTTTCAAGAGTGTGGCAAAAAAGAGGCATTCATTGTGCTTCTAGGTGGAAAAAGGAGTGAAGGGGGTATGGAAGGAAGTAGTAAATCTCTCCTCTATTTGACTCAAGATATTAATTATACAGTTGCAAATACATTGATTGCAACACTTTTTTTTATTGTGAATCTCTCCTCTATTCGACTTGAGATTGCATTTTTTCTTGTGTGCACATTGGCATCTTTTCTTTTTCATTTTGGTGATACACCCCTATTACATAGAGAGGTGTATGAAAGAAGCAGATAAAGAGAGGAGTGATGTTCCACTCAAACTTAGGCTTTGGCACTATTTTTATGGCTTTTGTTTCCTTTTGATGGATGGAGGAGTATGAAGATGATAGAATAATGGTAGAAGAGATTTCAGATGATAATGCAACTTGATTTACAATTTAGTGCATCGAGTCGTTCTCTTTATCATACTATACTCAAATAGTGACTTTATGGGGATTCAATAGAGATTCCATGCTATTGTTCCACTAGTCAGTTAGGAAGCACGATGTGTTTGATCCCTCTCAGTTCTATGGGTGCTTGCCATTTTTACTGAAGGATCATGATGGTAGGATTCATAAGCTTCACATGGTGATTTCTAACCATTGTCTAGTTTTAGAAATTGTTTCTCTTGAGGCTTTGCTTCGAATAAGGAGGGTATAATGCTTCTAAATTGCATGGAAAATGAAACTAGCCGGCTAAGTAATGGCTTTGATTGAGATAAAAGCATCAAAACTTCATCAAGTTTCTATATAATTTTTTTTTATCAAAATTGCTTCAATATTGCAATGATGGAATCTTAAGTCTAAAATAGATAGGTGTAGGTGGAAAGTAAAGTATGTACCATCCACCCTCCACCCTAAAATTAGAAATTTGCTCATCCCGAGCAAACTCTAAATATGAGATGGAGGGGAAAAATTGTGCCAGTTGGACCACTAGGTGTGGTTGCGTTCCTTTTAGCAACGTGTCCTCCGTATGAAATCTCAAAAATGAAAACTATCAGAACTTAATATTTCATGTTGCGATGTGATATCTACCGGGTGCAAATTTTTCTAATTCAAAATTGAAAGTCAAAGCTAAGATAAGAATTTGGTTGCCTCCCGACAAGCACCTTTGTTTTATACCGTTGGCTCAGCATGCTTCTTTCAATTTTCTAGATGATATACTGGTTTGGAAAGGTTCAACGATGCTTCAATGCTCATGTCAACTGTGGTGAAATATCTCTTCAAGTGTTGACCATTTGCCACAAACTCTCCTAACTTTTCACTCCATAAAATGAAGGCACCATGTGGGTAGATGCTCTTGACAGTGTATGGTCCAGACCATCGGGAGCAGAGTTTTCCTGGGAACAATCTCAATCTTGAGTTAAAACAGTAGAACTTGGTCTCCCACTTGCATGTCTTTCCTTTTCAGATGACCATCATGCCATAATTTTGTACTTTCTTTGTAGATTTGTACATTCTCGTAGGTTGTCATCTGAAGTTCTTCCAGGTCCTAAAGTTGTAGTAACCTGGCTTGACCAGCTTTCTTCATGTCGAAATTTAGTTGTTTAATTGCCCACCAAGCTTTGGGTTCAAGTTCTACAAGCAAGTGACATGATTTTCCATATATTAAAATAAAGGGTGTTGTTTTGAGAGGAGTCTTGAAAGTAGTTCTATAGGCCCACAAGGCGTCATTGATTTTTACTGACCAATCATTTAGGTTGAGGCCTACTATCTTTTCCAAGATAGCTTTGAGTTGATGGTTTGACACCTCTACTTGTCCACTTGTTTGTGGATGGTAGGGGGAAGCTACCTTGTGAGTCACAATATGTTTTCTCAATAGAGCCTCAAAACTTATTTCCAAAAAATAAGAATCTTCATCAGATATCATAGTGCGTGGAACTCCAAAATAGGGAAAAATAATATCTCTAAACATTTCAATGATAGGTTTCGAATCGCTAGTGACGGTTAGAATGGCCTCTACCCATTTAGAGACATAATCCACCATGACTAGAATGTAGCAAAATCCACACGAGGATGGGAATGGGCCCATATAGTCCACTCCCCAAACGTAAAAAATCTTGAATTCCTACCATAGCTTAAGGGGCATTTCATCTCTTTTTGTTATGTTACCCACCCTCTGGCATTTGCCACAAGACAAGCCAAAGTTTTAGGCATCCTTCGATATGGTTCACCAAAAGAAGCCACGTTGTAGAACTTTCAAAGCAGTTTTCTTAGAACTCATATGGCCTCTAGCGGGGCCTGAGTGGCATTGCTCTAGAACAAGCTAAGCTTCTTCCTCAGTGATACAACGTGTGTAGAGGCTATCAGCATAGATCTTGAAGAGGTACATCTCATCCCAATGATATTGCTTCACGTCGTGCATGAATTTCTTCAGTGCAATGCTATTGCAATCAGGGTGGATGACACTAGTTGCAAGGTAGTTCACATAGTCCGCTTACCAAGGGATAGCTTCTGAAGATTTCATGAGTTGGTCGTCTGGAAGACAATCATTAATTGGGATCTTTTCAGTGTCCAAGGTGAGGATACGACTCAAGTGGTCAGCACAACATTCTTCGTCCCTTTCTTATCTCTTATCTCAAGATCAAATTCATATAGGAGGAGATCCATCTGATTAGCCTAGGTTTTGTATCTTTCTTTGCTAGGAGGTAACAAATTGCAGCATGATTAGTGTAGAATATGACCTTCAAACTAATGAGGTAGGATCTAAACTTGTCAAAGACATACAAAACTACTAAAATTTCCTTCTCAGTAGTTGTATAGTTCCTTTGAGCTTCATCAAGGGTCTTAGATGCATAGTAGATGACATGATGTTTCTTTCCTATATATTGGCCCAAAACAACACCCACTACATAATCACTGGCCTCACACACTATTTCAAATGGATTATCTCAATATGGAGCTCTGATGATAGGGGTTGATGTAAAGGCATTCTTAAGATTGTTGAAAGTTTTGATGCATTCTTCATCAAAGTGGAAATCAACGTCCTTTAGTAATAAGTTTGTCATAGGCTTGGTTATCTTGGAGAAATCCTTTATAAACATTCTATAAAAGCCTACATGACCAAGAAATGCGTGGACCTCTCTTACATTGATTGGGAGATTGAGTTTAGAAATCACTTCGATCTTTGCCTTGTCTACTTCGATCCCTCGATTGCTGACCCTATGGCTAAGGACAATGCCTTCTTTTACCATAAATTACATTTCTCCCAATTTAGCACTAGATGTGCTTATTTGCATCATTTGAGGACTAGGGAGAGGTGCTTTAGGCACGAGTCGTATGAATCCCCATATACGGAGAAATCATCCATGAAAACTTCCATAATAGTTTCAGTGAATCTAGCGAATATGGCTGCCATACAATGTTGGAAAGTGGCAAGCGCATTACAAAGCTCGAAAGGCATCCTTCTAAAGGCATATGTTCCAAAAGGTAAGTGAATGTTGTCTTCTCTTAGTATTCTGGATGTATGGGAAATTGATAGAATCCAGGGTAACCATCAATATAATAAAAATATTCCTGGTGAGCCAATCGCTCTAAGACTTGGTCTAGAAAAGGCATCAGGAAATGATCCTTATGAGTGGCCTTGTTCAATTTCGTGTAATCGATACAAATCCTCCAGCTAGTGTTTGTTCGAGTGGGGATGAGTTCATTATTTTCATTATTTGGGACAACATGTACATGACTTACCCATGGCAATTCACATATAGGATAAATGATTCCCATTGTGAGAAATTTAATGACTTCAAGGCAAACTACTTCTTTTATATTTGGATTCAACTTCCATTGATGTTCGAAAATCAGCTTGTGGTCTTCCACCATAGGGATTTTGTGCATGGAAAGCGCTTGAATGACCCTGGTGAGGTCACTCATTTTGTAGCCGAGGTCCTTTATTCTTTCCCTTAATTTTGTTAGGAGTTTATCTTCTTGTTCGGACGTTAGGTCAGAATTTATGATAACTGGGCAGACCTTGAGATCATCCAAAAACATGTACTTTAGTCCCTGATGTAGGGGTTTCATTTCAGGGGCCTATGGTTTCTCTCATAGGTCTTCAGTTACGTTCACAGCCTTGAGTTCCTCCAATTTAGGTTCAGGATCTTCTTCTACAACATTGAGGTAGAGAACACAATTCTTTACTTGTTCGTCAATGGAGTCATCAACAGATGGGTTTGTTAGAGCCACTTCTAAAGGATCGTTTGATTCATGATTCTCTTGTGTGAGGAGTGACATTTTCTCTATGAAATCAATCAAATAGACTTCTTCTTGCATGCTTGGTCTTTGCATACTTTCAAAAACATTGAACTCGAGTATTTCTTTTCCCATTCTTAGGAGAAAGGTTCCTGCTTCAACATCAATCAAAGATCTCGTAATGGTGAGGAACAGACGGACAAAGATAAGAGGGTATCTGGAGTCCTATTTTATGTCCATGATTACAAAGTTGCATGGAACATAAGAGTCCTCACCTACCTTGACTGGAACATCCTCAATGATTCCCAAAGGGGGATTCATAGAATTGTGTGGAAGATATTTGGTCATGCCAGTTGGGAGAAGTTCTACAAACTCTAGCCTCTTTCAAATGCTAAGTGGCATGATAGATATGCTAGCACTAAGGTCGGATAGTGCTTTCTTACATGTGGAGTCTCCAATATCGCACGAAATCTCAAAAGATCCTGGGTCTTTTTTGCTCTTGGGCATTTTGCTCTAAATAATATCGGAAGTAGTCATTTCTAATTTGATTGTCTCATATTACTCAGTGATATAATTCCTTGTGAGGATTGATTGTAAGTACTTCGTCTAGGCTAGTATCTCAGCCAGTGCATCTAGAAAGGGTATATCAACATGTAGCTTCTTCATTTCTTCCTTGAACTTTATGAAACGAGTGTCAAGCCTTATCTGCTTCAATCAATCTTAGAAAGGAGGATGAGGCTTGTATAGTAGTATAAGTGGCTTAGGCATGATTTCTGGTTCTAGAACGATAGGTTCCTCAAAACTTGCTTTGTCTACCTTATCAGTCATCAGCAATTCTTTCGATTGAGATTTAGGTACCTCAGTGTCTTGGACAATCACCAAGTCATCCTTGTCTATAACTACTATAGGCGTCTTGATAAGAGGATCAGAATAGTCGTTTCCAGATTGAGTGGAAACAACTTTCAGTTTCTAAGGATGTTTAGGATTTTTCTCTGGTTGGCTAAAAAATACTCCAACAGGAGGCTTGAGGCTAGATGAAAGTTGAGCTAGTTGGGATTCAATAGCCTTCTAATGGGCATGCTAATTTGCTATCATAGTCTATTGTGACTGTAGTATCTTCTCTATCACTGACAATTTGTCTTCATAAGAGATGGCACCATCTTGTTGTCTTGGTTGTAGTTGTTGATGTGGGACTTGGTTGAGATTCTGGAATCGAAAGGTGTTTTGGTACTGGTTGTAATTTTTGTTCTGAAAGTTACCCTTGAACTTCCCTTGAATGCTGAAATTTTTTTGTTGATTATACTAGAATCTCGACGAGCCTCTTTGTTGATTATCTAAACCGAGTTGTTGCGAGTTTTCCGCTCTTGAAGGATTTATGTACTGAAAACTTGGATGGTTCCTATATAGATTCATATTATAATAACCTTAACAAGGGATAGTGTAGATGGCATTCAGATTTTCCATCTAGACATTACCTCCTTGGGTACAAGCATTAACCAGAGTGACATCATAGAGAATATTATAGGCTAGTATAGAATGATCATTGCCTATACATGCTTCACAGAATGGTGAAGCTGACTTGACTTGTTCTTGTTGTCGAGGGGGCGAGTGCCTCCTTTCATAGGCGTTGAAAGATGATTCGAGGTTGTCTTGCTTGGAAAATAGTAGCTTTTGAGACTCGATGATAGACTTGTACTCAGGACTACTTTCTACCATCTCTACCTTAAACACTCCTTTGCCTATGGATCTACCTCAGTTAACTTGATTTTCAGCTCCAAGGGTGACAACCTTCCATGCACTATCATAACTTTGGCGCATGAAGTTTTGTCCAGATGAGGAGTCTAAAAACTTCTTGATATCATCATACACACCCCTATAAAAGATTTCAATGAACTAATTCTTGGGTATGCCATGGTGTGGACACTTGTGTAGTAACTCATTGTATCTTTCCCATGCTTCTGCCAGGGTTTCTCTAGGGACCTGAACACATTGTGCTATCTGACCCCTAATATCATAGGTGAGGGAAGGAGGGTAGAATTTTTCCAAGAAAGCATTTCGAAGTTGCTCCCAAGTGGTGATGGGGTCACATTGTAAAGAATTATACTTACTCATGTCTCTATCTCCAGGGAATATTTGAAGAGACGAAGTCTGATTGCATCATCTGTAACTCCATTCTACTTTGTCACAGCACATAAATCAATAAACCTCAAAATATGTTCTTGACTATCCTAGTCATTCTGACCATAGAAAGGGTTGTTTTGAAGTAGTGTAATCTAATGTGACTTGATCTCAAAGTTTGGAGCAGTGATGGGAGGAGGTTGTAATAGGTGTTGAACGTTAGTATCTTTAGGGATTAAGAACTCTCTAAGGTCATTTTGTAACTCAGCTTGTTGAGCTACTGCTTGAGCTGCTTGGATTTCCTCTTGAACTGCAGCTTGGGCTTCTTGAATAAGCCTTTCTCTTTGTGCATTAAGGGGTTGAGTTACCCTTTGGGCAATTTCTACCTCTTGTGCCATCCTATCTTGGTTCTCTCTACTTTGGCAATGAAAGGTTCGTTCTATCTCAAGATCAAAGTTAGCTGCAAGGCCGGTGTTGTTAGAGTGTGGCTTGCACTAGTCTTTGGGAGTACCTAGGATGGAAATATCTTTCGAGAGTCAGATGGATGGGGTACCAAATTCAAGTATATGATCAATAGTATCAAAAGTGAAAGTAAAATCCAAGATTAGCCTCAATAGAACTAGATTTAACTAGATGGTTCTGTTGTCCCCAGCAACGGTGCCAGAATTTGACGTGGCTTTTACTGTACTAACAAATCCACCTAGGGATGAAATTCTTAAGTTTTTACCCAAACCTTATTCAATAATACCACCTGCAAGCAGACAAGTCTTATCGTAGTATAGTTGAGGATCGAATCCCAAGGGACGACATTTTTAAGAATCTTGCTAGTTGAATCTGGATCACTAAGACTAATATTTAGAACAAGAGTTGATTTGGGTTTAGTTAAACTAATTGCAAGGAAAGTACAAGAGTAGGATTAAAATTGAGTTTAGATTAATGATGGGAATCACTGGGGTCAAATCGGGTTTTACCACTACTACACATGTAAACACATCCAAAACACATCCAGGCAACATACAACTATCTAAATGGAGTAGCAAACCATCCACTAGGAAATAGAGTTTGTGGAAGCATCTCCGTAGGCTCGATGTCGCGTTACCCACATATCACACACTTACTACTCTGGAGATATCCCTTCATAAGTTCTTGTCTGGGCATCAATCATGTTAATCGATATTCAAATCCCAAGTATTGAAGTTCTCACAACAAAGGAATATAATAAATCATGCAAGGCAGGTGATCAATCCACAAAGCATGCATTAAACGATTAACAATGAAATGGAAAGTTATATACAAGCCATGGAATGTTATAAAATGGACATGCAAGCACGGGCAGCGGGGCTAGTCCCTGCTCCCTAGAAAAAAGGACTACTTACTCCTCATGATAGAAACAAAAAGAACAAGAGAGAGGGAAGATTCCTCCACGGTCATGGTAAAGAAGATGGTTGTGGCTTAGTCAAGAAACAGTCTTATACACGATAGAAGGGAAGATCTGGATGAGGAGAGGAAGAACACCAAGATAGACGACGATGATCTTCTCTCTCCTTCTTCTTTCTCTTCTCGTGCTCTTACTCACAGGAGATGGAGAAGTGGATGGTTGATGGTGGAGTAGCAAGGACACCACAGAGGCAGTATTTGGCGGCAGTTGATCATATTCCTTGGCTGGGAATAGAGAGGAAACCTTTTGATGTCGTGGAGCGGAAGCGATGCCTTAAACAAAGGAGGGGGTCATCTATTTATAGGTGCAGATCTGGAGCGCACTGACTTAGTTGTCGCGGTCGCGGCCTTCAGTAGTGGTCATAGTACTCCTCGACATGACCGTGTCAGGTGTCCGCCCGACCGTGCTAAGGTGTTTTCCATAGTCGAGGTATTTTCCACAGTCGAGGTGATTGTACTGCATTTGCACTGGTATGTCACGGTCACAATGGGGTCTTCTTGGTCGCAATCGCGATGGGGTGTCGCAGTCGCAGTGGGGTCTTCTTAGCCGCAGTCGCAGTGGGGTGTCGCGGTCATTCTACCTTGGCCTCAGCCCGACTGTTCTGAGTGTCGATTGACATGATGTCTTGGCCACAATAGTGGCATTCTCTTCTCGACCATGGTTGCGGCATTCATCTTGGTCACGATCGTGACACCATGGAACAAACCCACCCCCCTAGGGGGGCTATTGAAAAATTCTTAGGCCCTCTAGTCAGTTAGTGGGACCATCGTATCGTACACTGGTACACATAGTACGATGCTTAATCCTACAATAGAGACTAATGGATTTGATCAAAACTCTAAGTAATCATATCAAATTGAGGAAAAATGTATATGGGTAGATTAAGGGGACATATGAGAGCTTTCAGTGCAAAATTGGACCAAAAGTGGCGACTCAAACTAAGATGAATATACATTCATCACCACTCCTTTTTGGTCATGTGATTTAGGCCAGTCAAGGAGAGACACTACACCATCAAGTGTTCTAAAAAAACATCATGTTGCAGTGGAACCACTTTCATAGGAGTCATTGAAGTTCCTACAATGATAAAGTATTACTGTGAAAACACAAGATAAATGTTTGTGTAGCATCTTTGATCATATTGGCATTGTCACACAATATCAAGATCTCGATGTCAGATCTTGCTATGCCGACAAGTGGCAAATCCAAAGTTCATATTAATATTACATACATGAGGCCACCTCTTTTTACTCATAGACAAGTGTTGGTGGGACCTTGAACTCAATGGTGCCCATCTTTAAGGATATAAATTCTAGGTCTAAGTCTGATAAGATATGTAGTGAACCCTATTGTGTAGGCAAGCAACCAGACAAAAATTAGGGCTCCAACAAGGCATCATTTGTATAATCAATGATCGACAAGGGAAAGGAAAAAGTTACCACCTACATAGGGTTACTTCCAAGATTGACATTTGACTTAGACAACCAAAAAGCTAGGGTAGTTGTGCCAAGAATACATATCTGAATGTCAAGTCTATTCAAGTTCAATTAGATAGCACCACAACCTATGTGCATATGCTCTCACATCAGCAAGTGTGGTCACATCATTATCACATGCTTATCAACTTCAAAGTTTACAATAGTCAACCCCTTCCTACAACATAGTCAGTCATATGAAGAAGATTGACATGGACATCTTGATATGGGACTTGGTCTCAAAGTTCTCAAGTGAATCAGGTGGCATGCTTGCAAATCTTTGAAGTTGCATTTGTGCCTATAGAATAAGTAAACCTTTATTTGATTTCTCAAAAAAATACAATGTATTCTCTTTTATAGGAGAAGACAGTAAGTGAGAAACAGAAATAGGTAATATGGTATAAAAGAAAATCTAAATACAAGACAAGTTGATAGCACATAACAAAACAGACAACACAACATAACCCATAACAATACACACAACACAATATAACACATAAACCATATATACAGATACTCCCCCTCAAGCTAGAGCATAGATGCCAAACATGTCCAGCTTGTCCAAAGACTACATTTTAAAGCCATCAATGACATAATTGGATATGAATATTACATTATAGGCTTGCAAGCACCCAAATATGGGCATTTAGAATATTGGATATTCCATACTCATCTTGCACCAAGTAGATCATGAGTGGAAGATGAAGTAGGAACATCTTGTCATGTATTAGGAATTCTCATGAAAGCTAGGCAAAGAGTTCCATGAGATCAAATTTTCCTACTATAAGAGGGTTAAGAACACATACAGTGATGCACTAACCCTAGAATATTGGGTCGACATATTAGATACAAAATGCTACTTGCTAGAGGTCAAAATTCTATCTTAGATGTCTTATTGAATCCAGACCCAAACAACCCATTTGTGAAATGAGGAATCATGGTTCCATGACATCAAGTGGCTTCTTGAAGGGAGATCGTTCCCTAAAAGTACATCCAGTCATGATCAACAAACCATCATGTACCTAGCGGTCGATTTTCTTGGGTGCTAACATGCTACCAATGTTCTGCAATTCAGACACTCCTACACTACCTCAATGATAAGGATGTTGAAGGAGTCATGCATGAAGTTCATGTAGGTATGCACAATATTAATATGGGTGGCATGGCCCTCTCTAAACACGTAAAACTCCTAGTCTATCATTGGATCACAATGGAGCCCTTTTGCATCTATTACATCTATCAGTGTCACATCTTCCAACTATATATTGACCATATCCATGTACCTCACACCAACTTATAGAATATGGAAGTCATGACCATTTGCCTTATTGGGAGTAGATATGATTGAAAAAATCCACCATATATCCTCCAATGGCCATTGCTTCACACTGGTCTCCATCGACTACATTACCAAATGGGTTGAGGAAATCTCTATCTCAATCACCTAATCCTCACATGGAATCTCTAAAAATGGTACCAACTTCATCAAAAATATAGTAGAATGGTATCTAGTTTATTTTAGCATCAAGAATTAAAAAATGACTTGGTATTTACCTCAAATTAAAGAAGCATTTGATGCATCGAACCAGAACTTCATCAAGCTGATCAAAAGGATTAGTGGCTCCACTCAACAGTGACACAAGCAACCTCCCATGTATCTTTGGGTGTATAGAACTTCTATTCACCTACCTACTCCCTTATCCATGAGATAGAGGTTGTTCTACCAGTCAGATTGGCATCCCTTCTCTACATGTACCCCAAGAAACATACATCCATTAGAAGATTGGGTCCAAGATTGTGTCTATTATTTAAACACAATGAAAGAATCAAGGCTTTGCACCTTTCATCACACACAATACTACCATTCCTAGATGTCTCAATCCTTATCTAAGAGCATCCACCCTTGACACTTATGGAAAGCTGATGTAGTGCTATGTATGTATTGCAATCTTGACATGCATGGCAAGTTCAACCCAACCATGCATCATGCATGAAGTATACAATAGTGGATCCATGAAACTCTAAGATATGGATAGTGACATCCATCTATTGTAGATCAATGCAAGAAACACCAAGAAGGTATTACTACTAATGATAGGGTAGTTGCACAAGAGCACATCCTAAAAGGATACTATAAATCCCTTTCTAGACTAAGATGGTGATAATCATAGGTCGTCGTATTAGACACAGGTCAACTCATAATAGCATTGATATTGAGGTGGAACCTTTCATGACCGCCATCATCCACATCATCACTTCAAAAATAGGATTAAAAACCAAACATTTATCTATTTTACTCCAATCCACATAAATTAACATGATATTAGATTTGTTGTCATTACCACCTGTGCTTCCTCATGGTAACAAAGATGAACATGGTCTCTTTTCCATCTTTCATAGGGTAAACATGAGCTTACTTGCTTAAGAGACTTTCTACAAAGGAAAACTTTTTAGGTATATTTAATCATCATCCATCTACAGCCAAGTGGACTTCTCATACAACACATAATGGGTCTAAAGGAAAGATGGGTTTGTTTAGCCAAATCCCTTTATACAAGTGTTGATAGGGGCCATGTATCCATAATCCCCAGTTCCAATCACAGGAGGTTCAAATCTAGGAAATCATTATGCTTTTTGCACACCAAAACCTCTCATCCATACTAAGACTAAGGAAATTGCTTCCCTTAGGGAATGCTTGTGACAAAGCACCCCAATGATCAACAAAGAAAATATTTAGAATTTTACATGACGTTAAAAATTAGTGAGGAACTGACCTCCACCCTGAGGTTATAAGTACCAATATCAAAAGGTACCAGTTGAATCTGATACAAAGCACTATGGCATGTTCTTGTGACTAGGTATAATATAATAAGAAACAGCCAAATGGTCCAAACCTACAAGAAAAATAGTTGTCTAGAGTCAATGTGACACCAAGTCCTCTTCTCTCCCCCAAAAGAGAACCCATTTAGTGAGAAACTTGAGTAAGAAAGGAAACCCACCCCTATATAAGAACACTTTAAACTATAAGAATATTGATTTAGAACTAATGGAGAGAAGTAGGGGGATCCATCCATCCTTTGACAAATATGTGCAACCATATCACCATCCCATTCCATGTCCTTATGGGTTGCCTATCTTGGAAAAAGGATATTACTGCCTTAATTAAGATTTATGAGCCCCTTATGAAATTAAGCTACAATTACCAAGTTGAATGTGTCATGTACAAGGATGAATTGCAAAAAAATATAGCATTTCATTTCATTATAAGTTTTGTTGTCAAAACTCCATAAATTAATGAAATATACCAACAGATAAAAATAAGTAAAAAATAAACAAAAACTAAGTATCTACTCCGTCTGACTCTCCCTTGTTAGTACAAGCTACTATCAAATATCTTACATCTGGCGATGCAACTTGTACTTCCCTATAGAAGTATGACTCTAAGGATAGGCCTCTACTTATAACCCTAGAATTACAACACTAATGATTTTGAAGATAGGGCAAGCCAGATATCTGGTAGAGTGGAAGTTTTCCCACCATCTCCCTTAAAGAACATCCTATCATCCATAATCCATTAACACCTCCAAAATTAGCAAAGGAACACTATCAAGTAATTGGTCTAACCACACCTAAAGAGTAGAAGAATAATTAGATTATAGTGCCCTTTCATCGCAAATGAGTGTGACTCAACATGATGACCAACTACCACTCAATGCCATTAAATACCCTAATTTGTAAAATATATGATGAACGCATATTCATCATAGTTTTAATTGCATTTATATCCTAGTTTTATATCCATTTCCATCAATTTAGCTTAGAATTAGCTTGCATACATGTTTTCTTTATTTCATGATAATTTATTAGGTTTTGATCCAATTCTTAGTTTCCATGCAAGGTATGATCTTCATTGAATGGTAGGAGTGTAGAAACCATGGTCCCACTAGTCATTTATATTTCCCATTAGTGCTACTACAGAAAACCATAGCAATAACTCCCTCTAGGTGGGTTGATTCTCTTGGAAGCACATCAACCCGTTCACCCTTCCATTCCACTGGTCTGGCACCAATAGAAACCCTACCTGATGTATCCTTGTCGACCAAAGGCAATCTTGACCGATGAAGACCACTCAACCAACAACAGTGTTGTCTGACTAAGACTCATCGGCCGATGACAATCCTATCCAACGAAGACCCATCCATAAACATTAGTCCTATTTGACAAAGATCAATTGACTGACGAGAATCATGCAACCCGCCAATTGACGAGAACCCTACAATCCATCGCACAACGAGAATCATGCACTTCAACGTAGAAATAGACCCCCGACAAGAACACTTAAGGGTCACAGTTCATCATCTACCTCTATTTGTGGACCCCTTGTGTCCATGGAGGTTGTATAAGAGGCTGAGAAGGGTTCCAAATCCTAGCCTCTACCTAAAAACAAAATGCCTCTTCCACTATGAAAAGGATCCACTCTGATGCTGCCAAGTTTCCATTTTCACTCCATAGCACCTACCTCTAGCCTCTGTTGATCCCTCCATTCAGCTGCCTTCGTTGATCTATCGGTCAACAGGATTATAGCCTCTGTTAGAGCTACACAAACTTTATCTCAAAGGAAACCAGATCCAAGGTTTCCACTATGCCATCGATCCATCATCCCTCTACTCCACTTTCATTGTAGTATATTTACTCTGTAGGTGAGAGATATCAGTAACTCCTTGTTTATCTCCAATGAATGTCCACAAGGTGTCTTATTGTTCATTCGACACCCTCATTCCAAATTTTAAAGAATAGTTCATGCACACCATGTTGAGATTTCCTATTCTTCTGTGATGATGACTTCTTTTCTCTTCTTCCTAGTTGTTTCTATATATGCTACCATGTGCAAGTAGTCCTCTCACTAGGATTTGTGGAGTAGCACCACTACCCAATTTTTTTCTTCTTATTGCATCCACTATTGTAAGGACATGTATATATTTTGAATCAATTGTGTTTATGCTTAATTCTTGTCTGATAATTAAGTTTATATGTAAATTAGAGATTGGGTGTAGAGAACTTTGAACCTAAGATCTAGGATATCATTTGATTCATGTGAAACCCTTGATTGAGAATTTCAATAGGTGTTATCTGAGGTGGTATATGTATGAACTCTTGGTAGCATGATAATGAGCTTAGAGATCTATCTTGATATTAATCCTAATGTGGAAAGGAGGATTTTCTTAGACTTAGCATATATATTTCCATGCTTAACATGATGTAGTGAAAGTACAATAGATAGGTAGTAGTGTTGTGTTCCAATCATTTGATAAATCTATACTTCAATGCAGTGTTTTGTTATTTGCAATCTTAGCGTAATCAAACAAATCAACCATATTTGTTCTAAATACTAGTTCTTGTGAAGAAACTTTGATAAATTCATACTTTAAAATATTGTCCTTTGGGTTTGATCCTGAATTGTGCAACAACAATATATGTCTGCTTGTAGGTGGTGATTATTGTGTGTTGGTTAAAGTAAACTCTAGGGATCTCACCCTAGTGAATTTTCCCCTGTAGTAAAAGCCATGTCTAGATACCAATTAGAGCACTAGTTGAACCTGATCTGGGTGACTCCTAACTCAAATTATTTTGAAAGAATTAATTAAAAAGATACATGATGTTGGTTTCTCTTGCAAAAGGTGGTGTGAATCCATCACACCCAGGATGAATTGCCAACCGAATCTATAAGGTATGAACATATCAACCTTCTATAAATCCATTACACTTCATAGTGGTCAAGCATCAAAATAACTCCAATAAGATAATGGGAAGAATGCACTCTCATAGAAAACCTCCACGATCAGAAGCACCTATGTAGAAACTTGCTCCCCTAGACAATATAACAATGACTACCCAAATAATGTGATCAGAAATTCAGTCAAACAACATCTGAAGTCATGATCATGTAGAAGGAGAGACAACAAGGAGGGTGTGATCATACTGGTACTAATGCACTAGATCCCATCAAAACTTCACAATTAAGCAGTCTTGGGAAAATTGAAGTACTGCTAGGATGAGTAACCTCTTGGGAAGTCCTCGTGTTGCTCCCTTCACAAAGAAAAGATATTAAAGGATAGACATCAAGCTTAAAGAATTCTCATAAACTCCTTAGTTTCACCAATTTGCCTCTTTGGTTCAAAAAATAAGATGCCACAATCTTCTTCACACCTGATAAATTCATGTGTACTGAGGAATCACGAGCAAGTTGAGTGGACCACTTGTCATGTGATAGAAGTTTTGTGATGTATATAATATTTTCAAAAGTTGACATTAAGAAATCTTGTCCAAAATAGAAGTTGTCGACCTTTAAGCCCATAGTTGAATTGGTAGTTCTCATCAAATCCATGTCCACCAAGATGTAAGGGAGATTGGATAACCCCTACATGTGAAGTCCACCCAAACGACCATGATCTTCCTCAGTTAGATAGTGTTTCCAATGCTAACCATATCCTAGTATAAATGGGAAGGAATTAGGCACTAACCTTAGTCAAATAATATATAACACCCCTAGAATTAGTAAATAACCACTATGTGGAGGAAGACAATCATAAGGAGAAAGGAGAAGAGAAAACAAAGACAAGATACTCCATGTGTCAACAGAAATGTCTAGGATCTCTCCCTCCTCTCAAAACATTGCCATGATCCTACAACAATGAGCACAACATGTACGACCTATAGATTTTTGAAGGCACTATTGTATCAAGAGTGTCATTTATAGTCTATTAGGAAGGGTGAGAGTAGGTTAAACATGCACCCTAGATTGCAACAAGTTTCCAAAAATGTGTGGTCGGATCACATCCTATCCCTTGAAACCTACTACTTCCTTCCAACATGGGTGTGAGTCATACGTGACCCCCACCAAGGTCTGACTATTGGTCAGATGCACAAACCAATTGTGCACTCCACACATGGCCTAACCTGTAAATGCTAGATTATTGGGCCCATAAATCTATTTTATGACTAATTTTGAATTCCCAAATTTGGCTACCTGGCTCCAACAACAAACACAATTAGCACTTTCCAACCCAAGTCACCCAAATTCAAAAGCATCATGCTAAGAGAACCATATGACATGAGTTCTACATGCAAGTGATTTCATACTCTCATGTACCTTGTAACAAGGTGGAAAAAAATTACATATCAGTTCACAAGCCTTACTCTTACAAAGAAAACATGATTGACTAAGTCAATCCTACTCTTACTATGAATTTGATTGAACCCAGAGGTAAGTCCACAAGTAGTGTTAAACCCAACACGACTAACCAAAATTGATTGTATGCCAGTCTCATGAGCTCACCCCTTATCATGAATGAATTCAACAACAATAGTTCAAACCTCATTTTGAGAGGGAAAATTTATCAACACTCAATATCTGAGTCCTCCCAATTTAGTTTCCTAACAAGTAAAGTCATGAAAAGTGTCAATTGAGTAGATAAACAAAGCAAGCACACACGTGCACGCACACACACACACAGATATATATATATATATATATATATATATATATATATATATATATATATATATATATATGATCAAACTTCAAAATTAGAATAATACAATAAGAAATTGTGATTCTAACCATAATTATTAAAATATGTCCAAGAGGCAGTCAAGGTTAATAGGTAATGGGGAAAATAAATATTAAAATCCATACTCCACTAATAACATGTCGATTGATGCTAGGATGTAAAAAGTGATTCCAATTAAATACTCAACATATCTTATCGACCACTAGAATTTTGACTACATCTATGATCAAATGTCAAAATTGATTCAGTGATTAGTTACACAGCAAGTCGCTGACTCGATCAATGGAAAGTGATCCGAAATATCTTATGATTATATGTCATTCCATAAGTTATGAATATAAATTTCTCTTAATGGGAATCTTTTTATGGGATGAATGCCCAATTCATGAGTGTTTTTCCTTGGACTACCTTGCTTGATGTCGTCACTAGGATCCCAACCAAGGACATTTTCATGCCTTGTTTCCTTAAAAACACAAATTGAACGAGTGGGACACAAGAGGGGATCCACTCCTTACTAGACCAAATAAGAGTCATCATATATGGAATACACCAATATCTTTTGTAAGGGATGAAGAATATTATTTAACATCATAAATGGATAACATAAAGCCCAAAATATAGAAATGGAATAAAATTTCATGACTATGTTCATTCTAAAAGGTTACACAATAATATTTCACTTGAGGCTATACATGAAGGTAACAACTTCAACAACGAAGCAGAGGAAAGTCTGAGCTACACCAAGTCTATCTCTGAAAACAAGATCTGCTAAAAAATTTCTTTTATGTTCATCACCTAAGGGTTTGAAGCATACCCTACAAAAGAAGAAAACATGGAAGGTATTAGCATAAAAATGTCAATCTTTGCTTATAAATAGATATTCATCAATATTAGGGAAAAAGAACAACAATATACTTAAAGATTTGAAGAATCTAATTGAATTACCAAAAGAATAAGGATTTCCAAAAAAGTGTTTCATTTAAAGAGGAAAATCCATAAGAGAAATTTTGTCCTTAACCAATATGACATTTATAGTCTCACAAACATAAAACATTGCATGTTGATTGTAATACAAACTAGCATATACAAAAAGCAGGGTAGAAACCCAGACATTCTATACCAAAGAAACCTCAGTGTCAAACAAATTTTGGTTTTGTAGGAGAAATAAGACTTTAGTGCATGGAAGGAGAATAAAACCCAATGCCTAATGTAATATGTGGCAGTGGAATAAAACTTGATGCTTGACAGGAGAATAAAACCCAATGTCGATAAACACTATAAGTGGTAGGGGAATAAAACCTACTGCCTAAAATATGATGTCACTACTTCTAGTTATGACTATTCAAATTAAACATACAAATATGGCATGAAAGATAAAGTATGGTCAAGCTCAAATAAGGGATGATAACATCCAAATATTATCATGTCAAGGTCAAAGGATCCATAAACAAGTATTCAACCATATCCACAAATAAGATACATCATATGACCATAAGAGGTCGTGGTTCCATTTCATAACTAGAAAAAACCTTTATCTAATCCACAAATTAGGGTTACCACATGAAATAGGATGAACAAGATACAACATCAGAGTCCCAAATTCATATCCAATAATTTAAGAAGATCTGATTATCGCTAACAACTCAAATGAGTCAACATCTCAAAAACGAGAGAAATGTATAAGCTAAAATGTCCCAAAATGACCAAGAAAGAGAGAAAATATAGGTGATTGCTCGATATGATTATGAATTGCAACATACCTCATATAAAGTCTAGATATGTATAATGTCAACCCTAGACAAAATTTAACAAAGCTTCAGCCAACCTATTAGGTATAAATTGGAAACTAGGGTTCATATATCATTAACTACATTAACCTCCTGAAATTGATTGTTTATTATTGATGAATTAAGTTATCAAAACCACACCATTTTTAGTTTATATCTTCCTGAGTTCAAAGAATATTTGACTATATTTTTCTTCCTTGTAGACTATTTGATATGAAATTTAAAATTCATGCTCATCAAAAAAAAATATGTGCTTATTATATTGAATTCAAATGATAAAAAGTGTACCATTTAATAGAAAAACCCATGATTCTCAAATATACTTCATCCCATTTTTTTGGTATTGTATCTATTTAATATGAATTCCAAACATGCATGTATTATCCATAACTAGGTGGATAGGTCTTGTTGAGTTTGCCCAAATAGTATTGGCCAACTGTCTTGAGCCTACTGCAAGGCATCCACACAGTTGCATGATTAAAATCAAAACAAAAGTTGGTTATGCCCAAGATGGTGTGATGAAAAGAAATTCAAAACAAGGACGAAAAGGTGAAACCACAAGGGACCTTCTTCTCTGCTTAACATCACAAAGAGTTGGTACCTTACATAATAACTCAACTAGACAACTATCGACATGGTGGAATATCTCAACAAACAAAACTCATACCTAAGCCCCTCACATCCAAAGAAACTCAATGACCCTTCCAAGGGTCTTGAGGTGATGAAAAGAGGGAAGTAGACTTTCTATCAAGACTGGCCTAAAGGATGAATCATGACAACTTAAAGCATGGTATTAGGGTCGTGACAAAGGCCTAAGACATTTTGATATGATTGATTCAAGGCACAAAAATTGAAAGAAAAAAAATCAACAAGGGGGAATCAAGAACCCAATTCCCTCAATTCAAATAGTCATTTAAAAAGGTGAAAATTGAAACAAGATGGAAGCACACCTTAAAAAAAGTAATAGTTGCTAATAGAAACCTTTCTAAAGTGCATAGAAGCAAATTATGAAAATGCATACACATCCTGACTTTAGAAATGCCAGAGAAAATAGATGTCATGTAGAGACACAATCAGAGTTGGGGAGGTAGGCTTTAAAGAGAATGAAGGCAAACTAGATGGTGGAATTTGTTTAAGAGGGTGTGAAGAAGGTACATGGGTTGTTCTGTAGGGGTTTGAAGACGACTGATTGTGACCAAAAGTAAAGAAAAATGGAAATATAGGGGTTGGATGTGTTAGTGGCATGGAGGCAATGAAATTGTAGGATATATAGAGTTATTCATTATCATATGATATACATAAAGTAAGGGGAAGGAAATTGGAGGAAAAGGAGGAAGGGAGAGGGTGAGAAAGAAGATAAAGAATCATAGCAAATGGGTAATTGTTGATGTAAAATAGGAAAGAATCTAGAGGAAGAAGAGAGCTAACTAACCATATGAATATAATTCTATGGAAGGAAATAGTCTACATTTCAAGAAGCAAGTGTGACAAGGAAAATAACCACAAACCACTTGAAATCAAAGTATGAATAGTATTACACATGTAGTCTAGTTTAATTCTTCATCATGTTCTTTCCTAGTTCATTTGAGAGTTCAAATGAGGTTCAAATAAAGCCAAATTTGACACATAGGAAAATTAAAACATGTAGAGTCTGATTTCACATTATTTCCCACTTATGGGGTTACTATTACTTTGAGACTTCAACATGTATTTTCTTTCCTAAACAAAATCAAGACATCTAGGATTATTCATTAATGAGAAACTAAGCCCAAGGCCCTAAGCTAACCAAAGTAGGAGTACAAATATATGTTTACTTCCTTCTTTTTAGACTATTTATTATGTAATCTCACGCATTGGGGTTAAAAGTTGTACCTCCATGTTTATTTATCAAAAAAAATATATATGGATAATTTATTGACATTAGGTTTATTTTATTATTATATTCTCATGATTGCTTTTCTTTATTTTCACATGTACTCACAAATATTATTTAGTTCTAAACTCCTTTTAAAGATATTTACTGATATTATTGTGATGACTAGATTTTAGAAATCAGCATGATTGGAAATCATTGTGTAGTTGATCAAGAATTTGAATATTACATCAACATGTTCATTTATGATAATTCTCCCCAAGAAACTACAAGCATGCATTAGAATGTATATAATATGCTAGACAAAGGGCACCTAGCCATCCTCCCAGATGTTCTCATCTTCCTCCTATAATGTTTTAGGTGGCACTTCTTTGGGTCATGTCCATGATTACCCATAGGGAATAAAGCCACACATGGACCAAAGAAAAAAACATGGGTCAGTCAAATGTCTGGTACAAAATCATTATGAAAAGCATACAAATATGCCACTAGCTATCATGAATTTTCAATAAGAATGTGCAAGGAATTCAACATATAGGAAAGTATCAATTTGTAGGGAAGGGTTATCAATATTAATAAGATTCAATATCAATATCCTAAACTACTAATTAAAATTTTCAATAGATAGCACATGTCAAAGTCTATTTCGATGGGGAAGCTTGTGTTCTCTCACTAGAGAACAACATCACGCTAGTTGTGTTTCTCAGTTTACTAAGGGACACATATGTCATTTCTCTGTGCAGAGCCATAGAAGCATAATTCCATTAAATTATCAGACACCAAACAGCCTATCTGATGTTTGAACATTGTGCTATTATTTTTTAAGAATCAATGTTGGTGGATTTTCCAAGGGAAAGGCTAGAGTTTCAAAATAAATTCAAGCCATCCAAACTATCTACCATGTATACATTCAAGAGGAAAATAACTTTTCAAATAGAAATAGTAATTTTGTACCTTGAATTCGAAAGCAAGTAATTTCATATATGCAAGTATGAGCTCCAGGAATCATTCACAATAGATCTACAAGTGTAGAGGGAAAGGGCCACTATTAGCTTTGAATCATACAATTATATGTGATAATTATGTGTGCTTAGTGATTTGTTTTCTACTTAGAGTGTTACACATATGTTTTCCTCATTCTACTCGCTTCTATGGTTATGAACCATGTCATGTATGATTATAATCCCATATAACCTCATAACTGCACCGTATTTCATTTTGTTACCATGTGAATGTGTTATCGAGCCAGGGTTCAAGAAACATCATATGTGTATTAAAATAACTCATTATCTGATGTTGGATTTTAGTTACATATATGATTACAAGAATGTACTTAGTATTGATCTAGATGTGAGAATGATTGTGACTTTTCATATAGTTCAATATATGCCAAGAATGTAACATCAGATGATGCATGAAGTTCAAATGACACTTCTTCAAATATGTAGGTATCCTTTCTTAGCACTACATACATATTCTTTGCAATAAATCAGCTTGAGTTCGGTATAATATACTAGTCTCCTTCCTACTATTATATTATATGTATTGTCCATGGCTAAGGTTTAAAGAAAAATTAGGGAATCAAAGTGTTATAAATACATGGTTGGGTTTACCATTTAATTATAGGTACATAATACAATGTATATAGAGCATGCATTCGTATAATATACTCTACTATGTTCGATGTCTATGTATTATATAATCTAATATGTTCCATGCACATGTGAAGAATATGTATACTTGCATTAATTTGCATGTGTGTGGTGCATTAGAAATTATCTAGAATATCATAGGTTTCTAGATACTAACCTTAGAATGAAAGGACTGGATACACTTATCCCTTACTATTAGTATTAACAAACCAGTGCATTAATTCGTATATTAGTAGGAACGCCACTAAGAACTGAGAAATTAGTCAGATTAGTGCTTGGTTTCTTGATGAGTAACATATTTTCCGATCTATAAATTTCATATGCGTACTTTAGCTTCACGTGAACATGCAATTGCTTACATGAATTTGTTAAACACAATTTACTATGGAATTTACTTATGTCGTCATTCCATATCCAACTATAACTTCATATACAGGTTTATGTAAATGAAATTTTAATTTAATGAGACACTCATGTCCATATATCACGTACATATGCCTATTATCTTGTAAGTCGTTAGTATGTCTCTCTACATCACCATGTTTGTTAGTAAGGTAAATGCTAGAAATGAGCAGCATGTTAGATTAGGACTGGTATCACATACATGCAAGTGCTACATATACAAATGAATTAGCAGTGTCTTGTTTACCAATCAGTTAGCTAATTCATTATTAACTGGACCCACCGTCGTATTCATTAGTTTACTTAGTATATATTTTACTAGCCAATTGCGTTCCTAATGATGAGAATATAGGTGAATAGTTTAGAGGTTTACCTTGCACTGATGCAATGTTCCAGGAGCCTGAAAATTTATTGGCTCGTCAGATGATAAAAGTGCTAGAATATTGATTACCAGTGTAGCAGCGTTCGCAGCCATAAGGTCTGCCGGCATCATATCTGGAGATAATAGCGTTCGCAGCCATAAGGTCTGCCGGCATCATATCTGGAGATAATTTGTGAAGCCTTCACGGTTGTCTCTTCTACTTGTTTCCTGTCTCCACCGCAAAACGTAAGAATCTTCGGACATAATCTGTCACTTCATGACGTGACTAAAAGTGCAATTTCGATGGCTATCCAACAGTGGACGGACGAGGAGGGTGCACAAGCTTCATGTTTGCAGCCAAATCCATGCAGAATGAATTGTCAGTCATGTATTCTCCGCATGTGTGCTTCTGTTCTTCCTAGTTCACCCCAGGTTTTCGTCTCTCCTATGGCGGCAGTAGACCTGGTTAGGTTAGCATAGGAGGTTGGAAGTAAATCTAATCACACTGGGACTCCTTCGACAAACCTTTCAGGTCACGTGATTATTACGTGAGGACGAAGACGAGTTTTTTCTCAACCGTGCTTAGTATGGTAATAGTAAATGTAGTGAATGAGTCATACATACCTGAAGTACTCGTGAGAGAGGAGCCATCTTGTTGTAAAATTGCCACAATCGGTACGTGCCTTAAGTCTAGGACGAAAATATCTAGAAGATCCCTTCTCTTTGTTTGCTCCTGACCAGAACGGTTGGTTATCGTGCAGCCTATCGTTGCCCAGCTGCTTGCAGCTTTGTTGCAGTTGCAGGGACAACTGCTTGGCTATTAATGTTTGTAGCAGCTTGCTCTGTGATGGGTAGCCAAAAGTAGAAGAAAGGCACTCGATTGGTGGATAAGTAGCAAGAGATTCTAGCTTGTAGTGATGAACAAACCGTAGTGTCAAGTATGGCTTTCTAATTGTTGTTATGCATTAGTCAAAAGGTCTAGTGGTGTATAGGTGATGGAGTAGAGGGATGGAGAGAAGGCCTCGGGCATGGCAGAGGAGTGGCAGCCGCATGACTTTTGGTTGAGATCACCGGTGGAGTCGTCGAGGGAAAACATGCGAGCGTGATAAGATTTTGAGGGAAACTGTTGTCATTGTGTTAGTCCTTGTAATGGTCATATTATAATAATCTTCTAAATCTATAACTTATACACTATATGTCTAAGCACGTTAAAATTTAGACCATGGGTCTAGCTTCATATAAATTAAATTCCAAAAATACAATGTTCAAAAATAAAAATATATTATTTTTGACAAACTTGCCCCTGTTATAATACTAAAATTAATTATTTTTTACTAGCAATTCTCAAGCAAGTAGTTTTCAAATTGAGATTATCTAATAATTTCAAGGTCTAAGAAAAACAATGTTAGTACGAAGTTCCTATATTTTGCCGAAATGACCTAACATATGCAAATAACATACAAGGTGTAACAAATGAAGTTCAGTTTGAGGCATTGAATTGTAATTAAGTTTTAGTGGAGATAAAATAATGTATTTTATACCTTTTGGTCAAATTTGAGTACGTTACAACTCTCACCCCCTATAAGGGGATTTAATCCCCGAAACCATGTAAAGAGTGCAGGATAGAGTCTAAGATTTTCATCACAAAATTCCCAGATGGATTCTTTCAACCCATGATACTTCCACAAAACTTTCACAAGAGCAATATCTTTATTCTTCAATTGTTTCACCCGACTATCAAAAACCTTCATTGGGTACTCTTCATATGTCAGATCTTCATTAATGTCAAGTTGCTCTATAACTAAGACATGGGAAGGATCCTTGACATACTTCTTCAGAACAAATATGTGAAACACATCGTGCATCTTCTCATATGACGGGGGTAAAGTGAGATGGCAATCACATTCTCCTATCTTTTGAAGTACTTCAAAGGTTCTAACATATCTTGGACTTTACATTCCCTTGATTTTTGACCTAGTAACAACCTTCAAGGGTTTCACCTTCAGGAACACACAATCACCAACCAAGAAGCTTCTATCAGTATGATGCTTATAAACATAAGACTTATGTCTATTCTAAGTAGCTTTCATCCTCTCTTGATCATTTCTACCTTCTCAATATAGAACTGAAATTCTTATGAAGTAAGAAGTGATCGTTCACCTACATCATTCCAGGGTAGAGGGGTCGACATGGTCTACCATACAAAGCCTCATCAGGCAGCATACCAATACTGGTTTGGTAACTATTGTTATATGCAAACTCTGTCAAAGGTAGATATTTGTCCCATGATCCACTCCAAACCATGGCAGATGATTGAAGTATATCCTCTGGAATTTGGATAGTTTTTTCTAGTTGACAATTTGTTTTGGATGGTATGCAGTGTTGAAAGCTACATGAGTCCCCAATTTCTCATGTATTTTTTTCTACAACCTTGAGGTAAATTTGGGGTCTCAATCAGAGACTATAATTGTAGGTGTACCATGTAATTAAACAGCCTCATGAATATATAATACATTGTAGGTACATCCATTATAGTTTTAGAAGGAAAAAAGTGAGATGACATAGTAAGATGGCCGACGATGACCTATACAACATCATAACCCCTACTTGCCTTTGAAATCTTGTAACAAAGTCCATAGTGACAATTGTCCCATTTCCACTCAGGAATCTCCAGAGGTTGCAGCAACCCACCTGGTCTTTGGTGCTCAATTTTCACTTGTTGGCAAGTAAAACTCTTTGCCACAAATCCAGCAATATCATGCTTCATATTTCGCCACCAAAAAGACCGTTGTAAGTTCTTGTATATCTTTGTAGTGCATGGATGAATAGTGTACTTTGAACCATGAGCTTCTTTTAAAACATTTTCTCTTAAAACATCAACATCAAAGACTTCTACCTTTGTCTGAAACAGATGGCATCATCCAATCCTACTTGAATGTCAGTTCGAGGTTTTTCAGTCAACTTCAACATCGCTTCTAGATCAAGACTATTATTTTGTGCAAATATCATTTCTATCACCCAGTCAATAGTAATGGTCAAACTTGCCATCTTGACTAGTACTTTAGTGATCTCCTTCTATTTCCATTCAGCTAGTGTGTTCATGTTCTTCCATTCAGATAGTCTCATTGTAGCACAAATTTTGGCTTTCTTTATGCTTAGAGTGTCAGGAACTATGTTTTCCTTACCGGGATAGTAAGAAATAGTAAAGTCATAGTCCTTCAAGTATTCCACTCATCTTTTTTGTTTAAGATTCATATATTTTTGTGGCAGTAGTTATTTCAAACACTTATGGTCTGAGAATACTTCAAATGTGACCCTATATAAGCAATGCCTCCAAATTTTAAGAGAAAATACAATAGTAGAAAGCTCAAGATCATGGGTGGGATAGTTCTCTTCATTTGGTTTCATCTTTTGAGAAGAATATGTGATAGCTTTTTATTCTTGCATAAGTATGCATCCCAAAGCTTGTCAAGAAGCATCATTGAATATGATGAAGACTTTGCCTTCAATTGGTAGTGTCAGGACAGGTGCAGAGGTCAATTCCTCCTTTAAATCTTGGAAACTCTCCTCACACTATTGTGTCCTAATGAACTTTGCATTCTTCCTTGTCAACTTTGTTAGAGGAAAAGATATATTTGAAAAGCTTTGGATAAAGTGTCGGTAGTATCATGCTAATCTGAGGAAACTTCATATCTAAGAAGGATTCTTTGGGGCTTGTCATTTCAACACAGGTTCAACTTTTGTAGGATTGATCGCTATGTGACCAATAGATATGACATGACCAAGGAACATCGCCTTCATGAGCCAAAACTAACACTTGGAAAACTTGACATATAGTTGGTGTTCCTTCAGGATGCTAAATACAATCCTATGATGATCCTTATGTTGTTCAAGTTTTTTTGAGAAGATGAGTACATCATTAATGAAGGCCACTATGAATGAGTTGTGGTAAGCTTTGAAGACTCTATTCATGAGGTCCATGAATGCAAGTGGAGCATAGTGTTGACCTAGAGGTTATACATTGCCTATATTTTGATAATGACAACAATTCCATTCATATGTATCTAATATGTGTATTAAAGATTTATTTCAGGTATTAGGTACATGAAAAGGATCCCAAATCCAAAACCCTAGATTGACTCAAGTTCAAGTCAAAGAGCTACACGTGTGCTTTTGTGGAAATCAATGTAAATGACCTTAGAACATATTTGTAATCGCTTGTAATGATGAATTGACTTGTAACTAAGGTGAGAAAATTGATTGGGACGAAAAACACCAATGTTAGATCACTTTCGATGCATATTCGAAGATTGACATGAGGTTGTCAACCGGTCGAGTTTCTCCCCAAGACAAACTCAGTTGATCCATCTTGGTCAGTTTTCTGGAGATAGCATCGGTCGAGTTGTGTTTACACAGAACTCGACCGATCAAGTGCCAGACTAAAATGATCTTCAGTGATTGGTCGAGTTTCCCCAGGACAAACTCGACCGACCATTTGAATATCGATTTTGTCTTTTACTTGATCGGTCGAGTTAACTTTATTGAAACTCGACCGATTACACTGTACTAAATTTGTAGAAAAAAGTGATGTGACTGTTGGTGGGTTATTTGATCGAAAATAGAGACATTTTCTTGAAGGAAAATGACTATATATCGGCCCAAGAGTTCACATAACTCAAAGCAACACCCTCAGGTATATATAGAACACTTGGAGTTCATTCAAAGGCTGCTCATTCATTGTAAACTTAGTCCTAGCATAGCTGAGAGTGTTTTAAGCCTTTGAGCCCCTTTCTCTCTCTACCTTCAAGTCAAATTCGTGAGTATGAGTGAGATAGGTTCCTGTGTAAGAGAGCTACTCCCTGTATTGTTGTAAATCTCTCCTCCTCCATCTTCCAACCTCAATTCCTATTGAAGTCAAGTTGAAGATCCCTCTCCAAGTGAAGGAGAAGGAGGTGTTGTACTTCAAGATTGAAGAAGGCAAGCTGCTCCAGGTCTCCAAGTGAAGGAGATAGGTGCTCCATATCTCCGAGTAAAGGAGAGAAGCAATGCAACACTCCAGGAAGATAGGTAATCCCTTGAAGGCAGAAGACTTGAAGAAAGGAGTGGGTAAGTCCATGTTGATGGTTGAAGACTCCATGGTTCAAGTGGGTAAGATCCTTCTATAGGTTGAAGATCTTTGCTTGAGGTACTAAGCCCTTGGATGTGTGGTTGTTGTGTCTTGTAATCTTATTGTGGAATATAAAAGTACCAAGATTGCAAATCCTAGAGACTAACCCACTCAAGGTAGTTGACTGACATTGCTCCTAAGTTTAGGACATGGAACCACTCTAAACCACCCGTCCAAGTGCTTGTTTTTTCACTATCTCTCATCCTTGCTATGTATGTTAGATTAGGACATCAAAGTGTTGCTTGTTTAAGCTTTTCAAATATATAATTTTGTGGTCTAATTTATCTTGTGAGAATTTGTGAAGTTCAACCCCCCCCCTTCTAGAGCCCATTGATCCAACAAGTGGTATCAAAGCAAGTCTTCTCCAAGCTACTTCAACAAGTAGGAGAAGCTGGGTGATTCAGAACTTGGTTCGCTTAACCTAGAAGGAAGCTTCTCCATGAGACCTCCGGTCTTCGACGAAACCAACTTCCTCTATTAGAAGAGAAGGATGTAGTTCTACCTCCAAGGTGTGAGCTATGAAATGTGGAAGATAGTCCACCTCAAATATGAAGATCCAAAGGGGGACATCACCACATGGTCTGAAGCTAAAATGAAGCATGCTCAACTCAACACCAAAGCTGTGAGCATCATCTATGTCGCCCTCACTCCGTCTGAGTTCAACCAGATCTCCTCATGGGACACCACACATGAGATATGGCACAAATTGTGTGTCACCTATGAAGGAACCGAACAAGTGAAGGAAGCCAAGATCTACATGCTTGGTGGTCTTCTATAGAACTTCAAGATGGGTAAGAATGAGAGAGTGGCTGATATGTACACTAGGCTCAATGTCATCATAAATGGATTGGCATCCCTTGGGAGTGTTCTAGACAAAGGCACCATCAACACCAAGATCTTGAGATCTCTTCCAAAGAGATGGGAGCCCAAGGTGACATCCATTGAAGAGGTGTACAAGCTAAGTGAGCTATCAACCGAGGAGCTGGTTGGTAATCTTCAAGCCCATGAGCCTAGGCTTGACAAGCAAGAAGAGGAAGAGAAGAGAGAAGAAAAAGAGTCCAAGAAGATAAAGGACACAACCTTCAAAGCACAAATTGAAGAAATGGTGTGGAAACAACAACTTGCTTTGAAGTCCCCCAACCCTTCCTCAAGTGAAGATGAAGGCCCTAATGAGAATGAGGAAAACTACTCAAAGGGAAAACACTTCAAGAGCAAGAACTCCTCTTCAACTCCAAGGTGCTATGAGTGTGGTCAAAAAGGCCACTACAAGAGTGACTGCCCCAAGGCCAAGAAGAGCCATCACAAGAGCAGCCACAAGAAAGATAAGGAGTACAAGAAAGAAGGCAATTACAAGAGGAAAGATGAGAAAGAAAGAAGATCAAGAGATGTAGCCCATGAAGTTTGGGAGGAGTCTTCTTCAAGCTCCTCAAGCTCCGAAGATGGAGAATGCCATCTTTCTCTCATGGCATCTACTAGTGAAGATGTATGTGAGGTAAGTGAGGTAAGTAAGGTAAGTGAAGTAAATTTGCTAGAGCTGCCTAAAGAAACTATCATTGATATGATAAATGAATGCCAATCATCCTTTACTAAATGCAAATCTAAAAGGAAAAGGTTAGGCAAGATAGTTGATGATCTTTATGCTAAAATTGAAATCCTTGATAAAAATGAAAAACTGCTGCTTGATAGCATAGACTATTTGATAGGGAAATTTATTGACCTTGAGCTTCAACATAATGGAGTGGAGGTTGAGAATGGTGTATATCTTAAAAATATTGAAAATCTTAAGATAGGAAACCAAAAGTGCCTAGATGAGCTTGATGTTCTTAAAACTGAAAATGTGGAACTCAAACTCATGGATGATGCTAGGAGAAATGAAATTTATGCTTATCAAAGAGAAATTGTTTTGCTTAAATATGAAAATGCAAAATTGCTTGCTCAAGTAAATGACTTATCTTCTAACATGTTTTGCAAAGTAATGAAGTTGCTAGCATAGCTTTAGCAAGAGACTCCCTTCATACTAAATTCCTCTATCTTGAGGCTGACCTATTGCATGCTAGAGACGATCTTGGTAGTCTTTCTACTATTGTCATTAACCTTAGTAATGATAATGCCAAGTTAAGATCTTCTTTGCAAAAGTTTCTCTCGGGAAAGAAATTCCTCAATGATGTCCTAGAACACTCTACCAAACAAGTTGGTACTAGCGGTTTGGGATATGACGGGACTGCTCCCAAAGGTAAGAAAAAGAGCAAGAACAAGGGTAAGAAGAAGAGTGTGGAACCTCCTATCCTCCATGGAGAGACTTCCGGCTCTGAAAACCATATGGTTCGTGTTCATTGTAAATGTGATGACCATTACTCTACTTATTGTCCTTACAAGCCCAAGGGGACCAACCCAAAGATGAAATGGGTCCCTAAGCTAACCCAGGATCCCAACGTTTGAGTTGGGTTCCAACATCCTTCTTTCTTGCAGGTCAAAAAGAGATGGATTGTTGATAGTGGTTGTTCTAAACATATGACTGGAGAAATCAGCCATTTCAACAAGTTCATGAAAAAGAAAGGAGGATCGGTAACCTTTGGAGACAATAAGAAAGGTAAGGTCATAGGTGAGGGTGATGTGGGCAATGAGCTATGTATTAAGAATGTTTTGCTTGTTGATGGCCTACATAAAAATTTGATTAGTGTTAGTCAACTTTGTGACAATGGATATCTCATGTTGTTTACTTCTTTAGAATGCTTGTTTCTACATTCCCTCTCCTACAATGTTATATATAAGGGAACTAGAAATGGTAATCTTTATGTTATCGTTCTTGATGCTCTTAAGCCCATACTAAATAGATGCTTGGTAGTGGATAAAAATGATATTTCTCTTTGGCATCCCCGTTTAGGTCATGTGAATATGCATCAAATGAAGAAATTGAGCAAAAAGGACTTGGTTCAAGGACTTCCCAAATTGGATTTTGAAAAGGATGAGGAATGCCAACCTTGTACACAAGGGAAACAAACCAAATCCTCCTTCAAATCCAAAGGAGTCATGAGTACCAAGAGAGTTCTTGAACTTCTTCATATTGATCTATTCAGACCAGTGAGAATGCAAACGCTTCGTGGTTCCAAGTATTGTCTTGTTATTGTTGATGATTTCTCTCGATATACTTGGACCTTCTTTCTCGTTTCTAAAAGCGATTCTCTTGATGTTTTCTCGAGCTTTTGTAAACGGGCTGAAAATGAAGCTTCTTGCCGGATTGTTTCTATCTGTAGTGATCATGGGAGAGAATTTGAAATTGATCTTTGTTGAGCATTTTTATGAAAAATCTGGTTATTCACACAATTTCTCTTCTCCTCGTACACCTCAACAAAATGGGGTTGTAGAGAGGAAGAAAAGGTCACTACAAGAGATGACTAGGACCATGCTTCTTGAGTATGACACTCCTAAGAAGTTTTGGGCTGAAGCCGTTAGCACCTCATGCTTTGTGCAAAACTGAGTTTTTACACATCCTTCTTTAAAGAAAACCCCCTATGAACTATGGCGTGGTAGAAAGTCATCTATTGGTTTCTTCCATGTTTTTAGATGTCCTTGTTTTATTTTAAACACGAAGGATTCTCTTGAAAAGTTTGATCTGAAATCTTATAAGGCTTTCTTCCTAGGCTATAGCACTACTAGCAGGGCATATAAAGTATTCAACATTGAATTCTCTTAAATTGAAGAATCTATTAATGTTAAGTTTTTTGAAACTAAACCTATTGTTAGAAAGCATGTTGTGGATAATGATGTTTTCGATGACTTAATTCATATCTTAAAAGATCTCAACATCGACAACAAAGGCAAACAAGTGATAGGAGAAGAAGAAGAAGAAAAGAAGGATCCTACTCCCCGCTTTGCAAAGAATCATCCCAAGGAACTAATCATCGACAATCCATTCGAGAGCGTGAAGACATGAGTTGCATATAACAAAAAACAAGCAGACAATGCCTTCATCTCACAATTAGAGCCAAAGAACATTAAAGAAGCCCTTGGTGATGATGAGTGGATCCTTTCCATGCAAGATGAGCTGGAGAAATTCGATAAGAATCGTGTGTGGACTCTAGTGCCAAGACCAAGTGATTGAAAGATCATTGGCACCAAGTGGGTCTACCGCAACAAGCTAGATGAGCAAGGCAAAGTAGTAAGAAACAAAGCAAGGTTAGTAGCACAAGGTTACAACCAACAAGAAGGTATTGACTTTGATGAAACTTATGATCCTATTGCTAGACTTGAATCCATTAGAATGCTACTTGCTTTTGCTAGTCATAAAAATTTCTTGCTATATCAAATGGATGTTAAAAGTGTGTTTTTGAATGGTACAATCGAGGAGGAAGAATTTGTTGCTCAACCTCCGAGCTTTGAAAATGACAAGCTACCTAATCATGTTTATTTGTTGCAAAAATCTCTCTATAGACTCAAACAAGCACCTCGAGCTTGGTATGAGAAACTAAAGAAATTTTTGTTAGATAATGGGTATGTCATGGGAAAAGTTGATTCTACCTTGTTTCTAAAACACACTTCTAACAATTTTCTTATTATTCAAATTTATGTTGATAATATCATTTTTGGCGATCTTGATCTTTGCAAGGAGTTTAGTTCTCTTATGCCGAGTGAGTTTGAGATGAGAATGATGGGTGAGTTGACCTTCTTCCTTGGCTTTCAAGCCAAAGAAGGAAACTTCATCAACCAAGGCAAGTACACAAATGAACTACTCAAACACTTTGGGATGGAGAATATGAATCCAATGGATACACCCATGTCCAACACCTCCAAACTTGATAAAGATGAAGTGAGAAAGTAGATGAAAAGCTCTATAGAGGTATGATTGAAAGTTTGCTTTATTTAACTGCCTCTAGACCTGATATTATGTTTAGTGTTGTCTTGTGTGCTCATTTTCACTCTAGCCCTATAAAATCACATCTTATAGCTATTAATAGGATTTTGAGGTACCCTGCCAAAACCTAAAATTTTGGACTATGGTATCCTAAATCAAGGGATTTTACTCTTAGAGAATATAGTGATGCGGATTACGCAGGCTGTTTGGTTGATAGAAATTGCACAAATGGCACTTGGTTTCTCCTAGGACCATCCTTGGTGTCTTGGTTCTCTAAGAAATAGAGCACTGTGGCATTATCAACTACTAAGGCTGAGTACATTGCAGCCGGGAGCTGTTGTGCCCAAGTCCTATGGATGAAGCAAATGCTCCAAGATAATAACATATTTTTGATGCTTCTCCTATCTTTTGTGACAATATTAGTGCAATTAATCGTTCTTACAATCCTATATTGCATAGTAGAGCCAAGCATATAGAGTTTCTCCATCGCTTTCTCTGTGATCATATTGCCAAGAAGGATATCTATGTCACGCATGTGGACATGGAAAATCAATTGGTGGATATCTTTACTAAACCTCTAGCTAGATATCAATTTAATTTTATTCGATCTAAACTAATTATTGTTGCTGGATGATGTTTCTATGTGATCTAGCTAGTTGTTTTCAACCTATATGCTTGCTCATGTCATTTCTCATCTTATATGCCTATATATGCTTCAATCTGCCTAAATTGCTTGTTAACATGCTTAGTTTTTGCTTGTTTTGGGTTTTTATCGAATTTCTTGTTTTATATCTAAACAATTCCCAATGATGAGCTAAATGTGCCTAAGTATGTTAATGATACATAATAGTATTGAAAAATGAATTTAGTTGGCATGTATATGGCTAGAAACCAAGAATGTGACTTTTAGGTCAGGTTGACCTTCGGGCGAGTTTCACCAGGAAAAACTCGACCGATCAGGAGTCGAGAGTTATTCTTCAGAGAACCGTTCGGTCGAGTTTCACCAGGAAAAACTCGACCGATCATGAGTCAAGAATTATTCTTCAGAGAACCATTCAGTCGAGTTTTACACGCTCAGAACTCGACCGATCCACGGGCTAAGCCAATATTAATTCAGAATTGACCGACTATTTTCCCTCTCAACTTGAAAATAGCCAACCGATTCCTCATCTCTTAGCCCTAAGATCTCACCCCCAACCCTAAACCTCCCGCTCCTAGCCCTAGTTCTACCTAGAAAGCTCAACCTAGACCTTCCTGCGCATCTCTGGTGGTTTTTGAATGGTATTTGAGGTTTGTTTTTGCTTATTTTGCACGTTTTCTATCTTGTTTTTGCCTCAATGGCTTCCCAAAGAAGAAAATGAGCTGCTCCAAACAATGCACCTGTCTCTTCTTTGCAAAATTTCTTGGTTCCCTTTGATAATACCTCCTTTGTGTCGATTGAGGCTGTAAATAGGTACAAGGACCTTCTTCCTCTAAGCCCTTTTCCTTTTTGCACTTTGATCGATCCTTCTCCTAGGTATCAAGCGATTCTTGCTCAGGTGGCTAGGTTGCTCGTCGTCCACCATTTGTCTGCCCTTGCAATCGAACGTGACTGCTTTCACAACTCCATGCCAAGCACTAAGGTTGTTCACAAGTTCTATGCCAACTTACGTTGGAACTACGATTCGCTTATCCCGTCGCTAAATACTCAAGTAATTTTTACATCTATGATCGCCGGTCGTCATTTACAAATCTCTGAGGATACTTTAAATATCTTTTTTCCAGATACGAGCAAAACGAAACTTGGCATAAGGATTATGGCGAGTACTTCAATCTTCTTGACCTGGAAGGTTTTTACAATCACTATGAATTGATGTTACCGGATATTCATCGGTTTTTTGAAGAAACCCAAAATGGCTTACAAGAAGAGGTCCACCCTACCCTCATCCTCTCTTTACCTAAAGAGGCGGATATTGGCTTTAGTGATCAACTATAATGTCCATCCAAAGAAAAATCAAACGGACATTGCAGAGAACACTGCAGTCATTATGTATTGTTTGTTGAAAAATATCAGTGTCAAGTGGGCCAGATACATTTTACATCATATGACCATCTTCGACACTGGTAATAACACCAAAGGCACCCACCCACCCTACCTGGCTTTGATTTGTGGTCTTTCAAGTTTGCCACTGACAAATCCCTTTTTTCTGACTTCCATTACACGGTTGCTAGAAAAGGTGTTTGTATTAGTGAAACCACTCTTCAAAAGTTTGTTCCCGTGTTTTCCTTTACCTATGGTGCTTCTGCCTCTGCCTCCACTTCAGCTGCCCCATCCTCCTCTACCCAAGCTCCACCTCCGTGACCTCCTCCTAGACCCAGTCGTGCATCTTTATGTGTGTCAAATGAAACCCTTTTGGGTTATATGATTCATCAACAGGCGTACCACCAACAGGTTCAGGACCACCTACACCAAGATTTGTGTTCCATCATGCCAACCATGAACCTTTCATGTCCTCACCCCTATCCCACCTGCCATCCCTATCCCGGTAGTGCTTATGCTTCACATGCATATGATCATTACTATCTTGCTCCTGAGTCTTCTGCTGCTGCTCCGCCACCTTTTGCTACTGGTAGCTCCGCTCCTGCCATCCTCCCATTACCTGTTGGCCCCCTGGCCACCCTACTAGCCTTATTGGGTGACTCTGCTTCGTCTTTCCCATAGGCCAATGAGCCTCACGCTCTTGGTATGTCTTGGGTTGAGCATATTACCCGTTGGACCGGTTGTTCTTTTGAACCTCCTGCTGATGAGGAGATGCCAAAACAGGCTGAGGATGCTGATGCTGATGAAGGTGACGATGAGGATGCTTCCGACGATGGTGATGGTGATGGTGATGATGCTAACGATGATGCTGGCAATACTGTTTCACCTTCTGACGGGGACGAGGACTACACACCTGGCGATGATGACGTTGTTGATATATATAGCTTAGATGTTTAGGTGGTTTCTTAGTTTGTAGTCTAGCATGCTTATTATATACATCTTTATAGACTATTTTTTTATAAGAAACATCTTGGCACATTCTTCTGAGCTTTACTATTTCTTATCTTTCTTTTATCGCTTTTGTGCTTGTAGTTTCTCTCATGTGGACATATATCTGAGTTGTAATATCTCTGATGTGCACTATGGCTATTTACCCTATTTTTATCCTATGTGTTGGTGCCATCGTGAGTTATATTTTGATTATGACTTGGAATGTATGTTATCTTTTGTCCTTGTGTGATATATGCTTTTAAATTGTTGCTTATTCCTTTGCATATATGGCTGTGTGTGTTTTGGAGAAGACCTGGCTTATGCTCTTCTACCCCCCTACCTTTTTGATAATGTCAAAAGGGGGAGAGATATTTTGAGAGATAGCTCAAGTCTTGAAACTCAATCATATTGGTTTTTCTTTGCTATAATATTGCTTTTTTCTAGTGAGATCCTTTTTTGTTCAATTCACTTCTTATTATGTGAACTTGCAAAGGACTATATACTACATGTATATTGATACTGCATTGTGTAGATAGATTAACCATGCAGGTTAATAGAAGGACAGATTGAGAGGGAGAAATTCACATTGTTCATTTCTTGAATCTCCCTATTTTGCAAAGCAAAAGTATAATTTCTACTTCCTTTTCAATATGTTTGAGGAATGGTTCGTCATTATCAAAAAGGGGGGAAAATGTTGACCTAGAGGTTATACATTGCCTATATTTTGATAATGACTTAACCATTCCATTCATATGTATCTAATATGTGTATTAAAGATTGATTTCAGGTATTAGGTACTTGAAAAGGATCCCAAATCCAAAACCCTAGATCGACTCAAGTTCAAGTCAAAGAGCTACAAGTGTGCTTTTGTGGAAATCTATGTAAATGACCTTAGAACATATTTGTAATCACTCGTAATGATGAATTGACTTGTAACTAAGGTGAGAAAATTGATTGGGACATAAAACACCAATGTTAGATCACTTTAGATGCATATTCGAAGATTGACATCAGGTTGTCAATCGGTCGAGTTTCTCCCCAGGACAAACTCAGTCAATCCATCTTGGTCAGTTTTTTAGAGATAGCATCGGTCGAGTTGTGTTTACACAGAACTCGACCGATCAAGTGCATGACCAAAATGATCTTTAGTGATCGGTCGAGTTTCCCCAGGACAAACTTGACTGATCGTTTGAATATCGGTTTTGTCTTTTACTTGATCGGTCGAAATAACTTTATTGAAACTCGACTGATTGCACTGTATGGAATTTGCAGAAAAAAGTGATGTGACTGTTGGTGGGTTATTTGATCGAAAATATAGACATTTTCTTGAAGGAAAACGGCTATATTTCCGCCCAAGAGTTCTCCTAACTCAAAGCAACACCCTCGGCTATATATAGAACACTTGGAGTTCATTCTAAGGCTGCTCATTCATTGCAAACTTAGTCCTAGCATAGCTGAGAGTGTTCTAAGCCTTTGAGCCCCTTTCTCTCTCTACCTTCAAGTCAAATTAATGAATGAGTATTAGTGAGATAGGTTCATGTGTAAGAGAGCTACTCCCTGTATTGTTGTATAACTCTCCTCTTCCATCTTTCAACCTCACTTCCTATTAAAGTCAAGTTGAAGATCCCTCTCCAAGTCAAGGAGAAGGAGGTGTTGTTCTTCAAGATTGAAGAAGGCAAGCTGCTCCAGGTCTCCAAGTGAAGGAGATAGGTGCTCTAGATCTCCGAGTGAAGGAGAGAAGCAAGGCAATGCTCAAGGAAGATAGGTAATCCCTTGAAGGCATAAGACTTGAAGAAAGGAGTGGGTAAGTCCATGTTGATGGGTGAAGACTCCATGGTTCAAGTGGGTAAGCTCCTTCTATAGGTTGAAGATCTTTGCTTGAGGTACTAAGCCCTTGGATGTGTGGTTGTTGTGTCTTGTAATCTTATTGTGGAATATAAGAGTACCAAGATTGCAAATCCTAGAGACTAACCCACTCTAGGTAGTGGACTGACATTGCTCCTAAGTTTAGGACATGGAACCACTCTAAACCACCTTTCGAAGTTCTTGTTTTTTCACTATCTCTCATCCTTGCTATGTATGTTAGATTAGGACATCAAATTGTTGCTTGTTTAAGCTTTTCAAATATATAATTTGGTGGTCTAATTTATCTTGTGAGAATTTGTGAAGCTCTATTCAACCCCCCCCCCCCCTTGTAGAGCCTGTTGATCCAACACATAGGTCAATCCAAATGTCACAAACAAAATTTTATAGTGTTAATATCTCATGCGAAAGGCAGTTTTATGTTTAATGACTTCTCGAGCCTTCATCTAGTGATAACCACTTCACAAATCAATCTTTGAGAAAATTGTGGTTGACTTAAGATAATCAAAGAGGTAATCAATTCTTAGGAGAGGGTAGTGATTCTTGATGGTCACTTGGTTGAGCATGTGATAGTAAATATATACATGCATTGACCTAGCCTTCCTTTTCACGAATAGAATTGGTGCTCCCCATGAATATTTGCTTTATAGAATGAACCCCATGTCCAGTATTTCTTGAAGATGTTTCTTCAATTCAGCCAGCTCATCATGTGCCATTTGATAAGGTGCTTTAGATATGGGTGTAGTTCTTGGTACAATTTCAATGTTGAATTCTACTTCTCTATCAAGAGGTAGACCCAGAATATCTTCAGGGAAGTCACAAACAATCTCTATATATTTCATATTCTAGGGTTTTGTTTCTATCATGACGGTGGCTAGAAATTTTTGACACCCAGAATCGATGAGCTTTTGAGCCTTCATGGAATAGATAAGAAATTTTTCATACTTGCTTCTTCCAACATTGGTGATCAAACTCTTCTCAAGGTGAGTGATGTGCACCTTCTTCTTCGCACACTCAAGGATCACATTGAGCTAAGCTAACCAGTTCACCCTAAGAATGACATCGAAGTCTTCCATCTCTAATAAGATGAGGTTTACATAAAAATCTTTTCCTAAGATAGTTATGGATATTGGAGATATTTTCTTATAAGTGGTCTTGACTCAACGACTAGGGGTGATTGCGTCAAAGATAAGTCTCATATAATCTACTTCTAACTTTAACTTTATTACTAAATTTTCAAAAATAAATGAATGGTTGATCTCGAGTTAAAAAGAGCCTTCATAGATTACCCACAATAAAGAACATACCTTCAATAACTTCATTTGTTTTTTAGCTTCTTTAACATTACACACATAAACTCTTCCTGTAGTATACTGAATCCTAGACATTTTGCCTTTTGGCCCTCTTTTCCATCCTTTCCTTTCATTTATATCCTTCTTTGCCTTTCTATTTAATTTGTGGATATTATGGTGGTTTCATGGACATTTGTTCACCTTTTATGCCAATAAAGGGGTTTATGCACAAATACCTCAGTAGATATTTTAATAAGGGTCTAATATGTAAATTTACCACTCATGTGAAATATTAATAAAATATATATATATTCTAGATCATTCCTTAGCCTTATGCAGCAAGGAAGAGAAAAAGGAATGAATCATGTTGCTTTAAACATGTTAATGTGATATGGAATTAATTAATACGAGAAATATTGGTAATATTAGATAATGGGATAAAATTCATAAAAGGAACATTAATTGGTTGAAAATAAGTTGAGATTCGTTTTCCTTGGGATTGGTTTGGCTTGTATGCCAAGTTTCATAATTTCGAGACAACAATAATTATATCTCTTTTATTTTGAAAAGAAAATATAAGTTTTCCTCAAAATATTAAATAAAATATTAAATGACTCCAAAAGTGGAAACTAACCTTAGATTCGTGATCTACATAATAAAAATAGCCTTTGGTTGAATTTTCATGTAATTTGGAAAATCATTAATATACATGTTAATTTAGGAGAGAAAGTGTATCGAACCTTCATTTTGAGAATTAATTATATAAATGATACAAACATGACCAAATAATAGCAAAATCATATCCAAGACTTTAATTGGGACAAATGGGTGAAATTTGATCATATTTGGATAATCATAGAGTCATAAATGAAGGAGGAAATAGAAAATTAGTTTTGAATTATTTAGCCATTAAAAGTCTTCAAAAGGTAAAACTAATTCCATATTCAAGTTCTACACCTCAAAATCAAATAGGGTGTCAAGTTTTATTAAATTTGGAAATTGTTTGATCCCTCAAAAGAATAAAGAGAAACTCATTTAATAATATGTGTCAATTTATAACCAAATTGGATTTATATTTGATTTAGGACTTATGTGCGCGATCCGACGGCTCTGAGAGCTCTGTAGATCCATCAAATGATTGGGAGCTTGTCTCTTACCTCGGTCCAGATTTAGAAATAAGGAATAGCTTTCCAATATTTCAAATCATAATATCTCTCTCTATACTCAACCAAATAGAGTGATATTTGTTGCTCTAGACTCCTCTCGAGATTCTGCTTCTAATTATCCCAAGATTTTCACATTTTGATGAACATTCAAGAAATCCCCAAATCAGATGAAGCCTCCCTCTCCCCCTGAGTTCTAACCCTAACCCACGCCTCCTTGCCTATATATACCCATACCCGGAGCATCCCCATCATCTTTGCAACCCAACGCACCCTCCAATTGCAAGTTTTGTCACCGTTTTAAACCCCGATGAGCGGCCAAAGGCGTAGATATCTCTCCCTCTTCTCTTCATCTCTGGTGAAATTACATGTACCTTCGAATCCGACTGCTTCTCCTCTTTCTTTTGGGTACCTAAACGTCGAGTTTTGTTGAGAATTTAGGTTTTGCACAAAACTAGTGCATGCAGCAGCTTGTAGCTCGCCGACCATGGCTCGGCTTGAGTTGGGGAAGAAACCCCCGTATGAAATTACCATTTTACCCCGCCACCCCTCCCTCTTTTCATCTCTATTCCGCGAGGGGGCATAATTGCCCTTTTTCTTTTCTTTTCTGCGGTTTGACCTAGCTTTGACTGCGTGAGTTGGCCGCCCCTTATTAGGCCATGTCAGTAGGCGGTTCCGACTTCTCTCTCACTTTCTCTCTGTTTTGAACCGATTTGCCTCTGTGGCATTCCCTAATTGGTTGGTTTTCAAAAAATCATAACTAATTATTCGGTCCAAAATTAAAAATAAAATATGTTCTAAACTCGGAAAAATGTACTTTTTCTAGTAAATATAATTTTTTTATTTGATTTGGAGTTTTATTGAAGGTGATTTTCTAGAAAATTAATTAATTAGTTAAAAATCACAAAAAATGCATCTAAAAGTTCATATCTCTAAAATATCTAAAATTATATGTTATTTTGATCAGAAAACCCTAACTAAGACAGTAGTGATGGTTTCAGGACCTAAATCGATGGTTTGTAGAAAAAGTTGGTAATTTGGGGTTTTAAGTCTTTAATGCATGTACATAGTTCTCATACATGAACATGGTTATGATATTAGGATCAGTGGACCCTGATCACGTTTAAAGGTTTTCGAAAGTGGTTTCTAGGACTCTAAGGAATAGATATGTGCATCTAACACCATAGTTGGTATATTTATGCCTTAACCTAATGTTCCATAATGAGGCTTAATTGAACCTAATTCTTTTCTTGTAACCCTAATTTCTTGTGCCTCAAATCAGATTATTGTTTCATAATGTTTGGGTCTTGTACCCCACTGCCATGCTTATTGTCATATGATTATTCTTTTCATGACTGCTTTTCTAGCATGCATATTTATGTTGTATTTAATTTAAAGTAGCGGTACTTATGTACAACCACCCAGAGAGGGCATGTAATTATTCACCATGGGGAATGTTTTATTATCCCCATATTATTGTAGGTGACAATGAATGTCTTATTCTCCCCTCACCTAAGGTTAGAGGTCCGGTATGTGCCTGAAGCCTACTTCGTTAGGTAGACATAATTATCTTACATGCAAAACCCCTCTTTTAAATTTAATTTTTAATGGCAAGTTTCTTTTGATATAGTCTCATACTCTTGTTACCTTCATCTTATGATGAACACTAGCCTATTTTTACTTGCTTTACTAATCTTGTTATCCTAGACTAGTTTTGTGACACATACTTTTCTTTCGTTTTCCTTTTTGCTGGGTGCTTTCCCAACCACCTAGGTGTTGAGCGAGGAGATGGATATGTCATGAAGAACTTAGCTTTTAGCTTGGACCTAGTTGATGGAGATGTTGCTTAGGAGACAAGATTGTAGTATTCTATACTTCCCTATATCTAGATCCTATTTGTGTATCTTAATGTAAAACCTAAAGGGGGAATGATGAATTTGTGTATAATCTTTTATGAAATTGAATATAGTCGGTAATTTTATTCTTCTATTTTCCAATGGTCTTTTGTATACCATATAAATGAAGATTTGAAAATTTTACACTTTTTTCAACATATCTTTTGAGTATGTTGGGAATGGAGGTTTGATATTTCCAATTTTTAATAAAGGGGTGATTTCACTCTTTTTATAGCATGGTATCAGAGCCCATGGTAGTCGGAATCTGACTATTTTAGTTTTGTCTCCCTAGTTGGAATCCTTGCCTTACATAGTTCCTTTAAGTAACATGCTTACCCTAGATTTGATATATGGTTGATTTAGGACCATATAGTTCCACATTAGAATCTTGATGACTAAAAACCTAAAGTACACATAACTAAAACATGCATAAGTTGATGTTGTTTAGGTTTGCCTTTAGGAAACTATTAGGGCATGAAGTTGAAGCAAGGGTGTCTAGAAAGAATCAGGGTTTTGGGGGCTAGAAATATTTCCATCCGTGCTACTAGCTTGGTTTATGAGGACTCCCGTGCCTATATGATACTGGTCTGGCCTGAGCTGATATGGATTGTCCGAAATAGTTTACTTTTAGGCAATAGTAACCTTAGACTTCTATGTTGTACATCTTTGGAAACCCTAAGTTTTAGGTGAATGATGAGTTGTTTGAGGATGGATACCAAGATAGTTTCCTTATATCCCTTAGTATCGCATGCTTGGATAGTTTATCCCTAGAACCTAGACTTTGAAGTTTGGGGTTAAGTGACCTATCAGAGTGCACAGTGGAAGTGTGATGGATCTTGTATAAGGTTTAGTTAGACTCATCCTTTAACCCTAGTGTAGTTTAGCTTCATAGGTCGAATCCTTTAAGGGGTGGAGTATAGTTACTTTGATGATGTTGGGTGATTAGATTTCAAGGACGAAATCCTCTTTAAGGGGGATGGAACCCTATGACATCTTAAAATATATCTACTCTATCTTTAGAAACCCTAACTCCACGAATAGGAGGTTAGTATGCTTGGATCTTTAGTATTGACCAAACATTTAATATTGGTAACCCTAACATGCTTGTTCATATATTAATGAACATATAATGATCATCTGAGGAATAACTTATGTGTTCAAACCCTAATGAATATCCAATGCACATAATATGGGTCACTCACATATTAATACTAATTATGGATACACATTTTGTAATAATCACTAGTATATAACCGACCTTTAGTGTCGATTATTTAAGGTCTTTAGCATCAGTTTCAATGTGACACCTATGTGGGCACCGCTAAAAGGCCAACCGTTAGGCGTCGGTTTTCAAACGGATGTCACAACCCTTTGCACGCCACCAAAAATGCGCCAGCATGGGGGTATAGGTGTCGGTTATTAGTTTTGAAATCAATGCCCTAAACCTTCGTGCCATAGAAAGGACACCATCTGGGACACTATCAGCATCGGTTTATTAGTAATAACCGACACCATCTCACCCACTGCCATGGTCGTACTATCCAGCATGGCCGTGTTGTCTGGCCCACCGCCACGACCATGTTGGCCAGCACGACCATGGTGTCTGGCTCGCTGCCATGACCATGCTGTCCAGCACGGCTGTGGTGTCTGGCCTCATTAGGGAAATCGACGTCGGTCACTAGTAGGGAAACCGACGTCAGAACCATTAGCGTTGGTTTATTATTGATAACCGACACCACATCACATGCATTAGGTGTCGGTTATAATTATTTATCCGATGCTGTAATCATTTGTCGTCGATTTTAAGCAAATAACTGATGCCTATTTCATGTTTTTTTCTTATCAGTCTGCAGGCCTGCTGTGGCTGGTCGCAAGATGAGAAACCTACAGTTCAGTTATGAACTACATGTTTTACGACATCCATTGATATCAGCCAACAATAGGCCACAAACCTGCAAAATTAACAACATTAATTTTCACACATTTAGCAACCTACAGTTCCATTCGATTTTCACACATGTAGAAACATTCATGTAGCAATTTGCAATTCCATTCATTTTCACATTCACACATGTAGAAACATTCATATAGCAACCAATAGTTTCATTCATTTTCACATTCACACATGTATAAACATTCAGACACATGTAGAAACATTTAGACATGTAGAAACATTCACAGATATTATAATTCAGAAATTCATTTACAAAATATCATTCTTTAGTCATTATTCGCTATCAACATCCCAATTATATTTTAAAACCCCCACTACTTGTATGGCTATTGCCCATTCCTCTCTTACATCATTTAAATCTTCCGTCATATAGGGAGCATGTACATCTAGTAAGGCCTTTCCTGTAGTGCGGACAGTTTTAAATACCTGCAAAGAGAATGATATATATATATATATATATATAATTAATAATATATAAATAAGATTGATATATTTCATATTATCTAATGAGACTATATATAATACCTCAAGAATGGTATCGATGTCCACTGTGGCATATTTAATAATCATGTGCATAAATCGCATCACATAGTATGCACATGCCCATCCATTGTCTTGTGTAGCACACTATAAATTGAAACATACAAAATATTAAAAAATACAACTAATTAAGCAATGTTCACATAAATAATATATACATTGCAGTCGGGAACTTACTTCCACGTTCTTCCAAATTATTGGTTGGTTCTTTTTCCTGGGGACCTTTCCTCCAGCCTTTTTGAACTCATCTAAACCCCTACATGTTAATGTAACACAGTACATTGCATAATTAAATAGTAATGTAATAACATATGTTGACAGATATGAAAATGAAATATTTCTGACTGGAATAATGTCATTTTCATTGTGTGTCCATATTTTGAATTCAATTTAGTCCCCTTAGGATCTAGATAATAGATAGTGAACGTCTCAGGGACAATAACTAGTCACTCCCAATGCATACCACTAGAGGTAAAAAAGTTAAAAATTAATAACTCAAAATCCACAATAAAAATATAATTTTCTTAAGTCCAAATAATAAGCAAAGTAAACTTACTCCACATTGAATGGAGCTATTATCACTGTCTTGTTATTTTGAACAAAATTTGTAAAAGCATCACAACAGTATAGTTGAACTGACAGAGGGTCTTTAGCTACTAGACTAATCAAAGATGGAATCAAAAATCCTACATGTTTGAATGAAAAATCTGCACATATCTTGTCTAAGTAGATGCAAAACATGTATTACGTATGCATTAATAAATAAGAAACCAGATCACCAGATCTTACACAAGGTATATGGATTTATAAAGAAGATCTCACCTTATCCATAGCTCTATCACAGATGTATTCAGCCAATCATATCGAAACAACTCCAAAATATCTTATATAAATAGTTTGCTTTCGTATGATTGACCTGCAACATCCACATCTATAGAAATAGTTATAGGGCAATTTATATCATGTTCACCTAACCATACTTCCATACCCCTACAATTAGGATGTAACGGGACAGGTAGGTCCTGTGGAACCCAACTTGGTAATGTAGGAGGTGGAGGTGGAGGCCTAGATGCTCTGGGTGTCTTCTTTTTAACATGTATATATATAATTTTAGATCAATTGACATCATATATACACACACTAACAATTTAACGTAATGTAAATTTACCTTACAATTTCAGTATAGAGGACATCCACTTTTGGCCACAATATCACTCCGCCTTCTGCCTCACCAAGTGTTTCACAATTTGGGTGGGCATATGGCAATGGAAGATCCATCCAAATGGGGAATATATGTACCAGGCTCACACGAACCCAACCAGCTGGTAATAGAGACCCATGAAACATTTCCCCTGGTAGGGATGGGTAAGACGACGCCTCTGCAATTACAAATTCTTTACTTTTTAGATGGCATGGCTTCAACCCCTAAAATTTTTTATGTAAAGAATGTTATGTACATATATACATATCATCTTGAAAACATATCATCTTGAAAAGACTAGTTACTATGTCATAAAAATACTTACAGCGGATGTGCTAGGTGTTGGGGCTACAGGATTACTCCCAACCTCTATAGTAGGAGTAGAGCGGGACGCCATAAGTACTGTCTGCTGAGTAGCAGTCAGAGATGCTTGCCACTTGCTCATTGCTTCTTCAATTTTCCTATCAACTATCTTATCTATCTATACATGGATAAAAGAAACGTTACCTTTTGATTATTGAATTCTCTTTTACAGTAACATTATAAAGAAAGAATAGGTTACCTCTTCTTGTGAAATTCCCTCTTTTAGGACATGTTTGCGTTGGGATGGCCCAAAGAACGCTTTGATGCCCACACTAGCGCCTGCAACCCTAACATGTCCAGGATGCTCTGGGTTACCCAGAGAAACTGTCAATTCATCCCTTGTGCCCTTAGGGATGAACTTGCCTTGTTTCCTCATCTCGTGAAACTCCCACTAATTGCCAAAACAAAAATTTGTAATTAAATAAACACCACAAATAGTCAACATTCGAACGATTGCTCTAAGAGTTGTACTTTACCATTTTTGCAGCCGCCTCAGCAGTTACGAGCTTCCTTATTTCTCTTACCAAATTCATTGACAAAGTCTTTTACTCTTTCATAAACAACCTCCCCTGGTATAGGTTTAGGTGCACTCCATTCCTCATTCAATCCATTGAATGCTTTGCACTTCCTACGATACGGATGGAATTTTGTAAGAAACCTTCGATGACCGAGATATACAGTCTTACCGCCGTATTTTAGTCTTGTTGAATCAGTGTTCTCTTCACATATAGGACATGCTTTAGCTCCTTTGACACTATATCCAGACAAATTCCCATATGCTGGAAAGTCATTAACAGTGCAAAACAACATAGTATGCAAACGAAATGTCTCTCTTCGTGAAGCATCATAGGTCATCACACCTTCATCCCAAAGTTTCTTTAAGTCATCAATCAGAGGTTCAAGATAAATATCGATATCATTTCCAGGTTGTTTAGGGCCCGATATCAACAAAAACAACATTACGTACTTATTTTTCGTACACAGCCAGGGAGGAAGATTGTATATAACAAGCATGACTGGCCAAGTGCTATGTTGGTTGCTCAATGTCCCGTACGGATTCATCCCATCTGTACAAATCCCAAGTCTTGTGAACCAAATACACATTATACACTTACATCCAAAGTGAGATTAGGTGTTCAAGAACAATCCCAAACCGGGGACTATCCAAGATTTACTCCTAATGAGTAAATCTTGGATGGGTTTCTAGGCCAACAAATACATGTGTTGTCATTCTATAACATTGATTTCAACATTTCGAGTGTCCATGCATGTTCATCATCAAGATAAAGATTACACATACATTAGTATGACCTAGGGATGGAGAGATTCATAATTGATTTCAAAATTTCAAACTAGCTCATGCATTATCATCAATATACATCATACAATAGGGATTCATGTAGATGTTAGGGTGACGCATCACTACAAAATCAGAGATTTAACATTAGGGTTTTAATATCTTACATAGATTGATCACAATATTTTAGCAATATAGTTAATTCAAGATTATGGTGAAATGTGTATTAGGATTTTAATATCTTAATTCAACATGCATCAAAATTTACAGAATTAGATCAAGAATTAGTATTCAATTACAAATGTATCTTCTTCTTCCTGCTCCCTCCTTACCAAATGGATGAAAGCAAGGTCACGATCGTGTGGGCTGGCCACGACTGTGGCTGTATTGGCCTACCACGGCCGTGCTAGCCACCCACACGGTCGTGGTTGTGTTGGCCTACCACGGCCGTGTTGGCCAGCACGGCCGTGGTCGGCCAACACAACCACGGTCGTGGCTAGCCCACACGGTCGTGGACTTGCTTTAATCCATTTGGTAAGGAGAGGGAGCAGGAGGAAGAAGAGGTGGAGGAAGAAGAAGAGGGACATGGAGGAAGAAGAAGAGGGCTACCTGTGGAGCAGCTAGAAGCGTGGAGAAGAGTAGCTACGATGTGAGGAGCAACTGTGGCGGTGAGAATCGAGCAGCGAGCTAGCAGTCGGAGCAACTAGACATGCGTCCCACAGCCAGAGCAGCTAGGCGTAGCAGGTGTTTGAGCGGTGGAGGCAAAGGGTAGCAGCAGGTGTCCGGGCGGCGGAGGGCAGGGAGCCGGTGAGCACAGAGGGCAGGGAGCAGTGGCGGTGGCGAGTAGGGAGAGGGTGGCGGCGGCGAGCAAGGAGAGGGTGGCGGCGGAATCGTAGAATCGCCAGACCTATTCTCAATCGCAATGAAACAGAGGAAGGGGAAGAGTCTGCTTCACGTGGGTGCTATTAAGTTACCAATAGACGTCGGTTAATTAAAAAAATGATGCTTATGACAAAGTGTGTCAGTTATAAATAAAAAAACCGACACCTATACTCAATTATAGTCATCGGTTTTTATACCAAAACCGACAACTATCCTCATATGCCGACAAAAACAAAATGTTCTCAAATTCTGACCATAGTCGTCAGTTTCCGTAGGGAACCGACGCCAAATAGGGGTGAAAATTTTTGCGGGTACAACGCGTGAAAACACATCGACATCGTTTATTACAACCAAACTTACAATTAAAATGGGCGCAATTTCTATCTCACGGAAAACATTTAGTCGTCGGTTGTTTAATTAATGACCGACGCCGTATGTTAAATTTTGGAGGTATTTTTTTTCATTGAAAAGATTGGATTTGGCGGGTGTTTTAGGCGTCGATTGCTTATTTAGGAACTGATGCTAAATAAAAAGTGGTACCCGTGTCTGGTCACTCCTAACATATATATGTTGGTTTGTGTACTTAACCGACGTTTTAGGGTTTAGGCGTTAATTTTGACAAAAAACTGACGCCTGTAAATGTGACTTTATAAGCCATTTTTGTAGTAGTGAATGTCATGAACCAATAAACCCTATTGATATGATGAGAAAGATAAGTGTAACCTAATCTTGCCATTAATGCATTCTATAATAAAATATAATGATCAAGTTGATCCTAAACCCTAAGTTGTAATCATATAACCTTAACATATACATCTTTAGTGATATTCAAGTTAAATTAGTGACATTAGGTGCCATAATCAGTTAACATACTTTGATTGATGCACATAGATGATATATATATATATATATAATCATATGATCACATATTAATCAAGTCATCAATATGAAATGCATGTTACCTTGTTATCTAATACACACGTGATTAGTCACCTAATGTGAATCAATTCATTGATATGTAATATGTCTCACCTTGATCATTAAAATACATGTAATGGCTTCAATGTGAATATGAAGTGATTGGATTCACATAAACGTGCAAAATCAATAATATAAATGAATAAATATGAGAAATGATTACTGATGACATTAATGTGAATAAGAAAGGTAATGCGACAATGTTGAATATAGATATCGATAAATAATGTGGCATAATTTGGATTAATTTTAGACTTAATAACCAGTTGAATTAAATGTACTATCCCATGCAAGATAATTTGTTATAATAATTATAATGATAATATGAGGATAATGAAGTGTAAATCTATATTATTAATGATCAAATATATTGAGAATATTGAATAACCTCTAATTGTGCATAATAATGAAATATAATTCTTGCTGGAAACCAAGTGAATATGAAATGCCATAATTATAAGAATAATAATGATAATGTGATATCCTAATAAATATAATGCTAATGAGGAAAAAATTTAATAGTGTTAAATCTCATAAAAATATTCTTAATAATGGAACCTAGGTGATCCTCAAGAGCCTGACCTATGTCGAGATGTGTGTGAAGTATATGCTGATGATTTGTTTGGTAAAATTTATTGTTGGGGAATAAACTGAAGTTTTGTGATGAGATGTTGCACCTTCACCCTCTTTGCTTGTCATTTTGGGGACCAAATCCTCTTTAAGCAGTGGAGTGCTATAACATACCAAATCCTGGACATTTTTCCATTCAACCCTCTTTCCCATCTTTTCATTTCATTTCTATCCTTATTGGCCTTTCTGTTTAATTTGTGGATATTATGGTGGTTTTTTGGACATTTGTTCACCTTTTATGCCAATAAAGGGGTTTATGCACAAATACCTCAGTAGATATTTTAATAAGGGTCTAATATGAAAATTTACCACTCATGTGACATATTATTAAAATATATTCGTTCTAGATCATTCCTTAGCCTTATGGAGCAAGGAAGAGAAAAAGGAATAATAATGTTGCTTTAAACATGCTAATGTGATATGGAATTAATTAATGTGAGAAATATTGAAAATATTGGATAATGGGATAAAATTCATAAAAGGAATAATAATTGGTTAAATAAGTTGAGATTTGTTTTCCTTGGGTTTGGTTTGGCTTGTAGGCCAAGTTTCATAATTTTGGGACAATAATAATTATATCTCTTCTATTTTGAAAAGAAAAGATGAGTTTTCCTCAAAATATTAAATAAAATATTACATGACTCCAAAAGTGGAAACTAAACTTAGATTCATATCTACATATAAAAAATATCCTTTAGGTGAATTTTCATGTAATTTGGATAATCTTTAATATACATGTTAATTTAGGGGAAAGAGTGTATGTAGAACCTTCATTTTGAGAATTAATTAAATAAATGGCACAAACATGACCAAATAATAGAAAAATTGTATCCAAGACATTAATTGGGAAACATGGGAGAAATTTGATCATATTTGGATAATCATAGAGTCATAAATGAAGGAGGAAAGAGAAAATGAGTTTTAAATTATTTAACCCATTAAAAGTCCTCAAAAGGGAAAACTAATTCGATATTCAGATTCTAACCACAAAATTAGTCATGATGTCAGTTTTTATTAAATTTGGAAATTCTTTGAGCCCTTAAAAGAAGAAAGAGAAAATCATTTAATAATATGTGTCACTTTATAATCGAATTGGATTTATATTTGATTTAGGACTTATGCGCGCCATCTGACGGCTCGGAGAGCTCTGTAGATCCATCAGACGGTTGGGAGCTTGTCTCCTACCTCGATCCAGATTGGGAAATAAGGAATAGATTTTCAATTTTTCAAATCCTAATATCTCTTTCTATACTCAACCAAATCGAGTGAATTTTGTTGCTCTGGACTCCTCTCGAGATTCTGCTTCTAATTATCCCAAGATTTTCTTGTTTTGATGAACATTCGAGAAATCCCCAAATCATCCGAAGCCTCCCTCTCACCCTGAGTTTAAAAACCCTAACCCATACCTCCTTGTGTATATATACCCATACCCGGAGCATCCCCATCATCTTTGCAACCCAACACCCTCCAATTGCAAGTTTCGTCGCCGTTTTCAACCCCAATGAGTGGCTAAAGGCATGCAGTTTGTGGTGGATCTCTCTCCCTCCTCTCTTCATCTCCAGTGAAATTACACGGACCTTCGAATCTGACTGCATCTCCTATTTCTTTTGGGTACCTAAACGTCAAGTTTCATCAAGAATTCAGGTTTTGCCCAAAACTCGCACAAGAAGCAACTTGCGGCTCGCTGGCCATTGCTCGACTTGAGTTGGGGAAGAAACCCCTTGTGTGAAATTACTATTTTACCCCGCCGCTCCTCCCTCATTTTGTCTATGCTCCGCGCGGGCGCATAATTACCCTTTTGCTTTTCCTTTCCACGGTTTGACCCAACTTTCGCGTGAGTTGGCCACCCCTTATTGGGTCAAGTCAGTAGGCAGGTCCGGCTTCTCTCTTGCTTTCTCTCTATTTTAAACGGATTTACCTACGTGGCATTCCCTGATTGGTTGGTTTTCATAAAATCATAACTAATTATTCGTATGTCTAAAATTTAAAATAAAATATGTTCTGAACTCAGAAAATGTACTATTTCTAATAAATATAATTGTCTTGTTTGATTTCAAGTTTTATCAAAGGTGATTTCTAGAAAATGAATTAATTCATTAAAAATCACCAAAAATGCATCTAAAAGTCCATAACTCTAAAATACCTAAAATTATATGTTATTTTGATTAGAAAGCCCTAACTAAGATAGCAGTGATGGTATAAGGACCTAAATCGATGGTTTGAAAAAAAAATTGGTAACTTTTGGGTTTTAAGTCTTTAATGCGTGTACATAGTTCTCATACATGAACATGGTTATGATATTAGGACAAGTGGACCATGATCTCATTTAAAGGTTTTGGAAAGTGGTTTCTAGGGCTTTAAGGTAGAAGTATGTGCAACTAACACCTTAGTTGGGATATTTATGCCTTAATCTAATATCCCTAATGAGGCTTAATTGAACCTAATTCTTTTCTGGAAACCCTAATTTCTTGTGCCTGAAATTAGATTATTGTTTCATATTGTTTGGTTCTTATACCCCACTGCCATGCTTATTGATTCATATGATTATTCTTGCCATGACTACTTTTCTAGGATGTAGATTTATGTTCTATTTAATTTAAAGTAGCGGTACTTATGTACAACCACCCATAGAGGGCATGTATTATTCGCCCTGGGGGATGTTTTATTCTCCCCATATTATTGTAGGTGACCGGGAATGTCTTATTCTCCCCTCACCTAAGGTTAGAGGTCCAGTAGGTGCCTCAACCCTACTTAGTTAGGTAGACATAATTATCTTACATGCAAAACCCCTCTTTTGAATTTAATTGCTAATGGAAAGTTTCTTTTGATATAGCTAGCCTCATACTCTTGTTACCTTCATCTTATGATGAACACTAGCCTATTTTTACTTGTTTTACTTATCTTGTTATCCTAGACTAGTTTTGTGACACATAATTTTCTTTCCTTTTCCCTTTTTCTGGGTGTTTTCCCAACCACCCAGGTGTTGAGTGAGGAGATGGATATGTCATGAAGAACTTAGATTTTGGCTTGGACCTGGTTGATGGATATGTTGCTTTGGAGAAAAGATTGTAGTAGTCTAGACTTCCCTCTATCTAGATCATGTTTGTGTATCTTGATGTAAACCCTAAATGGAGAATTCAATAATTTTTATTCTGCTTCTTTCCAATGGTCTTTTGTATACCATATAAATAAAGATTTGAAAATTTTACACCCTTTTCAAGATACCTTTTGAGTATGTTGGGAATGGAGGTTTGATATTTCAAATTTTTAGTAAAGGGGTGATTTCACTCTTTTACACTTCCAGACCTCTATTGTATTGACATTTGCTTATTTTCTCTCAATTATTGTTGACTTGTGCTTGGTGTGGCCTGACCCGGATTATCTGGGTGAGGGTTTCTCCATGGTTTAAAGCAGTCAATTTTCCTATGACCAAGCTTGAGACAACTGAAGCAAACTAGATTTAGATAATGGCATACTCCTCCATGTGGTTTTCAACAGTTGGTGCAGTTTGGAGTAGTCAAATTCTTAGCAGGTGATTGAGTTGAAGGTAGTGCAGGAGGTCCGCTCTTGTTATTCTTATTCTTGTGGCTCAAAAGACTTCCTTGAATGATTCCATGATTATTTTTGTGTTGAGGAGGGTTGTATGATTGTTGTTGTTATCCACCCAATAGTTGCATCTCCATGTAGGGTGATTTTGTGAGGAGTTGTTTAAATGTCAAGGGCATTTGTGGTGCTAGAGAATCACTCAGAATCCTTATCAATGCATCCATGAATATTTGTATCTTCCTTTGCTCTGTCAACCCAGTAACATAACACTCCAGGGGTGTGAATTGTCAAAGATACCCAGACATAGAATACCTCCTTTGATGGATTGAGCTGAACCCACGTCCTTTCCCTACCAAGACAACAACTGGTTAGTACTTATTCCTAAACACTTTAGAGAACTTATCTCAGCTCAAGAGAGTAGCGACTTCTAGCTTGGTGTGGGTGAAGTTTTGCCACCAGACCTTGGTGGGTCCTTTGTCCACAACTTGTTTCAAAAGATATCTTGATCACATATGTATGCCACATATACAAGCCATATATAAAACCAAGTTGTATTGATAAAAAAATGTGTATAGATGTACAATGTCTACAAAACACAACCCTCCTAGGACCTGAGAGTATAGGGACGACACATAGGACTATACTACAACATAGCAACTTATCCAACCTTTTGTGTTCATTGATATATGAGCCGCTCTTCCTCAATAGTAGTATCTTTACCACGCCATTAATGACCACCTAAAAAGATGTGGTGAACCACAAGGGTGAGACAGATGTCCCAGTGAGAGATATAACTCTCCGCCAACAACTATTTTAAGCACAAATTATACTTAAATTGGAAATAACATTATTAACATGATTAGGAGATTTAGCTAAATGAATAACTATAATATTGTTACACAGGATAAGAAGGTTAAGCAGTTACAAATAAGTAGAACATCTTATATATTTAGAAAGAATTTTAAGACCATGTATAACAGTTGATTTTTCTTATCGCATTATAATACAACTGAGCACTACAAGAAACAAGGTAAGGCCAACAACCATTGTGAATCATGTTTAGCCCTCAGTAGATATACTACACAGCTGGGTTACATCTTTTATTAAGACCTAAGGATTTGAGTTGTACTACTGGAATCCAACTGACCACTGCTAAGTCAAAATCAGTGTCATACAAATCTGTGAAAGAGCCAGAATCCACGATCTTACCTTAGCTTCACTGACAGTAAGAGAGACATTGCATAGACATAACAATCAACTGCCATCAATGACATGTAGTCAATCTAAAACACCTAGCCCACCTTGGTACATGTCACGATGCTAGAAACCAAGTTGTACTCACTTGTATCACTGAGGCATTATCGCAGTTGTTCTCAGTGCTGCCTCACACAGTCACATATACCAATATTCAAGACACAACACAGCCGTTGTCAATCACCTGAGATCTAGATGACAATCATCTTCTCTCCAAGCACCCAACATACTCAACAGTATGCACTCCGAGTTTCTCTCAATAATACTCATTTATCCATCCTACAAATTCTGACACTGGAATGGATCTATAGAACAAGTCCACTATAAATTTAGGGTTTCAGTTGATTAATTAAGCCAATTAGGTGTCTTTTAACTACATCAATTAAGTTACAAGAAAACCCTAAATAGTTTATAAAAATGTAAGGACCAATTGCAACCTCAAAAGATCTATAACATATAAAGCATAAAGTTGTTGTCATCACCGCATGATACTATTCACTTGTTACAAATAGGTCCACCATAATCACATCACCATGGGATACCAATCCCTCATCACATCTTATAGAGGATATCACCTCAATTAGGGAACAAAGCCATTTCCAAGGCCATAAGACCATTCACATTGGTCCCTACATGAAACATCATTATCTCACCAAGCTCAATCAAGGTTTACAATCACCACACATGTGTCACATGAGTGACATCACAAAACAACCTTAGCAATGATGCTTATTCAACAACAAATTATGGTTACAAAAAGTAGGAGAGAGAAAAGTACTTCATCAACATACCAAGCATTTATCAATATGTACTCAAATTAGGGTTAGGATATCACATAGTTAAGAAATTTAGGGTTTCATAACAGCAATTAACATCAAACCCTAATTTGTTTCCACCTCCCATATTCATGGAATCCATTCAATAAATCATCATTATCACTATGTCGAACAAAACAACATAATCACATAGACTTGGAGAACACAATTGCTCACATAGAAGAATGGGGTCATCGACTACCATGTTGAGTACACCATAGCAACCACTTATGTTTAGGGTCAGCTCCCTTAGCGACCACTAGAGTTAGCTGCCCTAGCGACCATTTAGGGTTAGGATTTATAGCAACCGCAAGCCACACTTCAACATAGATATCAACCATAAACAAACCAATGTGGCGACCACTACAAACTCCAAGCATAGCGACTAACAAGATACAACCACATAGTGACCATCGTGAAGGCATCAACATAGCGACCCAAAGAATTTTGGTTAGGGTTTGTAGTTACCAAACCTCCAAAGAGACCATTCAACAAACCAAAAATCATGGCGACACTTGAAATCAAAATACATAGCGACCAAAATAGATGGATCATCATCATGAACCCAAGAGACATCAAGATGTAACCACATGAAAAAGATGAAAAAGGGAACCCCAATTATGATCATCTCAAGGGTCAAAATAGAACCATGATAAGAGAGAAAACCACCTCCAACATGATCAAAATAGGTTGCTCACCAACATGAAATTGAAACCTCAAGAAGTGAGGTGTATCAAAGAAAAAATCATTCAAAACATTAAAACCCGATCATCATTATAAGAGAAAGCCAAACTAAAACTCTAGTTACAAGTTGTGAAACCAAGATCAAGAGGGAGAAGAGATATCACACAATGCATGAAAGGATCACCACTCCCATCATCAACAAGTGTTCGGCCATGTAGATAAGGGTTTAGCAAGAAGATCATCCATTCAAGATTACCATGGAAAGTAACCCTAGGGCATACATAATATCACTAACATACATAGAACCACGTTTTAGAGATAGATTAATGACATGCAAGATGAGTGCAACAATAATTTTGGGGAAAATTATACAACTCAACTTAGGTTATGAAGAAACAACTTCCCAACAAAGAAGGTCCAAAGAAGGGAGAGAAACCTAGCTTGATCACCTTCACATTCAATCTAGTCACCACCTAAAAAGAGAAATAACCCCTAGGCTAAAGAAAGTTCAAAGAAAGAGAGCACAAAACCTAGGCCGAAAAGAAAAGAAATAGAGAGAGGGGATCTTTGTCTCAACTTAGGTACTACCATGGGAAGACCATGGATTTGACCACATAGAGAGAAATTCATCAAAAGCTACTACCATGGAGCCCCATGGATTTAGTCAAGAGAAAGAAAAGAAAGGTAGGGTTTGCAAGAAAATAAAAACAAGAAGGATAGATCACTTACCAAGCTCAAGAAACACCAAAGGATCGCCAAAGGGGAGTTTTTACAACCCTAGATCACACATGAAAGGGGGAGAACGAAAACCTTCTTCAACCTTGGTACCTCCTTCTCCACCAAGCACCAAAGAGGGACGAGCTCCAAAGAAGAGAGAGGGAAGAGAGGGTGAAAAAGGATCATACACATGTAAAAAGAGGGGGTATATACCCAAGGGTAGAGAAAGGTAAAGAGAGTTAGGTGTCATGCACAAAAGTGACACCTGTCCATCATAAAACATCCATGTAAGCACTAAGCAGGCACATGCAACAAGGTCATTAAAAATAAGGAATAGCGAACATCGTGCTCCTCAAAACATGTTGGTCAAAGAAGAAGCATGCAACCTATCAAAGGTAGTGACCACTACTACCATAGAGACCAAAAACATAGAGACCAAACCCTAAATTTCTAAGCAACCAAGGAGAGGGTTCAAGGCTCTTCGATCATAAGAACAAAAGGCACACCTAAAACCTCTTTTATTGCTACAAGCAAGACTGAGGAAACACATCAGTCGCCACTCTCACAAGGGTTCAACATCAACTTAGGAATCCATGCAACCCATGCAAACCCTAACTTCAACACATGATGTCACCACTTCCCTCTACATCAAACTATGGAGCAACAAAGTGCCCACCAACATCACTCTCTCAAACATGATGTCAAAACTTATGAGGTACAACACTCATGTGACATATTGTTAGATAAACTCTAAACATGGGAAAATTGCAACTTGGCCCAAAACAAGCACAAATATAACATAACTAGCTCAAACAATAGTTCAACTGGACCAAACAAGAAATACAAGCAAGTCACATGTTATTAAAGAACCTCAAGAGATTAGATTAAGGTTTTAAGCATCTAATTATGCTATGAAAGCAAGATCTAACATAAAGTTAGGTTAGGGGTCTTACAACCATAAACCCCTAACAAGGATTTTGCCCCTAAAATACTATGTGAAAAATGATGGATACTTCCTAAGAATCTCATCCTCTAACTCCCCATGTGTCTTCCTCCATGCCACGCTGATGCCACAAAATCTTAACCAACACTATATTCTTCTTCTTCTTCTACTTCTTCACCCTTCTATTGAAGATCAACAGACCTTCCGCAAATGGCACACCTTCCTCCAACTCAACCTCCATCAGCTGCAATACTAGCTCTGTGTCTGGGTGACATTTCCTCAAGATTGAAACATGAAAGACTAGATGCAAACTGTGCAACTCTGGAGGTAGATCCAACTTGTAAGTCACCTTCCCGACACGTGCCACCATAGGGTAAGGTCCCATAAACCTATGAGCCAACTTACACTTCTTGCCAAACCTCAGCACTCCTTTCGAAGGAGAGACCTTGAGATACACCGCGTCTCCCACTTGGAACTCCAACGGCTTATGATGATTATCAGCATATGACTTCTAATTGTCTTGTGTTGTCTTCAGTTGTTGTTGTATCACCTTGATCTTCTCTGTAGTCTGTTGCACAAGCTCAGGACCCAAAAGTTGGTACTCACATGTATCATACCAACACAATAGAGTCTGGCAATGTCTTCCATATAAAGATTCATAAGGTGTCATGTCAATACTTTTTGGGTGGCTAATTTTGTAGGTAAACTCTCTCAAGTTGAGGTGCACATCCCAACTGCCCAAAAACTACAAGGCACAAGCTCTCAATAGATCCTCTAAGGTATGAATAGTCCTCTCACACTGGTCATCCGTCCACAGGTGGAACTTTGTATTGAACCTCAACTGTGTACACATGGTTGTATGCATACATTCCCAAAATGATTGGTAAACTGAGGACCTCTATCAGACACTATTGTAGTTGAGATACCATGCAAACATACTATCTCACCAACATGTATCTATGCAAGCTTCTCCATTGTATGGATTGTCTTCACAATAAGGAAGTGTGCTGACTTGGTCAACCTGTCAACTGTCACCCAAATGGAATCATGACATTTGGTTGTCTTAGGAAGACTAACCATGAAGTCCATAGTGATATGATACCATTTCCACTATGGTGTAGGCAACAGTTTCAATGTCCCTACATGTTTTGATGTTCATCCTTGACCTACTGACACATAGGACACCTTGCCACAAGCTCAGCCACATCCTGCTACAAGCCAGGCCACAAATATAGATCTTTCAGATTATGGTACATCTTGGTACTGTCTGGATGCATAGCATACATCAAAGAGTGAACTCTTCAAGAACCAACTTCCTCAGACCATCATCATCTGGAACCACTACCTTGATGTAGAAACACACTATTCCATCCTCTGACTCAAAAACACCAACACACTTCTCACTACCAAACTCTGCTTGGATACTCTATATAATGTTATCATCTCAATGTTCATTTCCAATCTGTTGTCTCAATGTGGGCATCACTTGTAACTATGCCAACAAGCATGCTAATAAAAATACCTCCAGTTGTACATTCATCTGATGCAAAGCAACCAACATGTCCCTCTTATGGCACACCAAAGAACACAATTGCACCTTACTGGAAGATAATGACGAAGAAGACTTCCTACTCAAAGCATTTTCCACCATGTTCATGTTCCATGGATGGTAATCTATTGTGCAATCATAGTCTTTGATCAACTCCATACAACGTCTCTGCCACATGTTCAACTCCTGCTTTGAGAAGATGTATTGAAGGTTCTTGTGTTCAGTGAAGATTTGATACTTTTTTCCATAAAGGTAGTGTATCTTCGAATCATGGACCACGTCTGCAAGCTCTAGATCATGTGTTGGGTAGCTCTCCTTGTATTTCTTAAGTTGTCATGAAGAGAAAAAAATCATGTTCTTGTCTTGCATCATCATGCATCTCAAACCATTCTTTGATGCATCACAGAATGCAATATAACATTTCCCCTGCTCTAGCAACACTAACACGGGTGCACTTGTCAGCTTCTCCTTCAAAATCTAGAAAGCACGTTATCACTTGCCATCCCAGACAAATGGTACACCTTTCCTCATCATCTTGGTAAGGGGTAACACCACAACATTGAAGTTCTTGATAAACCTCTGTAGTAGCCTGCCAATCCTAGGAAATTGCAAACCTCTATCAGCATCTTTGAATCCTCCCATTCTAACATAGAGTAGACATTCTTAGGATCCACACAAAACCCTCAACAGAAATCACATTCCCAAGAAAAGATACCTCTTTCAACCAGAACTTGCACTTGCTGAACTTGGCGTACAACTTGTGCTGCCTCAACAACATTAACGCTTGTCGTATGTGTTTATCATGCTGCTAGATGTCTTGGGAGTATATCAGGATGTCATTGATGAACACAACCACAAAATGGTCAAGATAAGGCCTAAACACTCTATTGATCATATCCATGAACATTGTTAGTGCATTTGTTAGCCGAACAACATAAACACAAACTTGTAGTGGCCATACCGAGTCCTAAAAGTTGACTGGGGTATTCCATCCACCTTGATCCACAACATGATATCCTAACCTCATGTCCATCTCAAAAAATATAGAGACACACCGTAGCTAATCAGATAGATCATCTTTCCTTGACAATGGGTATTTGTGCTAGATTTTCACTTTATTCAACTGTCGGTAATCGATGCACAACCTCATAGAATCATGTTTCTTCTTCACAAAAAACACAGGTGCACCCCAAGGGGAAGTGCTCGATCTGATAAAGCCCTTCTCTAACAGCTCCAGCAACTACTTCTTCAACTCTTACATCTCTGTTGTTTCCATCCTGTATGGTGACTACGCTATCGACTATGAACCAAGGACCAGATTAATCTCAAAATCAATCTCTCTAGGAGGGGGAACACCAAGGAATTTATCATGAAGAACATCTTCCAACTCTTGAAAAATAGGCACCTCTTGGATACTAGGACTCCTCACCTTGGTATCCACTACATGTTCCAGAAAAGCCTCACAACCCTATCTCATTAGCCTCTCTGATGTCATTGTTGACACTAATCACGTAGGGAGAATCTTCCTGTCTCCTTGGAAGACCCACAAAAGATCACTATTAAATAATGTCACTACCCTGGAACTACATTCCAAGACAACCTAGTACTTCTCCAAAGTATCACATTAAATCCATGCATGTCAAGTGGCATAAGGTCAACTTGAATGCTATGCCCCGAGAAAGAAAGAACATGGGATGGACACACATCCAACAACTCAACAGAGCCAACAAGAAATGTTTCTAGAAGAAGACTATCAGATCTATGACTAACTGGCCAGGAAAAACTACAAATCACCTCTTGGGTGACAAAAGAGTGTGTCGCACCTGGGTCAACTGAAATAGATATAAAGGAAGATGCAAACAAATTAGAATGAAATAACTCCATCTGGCCTGTCACAACCTATGGATCGACCACTCCCTTCGGATGACTCATGGTGTAGAATCGAGTCGTCTCTTGTTGTCACCCCCGTCCTCTACTGGCTTGTCCCAAAGATCATGTCTGAGATGCATGACCACATCCTTTACCACCACCACTACTGAACTTTCTTTGCTGCTATGCTTGTTGACTCTTTCTCGATTTTCAGGTCACCTCCTCATCCTTCATTGAGAAAAATAACCTTGTATGTCCGATCTGTCAACACTTGTAAAAAGTCTTAGTCTCGTACCATGGCCTAGATGGCTCGATCATAGATACTGATGTTGCATTGCATGCTCTAGCTGGCAGAAAAGTACAACCTTTACCCTTGCTTGGTGGCCACTGAGATGGCATTTCAGACCTCTACTACCACTGGGGTGATAAAAACATAGGCTTCTTGAAACCTCCAGAAGAGTGCCCTTAAAACTCTGTCAATCACTTTGTCGTGTTAGCCTTACGCTTCTCCACATCTGACCGCTCTATCCATCTCATGAACTCAACAAACGTAGCAAAATGTTCCTGGTTCTCCAAAGCAGACATCATCATCATCTACTCTGAGCTCAACCCCTTCTCAAACTATCTGATTCTCTCCTTATTTGATGTTTCCATGTGAGGATAAAACCTCAACAACTTAGTGAACTTGGCCTCATATTCATTGATCGTCATCGGTCAATGTTGAATCTTCTCAAACTGCATGATCTTCTCATCAAGACATGTCTCTAGGAAGTATCAGCTCATGAACTCCTTCTAAAAGTCTTCCTGACTGATCACTACACCAGCCTCTTCTCCTCATCAATGGCCATTGTTGCTCTTCAACAGGTAGACTGCGTGCTTCACCTTATCCTCTCTTGGGAAGTTTAGGATCTTAAAGGCCTTTTCTAACTCTGTCAGCCACATATTTGCATTTGTTGGGTCCGTCATACCCCTGTACTCCAATGCTCCAATGCGTTGCAACCTCTAAAAAGTCTTACCATAACCTTAGGATTCTGCATTGGGGGCAAATTCCCTTGATTGAGGTATGGGCACCCTATCTGCCATATGCAAAATTGTGATCATAAATGTTCCAAACATGGACTGAAAAGTAGGATTGGTCATAGTTGTTAGGTTGAACGGAGGCACTTTAGGCACTCCATTCACCCTTTCTTGTCTCTTGGCACCACCTCCTAGTGCAGCAACACTACTCTCAGCATGTTCTTTGTATGCTCCCGACTTATCATCTCCTTCTACATAAGCAGAAGTTGCAATCAGATATACTAGATAATGCAAGAACAGACACAAACCCTAGTCATATGTCCATGTAGACTCAGCAAAACTAGAGCTTTGATACCAACCTTTCATGTGACAATCCTATTCAACACAAGTGAAATAACTCAAAAGTAAAGTGCGGAATTAATAGCTATGCAACCAAATTACCACAAAATAGGGTAAATTGAAATCGATATCATACAGTCAACAAAAGTGGAAATGTATTACATCAAGGTCTAAAAGTTGTACCATATCATCGAGCATATCAAGTATTAATAATTGTTCACTTGTCACATAGCCACAACATGTTACAAAATATATCTTGATCGCATATGTATGCCACATATACGAGCCATATATACAACCAAGGCGTACTATCAAAAATTGTGTATCGATGTACAACATCTACAAAACACAACCCTCCTAGAACTTGAGAGTAGATGAAACATAGGACTCTACTACACAGAACAGCTTATCCAACCTTCTATGTTCACTAATCTCTAAGCTGCTCTTCCTCAATAGAACATCTCTACCACACCACTAACGATTGCCTAAGAAGATGTGGCAAACCACTGAGACCCATGTCCCTGCGAGAGATATAACTCTCTATCAACAACTATTATAAGAAGAGATTATACTTAAGCAAGAAATAACATTATTAGCAGGATGAGAAGATTCAACTAAATGAATAACTTTATTTTTGGTTACACAGGATAAGCAGGTTAAGCATTTACAACAAATAAGTAGAACATGTAATTTATTTAGAAGGAACATGAAGAACATGTATAACAACTGATTTCTCTGACCACATTATAATACAACTTAGCTATACAAGAAAAAAGGCAAGGACAACAACCATTGTGAATCATGTTTAGCCCTAAGTAGATACACTATATGGCTAGGTTACATCTTTTATTAAGCCCCGAGGATTTGAGTCATACCACTTGAATAAAACTGACCACTACTAAGTCAAAATCAGTGCCATACAAGATCTATGGAAGAGATGAAATCCACGATCTCACCTCTACATCTCATTCAATATGAGAGACACCACAAAGACATAGCAATCAACTTCCACCAGTTGAATATAGTCAAGATGAAAACACCTATCCCGCCTTGGTATAGGTCACACCATTAGAAACAAGGTTGTACTAACATGTATCACTGAGACATTACCGTAGTTGTTCTCACTTCTGCCTCACACAATCACATATACCAATATCCAAGGCACGACCACAACCATTCTCAATCACCTAATATCTGGATGACAAGGATGTTCTCTCCAAGCACCCTGTATACTCAACAGTAAGCACTCTGAGTTTCTCTTAAGCATACTCATTTCACCATCTAGAAAATTCTAACACTAGAATGGATCTATGGCACAAGGAAACTACATGAGTAGGGTTTCACTTGATTAGTTAAACCAATTGGGCGTCTTATAACTGCATCAGTCCAATTACAAGAAAATCCTAAATAGATTCTATAAAAATAAGTATTGATTGCTACCTCAGATGATATAAAACGTATAAAGCATAAAGTTGTTTTCATCACCATATGATATTATTCACTTGTTACACATAAGTCCACCATAATCACATCACCATGGGATACCAATCCCTCATCACATCTTATACAGGATATCACCTATTAGGGAGAAAAGCCATTGCCAAGGTCATAAGACCATTCACATTGTTCCATGCATGAAACATCATTATCTCACTAAGCTCGATCAAGATTTACAATCACCACATATGTGTCATATGAGTGACATCATGAACAAACCTTATCCATGATGCTTATTCAATAGCAAATTATGGTTACAACAAGTAGGAGAGAGAAAATTACTTCATCAACATACCAATTACTTAAGCAAGATAAGCATTTATCAATATGTACTCAAATTAGGGTTAGGGTTCTGCAAAGTTAACCAATTTAGGGTTTCATAACAGTAATTAACATCAAACGCTAATTTTTTACCACCTCCAAAATTCTTAGAAGTCATTCGGTCAAACATCATTAACACTATGTCGAACAAAATAGCATAATCAAATAGACTTAGAGAATACAACTGGTCACATAGAAGGATACGATCATCGAGCGCCAAGATGGGTACACCATAGCAATCACATATGTTTACGGTCAACCACCTTAGCAACCATTAGGGTTAGCTACCCTAGCAACCGTTTTGGGTTAGAGTTTATTGCGATTGTTTCGGGTTAGGGTTTATTGTGACCACAGGCCACACTTCAACATAGAGACCAACTAGAAACAAACCAATGTGGCAACCACTACAAACTCCAATCATAGTGAGTAGCAAGATATATTGATACAATGACATAGCAACCATCATGAAGGCATCAACATTGCGACCCAAGGAATTTGGGTTAGTGTTTGTAGCGACCAAACCTCCTTAGAGACCATCCAACAAACCAAAAACCATGGTGACCACTTGAAATCAAAAGAGATAGCAACCAAAACATATGGATCATCATCATGAATCCAAGAGTCATCAAGATGTAACCACATGAAGAAGATGAAAACCAAGCCCTAATTATGATCATCTCAAAAGGTCAACCTAGAACAATGATAAGACAAAAAATGTATCCAACATTATCAGAATGGGTTGTTCACCAACATGAAACAGAAACCTCAAGAAGTGAGGTGCACCAAGGAAAACACCATTGAAAACCCTAAAACCCTATCATCATTATAAGAGAAAACCAAACTAAAACTCAGCTATCACCAAACAAGGTGTGATATCAAGATCAAGAGGGAGAGAAGACCAAGTGTATAGCACACCATACATGAAAGTATCAGTACTCCCATCACCAACAAGAGTTAGGCCATATTGATTTGGGTTTAGCAAGAAGATCATCCATTCAAGATTACCATGGAAAGTAACCCTAGACCATAGATAATATCATTAAGATACTGGAACCACGTTTTAGAGGTATATGAATGACATGCAACATGAGTGCAACAATAATTGAGGGGAAAGTTATATAACTCGCCTTAGGTTATGAATAAACAACTTCCAAGAAAAAACGCTCCAAAGAAGGGAGAGAAACCTATCTTGATCACCTCCATGACCAAGCTAGTCACCACCTCAAAAGAGAAACAAACCCTAGGCTAAAGAAAGCTCAAATGAAGAGAGCACAAAACCTCGGCCAAAAAAAACAAGAAAGAGAGAGGGGATCTTCATCTAAACTTAGGTACTACCATGGGAAGACCATGGATTTGACCACACATAGAGACATTAATCAAAATTCACTACCACGGTGACCAATGTTGACTTGAGAGTGATACACTATCCATATTTTGATAATGACATAACCATTCCATTCATAAGTATCTAATATGTTTGTTTAAGATTGATTTCAAGCTTTAGGTATGTGAGAAGGATCACATTACACAAGGCCTATCTTATCCAAGTTCAAGTCAAAAGCAATGCAAGTGTGTAATTTAGGAAATCACTCCAAATCACCTTATATTAATTTTGTAATAACTTGTATTGATGAAATGACTTGTAACTAAGATGAGAAAAAATTAGGGGCACTTAATTCCAACATTTGGTCACTCTAAATCATTTTGAAAAATTTGTCATAGCAATTTTGTCGGTCGAGTTTGAAACTCGACCGATCAAGTGATGGATTTTCTGAAATGATCAATCGGTTGAGTTGTACACTCACAGAACTCAACCGACCGACTCACTGACAAAATTGATTTTGACTCATCGGTCGAGTTTCCCAGAACAAACTCGACAGATAGTTTGAAAATTAGCTTTTTTAGTTAGTGGATCGGTCGAGTTATCTTTATTGAAACTCGTTCGAATGTACTACATGGAAAATGCAAAAAAAGTGATTCCAACCTTGGAGAGTTGTTAGAAATGAGAATAGATCTGTTGCAAGTTGTAAAATGACTATTTTTCATTCTTAAGTGATCCCACACTCAAAGGAACACCCCCATCTATAGATAGGCCAACTTGGAGTTTATTCCAAGTTTGCTCATTCATGCTATTCTTGGTCCTTGCTATAGTTGAGTGTGATACAACCCTTTGAGCCCCTTTCTCTCTCTCTCTCTTTTAAAGCATTTCATGATTATGAGTGAGTTAGGCATGTTGTAAGATAGATACCTCCATGTTATCTTGTAAATCTCTCATTCCTGCCATCTTCCCAATCCACTTTCTCAAAGAGAAAAGGTTGAAGTGAGCTTCTTCGAGTGAAGGTGAAGCTATTGATCTTCTTCAAGGTTGAAGAAGAGGTGAAGATATTCTCCAGGTAAAGGAGAAGGGCAAGGTGAAGATTCAAGAAGAGTGGGTAATTCCTTCAAGGCTAAAGACTTGATGCGAGAGTGGGTAAGTCCTTGTTGAAGGATCAAGAGATCTTGATCCAGTGGGCAAGTCCTTGTGTAGGTGAAAGATGCTTGTCTTGAATAGGTAAGTCCTTGGATGTATGGTTGTCTCCTTGTATCTCTTATGATGGAATATAAGTATACATGGGTTACAAAGTCCTAGACGTTGACCTCTCTAGGTAGTGGATTGACTATATCCTAGTTTGGAGATTGGAACCACTCTAACCACCTTGTCCAAGTGCATGTTTCAATCTCTCTCATCCTTGCAATGCTTGCTTAGATAGGACTTCAAATTCTTCTTAAGAACTTGGGTTCAATGGATATAATTTGTAGGTCTAACTATTCTTGTGAGAATTTTGAAGCTCTATTCACCCCCCTCTAGAGCCCTAGATCCAACAAGTGGTATCTGAGCCAAGGATCTTCTCCAACAATCTCCCACGAGATGAGAGGATGGGTGAGAACCTACTTGGTTCACTCAACCTAGAGGGAGGATTCTCCATGCACCCCCCGATATTTGACAGCACCAACTTCCTCTATTGGAAAACGTGTATGCAGTTCTACATTCAAGGGATGAACTTTGATATGTGGAAGGTGATGATCACACCGTATAAGGAGCCAACCGGAGTTGTGTCAACATTGAATGAAGATGCCCTAAAAGATGCCTAGCTTAATACCAAAGCAATTAGCATCCTTTATGCAGCCCTCACCCCAATAAAGTTCAATCACATCTCGTCATGGGATATAGCCTATGAGATATGGGATAAGTTGTACATCACCTATGAAGGCACAAAGCAAGTGAATGAGGCAAATATCTACATGTTGAACAACCTCTTAGAGAACTTCAATATGGGGAAGAAAGAAGGAGTTGCTTAGATGTACTCAAGGCTCAACTCAAAGAGGAGCCATCAACTCAAAGATCTTGAGATCTCTACCAAAGAGATGGGAGTCAAAGGTGACCTCTATTGAAGAAGTTAGAAGTCTTGGTGACATTTCAACCGAGGTGCTTATTGGGAATCTACAAGCTCATGAACCAAGACTTGACAAGAAAGAAGAGGAAGCCAAGCAAGAAGAGAAGGAAGCAAGGAAAATCAAAGATAGTGCCTTCAAAGTTCAAGTGGAGGTTGTCATCCTTCAACAACAACTTTCTTGCCAGACCTCTCCCTCCTCCTCTAGTGAAGATGAAGGCCCTAGTGAGCATGAAGCCAACTACTCCAAGGGAAAAAACTTCAAGGGAAAGCAATCTTATTCTTCTACTTCAAGGCGGTACAAGTGTGGTAAAAAAGGACACTACAAGAGTGAATGTCCTAAGGAAAGAAAGTCACACCACAAGAGTAGTTCCAAGAAGGAGGAAGATTACAAGAAAGAGAGAAAGTACAAGAGGGAGGAAAAGAAGGAGAGGAGATGCAAAAATCCAACTCATGCATCTTAGGAGGCATCATCCTCTAGTGGCTCAAGCTCCGATGAAGATTGTAACACCCAAATTTTTATAACACATGAGCGGAAGCAATAATATTTTTTTTCATCTGTAAGTGTCACAAACATGATTATCATTACAATTAAAGTAAATGAAACACTTTTGCATATATTTAAAAATGATTCATACATAGTTCTATCAATAGAAAACTACATCACGTTCATCCATAAGATTATAATAAAAACATGTCAGCACTCTGGATTGTCTAAGCAAATGGCACCCCACTAGGCTGAGCTTGAAATATCCTAGTCATTTGCTTGTCCTTTTGTTCTTCAATTGCTCCAAAACATGTGGACTTTGCGTCCCAGCCATGCATTGGGAAAAACAGACGTTAGAGTAAGTGGCATGAGTATTCTAAAATATCCATTGTTATAGAACTGAAATATTACAAAATATTCTTAAACATCATTAATATGAAATGAACATTTAACTCTGATTAAATCTAGAAACATATTATCTCTCATTTCTTAAACTCTTATTTTCTATTCTATCTTTTCTGGAGACCTATATGCTAGGTTTCATGGCCTACACCAAAGTGTCTCGGTCATAAAGATATTATCTAAATTTCTCTCATCACACTCGTGATGAGATTATTGACATGCTCTAATCTTAAGTATCTTTTACTTATGATTTTTATCTGTTTCTGGCCACCATTATACAATAAGTCCTCCTTTGTGACACTGAAGTGTCCTCCATGGTGCAACACACCCTCTGTTGGCACAATGTGCCCTCTGTTGACACTGAAGTGTCCTCAATGGTGCAACACCCCCCTATTGACACTTAAGTGTCCTCTATGGTGCAACACACCCTCTGTTGACACTGAAGTGTCCTCTATGGTGCAATGCACCCTCTGTTGGCATAACATGCCCTCTGTGACACCCGAAGTGTCTGGCATAGTGTGCCCTCTGAATCGTCCCGTGACTCTCTGGTGAGGACTTATTATATAATGTATTATGTGAAGGTTTTTGAATTAATTATCTTAAGTCAATCTTTACTAAACTCTGAATCTGAACATATCTGAAACTGAGTACTAAACACGTACTTAGTTTCGAATCTGAAATCTGAATCTTTGCTCTTTCAAATTTGAACTGAATCTATTATGGAATTTGGATATGTATTTCAAATTACAACATAATTGAGATTGGGTCTATAACCCATATCATGTATCTTTATTCAAAATCAGGCTACTCACACAGTGAGTAGTCTAAGTATGAATCTAAATCTCTTATTCTTAAATTCTAAACTGAATTCATTGCTAGATTTGAACATGTATCTCATTATCTGGGTAAACCTTATTCTAAAACTCTTATTTGGTAAGATTACTTCATTATACCAATTATATCATAAATGAGTCTAATGTCTTATGAGAAAGGATCTGACATGAATATAGAAATACTAAGTGTACAAAGTATCATAAGTCAAGCTTATGAAAGTATGACAAGTACAACATATCTAAAAATATCAATTCTGACAAGATGGTTCAATCCTTCTTATAAAATATGATGTTACCTTGAAACTTTGCATATGAACTTTCAAATTAAACCTTAAATATCAAAATAGAAATCTTATAAAATAGTGTATTGCAACCTAACCATAACTTAATGTGTCATTATCTAATAATGCCATCATGAACTCATTTATACAATACATTGTGATCCCAAAAGTACCTTTATTTCTAAAAGTAGACCATGTCTTAATATTCTGAAATTCATATTATATTAGTGTAATTAAATTCTAGATATTATTCATTCTAAGGAATCTAGTTGTTATATCTATACATACGTATGAAATATTAATGGCATGTTTCTACTTGAAGTCGTAATACATAGTTATGCCTATAAATATGAGAAATCCTGACAACATATGTGTACTTAAATCTCAATACAAAACTATCCCAAATCACCAACCAAGTATGGCTACATTACTTGCATATCTTATCCTACAATCTTATTCATTAATTTTGAACATTTCTAAGAAATCTTATAGGAACATGATTCTAGCTTTCTCATGGACTTGGTCCATGGGGCACAACTATTTTGAGCAACATGTCTCTATTTGAGATTTTGGATATTTGAACTTACATAATGATAGAGATATGAGAATATTCTTGTTTGCATTAAAATCATAGACCATTAAACCATATAAATTATAAAATTCTTCTTAGGAGACATATAAACATATTGAACTTAAAACAGGAGTACTCATGGGCATGGACCACTTACCTGTGGTAAGCCAATTGTTATTTGAAGATACTGCTTCAAGTCCTTCTCCTAACCTTCTCCTGAAAACCAAAGGATCTATCATCCTTCGTGTCTCTTCTTAGAGTTTAGTCATCTAGGGTCATACTCATGGTCTAATGTTCTAGTGACTAATACGGTGTATTTTCTTACCCTTTGAGTTATATGAGCTAGGGTTAGAGTGTAGGCGATTTTCAACTTTCTACTTTTCACTTTATCTGCCCTTTTAATCTTCCAATTAGTGTTTATTTATGCTGACCCTTGCATGTAACCATATAAATATTAGGATTTTGTGTTTGGGTTCTTAAAACAAAAGGAGGGATCTTATTAAAATCCCATTTATTCACTCATATATACACATTGCCACTATGTTTTTATTAATAAAGTATCCATAACTAGGATCATACTTGAGATAACATTATCATATTTTAACATTGTAATTAGAAATCACTTATCTTAAATCTAGGTGGTATGGATTACTGGCTTAGCAATTGGTTCGGACAATGACCAATTCATATTAGTTCATCCATCATATTAATAAGATGTAAATAGCACGCATTTTCTTGAATAGCTGATTATACAACGTTAGGTGATTCTATGGTTCCCCTAGGATCTGCACATTTTTTCTGAGTATGTGACTATGTTTTTGGAAATTTTTCGATCAATGGATTGATTATTATATTCTTCCTATGCTCGTACGATTAACCAACCATTCTATAATGTGATACTTAAATGAATCAAGAACAAGTTAGGAAGGTACAGGGGAGGTTGTCGTCTCACTCAGGAACCCTTGCGGAAAACAAAAGCTTATTATACAAGAAACCAAAGCAGTAACTATCTCTGCTCCAAGCGACAAACATGGCTCTAAAAGTCATGCTCCCAGCATTATCTCAACACAGGTTTAATGTGGACTGATGTAAAGCCTTCGATGTACAAATCGGACTCAAAGGTCGCTTGTTTGAATACAAGAAGCAATGAGAGCTTCTGGCTCATCATGCCGAAGCAGGTAGCCGGAAATAAGAAAAGAAATAGGGGAAACATCACTGGAACTAGGTGTGAAGAAAGGAGTGAGACTTGTACCCTCAAAACCATTTAAAAGCAAACTCCAGGTAAGTACGAGTCGAGATGCCAAAGTCAAGCAAAGCGGCTCCATAGCCTAGCGAGACAGTACTTTGCAAGCAGGAAAACTGGCTTACCTCAGGAGTAGATCGACAAGGGGTTGGGGAAGCCTTGTCAGGTCCTCTTGAACCTCTTCATCAAGTTCATGTGATCCTGGTGTGATAAGTGCTCCTTCGCGGTGAGACTCCATGTAGATCCAGAGACTCTTTGTTGGGGGAAGATGTCGATGAACCGGAGACTAAAAGATGACCAGGCCTGGGTTCAGATAGGCATGGAGATTATTCAAGTATAGAGAATCGGATGGAGGTGGTGCAGAGGTGAAGAAAAACATTGAGTACTAGTGGTGGGGAAACTGAGTAGGTCAGGGTGTTTTGGAGGTGTAGGGGACAAATTGACGTGTGGGGGATAAAGGGAAGGTCCGCTGGGAGCTTTTCCTTGCTCATAGATTACTAGATTTCATTCTTCGTACGTCTTCCTAGGACAGCGTCAGAGCACGTTTGGGGTGATTTCGGGCATTTCTAATTGTGAGATCTAGGATTTGTGTAAGGGCTTTAAAGGAGTTAAGAAATGTCCTGATGGCGATGGAGAAATTGGTTTCCAGAAAGGATTAGCAGACTGCGAGAAATCCGCGATTGATCGGGATGAAAATTGTTGCTGAAAATGTCAAAAGTTAAAGGAGGCTAACCGCTGAGATTGAGCAGATGACATCATACATCCACATCAGATGACCCAAGTTAATCCCGATTCAAAGAAAATTGTGGGAAGAAAAAATAAAATAGAAATAAACCCTTTTTCTTACTTATCAAAACGGACCCAATTAACCCCAAATTTTGACCACTTGTCTTATTTAATGTGTAGAATATTTTAAAAGTGTTCGTATTGCCATAAATTGGCTATAAATATTACTATAATTAAAATATGGTAAATATTTAATATCAAGTAACTAATTATCAAAATACAATTAAATCTTGACATTTTGTATTGTACTATATTATTACGTGTTCTCCTAATAAAATAAATTCCTAGTGGATTATTATTATCAATATTACAAATAATGACTCATTTTTTAATGATGACCATGAATAACATGTATTTAAGGAATTACAATAAAGTACTAAAAATAGGATGTTACAATTCTACCCACTTTGGATAAATTTCGCCCACAAAATTTTCTTTAGGCAACTACCCACCTTAGGGTTTTACTTACCTCTTCATTCTTTGATAATTAACATATCAAGATACACTTATGTTCAAAAAAATTCATGAAAAGGATATGTAAAGTATTTCATAAAATATTTATGTGAGCGTTATCTATTGTCTTGGTCTACTGTTTAACTCATGTAAGGGTTTATATGACTAAACTTGTCACTATACTTAAGGAATCTACCTCAACCTTGTCATGACTTTTAACATTAGGTGCACATGATTGTCGAATCTTAGGTTCTTTAGGTAACCCCTACATTCCTAGATATGTGGTGATCAGGCACATATCCAGAGATGTGGGATCATGACATGTCATCTCTCACTAACCTACCAATACATGTGTCCCATACCACATGGATCAGTAAGAAAGGAGAGGCACATCAAAATCTAATGCTTATGACATTCCTCTAAAATTCTCAATTGGCTAGCCATAACCATTGAGAGTGGAGAGGCTGTATCATTAGCTAGAGTTAGGTTGAGAGCTAATTAAGTAAACATATACTTCTAACACATCTATCTCATCTGAGGCAAAAAATCTAGTTATTCTAGGTCATGGTATCTTTTCTTGGGAAACTATTCCTAAACCCTAATCTCATATCTTCATTCTAGTGTGACTATGAGAATCATCCTCGCCTAGTGGCCATTTACCAAATTTCTCTGATACCATATTGTAACACCCAGATTTTTATAACACATGAGCGGAAGCAATAATATTTTTTTTCATCTAGGAGTGTCACAAACATGATTATCATCACAATTAAGGTAAATGAAACACTGCATATATTTAAAAATGATTCATACATAGTTCTATCAATAGAAAACTACATCACGTTCATCCATAAGATTATAATGAAAACATGTCAGTACTCTGGATCGTCTAGGCAAATGGCACCCCACTAGGCTGAGCTTGAAATCTCCTAGTTCTTTGCTTGTACTTTTGTTCTTCAATTGCTCTAAAACCTGCGGACATCGCATCCCCAGCCATGCATTGGGAAAAATAGACGTTAGAGTAAGTGGCATGAGTATTCTAAAATATCCATTGCTATAGAACTAAAATATTACAAAAGATTCTTGAACATCATAAATATGAAATGAACATTTAACTCTGATTAAATCTAGAAATATATTATCTCTCATTTCTTAAACTCTTATTTTCTATTCTATCTTTTCTGGACACCTATATGCTAGGTTTCATGGCCTACACCAAAGTGTCTGGATCATAAATATATTATCTAAATTTCTCTCATCACACTCGTGATGCGATTATTGACCTACTCTAATCTTAAGTATCTTTTACTTATGATTTTTATCTATTTGTGGCCACCATTATACAATAAGTCCTCATCTATGATATTGAAGTGTCCACCATGGTGTAACGCACCCTCTGTTGGCACAACGTGCCCTCTGTTGACACCAAAGTGTCCTCTATGGTGCAACACACCCTCTGTTGACACCGAAGTGTCCTCTAGGGTGCAACGCATGGCATAACATGCCCTCTATGACACCCACAGTGTCTGTCACACTGCGCCCTCTGAATCATCCCGGGACTCTCTGGTGAGGACTTATTATATAATGTATTATGTGAAGGTTTTTGAATTAATTATCTTAAGTCAATCTTTACTAAACTCTGAATCTGAACATATCTGAAACTGAGTACTAAACACGTACTTAGTTTTGAATCTAAAATTTGAATCTTTGCTCTTTCAAATTTGAACTGAATCTATTATGGAATTTGGATATGTATTTCAAATTACAACATAATTGAGATTGGGTCTATAACCCATATCATGTATCTTTATTCAAAATCAGGCTACTCACACAGTGAGTAGTCTAAGTCTGAATCTAAATCTCTTATTCTTAAATTCTAAACTGAATTCATTGCTAGATTTGAACATGTATCTCATTATCTGGGTAAACCTTATTCTAAAACTCTTATTTGGTAAGATTACTTCATTATACCAATTATATCATAAATGAGTCTAATGTCTTATGAGAAAGGATCTGACATGAATATAGAAATACTAAGTGTACAAAGTATCATAAGTCAAGCTTATGAAAGTATGACAAGTACAACATATCTAAAAATATCAATTCTGACAAGATGGTTCAATCCTTCTTATAAAATATGATGTTACCTTGAAACTTTGCATATGAACTTTCATATTAAACCTTAAATATCAAAATAGAAATCTTATAAAATAGTGTATTGCAACCTAACCATAACTTAATGTGTCATTATCTTATAATGCCACCATGAACTCATTTTTACAATACATTGTGATCCCAAAAGTACCTTTATTTCTAAAAGTAGACCATGTCTTAATATCGTGAAATTCATATTCTTATATTGTAATTAAATTCTAGATATTATTCATTCTAAGGAATCTAGTTGTTATATCTATACATATGTATGAAATATTAATGGCATGTTTCTACTTGAAATCGTAATACATAGTTATGCCTACAAATATGAGAAATCCTGACAACATATGTGTACTTAAATTTTGAATACAAAACTATCCCAAATCACCAACCAAGTATGGCTACATTACTTGCATATCTTATCTTACAATCTTATTCATTAATTTTGAACATTTCTAAGAAATCTTATAGGAACATGATTCTTTAACTTTCTCATGGACTTGGTCCATGGGGAACAACTATTTTGAACAACATGTATCTATTTGAGATTTTGGATATCTGAACTTACATAGTGATAGAGATATGAGAATATTCTTGTTTGCATTAAAATCATAGAACATTGAACCATATAAATTATAAAAGTCTTCTTAGGAGACATATAAACATATTGAACTTAAAACATGAGTACGTATGGGCATGGACCACTTACCTGTGGTAAGCCAATAGTTGTATGAAGATACTGCTTCAAGTCCTTCTCCTAACCTTCTCCTGGAAACCAAAGGATGTATCGCCTTCGTGTCTCTTCTTAGAGTTTAGTCATCTAGGGTCATACTCATGGTCTAATGTTCAAGTGACCCTTTGAGTGTAGGGTTAGAGTGTAGGTGATTTTCAACTTTCTACTTTTCACTTTATCTGCCCTTTTTAATCTTCAGATTAGTGTTTATTTATGTTGACCCTTGTATGTAACCATATAAATATTAGGATTTTGTGTTTGGGTTCTTAAAACAAAAGGAAGGGTTCTTATTAAAATCCCATTTATTCACGCATATATACACATTACCACTATGTTTTTATTAATAAAGTATCCATAACTAGGATCATACTTGAGATAACATTATCATATTTTAACATTGTAATTAGAAATCACTTATCTTAAATCTAGGTGGTACAGATTACTGGCTTAGCTATTGGTTCGGACTATGACCAATTCATATTAGTTCATCCATCATATTAATAATATATAAATTACGCATTTGCTTGAATAGTTGATTATACAACGTTAGGTGATACTATGGTTCCCCTAGGATCAGCACATTTTTTCCGAGTATGTGACTATGTTTTTGGAAATTTTTGGATCAATGGATTGATTATTATATTCTTCCTGTGCTCGTACGATTAACCAACCATTCTATAATGTGATACTTAAATGAATCACGAACTAGTTAGAAAGGTACGGGGGAGGCCGTCGTCTCATCCAGGAACCCTTGCGGAAAACAAAAGCTTATTATACAAGAAACCAAAGCAGTAACTATCTCTGCTCCAAGTGACGAACATGGCTCAAAAAGTCATGCTCCCAGCATTATCTCAACACAAGTTTAATGTGGACTGATGTAAAGCCTTCGACGTACAAACCGGACTCAAAGGTCCCTTGTTTGAACACAAGAAACAATGAGAGTTGCTGGCTCATCATGCCGAAGCAGGTAGTCAGAAATAAGAAAAGAAATAGGGGAAACATCACTGGAACCAGGTGCGAAGAAAGGAGTGAGACTTGTACCCTCAAAACCATTTAAAAGCAAACTCCAAGTAAGTACGAGTCGAGATGCCAAAGTCAAGCAAAGCGGCTCCATAGCCTAGCGAGACAGTACTTTGCAAGCAGGAAAACTGGCTTACCTCAGGAGTAGATCGACGAGGGGTTGGGGAAGCCTTGTCAGGTCCTCTTGAACCTCTTCATCAAGTTCATGCGATCCCGGTGTAATAAGAGCTCCGTCACGGTGAGATTCCATGTAGATCCGGAGATGCTTTGTTGGGGGACGACGTCGGTGAACCGTAGACTAAAAGATGATCAGGCATGGGTTCAGACAGGCATGGAGATTGTTCAGGTATAGAGAATCAGATGGAGGTGGTGCAGAGGTGAAGAACAACATTGGGGAAACTGAGTAGGTCGGGGTGTTTCAGAGGTGTAGGGGACAAATTGACGGTTGGGGGATAAAGGGAAGGTCTTCTCGGAGCTTTTCCTTGCTCACAGATTACTGGATTTCATTCGTCGTACTTCTTCCTAGGACAGCGCCAGAGCACGTTGGGGGTGATTCGGGCATTTCTAATATTGTGAGATCTAGGATTTGTGTAAGGGCTTAAAAGGAGTGAAGAAATGTCCCGATGGCGATGGAGAAATTGGTTTCCAGGAAGGATTAGCAGACTGCGAGAAATCCGTGATTGATCAGGATGAAAATTGTGCCCGAAAATGTCGAAGGTTGAGGAGGTTGACCACTGAGATTGAGCAGATGACATCATACGTCCACATCGGACAACCCAAGTTAATCCCGATTTAAAGAAAATTGTGGGAAGAACAAATAAAATAGAAATAAACCCTTTTCTACTATTATCTTGTGAAAATCTTTTGCCGTATCAAAACGGACCCAATTAACCCCAAATTTTGACCACTTGTCTTATTTAATGTGTAGAATATTTTAAAAGGGTTCATTTTCCAATAAATTGGCTATAAATATTACAATAATTAAAATATGGTAAATATTTAATATTAAGTAACTAATTATCAAAATACAATTAAATCTTGACATTTTGTGTTGTACTATATTATTATGTGTTCTCCTAATAAAATAAATTCCTAGTGGATTATTATTATCAATATTACAGATAATGCCTCGTTTTTTAATGATGACCATGAATAACATGTATTTAAGGAATTACAATAAAGTACTAAAAAGAGGATGTTAGAAAGATGGAGGTGCCACCTTGCACTCATGGCCTCTACAAGTGAAGATATTGGTGAGGTAATCTTTCATGAGTTATCTAAATAAACTCTTATTGACATGCTTGCTTCTACTCGTTATTCTTTTTCTAAGTGTAAATCTAAAAGGAAGAGTTTAGGAAAAACCATTGATGATTTGTATGCTAAACTTGAGATTCTTGAGAAAAATGATAAAATTCATCTTTAGAGCATTGATAACATGCAAGGACAATTTCTTAATCTTGAGCTCTAATAAAATGGAGTTGAGGTAGAGAATGGTGTCTATCTTAAGAACATTGAATCTCTTAAGGAAGATAACCAAAATTTCCTAAATGAGCTTGAAATACTTGAAACTAAAAATGTTGAATTTAATATTATTGTTGATGCTCGTAGAGATGTAAGGGATGTTTATCTTAAAGAGATTCAATTTCTTAAATTTAAAAATGTTAGGTTTCTTGGTCAAGTTAATGATTTATCTTCGAGTCCTATTTTGCCTAGTAATGATTTTGCTTCTATTTCTCTTGAAAAACATTCCTATTTTACTAAAGCCCTCTATTTAGAGGTCGACCTTGTTCAAGCTAGAGATGATCTTGCTAGTTTGTCTTCTACGGTTATATCTCTCACTTATAACAATCATATACTTAGAGCCTCTCTGCAGAAATCCCTCAAAGGGAAAAAACTCCCAAAATGAAATCATTTACCATTATACCAAACAAAGTGGTACTAGTGGTTTGAAATTCGTAGGGGGAGCACTTAAGGGTAAGAACAAAGCCAAAGGTAAGAAAAAGAGTAAGCAAACCTCGTCTTTCATTAGAGAGTCTTTTGGAACTAAGAACCCTATGATTTTTTCTCATTTCAAAAGTGATGATCATTATTCTACTTATTGTCTTACAAGCCTAAGGGGACCAACCCAAAGATGAAATGGGTCCCCAATAAATCTTTGGATCACAAAGTTTGAGTTGGGAACTGACACTCTCCTCTCTTGCGACAAAAAGGAAGATGTATTGTTGATAGTGGATGCATTAAACACATGATAAGTGATATAAGCCATTTCACTAAGAAGAAAGGAGGTTCGGTTACTTTTGGGGACAACAAGAAAGGTAAGGTAAAAGGTGAGGGCAATGTAGGTGAATCCTTGTGTATCAAGAATGTCCTTTTTGTGGTTGGCCTTCATCATAATTTAATAAGTATAAGTCAATTTTTGATAATGGTTACCTTGTGCTATTTACTTCTTTTGAATGCTTGATTCTAGATTCCCTCACTTATCATGTCATATATAAGGGAACTAGAAGTGGTAATCATTGTGTAATTGTGATTGACTCTATTAATCCTATTGTTGGTAGATGCCTAGTAGTCAAATTTGAATTATATTTCTCTTTGGAGTCGTTGCTTTGTTCATGTAAATATGCATCAATTGAAGAAGTTGAGAAAAAAGGACTTGGTCAAGGGACTTCCCAAATCAGATTTTGAAAAGGATGAGGAATTCCAACCTTGTACCCAAGGAAAGCAAACCAAGTCCTCCTTCAAGTCCAACGGAGTTCTTAGTACCAAGAGAGCTCTTGAACATCTCCATATTGATCTTTTGGACCAATGATAACTCAATTCTTCATGGATGCATGTATTGTCTAGTTATTGTCGATGATTTCTCTAGATATACTTGGGCCTTCTTTCTCATTTCCAATAGTTATACACCTAATGTTTTCTCTAGTTTTTGTAAATGAGTTGAGAACAAAGTTTCTTGTCGGATTGTTTCCATCCGTAGTGATCATGGTAAAGAATTTGAAAATGATTTTTTTTAACTTTTTTTGTGAAGAATCTGGCTATGCCATAACTTCTCTTCACCTCAAATATCTCAAATAAAATGGGGTTGGAGAGAGTAAAAATAGTTAACTACAAGAAATGTCTAGGACCATACTTTTAGAGTATGACACTCCAAAGAAGTTTTGGGCCAAAGTTGTTCGTACCTCATGTTTTGTGCAACATTGGGTTTCCATGCATCCTCTTTCAAGATAACCCCCCTATGATCCATGAAGTAGTAGGAAGCCTTCTATCGAGTACTTTCATGTTTTTGGATGTCCTTGTTTTGTTTTAAACATGAAAGATTATCTCGACAAGTTTGATCCAAAATCATACAATGCTTTCTTTCTTAGCTATAGCACTACTAGCAAGGCTTATAGAGTATTTAATGATGATCATGCTAAAGTACAAGAATCCATTAATGTTAAGTTTATTGAGACTAATCCCTCTATTCACAAAGATATTGTTTCAAATGATGATGTTGCAGGTGAGGTAATTCCTATCCTAAAAGAACTTAAAATCACCCAAAAGGGAAAAGAGGTAGTCACCCAAAAAGAAGAGAAAGATAAAGAGAAGAAGGATCCAACTCCCCGCTTTGCAAAGAATCATTCAAAAGAGATGATTTTAGGTAACCCATTTAAAATAATGAACATGTGAGCTGCCTTCAACAAAGAACAAGCCAACAATGCCTTCATTTCACAACTCCAGTCAGAAAATGTCAAAGAAGCTCTTAGGGAAGATGAATGGATCCTAGCCATGCAAGAAGAATTGGAGAAATACGAGAAGAACAAAGTGTGAACCCTAGTGTCAATACAAAGTGATAGAAAGATCACTGGCACCAAGTGATTCTACCGCAACAAGCTAGATGAAAGTAGCAAGGTGGTAAGAAACAAAGCAAGGTAAGTAGCTCAAGGCTACAATCAGCAGGAAGGTATATAATTTGATGAAACATATGCACATGTAGCTAGACTTGAGTCCATTTGTATGTTTCTTGATTTTTCTAGTTACAAAAACTTTCTTCTTTATCAAATGGATGTTAAAATTGCATTTTTGAATGGTACAATTGAGGAGGAAGTGTATGTTGCACAATCCCCAGACTTTGAACATGACAATTTACCTAACCATGTTTATTTGTTGCAAAAAGCTGTCTATGGACTCAAACAAGCACCTCGATCTTGGTATGAGAAATTAAAGAACTTTTTGTTAGATCATGGGTACATCATGGGAAAAGTAGATTCTACCTTGTTTCTCAAACACGCTTCTAACAATTTTCTTATCATTCAAATTTATGTTGATGTATTATTTTTGGCAGAACTAATCTTGATCTTTGCCATGAGTTTAGTGATCTTATGCAGAGTGAGTTTGAGATGAGCATGATGGGTGAGCTTACATTCTTCCTCAACTTTCAAATCAAGCAAACTAAAGATGATAAATTCATCAATTGAGGAAAGTACACAACTGAGCTACTAATGTGCTTTGGGGTGGATAACACCAAGCTGATGGACACACCCATGTCAAACACCTCCAAACGTGATAAAGATGAAAAAGGTGAGAAAGTGGATGAGAATCTCTATGGAGGTATGATTAGAAGTTTACTTTATTTAACTATCTCTAGACCTAATATAAGGTTTATTGTTGGCTTGTGTGCTCGCTTTCAATCAAATCCCTAGAAATCACATCTTATAGTTGTTAAGAGGATTTCAAGGTACTTGGCCAAAACCCCAAATTTTGGACTATGTATCCCAAGTCAAGGGACTTTACTCTTATGGATTATAATTATGTAGATTACACCAGATGCTTGATTGATATAAAGTGCACAAGTGGCACTTGATTTCTCCTAGGACCATGCTTGGTGTCTTGGTTCTCCAAGAAATAGAGCACAGTGTCTTTATTAACTACCAAGGCTGAATACATCAGTTAGGAGTTGTTGTGCCCAAGTCCTATGGATGAAGAAAATGCTCCAAGACTTTAACATTTATTTTGAAGATTCTCCTATTTATTGTTATAATACTAGTGTAATCAATTTGTCTTACAATCCTATATTTCATAGTAGAACCAAGCATATGGAGGTGTGTCATGATTTTATTTGTGATCATGTTGCCAAAAAGGATATCTATATCATGCATGTCAACACAGAAAATCAGTTGGCAGACATTTTCATTAAACCTCTAGCTAGAGAGCAATTTATTTTTATTAGATCTAAACTGCTCATAACTGCTTTGGATGAATTTCATATGCCCTCTAGTTAGTTGTTATCTATCCTATATGATTTTCTTATGTCTTGATCACCCTTGCTTGCTAAAGTGCTCAAAAATTTCATGTTCATATGCCTTGTTTTTTGCTTGTTTTGGTTATTTTTTGGAAACGCTTGTTTTATTGCAAAATAGTACCCCAATGATGAGCGATATGTGCCTAAGTATGTTTAAAATGAAAAATGGACTAGAAAAATAAATTAAATTAGCACTCAAAAGGCTAGAAATTAATATTTCTAATGTTGGTTCAGGTTGACCATCGATCGAGTTTCCAACTTGACCGATCTGTGGCCGAGGGCTTCTGTGAAATGCCATTCGAACAAGTTTTCCAGTCAGAGAACTCGGCTGATGGTCAGGCTGGAGCAAACTTAAGTGTGGTTTGGCCGACTTTTCCCCCTCTCAACTAGAGAAAAATTGAGTGATTCACTCTCCACCTCCCTCAAGCCCTCAACCCTAGCCCCGACCATCCTCTTCCTAGCCCTAGCTAGCCCTTGCTCGACTTCCTAGACCTCTTGCACATCAACCCTAGGTGTTTGGTCGGTTCTTGGTGGTGTTTCCTACGTTTTTGACCTCTCAATCCTCTTATCTCGCCTCCATGGCTTCCAATAGGAGAAAGAGAGCCGTCCCTTCTGAATCACCATACTCCTCCACCATCACACCCTATACCCTTCGATGATACCTTCTTTGTCTCCAATGATGCTCTAAATAGGTACAAGGAGCTCTTTCATAGGAATCCCTTTCAGTTTCATGCCTTGTTTGATCGACACCCACATAGACAAAAGGTCATTTATCAAGTTGTCAAATTTTTGTATCACCACTACCTCTCCACCCTAAGTGTTGAACGCATGTGCTATAACAATTCCATCACAAGCACCAAAGTCATTCATAGATTCTATTGAAATTTGCAATGGAATTATGAAACTCTTGTACCCCCGCCAAATACTCAAGTTGTTCTTACTTCCATGATTGTCGGGAAGAAATTCCAAGTCTCCTAGGATACCTAGAATATCTTTTTCTCTGGTAATGAGGTGACTGACACATGGAGGAAGGATTACCCTGAGTATTTGTACCTCCTAGACCCTGAGGCCTTCTACAGGAAATATGTTATCACTCTCCCTAATATACATAAATTCCTTAAGAAGTCTATGTTTCCCTATAGGAAGAAGTCTACCCTTCCCTCCTCAACCTTAAACTTGAAAAACCACATACTCGCCCTAGTAGTCAACTGCAATATTCATTCAAAGAAAAACCAAACTAAAATTGCAGAGAATACCATGGTGATTATATTATGTATCTTGAAGAAACTCAGAGTCAAGTGGGCTAGATATGTTTTTCATCACATGATCTACTTTGACTTTGGTAAAAACACCCGTTGAACCCACCCACCCTACCCAACCTTGATTTGTGGTCTATTTTAGCCTGCCGCTGGCAAGTCTTTTTTTCATGATTCATTACAAACCTGCTCAAAAAGGAGTTTGCATCACTAAGACCACAATTCATAAGAGTGCACATATCCCTTGTTCTACCACACCTTGAGCCTCGACCTCCACCCAGGCACCTCCACTTCCTCAGCCATCCTGACCTCCTCGTGCCTCTTTCTATGTATCAAATGAAACCCTCATGGGTTACATGATGCATCAAAAGGTGTATAACCTTTAGGTTTAGGAACATATGCATCATGATCTTTGTTCTATCATGTCTACCATGAACCTATCATGTGCCCATCCTTACCCTGCCTACCAGCCCTACCCAGGAGGTGATTATGTATCCTATACATACAATCACTTTTACCTAGTCCCTCCACCTACTGCTTTGCTGCTACACTCTCTGCTACTAGTGGATTATCCCTTGTTGTGCTACCTTTCCCTGCTAGTCCTCTAGCTACCTTTATTGAAGGACTTGGCACATCTGATGCTACTTTTCCTCAAGCTCAAGCATGACCTTGGTATATCTTGGGTTGAGTAGAATGCCATGTGGCATGTTCATGGCTTCGGTCCTTCTGTCGATGAGGAGATGTCAAATCAGGTTAATGAGGAAGTTGTTGTTGCTGATGAGGAGCCATCTGAGGATGATGGCGAGGATGGTTGGGATGGCTCTACTGGTAGCTCTGGTGATAAAGGTGGCATTGTTGCCTCTAATGCACCTTCAGATGATGATGAGAACTATGAGCCTGAAGCCTCTAATGATGATGCTGATGCGGATGATGATGACCTTCTGGACTTAGATAGCCTAGACGTTTAGATGTTTTACTTTTTAGTCTATAGATGTTGATCATATATATCTTTCTAGACTACTTTGTACTAAAAACATCTGGGCACATTATCTGAGATGTACTATTTTATCATCATGTTGTTCTCATCATTTTGGCTTGTACTTGTTTCTGAGGACATGCTTTCAGTGTTGTAATCTTAATCATATGTACACTTACTTTTTGATTGACTGTATCTCATGAGTTAGTGCCATGTCTCCCATATTTTGATTATGACTTAGACTGCTTGTCTCTCTCATCTCTTTTTGATGTGTTCTTTGAGGTTGCATGTTTCATCTTGTGGATGTGGGTTATGGTTGTGATTGGAGAAGACCTATTTTTTTCTCTTCTATCCCTCTTACTTTTTGATAATGCCAAAAGGGGGAAAGAAATTCAATGTATTGAAGCTCAACCATATTTCTTTTATTGCCTATGTGATCCTTTTCATATACAACATATGTTTTATCATGTGACTTGCTTCAGGACCATATCATATTTACATGTTAAATTGCTTTGTGTAGAAAGACTAACTATGCAGGTAAGAGTGAGCATAGATTGAGGGGTATCAATTCACATTATTAAAATTATGAATCCCATTGCAATTCACAAGGCTAAGGTATAACTTTACATATCCTTTTCAATATGATTGAGGGATGGTTTTTCATTGTCAAAAAGTGGGAGAATGTTAACTTGAAAGTTATACATTGTCCATATTTTGATAATGACTTAACCATTTCATTCATATGTATCTACTATGTTTGTTTAAGATGTATTTTAGGCTTTAGATACATGAAAAGGATCAAATTACACAAGCCCTAGCTTGTCCAAGTTCAAGTCAAAACCATTGCAAGTGTGCAATTTGGGAAATCACTCCAAATCAGCTTAGATGAATTTTGTAATCAATTGCAATGATGATATGACTTGTAACTAAGATGAGAAAAAATTAGGGACACTTGATTCCAACCTCTGGTCACTCTCAAACCATTTTGGAAAAAATCATGGCAACTTTGTCGGTCGAGATTGAAATTTGACTGATCCAGTGATGGATTTTCTATAATGATCAATCGGTCAAGTTGTACACTCACAGAACTCGACTAACTGACTCACTGACCAAAACTGATTTTGATTCATAGGTCGAGTTTCCCAGAACAAACTCGACCGATAGTTTGAAAATTAGCTTTGTCAGTTAGTAGATCGGTTGAGTTATCTTTATTGAAACTCAACCAAATGTACTGTATGGAAAACACAGAAATTGTGATTCCAACTATTGGAGAGTTGTTAGAAATGAAAATAGATCCATTGCAAGTTGTAAAATAGATATTTTTAATTCTTAAGTGATCCCACACAAATGAATACCCCCATCTATAAATAGGACCCCTTGGAGTTCATTCCAAGTTTGCTCATTCATGCTATTCTTAGTCCTTGCTATAGTTGAGGGTGATACAAGCCTTTGAGCCACTTTCTCTCTCTCTCTTTTACAAAGCATTTCATGATTATCAGTATATTAGGCATGTTGTAAGAGAGCTACCTCCATGTTATCTTGTAAAGCTCTCATTCCTTCATCTTCCCAATCCCCTTTCTCAAAGAGCAAAGGTTGAAGTGAGCTTCTGCAAGTGAAGATGAAGCTACTGATCTTCTTTAAAGTTGAAGAAGATGTAAAGATCTTCTCCAGGTGAAGTAGAAGGGCAAGGCAAAGATTCAAGAAGAGTGGGTAATTCCTTTAAGGACAAATATAGGAGGCAAGAGTGGGTAAGTCCTTGTTGAAGGTTGAAGACATCTTGATCAAGTGGGTAAGTCCTTGTGTAGGTGAAAGACTCTTGTCTTGAACAGGTAAGTCCTTGGATGTATGGTGGTCTCCTTGTATCTATTATGATGGAATATAAGTATACATGGGTTACAAAGTCCTAGAGTTTGACCTCTCTAGGTATTGGATTAACTATCTCCTAGTTTGGAGATTAAAACCACTCTAACTACCTTGCCCAAGTGCATGTTTCAATCTCTCTCATCCTTGCTATGCTTGCTTAGATAGGACTTCACATTGTTCTTAAGAACTTGGGTTCAATTGATATAATTTGAAGGTCTAACTATTCTTGTGAGAATTTTTAATCTCTATTCACCCCTCCTCTAGATCCCTAGATCCAACAACCCATGGAATCGGCCAAGAGAAAGAAAAGAGAGATAGGGTTTGTAAGAAAACAAAACCAAGAAGGATAGATCACCTACCAAGGTCAACAAACATAAAAGGATCACCAAAAGGGAGTTGTTCCAACCCTAGATCACACATGCAAGGGGGAGAACGACCACCTTTTTCAACCTTGGTACCTCCTTCTCCACCAAGAACCAAAGAGGGACAAGCTCCAAAGAAGACAGGGGGAAGAGAGGGTGGAAAAGGAACATAAGCATGAAAAGATAGGGGTATATATACCCAAGCGTAGAGAGAGGTAAAGAGAGGTAGGTTACATGCATAGAAGTGCCACTTGTCCATCATAAAACATCCATGCAAGCACTGAGCATGCACATGGAACAAGGTTTTTAAAAAACAAGGAAGCATAATGATCGTCATGGTCCTCAAAACACTACGCTCGAAGAAGAAGCATGGCGACCTATTAAAGGTAGCGACCACTATTACCATAGTGACCAAACCTAAAGTCCTTAGCAACCAATGATGAGAGGGTTCAAGGCTCTTTGACCGCAAGAACTCAAGGAACTCCTGAAACCTCTTTGACGACAACAAGAAAGACCAAGGAAACACATCAGTCTCCACACTCACAAGGGTTCAACATTAACTTAGGAATCCATGCAAACCATGTAAAACTTAACTTCAATACATGATGTCACCACTTCCCTCCTCATCAAACCAAGTAGCAACAAAGCTCCCACCAACATCACTCTCTCAAACATGATGCCAAAACATAGGAGGAACAACAAACATGTGACAAATTTCAAGATAAACCCTAAACATGGGTAAATTGCAACTTGACCCAAACCAAGCACACATATACATAACTAGCTCAAATAACAGTCAAACTGGGCCAAACTAGAAACAAAAGCAGGCCACATACAATTAAAGCACCCTCATGACATTAGATTAAATTTTTAAGCATATAATTGTGATAAGCAAGAAAGATCAAGCATAAATCTAGGTCATGGGTCTTAGATATAGCATATTTCACCCAATTCTTCATAGGACTATCCATGTTGTTGTAGATGTCCTATATTGCCAACAGCCAATCTTCTACTCATTCTACAATGTGCTTCTCATTTTCCCAATAGAATTCATTGGGTGTCATCTTAAGGAAATTAGCCAATGAGGTATCCTTCGATGAACTTGATCGTCGTTCATGAATCCTTCCATGGCAGGTCCCAAAATGCCCTCAAGTAGTTCAAGCCTCCTCTCAAATTTAAAAGGTGGAGTTGTGAATGAAGGGGCATCTCCTAGTTGGTGATCATCTTGATGATGTAGTTCCTTCCTCTCTTTGTGGTAGGACTCCCTTTCAAGCTTCTCAAAAAATTTTGCCTACAAGATGAGAAGCTATTAGAATTCTATGTTGAGGGACCGGATGGACTTTTATGAGGATGATGATGAAGATTGTTGTTAGCTCTAATACCGTTTCATGTGACGAATAGATTATAGCGATCAACATGATTGTAAATCATTGCATAGTTGATCAACAATTCGAATATTTCATCAACATGTTCATTTAAGATAATTATCCCAAAGTGACTACAAGCATGCATTACAAAATATATAATATGATAGACAAAGGGAACCTAGCCATACTCCCATATGTACCCATCCTACCTCCTAGAATTCTTCATGTGGTGCTTCTTTGGATCATGTTCGTGATTTCCTATAGAGAATAAAACCACATATGGACCAAGGAGAAAAGATGGGTTAATCAAATGATTGGTACAAAATCATTATTTGAAAAGTATACAAGTATGCCACTAAGTATTAGGAAGTTTCAATAACAATATGCAAGTAATTCAACATATAGGCAAGTATCAATTTGTAATTAAGGGTTATCAATACGAATAAGATTCAAATTCAATATTAAAGACTATAAATTCAAAAGTTCAATAGATAACACATGTAATGTTCTCAATTTTGGTAAAATTGAATGATATAAATTTGATAAATAATAATATTATTGGTGTAATAATAATGTCACCTTGGTGGCATGGGTGCAATCCATGGCCCATGAGATTAATTGCTTGGAAAAAAGGTCCTTGTGGCACAAATTACATAAATCACTACTACAGAAATGGCTTATAAAGTCGGTTTTCAAGGTGTCGGTTGTATACAAAACCCGACACATAAAACCTACTGTGTCGGTTTTTAACATAAACCGACATCCAATATGTGAAGGTCGACCAGATATGGGTACTGCTTTCAATAAGTGTCGGTTATTTAATAAATAACCGACACTTAAAATCAACCGCCAAAACCAAAATTCCAACGAAAAAATTACCTTCAAAATTGGACATATGTCGTCGGTTTTTTAATAAATAACTGACAACTAAAGGGTATGCGCGAGACAGGAATAGTTGTCGGTTGTCTTTTATTTATAAACTGACGAATATTAAGTAGTATAGTTGTCGATTTTTGTCAAAGAGTCGACACTGTTGGTTTAGTTGTCGGTTTTGTTAAATAACCGACACATATTGTCAACTTAATAGCCCCGCGAATAGAACTTTTCCCCATTGTCTCTGTTTCATTCCTGTGTGCTAGGGTCTGGCAATTTTCCCCGATTGCTCCCGCAGTCGTTGCCGGTTGGCTCCCCACGCCGCCGTCTGTCTCCTCGCACGTCGCTCGTCGCCGTCGCCGTCGCCGCCGGTTGCTGGTCTCCTCGACGCCCTCACCGCCGTTCCGCCAAGCCGTCGCCGGTTGCTGCGCCGCCGGTTGCTGGTCTCCTCGACGCCCTCGCCGCTGCTCCACCGAGCCGTCGCCGGTTGCTGGTCCTCCTCTCCTCGCCGCCGTCACCTCCAGCTGCTCTCCTCTGCTCCGGCGCTGTCAGCTTCACCTTGTTGCCCTCAAGGTACGCCGGCTTATTCCTTCTTCCTCATCCCCTAGCTTAATACTGTCTGTCTAATAGACTCAACTCAAGTTTGTCTATCTTTACATTTGCATTATTCATTGCCATTGTTCTTTAAAATGTCAATGAAACTGTAATGGTTATCCAATGTTAAAGTTGAATACCTTGTTGTAGGCTACACAACAGATGAAACTATAGTAGCGTTTTCGTGTATATGTGTTTGATATTATTATATCACTAGAAAGAAAGACAGCCATTTTCATTACTAGTAGATGAATAAATACATTAAATACAAATCAATTGGTAAACTAATATAAATCAGTAGATGATTACATAATTCCTAAATCATTACATAAATAAATACAAATAGTAGATGAATAAAATACAATAAATACAGTAATAGAGTTAAATCAGTAGTTGATTAAATGATATCAAAATTAGTACATAAATAAACACAAATCAATAGATAACTAAATAAAAACAGTAATAAATCAAAACAAATAAGTAGATGAATAAATACATAAGTGGAAAAGTAAATATGAATCAGTTGATAAATAAAGTTACATCAGTAGATTCTTACATAATTTCAGAAGTAGTATAAATAATTCAAATGAGTAAATAGCTAAATAAAAAACAGTAGATGAATAAATACAAATAAGTAGATGAATAAATACAAATCAGTTGATTAACTAATATAAAATTATAAATCAGTGATGATTAATCAATTCTCAAATCAGTACATAAATGAATACAAATAGTAGATGAATAAATATAATATAATCAAATCAGTTGATAATTAAAGTAAACAGTTGATAACTAAAGTTAAATCAGTAGATGATTAAATAGTATCAAAATCAATACATAAATAAACACAAATCAGTTGATAACTAAAGTTAAACAGTTGATAATTAACTAAAGTTAAATCAGTAGATGATTAAATAATATCAAAATCAATACATAAATAAACACATGTGACATGCTTGGAATGTAAATGATGAACTTTTCCCTAAATAGCCAATCATGCTTTTAAAGACATCAATAATCACCCTAACTTGAAGAACTAGGATTTTAGGTATAAGAATGATAACACATTATTTGTTGGCCTAAAAACCCGTCCAAATGCTGCCAAAATTTTCTTGAAAACCCAATACACATTATACACTTACTAGTGAGATTAGGTATTCAATAATGGGATAGGTGGTACACATTTATTATATATAAGAATGACATCACATGTATTTGTTAACCCTAGACCCTAATCTTGTCCTAATATATACTTGTTTTCTCTTTGATCATAGAATGGATAGATCATGGATGTCCATTCACAATCGTTGCACCCCATGTATTTTTTCTTAATATGTGAACTTTACAATGTGAGCTTGATTTATAATGTGAATTACTTTACAATGTGAATGTGAACTTTACAATGTGAGCTTTAGAATTTGAATTACTTTACAATGTGAACTTTACAATGTGAGCTTTACACTTTGAATTACTACTTTACAATGTGAACTTTACAATTTGAATGTGAATTTGCAGATGGCTGACCATTCTCCTGATGACTGTGTTGATGACTATCGTGAGGGTGAGGACATCAATGCGCCGCCTCACAATGTAAGTTTTAAAAATATATCATATATTTATATCTATATGTCCATTTATAGTTATATCTTGTAAATGTGAATTATTTTGTCAAATTTTAGGTTGATGATGCACATGTACCATGTGCAGCACTTGAGGCACTTGATCAACAACACCAAAAAGTTGACAAGAGAAGGGGCATCACTATGATGAAGAAGTTAATTGCGCAAAAGGGCAATGGACCCAAACTTGTTGTGGATTTCGATAATGCAGGAAATGCATGTGGTGTGAATCGCAATTCATTGATTTCATATCTTGGATATGTTACTCGTAGACATTGCGGTTGTCGCTTAGATTCTTGGCATAACGTTTCTAAGGAGAAGAAAGATTTAATATGGAGGGATTTATGTGTGAGTTATTATTAATTTGCAATTCTATTTTGTAGATGACTAAATTTTTGGATACTAGTTAATAGCAATTCTATTTTGCAGAGTATATTTGAATTGGATGAAAAGCTGCATCGTAAATGCGTGATGCAACGCTGTGGGAGAGTCCTAAGGAACTATAGGACAAATCTCACCAGAGAATACATAAAAGAAGCCGACAAGAGGAAGAAGACAGCCACTGAACAGTGGAACTTCCTGGACAAAGAAGAATGGGACGCGTTTGTCGCTTCAAGACAAACTGAAGAATTCAAGGTATTAGGCGTCAGTCTCAATCTCATTAATTAATATATGTTGTATTCACTTATTCAAGATTAACATTTAGTGTTACTAACCAAATCATTAATGTGCATACTAACTAGGCCCTCAGTGATGCACAAAGATCAAGGCGTGCGATGAATGTGCATGACCACACAATGGGTCCAAGAGGATATGCAGGCGTTCGCCAAAGACTACAGGTTGAGGCTGCTGCTTCTCAGTCTGCTGCTACTCAGGAGTCCTCTACCATAGGTAGCACACCTCTGCCTCGCCATGATGTCTGGATAGCTGGGAGGCAAAATAATAAGGGAGAATTAACTAAGGCCGCAACTGCTGTGTAAAATACAACTCTTACAGCAATCATTCGAATATTGATTATTTGTGTTGTTTACTTAAGTACAAATTTTTGTTTTGGCGATTAGCGGGAGCTGCACGAGCTGAGGAAACAAGGAAAGTTCATCCCTGAGGGCACAAGGGATGAATTGACAGTTGTTGTGGGTAACCCAGAGCATCCTGAAAGTGTTAGGGCTGTGGGCGCTGGTGTGGGCATCAAAGCTTTTTTTGGGCCATCCCAGCGCAAACATGTCCCAAAAGCGGGACTTTCACAAGAAGAGATAACATATTTTTTCCTTGTAGATGTTACTGTAAAAGAGAATTCAAAAATTAGAATTTGACGTTTCTTTTATCCATGTATAGGTGGATAATCTATTTGACAGGAAACTTGAAGAAAAACTCGAAGAAGCAATGCAAAAGTGGCAGGCATCTCAGACTGCCACTTACCAGACAATACCTACTGCAACCTCTACTCCTACTCCTACTGTAGAGGTTGGGAGTAATCCTGTAGACCCACCACCTAGCACATCCACTGTAAGTATTTTTATGACATAGTAACTAGTTTTTTAATTCAAGATGATACGTATATATGAAATTGTAGTCGTTTCAAAAAAGATGATATGTATATATGTATATAAGATTCTTTACACAAAAATTTGTAGGGGTTGAAGCCATGCCGTCTAAAAAGTAAAGAATATGTCGTGGCAGAGGCGTCGACTTACCCATCTCTACCAGGGGAAACGTGTCACGGGTCTCCAGTACCAGCTGGTTGGATTCGGGTGAGCCCGATACATATATTCCCCCAATTTCTGGAACTTCAACTGCCATATGCCCACCCAGATTGTGAAACACTTGGTGAGGCAGTAAGCGGAGTGATATTGTGGGAAAAAGCGTATGTCTTCTTTACTGAAAAGGTGTGGTAAATTTACATTACGTTCAATTGTTAGTGTGTGTATATGCTCGCAGTTGATCTCAAATTATTATTATTATTATTATTATTATATATATATATATATATATATATATATAGGTTAAAAAGAAGACACCCACAGCATCTAGGCCTCCACTTCCACCTCATGCATTACCTAGTTGGGTTCCACAGGACCTACCTGTCCTGTTAGGTCCTAACTGTAGGGGTATGGCAATATGGTTAGGGGAACATGATATAAACTCCCCTATAACTATTTCTAGATCCTAAGGGGGTAAATTGAATACAAGATTTGGACACAAAATGAAAATGGCAATATTTCGGTGAGAAATATTTCATTTTCATATCCGTTAACATATGTTATTACATTACTATTTAATTGCAATGTTCTGTGTTACATTAACATGTAGGGGTTTTGAGGAGTACAAAAAGGCTGGAGGAAAGGTCCCCACGAAAAAGAACCAGCAAATAATTTGGAAGAACGTGAAAGTAAGTTCCCTACTGCAATATATGTATATATTATTTATGTGAACAATGCTTAATTAGTTGTATTTTTTAATATTTTGTATGTTTGAATTTATAGTATCCTACACAATACAACGGATGGGCATGTGGATACTATGTCATGCGATATATGCACATGCTTGTCAAAAATGCCACAATGGACATCGATTGTATTGCTGAGGTATTATATAGCCGACAAGAGATAATATGAAATATATAAATCTTATTTATAGCTCATTAATTATATATATATACATCATTCTCTTTACAGGTTTTTAAAATGGACCCCAGTACAGGAAAGGACTTACCAGATGTGCATGAGCCCTATACGATGGGAGAATTAAATGAAGTAGTAGAAGAATGGGCAACAACCATACAATTAGTGGGGGATTCAAAATATAATTGGGATCCTGATAGTGAATAATGACTAAACAATGATACTTTGTAAATGAATTTCTGAATTATAATATATGTGTGAATGTTTCTACATGTCTGGATGTTTCTACATGTGTTTGAATGAAAATGAATTAAAGTTTTGGTTGCTATATGAAGTCTACATGTGTGAATGTGAATCAATGGAACTACAGATTGCTAGCATGTGTGAATGTTTATAAATGTGTGAAAATAAAATGGAACTGCAGGTTGCATTGCTATATGCATGTGCTACTTTTTTATTGTTAATTTTGTAGGTTTGCGGCCTGTTGTCGGCTGATATCAATGGATGTCATAAAATATGTAGTTCATAACTGAACTGAACAGGTTTCTCATCCTACGACCAGCCACAGCAGGTCTGCAGACTGACAGAAAAAAAAAACCAATAGTCGTCGGTTATTTGTAAATAACCGACACATAATGTTATAGTTTCGGTTTTTAACAAATGACCGACATCTATTTCGTGTGGCGCGAAGGGCTTGGTTGTCGGTTATTTGTAGATAACCGACACTGATGGTGCCCAACATGGCACCCTTTCTGTGGCGTGAAGGGTTTGGTTGTCGGGTTCTTACCTAATAACCGACGCCTATAGTCCCATGATGGCACGTTTTCGGTGGCGCGCGAAGAGTTTGGGTGTCGGTTATAGAACCGACGACCAATGGTTGGACTTTTAGTGTCTCCCACATAGGTGTCGCTTATAAACCGACACTAAAGGCTTTAAATAACCGACACTAAAGGTAGGTTCTGTAGTAGTGAATAAAAGGAATTAGCACATAAATAAAAGATAATGGCTTTATGAGATATTGAATAACTAATACATGAGCAAAATTTTTCATACCATCTTCCTGGATGACTAGTCAAATTTTGAGGACAAAACTCCTATAAGAGGGAAAGGATGTTATAACATGGTTTCCCCATGTTTTAATATATTTGCTTGCAAATAAGGTATTATGAAGGACACATTAGAAAGATAGTTCACTATGTGTATTATTTAGAAAGTATGGGTTGAAAGTGAAAATACTCTATATGGGATGGATCTTGTGTAGTTTACTGCTTTTAATAATCCATTAATAGATATTGGATAAAGAAAGAGAGGAAAATCCAATAAAAAAGGAGATTTCTAAAAGTGACGGGAAATTGATATGTTAAATATGGAATTGTGTGGAATACTCTAAAAAGGAGATTTTCGTTCATAAATAAAGAATGGTGACTTTATTAATTATTTGACATTTGAAATGTAAGATAATATACAAGTTTCCAAAAGAAAATAAAGTGCATGGTTTGTTAGATAATTAAAAGAGTAATTCCTAGCCGTTATTGGCAACGCAATGTTTGGGGCATCAAACATGAATATCTTGGCCAAAATTTTGGGATACTTGAAAATAATAACGAAAAAGAAGAGAATCGTAGAATTTGGAAGAAAAATGACTTACCATGTGGAGTGTTCAATTAAATTAATAATATGCTAAAAGAGCAAGTTTTGTGAATAAATGTTACTCTAATAAATCCCAAAAAAATAATTTAAGGCTGGGAAAGACTTTATAGAGTTTCCATCCAAGTTTCATGGAAAAAGAATGTTCTAGTGACCTAGAGAAATTTGTAAAGACAAAGGGATCTACTAGAAATTAATGAATTATATGCCTTTTTGAAGAGAGAAAAAAAATCATCCAGAAGTATCTTTTTGACACTAAATCATGCCCTCAACAAAATTTAATCCTTAAAAGCTTTCCTTTAAAATCTGGGATCATTTAGTTGAATGGAGAGAGAGTTGTGATTTTTGTTATGTTTTTCCTAAAGTGGAAGGGATAACTCATAAAGCTATAATGTGTCACATTTAATGTGACTAGACTTTAGGGAGGCAAAATCTAACACCCTTTAATTTTTGCACTTGGTGTGGCCCTCATATTTGGAATCAACAGACTAGAGATCATTGCATACCTTGATAAAAAAGGGAAATAGGTGCATGCATGCCCTCTCTCTCCCCGACTCCTACTCTCTTTCTCTAGTCTCTCTCCCGCTAGGAGAACTACTCCTATGCCTTACTCTCACCAATCTGAGTTGTTTGGTTGGTGATTTAATGGCACTTGATGCCTTGGATACCAAGGGAGAATCATATGCCATGGTTCTCCATTGTTGTTTACCAAAGATGGAAGTCCTAATAGGACACCCCAATTGCTTTAAAAGGATCCACCTAATACTTTGCCTCTTCTCCAAAAAGCCACCCGCACTCGTAGCATGAAGGAAAGACCCAGATCTCCCTTATCTCCCTCACCGTCACCTCACGCATGAAGTCATGTGCCACTGCCATGAAGCCTAGCTCCATGCCTTCCCATCCTGGGATAATGTCGTGAGCAACTTTGCAAAACCAGCCAAGGACGAACAGCCAGTACTCGAGTTGCCCAACCCTCTTCCCCTCTTGTTTCCCCTACAATCTGGAAAGTATCCCCATCGTGACTACTGTTACTCTTCTCATGAAGGAGGAGAGAAGCAACTGTGTGATGGGAGGGGGGTTGAGTCAATCGGTCATCAAAATCAAACGACGGGGAAATAGACCGGCCGCCCCTATCTCAACCTTGCTTTTAGTTCAATCACCGCCAGTCTAGGATGAAAATTGGTGGAAGTGATGGATGACTTGGAAAAGGCACTCTCCAATTAGGAATCATTGTGTCAGACTAAGAAAAGATATTTCTACTGACGTGACAATGCCCTATTAGCTAGTTTGTGTTTATCTTACCAAATTGTAGAAAATTATTGGTAACTCAAATGAAAACAAAAGGTATATGAAAATTTATCATAAAAATTCAAGGAATATGAATATAATATAATTAAGACTTGATAATGCTTACTTTTTTCCAAAAGTGCATAAAGATACCACCAATAATGCATATAAATCCTAGTTACAAGCTTTTAATGGGTAATATTTACTCAAATGATATCAGTGGATAAAGCTTAACTTTTTTGGAAGAAAAGAGCATCCTGGATATATATTGGGGTTAAAAGTTCATATGTTGCTAAAATTAGGATTTCTAAAGTGGATAATTGATAATATGCATTAAGGTGGTGAGTAATGTACATAAACCTTATATTTGTATCCTAATCATGTTAAATGTGTTTCTTGAGATATAATATGAGAGTTTTAAACTTAATGATAATTTAACTTTACCATGATCATAATGATGATAAATTCAAGTTACTAAATGTGGATTATCATGCATATGAGTTAATTAGGGTTCTAAAGTTGAAGATGATAACTCAGACTAATCCAAGTGATCATACTGATAGGGATATGTTGGATATAGAAATTAGGGTTTCACCTAATGTTAAATATGTGATGAAAATAGGGTTTTATACCCTTATTCCTTGTCTAAACCCTAAACCCTAAAATAAGACCAAATAGGAATTAATCTAATTTAAGTGATGGTGAAAATTTAGGATTTATATACATTCATTTTAAATTTGGTTTCTTGGTTTTCTTGGTTGATTGGATAGTATGCTTGAAGTATATTATGCATGGTAATATGCATGTCTCACCATTGAGGTACATGGTTACATCTATGACCACACGCATTAGTTTGCCAACATTTTTTGAGGATTTTATCAAGGATCGAACAACTAAATTGTTGGATTTTGTTTAGTTTTGTTCAATTATAATGACACTATATGTATCACATGAAGTTGAGATTAAGTGAACAACATGTTAGTTCTTATTTGCAAGTATTTGATAGAATATATGTTTTTCATTTACTTGCACACTCTTACATGTACCCCACGTACATAGTATAACTAGTCATACTGATCTGTGCTTTTAGTTTCATAATGTTTTAGGTACATGCCAAATAAGATGATATCAAGTTGTGATGGACATACGAAAGTACTTGAAGACATTAAAGTTAACTAGTAAGGAGGATTAGCTAGTTACTTTTTCTCAGGTATTGTAACTCTCATGGTGAAAGTTCGTGTAAGCATTTTGTAAACAATAATTGTGAAACTATGAAATTAGTTTCTATGGCTTGTTATTTGGTTAAAATCTATAGCCTTGGGGAAAAAATTAGGAAATGGCCCTCATCTTTTTGGCCTTTTTTAATTGGAGTTGTTAAAAAGTGAGTTCGTTACATTTGGTATTAGAGCGGACTAAATGTAACTACCTCACTTTCCAGAAACCCCCAATTAAGGAAGGCCAAAAAGATGAGAGACATTACCTAAAATTTCTCCCGAGGATCCAGATTTTAATCAAATAACAAGCAATAGAAAATATTTTCATAGTTCTACAATTATTGTTTACAAAATGCTTACATGAACTTTTATCATGAGAATTACAATGCACGAGAAGAAGTAACTAGCTAATCCTCCTTACTAGTTAACTTTAATGTATTCAAGTACTTTCGCATGTCCATAACAACTTGATATCATCTTATCTAGCATGTACCTAAAATGTTTTCAAACCAAAAGCACAGATCAGTATAAGAAGTTATATTGTGCACATGGAGTGCATGCAAAAGTGTGTAAGTAAACTAACAACATTTATTCCATTATATACTTGCAAATAAGAACTGGCATGTTGTTCACTTAATCTCAACTTTATGTGATACTCATAGTGGATTAAAATTAAATACAACTAAATAAATATTCAACAGTTTAGTTGTTCAATCCTTGAGAAATCCTCAAAAAGTATGGACAAACAAATGTGACTAGTCATAGACGTAACCATGTACCTCAATGGTGAACCATGCAGATTATCATGCAAAATATACTTCAAGCATACTATCTAATCAATCAAGAAAACCAAGCAACCAACTTTAATCAACATGTATATAAATCCTAAATTATCCCCATCACTTTTATTAAATTAACCCTACTCATAGGGTTTAGCGTTTAGATAAGGAACAAGGGTATAAACCCTATTTGCATCGCATATTTAACATTAGGTGAAGCCCTAATTATTATATCCAACATACCACTTTCATTATGGTCACTTGGATTAGTCCAAGTTATAATCTTTAACTTGACAACCCTAATTACCCCATATGCATGATTATCAACATTTAGTAACTTAGATTTATCATCAGTATGATCATGGTCATGTTAAATTATCATTATGTTCAACATTATCAGATTATATCTTAAGAAACACATTTAACATGATTAGGATACAAATCTAGGGTGTATGTACATTAAACACCACCTTAAAACATACTATCAATTATCCACTTTGAAAACCCTAACGTTAGCAACATATGAACTGTGAATTCCAAAATATGTCCAAGACGCTCTTTTTATACAAAAAGGTTAAGCTTTATTCACTGATATCATTTGAACAAGTAATAGCCATTAAAATCATGAAACTAGGATTTATATGCATTAATGGTTGTATCCTTATGCACTTTTGGAAAAGTAAGCATAATCAAGTCTTAATTATATTTTATTCATATTCCGTGTAACTTTTGATCAATGTTTATGTATAACTTGTTTTCATCTGAGTCACCAATAATTTTCTACATTTTTTGTAAGATAAACACAAACTGACCAATAGGGAGTTGCCACGTCACATAAATACCTTTTCTTAGTCTGAAGTAGTGATTCTTGATTTGGAACGTGCCTTTGCCAAGTCAGCTATTGCTTCCAACTATTTCCATCCCAGTGAGGTGGTTCAACAAGGTCAGTTCAATAATGATCCAAAAGCAAGGTTGAGAGAGGGGCGGACGGTCTATTTCCCCGTCATTCAATTTTGCTGACCAAATGACTCAACCCCTCATCAGACTGTTGTTTTGCTTCTCCTTCATGTAAAGAGTAGTGGTAGCCATGGGGGGATGCTCGCTGGAGTAGAGAGGAAACAAGAGGGGAATAGGGTTGGGCGATTCAAGTATTGGCCGTTCGTCCTCGGATGGTTCTCACAAAATTTCTCATGAAATTATCCCAGACTAGGGAGGCGTAGAGGCCAGGCTTCATGGTGGTGGCACGGGGCTTCCTGTGTGAGGTGATGGTGAGGGAGAAAAGGGAGATATGGGTCTTTTATTTGTGATCCAAATGAGGGTGGCACTCTGGAGAAGAGGCAAAGTCTCAGGTGGCTCCTTTTATAGCATCAGGGGTGTCCGATAAAGGCTTCCATCTCTGGTAAACACCCCTGGAGAACCATGGTGGCTGATCCTCCATTACTTCATAGACAACACACCAAGTGTTGTTAAATCACCACCCAAACAACTCGGCTTGGTGAGAGGAAGTCATAGGAGTAGTTCTCCTAGTGAGAGAGAGAGAGAGTAGAGAAAGAGAGTCGGGTGGGGAGAGAGATGGCAGATATGTGCATGTTTCCCTTTTCGAGTAGAGGTAAATGATGGCCTCTAGTTTGTTGATTTCAGATCTAAGGGCCACACCAAGTGCCACAATTAAAGGGCATGAGATTTTGCCTCCCTAAAGTCTAGTCACATTTAATGTGACTCATTATATCTTTATCAATTATCATTCCACTTTAGGAAATCTCTTACAAAAATCATAACTCTCTCTTCTTTCAACCAAATGATCCCAGATTTTAAAGGAATGCTTTGAGGATTAAATTTTGGTGCGAGCATGATTTGGTGTCAAAAAGATACCTATAGATACCCTCTTTTTCTCTCTTCAAAAAGGAATACAATTCATTAATTTCAAGTAGATTCCTGTGTCTTTAAGAATTTCTATAGGTCGCTAGAAACATCCTTTCTCTATGAAACTTAGAGAGAAACTCTCTAAAGTCTTTCCCAAACTTATATAATTTTGTGGGATTTATTGGTATATTCACAAAATTTTCTCTTTTAGAATATTCTTAATTTAATTGCACACTCCACATGGTAAGTAATTTTTCTTCCAAATTATAGAGCTATCTTCTTTTCATTATTATTTTCAAGAATCCCAAAAGTTAGGATGGGATATTCATGTTTGATGCCCCAATATTGCATTTCCAATAATTGCTAGGAATTACTCTTTTAATTATCTAACACATCATGTACTTTATTTTCTTTTGGAAACTTGTATATCATTGTACATTTGAATTGTCCAGTAATTAATAAAGTAACCATTCTTTATTTATGAATAAAACTCTCTTTTTTAGAGTATTACACATAGTTCCATATTTAACATACCCATTGTTCATCACTATTAGAAATTTTCTTTGTTATTGGATTTTCCTCTCTTTTTCTTTATCCAAAATCTATTAATGGATTATTAAAAGTAGTAAACTACACAAGATCCATCTTGTATGGAGTATTTGCACTTTCAAATCATGATTTCTAAACAAGGCACATAGAAACCATCTTTCTAATGTATCCTTGATAATACATTATTTGCAAGATAATATATTAAAACATGGGAAAAACCAGGTTATAACATCCTTTCCCTCTTACAGACATTTTCTCCTCAAAATTTTACTAGTCATCTAGGAAGATGATATGAAACAATTTCCTCATATATTAGTTATCCAATATCTTATAAAGCCATTATCTTTTATTTATGTGCAAATTCCTTGTATTTCTTTAATTTGTGTCACAAGGACCTTTTTTTCAAGAAACTAGCCTCATGGGCCATGGGTTTCACCCATGCCACTAAGGTGACATTATTATTCCACCAATATAGCATTATTCATTAAATTTATATCATTCAATTTTACCAAAATTGAGGATATTACATTCACCCCTCCTTAAAAGGAATTTGTCCTCAAAATTCAAGCCTGATAAGCTTAAGGTGAATGATAACTCTTCTCAGTTTCAAACATTAGGGTTAGCAACCCTTCTTAAACAAATTTCCTTGACATTCACATTCCTCATTTATATCAGGGATTGGCACTTGAATTCATTTCAAGGCATAACCACATCCTTAATATTTACATGATATCATTCCTTGGTGATTACATTTTCATATGTGGTTTTAATTTCACTTGGTGATTATCTTTGCACCTAGGTTTCCAACCTATTATTCATTTATTTTCACATAAGGGTGAGGTAGAACCTCCAACCCTAGGTCATGTCATTAAAATTTCAATTTAGGATATTCATTCTCATATCTCAATTTTAAGCATAACATGTCGCCACCCAATCTCTCTCACTCAAAATAAAATGAAATAAGTGTATGGCTACAGTCGAAAAATGAAGTCCATCCCATTATAAGAGCAGAGATGGTATATCCACACATTATCTCCATGTTTCACATTTTAGGTTCCAAACTATGAATACTTTTATTTATACAAGATTTCATAAGTCAAGTGCCTTTCTTACCGTTGAATTTGTGCACACTTCCATTTAAGATTTCTTATATCTTAAATTTACACCTCAAGTACTATGAGACTTTGCCACTTCCTTAAGCTCTTTATGGGTATAGGTACTTTCAGAGTGATCTCATCCTTATGGATCTAGGGAGTACCTCTCACATTCACCCATTGGTCTTATGAACATCATAAAGGTGGCCAATCTCCTGAGACATGGGCTTTGGGTAAGCATAGATATTACCTCCTAACCATATGGTCTTGTGCATTAAGGGAACAATCAACTCCTAATCCCATCAGTCCCACGTACCTTTGGTATACCTTAGGATTAACTTATGGCTCTACCTTCCCAAGGGTTTCTTTGAGATATCACAACTTCAACCATTTTCAATCACATTATTTTCATATGTAATTCTTTAAATCGGATTTCTTCCATCTCTTATGATGCTCATTGTGCATTTTATATCCCCTAAATGGACTCATGGTGACTTTCTCTTTCAGGCTCTCTCTCATACTGTCAGCCACTTCCATAGTGACTTTTACTCATATTCCATAGAGATGGCATAGTAGGTTTCAAATAATCATACTCAATACATGTGCTTTTATATCATATATCCTTAATTATCCACCCTTGAGGCGATAGTTAAGGTTACCTCAATCTTTAAATTGATTCAATCAACTTACCTTTCTAGGAAAGGTCCTAACCTTGGGAGTCCTCTTGGCTCATAGGAGGAAGTTAGGTTCTCTAGCCTACCCTGAGGTCTAAGGTTTTGCCTACCCCATTTGTCCTTTTCCTACTCTTGGGTTGACCCACCCCTGGTGGGGACACCAACCCCAACAGTTGAGATAAGGGTTTCATATGATCATCTTTTTATGCAACCTAAATAAAAATTTCTTATTTTAACCTCAACATCCTTATCTTCTTTTTTCAATGGTGTGCCCTCTCTAAGGGTATCCTCTTTATGGAGAGCCCTCTCCAAGGATTTTGGTCCCTGTAGTGGACATTCATGCATACACTTTCCTTGGTAAGACTAATCATCAACCATCCCCATGTGATGACTTTATTCACCGGATGCTCTTTTACTCACCAGAGATCGATATAGGGTTTGATTAGGTTACATCTATAAATGTGTTATTCATAGGTTGCTTATGCTATCCTAATACATTTCTCATTAATGCTTTTATTTCACATGCACATATGCATGGGAGACCAGGTCACCTAACTCATTTATACATTTTGTATTATAACTTCTCAACTTTTATTTGCCCAATCTCTATGGTATACCCACTTGTTGGGGGTAGTCATACTCACTCTCTAGGAGTACTTCAATGATGTACACACTCACTGAGGGTAACCTTCAATTGTACCAACTTGATGGGGATGTCCATAATATTGTACTCACTCGTTCGGAGTATGTCACCCACATACCCTCTCTCTGGGGTAGTTTCCATAGCATACCCACTCATTGGGGGTAGCATGCTTATTTCCTACAGGCAATCTCAATGACATACCTACTCAGTGGGGGTAGTTGCAATTGCATACCCACTCACTTGGGGTACGTTTAATAACACACCCACTCACTAGGGGTAGTCTTAATAGCTTACCCACTCACTGGGGGTATTCTCTATTCCTCCATTCCCCCAGAGATAGCATTAGGACGATGGACAAGTTATATTCATGTTTTTCATTTTCATGTATAACCCTTGGTTATTCATGTTTCCCATGTATATTCAAATTATTTCCACATACATCATGCATAAATTTCTCCACATTCACATATGGACATTTAGGTCGCATATACTCATTTGCATTTTTCTTAGTTCTCATTACTCTTACCCTAATTAGGGTTCATATGGGTGGGATTTCCATTTTACCCATCGTACTCCCATTTCCCAGGATTAGGGTTTTGGGTTTGGGTTATAGAGACTACACACTTGTTGTTAGGGTTTCTATGTCCCTTGACCCACTAGGGTCATCCCAACCCAACTCTAGTTCCATCTAGAGTTGACCCTTGTAATTCATAGAACCATTTTTATTACTTCATTATTATTTATGTATTGCATGTAGAGTATCAATTCCACAGTACATGTACATTGTTATTTCCACATTACATGTACATTATTATATCCACACTACACATACATTAATTGGTGGAGGATGCCTTCTTATCAAAAACCCTAACTTGACATGAGGATGGAAGTATCTTTTAGGATTTATAAAGCAAGAGGATGAGAATTTGATGAATCAAGAAGAGAAGAAAACCTAAAGGTATTTTACCTCTTGTAAAATCATCCAACTTTGGCCAGGCATGATGCACAGGCCCGAGAGTCCTCATAAGATAACTAGCGGTGCGAGAGGAAAGTATTTATATCCCTTGGGTCGTGGTCCCTTCTAGACACCATCGTCTTTAGAAAATATCCTAATAATTCATTCATATTTTTACAGAATACTTGAAATTATAAACTATTAACTATTATTTAAAAAATATCACACTCTTATAACAAATGTAACGACCTCACTTTTCAAAAAATCCTAACAAAGGAAGGCCAAACAGATAAGAGCCATTGCCTAACATTTTTCCCAAGGATCCAAATTTTAATCAAATAACAAGCAATAGAAAATAATTTCATAGTTTCACAATTATTATTTACAAAATTATTATATGAACTTTCATCATGAGAATTACAATGCATGAGAAGAAGTAACTAGCTAATCCTCCTTACTAGTTAACTTTAATTTCTTCAAGTACTTACGTATGTCCATCACAACTTGATATCATCTTATCTAGCATGTACCCAAAACATCGTGAAACCAAACGCACGGAACAATATAACAAGTTATAATGTGTACGTGGGGTGCATGCAAAAGTGTGCAAGTAAACTAACAACATATATTCCATCAAATACTAGAAAATAAGAATTGCCATGTTGTTCACTTAATCTCAACTTTATGAAATACTCATAGTGTCATTATAATTAAACAGAACTAAATAAATATCTAGCAATTTAGTTGTTCAACCCTCGAGAAATCCTCAGAAAATACTGGCAAACTAATACGAGTAGTCATAGGTGTAACCATGTACCTCAGTGGTGAGCCATGCAGAATATAATTCAAGCATACTATCCAATCAAGAAAACCAAGACACCAACTTTAATGTGCATGTATATAAATCCTAAATCATCACCAGTGCTTTAATTAGATTAAACCCGTCTCGGTCCTATTCAAGGGTTTAGGGTATAGACAAGTAATAAGGGTATAAACCCTATTTGCATCGCATATTTAACATAAGGTGAAACCCTACTTACCATATCCAACATATCCCTTTCATTATGATCACTTTGATTAATCTGAGTTATCACCTTTAACTTCAGAACCCTTATTACCTCACATGCATGATTCTCCACATTTAGGAACTCAAATTTATCATCATTATGATCATGGTCATGTTAAATTATTATTATGTTCAACATTGTCAGATTATATCTTAAGAAACGCATTGAACATGATTATGATACAAATCTAGGGTTTATATACATTAATCACCACCTTAACACATATTATCGATTATCCACTTTAGAAATCCAAATTTTACCAACAGATGAACTGTTAATCCAAAAATATGTCCAAGATGCTCTTTTTATCCAAAAAGGTTAAGCTTTATCCATTGATATCATTTAATAAGTTAATAGCCATTAAAATCATGAAACTAGGATTTCTATGCATTAATAATTGTATCTTTATGAACTTTTGGAAAAGTAAGCATTATCAAGTCTTAATTATATTAGTATTCATATCCCTTACATTTTCGTTATCAGTTTTCATATATAACTTGTTTTCATCTGAGTTAACAATAATTTTCTACAATTTTTGTAATATGAACATAAACTGGCCAATAGGGTGTTGCCACGTCAGTAGAAATATGTTTTCTTAGTCTAACATGGTGATTTTTGATTGGAGCGTGCCTTTTCCAAGTCATCCATGGATTACACCTATTTCCATCCTAGATCGAAAGTTCAACAAGGCCTTTTTTAAAATTGAACCAAAAGCAAGGTTAAGAGAGGGGTGTCTGGTCTATTTCCCCGTCATTTGATTTTGCTGACCGAATGACTCAACCCCCATTAGATTTTTTGGTTCAACACATATTCCACCATCACCATATCGTCCATGAGGTACCTTCCCATCACCATATCATGCAAGTAGACAATGGTGGTTAATCAAGTTGTCCTTTCTTGAATGATTAATATAATGATGGAATATACTTCCTAACATTTGACTGAACTCTAATGTATTGACTGGAGGTCATCATAGTCATGATCTATGCTTTCTTATGCTAAACTTGAAATGCTCTTAATTGCTAAGGTAATCCTGCAATGTTATCATGTGAACATCTTTCAGTTCTTTAATGCAAATTATGTTGAGCCTATGTATCACATGTGTGGTGATGTTTGGTGAACCTTGTTATAAGGTATAGAAGATAATGATGTACTTGCATGAAATGATATGATGGTCTTAATGACCTTGGGCATGGTTGAGCCATGAATGAGGTGTAATCCTCTTATGTTGACAAGGGTTGATACCATGTGATATTGTGCTAAGGATTTATATCATGTGATAGTATGATGACAAGTATAGTCTCAAGAATGGCAAGAAAATAGTATCATGTGATGATGATTTGATGATAATTATAATCTCTTGATTGGCAGGTGAATACTACTATGTAATGTTGAGGTGAGAAATTATGCCACATATGTTTTATATCTTCTGAAGTTACAGCAATGTTTGGTAGATATGAATTAGGGTTTGTATGTCCACTTGTTTGATGCAGCCTTAATTGACCCAATTGGAGATAACTAATCAAGTGAAACTCTAAAGTAGTGCCTTGTGCTATAGAACCATCTTCAATGTCAAAACTTGCTGGATGGTGAAACGAGTATTCTTAAGGGAAACTAGGAGTGCATAGTGTTGAGTATGTGGGGGTGGAAAGTTGAGGATATATCCTTTTCATCCACAATTGCAGGTTATGGAGGATAATTGTGGTCATGCCTCAAATATTTTGAAATGTGAAAGGCAGCAGTATAACTGCAGGTGCTTCTTATAGAATGGCCATGTGTGAGCCTATTCTCTAGTGTCGTGACCTATACAAAGGGCGGACTAGTCGTTAGCAACTTGACTATATGTTGTTGTATCGGTAGCATTGACTGATATGTCACTACTTTTCTACTCGTACTGAATGAGGGGGTGTGATCTTAGGATACTGGCACTCCTAGATCTTGTACGGAACCGAATAGCCCTTCACAGGGGTTGGTTGGACTTTGGATGGTATGATTCAATTCCCCAGTGCGTAATAAAAGATGTAAGATGGTCGTGTAGCATATCGGTTTAGGGTTATACACAACGCTTTATATTGGATGATAACCCTTGTTTGCTTTCTTTTCACTGAGATCATGTATAGTACAATAAGAGATGATTGATATGCTTATGTGGTAGTTATTCTTGTGTTGTAAATATGCTTATGTTGTCAGATATATTGACACTGATAGTTAAGATGATGCTGCTAGCTATGTTTAATATTGCAATCCATGCCTATGTAATTAGAAATGCTTAAACTACTAATCATGCATATGCAGTTAGTTGTGCTATGATGTTAGTTCTACTTATGATATAGATTTGTTCCCTTTATTTGACATGCTAATATTGATATTCATGTTATGTTACTAGACATATTCATGATATCAGGGATGCTTATGCCACTAGATTGCTTGTGTTGTTAGCAAGGCATATGATGATAGTCATATTAATTATGATAATTGTTATTAGATGAAAATTTGATGAATTTTGAGTAGATATCTATCCAAAGGAATGGATCTATCTGTTACATGTATATACATTGATCATCATACTTGTTTCTAATAATTTTTTCTTAATCTATTTAGCATAATTGAATTGTTCAATCTATTCAATTGATTATTAAATACTCCAACTACTCCGTTATCTATTGTTTAATGTGATGTAATCAATATCTATTGGAGAGAGTTATATCTCTCGCTGGGACTGGGTCTCACCTTGTGGGTCACCACATCTTTTTAGGTGATCGACAGTCATGGAAGAATATTCATAGCAACAAAGAGAATCTAAGGTGATGAACCCTAGAGATGGTCGTTTAGTTGTCTAGTGTGTCCTAGAGTTGTCCATGTACTCTCAGGTCTAGGTGAAAATTTTACATATGATGTTTTGATTTAAACGAGCTTTCAATAGCATGTTGACGCTTGTATATGTGAAATATGTCAATAGTGTTCCTTTGTAAAGTTTATATTGTAGTTGAGGCTAGATGGCAGTTGTAAAGGTTATTGAGCCTTTTGTAAATATTCATGAGCAATTGGGAAATGTTGAAATCAGTTTTAATTTACCCTATTGTCTGGGTTTGTGTTTAATTAATGAGTAATTGTGTTTTGTGTTTTGTGTTTTGAGTAATATCGTTTAGTGTAATAGGTTCTCACAAGTTGGTGTTATAGCTTTACGTTCACTAAGTATACATGGATACTTGGATTTAGGACTAGGATGATGTCTAAGTTAGTAATATGATATAAAAACATGGTGCATACTGCCTAATCTCAGTACTTGGATGCCCTGGCCAAGTATTCAGATATTGAAGAAAAGGTAAGTATGGAACTCTTAGATTGTTATCTTTCTAATTACTTTGATGAAGTAGTCATTTTGAGACAATCTAAAGAACATAACAAATTAGAGATCACGGTGTAGATATCTCATTTAAGACTGGGAAAGACTTTAAAGAGTTGTGCTCCAAGTTTCATATAGAAATGATGTTTCTAGTGACTTAGAGATATTCATAAAGATAAAGGGATATACTTGAAATTAATGAATTATATGACTTTTTGAAGAGAGAAAAAGGGGGCACTATATTTATCTTTCTGACACCAAATCATGCCCGCACTGAAATTTAATCATCAAAAGCATTCCTTTAAAATTTGGGTCATTTTGTTGAAAGGAGAGAGAGTTATGATTTTTGTAAGGTTTTTCCTAAAGTGGAAGGGAGAATTGATAAAGTATCTTCACATTTAATGTGACTAGAATTTAGGGAGGCAAATCTTGCACCCTTTAATTATCAGAATTGGTGTGGACCTCAAATCCAAAACTGGTGGACAAGAGGTCATCGCCTGCCTCTGGTCAAAAAGGGAAAAAGGCACATATCTACCCTCTCTTTCCCCAACCCCTACTATCTTTCTCTAGTCTCTCTCTCACTAGGAGAACTACTCCTATGCCTTCCTCTCACCAAGCTGAGTTTTTGGGTGGTGATTTAATGTCACTTGGTGCCTTGTCTACAAAGTAAGAGAAGATCAATCACCATGGTTCTCCACTAGTGTTTACCAGAGATGGAGCCTTAATCAGACACCCCAATTGCTATATAAGGAGAAACCCGAGACTTTGCCTATTCTCCAGAGAGACAACCGCACTCGGAGCCTGAAGGCAAGACCCAGATCTCACTTTTCTCCCTCACCATCACCTCATACAGGAAGCCCTACGCTACCTCCATGAAGCCTGACCTCCAGGCCCTCCAAGTGTGGGATAATGTCATGTGCAACTTCACAAGAACCAGCCGAGGACAAACGACTAGTCCTCAACTCACCCAACCCTCTTCCCCTATTGTTCCCCCTCTACTCTGACAAGCATCGCTGTTGTGGCTACCACTACTCTTTGCATGAACGAGGAGAGCAGAAATAAGATGAGAATTACATCATAACATATCAAACTTGAATATTTGGTAACTATAAGAGAAAGATACGACACCATGAAACCTAAATCTGAATACACAAAAGCTAAAGGGGAGTTCTTGAAGCTATAATTCTATAAGATAATAAAGTGAAAGACATATAAGTTTGTTCTAATAAAGTGATTCAGGGTATGATGGAGATGACTCATGTGATAAAAATAATATGAGAAGATGAATGACAACAATGGTAGATGAATAAAGTGGAACCTAAGTTAATCTCAAACCAACATGTGTGTGTAAGAATGTGTTAATGTAAAATCTTCATGACATGTGAAAGAAATCAAGGGAGAGGCTCCTTGTTTAATGAAGAAAATATAGAATATGATAATTTCCTTGACCAGTGACATGAGAGGACATATACAAGAATGATGAATAGTCAATGAGAAAAGAGTAATGAGATATGATAATCTTAATAATTCCTATGCCAATGCCAAGGAACTCAAGTTGTAAAAAGTTAAAATGATACATAAAAAGTGTAACCTTCATGGGAAAAATAGAATTGGTCACCCTTTTTCTAGTGACTCGTGGACGATGTTACAGTGATGTGGGAAGTGTGTTTCCCTTTATGTTTCTTATTTTTTAAGTGAATCCTTTATGTGGATATTATGTCACTAGGTACATGTGGATTTGCTGAAATCTTGGGGATGGATATATTGATATGATGTGTTGTTTCCTTGGACTATAGTTCTAAAATCTTTATGTTTTGTAATGAACATGTCTTTTGATCCTTCTGAGAGTTAGGGGGATTCCTCCTATATGTTCATAGTTGGTTATGATGTTGTAGAAGTGGATGAAACCAGGTTATGAGTTCTTTATAGCACATGTAGTGGATACCAAGGTAATGAATCCTAGTATCTAGAGTGTATTAGTTATATATGAGTTAAAGATATCTATTAGATGAGTTTTCTAGTGTTCCTCTTCAATAGAAAGAGTTGATGTTGATCCTCCAAGCCTTGTTTGGGAAAATAAGAGTGATTCTATAATGTTGTGTATGGTTTGATGATAGTTGGGAAAAACCACTATCCAGTATAGATGGTTTCTTGATCAGCATACTCGTTCTATCGTTTTCCTTTAAAATAAACCTAGGATCAGAATATCAATGGATGAGAGTTAGAGTGGATGACATAAGTTACATGACCATGATGAGTTTAGGGTTATGTCATTTAGACTAATTAGTGTATCAATAGCATTCATAAATAGGAGGAATAAAGTAATCATGTTATGTCTCATAAGTTGTGACAAGCTTTGAATGATGACATCTCAAAGTATTTCAGAAACGGTCAGTAGCATGGTTAATATCTTTGCTAAATCTAAAGAATGTTGAAGCAACTATATGTGTGACAAGTTCAGCAAGAGTGATTTGGGGGTTAACTAGTGTACCTTCATGGAGTTATGGTACATCTTTAAGTGGGTTGTGTGAACCCTGGTAAGATGAAGACAGTTTTTTTGCCCTACCCCTAACAAGGTCAATCAGGAAGTTATATTTGATTACAGTTGCAAACAAGTGTATGATACTTCAACTAGATAGATGTCTAGTCCATCATTGAGGTGATTGAAGAATCTTACAAGTACATGTGCCTTATAGTTCCTAACAATTAGGGGATACCCACTTTATTGATTGAGTTCTAATTACAACAAGGAGCATAGATATGAAACCTTGTAAAGTTACATTTGATAAGAGATACATGATGTTCTATGTTTGGTAAGAACTAGAATGTATGCCCTCTGATGTGTGGTACAACAAATAGTATAGTCTAGGATTATAGTTAGAGTCCCAAGTTGAAAGGTACTACAAGACATGTATTGGTGGCACAATAGTTCTTATGTTGAACCAAGGTGACACATGCAAGAGTTGAGGGATAAGAATATGTCTTCTATGAGAATGATGTGACATCACCATGTTATGAAAGTAACCATATGTAAGACTTAGGATGACGTGCATGACAAGTTTCCATCTGTGTGTACCTTGGATTTTGAGGGTGAAATCCCTATTAGGGGTTTATGGTTGAGCGACCCCTAACTTTTCTTAAAGTGTTAAAAATGCTTAATTACAATAATTGAATGCTTATAACTCTAATTTAACCTTGTGATATGTTTTGGAATCATAATACAAGCTTCAGTTTTAAATTTGGTCCAATTTAGACATTGTTTGTGCAAGTTACATTTTGGACTTTATGCAATTTACCCGATTGAGAGGTATATTTGCAATTTTTTACTTGAATTATGGTCCTTGAATCTTCCCTTATCATTCTTGAGATTTCGATCCATGGGGTGCTCAATTGTACCTTGGTTTGGAGGTGTTTTCTTCAAGGGTATTTTAGGGTTTACCCCTTTATGGATGAGCTACCTTTAGGAGCTATCAACCAATGGTTTATTTTCTTGGCTTGCAAATTCAACAAATGGTGCCTAAGAAGGTCTCCATGAATGGTGTGGCATCTTCTTGCATGGTTTCGTATATATCCTTATAGTTTAAGGCCATGGACACATGAGGAGCTACTTGTACACCTCATGCTTCTTCTCTACATTATCCTCCAAGCTTTATATATCTAACCTTAAGCTCCCAAATGAAACTTTTGCTCTCTACCACTTCCCTCCTACTAAGAGAATTGTCCTTCCTCTTTTTATCTATGGACCTGTTGTTCAAGGAAGAAGAAGGTGTGGATCTTCTTGGTAGAAGCATTTAGGGTTACAAATAACTTTTTTTAGGGTTTCTAAAGCTCCTTCTTGGTGATTTTGACCTAAATGAGTAAGTATCCCCTTATTTCCTCCATTTATTTCTCTTTTATTCTTCCTCCTACCCATATCTAGGTCAAAGCCTTGCTTTTCCATGGTACAAGTTTCTCTATAACTCAAGAATCTACCTTTCTTTCTTCTTCTTTTAGGGTTTTGCTTCCTTGTGGAGAAGGGTGCCTACTTGTCCAAATTCAGATCCATATCTTGGGTTTTCTTCCCTTCTTTACTCAAGTTACTTGCTTCTAGAAGTCTATTCTTCTCAGTACATGTGCATTTTATAACCCTCTTTACTTATATTTTTACTATAAGCTTGTTAGCTCATATTCTTGCTTAAAATGGTGATTTAAGCCTTAAGAAGCTAAGCTTGTTTGGGATTTCAATTTTTATGGTGTTTCCTATTTTGTTTCCACTTATATATGAACTTGTACTCATGTGCACCTTCTTCCTAAGGAAGGAGATGATTTAGTTCATGTTGGTATCAGTACTGATGGTGCTAAGTACCTATCAACAAATGGTCCATATTAGGGTTTCTAGGTTGTTTTCTTCTCTAAACACATGACTTGATGGTGTGATCTTCATGACAATCGAAGGTGGTGACCAAGGGTGATGAATGATGGTGTGAATTGATAGTCACACCTTAGTTTAGTGTTAGGCTCTCTTAGAATCTCAATGAGCAATAGTTTGATTCTCTAATGATGCTATCAATCAATGATGACATTATCTTAATATCCAATGGTGTTAAATGAATATAGTGTTGATCTTATCAACTGATGGTGACCTAAGATGTCACAACCAATGGTATATCAGGTCCGATTAAAATTTATCTTCAATTAAGCCATAAACCAATGGTTTCTTGGTTCAATTGATCTAATGGTTAGACTTATGTTCCAATGGATGATTTTGAAATATGAACCTGATCCAATTGTTAAGATCTAACACATCTTCATATAATAGTTCTGAACAATGGACTTAATCCAATGGTTGAGATTGTATGATTCAATATCCAATGGTTTGGATTGAAACCTATAAGTATTAAATGTGATTTCTAATAATCAGAATTTGATGGTTCCCCTCATGTGATCAATTTAAGGGACTTGGTTGTTGACATAATGACTTGCTTAAAATATACAACTTATGATATGTTTTTGTTCTATGTTTTCCACATCATCTTTTCACAAGTTATCACACACAAATTTGATTCATTTTGATATCACTTAGCCTCTTTTCATATTACTTTTGCCATCTTTAGGTTACTTTACTTATCGCATAACTTGCATTGCAGATATGTTCCAAGAAAGACTGAATTGCAGAGTTTAATTCTGCTGAAATAGCAGAATGCATGACATGCATGTTAAAGGCATGACGTGCAATATTTCAGAAGAGTTTTCAATTCACCCAGACAGCAAAATGCACTCGGTCCTTGAGCACGGCGTGCGAGTTTCCAGAAAAGTGTAGAAAAGCAAATGCACGGCGTGCACCTGGAGCGTCAAACAAACCAAAATCTACTGGAAAGTCGCACAGCATGCATTACTACAGCGCACGCCATGCATAGTACATTCTGGAGCAACTGTCGAAGCTTTTGCACGGCGTGCACTTGGAACGCACGTCGTGTCACTATCAATTTTAGAAATTTGAAAGTTACGATCTTTTGTTTAAAATGAAGGGGGAACTTAATGGGCGGTTATCTACAGTAATAATAAAAAGTTCTCTCATCCCAGAGCAAGCCTAGAGCATAGGAGGGTGATTTTGAGGAGAAAGGAGGTGGTTTCTGTTGGGTTTTTTGGGAGACAGAGAAGGCAGGGAAAACAAAAAATTTCTTCTCCCAAACCCAGAATAAAGGAATCACATCAACGTCTATACAATAGGAAGGATGGTTTGTAGAGGCGTACCTTGTCCCGAGGCTTGCTCGGCGATGTTACCTCATGGCTTGTGTGGTATTCACCTCCGGTCTTGGATGGTGTCTGTGCAGCTCCCCGTCTCACCGGGACTGTCGGGATTGACATTTTTTCTCCGAGTGAAAGAAGTCTCCCGCCTCTGCAGTCGTCCACACAAACCACCTCGAACTCCGATCTCCTTGTCCTATAAGGAATCGGAAGAAGTCGTACCCTCATGTTGCCGTACTAGTCACCGACACACTCTCCTGCCACCAGTCGCTTTTCTGCAGTTGGATTTCCCTTGTTGTGCCTCCCTTATCGGGTAGCACTTGCTCGGGCTCTCTTGGTTACCACAACCAAAGAGAACGGCAACTTTGCATAGGAACTGGTGTTCTGAGTTGTACTTTGAGAAGCCCCCAACACCCCTATATATAGGGGGGTAATGGTATAGGGTTCTCTACCCTGGGCAATGTGGGATTAAAGAAGGAGTAGAAGGGTTTGAGATTTTCCACAAAACAACCAAATGTGCCACCTGAACCGATCGTTTCAATAGTGAACTGATCGGTTGGGGACCTGAACCCGTCGGTTCACACCTGAATTGATCTGTTGGGGCACCTGAGCTAATCTGTTCACTTCTGAAACAATCGGTTCACTGCCCTGGTTAGTTCCCAATTTACTTTTCCTCTTTTGTTTCAAATTGATCCAAATACCAACCTTTTTTCCAATCAAATTGGACAAGTGAAACGAAGAGAAATTTCTTGCCAACCTAACTTTCCCAACTTGCTCGTTTGGACCAGTTGATCCGAACGGTTCAACCCTTGAACCGGTCGGTTCAACCTGTCTTGAGCCAATCCGTTGGGAGTGAAGTCTGTGCAAAAACAGTCAATTGCAGTTTCAATCAATCTGATACTCTAATCAATCGGTCCAACACCTTGAACACTATGATATTGAGCTATCAATTGATTGATTGTTTAATTGAACTACTAAACTCCTTTAGTAATCAATCTAAACATCGTTTGTGGATAAACTCCTCTTCCAGGTTAAATTCTATGTGTGTGACCCTACAGGTCCATTTCACGTTGGCAGTGAAAGTCCATAACACTTATGACTTCACAAGAAAAGAGGTGCCTAGTCACACATCAGTGCTACCCAAGTGAAATAGAAAGTTGGAGAACAACTCTCAATCCTACATTTGTGGATGGTGTTACAGTGAATGTATAATTTCTTTGTCACTAATGTCCTGAATGAACTCAAGGCATGGTACAGTCATCCTTTCGACGTTCATCCATTTCCTTGATCTTTGAGAAGACTGGGTGAGATGTGTGTGACATCAATATCACATATTGATTCACACATGCATGTGCATGACTTTCTCAATCCTACTCATCAAGTGGCCATGGACATCAAACTCCCTTAGGAGGGACAAATCCCATATCTAGCACTCACCCCTTAAAAGCCCCATGTGTCAAAGTCACCCAATCATCACCTTTATAACAACCCATGTTTCAGGACTGCGTTTGATGATGTCAAAGTGTACCCAATGACATGTGTTGAGTGTAGTGATTTCAGGTCAAAGAATCACACTCACCACCATCACTGTGAGAGTTGAATGTGACTACCAAATCATGGTTCCATGTGTCACTCTCATGGTAGGTCTGTCCAGTGCACTTGTTCTCTAACAAGTACCTATCTGCTTGGTTTGATATCAATATATCACCACTAATGAGATTATTTCATTAACCAATACACAATCTAGTCTTTAGTGTTATTGATGTCTATGGTTATTTCCACAATAACAACTGACTAGGGACTAAACAAGAATGTATACTCTTAACATCCATATGATCTCATCGTTTAGGTCCTTAACCTAAAAGCATATGGCATTGAGTAAAACAATTCTTTAGACATCTATCATGTTACACTATCATCTCAGAAATAGTTAAAACATATAGATCGGAAATTGCCTTTATTTATTATTCAAATCATTTACAAAGTATCCCATTACAATGATCACATGACTTGCTCTATGGACATACATACCAAAAGACTCCCACTTGCACTTAGATCCAATCACCTAGGAACCTCAGTCCTTGTGACTTAGCATGACCATCATGCTTCTGCTGAGAAAGGGCCTTAGTCAGTGGATCAACTATGTTGTCTTGAGTTGGTACTTTGCAAATCTTCACATCTCCGCATTGTATGATCTCTAGTATAAGATGGAAGCGTCGTAGTATGTGCTTGGACCGCTGATGTGATCTAGGCTCCTTAGCTTGAGCAATAGCTCCATTATTGTCACAATAAAGATCAATTGCATCACAGCTACTGGGAACTACACCAAGTTCAGTGATGAACTTACTGATCTACACAACTTCATTTTCTGCATGTGAAGCAGCAATATACTCGGCCTCTATAGTAGAACCGGCAATTGTTTCTTTCTTGGAACTCTTCCAGCTCACAGCTCCATTGTTTAGGCAAAATAAAAATCCTTATCACGATATGTAATCATCTTTGTCGGTTTGGAAGCTTGCATCGGTGTAACCCTTTACTACCAGTTCTTCCTCGCCGCCGTATACAACGAACTGAGCCTTACTCCTTCACAAGTACTTGAGGATGTTCTTTACGGCTGTCCAGTGAGCATCCCCGGGATCTGACTAGTACCTGCTCGTCATGCTGAGGGCATACAAGACATCTGGGCATGTGCACAACATAGCGTACATGATCAATCTGATGGCTGATGCATATGGGATCCCATTCATACGCTCCCGCTCTTCACAATATTGGGGACATTGAGCTCTAGAGAAGGTGACTCCATGTAGCATAGGGATGTTGCCTCTCTTTGAGTTCTCCATGCTGAACCGCTTCAGTACTTTGTCAATGTACGTGCTTTGACTTAGTCTGAGAAGCCTTTTAGATCTATCTCTATTGATCTTAATACCTAGAATGTAGGATGCTTCTCCTAAGTCCTTTATTGAGAAAGTATTCCCAAGCTAAGTCTTTACCTTCTCTAAGGCTGTGACATCATTCCCCATCAATAGTATGTCATCTACATACAATATAAGGAATGTGGTCGTGCTCCCACTAACCTTCTTTTACACACAAGGTTCATCTTCATTTGAATAAAGCCAAACACTTTGACTTCCTCATCAAATCGAAGATTCCAACTCCAAGATGCTTGCTTCAGTCCATAGATTGACCTTTGTAGCTTACAGACTTTATTAGCTTTCTTTGGATCTACAAAACCTTCAGGTTGTGTCATGTACACATCCTCATTTATATTCCCAATAAGGAATGTGGTTTTAACATCCATTTGCCAAATCTCATAGTCATAGTAAGCCGCAATAGCAAGCATGATCCTGATGGACTTAATTATGGCAACTGGAGAAAAAGTTTCATCATAGTCAACACCTTGAACTTGTTGGAAACCCTTTGCAACCAATCTGCCTTTATAAGTTTGCACATTGCCATCCATGTCGATCTTCTTCTTGAAGACCCACTTGCACCCTATCGGTTTTACCCCTTCAGGTGGTTCCACCAAAGTCCATATTTTGTTGGAGTAAATGGATTCCATCTCGGATTTCATGGCCTCAAGCCATTTCTCAGAATCTGGTCCCTCCATAGCCTCTAGATAGGTAGTTGGATCATCATCTATGATCAACTCACCGCCTTCCTAAGTCATAAGGTATCCAACCCTCTCAGGTTCAAGGCATGTATTACTAGATCTACAAGGTACTTGTATTACTTGAGGAGACTAAGATTCCATAACACCTTATGAATCTCTATGTTCCTTTTGTACATCTACTGGTTCAATGTTTTCTTGTTGGGCTTGAACCTCTTCAAGCTCTATTTTCCTCCCACTACTTCCTTTGGAAATAAATTCCTTTTCTAGGAACACAGCATCCCTGGAAACAAACACTTTTTTGTCAGTTGGGTGGTATAAGTAATATCCCTTGGTCTCCTTAGGATATCCAACAAAATAACATTTATCAGATCTAGGGCCTAGCTTGTCAGGAAACATTTTCTTGACATATGCCTCACACCCCCAAATCCTCATAAAAGGCATATTGGGATGCTTCCCAGTCCATATCTCATATGGAGTCTTTTGAACCGATCTAGATGGAACTCAGTTAAGTGTAAACACGGTGGTTTTAAGAGCATGACCCCAGAAGAAAATCGGAAGATCAGCAAAACTCATCATTGATCGCACCATATCGAGTAAAGTGTAATTTCTTCTTTCAGACACACCATTATGTCGTGGTGTTCCATGTGGAGTCCATTGTGATACGATAGCACGGGCTCGCGGAAGGTCCTCAAACTCCTAGCTTAAGTATTCTCCACCTCGATCGGATTGAAGTGCTTTAATATTTTTACCAAGTTGGTTCTATACTTCATTCATGAAATCCTTGAACCTTTCAAGGGTTTCTGACTTATGTTTCATCAGGTACACATAGTCATACCTACTGAAGTCATCAGTGAAGGTAATGAAGTACTGATACCCATTTTTGGCTTTAGTTCTAAAAGGCCCACATACATTAGTATGTATGAGTCCTAATAGATCACTAGCTCTCTCACCTTTACCTGAAAAGGGATTCTTGGTCATCTTGCCCAACAAACAAGATTCACATGTCTTTATTGATTCTTAATCAAAAGAGTCTAGATAACCATCTTTATGGAGTCTAGAAATGTGTTTCTCATTTATGTGCCCTAGACGACAATGCCAAAGATATGTTTTGTTTGAGTTGTTGAGTTTTTGCCTTTTGATGTTTACGTTGTATACACTTGTCTCTAGATCTATCAAGTATAGACCATAAGACATTGGGGCACTGCCATAAAAGATCCCATCTTTTGAAATAGAACACTTTCCATTCTTAATAAGAAATTCAAAACCATCCTTGTCCAAACAAGAGACAGAAATGATATTCTTATTTATGGTAGGTACATAATAGCAGTTCTTCAACTCTATTATTAGCCCACTAGGTAGAGTTAACTCATAGGTTCCTACGGCACTGGTGGCAACTCTTGCCCCATTGGCAATACGTAGCTCAACCTCGCCTTTCCCCAAAGGCCTACTTCTCTTAAGATCCTTCACATTTGAACAAATGTTAGATCCACATCCGGTATCAAGTACCCATGACAAAGAAGTAGTAAAGTTAATCTCTATCATGTATACACCAGAAGTTGAGATCTCTATCTCTCACTTCTTCTTCCATCGTTCCTTCCATCCTCTCCATGTTTTGAACGCAGAAGATTCTGTCATTGGTTTGGCAAGAGAACCCTTCTTTCCCTCACCTTTGTCCTTAGATTTTGTTCCATTGATCTCCATCAATGAACAATCCTTCTTCTTAAGTGTACATAGAGTGGATTCAAAGGCTACTGGTATATCTGGATTGTGTAAAACACTTCTCACAATCCCCAACCAGTTATGGAATTTATTCTCAATTAATTTGCCCATTTTAAAAGATGATTCTTTTGCCAGTCTACAAGAGAAAATTGCATTTGTTAAAAATCCTTTTGATTTGATTTGATTTGAATAAAATTTGACGATAGTTAATTAGGCCTTTAATTAATTACCACTCCCACTATTTTGATTCAAATTGATAGCCCTCACCATCAATTTGGAAGATTGCAGCGCACAATCTTCTAGTGGGCAAGATCTGTATTTCATCAAGTCATGAGTCAGCTTTGGTTGATCGCCCACAACTTGACTATTTAGGTAGGCCATCATGCCAATTGCATCATATGCAACTCTTGATGAATGAACATGCGCAACACCTTGCCATGAACATCACGTGCCTCTGGACTTAGATGCTCTTAGAATCACCAGTTAAGTCTATCCCAAAAGCCGACACGGTAAACATGCACCCTACTTTGGCAGAACCTACATGTTTACCCTTCACACATCCACAAGATAGACGGTGCACCATGCTTTGGCATAACCTATGCTTGGTCGATCAGGTTTTTCATGTGTGTCGCTAATGGAAGGTGTGGAAGACTTAATATTTAGATGAGGGATTTGGTTTTTATAGGTACATATACATATCCAATCACCACAATACATAGTACGTATTGTATACATGCTATATCCCACATAAAACATGTGAAACGATAAAAGTAATGATTATGGCCATCCTAATGTGATTCCTCGAGCCAAGAGGAATCACGGTCATCTACGTCCACATCACATGCAACATGTACAAGATGAACTATGTGCTTTGCCTTTCTAGGTTTGATCAACTCATCTCCATGATTGATCGGCTCGCCATCAGACCGGTCGGTTGGGTGCCACCAGCTGATCGACTGGTGCCTCTAGCCGATCAGTTCACTGGTCGTCGTGCATCTCCTCAGGTCGCCACTTGCTCGTCTTGATCGCCAATCGATCAGTCCACGCCTTGAACCGATCATCTCAGTTGTTGTCAGATTGTCCTCCGTTCTTTGACATAATAGGAAATAAAAATCTATCCTATTTTACATTTGAAAAAGGAAACCCCGAGCTACATTCGGGGGAGCAAAGGTAGGAAAGAATCTCGAGTTATCTTGAGTTACATAAAGAATAGGAGATAGGGAATCAGTGCCCAGACTGAGATGCAAGCATCCACATACAACCATACACAGACATAAGGTTTATTGGCCATAACCATGCTATACATCCACCACAAAACTTGTTTAAGGGTGACGTGTATCGAGTGCATTCATATTACATATCATATATGTATATTGGGATTTGTGGATTTAGGATTGGACATGCATAAAGCCAATTTTATTCACATTGTATGCAATAAATAAAGGCGACAAACCAAAATCGATCACATCGATAATCCTAAACTATAGAGCAGTTGACGTGGCTTTGATACCACTATTGGGTTTTTGGGGAGACAGAGAAGGCAGTGGAAACAAAAAATGTCTTCTCCTAAACCCAGAATAAAGGAATCGCATCAATATCTAAACAATAGGAAGGATGGTTTGTAGAGGTGTACCTTGTCTCGAGGCTTGCTCGACGATGTTACCTCACGGCATATGCGGTCTTCACCTCTGATCTTAGACGGTGTCTGTGCAGCTCCTGGTCTCACCGGGACTGTCGGGATTGACAACTATCCTCCGAGCGGCAGAAGTCTCCCGCCTTTGCAGTCGACCACACGGACCACCTATAACTCCGATCTCCTTGTCCCATAAGGAATCGGAAGAAGTCGTGCCCTCCTGTCAGCGTACTAGTCACCGACACACTCTCCTGCAACCAGTCACTTTTCTGCAGTTGTCGTTCCCTTGTTGTGCCTCCCTTATCGGGTAGCACTTGCTCGGGCTCTCCTGGTACCGCAACTAGAGAGAATGACAACTTTGCAGATCAACTAGTATTCTGAGTTGTACTTTGAGAAGCCCCCAATACCCCTATATATATAGGAGGGTCATGGGATAGGGTTCTCTACCCCGGGAAATGTGGGATTAAAGAAGGAGAGAAGGGTTTGAGATTTTCCACAAAACAACCAAATGTGCCACCTGAACCGGTCGTTTCAATAGTGAACTGATCGGTTGGGGACCTGAACCCGTCGGTTCACACCTGAATCGATCGGTTGGGGCACCTGAGCCGATCGGTTCACTTCTGAAATGATTGGTTCACTGCCCTGGTCAGTTCCCGATTGACTTTTCCTCTTTTATTTCAAATTGATCCAAATTCCAATCCTTGTTCCAATCAAATTGGACAAATGAAACGAAGAGAAATTTCTTGCCAACCTAACTTTCCCAATTTGCTCGTTTGGACCAGTTGAGACGATCAGTTCAACCCTTGAACCAGTCGGTTCAGCCTGTCCTGAGTTGATCAATTCATCACATGTGTCGATCGGTTGGGAGTGCAGACTGTGCAAAATGAGTCAATTGTCGTTTCAATCAATCTGATACTCTAATCAATCGGTCCAACACCTTGAACACTATGATATTGAGCTATTAATTGATTGAGTGTTTAATCGAACTACTAAAATCCTTTAGTAATCAATCTAAACATCATTTGTGGATAAACTCCTCTTCTAGGTTAAATCTTATGTGTGTGACCCTATAGGTCCATTTCACATTGGCAGTGAAAGTCCATAACACAAATGACTTCACAAGCAAAGAGCAGTGCTTAGTCGCACATCAGTGCTACCCAAGTGAAATAGAAAGTAGGAGAACAACTTTCAATCCTACAATCTGTGGATGGTGTTATAGTGAATGTATAATTCCTTTGTCATTGATGTCCTGAATGAACTCAAGGCATGGTACAGTCATCCTTTCAACATTCATCCATTTCCTTGATCTCAGAGCAGACTGGGTGAGATGTGTGTGACATCAATATCACATATTGATTCACACATGCATGCGCGTGCCTTTCTCAATCCAACTCATCAAGTGGCCATGGACATAAAACTCCCTTAGCAGGGGAAAATCCCATATCTATCACTCACCCCTCAAAAGCCCCATGTGTCAAAGTCACCCAATCATCACCTTTATAACAACCCATGTTTCAGGACTGCGTTTGATGATGTCAACGTGTACCCAACGACATGTGTTGAGTTTAGTGATTTCAGGTCAAAGAATCACACTCACCACCATCACTTTGAGAGCTGACTGTGACTACCAAATCATGGTTCCATGTGTCACTCTCATGGTGGGTCTGTCTGGTACACTTGTTCTCTAACAAGTACCTATGTGCTTGGTTTGATATCACTATATCATGACTAATGAGATTCTATCATCAACCAATACACAATCTAGTCTTTAGTGTTATTGATGTCTATGGTTATTTCCACAATAACAACCAACTAGGGACTAAACAAGAATGTATACTCTTAACATCTGTATAATCTCATCGTTTAGGTCCTTAACCTAAAAGCATATGTCATTGAGTAAAACAATTCTTTAGACATCTATCATGTTATACTATCATCTCGAAAACAGTTAAAACATATAGATCAGAAATTGCCTTTACTTATTATTCAAATCATTTACAAAGCATCCCATTACAATCATCACATGATTTGCTCTATGGGCATACATACCAACAGTTTCTTGCCAAAGGAGCCCATTTCTTCTTCTCTTCTTCTCCATTGTCTTCTCCAAGGTGAAACCAAGCTTCCCCAACATTGTGCAACTTCTCGAGAGAGGAGCCAGTTCGTTTAGGAGCAACTAAAGGAGGAGAATTTCATCCCCAAGCCGGAATTCCTCCTTCTTGTGGTTACATTTTCAGATCTCTTTGTTTTTCCTCCTCTAGATCTTGGTAAAACCTGAATTTTTTATAGCAAATCTGCAAAGCATCATTATGGACGAGTAATTCCCTTTTCTTGGGCATGGGAGAGTAGATCCCATGTCATAGCATGTATGGAACAAGTTAATTTCGTACTAAATACTATGTTGCTTTTTTTTTCACCATGAAAGTATCGTTCTATCATTTCTTGCATGTATTGCTGGCCACTTTATGTGCATGTGTTATGCTTTCTTGCTTGACCTGAGAAGATAGGTAGGAATGTATGGAGTTTCTCTTCTTGGCAACTCTTTTTCTACCATGAGAGTGGAGATAAATAAGTTGGGGAACAATTTGTGATCAAAAACGAAATTTATGCATGAGAATGTGACTTTGAGTTGAGGTCGTTGCACTTACACCGGGAGGTGAAATGCAACACAACCTTTCCTTTAAAACAAGTGCTTATGTATGTTTAAATTTTTGAGTTCCTTTGATGTGCTATGATATGTGAGTGAAATTCTAATGTCCAAGATCCATGATCTCTGAATCTAAACCTCTTTTAGTAAATCTTTTCATTTTTTGTTGAAGTGTAAATTTCTATAATAGATAATCAATTACCATCCTTTTAAAAACCAATCTAGATTGTTGGACTTTAGTGTTGTTGTGCTCAATTAATTACTTAGCTCCTTGTGTTCAACCTCAATTGCACTATCTCTGTATACTTGTAGAGATTGGTTAAGTTGGGTAAACTATCCTTGTTAGTTCTTGAAACTCATTAGCCTAAATATCCAACAAGTTTTTGGCGTCGTTGTCGGGGAGCTACGGTAATCTAATTGGAGTAATAAGTGCTAATTAGTATTTGTGACTAGATCACCATTTCCAATTTCGAATTTCATATACCTTTTAGTTGTGTTCTTAATTTCTCTTGCTAATTTTCAGGTTGTATGCGTCGCTCACAAAGGGGTCTTCAAACTTATGTGTTGTGAGACCTTGAAATTGAGTGTACTCTTTCAAGCTAAAGAAGTGCAAGGAGAGTAGGACCACCGCTGCTAGGAGGTACTCCACCATCGCCATCTTCATCTTATTCACCCTTTGAAGAAGCTACACCAAGTGATCCAATCATGGAGGACGACCATCCTTTGAAGGATTTCACAATGTCGGTCGCCACAAACATGTGTGGGGCCATTGACCTGCCTATAGTAGAAGCAAACAATTTCTCTATTGCTCCTTCTATGATGCAGATGATACAGCAGAATCATTTTGGAGGTACATCCAATGAAGATCCAAGTCTTCATGTTGCTGAGTTCTTGGAATATCTAAATACTTTCCAAATCAATGGAGTATATGTTGATGGAATTAGACTTATGCTATTTCCCTTCACCCTGAGAGATAGAGCCAAGGTGTGGCTTTCGTCTCTTCCAAAGAAGTCAATCAAAAGTCGGTACCAACTCTTAAATGCTTTTCTCACAAAGTACTTCCCGCCTAGCAAGACAACACAATTAAGAAATCATCTCACCAATTTCTCTCAAAATGAAGGAGAAACTCTATATGACACATGGGAACGGTTTAAGGATCTTCAACGCCTTTGCCCGCGCCATGGTTTGACCAACTGGATGCTACTTCAAACTTTCTATGATGGAATGTTCTACAACACCCGGTTGACACTAGATGTAGGAGCCAATGGCACATTGATGACTAAGTCCTATAGGGAGGCTTTTGACATTATTGAAGAAATATCGCTTAATCACTACTGATGGGGAGCAGATAGGGGAGCAAAATCAGCCGCTACAGCTAATTTTTCAACAGGGAAGTAAGGAGGGAAACATATTGTTGTTGTCATTGATCTTATTGCTTCCAAACTTGATGTTCTTACACAGAAGTTTGAGAAGATGACCACTTTGCAAATCTAATCAGCTGAAGTAATATGTGACGCTTGTGGTAATGCAGAACATACTTCTTCTTCATGCTTCGCTCCTAATGCAATTGAAGGGAGTTTTGAATAGGTCAATGACGTTGGAATGCAAGGGAACAAGCAGTACCATCCCTATTCCAACACATACAATTCGAGATGGAGAGATCATCCTAATTTCTACTACCGGAACACAAGCAATGCTCAGAACTTCCAACAAGGACAGCAGCAGCCGCAGCAACAACAACATTTCAACCGACAAGGGAATCTGCCGGGTTTTAATAATAGGGTTTACCAACAGTCACGACAACCCCAAAGTTCTTCTCTAGAAGTCATGATGGAAAAATTTATCTCTACACAAATGCAGCAGAATGAAGAACTCCGGGGAAATGATAAGTTGTTGAAAGATGATATTGCTCAACTTTCCACAAAAGTGGATGGCATTTCCACTCATACCAAGATGTTGGAGAACCAAATAGTATAGCAAGCTCTAGCACAATAAAGGAATCTGCAGTGTAGTTCTCTTCCAAGCCACATGGAAGTGAACCCAAGGCAACAAGCTAATGTAATTACTCTAAGAAGTGGAGCTGAAATTGAGAGACCTTCTCCACCCAAGAAGAAGAACATGGAGGTAGCTGATGAAGAGGAATCTAACACTCCTAATTGCAGCAAGGAGAAAGGTATGGCTGAAACATCACCTTCTTCCAAGGCTACTACACCTTTTCCTCAAAGGCTGGCCAACAAGAAGGAGGATCTCAAGTTTAGAAAATTTATGGACATTCTCAATAAACTACATGTCAAACTTCCTTTTGCTGAAGTTATTACCGAGATGCCTTCTTATGCTAAGTTCCTAAAGGATATCTTAACTAAAAGAAGAAAGGTTGATCAAGTTGAAATAGTAATGCTTTCGGAGAGAGTGAGTTCTATTATTCAAAATCACCTTCCACAAAAGCTTGATGTTTTGGGAGCTTTTACACTGACATGTAAGATCAACAATACCACTTTTGACAAAGGTCGAGTAGAGCTTGGTGCTAGTATTAGTCTCATTCCATCTACCTTATCGCAAGAACTAGATCTTGGAGATTTGAAGCCAAAAAAGATGGCTATTGAGTTAGCCAATCATTCTATTAAATACCCAAAAGGTATAGTGGAGGATGTACTAGTGTAGATCGAAAAGTTCTATATACCATGTGATTTTGTTGTTCTTGATATGGTGGAGATCCCTTCCAATCTTGTTCTTTTTGTTTAGACCATTCTTGAGGACTGTCAGATGTCTTGTCAATGTTCGGGAAGGAAAGCTCACTCTACGTGTTGGTGAGGAAGCGATGGAATTCTCTATTTATGATTCCATGAAAGCACTTGCACGTGTTGACAAAATTTGTTTGTTAGATACTATTGATCCGATTGAGGAGGATAATGATGATATTGCTGATTTGATGATTAATCTTTGTGATGATGATGTGGCTAAAATCAACAAATCTGAAATTTCTAGAGCACTTCCTATTTCTAAAGAACAAGCTATTAATGAAGATGCTCCACTTGTTGATGACAAAGTTGGTGAAGGTACAGTAGGGAAAAAGGTAGAACTAAAAGCCCTTCCACCCAGGATGAGGTATGCATTTATTGATCCAAATTCTACATCCCTTGTTATAATAAATGATGAATTAACCAATGACCAAGAAAATAAATTACTTGTAGAACTGTATTTGTATAAACATGTCATTGGTTATTCCATAGATGATTTAAAAGGCATTCATCCTTCAATCTGTATGCATAGAATCAACATGGAAGATGATGCTAAACCAATAGTTGAACCACCTAGGCGCCTAAATAAAAATATGCTTGAAGTGATAAATAAAGACATTTTCAAATTAATTGATGTTGGTATCATTTATCCCATTAGTGACAGCCCATGGGTTAGTTCCATTCATGTGGTTCCTAAGAAGGGGGGTGTAACTATGATTAAGGGAAACAATGATGAGTTAATAAAAACATGCACCAGCTGACGTATGTGTATTGACTACCGGCGCCTTAATAAGGCAACCCGCAAGGATCATTTTCTGTTGCCTTTCATTGATTTGATGCTTGAACGCCTCGCTAAGCATTCTTACTTTTGTTACTAGGACGGGTATTCCGGATTTTTTTCAAATTCCTATTTATCCACCCAACCAAGAGAAAACCACATTCACTTGTACTTATAAAACATATGCCTATCGTTGTATGCTGTTTGGTCTTTGCAACACTCCCGCGACATTCCAGCGATGTATGATGGCCATATTCTCTGATTTTATTGAAAATATAATGGAGATTTTCATGGATGACTTTAGTGTATACGGTGATTCCTTTGATCAATGTTTCTTGAACCTGTCTTTAGTCTTAGCCTGTTGTAAAAAGGTTAACCTAGTGCTAAACTGGGAGAAGTGCCATTTCATGGTACAATCCGGTTTAGTACTAGGACATGTTGTATCTAACAAGGGTATTGAAGTGGACAAGGAAAAGGTTGAAGCCATTGAGAAGATGTCCACTCAATCTTCAGTTAAAGACATCTGCAGCTTTCTTGGCCATGCAGGTTTTTATAGAAGATTCATTAAAGATTTCTCTAAGATTGTGAAGTCGTTGTGTTCCCTACCTGCAAAATACGTCGAGTTCATATTTGATGATGATTGCCACGTAGCATTTTCTAAGCTCAAGGAGGCCCTCATTTCAGCCCCAATATTCAACCTCCGGATTGGGATTCTCCTTTTGAGTTAATGTGTGATGCAAGTGATTATGCAGTGGGAGCTGTTCTAGGACAGCGAAAGGACAAGAAACTCCACGACATCTATTATGCAAGCAAGACCCTTAATGAAGCGCAGATCAACTATACAACCACGGAGAAGGAAATGCTAGCCATTGTATATGCTTTTTACAAGTTCTGACAATATTTGGTGGGATCTAAGGTGATTGTATATATTGATCATGTTTCCATAAAGTATTTTTTGAACAAGAAAGATGCCAAACCATGTCTTATTTGCTGGATTTTTCTTCTACAAGAATTTGATCTTGAGATCTGGGATAAGAAAAGTATAGAAAATAATGTTGCTGATCATCTTTCTAGATTAACCATGGAGGCTGGAGATCCATTTCCCATTGAAGATCATTTTCCCATTGAAAATCTCTATGCGTTGTCATATACTCAAGAACCATGGTTTGTGGACATTGCCAACTTTCTTGCTATCGAACAACTCCCGCCTAATTTGATGTACCAACAAAAGAAGAAATTCTTTCATGATGTGAAATTATATTATTGGGATGAACCATTGTTATTCAAGCATGGAAGTGATGGGTTGATCCGTCGGTGTGTTGTTGAGGAGGAAATCCCAAACGTTATTGCTGAATGCCATGCCTCTCCTTATGGAGGACACTTCAGAGGAGAGAAGATTGCTGCTAAGATACTACAAGTTGGCTTCTATTGGCCCACATTATTCAAGACGTCAATCTATTTGTGAAATCTTGTAATAGATGTCAAAGAATAGGAGGTATATCCCACTGTGATGACATGCCCCTCAACTCTATCTTAGAGGTTGAGGTGTTTGACATATGGGGAGTGGATTACATGGGACCATTTCCATCCTCTTGCGGGTACCAATACATTCTTGTTGCTTGTGAATATGTGTCCAAATGGGTTGAGTCCATTCTAACCCAAGAGTCGGATGCCAAATCAATAGTAAAGCTTTTTCAAAAGATCATCTTTCCTCGGTTTGGAGTTCCTTGAGCCGTAATTTCAGATGGAGGCACTCATTTTGCTGAAAAACAATTCAAAAACCTTCTCTCTAAATATGGTGTAACTCATAAGATCTCTACGCCCTATCATCCTCAAACTTCCGGGTAGGTAGAGGTCTCAAACTGGCAGCTGAAAAACATCCTTGAAAAGACTGTTTCTAGTTCAAGAAAAGATTGGCCTTTAAAGATTGATGATGCATTATGGGCATATCGTACATCCTACAAGACTATCATAGGAGCTACTCTGTTCAAGCTGATATATGGCAAATCTTGTCACCTACCGCTGGAGTTGGAGCACCGTGCTTTGTGGGCCATTAAATTCTTGAACATTGATATGAAGAAGGCAGGGGAGAAGTGCCTTATGCAACTGTAGGAACTTGAGGAACTTCGCCTTGATGCTTATGAGAATGCAATGTTGTACAAAGAGAGGACAAAAGCTTGGCATGACAAAAGGATTCGCAGGAAGGACTTCCAAGAAGGAGATAAAGTCTTGCTATTCAACTCTAGATTAAAGCTATTTCTAGGGAAGCTGAAATCAAAGTGGTCCGGCCCGTTTCTTGTGCTAAAGATTTTCCCATATGGATCTGTGAAACTCCAAGGCAAAGACGGCAACTTCAAAGTGAATGGACAGCATTGCAAGCTCTATTCTTGTGGAGATAAAGTGGATAAGGGAGCCTCTTGCTCCCTCCAAGATGCTTGAAGGAATTGAAGAGTCTTAGTCTGGACTCTAAATGGAGGACCTTGTGGGAGTTGAACCCACATTAGGATAGATTTCTTTTAAAGTTCTTAGAGTCAAAAAAACTCTTTAATTTCATCAATAAGCCTGTCATATATGAATGTAATAATTTAGACTTGATTGCCGCCATATCTATCTTTATTTCATGCTGACTGAGTGTTATTTTCTGTAGAAATTCCAAAATGCACAGCGTGTCTTTATATGACATGGTGTGCACCTCAGCAGAAATATATTGTCATCGGGATACATCTCCAGGTACACAGTGTGTTTTTTTCTAACATGTCGTGTTCCATTCACGAATATGTTTCTGGAAACTAACACGGCATGCATTTACTCGATGCACGTCATGCATTTGCTTTTTGACTCAACAGCAAAGTTTTGGGGATCTTGCACGGCATGCATGCACTGACGCATGTCATGCACCTGGGAACTACAATGTGCAATAAGTTATTGGAATCATACACAATGTGCATTTATTCGATGCACGTCATGCGCCTATCTTTCACTAAGTATCAAGAGTTTCTGTAAAAACTCGCACGACGTGCAATCAACTAATACACGTTGTGCGTTTGGGCGCAAAGTCAGGTCTGAAAAGTGAATTCAAAGCAGAACACGTTGTGCATACCTGATACACGCCGTGCATCTGAGCATAAAAGGCAATTTGAAAAGAGGAAATTGAAGAGGGACATGACGTGTGTGTCACATGCATGTCGTGTCTTTTTTCGTAAAGATTGGTCAAAAAGGGGAGTGCACGATCTAACTTCTCACTCCCATAGGTCGTGTAAGAGCAAAACAAAGAAAAAAAACCCTACCAACCGAGCGATCCAGCTGTGCACCACCTTCTTCTTCCCCGACTCACGTTGTGCACTCACGCACGCCATTTCCTTCTTCTTTCAACCATTTGCCATCTGAGCAGCTTGCGTCGCCACCGCCACCATGACCGTCAACTCCGCACGGCCGCAGTCGTGCACGTCAGTCCGAAGAAGCGCCTTCTTCTCCATGACCTCTAGCCACCTCTGCACCACCTGCTCTAGCTTCTCATAGAGGCACCCTCTTCTAAGTAACCCAACGCCTCTGACGATGCCTGTGAGCACAGTAGCACCCGGATCAATGTCGCCAAGATCATGACGACACTACCAACTGGCCCCCTAGCTGCCACCACCAATGCCACCCAGATCGCGCCGCCAACGCTGCCCATTTTCGCCCTGAATTTTCGACTCCCGACACAGATTTCAATCAGCCGAAAACCTCTAGGTGCACGGTGTTTCTTTTTTCTACACGTCGTGCGTTCATGTTTTAGAGCAAAAAGAAAACCTTCTAGGTGCACGCCGCGATCGTAATCTGCACTACAGAAACAATGGCACCAAACAAGAGAGGCTCGAGCAGACACCATGGTGGAGCTTCATCTTCCATGACACCTTTTGAAGTAGTTGCATTTGTACCCTCCACCCAATTCTGAGTCACCCTGGAGGAGGATGCAGACTACCAATTCCTCATCACTAGGCCGGTATTACCTTCCCGCTACGTTTCCTAAGAAGCTCTAGACAAGTTGGGCTTCAAGAATGAGGTAATGGGGTATCTTCGTTTCTTAGGTCTCCATCTACTATGCACTAGAGTTGCAAAGACCTAACCCTGCCTTGTTTATGAATTTTTGACCACCTTTAAGGCGGAAGACGACCCCGAAAACTGTCGTGAGACGTATCCAAAGATCAATTTTCGTCTTCTAAACAAATGTTTTGCTATGGATCTTCGTCCATTTTGTACTTTGCTTGGGTGAAACTATGGAGTCTATACTAACTATCCGCCCGCCTTCCATATTGATACTTTTTGGTCTGAAACTACTAGTGAAAAGGTGCACAAAGCTAGGCAGGAATGAGCTTCTTCGCTCCATAACCCGATTTTCAGAGTTGTGCATCGCCTTCTAAGCACCGGTCCTTTTGCCAAAAATGAAACTCAAGGGGTCGTGGGCAAAACTGACCTTTTCTTCTTGTGGTGCATGATCAAGAATGAGTAAATCAGTTCTAGTTACTACATTGTCAATAAAATTCTAGAAGCCAAGAAGAAGAAGCAGAGAGAGGCGGGTGATATCATGTGTGGTGGGATGCTCACTATACTTGCAATGCAGCTAGGGTTAGATGTGGCTACTTTAGAACCTTCACCGGGGATAAACCTTGTAGACATCAGTTATCTTGTTTCTTGTGGCCTAATATCAAGGCATGGTGATAGTACTAGAAAGTTCAAGGTCTTTCTTACAAAGAAATAGTTCATTGTCATCCCCGATGCAACCCGCAATGACCTCAGCAACAAAGCAAATTGGAAGGTTGAGTTACAGCCCGAGGACGAAATGGAGGCACCCACCCATGGCACCAGTAGTTCTACAGCAGCAGCAGCTACCACTACAGCTACAGCACCACTTCCACCCTCTACTAGTACTTAGACGGAGTACGCTTGGGCGATGCCCGATGTCAGGTATCTTTATGGATATGTTCATCAGTGGTTTGACCACATCGACAGATGTTTGGACCAGATGGGCACGTAGTACACTACAATGTACAACATGATCAGTCGGATGGACTCTTGGCATATCTCTCAGGGACATTACTCTGTCCTGCCACCGTATCAGTCACCACCGCCAGAGCAGCATGAGTTTCCACAGCAGCACCAGTTTCCCCAGCAGCATGACTCCATAGACCAGCCGATGGACATTCCAGATCTCGTCAGCCAGTTTTTCCCTGATCAGGAGGGTGGTGGCCCTCCTTTTTGATATTTTATCCATGACATGTATCTGGTTGTGAACTCTGTGAGTTTGTTTGATGCAGTGAGGACACTGCTAATTTCAAGCTTGGGGGGCACAACCGGCCCGTAATTGTAGTTTTCAGTTTGCATTTCCTTTTGTTTGAGTCAGTTGTGTCAGTTTGTTTTCTATTTTAGTCCATGTTCTATTTTCTTAGATTTCAATATTAATATGATTTGACACTACCATGTTAGAATGAACCCCATGTTTTATCTATCATGTCCTTTGTTTTTCTTGTGTCTATATGAAAAGATTTTCAAGAGCATGCATGAATCAAATTAAAAGGAAAATCCCCACGTACATGATCTTGTTTTCTATTTGTGGTAAATCTCAGTTTTTACATCCTTGATTTCTCAATACATGAAACGGTTCCAAATTTTTGTGAATAACCAACTTTGCAACACTTACTAGAATATGGGATAATCTTGCCAAACTCTTAGTGCATTACAATCAATTTTTCAGTGAAAAATTTTCAAATGAATGTTTGAAATCTTGTTAGTCTTAACACTCTTGTTGACTCTTTGGTGTTATACCATGCCTGCACTATCATTTGTTTACCTTTACCCAAGAAAATATGGCAAATGGCCCACATATCATGCTAGCCTAGTGTGAGTCTGATCTGGCAATGATAGTTCGGTGATATGAAAATCAAAAGAGGGTAAAAACAACACCCCAACCGGCATTCCACATGAGCATAAGCCTAAATTAGCAGTTGAATGCCGAAAACCCAAAAATTTCCATCATCATATCCTTGAGAAAAAGAGTATAACTAAGTTTGTTAATGTTAGCACTGATTTCATCATCCTACATCCATACTAGCTGAAAATTTTCTAATGTACATGCACTGTTTGTTTGGCTTGATTATCCAAATTCTATTTAGTGTTGTCTACTTGATTATCTTGTTTGAATTTGGAACCACCATTGTTGTACTAAAATTCTCTATCTTAGATGTTTTAATTGAGAAGATAACAATGAACACAAATGCTATGTACATGGTTGGTTGAGCTGAATGCATACCTTCTTTTCATTTAATCCATGCATGAGTTTGAATATTCTTTCACCCTCATTTTAGCCCTATTCTTTTTGCTTGAGGACAAGCAATAGTTCAAGCTTAGGGGGATTTGTTGTGTGTTTTCCACATCATCTTTACACATGTTATCACACACAAATTTGATTCATTTTGATATCACTTAGCCTCTTTTCATATTACTTTTTCCATCTTTTTGTTACTTTACTTATCGCATAACTTGCATTGCAGATATGTTCCAAGAAAGACTGAATTGCAGAGTTTAATTCTACTGAAATAGCAGAATGCACGGTGTGCATGTTAAAGGCACGACGTGCAATATTTCAGAAAAGTTTTCAATTCATCGAGACAACAAAATGCACAACGTGTTTGGGCCTTGAGCACGGCGTGCAAGTTTCCAAAAAAGTGCAAAAAAGAAAATGCACAGTGTGCACTCAAATGATGGTGTGCACCTAGAGTGTCAAAAAAACCAAAATCTATTGGAAAGTCGCACGGAGTGCATTACTATAGTGCACATCACGTGCAGTACATTCTGGAGCAACTGTCAAAGCTTTTACACGGCGTGTACTTGGAACGCATGTCGTGTCGCTGTCAGTTTTAGAAATTTAAAAGTTACAATCTTTTGTTTAAAATGAAAGGGGAACTTAATGGGCGGTTATCTATGGTCATAATAAAAATTTCTCTCGTCCCAGAGCAAGCCTAGAGTAGAGGAGGGCAATTTTGAGGAGAAATGAGGTGGTTTCTTACCAAAGGAGCCCATTTCTTCTTTTCTTCTTCTCTGTTGTCTTCTTCAAGGTGCAACCAAGCTTCCCCAACTTCATGCAGCTTCTCGGGAGAGGAGCTAGTTCGTTTTAGAGCAGCTAGAGGAGGAGAATTTCATCCCCAAGCCGGAATTCCTCCTTCTTGTGGTTACATTTTTGGATCTCTTTGTTTTTCCTCCTCTAGATCATGTTAAAACCTGAATTTTCTGTAGCAAATCTACAAAGCATGATTATGGACGAGTAATTCCCTTTTCTTGGGCATCGGAGAGTTGCTCCCATGTCATAGCATGTATGGAACAAGTTAATTTCGTACTAAATACTATGTTGCTTGTTTTTCCACCATGAAAGTACTGGTTCTATCATTTCTTGCATGTATTGTTGGCTACTTTATGTGCATGTGTTATTCTTTCTTACTTGATCTAAGAAGGTAGGTAGGAGTGTATGGAATTTCTCTTCTTGTCAACTCTTTTTATACCACGAGAGTGGAGATAAATGAGTTGAGGAAAAGGTTGTGATCAAAAACGAAATTTATGCATGAGAATGTGACTTTGAGTTGAGATCGTTGCACTTACACCGGGAGGTGAAATGCAACACAACCTTCCTTTAAAACAAGTGCTTATGTGTGTTTAAATTTTTGTGTTCCTATGATGTGCTATGATATGCGAGAAAAATTCTAATGTCCAAGATCCTTGATCTATGAATCTAAACCTCTTTTAGTAAATATTTTCATTTTTTTTTAACTCTAAATTTCTGTAATAGATAATCAATTACCATCCTTTTAAAAACTGATCTAGATTGTTGAACTTTAGTGATGTTGCACTCAATTAATTATTTAAGCTCCTTGTGTTTGACCTCGACTACACTACCTCTGTATACTTGCGGAGATTGGTTAAGTTGGGTAAACTATCCTTGTTAGGATTGAAACTCGCTAGCCTAAATAGCCAACAGTTTTCATCCCACAGTCTATAGTGCCCATTTATGTTATTAAATAAGGGATGTTTAGAGTTTAATAATGACTCTTTCTAGGTCACAACTCGATGGATTTACAAATGTTTTTTAAGGTGCTTATGTAAATAATCAATAGTCTTACCTTTTCTACACCCAATTGTTCTAGATGATGTTGTGGAATGGTGATATGGGTTGAATGATGATGGAACCAATGGAGAGTTGCCTTTAATAAGGTAGTCTTACCTTTGCCCTCATATGAATAGAATGGATAATGACCATATCATGTTGATAGGTAATCCTAATGGGATAAAGATTGTTATACTTAATTCTAATGAACTTAGGTGATGGTGATTAACTATGATCAGCCTTCCTTAGTGGAATAATAGAATAATGGAGTCCCTCTTATTGTTATGTAACTCTAGTATACTATAACCTAATGGTTACACCTTGAGTTATGTGTGGATCCATACTTGAGAATGTTATGGAATGTGATGATGATTATGTGCCTTTATGCATCAAATATTATATGGGGAGGCCATGGATTAAGGTTTGTGAATGAATGTTGAACTATAACTTTAAGTAACCTACACTGCTAAACCTAACCCTAATGCAAGTCGAGAATGGTGGCTTATCATGTTATCCTTTCTTGAATATTAATATAGTGATGGAATATCCTTCTTAGCATTTGATTGAACTCTAATGTGTTGATTGGTGGTCATCATAGCTTCACGATCTATGCTTTCTTATGCTAAACTTGTGCAATATAAGTGTGATGATGGACAATTATATAGCTTCCTTATATGTTGTTATAATCAAGGAATGCTCTTAATTGCTAAGGTAATAATGCAATGTTATCATGTGAACATCTTTCAGCTCTTTAATGCAAATTATACGTAGCCTATGTATCACATGTGTGGTGATGTTTGTTGAACCTTGTTATAAGGCATAGAAAGATAATGATGAACTTGCAGGAAATGATATGATGGTCTTAATGACCTTTGGGCATGGTTAAGCCCTGAATGAGGTGTAATCCTCTTATGTTGACAAGGGTTGATACCCTGTGATATTGTGCTAAGCACTTATATCGTGTGATAGTATGATGACAAGTATATCCTAGTGAATGGCAAGACAATAATATCATATGATAATGATTTGATGATAAGTATAATCTCATGATTGGCAGGTGAATACTTCTATGTGATGTTGAGATGAATACTTATGTCTCATATGTTTTATATCTTCTGAAGTTGTTACATAGCAATGTTTGCTAGATATGAATTAGGGTTTGAATGCCCACTTGTTTGATGCAGCCTTAATTGACCCAATTGGAGATAACTAATCAAGTGAAAGTCTAATCATGTAGTGCCTTGTGCCGTAGAACCAACTTCAATGTCAAAACTTTCTGCATGGTGAAATGAGTATTCCTAAGGGAAAAACGGACTGTGTACTGTTGAGTATGCGGGGGTGTCAAGTTGAGGATATATCCTTGTCGTCCATAATTATAGGTAATGGAGGATGACTGTGGTCATGCCTCAGATATTATGAAATGTGAAAAGCAACATTATAACTATAGGTGCCTCTTATAGAACGGACATGTGTGAGCCTGTTATCTAGTGTTGTGACATGTACCAAGGGCAGACTAGTTGTTAGCAGCTTGACTATATGATATTTTAGTGGTAGCATTGACTAGTATGTCACTATCTTTTTACTCGTACTTATTGAGAGGGTGAGATCTTAGGATACTGGCACACCTAGATCTTGTACGGAATCGAATAGCCCTTCGCAGGGGTCAGTTGGACTTTGGATGGTACGATTCAAATTCCCTAGGGCATAATAAAAGATGTAAGACATCTGTGTAGCATATTTGTTTAGGGTTATACACAAAGCTTCATATTGGATGATAAGCCTTGTTTGCTTTCTTTTCACTGAGATCATGTATAGTACAATAAGAGATGATAGATATGCTTATGTCATACTTATTATCATGTTGTAAACATGCTTATGTTGTCAGATATACTCACATTGATAGTTAAGATGATGATGCTAGCCATGTTTAATATTGCTAGCCATGCCTATGTAATTAGAAATGCTCAAACTACTAATCATGCATATGTAGTTAATTGTGCTATGATGTTATTTCTACTTATGATATAGATTTGTTCCCTTTATTTGACATGCCAATATTGATAGCCATGTTATGTTACTAGACATATTCATGATGTTAGGTATGCTTATGCTACTAGATTTGTTGTTAGCAAGGCATATGATGATAGTCAAATTAATTATGATGATTATTATTAGATGCAATTTGATGAAATTTGAGTAGATATCTATCCAGAGAAATGGATATATCTATTACCGGTATATACACTAAAAATTATACTTGTTGCTAAGATTATTTGTCAATCTATTTGGCATACTTGAACTGTTCAATCTGTTCAATTGATTATTGAGTACTCCAACTATTCAATTATCTACTGTTTAATTTGATGTAATCAATATTTGTTGGAGAGAGTTATATCTATCGTTGGGACTGGGTCTTACCTCGTGGGTCACCACATATTCTTAGGTGATTGACGGTTGTGGAAGAATAACCATAGCAACAAAGAGAATCTGAGGTGATGAACCCTAGAGATAGTAGTTTAGTTATCTAGTGTGTCCTAGATTCGTCCATGTACTCTCGGGTCCGAGTGAAAAGTTTATATATGATGTTTTGATTTAATCGAGCTTTTGATAGCATGTTGATGCTTGTATATGTGAAATATGTGGTTTGTGTTCCTTTGTAAAGTTTGTGTTGTAGTTGAGGCTACATGGCAGTTGTAAAGGTTATTGAGCCTTATGTAAATGTTCTTGAGCAATTGGGAAATGTTGAAATCAATTTTAATTTGCCCTATTTTCTGGGTTCGTGTTTAATTAATGAGTAATTGTGCTTGGTGTTTTGATTAATCTCATTTAGTGTAACAAGTTCTCCTAATTGTTGTTTATCAACCTTCCATAATAACAATAGATCAGGGACACAATGAGAATATGTATATGTACTCTTAACATCTATATGATCTCATCCACAAGGGTAGTAACTTGAACACATACGTCATTGACTAATTTAATTCTCTAGACATTCATAACATTTCTTCATTATCTCATAACTGAGGAATGAATTGGAGGCTTGCCTTTATAAGTATTAATCAAATTCTTTAAGGTATATGTCATGTCAATGATCACATGATTTGCTCTACGGGCATACCTTACCATCACAATCAAGACCAGTCTGGTCCTTGGATTATTATGTAATTTATCTAATTTATTAATTAATGTCCATATTTTGTCACTCATTTAACCTATTTCAGGCTCCAATTTGCCACATGTCAAGAGTCGACAAATAGAAAATCATTTCTTCAAATTAAATCACAATTGGGACTCTACTTATTTTGTATAATCCAGTTGCTATTCATTTTCTAAACTACTAATGAATACAATTATTAAAATCCAACACCAATTACCATTTCAATTTTTTATCTTTATTAAAAAATTCCATTATTTTAGTGGACAAAATATTAAATTCAATTCCATGTTTGTTTCATGAATAAGAGATAAAAAGAGAAGACTTGTCCTTTTTAGGTTTCATGTGATAAAGTGGATTTTTCCTCCTTCTTATAGGCACACACTCACTCATAAGATACTCCATTCCACTCAATATTGTATGTTTCCATATCTTGGATGATTTTGAATCATATTTTCCTCAATCGTTGATTTCTAATTGATGAAATGTATCCACAATTGTTCGATGTTAAGTGCATTAATTAAGGTTTTAAACACTTTTTAGTTGTTGATATCCCTCAATGTCATCATACTAAACCAAATATTTTTCTATAAGATTAGGAGATAACTTTTGAATTAATGGTGAAATTTACCTTAATTAGGCTTAAAGTTTTGGAGCTATGAGTTTTGCAAGTTGCATAAACAAAACCATTTTTATTCCCTTTTCCAAGCCTTTTTCATGTCAGCAATCCACCTTTATTTTGTCTTGGACAACGGGGAGCCTTATATCAAAGGGCCACGATTGCTCCTTCATCCAATAGTCAAGATTTCATCATCGTCTCCCCCATCATACACAAAGAGGCAGCATGGCACATGGCCAATCGGCCTTGCCAACCATGCCAAGCCTTGACCATAACTTCACTTAGCCCCATCCTCCTTACCTCATCATGATTTTGCCACTGATGAGGGTTTACCACCGATGAGGGTTGGCTAACGCATATGATTTTTCTTTCTTTAAGTAGATCAGGGTGAGAAAATTGGTAGAATTGCACTGAATAACATTTGATTCCTCACCTCATCACTAAAAGGAACAACTCATTGGGCCTTGTCAAAATTCGTCAGTGGAATATTTCTTTGTGTTGGTGTCTCATGTCACCAACTACTTTGTTTTGTGATTCAAGACCTTCTTGTGATTGATGCCATGGTTATTTACTCAAACTCAAGCTCTTACATTCTCATCACCGCAAAATCGTGAAAATGAGGGTGATGCCCAACATCCCCATATTTTCACTGTGGCATCCAACTCATAAAACTATATGAACTAATGCGGAAGCGTATTAATAGCAGTGGAATTACTAAAAATCACTAAAAATTAAAACCATTTATCAATAGATACATTCACAAAAAAACTCTTTCATTCAGAACAAAAGTATTTCAAGTACATACTGGTTCACTAGTACATATCTCATACTATTTCCTCTCGAGAGTTACAACATTAACTGCCCTGTTAGACTGTACATCAGCAGTATAAAAATCTCGAGGCGTCAAGTCAAAATCTCAGATCGAATTGTCAAAGCACTAACTCCTAGGACCCGAGAGTACAGAGATAACTCATAGGACTAACTAAACAAAACTAGACAGTCAATGTCTCCACGTGATGGATCACTGTTGTCCCTGTGGCTGCTGCTGCTCTTCCCCTGTAGAAGATTTTCTGCCTTGTCTTCTGCGTCTACCTAAAAACATTGAATCCCACGGGGGTGAGACAATTATAAAAATTTCCCGAGCGGGAGATATAACTCTCCGCCAAAACATTATCATTGCAGTTTAATATAAATAAGTTGAGCTGTGGGATAATATAAATCAGTAGCAGATGAATCAACATATATGCAGATTAGAGCAACATTCTTATGTAAGTATTATAGCTATAACTTGATTAGGCAGCATGTCTCATATTGAATATGAATTAAAAGATCATAAATAACATTTATGTATCAGGACATGTTAAGCAGTATAACATCAACCGGTGGTTCTTGTATTACAATCTTATGCAAATACGCTACATGGCTGATTATATTTTACAAACATATTTAAGCTCTGAGGAGATGAGGTATATCGCTCATACTCCAACCGACCATTTCTAGAATCGAAATCGGTACCATAAATAGGTCAATGGAAGAGTCGGATTCCCATGACCTCCCACATCCCGTTCAGTACAGGACCACAAGCAGGATTGTGTTAACTGCTCAAATATCTTTCCAGGGTATACTGAAACTTTTCTATATAGTTACAACGTCAACTACACTCTCATTGGCAATCGAGAGATTTAATGTTTATCTCCATCGACCCGACATTAAATAACATTAGGAGATTAATGATACATCCATCCCAACCATTGGGAGATTTATGATACATCTATCTCGACACATGAAGGATTGAGAGGTTTAATGTTTACCCTCCCTCAATATCTTCCCAAGGACGTAAGGATATTTTTTCCCATTTACCCCCACATATTCAGAATATGTGAATTCCAAGAATTCTATAGGAAAACCTGTTTCACCATCACCAACTTCTGACGATGATGGATCTATGGTCAGAGCACTACATGAATAGATTTCACTTGATTAGTTAAGTACATTTTCATATTCTTTTAGCATCAGGCAAGTTCTCAAACAAAACTTATTATGGCAATGCAATAAAGAAACATGTACTATTTTCATAAACTACTTAACAGTCTTTGAAAGACATTGGGAACTCAATTCCTCTTTTCAATTTTGGGAATTATCCTCCCTTGACAATCTCATCACCATAAGCATATGGCTCTGGGTATTTAAACCCTAGGCTCGTCATTGAGTATTGTTACCACTTTTCCAGGTAACCATCACCTTCAGGTCAATTGACCAAGGCAAACATGATACTTGCTATTACAAGCATCACACACGGTACTTGAGGCCCATTAACTCTCTTGTTACCTCTCACCAGGAAGCAAGGTATATTATGGCACTCAAGGCACAAACACAATAGTGAATTTAAACATCATAGCTCATACCTGGCCATGATCATCATTTCAACATAGCTGCATGGTTAGCACAGATGATAACAGTGATATCAATTGCATATCAGAACCATGTTCAACAATTATGAATTCACTATTCATGGGTAACACCACTATTCCCTTACCGGGGTTAGGGTTTCCCATTGCATGTCAAATGAGGATAATCATCTCCTTACCACATCATAGTTATGGTTTATCACCATATTGCCCAAGATTAGGGTTCATTAAGCATTACATAGTATTACCCTGGATTTGATCTTCACATCACATCAAACATCAGGGTTTCTCATGAAACCATCCTTAGGGTTTCACATCAAATTCACCCTATAAAAGGATCTACATTCAACAATCCACAATTAGGATTTACTATTCATCCCAATTAGGGTTTCATATTCCATTACCCATAAGGTTTACTATTCATCCCAATTAGGGTTTCATATTCCATTACCCATAATTAGGGTTTACGATTCATCCCAATTAGGGTTTCATATTACATTACCCATAATTAGGGTTTACTATTCATCCCAATTAGGGTTTCATGTTCCATTACCCATAATTAGGGTTTACTATTCATCCCAATTAGGGTTTTGGATCACATTACCCTTAATTAGGTCTACACACATCATCATCCTGAATTAGAGTTACATCCATACCTTGGATTAGGGTTTCAATTATAATTGCCCTAAATTAGGGTTAAGGGTCAATAACCTTGTCAATTAGGGTTTATGTTCATGATTAGGGTTTCATGATCTCTTTACTTAAGGATCATACCCTTAATCACCACATGAATCATACTCATATATCAATTCCATATTATCACCCTCTCAACTTGATTAGGTTACATCAACCCTTTAGTCAAGTTCATACAACTATGATTAACATAGTGTACCAAGTCATTGTTCTTATAAGCAATTAGGGTTTATCCCTTAATTGACACTAATCACTTAAGTACTATTAGGGTTTTAACCTTTGTACCTTCATTGATTATCATTACTAACCATCACTGGATTATTGGAACTATCATTACTTTCAATATCCAAGTGATTGAACCACATTGAACTCCATTCGATTTTGAAGGTTTCACCACCAAACGGTTTTGAAACCGTTTGCTACCAAAAGGTTTTGAAATTGTTTGACCCCAAAAAGTTTTGAAACCGTTTTCCCCCAAACGGTTTCAAGACCATTTGGTCTCAAATGGTCTCAAGATCGTTTGGGCCAAATCAGTCCCAAAACCGTAAGGACTCACTAGGTCATTCATCAATCCAATCGATTTCCAATTGCACCATTGAATTGACTATTGGTTATTCAATTGAAGGAGTCATCAATCAATACCATTAGATCATCATCCATGGGTCAAGGATCAACCACTAACCCACCAAATGGTTTTGAAACCATTTGGTCCCAAACAGTTTCAAGACCGTTTGGGCTCAGACGGTCTCAAGACCGTTTGACCCAAGTTGTCTTGAAAACGTTAGGACCAATCAAGGATTCTTCAATCAACTTGATTAGGGTTTCCAATTGAAGGGTTGTGCATTCATTGGATCACTCAATTGCATCCATTGGATCATCATCCAACATGAAATTAAGTTCAGACCTCAAACGGTCAACTAAACCAAACGGTCAACCCCTTCATTCGGTTTTGAGTCCAAAGCACCAAACGGTTTGCAAACCGTTTGGTCTCAAACGGTTTGATGAAACCGTTTGGACCAAAGGTCCAAGACCGTTTGCTCATGTTATTGATTGAGGTGTGTGCTTATGAACAGGTTATTATCTTCAAACTTTAGACTCATGAAAGCTACTGCCATTTCCATGGCAATTCCATTAATCAAGCAAAGCTATTGCAATAATAACAATTAAATCAATTGTATGGAGAAATCGAATTCAATGACAAATATTAAGGGTTTAAGTATATAACCCGCATTCAAATCTGATCCCAAGCTCCAAGACTCACGGCTCCAAAGGTGGATGAAGCTCTATCAACCTCCCAAGGTCGTTTCTCAAGCTTTTGGAGTGAAAGGATCGGCTAGGGTTGAAGATGGAGTAAAGAAATGAAGGAATCATACATTGTTTTATGATTTTCACCATGAAAACAAGAAGAACGAAGGTCAAAGTCTTACCAACAGGTTGGGGGTGTCCTTCCTGCTGTTCGTAGCTCTGTTGGTCGATTTTGCAAGCAAGGAGAAGAAAGGAATCCGAAAAGATCCTTAGGTTGGTTGGAAAAGGCTCTTTTATAAGAAAATTGATGAAAGAGAAAATGTTTTATAAAAATCAATTAATTCCAAAAATGTTGCCACCACTTCCTCCTTGGTTTTCTTTATTGCAAATGCAAATCAATACCACCGAGCTCCCTTCCATTATCCATGGATTAAGGGAAAAGAAATTAAGCACCTTAATCCCTTATAATATTAATATATATTTTTGAGTGGAAAATTCTTTTCCTTATAATAAGGTGAGTGGAATTTCACCTCCTTAGGATATTTTCGGTCCTTTCAAGATCAAGGACGTCCACACACACCTGAATTCCACCATTTTAATTTTGGTTGAGGGCTCTTCAATTATTTTATTTATTTTTGCATTAATGTTTCCATTATGCTTAAATCTTGATTATTTTAATATCAAGGTTCTCTCTCCTCCAACTTAATTCAAATGAGGCGCCCCTCTCATTTTCTTTGCTCCACATGATGACAAGAAACATTAGGGACCTTTTTGAAGTGGTAATTTACATATTGCACCCTAGGTTTTGGGTAAATTGTACATTACACCAAAACTAGGTTTTCATGCACAAACATTGCTTTATCAGCTCTTTCTTGGAATCAGGCTATCACAAGCCATACCTCTGCATCATCTTCACTCTCATGATGCTTTAGCACATGAGAAACATGTTATCATGCACAATTTGCAAATAAACCCCTTAACTTGGGTAATTTGCACTTTAGTCCAAAACAGGCAAAATATTGATTTCAACAATATTCAAAAAGGATTAAAATTGCAATATAAATTCCTCTTGAGCTTTAATTTTTTTTCAAAAGATTAGAGCATGCATATAATCACTTTCATTAAATAAAACACCTAGGGTTAATTCATAACCCAGGTCAGGGATGTTACAAGTTCATCCACCCCTTACAATGATTTTGTCCCCGAAATCATCAACGAAACATTAAGAGAAAAGAGTAGGATATTCCCTCCTCATATCATCCTCTAGTTCCCACGTAGCTTCTTCAACGCCACGATGATTCCAGAGAACTTTTACAAGGCTAATGTCTTTCTTCTTCAACTTCTTGATTCTTCTATCAAGAATCAACACAGGTCCTTCCACATAAGATATGTCATCATTAAGTTCTACTTATACACGTTGTAGAACTAACTCAGTGTCCGGATGACACTTCCTCAACATAGAGATATGAAACACTAAGTACAATCTATGCAACTCAAGTGGTAACTCCAGCTTATAGGCTACCTTTCCCATTCTTTCAATGATCGGATAAGGCCCCATAAATCTCAGAGCTAACTTCCCTTTGTTTCCAAATCTTAGGATATCTTTCCAAGGTGAAACCTTAAGGTATACCCTGTCTCCGACTTGGAATTCTAAGGGTCTACGACGCTTGTCAGTATATGATTTCTATCTATCCTGGGTTGTTTTCAACTGTTGTTGTATGGTCTTTATCTTCTCAGTTGTTTGTTGAACCAGCTCAGGACCCAAAAGTTGATATTCACCAGTTTCATACCAACATAGGGGAGATCTACAACGTCTACCATACAAGGCTTCATATGGTGCCATCTCAATACTGTGCTGATAGTTGTTATTATAAGCAAACTCTATCAAGCTCAGATATAGATCCCAACTCCCCACAAACTGAAGGACACATGCCCTAAGCAAGTCCTCCAAGGTTTGTATCGTCCTCTCAGACTGACCATCTGTCTGAGGATGAAAGGTTGTACTAAACCTCAGCTGAGTGCCCAAAGCTTTATGGAGTCACTCCCAAAAATGACTCATAAACTGAGGACCTCTATTAGATACTATGGTAACTGGTACCCCGTGCAAATGCACTATCTCATCTACATATAGTTGTGCCAGCTTCTCAGCTGTATAGGTTGTTTTGACAGGTAAGAAATGTGTTGTCTTTGTCAACCTATCAACTATCACCCAAATGGAATCATGACTTTTGGCTATTCTAGGCAAACCAACCACAAAGTCCATAGTTATATGATCCCACTTCCACTATGGTATAGGTAGAGGTTTCATTGTTCTTGCGGGCTTCTGATGTTCAACTTTAACCTGTTGACACACCGGACACCGCATAACAAACTCAGCAACATCCTTCTTCAAACCAGGCCACTAATACATATCCTTTAAGTTATGATACATCTTGGTGCTCCCTGGATGCATAGCATACATTGAAGAATGAGCTTCCTCTAGGACTAACTTTGTTAAGTTGTCAACATCAGGTACTACCATCCTACCATGGTAACAGACTACCTGATCATCAGAATCATGGAAACCATCCCATTTCTCACTACCATATTCTGACCTGATCTGCTGAATCATAGAATCAGTCTATTGTGCTTCTTTAATCTGGTGTCTCAGAGTTGGTTTTATGTGCATCTCAGCTAGCAATGCGGCTAACAATGACACTTTAAGTTGTACATTGTTTTTCCTTAAGGAGATAAACATATATCTCTTAGAGAACACTAGGGAGTTTAGTTGTGCTTTATCTAGGGATGGTGTTGCTGATTTCCTACTAAGTGCATCAGCAACCACATTGGCTTTCCCTGGATGATAATCAATTGTACAATTGTAGTCCTTGATCAACTCCATCCAGCGACGTTGCCTCATATTTAGCTCATGCTGAGAAAAGATATACTTTAGGTTTTTATGGTCTGTGAAAATTTGGAATGTTTCTCCATAGAGATAATGTCTCCAGATCTTCAAGGCATGGACCACAGCAGCTAACTCCAGATCATGTGTCGGATAATTCTCCTTGTGTTTCTTAAGTTGTTGAGAAGCAAAAGAAATCACTTGCTTATCCTGCATCAACACACATCCTAAGCCATTCTTAGATGCATCACAGAAGACTATGTACCCCTTTCCTTGCTCAGGTAGCACCAACACAGGTGCACTTGTTAACCTTTCCTTCAGCAACTAGAAAGATTGTTGACACTTATCATTCCAAACAAAAGGAATCTCCTTCCTTGTCAACTTGGTCAGGGGTAAGTCTATTGAATTGAATTTCTTAATGAACCTATTGTAATAGCCTGCCAGCCCTAGGAAACTTCTTATCTCTGTAGGTGTCTTCGGATGTTGCCATTGTAGGACAGATTCTACCTTCTTAGGATCAACACGAATACCTGAGGCAGATATTACGTGTCCAAGAAAAGAAACCTCTAGCAACCAGAACTCACATTTGCTAAACTTAGCATATAACTTATGCTCTCTTAGCAAAGTCAGAGCTTGGTGAAGATGTTGCTCATGTTGTTGAGCATCTCTACTATATATTAGGATGTCATCTATAAAGACGAAAACATATTGATCCAGAAAAGGTCAAAAGATTATATTCATGAGTTCCATAAATGCAGGTGGTGCATTAGTTAGTCCAAACGACATAATTGTGAACTCATAGTGACCATACCTTTTCCTAAAGGCAGACTTAAGTATGTCACCCTCCTTGATACGTAACTGATGGTATCCCAGCCTCAAGTCTATCTTAGAAAAGATAGTTGCACTATGCAACTGATCAAACAAGTCATCAATCCTTGATAGAGGATACTTGTTCTTTATAGTTACCTTGTTTAATTGTCAATAGTCAATGCATAATTGCATAGACCAATTATTTTTTCTTAACAAAAAGGACCAGAGCACCCCATGGTGAAGTGCTTGGTCGGATAAAACCCTTCTCAAGCAACTCTTGTATTTGTTTCTTGAGTTCTTCCATTTCAGCAGGCACCATTCTATACGACTTTTATGCTATTGGTTGTGTGCCCGGAATTAGATTAATCTCAAAATCTATCTCTCGGGGTGATGGAACACCTGGAATTTCTTCGGTATATACATCTTCAAATTCCCTGACTACCGGAACTTCAAAAGGATGAGGGCTCTCCATTGTGGTATCAACCACATGGGCTAAGAATGCAAGGCATCCCTATCTCATCAACCTTACCATAGCTGACACAAGACATGTTGGAAGAATCTTTCTATCTCCCTGAAAGATCCATGTGTCACCACCATCTGTGAACACATCTTGCTTGGAACTGCAATCCAAGACAACCTTATACTTCTCTAAGGTGTCCATCCCAAGGATTATATCAAAACCCTACATCTCAAATGGTATAAGATCCACTTGAATGTGGTGATCATAAAGGAAAAGGTTGCAGGGAGAACACACTTCCCGCAACACTGCAGATCCCATCAAAGGTGTTTCTAAAAACAAGCTATCTGCCCTATGACTGACAGTCATGTTGTAGTCATCAATCACTTCTCGAGTGATAAAAGAGTGTGTAGCACCCGGATCAATTAACACATATACGAAGCAGGATAAAGACATATCAGAATAAAGCAGTTCCATCTGACATGTCACAAACCGAGGGTTGACTACTGCTTCAGGTTGGTTCATAGCATAGAACCTAGTTGTCGCTTGTTGTTGACCCTATGCTCAATTATTAGATGTCGAAGAACTAGCTTGGGATGCTTGTCCACGTCCTCTAGCACCACTGCCAGGTTGTTGCCTCTGAGAGCCCTGCTGACTCTGCCTCAGTTGTTGGGTCACATTCCTGACTTTCTCAGGACAATCCCTCACCACATGGCCTTCTCTTCCACATCGATAACAAGTTACATTCCCCCTCGGTGGTCTGGGTGGTCCTGTTACTGACATTAAGGCTGATTTGTGAGCTCCCTTTGGTGGTAAACTACGGATTTTACCCTTACTTGACGTCCACTGTGTCTGGGTATGAACCTCAGTGGTGGTGTAGGTACAGAATACCTTGGTTTCTTGAAACTTCCAACACTCTATCCTTGAAACTGTGGGTAATCCTTATTACCCTTGGTCTGTCGCTTCTCAACTATAGACCTCTCTATGCGTCTTATAGACTCCATGAAAGTTGCAAACCTCTCTTGGTTCTCCAAAGTAGACACCGGAGTGGTTAATTTAGAGTTCAACCCCTTCTCGAACCGCCGAATTCTTTCCTCATCATTAGATTCCATGTGCGGACAGAACCGCAACAACTCCATGAACCTAGCCTCATACTCGCTAATGTTCATTGATCCTTGTTTAATCCTCTCAAACTGAGAGATCTTCTCATCTAGATACGTCTTAGGAAAGTATCTAGCAACGAATTCACGCCTGAATTCATCCCATCCAATCACAACTCCAGGTCTTTTGCCTTCCTCCATGGTCCACCAGTGGCCAGCACTCCCTTTGAGGATATATACAGCATGCATGGCCCTCTCATCATCAGGAATCATGAGGATCCTGAAAGATTTCTCCAATTTAGTCAACCATAGGTCAGCATCTTCTGGATCGGTTGTACCAGCATACTCTAAGGATCCTACCCTCTTAATCCTTTCAAAAGTCTTATCGGCACCATGTCTTTCATCATGGGCTGGTGCCCTAGGTGCAGGTAATGGCATCCTATCTGTCATGTGGGTCATAGTTGTCATAAATTGCCCGGACATAGCCTGGAAGGATGGGTTCCCCATATCAGCTGGGTTGAACTGGGGATGTTCAGGTACATGTTCCTCCCTATCCTGGTCTCTTGCACCTCCTCCCAGTGCAGAAACACTGCTCTCAGCAGCGTGTTCATCGTGTGATCTAGACATCTTTAGTTCTTCTTCTCCTATATGAGAAGAAGACACTATCAGATAAACTGGAAGACACTTAGCACAGACTCGACTACTTTAATTTGATGTCTCTATAGACTCGGCGAACCTAGAGCTCTGATACCACTTAACTTGTGGCATCCAACTCATAAAACTAGATTAACTAATGCGAAAGCGTTTTAATAGCAGCGGAATTATGGAAAATCACTCAAAATTAAAACCATTTATCAAGAGATCCATTCATAGGAAAATTCTTTCATTCAGAACCAAAGTATTTCAAGTACATACTGGTTCACTAGTACATCTCTCGTACTATTTCCTCTTGAGAGTTACAACATTAACTGTCCTGTTAGACTGTACATCAACAATATAAAAATCTCGAGGCATCAAGACAACATCTCAGACCGAATTGTCAAAGCACTAACTCCGAGGACCTGAGAGTACAGAGACGACTCATAGGACTAACTATACAAAACCAGACAGTCAATGTCTCCACCTAATGGATCACTACTGTCCCTGTGGCTGTTGCTGCTGCTCTTCTCCTGCAGAAGAGTTTCTGCCTTGTCGTCTGCGTCTACCTAAAAATGTTGAATCCCACGGGGGTGAGACAATTATAAAAATTACATATGAATCAACATATATGCATATTAGAGCAACATTCTTATGCAAGTATTACAGCTATAACTTGATTAGGAAGCATGTCTCATATTCAATATGAATTAATAGATCATAAATAACATTTATGTATCAGGACATGTTAAGCAATATAACATCAACCAGTGGTTCTCGTATTACAATCTTATGCAAATATGCTACACGGCTGATTATATTTTACAAATATATTTAAGCTCCGAGGAGATGAGGTATACCGCTCATACTCCAACTGACCATTTCTAGAATCGATATCGGTACCATAAATAGGTCAATGAAAGAGCCTGAATCCCATGACCTCCCACATCCCATTCAGTACGGGACCATAAGAAGGACTGTGTTAACTACTCAAATAGCTTTCCAGGGTATACTGAAACTTCGCTATAGAGTTACAGCGTCAACTGCACTCTCATCGGCAATCGAGAGATTTAATGTTTATCTCCATTGACTCGACATTAAATAACATTGGGAGATTAATGATACATCCATCCCAAACATCGCGAGATTTATGATACGTCTATCCCGACACATGAAGTATTGATAGGTTTAATGTTTACCCTCCCTCAATCTCTTCACAAGGACGTAAGGATATTTTTGCCCATTTACCCCCACATATTCAGAATATGTGAATTCCAAGAATTCTGTAGGAAAACCTATTTCACCATCACCAACTTCTGATGATGATGGATCTATGGTCAGAGCTTTACATGAATAGATTTCACTTGATTAATAAGTACATTTTCATATTCTTTTAGCATCAGGCAAGTTCTCAAACAAAACTTATTATGACAATGCTATAAAAAAAATGTACTATTTTCATTAACTACTTAACAGTCTTTAAAAGACATTGGGAACTCAGTTCCTCTTTTCAATACTGGGAATTATCCTCCCTTCAAAATCTCATCACCATAATCATATGGCTCTGGATATTTAAACCCTAGGCTCATCATTGAGTATTGTTACCACTTTTCCAAGTAACCATCACCTTCAGGTCAATTGACCAACGCAAACACGATACTTGCTATTACAAGCATCACACATGGTACTTGAGGCCCATTAACTCTCTTGTTACCTCTCACCAGGTAGCTAGGTATATTATGGCACTCAAGGCACAAACACAATAATGAATTTAAACATCATAGCCCATACCTGGCCATGATCATCATTTCAACATAGATGCATGGTTAGCACAGATGATAACAGTGATATCAATTGCATATCAGAACCATGTTCAACAATTATGAATTCACTATTCATGGGTAACACCACTATTCCCTTACCGGGTTTAGGGTTTCCCATTGCATGTCAAATGAGGATAATCATCTCATTACCACATCATAGTTATGGTTTATCACCATATTGCCCAAGATTAGGGTTCATTAAGCATTACATAGTATTACCCTGGATTTGATCTTCACATCACATCAAACATCAGGGTTTCTCATGAAACCATCCTTAGGGTTTCACATCAAATTCACCCTATGAAAGGATCTACATTCAATAATCCACAATTAGGATTTACTATTCATCCCAATTAGGGTTTCATATTCCATTACCCATAATTAGGGTTTACTATTCATCCCAATTAGGGTTTCATATTCCATTACCCATAATTAGGTTTACTATTCATCCCAATTAGGGTTTCATGCTACATTACCCATAATTAGGGTTTACTATTCATCCCAATTAGGGTTTCATGTTCCATTACCCATAATTAGGGTTTACTATTCATCCCAATTAGGGTTTTGGATCACATTACCCTTAATTAGGTCTACACACATCATCATCTTGAATTAGGGTTACATCCATACCTTGGATTAGGGTTTCAATTATAATTGCCCTAAATTAGGGTTAAGGGTCAATAACCTTGTCAATTAGGGTTTATGTTCATGATTAGGGTTTCATGATCTCTTTACTTAAGGATCATACCCTTAATCACCACATGAATCATACTCATGTATCAATTCCATATTATCACCCTCTCAACTTGATTAGGTTACATCAACCCTTTAGTCAAGTTCATACAACTATGATTAACATAGTGTACCAAGTCATTGTTCTTATAAGAAATTAGGGTTTATCCCTTAGTTGACACTAATCTCTTATGTACTATTAGGGTATTAAACTTTGTACCTTCATTGATTATCATTACTAACCATCATTGGATTATTGGAAATATCATTACCTTCAACATCCAAGTGATTGAGCCACATTGAACTCCTTTCGGTTTTGAAGGTTTCACCACCAAACGGTTTTGAAACCGTTTGCTACCGAATGGTTTTGAACCCGTCTAACCCCAAACGGTTTTGAAACTGTTTGCCCCCAAACGGTTTCAAGACCGTTTGGGCCAAATCAGTCCCAAAACCGCAAGGACTCACTAGGTCATTCATCAATCCAATCGATTTCCAATTGCACCATTGAATTGACTATTGGTTATTCAATTGAAGTAGTCATCAATCAATACCATTAGGTCATCATCCATGGGTCAAGGATCAACCACTAACCCAAACTGTTTGGTCTCAAAACGGTTTTAAAACCATTTGGTCCCAAATGATTACAAGATCGTTTGGGCTCAAACGGTCTCAAAATCGTTTGACCCAAGTTGTCTTGAAAACGTTAGGACCAATCAAGGATTCTTCAATCAACTTGATTAGGGTTTCTAATTGAAGGGTTGTGCATTCATTGGATCACTCGATTGCATCCATTGGATCATCATCCAACATGAAATTAAGTTCAGACCTCAAACGGTCAACTAAACCAAACGGTCAACCCCTTCATTCGGTTTTGAGTCCAAAGCACCAAACGGTTTGCAAACCGTTTGGTATCAAACGGTTTGATGAAACCGTTTGGACCAAAGGTCCAAGACCGTTTGCTCATGTTCTTGGTTGAGGTGTGTTCTTATGAACAGGTTATTATCTTCAACCTGTAGACTCACGAAAGCTACTGCCATTTCCATGGCAACTCCATTAATCAAGCAAAGCTATTGCAATAATAACAATTAAATCAATTGTATGGATAAATCAAATTCAATGACAAAGATTATGGGTTTAAGTTATATAACCCGCCTTCAAATCTGATCCCAAGATCCAAGATTCACAGCTCCAAAGGTGGATGAAGCTCTATCAACCTCCCAAGGTCATTTCTCAAGCTTTTGGAGTGAAAGGATCGGCTAGGGTTGAAGATGGAGTGAAGAAATGAAGGAATGATGCATTGTTTTATGATTTTCACCATGAAATCAAGAAGAACGAAGGTCAAAGGCTTACCAACAGGTTGGGGGCGTCCTTCCTGCTGTTCTTAGCTCTCTTGGTCGATTTTGCAAGCAAGGAGAAGAAAGGAATCCAAAAAGATCCTTAGGTGGGTTGGAAAAGGCTCTTTTATAAGAAAATTGATGAAAGAGAAAATGTTTTATAAAAATCAATTAATTCCAAAAATGTTGCCACCACTTCCTCCTTGGTTTTCTTGCATGCAAAGGCAACTCAATCCCACCGAGATCCCTTCCATTATCCATGGATTAAGGGAAAAGAAATTAAGCACCTTAATCCCTTATAATATTAATATATTTTTCTGAGTGGAAAATTCTTTTCCTTATAATAAGGTGAGTGGAATTTCACCTCCTTAGGATATTTTCGATCCTTTCAAGCTCAAGGACGTCCACACACACCTGAATTCCACCATTTTAATTTTGTTTGAGGGCCCTTCAATTATTTTATTTATTTTTGCATTAATGTTTCCATTATGCTTAACTCTTGATTATTTTAATATCAAGATTCTCTCTCCTCCAACTTAATTCAAATGAGGCGCACCTCTCATTTTCTTTGCTCCACATGATGACAAGAAACGTTGGGGACCTTTTTGAAGTGGTAACTGACATATTTCACCCTAGGTTTTGGGTAAATTGCACATTACACCAAAAATAGGTTTTCATGCACAAACATTACTCTATCAGCTCTTTCTTGGAATTCAGGCTATCACAAGCCATACCTCTGCATCATATTCACTCTCCTGATGCTTTATCACATGAGGAACATATTATCATGCACAATTTGCAAACAAACCCCTCAACTTGGGTAATTTTCACTTTAGTCCAAAACAGGCAAAATATTGATTTCAACAATATTCAAAAAGGACTAAAATTGCAATATAAGTTCCTCTTGAGCTTTAATTATTTTTCAAAAGATAAGTGCATGCATATAATCACTTTCATTAAACAAAACACCTAGGGTTAATTCGTAACCCAGGTCAGAGATGTTATATTCACCTTAAACTAAAGAGTTTTAAAGAAACAAAAAAAAGAAGTAAACATGTCCCTGGATATTCAACGAATTCTCCAGATACCTACAAAAATCATAAATGTCACAAAGTAAATTAAGATATACAAAATACTCAAGTAATTATAAAAATATAAAGATCTCAAATGTCTCATTAGCATCCAAAAAATCAATCTTACATGAAGTATCAAATTATTTGATTGCCCTTGAGAGCTAATGATTAGAGAGACCTTAAATCATGGCTATGGTTTACAATGCTTAACTGTAGTAATTTGGTATTGACTAGAATCTAAGCTTCAATCTTTTTAAGACCAATAATCAAATCCTACCTTGAGTCATATGAAATACAAAGACATATCTCATTTATGTGTTACTATATCTTGGACACGTCCTAGACCAAGTTCTTAAACTATACCAAAAGCACAATCATGAATAGGCACCTCATCTTTTAAAAACCCACATTAGGTACCTTTTTGAGGGTGCCAAATCATGACCTTAACCTGAACTTCCTACATACATAAAGTCCTATCCCACAAAGGCACCTCGGTTTTGTAAAGCCTTATCCCGCATAGGAGCCTAATATACCATAAATCCCTACTCTAAGTAAGCAACCCCATATTTACTTCAGGATGAATTCCTATCCTAACCAGGTAGAGCTTAAATCTACATTCAATATTCAAGCCCTACCCCTCATAGGCAAAGCCTTATGTTTCCCTTCTCTTGCACTCAGGCCCTATCCTACATGGGAAAATCATTTTTTTCATACAAGTTATACCTTGTGTAGGAAAATCATTACATCCAAGCCTTATCTTGCATATTCAAACCATATAACATTCAAAACCTACATCTTATATGTATAATTATTCATTCAGAGCCTATCATGCATAGGAATCCATCTTAAGCTCCATCCTAAGTAGGCACTTTGCATTTTAAAACACCCCATTTCCCACATTTTCACCATCTAGGGTTATAACTCTAACTAGAAATTGGTCCATGAATCAAGAGTTTGACCTAAATCATTTTAAAATCCAATACCAATATTTTATAGAGAAACAACAATATTTTCAAAATCAAACACTTCCATAATATATCACTTTTACGCTCATGATTCAACATAGCATCCCTTGATGAGTCTCATGTTTTTAGCCACTTGTGACCAAAATTGGGGTCATAATTTGCTTGAACCTACAGATCTCATCTTACCTCAGACCTTGTATTGAGAGGAGTAACCCGTTGAAACACCAATTTTTGTCATTTAACAAACAATCAAGATCAAATCTTCTCTTTGTATTATGATGGAATTTTGTATGATCTATTAAGTAGTTTCCATATTTTGTCACTTATTTAACCCATCTCCGAGCACTAATTTTCCACTTGTCAATGGTCCATGAATGGAAAACCATTTCTTCAAGCTAAAGCACAATTCAGCCTCTCCTTGGCTTTTTTTACAAGCTAGTTTCTATACATTTTCTAAATAAAATACTAATGAATATAATATTAAAACCCAACTCCATTTTTTATTTAATTTTTATCTGTATACAAAAAAAAAATCAATGTCATTATCTTAGTGGAGAAAATATTAAATTGAATTCCATATTTGTTTCACAAAGAAGAGATAAAAAGAAAAGATTTGTCCTTTAAGTTTTCATGTGATGAAATGGATTTTCTCTCCTTTGTATATGCACATACACACTCATAAGATATTGAATTCTACTCAATTGTTCCATATTGAGTGCATTCGATACGGTTTTAAACACTTCTAAATTTTTGATACCCCTCAACATCATCATACTAAACCAAATCTATAAATATAAGATTAGGAGAAAACTTTTGAACTAATGGTAAAAATCACACTAATAGGGCTTAAAGTTTTGGCGATATGAGATTTGTAATTTACATAAACAAAACCATTTTGATTCCCTTTTTCTATGCCTTTTCTGTGTCAACAAGCCATCTTTGTTTGCCTTAGACAATGGGGATCTTGGATCAAAAGGCCATAGATTTCCCCTCGATCCAACAGCCAAGACGTCATCCTCATTTCCCTCATCCTACACAAAGTGGAATCATGGTGCACATCCAATCGACCTAGCCAACCATGCCAAGCCTTGCCCATAACTTCTCTTAGTCCCTACATCCTTACCTCATCATCCTTTCTCTTTTTCCCTTGTTTTCCCCTTTTTCTATTCTTTCACCACTCCTCTACTCTCCCCACAAAGTTATCCATCCCACAAGCTTGAAGCCACTCCAGTGAGATGATGCTCCTTCTTCAAACGTCACATACAAGGTAGACATTGACTTAATAGAGTCCTCACACACCTCTCAACCTCTTTCTAGCCCCCTCAAGCTCCCCTCTCATATACCCTCTTTTCACCATAGACCACAACCACTATAGTGATCTAACATGGACACACATGTTGAGCAAGGGAAGAAGACAATCAAGTGATTGTCAATTGGAACCTAGTCAAGGTTTTACCACCCACGGGTGGCCATATCACAACTCTCCACTTGCTCTCTCTCTCTCTCCCACTTACTATCTCAGTTTATGGAGGCGACATGCCTAGATTGTGGGATCATGAATGCCCCACAATGTTGTCGATGGATGGACCATCGTTTTTCATGAAATGGTGACTTATCTCTCTATTACCCCATTATTCAAGAATGTGCTAGCATTTTGTATAAAATGTACAAAATGCATCCATTAGCCAAATCTTACAAGTAAATAGTGTATCATAAAAATACAACATTTCTAATCAAAATAGTTTAAAGACATGTATTATATTATTTTTATTGATCTCCAAAACATGCATGGTTTTGATCTTTATGGAAATCCTTAATAAATCATTGTGATAATATTTCCCTAATGATGCTTAAATATATCTTGCAATTACTTACCTGTGATTTTTTAGGCTTATGAACAAAGATTCGACCTTGTTAACTCACTTGTACCTAATGATGACTATGTAGTGTGATATGACCTAATATGAACTTTTTGATGCTAGATCCCTAATCTGATGAAAATATTGACCTAGTGATGCTCCAATATGTATGACAACTCAAGCTTAGCAACTTATGATATCTAGTGAACTTAAATTTTTTCACGATCTTCCTTGGATGCTAATGATGATTATGTATCATGCAGTGCAGCATATATGGACTTTTGATGTACGATTTTTAATGCTATGAAAATTTTGATATAATCACTATTCAATACTATTTGTGACACCAACTTAGTAAATTTGATGCTTTGTAACACAGAATATCATCATGGTCCCTTTTGTATTCTAATAATGATGTTGTGTTATGAAATATGAATTAAATGAATACATCGATGCTTAAATTGTTACCTTAATCAAATCTTATGATTTACCTATTAAGATCAAGGAAACGTAATCTCAAAACCCCTAGCCTTGTTGATATGTTTTAAGGAAGTCGAGAATGACCTATGATTTAATATAAAAACCAAGGTGTTAAACTTTAATAAACTTTTGAGATGATGACATGAATAGTTAAGAAAGATGATACTTAGATTTGGTGAAACATTCAACCCTAAAGAAAATGATCGTATGACTAGATATTTTTTATTTTATTCAACTAATACTTCCTTATATGTGAGTACCTTTGTTGGGCTCTTGTCAAATATCTGATCATGATCTTTTGTTTTAAGGTAAACTTTACCTCTTATTGACCTTGATTATGATATTGATGTTTTTATGTATATGCATGAGTCCCTATGATTGTTTATATATACTTGTTTGAGATACCCGTTCACTATAGCTACTATGTTTCATTTTGATTATATTATTTTTTATAAAACTATACAGATAATTGTTTATGTCCTTTTCATGCCTACATTATTCTTGGGTTTAGGGAACAAGGTTCAACTTACCTACTAATTTTGTTCAAATAAGGAAACAACCTTTGAATTATGGTTAACTCTTGGAATTTGTGCCTTCAGGTCCCTGAAAAACTTGAAATAGGGTTAACCCTTGACTTTTAGCCTTGTGGTCCCTCACAAACCCTTCCTTAATGAAGTTGGTCAAAGGCCTATGATAATGTTGTATGGTATAATGGAAATGCAAGTAAAATATACTTTTGTCTATAAGACAGCCTTTGATGTTGTTTCTTGGTTTTCACTCTTGCCTTTGTATAAGTTTAGGCTAGCTTAAATGTTTCTTTAAACCTACAAGTTCCATATATTTTACATTGTAACAATATGTTTGCATTGATTATGTCTGATTTTATGATTTTAGGTATTATAGTACACTATGATATCATACTAGGAACATGCTTCCATTGTGCTATTATGATATATGTTTATAACTTAAAAAATGTAACATTAATGTATGTCACTAGGGTTTATGAATTAATAAAGGAAGAAAATCTTATATCTTCTTGAATTAGATACTTTCTTTTTGGTATGTATTATTAGTTGTATGTCCTAAGAGCCAAACATAAGATGATTGTGATGGCACATCTTGTAATTGATTGTTTATAAAGGCAATTCCAATTATTATGTTTTGATTCAGTATGAGATAATGAATGAATATGATGATGTCCTCAGTGTGTATGACTCAATAACATGTGATTCAAAGTTGAGGACATGAAAACAAGATCATGTGCATGTGAAGAGTATTCATTCTTGTCTATGTTCTAATTAGGATATTATTGTGGAAATTAGGATGATAATATTACATTAACACCAATCTGTGTCTTGATCGATCAATAAGTTTCGTTAGTCATGATATTGGTTATCAAATCAAAATCACAGGTACTTGTTATGAACAAGTGTACTAGATAGACCCACCTTGACTATGATACATGGAAGCCAATAATGGTGTTTAAAATCATATCTCAATGTGATAATAGTAATTGTAATCCTTTGACATGAAGACACTACACGAATCTACATCGTGTTTAGTGTGCTTTAACACTACTCCACGTGATCTTGAATAAGGGTTGGAATACAAGTAGTTCTTAGGTGCATTGTGGTACGTGTGGATTACTATGAGTGATGTATATGGAATTTGTCCCTCCCATTGGAGTAATATACTTTCACTTAATGAGTGAGACTTTACAATGCATGCCCAGGCTCATGTGAGTCAATATATGATATTGAACTCATGTGTATCACAAATAGTCCTCTCTTGATCAAGGAACAAAGATTGAATATTGTGAGGATGACATTTCCATGCATCAGATTCAAATTTTTATGTTAAAGACAAAGGTATTATAAAATCATACTACATCTGAGTTGTCCTCTAGATTTTCTAATTACATTGATGGTAATCAAGTCTTGCTAATATGAATCATTGCTTGTGGAGTAATGTTTTGATCATGGACATCACTACCAACATAATGTGGAGGCCATAGGGTCACACACATAGGATGCATAAGAATAGGAGTATAATTGTGGACATGAATGGAAATGTTCCAAGTCAAATGGTTGCTAAAATGTTTATGCAATCAATTAGAACAATGTTGGACTGGAATCCTAGATAGTTGGCTAAAAGGTCTAAGTCAATTAGTTGAAATTAAAATTATCATCTCCTATGATAAGTAAAATGGATAACCCTGAGGAAGTGGTTGGAGTTTCCAGTTAGGTGACTAAAAAGTTACTCAATCGATTGGTATTATCTATAAATTAATTAATGGTGAAATTCCAAAATGTTCCCACTGAGCCAGTTGACTGATTGGATGTATGTGAGTGGATCATTTTGAATGTAGCCACTATGTTTTTGTTTCCCAAAGTTTTAGAAATCATGCTTCCCTGTCTTTCCACTTTAAAGGGGCATAATGATCAAATTTGGATTACACACTCGTGTACGTAAGAACTCTAAATGCCATTACACACAAGGGAGAGAGATAGAAGGAAGGAGCTCACAGCACTAGCATGTTGCTAACAAAGAGGTTACTCCTTCTGTCTTGCTCAAACAGCACGATGAAGAGTTCATGTCCCTCTGTGTGGACCACGTCGAGACGTAGAATCTATGTGAATGTTGGGAGGACATCTTTGAGGACCGTTCGTGCACCACTGTGAGCAACACACACCACTGCACAAGGACATCGCTAGACTTTGTCCTTGATAAGGTATACCTCACACACCCTCCTTTTAGATACATCATTATCAAAGAGATATTCTTGTAGGTAGTGTGGTGATAATATTTTTGTTTCTATTTCTTTTGTCGCCTCCATGATTCCTAATATGCATCTCCTCTTTTGTTGCCTCTAGGATATGCTATAAATCTTATGGTTCATGAAATAAAGAATGATTGTTTTGTTGTTTTGTTCATGTATATGATGTGTGATTTCAGCCATTCAAGGGACAAACTCTTGGATCCTCTCACCATTGACTTTCTAGTCGTGTGGAGTGAAGATTTGGGTAATGAGTAGTTATGTGACATTTCTTATTTCTTCTTCCCTTCTTTTTAATTGGAATTTTATTATTCAAAGACACAATGTCAAGAAAAAAAATACTTGTTTGAGATACACTCAGAACCTTCCTAGAAGTCAGACATTCAAATAAGAAAAACTCATGTTTCATGTCAGCACCCCCATAAGAATGCCAAATTCTACGATGTGTCATGTGGTTTCACACAATGTTCCTTCAATGGTGCACCCCGTGGAAAGCAACATTTTGTAGGGGGGGCTCAAGGCTAAATGTCAATTTTATTTCTTATTCCTATCTAGAGGCAATTCCACACGTGAGATCTCTTTTTCAATCCAGATACCTCAACCCTCACTAGTAGATATAAATACCACATCCCATCAACCATTTTCTCTCTTTTATTCTCCTAAAGCTAGAGAACAACTACCCTATATTGTATAGACTCTACCAATTTTTTTTATAGAGATCCTTCTTCCAGAAAAAAGATTATGATATGTTAGGGGGGATACAAAAATTATAAGGAGACACTAGGGCCTCTACTTAATTGATCATCCTAATTGATATATGTAGATCACAGTAATCACTTATCTACTCATTCATCTTGAATAACATTTCCTATCTATCTAGTTGTTTTACTTGATAGCAATGCTCATGCTAAACATTTAGATCTCTCATGTTCATGAATATATCATGTAGCTGACTAGTTTTTTTAACTATATGTACATGTTTGCTTGATCTTATTAGAAAGATTTCATCTTATTCACAATTTAATACTTATCTCTAATGCATCTTAATTAAAATATGTGAATTTGTAAGTTTTAAGACCAATAAACACACACACCTAGTTTTTTCTTGATGTATTTGTCTTTATCTCTCTTTTATATCTCTTTATTTCCCGCATCTGATCCCAATCGTCGGGGATAGATTTGTACCTTGTGATATTTTGAGGTGATTGGTGCCCCTTAATAAAACTAGTGACTTTGAAATGATGATAAAAAGTTCGACAATTATCTTAAGTCTTCAAAGACTCACACACCTTCATTGGGTTTTTTCCTCCAATTTTCCTTTTTTTCTTAATCAAATCAAATCAATCTTTCCACAAAATAATATTACAAATTTAGTACTAATTTCTTGGGCAAAATGAGGGTTCTTAACATCTTCATTGGTCGCAATAAGTATTTTTTTATCCAAATCTCATGGCCACATTTTCCTTGTTATCCACCTTCAGGTGGAGTCTTTTTTTTCAACATTTTTCCACTAAGTATGCCCATCTATAGTTATCCTAATTTAATTCATAAACTAAGGCAAATACTCTACATATCCTCATCTTTCCTTTTTTTAGTTTTAATATGAAAAATGAGGTTAGATCTTCGTATATCTTTCTCTGCAATAAGATAGAAGTTCAAACCAATACTAAGAGAAAAAGGCATAAGAAGGTCACAATTAGAGAATATATATGGATTTCAGTATTTTATCTAAAAAATTAATTATGATTTTGTTTCCCATAGTGGATGGGAAATATATATAAGAAAATAGTAGGATTTTAAAAAAAAACATTGGTTGTATTTCATGTTTCCCATTTCATCTATACAAATCATCCTAAACCTCTAAATACCTTTACGTACTCGTTTATGCATCACCACACCCATACACATCTTAACTAGTATGTGAGTGGTTTCTTAAGATCTCTACATTATACAAGATTTCAATTGAAACATACCTCATTAAGTTGGATTTATACCAAAAGACAATGATACTATTTTTTTCTCTTGTTTCACCTTTTTTGTAATTCTATATCTTCTGAATAGTTACTTCATGGTGGTCACGATATTCTCAATTGGATCTCTCTCCACTAATTTGTAAAAATGGATTTATATTTGTATACATCAAACCCTCTATTTTCTATATAAAAATCTATAGTTCATCTCTTACGTGCACTCGCTTTAGATTATCAATTAAATAAATTAGAGAACATCCAACTTTTCAAGATGAGAACACCCTTAAATGTCATCAGTTATTACCCACAACCTCACTTATTACATCCCCCTCCCTCTCTCACCCAATTGTCAATAACTCATTTAGCCCCTAATGCTCTTTGTATTTCTGCCAAATCACAAACTATGATTAATTGATATGGTGAAAACATGACATTTACTATCAAACTTATTTACATCTCTCTGCTCATGTTTAGGCCTCTAAAAAATGCAATTGTTATATGGACCAAATCACTTATATACTCTTAATTTAATAGAAGGGATGTTCATTACTTAAAAAGTATCTTATAAATTTCCATAAATAGAGAGAGTTAAAAAATACTAGTATGTGTTTTACTTTTCGAGACAATTCCTTGTTGATTATATGGTGGCATTTTACAAATAACACGTCCTTACAGATTCTCTCTCTTCTCATTTTTTTCCATTCATTTCTATCACATCTCTCATTGATATTCTATGACCACTTCCATGCTCCCACTGACATGTTCTTTTCATTCAACTAAACTTTCTATTTTGTTTAAATAATATAATTACATCTCAAGTCTCTCTCCCCTTCTGATGCACATTCATTCCCATTCAAAAATCACCATCATAAATGATTATTAAGTTTCTATCTCCCATAGTAATACACTATTTGAAGTATCTTTTCACATAAAATATCATCATTTTACAAAAAATGGTTCATCAACTCTCGCGTAACTAATTCACACTTTTTCTAATTCGATCAACATCATCCTATATAAAATGTTTTTATAAGTTTCTCACTCCCCAACTACCCTAATGATTTCTCCATTTACTATTAACCCACCTCTAATTCCAATGACCTTGCCAAATTATCATCTATATCCTCCCTCTATGGAACTCAACCAAAGTAGAATTTTGATTTTCCCTTAATTGCATACACTTTTGCTAAAGTCTCTCTCTCCCTCTATATTGTTTATTTCTCTCTTTCCTTGTTTTCAAACACAAAAATTGCACCTAGAATAATATGTATAGCCCATTCATAGGGCAAAACATCTATTTAACACCTTACGGAGGTGTGAGGAAAGTACTTATGATATCTATTTTATATTATTGATATCTACATGTAATTCTATGTTCTTAACTACATTCAAGAAACCACTCCCTTGTCGATGGTATTTATTTTGTTAGTATATATCATTTAATTTTTTTATAAACATCCCCTAGTATATTTCCATTACAATCCGTAATTTTTCAAAATGCATTCACAAAAGTGCAGATAATAAATTAGACTCCAAGTACCTTGTGGATTTCAACACTTATAGATCTAAATAAAAAATTGTTTGATGTAAATTTTCCAAATTTTGAGAAAAACATCACATATATCGCCAACATAACATACTTCTCTTTTTCATAAAATACTAACAAATAAAATATAAATAGATATAGTGTTCATGTGCATGGAACATGTGTGGTTAGTACCCACCAAAAGTCTTAGAGATGGGAAATGTTATTGATTGCATTTCATGTTTCTTATTTCGCACAAACAAATGTGGACTAAGTAGAGCTATAAATGGTGCATGTACAATGAAAGGGTGGGTCTAGACCAACATTTCAAAAATTAGACCAAAATTGAATCCAGCTGATGCAAGACATCATGCTCATCCAAACCATGTCTAAGATTATTGTAACATCCCAATTTTCTAAAACATATAATTCATTGAGAGAAAGCATACTCACATTGGGAATGTCACAAACATGATAATCATTGCATAAAAATAAAGTTTAAATAAACCTACATATGATACATTGCATAGTTTCTCATATCTCAACTCATAACATAAAACTCATGCTCTAAACTAAAGCACATGTCTCATAAACATAAAGGAAAATCTAATCTATTGATAGTTGACACCCCACCATGTCTGGTCTTAGATGTCCTTGAGCTCCTTCCTTAGTTGATCCACAGATATATTTACCCTTGATGTTTCTCCTTTCCTAGGGGCATCACACCCCCAGCCATGCATCAAACCATTTGTAAGTGGAATTGAACATATTATAAAACTGAAATAACATATAGTTTGAAAAGAAAACATTTAACATCATGAAAATAAACTTTGCATTTTATCATTGTCTTTTATCTGACTTATATAAGGATCCTCAAGTTTTGCACTGAAGTGCCTCTTCTCTTTGCACCGAAGTGCATCTTCAATTTCACCAAATTGCGTTGTATGCTAGGAAAGCCCATGGTTTGCATCGAGGTGCTCTTTATGCTAGGAAAGCCCATAATTTGTACTGAAGTACTCTATATGCTAGGAAAGCCCATGACGAGAATCTTATATAAGGTTCATTCATTATCTTTACTCTTTACTATTGAATACTCTTTACTCTTGCTCTTAAACATGAATATGATGTGATATGATTATTCTTAAATATAAACAGTAAAAAAGGATATCATTTATCCATTAAATTTTAACTTTGATCAATAAACTTTAGCATGCATAGTACATTCACATAATAACATGTACATTGTACACAATAGAATATAAACATCCAATAATTATATTCAAAGTACATGGACCACTTATAGAGATTGGAGCAACTCCTACAGTTCTCTTGATGTTTAAGGAACCCTATTACCCTATATAATTATTTAACATGCATTAATAATCATTATCCAACCAAATTTTAGGGTTCTATGGTTCTTGAACAAATCAGGGAAATTCAGATCAAAATGGGGACTCAAAATCACCATATTATTATTCCTTGTTTGAAAACCTTTCCAAAATTTATTTGTATTTTTCTGACATCATGTTGATTAAATACAAATTTTAGAAGATCTTATCAATCAGAAAGCTCGTTAAATACACATGTAAATTAATTATCTGGGAGATGGGGCCCTTGTCCAGCTAGCCTAATAGGATCCTGCCAACTGTCCTTCGTCCCCCAAAACAAAACCTGCGGTCAACAAGTGGTCAAAGTGAGCAAAGCTCAAATATGCCCATGAGGGCGCAACTCTGGAAATTGTTCAAACATGGGTAAAAGGGGGAATCCATCACCTCGCATCTTCTCCTTTCAATTCATGAAAGAATAGCAAGTGGGCAGCAAGGTGAATAGTGAAATATAGAGAACAAAACTGGGATCTTGCCCTTTCCGTGGAGAATTGTGGTGTTGGGCACCTGCACCATCGCCAGTCGAGTCTGGCAAGCCCAAAATTGGGCAGAGGTGTGGCCAGACGACCATCCTTCTTCTCTTGCCACAGAAGAAGTAGGATGAGGTGAGAGAGAGGAAGGAAGACTGAGTAATCTATGAGTAAACCAATGAGGCATGTAGATTCATAGTATCCTTATGAAGGTATAGAAGGTTAGAGCATCGTTGAAGCAAGGCCAAAATGTGAGAAAGCATCATCGTGATTCTAAGAACAGTAAAATGAACTCAAAAGACGAAAAAATGAGATACCTAAAATCTCAGTGTTTCTTAGGTGGATGAAGCTCCCTAGGGGTGTTCTTAGCACTTCCCCCATCTCCACCAGGGGTGAAGAAGGTCAGAGAAGCCTCGCCAGAGTCGATCTTTAGGCAAGCTACTAGCGGAGCAAGGCAACATGGATAGGGGTTTTGAGAGGGCAAAATGAGTCTAGATTTTGGTTTCTTGACATTTGGGAATTGTTTCTGGAGCCCCACCTATATAGGAGATGACCAAGAGAGTCAAGAAGTCTAGACGGAGCAGGAAATAGGGGCATGAGAAGGGGGTCCCTGTCGACTGGGAGTTCTAGGGCATGAAAACCTAGTGTGTAAGGTATGGGAATGTTCGGGAAGGGGCAAGGATGGTGAGGGAGATATTCATTTGCATGGGAAACAATGGAGAAGGGGATCGGGAGGGAAGAAACCAACCACCACTGCTCTAGTCTGAGTAGGACTTAGATGGGAAGAAGAGATGGCCCAAAGTTGTCTGGTGTATCTGTGAATCTTCCAGAAATATCACGACCGTCTGATAAGATATGTGGTAAAAAAAGAGCATGTAATAGGCATTATATACAGACTCAAGTCCGCACCATATAGGATTGCATTTATTAGGGAGTATATTCAAGTTTTATTTAGTTTCTTTCCCAATCAAAAAGGAGAACTTAAGTGAGTTCAAACTTAACCAAAATGGGTGTGTAACCAAATTTGGATGCAAGGATTCTGAAAATAAAGTTAGATTTTATTTTTGAGACACCCTACTACATGTTATCTTCTTTTCAAGTTAAATCCTATTTTAATTACCCAAGACCATCTAAAATAATTTAGAGGTTGATATTTTGAGGAAATCTATATATCATCATGTCAAGTTCTCATAAAAACTATTAGGTCAAGTTATTATTATAAAAAGGATCAATTTCACTTTTAACCCCCATATATAGTTAATTTACTAATTAGGAATGAAATTGAGTTTCTATTAACTTGATAATGAAAATTTATCTTTAAACCTGATTTATCCATTATAATTGGGTTCCTAAGTTTCAGTGTATTTTATATGAAACATTGAAATTTGAAATTAGGGTTTTCTAATGTAGGATTAGTTATAAAAAAATTAGGGTGTTACAATTCTACCCACCTTAACGAATTTCATCCTCGAAATTCTACTTGTCTACCCACCTTTGGGTTTTCCTTATCCTTAACATGAAGATCCTAACACCTTATTACTATCATGAAATCTTACATATACTCACATCTAGGGCAAGAGTAAATTCAACTATAGTCTATCAAATGTACCAAATAGATTTTAAAAACTAAATCATACCTTGTTCATTCTCATCATCTTCATCATCAACTACCATGGGAAATATCCTAGCTTGTTTTTTCTCCTTAGGCTCTAGGTTGACTTGGGAATATTTCTTATTTAGGAGCTTGGGGCAGTTGGATCTAATTTGATTAGTCTCTCCATAGTAGTAACAAACTCCAGTTCCATATCTGCATTCTCCTATATGATATCTATTATACTTGGTGCATTGAGTCTTTGCGTTAGGGTTTGAAGCAGGTTCCTCTTGAACTTTTCTCTTCTTGTCATTATGGCTTTTGTGCTCTTTCTTGCTTCTTGAGAATGCTACATTCTTCCAATATCATCTAGGATGGTCCTCCAACTCTAGGGAAGACTTGAGTGCCTCCTGCACTATCCTGATGCCACATCCAGTCAAAGCATAGCCCAAATTAGGTTTCAGGCCACGCATGAACTTCTTTGCTAGACGTGTCTCATCTTAACCATAATCGTACTTCTACAACATACAAAAGTTCATTGCATACTGGCTAACACTTCAGTCATACTGCCTCATACGCTTGAACTCCATCTCCTTCTTCTCGATCATGGCTTCATAGATGTAATGGTTTCAGAAGGCAGTGGTGAACTCCTCCCAGGTCAACAGCTCAGCATTGGGTCCTCGAGCATTGGTGAAATTCTCCCACCAAGTGTGGGTTGCACTCTTCAACATGTGTGTCTCAAAGCAAACTTTAGAAGGCTCGGGACATCCTAAGTCATGGAAATAATGCTCGACATTGAGGAGCCACTCTTCAGCATGGCCAACTACATTAGTCTCAGCTTCTCCAGAGAAGGTTTCTAGTTTGATTTTTAGGAAGTCTACTTAGGTCAACTCCTGGTTCCTTTGTTGATGTAGTCACTTCTAGAGGTGATTTAGGTTTACCATAAGGGTTAACCCCTCCAGAAGCACTATGATCACTTCCCCCACTGGAAGAACTTCCATCTCCATCTACGAGCTCCTTGCCCTTATCAGATCTCTTCTTGGGAGCCATCTACAAAAGGGAACATAAACTATATGAGAATTTGAGAAAATCCTGGTGGGCAACAATATTTTTGGCTCTGATACCATATTGTAACATCCCAATTTTCTAAAATATATAATTCATTGAGTGGAAGCATACTCACATTGGGAATGTCACAAACATGATAATCATTGCATAAAAATAAAGTTTAAATAAACCAACATAGGATACATTGCATAGTTTCTCATATCTCAACTCATAACATAAAAAGCACACTCTAAACTAAAGCACATGTCTCATAAACATAAAGGAAAAACTAATCTATTAATAGTTGGCACCCCACTATGTCTGGTCTTAGATGTCCTTGAGCTTCTTCCTTAGTTGATCCTCAGATAGATTTATCCTTGATGTTACTCCTTTTCTACGGGCATCTCACCCCTAGCCATGCATCAAACAATTTGTAAGTGGAATTGAACATATTATAAATTGAAATAACATATACTTTGAAAAGAAAACATTTAACATCATGGAAATAAACTTTGCATTTTATCATTATCTTTTATCTGACTTATATAAGGATCCTCAAGTTTCACACTGAATTGTCTCTTCTCTTTTCCCTGAAGTGCCTCTTGAATTGCACCAAAGTTCTATGTATGCTAGGAAAGACCATGATTTGCATCGAGGTGCTCTGTATGCTAGGAAAGCCCATGATTTGTACCTAAGTACTCTGTATGCTAGGAAAGCCCATGACGAGGATCTTATGTACAGTTCATTCATTATCTTTACTCTTTACTCTTGAATACTCTTTACCCTTGCTCTTAAACATGAATATGATGTGATATGATGATTCTTAAATATAAACAGTAAAAAGGATTTCATTTATCCATTAACTGTTAACTTTGATCAATAAACTATAGAATGCATAATACATTCACATAATAACATGTACATTGCACACAATAGAATATAAACATGTAATAATTATGTTCAAAGTACATGGACCACTTACAGAGATTGGAGCAACTCTTAATGTTCTCTTGATGTTCAGGGGACCATAATTACCATGTATAATTAATTAACATGCATTAATAATCATTATCCAACCAAATCTTAGGTTTTTATGGTTCTTGAACAAATTAGGGAAACTCAGATCAAAATGGGGACTCAAAACATATTATTGTTCCTTGTTCGAAAACCTTTCCAACGAATATTTATTTGTATTTTTCTAACATCGGGTTGATTAAATACGAATTTTAGAAGATCTGACCAATCAGAAAGCTCGTTAAATACACATGTAAATTAATTATCTGGGAGATGGGGCCCTTGCTCAGCTGTCCCAATAGGAGCCTGCCAACTGGCCTTTTCCCCAAAAACAAAACCTGCAGTCAATAGGCGGTCAAAGCGAGCAAAACCCAAATATGCCCATGAGGGCGCAACTCTGGAAGTTGTTCAAATAGGGGTAAAAGGGGGAATCCATCACCCCGCATCTTCTCCTTTCGATTTATCGAAGAATAGCAAGTGGGCAGCAAGGTGAACGGTGAAATTTGGACAACAAAATTGGGATCTCACCCCTTTCATGGAGAACTATGGTGTTGGGTACTTGCACCATCACCAGTCGAGTCTAGCAAGCCCAAAATCGGGCAGAGGTGTGGCCAGACGACCAACCTTCTCCTTTTGCCACGAAAAAAGTAGGACGATGTGAGAGAGAGGAAGGAAGATTGAGCAGTTTGTGAGTAAACCAATGAGGCATTTAAATTTGTAGTATCCTCATGAAGGTATAGAATGTCAGAGCATCGTTGAAGCAAGGCCAAAATGCGAGAAAGCATCACCGTGATTCTAAGAATCGTAAAACGAATTCAAAAGAGGGGAAAATGAGATACCTGAAATCTCTGTGTTTCTCAAGTGGATGAAGCTCCTTAGGGGTGTTCTCGGAACTTCCGTGACTCCACCTAGGGTGAAGAAGGCCGGAGAAGCCGCCCCGGAGTCAAACTTCATGCAATCTACTAGCGGAGCAAGGCAACGGGAATAGGGGTTTTGAGAGGGCAAAATGAGATTGGATTTTGGTTTCTTGACATTTGGGGTTCATTTTTAGAGCCCTACCTATATAGGAGATGACCAACAGAGTCAAGAAGTCTAGCTGGAGCAGGAAACAGGGGAACGAGAAGGGGATCCCCTTTGACTGGGAGTTCTAGGGCATGAAAACCTAGCGTGTAAGGTATGGGAACGTTTGGGAAGGGGCAAGGATGGTGAGGGAGAGATTCATTCACACCGCCACTGCTCTAGTCTGAGTAGGACTCTGACAGGAGAAAGAGATGGATCTGCAAATCTTCCAAAAAGATCACGGTCGTCCAATTAGATCTGAGGTCACAAAAAAGAGTGTGTGGCATGCATTATATACAGACTAAAGTCCGCTCCATAGAGGATTGCATTTATTAGGGTGTCTATTCGATTTTATTTATTTTCTTTCCCAATCAAAAATGAGCAGTTCAGTGAGTTAAAACTTAACCAAAATCGATGCATTACCAAATTTGGATGCAAGGATTTCAAAAATCTAGTTATATTTTAGTTTTGAGACACCCTACTACATGTTATCTCCTTTTCAAGTTAAATCATATTTTAATTACCCAAGACCATCTAAAATTATTTAGAGGTTGATAATTTGAGGAAAGCTATATAACATCATTTCAAATCCTCACAAAAATTATTAGGAAAAAATATTATTATAAAAAGGGTCAATTTCACTTTTAACCCCCATATATAGTTGATCCACTAATTAGGGTTACATTTGATGAAATTGAGTTTCTATTAACTTGATAATGAAAATATATCTTTAAACCTAATTTATCCATTTTAATTGGGTCCCTAAGTTTCAATGTATTTTATATGAATCGTTGAAATTTGAAATTATGGTTTTCTAATGTAGGATTAGTTATAAAAAAATTAGGGTGTTACAATTCTACCCACCTTAACAAATTTCATCCTTGAAATTCTACTAGTCTACCCACCTTTGGGTTTTCCTTATCCTTTACATGAAAATCCTAACACCTTATTAGTACCATGAAATCTTACATATACTCACATCTAGGCCAAGACTAAACTCAACTATAGTCTATCAAAGGTACCAAAGAGATTTCAAAAACTAAATCATACCTTGTTCATTCTCATAATCTTCATCATCATCCACCATGGTGAAGATCCTAGCTTGTCTTTTCTCCTTAGGCTCTGGGTTGACTTGGGAATCTTTCTTCTGTAGGAGCTTGGGGCAGTTAGATCTGATATGGTCAACCTCTCCACAATAGTAACAAACCCCAGTTCCATATCTACATTCTCATATATGGTATCTATTACACTTGGTGTGTTGAGTCTTTGCATTAGGGTTTGAAGCAGGTTCTTCTTGTGCTTTTCTCTTCTTGTCATTATGGCTCTTATGCTCTTTCTTGCTTCATGAGGGTGCTCCATTCTTCCAGTATCATCTAGGATGGTCCTCCAACTCTAGGGAGACTTGAGTGCCTCTTGCACTATCATGATGCCCCGTCCAGTCAAAGCATAGCCCAAATCAGGTTTCAGGACACGCATGAACTTCTTTGCTAGACATGTCTCATCTAAACCATAATCATACTTCTATAGCATACAGAACTTCATTGCATACTGACTAACACTAGATTCATATTGTTGAGATTCTTGAACTCCATATCCTTCTTCTCAATCATTGATTCGGAGATGTAATGGTTTCAAAAGGCAGTGGTGAACTCCTCCCAGGTCAACGGCTCAACATTGGGTCCTTGAGCATTGGTGAAGTTCTCCCACAAGTGCGGGATGCACTCTTCAACATGTGTGTCCCAAAGTGAACTTTAGAAGGCTCAGGACATACTAAGTCACAGAAACAATGTGTGATGTTGAGGAGCCACTCTTCAGCATGACCAACTACATCAGTCTCAGCTTCTCTAGAGAAGGTTTATGGTTTGATCTTTAAGAAGTCTACCAAGGTCAACTCCTGGTTCCTTGGTTGATGTGGTCTTCCCTATTAACCAGTGATGCCATCAGTCGGCGCCTTGATGAGATCTTCTAGAGGTGTATTAGGGTTACCATTAGGTTTAACCCCTCCAGAAGCACTATGATCACATTCCCCATTGGAAGAACTTCCCTCTCCATCTGTGTGCTCCTTGCCCTCATCAGATCTCTTTTTGGGAGCCATCTACAAAAGGGAACATAAACTATATGAAAATTTGAGAGAAACCTGGTGGCCAACTATATTTTTGACTATGATACCATATTATAACATCCCAATTTTCTAAAACATATAATTCATTGAGAGGAAGCATACTCACATTGGGAATGTCGCAAACATGATAATCATTGAATAAAAATAAAGTTTAAATAAACTGACACGGGATACATTGCATAGTTTCTCATATCTCAACTCATAACATAAAACTCACGCTCTAAACTAAATCACATGTCTCATAAACATAATGGAAAAACTAATCTATTGATAGTTGGCACCTCACCAGGCCTGGTCTTAGATGTCCTTGAGCTCCTTCCTTAGTTGATCCTCAGATAGATTTATCCTTGATGTTGCTCCTTTTCTGCGGTCATCGTGCCCCCAGTCATGCATCAAACAATTTGTAAGTAGAATTGAACATATTATAAAACTAAAATAACATATACTTTGAAATGAAAACATAGAACATCATGAAAATAAACTTTGCATTTTATCATTGTCTTTTATCTGACTTATATAAGGATCCTCAAGTTTTGCACCAAAGTGGCTCTTCTCTTTGCACCGAAGTGCCTCTTGAATTGCACCAAAGTGATTTGTATGTTAGGAAAGCCCATGATTTGCACTGAGGTGCTCTGTATGCTAGGAAAGCCCATGGTTTGTACTGAAGTACTCTGTATGCTAGGAAAGCCCATGATGAGGATCTTATATAAGGTTCATTCATCATCTTTACTCTTTACTCTTGAATACTCTTTACTCTTTCTTAAACATGAATGTGATGTGATATGATGATTCTTAAATATAAATAGTAAAAAGGATTTCATTTATCCATTACCTTTTAACTTTGATCAATAAACTATAGCATGCATAATACATTCACATAATAACATGTACATTGTACACAATAGCATATAAACATCCAATTATAATGTTCAAAGTGCATGGACCACTTATAGATATTGGAGCAACTCCTAACGTTCTCTTGATGTTCATGGAACCCTAATTACCATGTATAATTAATTAACATGCATTAATAATCATTATCCAACCAATTTTTAGGGTTTTATGGTTCTTGAACAAATTAGGGAAGTTTGGATCAAAATGGGGACTAAAAATCACCATACTATTGTTCCTCATTTGAAAACCTTTCCAATGAATATTTATTTTATTTTTCTGACATCACTTTGATTAAATATGAATTTTAGAAGATATGACCAATCAGAATGCTCGTTAAATACACAAGTAAATTAATTATTTGGGAGATGTGGCCCTTGCCCAGCTGGCCTAATAGGATCATGCCAACTGGCCTTCATCCCCAAAAACAAAACCCATGGTCCATAGGCGGTCAAAGTGAGCAAAACCCAAATATGCTCATGAGGGCGCAACTCTGGAAATTGTTCAAATAGTGGTAAAAGGGGGAATCCATCACCCGGATCTTCTCCTTTTGATTTATCAAAGAACAGCAAGTGGGCAATGAGGTGAATGGTGAAATTTGGAGAACAAAATTGGTATCTTGTCGCTTTCATGGAGAATTGTGGTGCTGGACACCGGCACCATTGCCAGCCGAGTCTGGCAAGCCCAAAATTAGGAAGAGGTGTGTCCAGACAACCAACCTTCCCCTCTTACCACAGAAGAAGCAGGACGAGGTGACAGAGAGGAAGGATGACTAAGCAATATTTGAGTAAACCAGTGAGGTGTGTAGATTTGCAGTATCCTTATGAAGGTATAGAAGGTCAGAGCATCATTGAAGCAAGGCCAAAATGCGAGAAAGCATCACTGTGATTCTGAGAACACTAAAACAAACTCAAAAGAGGGAAAATGAGATACCTGGAATCTCAGTGTTTCTCAAGTGGATGAAGCTCCCTAGGGGTGTTCTTGGCACTTCCACAACTCTACTGGGGTGAAGAAGTTTGAACAAGCCTCAGCGGAGTCGATCTTCAGTCAAGCTACTAGCGGAGCAACGCAACGGGGATAGGGGTTTTGAGAGGGCAAAACGAGACTAGATTTTGGTTTCTTGATGTTTGGGGATCATTTCTGGAGCCCCACCTATATAGGAGATGACCAAGAGAGTCAAGAAGTCTAGCCAAAGTAGGAAATAGGGGCACGAGAAGGGGGTCCCTGTCGACTGGGAGTTCTAGGGGATGAAAACCTAGCGTGTAAGGTATGGGAATGTTCGGGAAGGGGAAAGAATGGTGAGCGAGAGATTCATTCACACAGGGAAACAATGAATAGGGAGATCAGGAGGGCAGAAACCATCCGCAACTGCTCCAGTCTGAGTAGGACTCAGATGGGCAGAAGAGATGGCCCAAAGTCGTCTGATGGATCCATGAATCCTCCAGAAAGATCACGGCCGTCTGATTAGATCCGAGTTCACAAAAAGGTGAAAGTGACATGCATTATATACATACTAAATTCCACGCCATATAGGATTGCATTTATTAGGGAGTCTGTTCAATTTTTTTAAATTTATTGCCCAATCAAAAAGGAGCACTTAAGTGAGTTAAAACTTAACCAAAATTTGTGTGTTACCAAATTTGGTTGCAAGGATTCTGAAAATCAAGTTAGATTTGAGTTTTGAGACACATTACTACATGTTATCTCCTTTTCATGATAAATCTTATTTTAATTACTCGAGACCATCTAAAATTATTTAGAGGTTGATATTTTGAGGAAAGCTATATATCATCATTTTCAAGTTATCATAAAAATTATTTGGTCAAATTATTATTATAAAAAGGGTCAATTTCACTTTTAACCCTCATATATAGTTAATTTACTAATTAGGGTTACATTTGATGAAATTGAGTTTCTATTAGTTTGATAATGAAAATTTATCTTTAAACCTAATTTATCCATTAAAATTGGGTCGCTAAGTTTCAATGTATTTTATATGAAGCATTAAAAATTGAAATTAGGGTTTTCTAGTTATAAAAAATTGGGGTGTTACAATTATACACCTCTTGAATGGAGTATTTCATGATTTATCTTTTATTTATGTTGTCTTTTATTTAATTATCAAGACTTTATTTTCTCTTAGGGTTTATTATGCAATTTCTTTTAGTTTTAGGATCTAATAATGTAAGGACTGGGACCCATAGGATATCACTCCTTACTTAGATTGAGGAGTAAACCCATCTAATCCAAATACACTAAAAGGTATGCAATAGGTGTATTTTTTTATTTCTCAAATAAATGGTATACAAGGCCAAATGTAGCAGCCAAAGATAAAAGATCTAACTGTTATAGTGTTTTTTTGTATCATGATTCCTTCACCCCACATGGTGATACATAAGAGAACTAAACTATTACATATGACCAGCAAAGGGTTATCTAACCACCTTGAATCCATCTCCCAAGAAGGAACAACTACACCTAAAGTTGTCTTGGTCAACTTAGTTATCTCCCGTTGCTCTCTACCTGAGGGACTATAAGCATACCCCACAAGAGAAGACAAATATGGAAATGAACAACATAAAAACTGGTATGAGCATGCTAATAGAGATTTGAGCAACTTTAGGAAAAAATACACCAAATATAACAAGGCTTCCCATCCAAGAGGAAAAGTACCATTCAAGTAGATATCAATCATAGTATGAATTTCAATAGGATGATAAACAACAATTACACTTGCCATTAAATAGAAGTACGATGTGCCACAAAATCATGCATAAAGAATTTAGTGCATGTAACCCATCATCAATAATATCAACCTACATGCACATGAGAAAAACATAGCACTAGTGAAATATAAATAAACGATGGCGGCCAAGTCACATAACTCTAGGACCTTAGGGTTTAGGATTTAGGGTTTGAGGCACATAAATTTAGAGTACTTATAGAACTCTAGGGCTACTAAATCACAAAGCATGCAAAATACAGAGGCAAATAAAAGTCCAATCATGTAAATATAGTTAATGAGGTTTTGTGGTAACCTAGAATTTTATCTCTCCTTAGTACAAGTGATATGCACTTCATCCTTGAGAAAGTTTCTCACTCTTAACTATAATCTCATGATTTAGTATGATTTGACACTTAATTGAATCATCTTATGTATATGTGCCTTGTGGGGACACTCAATTTGCTTGTAGACCTATGATTATAATCCCTAACATGACACCATCTTTCAAATTAATTTGAACCTAATTAATGTCTTAAGCTTGATCTCTTATGCATGTCAAGTTGTAGAGCTTCCAATTATCTTTCTGATGACACAAAAATGGCCTTAATCAAACATTTGAAGCTCAAGTTATGGACTAATAAAGTTTGGGTTAAATACATGTGTCTTAATGTAATTTACACATTTTTAATCCTTTTTGGGCCCAAATAGGGTGTTTCCCAAATGCCTCTTCTTTCACTCGGAATCCACACCCACCTGATCGACTAATTAGGAGCCACAACACTTTAATGAATGATTTTCAACCATCAGATCTCTCAACCACATACTGCACTCAGATCAATGACCATTGTAAGTTCTTCCACCTCTATACCATGGTCGGTGACCATTACATTGCTCCCACCTACTACTCCTTTTCCTTTTACTATGATACCCTCTAACCCTCATTTCACTTATAAAACAACTTCCCATTCCTTGTTCCTATCTTTTCCTCTCCCTCCTCACAAACCCTAGATCCCCCCTCAAGACCTTATTCTACCTCCAATCCTAATGGTCGCTACCATCTCGCCACATTAGGTGTTTATGCTCTGATGCTCCTCAGCACAAAGGGAGACTGAATCCAACACCGTGATCACTTAATGAACTTGGGTGGCAAGCCCCCTAACGCTATAGGGCCTTGATGTTGCCCCTCATAGATCCTTGGAGACCTTGTTGTAGAGAAGATCCACGTAATGACCCTATTGCCCAAGCACTGGAGACGTCTGTTGGAAGCATTTGGTGACCAGTCTGAACAAGTGGCAACCGCCCAATGGTGAAAAGCGATGCATGTGAGCGATAAGCCATTGTGGGATACCGCAACGGGCTAGAGACTGTACATGGAGCCAAGTTTTGGCGGGCGGTTGATTGGGCCCAAGCCCTTCAATCCCGCATGCAAGAGAGCACCCACTAGGTGCCCCTTCCCAACCCTTAGATCTAAATCTGAGGCTCTAAAATCACCATCATCAAGGTAATTGTTTGAAAATTCGTATCTCAACACTCCCTTGACCAAATCCAACACACAATATATGCTTTTTTATCACAAAAATGTGATCTATTCAATAAAAATACCTCTGAGGCCTAGTTTCACTAATACCACTATTGTTTTACCTGAGTTACTTGCTTTCAATCTTGTGAAGATGATTAGTGCTACTAAATGCTCAATTTTGATTCTTAATGTCCCAAGACATTATGATTTTTATAAATTAGTAACTTTACTTCACTTTGAAGTTGTTAAGTGATTGAGATCATCTTGATGTACTCATAATGACTATCTTGACCTACAAGTAGCTATTTTATGTTAGTTCCATGATATACCCAATGAAGATTATCTTTGATTCTATTAATCATCAAATGATCCTTCCACTTCAAAATCAATAACATTTATGTTGTTTTTTGTCATGATCTACTGAGACTATATGCCTTTTGCCATGATGTAACTCATATGACCTAAAGGATTTACCTTTGTACACTATGATGCCCTGATATTTGATGTTTAATGCTTATAACCTTGAATCTTTAATCCTTATGAAAATTGGATCCTAAATATCCAAACCTATACGATGAAACTCAAATGAGTCCTCAAAATGATTTGTAAGACGAAGTGTCTTGTAACATACTCATATGCACTCGTGACTTAGATATAACAACTATGTGATGTGAATACATATTGTTGATTTTTTACTTTAATCTTGCATGAATGATGATCTAATGCTTACCATGTTATCTTAGGAACTTAAATCAGTAGTATTGTCATACTATAGCTCTAAATCCCCCATGCACCTTAATGCTCCATTGTGATCATATGATTTCGAAATATGATGTTAATTCATGAGTTTGATCTAATATGACTAGTGATGATCTAGCATGACTAAACCTCAATGATAATATAAATCTCATGCCCCCTCAATTATAAAATTAGATATTTATCTTTATCTAATTACTCACATAATGTGGATGGTTCACCTAGATCTACGGCTGAATGTTGAACCTTGGACTATGTTGAATAATTGCATGCACGTTTAGAACCTTGAGACTAAGTTGATCTATTTGAAACCTAGTTCTAGGAGAATTTATTTACATGAATTATATCATGTTTATCTAAATTGAAGCTATTGATCTAAGACCCACAATTATGTCTTTTTATATCTTAGGTCCCCTTGGGGTTGGACCTTCTTCATATTCTTACTCATGATTTATGACATGCTCTCTATTCACAAAGTATGCTTAATATCTTAACCCTACTATGATATTAGATTGCTTGTATGAATGCTTGGCTACTTAATTACTTTATTGAGATATTTTCCTATGAATGCTACTTTCATATATGGTTATAATATGTTGACAAAGCTTGAACATAATATAGAGAAAATCTATTATAGAACCTGATGTTGACATAATGGATCAAGAAACTGAAAACATGCTTTGTATAAAGACTATTGTCAAGTGTTCTTGCCTTGTTTCTACTTATTTTTTTCTATCATGTTCCTATCCAAGCAAGTTTTATATTACTCTTAAACTGCGTTAACTTGATCTTTCATAGCGTACTTAATGCTTTAGCATTAATATGTTTTGTTTACCAAATTTTTAGTTGTCAATTGAAGATATGTTTCTCTCAAGACTCTAATATCCATGAAATGAAAGACAAATGGGATATTATTGAAATAGAAATGGGTACATGCTTCGCTATCCCCTTTTAGTACCTTGTTATATCTCGTGGTTACTGCTTTTACATATATATTACTTGTGTGAAATATTTATGACATTCTATGGACGGATGCCCAAACCCTACTACCACTGACTCTGTAGTCAGTGGGGGTAAGATGAGGGTAACAAATAGTTATATGATAGGTTTCCATCACATAAATGGACAATAGGAAACATCCACCACTAAAAGTGGGCAATTTAGGGTTCCATCTCATAATGAGGAACTACTTCGCTCAATTTCACAATTATAGTTTATCAAAAAGCAAAGTACAATTTTTGGGTCCAATACAAAAATGGATAGTTCAAGAATATCAAGGATTTAAATTCATCAATACTAGACCAAGGTAGATCATCAAGCCAAAAATGGGATTATCTATTAACAAAATACCTCAAAGAGGCTCAAGAGAGAGATAAATAGTATTAATTGCTCAATGTGATTATGGAAATACATCATACATCAAGAGAGATAAAATTAGGAAAGAAAACTAGGGCACTGTTGACGCCAAAAAGGAAAAGAACTAGATGAAGAAGATGATGGGCACACCATCCAATCAAGGATCCAATGACTGAACAACCCTGGACACTTACCAAATCAGACCTTTGCATGATAGAAACTTAATAATTTGAATATTTAAGTGTGACAACGTGACAAAAAGGAAAACAAGAACTGTAAGAAATTGGGATATTATTTTCTTAATTGACATTTTAGGTGTTATTTAATATAGTTTATTTCCCTACTTGTTTGAGGGTTCAAACACGGTTCAAATAAAACCAAATTTGATATCTAGACCAACTAGGACATGAATAGTTGGAATTTGAAGTCATTTAGTAACTTATTGAATATTGTTGGTATTATCTTATATTTTATTTTCTTAATGAAATTAGGATAGTTATGATTATTCAAATAATTTAAAACTTAACACTCAAGCTAAAACTAATTGGTACCCAAGGAACATGACTTTCACATTAGATTTGGGTTTCAGAATTTTCTAATATGAGTTATATTACAATTAGAGTTTTAGGATCTTCTCCATTATACCATTATAACGTTACATTGTTACCATCATCATTTATTGTTTAGAGTCCCATTATCTTTATATTCTACCAAAACATTTTCCTTATATTATTATGCACGGACTTCAATATTCTACTTATTATCCTATTTAGTCCATTAGTTCAATATTTGTTGAGATGATGGTACATTATTCATATTTATGGACATGGAAACATCAAATACTATTCTAATTTGTGTATTAGGCTTATTATACTTCTTATTAAACATACTTTAGATGTTCTGTGTGTATTAGTTAGTAAAGGAAGAGTATGTGACATATTTAATGAATATACTCACATGTTATCACACATACAGGATACTATGTTAATATGCATTTTCATATATTATATTATTTTCAAGCCTATATATGTTATGGGTTATCATGGTATATGCATTTAATATACATTAGGGTATAACTTTATCCTTGTTTGGTCAAATCTAATGAACCAAGCTTACTAACCTCCTAATCATGGAATATGGTAAGATTATAGGTTATAGTGTGTTATAAAATATAATATTAGGGACTTACTTGTAAGTTAATATTTATTAGTTTTTAATTTTTATTTTAGTTTGGTCTTGAGTGGAAATATGTCAATCAAGGCTTGCATGTATTATATATAAGCCCAAGCTCAGGGGCGTTGCCCAGCAAAGTTAAATGATATGAAATAGTTTTTGTTGGAATGTGGGTTGCACTGTGTGGTATTAGATCCATGTTCTAAACCCAAGGTCTAGATCCTAAGACCTTGGGAGATTAACAAAATAATAGGTGTGGCCCAACCACCTATCATCCACCACCCATTAGTCTCCTTAACCCTATGTCTAGGTGGCATATCCAACGTCCACTGGATCCAAACCCTAGGTTAGATCTAATGGTTATTTCCAAACCCTAAGTTAGAAATAATCCCATCCATACACCAAATTCCACCAATCCATCCATGGAAAAAACTTTTGTGAACAAAGAACATTGCACCTAGGATTTTTTTATCTTCCCATCCATACACCAATTTTGGTTTGTTGATCTTGCCTTAATAGGTTGGAAATCTAAGGTTTTCACCTAACTATGTTGAGGATTTTTCTAAGTATGTGAAAGATTCGATGATATCACCTAATGAAGGAAAGATCTGAAGGGTGAACCTTCTAGTTGAGGATCCTATGACTTGTCCTTGATACCTTAGAACTGATGGATGCACTAATTGAAGTAAATGGTCTAGTGGATGGTCAATTTTGGTGAAATGGCTAAGTATAGTGAAAAGAATTAATGGGTTTACTATGACCCACTTTGATGAGTTCTCCAAGGAAAGAACTGATGGGAAACCTGGTTAAAGATCTGACGGCTTATGTGCATGCATGGATAAGGACTGATTTTGACTTTTTGATACATGGTGTATTTGTTTTAATACCTTAACCCACCTTATCTCTCATCTAAAGAACATATACCCTTCCTTCTTCACAAATGAACTCTTTGCACTTCCCTCTTCCTTGTGTACTAGAGAAGCTTGTCTCCTAGCTTCTTTTCAATGGAAAAGGAAAGCTCTTAAAGGGTGCAGTTGTGGTAGAGCTTACATGAAAGTTGCTTTAGGATTTTGATCAAGAAACCTGAAGGTTTTGAAGGTTTTTAACCTAACTCTTGACCTAGCTGAGTAAGTTCTTTCTTTATACCTTGTTTATTTATGTTCTTTCTCTCCTTCCTTCTTCCATGTACGAAGCCCTAGTTTCTCTTGATGGAAGGATACGCATATGTGGTTAAAGATCTTCTTTTCTTCTTCCTTTGCTCTAGTTTCACCTCAGTCTTGAGGAAAGAAGTTGTTTTGGATCTTGTGTGTGCAAGTTAGGATTTCCCTTCCATCTTTGAGCTTCTTGATGTTGGATCTTCATCACCAATCTAGAGGTGAGTTATATAACCTTCATCTCATTTTCTATCTTGCTCTTAACTTGTTTCATATAGATCATATCCTTGAACATAATTGATATAATGGAAATATTAAGCTATTTTTCATGCATGCAATGTAGTTTGTATGATGTTATATAGCTCTTGATCATATGTGTTACCCTATACTTTCATGAACAATAAATTTTGTTCATGAAGAAGAAGAAATGATGATATTGTTAAAAAGAAATAGATCTAATTTCTATTGTAGTGAAGGAACAGATGGTTTTTCTAGTATGTGATTAGCTGATTTCACCAAGTAAAGAAACCATGGTGATTATCACCTAATGATGGTCTTATATGTACCCTCTCATAAACCGATGGGAAAAGTAGACAGATTGATTCTTGATTAAGTCATTACAATAATGTGATGGTCCTTCCTACTTAGAATCTAATGGGTATATTGTTGACAAAACTCCCAAATAATTTGATGATCCTACTGTTATTATGTATATCCATGAATTGATGGGTATGCTAGATGCTTGAAATGATATTTGACTAAGTTTCTAAAGGATCTGATGGTCCTTTTCTTGGTTAAATACCCAAAACAACTGATGGTAGGTTAAGTATAAGACTTTGAACATTTAGACCAAATATAGAAATGATCTGATGGTCTTTCTTTATAAGCAAAGAACTCGTGGTTCACATTTGTTTAACAATCAAACGATGGTTCCACTTAGGTGATAAACCAATGTCCATTACTAATACAATGAAAGAATTGATGTCCTATTTAAGTCCAAAATCCTATGTCCACACTAGGCTTAAAGATCGGATGGTCCTTTTATATGATTTAATGGTTATGTATACCTTGAATCCGATGGCTTCAAGTGATGTCAAAGACTCGATGGATTGTGTTTGAGGAACTTGATCTGATGGTTGAGTGTGATACTCATAATACGATGGGTTGTGAACCATTATTCAATGGTAATGTTGAAGTTAAGGACATGTGAATATCACTAATTCAATGATTTGATGGGTTGCCTAGGTATAACAAATGAACTGATGGGTCAGTTGTAGGCGTTGATTAGGTAATACTAGTCCAACATACACCTTTTACCTTTTCTTGTAAATGGTTTTACAATGATGGCTTAATACCCCAATTGATGGTTGATATAATGAATGATAAATTCATAATGTTAGGGTAATTCTCTTATTTTACTCTTGATAATGTTGTGACTCCTATAATTGATGTACACTCATTCAAAGCCTAAAATGATAAGTTCATACAAGGCTCAGATGATAATGATGTGTTTATAGGAGAATATATGTTGTTTGTCCTTAATGGATTATGGGCAGTAATATGCTTTGAATGGAGGTATAATCTTTCTCATGAATTGGCAATGGTCTAGTACCCAATGATGTTGCGATAAAGAACATGTTTCATACATTTTATATCTTCTGAAGTTTCTACACATGCAAAGAGGTGAGATCACCTCCTTACTAAAACTTAAAGGAAATATAAAACACCCACTTTTTCCAAGAATAAGAGACAAGGTGGAATGTATGTATAATAATCCAAGTAAATTAGCATGTTTCATATACATTTAAAATGTCAATAGCAGCGGAAAGAAACTAAGTTATTACATTGATTTTTGAACTCTTATTCACTACATGATTTTCTTTGAAAAGGGTAAATTGAAAAAGAAACTATAGGATCTAGCAATAAGCAACCTAGTCATCCTTGATTGCAAAACTTGAATCTACTACTCCTGAACTTGGTCACTTTGGCCTTGTTCAACACCTTGATCTAACCATGGGTGATTGGGAAAGCACCCAGCAAAAGGGAAAGAAAACAAGGTATGTGTCACAGAAAATGAACAAGGACAAAAGATAAGAATACTATATGGAAATAAAGGCTAAGATTTCATCATAAGATGAAGATGATCAAAAGTATGAGGCATAAGTAAAATATATGCTTGCCATAACAAAAATAGTAAAAAGGTTGCATGCATGATTAATATTGACTACCTAAATTATGTAGGGTTGAGGCACCTACCTAACATCAACCAAATAGGTGAGGGAGAGTAACACATTCCAATCACCTACAATTATTCTATATTGGGGAGAGTAACACATTCCCCAGGGTGAATTTACACATGTCCTATCTATGGGTGGTTGTACAAAAGTACCACTACATTAGTTCAATAGTCTAATAAAATCAACATGCTAAGAACTATGGCAATTATATTCTTCAAGTAGATATAGACATGGAAGTGGGGTACAACACCCAAGAAATAAATATTAAAACTGATTTTGAAGCAAATATAACTAAGGAATTGTCAAAAGAGAAATTAAGGTTTTATAGAGACCTCATTAGGGAAACTAGGTTAGGGTTACAAATTTTCCCAACTTAGGTGTAAGGAAAGCACATACCTTTCTTAAGAGATATAATTACTTCTTCTTCACTAATTTAATCGATTCCAAAGCCCACTTTCCTATTTCCAATATATAACCATGAATTAGGGTTAACACATGTATAAAGGCAAGGAAATCCTAACAAACCTTGATTTTGACTCTAAATTTATAGCCATTAGTCTTATTAGGTTCTTTTGATTAAGAGAACATATATTTTTGTCTATGTTGGAGTTATGAGGTTAAAAGTGAATTCCTAGTGATTTTTATATATTAAATTCATTTTTAGAAAACACCTTTCTATAAAACTCAAAACCAAGTCTCAAAAGCATTTTTATTAGAAAGCTTACATTTTTTTATTCCAAAACATATTTTCTTTTAATTTTTGGACTAGGGATTAAAAAGATATGATTTATCAAGTACTGATCAATGAGAGAGTGACACGTCATCAAACCTATTGCAAAGAGGGAAAGAGAGACCGAAGAATAGGCCCGCTTCACTAACTTGGCCCAATCAGAGCTGACCAAGTCAGGGGTCAAAGGTGCGGCTTTGACTTGCTCAAAGCAAAGCAAACGGAGCCAAAAGGACGATACTGCCCTTTCATGAAAAACAAAGGAAAAAGAAAATGAGAAGGGCAAAACGGTAAAAGAACTAAGGGAATTGTCCCCTTCCTCGGCTCGTAAGCCATGGCTGTAAGCAGCAAGCCCTGATTTTGGGTGATCTTGCTATACGCGACCAAACTCGAAAACAAGTACACGAAAAGAAAGAAAGAAGCACTACGAACCTAAAGGACTAAACTGAGGTGCCAAGGAGAGGGATAACCACCCGCCGTAAGGTTTGTATTGTAATTCGAATGATGGTACACGAGGATGCAAGCACACGAGCAATTGAAGGGTAAGAAGAGTTGTAAGGGGGTTGGGGAAGACTCGGGTACTGATATTTATAGGCAAGGTTGCATAGGAAAGCGAGAAGGAAGTGGCCCAAACTTGCTTAGAGAGAAAGGTTTGGGGCTTTCCTTATTTCTTCACAAAAATATGAAATTTAGGGATCATTGAATGTGGTTTCCTATTTGGAATAATTTGTAAAAGATTTCATGTGATTTGATCGAGAAACGAACGAGAAATCAAGAAAACGAATTCCACTTAAATTTGTCCATGTTTCTCGATTGACGCAAGCTAGGTGATGATGTGTGAGTTGTTTGGTCAAGGATCCAACGATCAAATTTGTGCGGGTCAAAGGTCAATGCATGACAGAATAAAATGAATTCCCAATCATATTAGTATATAGTGTATATGTGCATTAATTTCCTTTTTCTCTCTCCTCATTTTAAGTGGCAAACATGCTCCAAATTAAATGAAAATTGACACCAAGCCTACTTTTGATATGAGGAATCTCAATATGCAATTAGTTTTGCCTTTTGGGAACTTTTAATGTGTTAAATAAATCAAAACTTATTTTCTATTTCCTCCTTTATTCGTGGTTACAAGATTCTCCAAATTTGATGAAACTTCACCCACAAGTCACATTAAGTGCCTTGGATACGAAGAATTTTAAATGTTAGAGTTATTAGTTCATTTATTTAATATTTTGAGGGTTCTACACACTTTCTCTCTCCTAATTTCATATTTTATTCAAATATCTTTCAAATTAAGTGAAAATTCACCCGAAGGCATATTTTAATTTGTTGATCACGAATTTGGCATCCATTGTTACTTTTAGGGTCATTAAATATTTCATTTTGTATTTTTAAGTTATATCATATTTTCCCTTTCAACTAATACAATTATAGTTACCTTTTTTTCCAAAAGTTGTGAAACTTATCACCCAAGCTAACTTGTACTCAAAGGAAACAAATTTGGATTTAGAATTATCTTTTAAGTTCCACTTTTATGATTTTTAGGCAATTTACACTTATATTCACTTAATGGGAAAACTAATTCATTTAATGTCACATTATCTTCGTTTTATGATTTTCTTTTCTTTTTCCCACGTAAAATCCATAGAAACTTCTAGATCAATTTTTATTTTATCATCATCCCTCTAAAGTGGACATTTTACAAATTAAACTCATTAGTAAACTCTCACTGAGGTATTTGTGCTTAATTCCTTATAAAGTAAAATATTGGGAACAAATGTACACCAAACCTTTATAATTTCTACTAATTTTACATCAACGACATAAAGGAAATAAAAGCTTAGAAAAAGGCTTAAACTAAGTTTATACATGGATTTCAGTTCGTTACAGCACTCCACCGTTAAAAAGGATTTTGTCCCCGAAATCTCATACAAAAAGGGAAGGGTGAGTATGTAACATCCCATATCTAAGCTCCCAAGTGGTTTCTTCCAAACCATGGTATTGCCATAAAACTTTTACCAAGTCAATCTCCTTGTTCTTCAACTGCTTAACTCAATAGTCAAGAATCTTCACGGGTAACACTTTATAAGTCAAATTTTCTTGAATCTCCAAAGGCTCAATTGAGAGTACGTGAGGAGGGTATTTCACATACTTTCTCGACACAGAGACATGGAACACATTATGGATCTTATCATTGGCAAGAGGGAGAGATAAACTGTATGTACAGTCTCCAACCTTATCCAGGATCTCAAATGGTCCAACATAGCGGGGACTAAGCTTTCCTTTAACTTGAGATCTTGTAATAGAACGTATAGGCTTGATCTTCAAGAAGGCATAATCGCCTACTAAGAAACTCACTTCAGACCTTTTCTTATCAGCATACATCTTTTTTTGATCTTGAGCAGCTTTTATCCACTTCTTGATCAACTGAACCTTCTCTATCATCATCTACATATCATTAGACTTCACTAGAGCACGTTCACCCACATCATCCCAGTGTAACAGAGAACTACAAGGCCTTCCATACAAAGCTTCATAAGGTGGCATACCAATACTATCTTGGTAGTTATTATAGTAAGTAAACTCTACCCATGGAAGAAACTTATCCCAGGCACCTCCCCAATACATAACACATGCATGAAGCAACTCTTCTAGAATTTGCACCATTCTTTCAGATTGACCATAGGTTTGTGGATGATAATCCATATTGAAACGCAAGTCAATACCCATTTTAGCTTGAATCTGGCTCCACAACTTAGAATTGAACTTTGGGTCATGATCGGATACTATCACTTTAGGAACTCTATGTAGACAAACGATCCAATATACCTACAACTGAGCCATCTCATCAACCTTGTAAGTGGATTTGAAAGGCAAAAAGTGGGTAGATTTTGTAATTCGATCAATCACAACCCACACAGCATCAAAGCCCTTCTTGGTCTTAGGGAAACTAGTAACAAAGACTTTAGTAATCTTCTCCCATTTCCATTCTGGAATCTCAAGTGGGTGCAGAAGACCACCAGGTCACCAATGCTCGATCTTGACTTGTTGACAAGTCCAACACTTTGCAACGAACAGAGCAATATCCTTCTTCATGTTGTTCCACCAAAAACTTCATTGTAGGTCCTTGTACATCTTGGCAGTGCCAGGGTTTATGGTGTATTTAGACCCATGGGCTTTGCTCAAAACCTTCTGTCGCAGGTTCCCAACTTCAGGTATCCACAACCTTTGTCAAAAATGAACAGCACCATCAACTCCAACTAAAAAGTTAGACTGTGGATTCTCAGCTAAGGCTTTCATCTCTTCAAGCTCATAACTTTCAAGTTGTGTAGAAACAACTTTTGAGATCCAAGAAGGTGTGATGGACAAACTAGCCATCTGAACACACAACTTCTCAGCATCTTCTTTATCACCAGGTTGTGATTTCAAATAGGAAACATACTCCACGTTAATAGCAGCACATACTTCATTCTTTTTCTAACTCAAAGCAACAACAACTACATTTGCTTTACCAGGATGATAGGTGATGGTAAAGTCATAGTCCTTGAGATACTCCATCCATATTCACTGCCTCATATTCAGATCCTTCTATGTCAATAGATATCTCAAACTTTTATGATCTGAGAAAACTTCAAACTTCACTCCATACAGATAGTGTCGCCAGATCTTTAAAGCATGCATGATAGCTACTAGCTCTAAATCATGGGTAGGCCAGTTCTCTTCTTTAGGTTTCAACTGGCATGAAGCATAGGCGATTACTCAATCTTCTTGCATCAAGACATACCCTAATCCTTACTTTGAAGCATATGTGAAGATAATGTAGGGTTTGCCTTCAACAGGTAAAGCAAGAACATGAGTAGACGTCAAACAAATCTTAAGCTTCTGAAAACTGTCCTCACATTCAGGTGTCCATACAAACTTGACTTCTTTTCTTGTCAACTTTGTCTGAGGAAGAGACAACTCAGAAAAACTCTTGATAAACCTCCGATAGTAACCTGCTAAACTAAGGAAACTACAGATCTCAGATGGGGTCTTCAGAGCTTTCCACTTGGTCACAACTTCTACCTTCACAGTATCAACAACAATATGTCTGGTAGAAATCACATGACCTAAGAACATCACTTCCTTGACCTAGAACTCACACTTTGAGAATTCAGCATATAGTTGGTTTTCTCTCAGTGTGTTCAGAACGATCCGTAGGTGTTCATGATTTTGTTCTTTAGATTCAGAGTAGACCAACACATCATCTATGAACACTACCATGAATGAATTGAGGTATGGACAAAACACTCGATTCATCAAGTCCATGAAAGCAATAGGGGCCTAAGCCAAGCCAAAAGGCATGACCAAAAACTCATAATGCTCATAACGTGTTCTGAAAGCTATCTTTGGGACATCCTCATCCTTCACATGCATCTCGTAGTAGCCACTTCACAAATACATCTTTGAGAACACAGTGGTTGTCTTCAGTTGGTCAAACAGATCATTGATGCGAGGCAAAGAATAGTGGTTCTTTATCATCACTTGATTAAGCATATGATAATCCATGTACATACGCAATGAACCATCCTTCTTCTTTACGAACAAGACAGGGCCTCCCCATGGTGAAACTCTAGGGCATACAAAACCAATGTTGAGAAGCTCCTGAAGCTGCTTCTTAATCTCAACGAGTTCTATAGGGGCCAAGTGATAACGAGGCTTCAAGATAGGAGAGGTTCATGGGGTGAGCCCGATGGAAAACTCCACCTCACGAGTTGGGGGCAAGAGAGGCAACTCCTCAGGGAAAACATCATGGAAGTCCTTCACCACATCTATGTGATCGAGAGCATCAAGGGCGATAAAGGTTACGAATGCTCTACACCATTATAAGACAAGATTTTTTACTTTGATGGTGAACATGACAAATTATTGATCCTCTCACTTCCTACCCTTGACACACATCCTTCCCACAATAGGATGTAGCAAATTGACCTTCGATACCTCACAAAACAAAATAGTTTTGTACTGCTTCAACCAATCCATCCCCAGGTTGACATCAAAGGCGGTCATGTCAAGCAAGATGGAATCTGAGGGAAACATTATACCAGAGATACAGAGGTCCATGGTCAATAGTTTGAGATAAGAAGAGCAGATCCTACCACTAGGGGTTTTAACATCTAAAAGATGATCCATATATTTTGATTCTATCTCTAACATGGTATCAAAATTAGATGATATGAATGTATTCGATGAACCAGAATCGAAGAGTGCTTTTACTGGATGAATATTAAGATGTAAGGTACCTTAGATGACTTCCTTAGCATTAAGGGCAAACACCCTTCCATTCTGCCTTTCCACAGGTGGCTGTCAGCCTTGCTGATTCTGATTGTTGTTTCTTGGATGTGGATTCTATCACTGTTGTGGCTGCTGAGCTGGAGTTGGTCCCTGCCTAAGCTTAGGGAAGTTGGGTTGAATGTATCCAGCTTAACCACATTCATGGAAGATAGGTGCAGGTTGATCATCTCTATGAGGTTGACCATTGTCAATAGGTCATCTTTCTGGTGGGTGAGAACGCGAGCACCGGTTGCACTTGTCATGCCCTTGGTTTCCAAGAGCGTTCTTTCTCTTATTATTGTTGTTGTGCCCAGAAGACTGGAACCTAGGGGTACGATTCGATCACAAAAGCCCTATCCACCATTTGTTGAAAAGTCAACAACAACTGGGAAATAAGGTTGCATCCTACGTTGTAGCTTAAACCCTCAAGAAACAGGATTGATCTCCTTTCAGCTCCTAGGTCCACCTCATAGCGCTCTAAGAGAAGAAAATGTTGCACGTACTTGAAGACGCTCAAACTTCCTTGACATAGACTATAAAACTCTGCTTCCTTCCTATTCAGATAGGTGAGACAGATATACTTCTCATGGAAGATCTTGAGGAACTCTTCCCAGGTCATGCTTGAAGTATCGCGGGTATGAGACAGACCTGTCCACCAAACATGTGTCGACCCATGCAACACATATGTCGCAAAGCGAACCTTCTGGTGAGGAGGACATGCCATTCCCTCGAAGGTACGCTCTAGAGCCAAAACCCAGTCATCATCTTTATCTACCATATTTGGCTCACTCTCGCCCTTGAAGTATGGTGGTTGCATCTTGATGAAGTCTGTAAGGGTGAACTCCTCTGGCATGGATGCAGCAGCTGCAGCATTGGATAGATGTCCCACCAAGGTAGTCGAGAGCAGATGGCACAACATGGTCAGCTCTAGTTCAGGGGTCAGAAGAGGGGTGCCAATAGGGACAGTAGGGACTGTCCCAGTGTTGGAGGGAGTCATTGGAGTATCTCTATTGTCGGTGTTACCAGAGGTGGCTCCTAAAGAGGAGTTGTTCATGTTTCCAAACAAATCTCCCTTCCTGAAAGATTAGGGTATAACATTAGATAATAGGAGTAGACAACAAGGATAGACAAGGCTATTATTGCCTCTGGGCATACTATTTCAGGAAGTCAATATCAACGTAGGCCAGGCAGGTATCATATGGATCTGGGAGTCCTTGTATACCAAGCTAGTGGCACAGGGGAAAATAATGCCAGCCCCCAGACCCTGATTCATTCTAGACACCCTTGCTTTCAACTTATGTCGTAGTAGTTGCCCAACATGCTCTGATACCATGCTGTAAAAAGGTGAGATCACCTCCGTACTAAAATCTAATGGAAATACAAAACATCCACTTTTTTCAAGAATAAGAGACAAGGTGGAATGCATGTATAAAAATCCAAGGAAATAAGCATGTTTAGATACATTTAAAATGTTAATAGTAGTAGAAAGAAACTAAGTTATTACATTGTTTTTTAAACTCTTGTTCACTACAAGAGTTTCTTTGAAAAGGAAAAACTGAAAAGAAACTATAGGATCTAGCAATAAGCAACTTAGTCATCCTTGATTGCAAAACTTGAATCTTCTACTCCTAAACTTGGTCACCTTGGCTTTGTTCAACACCTTGATCTAACCCTGGGTGGTTGGGAAAGCGCCCAGAAAAAGGGAAAGAAAACAAGGTATGTGTCAGAGAAAATGAACAAGGACAAAAGATAACAATACTATATGGAAATAAAAGCTAAGATTTCATCACAAGATGAAGATGATTAAAACTATGAGGCATAAGTAAAATATATGCTTGCCATAAAAAATAGTAAAAACGTTGCATGCATGATTAATATTGACTACCTAAACTATGTAGGGTTGAGGCACCTACCTAACCTCAACCAAATAAGTGAGGGAGAGTAACACATTCCAATCACCTACAATTATTCTATATTGGGGAGAGTAACACATTCCCCAGGGTGAATTTACACATGTCGTATCTATGGGTGGTTTTACAAAAGTACCACTACACTAGTTCAATAGTCTAATAAAATCAACATGCTAATAACTATGGAAAGTATAAGCATCAAGTAGATATAGACACGGCAGTGGGGTACAAGACCCAAGAAATAAATATTAAAACTAATTTTGAACCAAATATTGATAAGGAATTGTCAAAAGAGAAATTAGGGTTTTATAGAAGCCTCATTAGGGAAACTAGCTTAGGGTTACAAATTTTCTCAACTTAGGTGTAAGGAAAGCACATACCTTTTATAAGAGATCCAATTACTCCTTCTTCACTACTTTAATTGATTCCAAAGCCCACTTTCGTATTTCCAATGTATAACCATGAATTAAGGTTTACACATGTATAAAGGCAAGGAAAACCTAACTTTTGGACTTTACAAACAATACCTCGATTTTGACTCTGAAATTATCACCACTGGTCTTATTAGGTCCTCCTGGTTAAGAAAACATATATTTTTGTCTATTTTGAAGTTATGAGGTTAAAAGTGCATTTTTTGGTGATTTTTATCTATGAAATTCATTTTTAGAAAACACCTTTTGATAAAACCAAAAACCAAGTCTCAAAAACATTTATTTAGAAAGCTTACATTTTTCTTATTCCAAAACATGTTTTCTTTTAATTTTTGGACAATGGAGTAAAAAGGTATGATTTTTTGCATAGTGACCAATGAGAGAGTGACACATCATCAAAGCAATTTCAAAGAGGCAAAGAGAGACCGAACAATGGACCCACCTCGTTGACTTGGCCCAATCAAAGCCACCCAAGTCAGGGGTCAAAGGCACAACTTTGACTCGCTCAAAGCAAAGTAAACGGAGGCAAAAGGACGATATTGTCCTTACACAGAAAATAAAGGAAAAAGAGAACAAGAAGGGCAGAATGGTAAAAAATAACAAAGGGGATTGTCCCCTTCCTCGACTCGCAAGCCATGGCTGCAAGCGGCAAGCCTCAATTTTCGGCGATCTTGTTATTCACAACCAAACTCAAAAACAAGTACACAAAGAAAGAGGGAAGCACTACGAACCTGAAGGACCAAACAATTCGAACCGAGGTGCTGAGGAGAGGGAGAAACACCCTTCGTAAGGCTTGGATCATAATTCTAATGCTGGTGCATGAGGATGCAAGCACACGAGCAATTGAAGGGTAATAAGAGTTGGGGAAGACTCAGGTACCGATATTTATAGGCAAGGTTGCATACGAAAGCGAGAAGGAAGTGGCCCAAACTTGCTTGGACAGCAAGGTTTGGGGTTTCCTCATCTCTTCATGAAAATATGAAATTAAGGGATCATTGGATGTGGTTTCCTATTTGGAATCATTTGCAAAATATTTATGCGATTTGATCGAGAAACAAATGAGAAATCAAGAAAAAAAATTCCACTTAAATCTCTCCCTGTTTCCCGATCGGCGTAAGCTAGGTGATGATGTGTGAGTTGTTGGATCATGGATCTAATGGTCGAAATGGCATGGGTCAAAGGTCAATGCATGACAAAATAAAATGAATTCCCAATCATGTTATTATATAGTGTATATGTGCATTAATTTCCTTTTTCTCTCTCCTCGTTTAAAGGGGCAAACATGTTACAAATTAAATGAAAATTGACACCAGGCCTATTTTTTATACGAGGAATCTAAATATGCAATTAGTTTTGCCTTTTGGCTACTTTTAATGTGTTAAATAAATCAAAACTGATTTTTTCTTTCCTTCTTTATTAGTGGCTACAACATTATCCAAATTTGATGAAACTTCACCCACAAGTCACATTTAGTGCCTTGGATACAAATTTGCAATCAATTTTATATGTTGGAGTTCTTTTTTGATTTATTTAATATTTTGAAAGTTCTACACACGTTCTCTCTCTTGATTTCATCTTCTATTCAAATATATTTTCAAATTGAGTGAATATTCACCCTAAAGGCATATTTTAATGTGTAGATCACGAATTTGGCATCCATTTTTACTTTTGGAGTCATTAAATATTTCATTTTGTATTTTTAAGTTTTCTCCTATTTTCCCTTTCAATAAATTCAATTATAATTACCAATTTTCCAAAAGTTGTGAAACTTATCACCCAAGAAAACTTGTACTTAAAGGAAACAAACTTGGATTTAGAATTGTCTTTTAAGTTCCACTTTTATGATTTTTAAGAAATTTACACTTACATTCACTTAATGGGAAAACTAATTCATTTAATTTCACATTATCTTCATTTTAGGATTTTCTTTTCTTTTTCCCACCCAAAAGCCATAGAAACTTCTAGATCGATTTTTATTTTATCATCATCCCTATTAAGTGTACACTTTGCAAATTAAACCCATTAGTAAACTTTCACTGAGGTATTTGTGCTTAATTCCTTATAAAGTAAAATATTGGGAACAAATGTACACCAAACCTTTATCATTTCCACTAATTTTACATCAAGGACATAAAGGAAATAAAAGCTTAGAAAATGGCTTAAATAAGTTTATACATGGATTTTAGTTCGTTACAGCACTCCACCTGTTAAAAAGGATTTTGTCCCCAAAATATCATACAAAAACGGAAGGGTGAGTACATAACATCTCATCTCTAAACTCCCAAGTGGTTTCTTCCAAACCATGATACTGCCATAAAACTTTTACCAACTTGATCTCCTTGTTCTTCAACTGCTTAACTCGAGAGTCAAGAATTTTCACAGGTAACTCTTCATAAGTCAAATTCTCTTAAATCTCCAAAGGATATTGAGAGTACATGATAAGGGTCTTTCACATACTTTCTCAGCATAGAGACATGGAACACATTATGGGTCTTGTCATAGGTAGGAGGGAGAGATAAACGGTATGCACAGTCTCCAACCTTATCCAAGATCTCAAATGATCCAACATAGAAGGGACTAATATTGCCTTATCCAAGATCTCAAATGGTCCAACGTATAGGCTTGATCTTCAAGAAGGCATAGTCACCTACTAAGAAACTCACATCAGACCTTTTCTTATCAACATACATATTTTGTCAATCTTGAGTAGTTTTATCCGCTTCTTGATCAACTGAACCTTCTCTATCGTCATCTGCATATCATCAGACTTCACTGGAGCATGTTCTCCCACATCATCCCAATGTAACGGAGAACGACAAGGCCTTCCATACAAAGATTCATAAGGTGGCATACCAATACTAGCTTGGTAGCTATTATTGTACGCAAACTCTTCCAATGGAAGAAACTTAACCCATGCACCTCTCCAATCCAAAATGCATGCATGAAGCAAATCTTCTAGATTTTGCATCGTTCTTTCATATTGACCATATGTTTGTGGATGATAAGTCGTACTGAAATGAAAGTCAGTTCCATTTCATCTTGAATCTGACTCCACAACTGAGAGGTGTACTTTGGGTCATGATCTGATACTATCACATTAAGAACTCCATGCAAATGAACGATCCAATCTATGTACAACTGAGCCATCTCATCAACCTTGTAAGTGGATTTGAAAGGCAAAAAGTGGGCAGATTTTGTAAGTCGGTCAATCACAACCCACACACCATCAAAGACCTTCCCGGTCTTAGAGAACCTAGTGACAAAGTCCATAGTAATATTCTCCCATTTCCATTCCAGAATCTCAAGTGAGTGCAGAAGACCACCAGGTCGTTGATGCTTGATCTTAACTTGTTGAAAAGTCAAACACTTTTCAACGAACAGAGAGATGTCCTTCATCATGATATTCCACCAAAATCTTTGTTACAGTTCCTTGTACATCTTGGTAGTACCAGTGTGTATGGTGTATTTAGACCCATGGGCTTCGCTCAAAACCTTCTGTTATAGGTTTCCAACTTCTGGTATCCACAACCTTTGTCAGAAACAAACAACACCATCAACTCGAACTGAAAAGTAAGACTATGACTTCTCAGCTAAGGCTTACATCTCTTCAAGCTCAGAACTTTCAAGCTATGCAGCAACAACTTTTGAGATCCAAGAAGTTGTAATGGACAAACTAGCCATGTGAACACACAACTTCTCAGCATCTTCTTTATCATCAGGTTGTAGTTTCCAACAAGAAACATACTCCAAGTTCATAACAGCACATATTGCATTCTTCTTCTGACTCAAAGCATCAGCAACTACATTTGTGTTACTAGGATGATAGGTGATGGTAAAGTCATAGTCCTTGAGATACTCCATCCATCTTCATTGCCTCATATTAAGATCCTTTTGTGTCAATAGATATCTCAAACTTTTGTGATTTTAGAAAACTTCAAACTTCACTCCATACAGATAGTGTCACCAGATCTTTAAAGCATGCACGATATCTACTAGCTCTAAATCATGGGTAGTCCAGTTCTCTTCTTTAGGTTTCAAATGGCACGAAGGATAGGTGATCACTCGATCTTCTTGCATCAAGACACACCCTAATCCTTGATTAGAATCATCAGTGAAGATGATGTAGGGTTTGCCTTCAACAAGTAAAGCAAGAATAGGAGCATACATCAAACAACTCTTAAGCTTCAAAAAATTGTCCTCACATTCAGGTGTCCATACAAAATTGACTTCTTTTGTTATCAACTTTGTCAGACGAAGAGACAACTCACAAAAACTCTCGATAAACCTCTGATAGTAACCTGCTAAACTGAGGAAACTACAAATCTCAGACGGGGTCTTCAGATCTTTCCACTTGATCATAGCTTTTACCTTTGTAGGATCAACAATAATATGTCCGATAGAAATCACATGATCTAAGAACATCACTTCCTTGATCTAGAACTCACACTTTGAGAATTTAGCATATAGTTGGTTTTCTCTCAGTGTGTTCATAATGACCCACAGATGTTCACGATGTTGTTCTTCATATTTGGACTAGACCAACACATCGTCGATGAACACTACCAAAGACTGATCGAGGTATGGATGAAACACTTAATTCATCAAGTCCATGAAAGTAGCAGGGGCATTAATCAAGCTGAAAGGCATGACCAAAAACTCATAATTCCCATATTGTACCCTGAAAGATGTCTTCAGGACATCCTCATCCTTCACATGCATCTGGTAGTGGCCACTTCCTAGACCCATTTTTGAGAACACATTGGCAGACTTCAGTTGGTCAAATAGATCATTGATGTGAGGCAAAGGATAGCAGTTCTTTATCTTCACATTATTAAGCATACAATAGTCCATGTACATACACAACGAACCATCCTTCTTCTTTACAAACAAAACAAGGCCTCCCCATGGTGAAACACTAGGGCATACAAATCCCATGTCAAGAAGCTCTTGAAGTTTCTTCTTAAGCTCGGTAAGTTATATAGGGCCCAAGAGATAAGGAGGCTTTAAGATAGGAGAGGTTCTTGGGGCGAGCTCAATGGAAAACTACACCTCATAAGTTGGGGGCAAGCTAGCAAACTCCTCAGGAAAACATCAAGGAAGTCCTTCACCACATCTATGTGATCGAGAGCATGAGGTGTAGCATCGAGGACGATAAAGGCTAAGAATGCTCTACACCCTTTAGAGACAAGTTTTTTGGATTTGATGGCAAAGATGACAAACTGTCGATCATCTCGCTTCCTACCCTTGACACACATCCTTCCCACAACAAGATGTAACAAACTAGCCTTCAATACCTCACAAAACAAAATAGCTTTGTACCTCTTCAACCAATCCATCCCCAGGATGACATCAAAGGCGGTCATGTCAAGCAAGATGAAATCTGAGGGAAACATTATACCAGAGATACATAGGTCCATGGTCAGGAGTTTGAGATAAGAAGAGTAGATCCTACCACTAGGGGTTTTAACATCTAAAACATGATCCATATATTCTGATTCTATCTCTAACATGGCAGCAAACTCAGATGATATGAATGTATTCGATGAACCAGAATCAAATAGTTCTTTAACTAGATGCATAGTAAGATGTAAGGTACCTTTGATGACTTCATTATCTACTTCATCTTCCTCAGCATTAAGGGCAAACACCTTCCATTCCGCCTTTCCAAAAGTGGTTTTCGGCCTTGCCGGTTCTGATTGTTATTTCTTAGAGGCGGATTCTGTCGATGTTGTGGCTGTTGAGCTGGAGTTGGACCCTGCCCAAGCTTAGGGTAGTTGGGTTGAATGTGTCCAGCTTGACTGCACTCGTGTTAGATAGGTGCAGGTCAATCATCTCTATGAGTTTGACCATTGCCAGTAGGGCATCTTCCTGGCAGGTGAGAATGCGATCACCGATTGCACTTATTGCGCCCTTGGTTTCCACCAACGTTCTTTCTCTTGTTGTTGTTATGCCCAGAAGATTGGAACCCAAGGTACGACTCGATTGCCAAAGCCTTGTCTATCATTTATTGAAAAGTCATTGGCAACTGGGGAATAAGGTTGCATCTTACATTGTAGCTTAAACCCTTGAGAAATAGGGTTAATCTCCTTTCAGTTCCTAGGTCCACCGCATAACGCTCTAGTAGAAGAAAATGTTGCACGTACTCGAAGACGCTCAAGCTTCCTTGACACAGACTGTAAAACTTTGCTTCCTTTCTCTTCAAATAGGCAAAGTAGATATACTTCTTGCGGAAGATCTTGAGGAACTCTTCCCAAGTCATGCTCAAAGTATAGTGGGTACAAGACATACCCATCCACCAAACTTGTGCCGACCCATCCAGCACATACGGTGTGAAGCAAGCCTTCTGATGAGGAGGACATGCCATGCCTTCGAAGGTACAGTCTTTATATTTATCCACCATATTTGTCTCACTCTCGCCCTTGAAGTATGGCGGTTGCATCTTGATGAAGTCTGTAAGGGTGAACTCCTTCGGCTTGGCTGCAGTAGCTACATCATTAGAGAGTTGTCCCATCGAGGTATTCAAGAGCAGATGGCGCAACATGGTCAGCTCTTTCTCAAGGGTTAGAAGAGGGGTGACAATAGGGGCAGTACGGCTATCTCAGTGTTGGAGGGAGTCACAGAAGTATCTCGATTGTTGGCGTTGCCTGAGGTGGCTCCTGAAGAGGAGTTGTTCATGTTTCCAAACAAATATCCCTTCCTAAAAGATAAGGGTATAACATAAGATAACAAGAGTAGACAATAAGGATAGCTAAGGCTACTATTGCCTCTAGGCATACTATTTCAGACAGTCAGTATAAGCGTAGGCCAGGCAGGTATCAAATGGATTCGGGAGTCCTCGTAAACCAAGCTAGTGGCGAGGAGGAAAATATTGCCAAACCCCAGACCTAGATCCATTCTAGACACCCTTGCTTTCAACGTATGCCCAAGTAGTTTCCCAACATGCTCTAATACCATGTTGTAAAGAGCCGAGATCACCTCCTTACTAAAATTTAAAGGAAATACAAAACATCCACTTTTTCCAATTTAAAATGTCAATTGTAGCGGAAAGAAACTAAGTTATTACATTGCTTTTTGAACTCTTGTTCACTACATGAGTTCCTTTGAAAATGAAAAACTAAAAAGAAACTATAGGATCTAGCAAAAAGCAACCTAGTCATCCTTGATTGCAAAACTTGAATCTACTACTCCTGAACTTGGTCACCATGGCCTTATTCAACACCTTGATCTAACCCTGGGTGGTTGGGAAAGCACCCAGCAAAATGGAAAGAAAACAAGGTATGTGTCAAAGAAAATGAACAAGGACTAAAGATAAGAATACTATATGGAAATAAAGGCTAATATTTCATCATAAGATGAAGATGATCGAAAGTATGAGGCATAAGTAAAATAGATGCTTGCCATAACAAAAATAGTAAAAAGGTTGCATGCATGATTAACGCACCTACCTAACCTCAACCAAATAGGTGAGGTAGATTAATGCATTCCAATCACCTACAATTATTCTATATTAAGGAGAGTAACACATTCCCCAGGGCAAACTTATGCATGCCCTATCTATGGGTGGTTGTACAAAAGTACGACTACATTAGTTTAATAGTCTAATAAAATCAACATTCTAAGAACTATGGCAAGTATAAGCATCAAGTAGAGATAGACATGGCAGTGGGGTACATGACCCAAGAAATAAATATTAAAATTGATTTTGAAGCAAATAAAGCTAAGGAATTGTCAAAAGAGAAATTAGGGTTTTATAGAAGCCTCATTAGGGAAACTAGGTTAGGGTGACAAATTTTCCCAACTTAGGTGTAAGGAAAGCGCACACCTTTCTTAAGAGATCCAATTACTTCTTCTTTACTACTTTAATCCATTCCAAAGCCCACTTTCTTATTTCCAATGTATAACCATGAATTAGGGTTTACACATGTATAAAGGCAAGGAAACCCTAACTTTTGGACTTTTTGAATAAAACCTCAATTTTAACTCTCAAATTATTGCCATTGGTCTTATTAGGTTCTCCTAATTAAGAAAATATATATATTTGTCTATTTTGGAGTTATGAGATTAAAAGTGCATTTTTGGTGATTTTTATCTGTTAAGTTCATTTTTAGAAAACACCTTTCTATAAAATTCAATACCAAGTCTCAAAAACATTCTTATTAGAAAGCTTACATTTTTCTGATTCCAAAACATATTTTCTTTTAATTTTGGACAAAAAGTAAAAAGATATGATTTTTCGAATACTGGCCAATGAGATAGTGACACGTCATCAAAGCGATCACAAAGAGGCAAAGAGAGACCGAAGAATGGGCCCGTCTTGCTGACTTGGCCCAATCAGAGTCGGCCATGTCAGGGGTCAAAGGCGCGTTTTGACTCGCTTAAAGAAAAGCAAATAGAGGCGAAAGGACAATACTGCCCTTACATAGAAAATAAAAGAAAAATAAAATGAGAAGGGAAGAATGGTAAAAGAACAAAGGAGATTGTCCCCTTCCTTGGCTCGCAAGTCATGGTAAGCAGAAAGCACCGATTTTGGGCCATCTTTCTATACACGACGAAACTCGAAAACAAGTATACGAAAAGAAAGAGGGAAGCACTACGAACCTGAAGGACCAAACAATTTGAACTGATGTGCCGAGGAGAGGGAGAACCACCCGCCACAAGGCTTGGATCGTAATTCAAGTTTTGGTACATAGGGTTGCAAGCACACGAGCAATTGAAGGGTGAGAAGAGTTGCAAGAGGGTTGGGGAAGACTTTGGTACCTATATTTATAGGCAAGGTTGCGTAGGAAAGTGAGAAGGAAGTGGCATGTTGCTTGGAGAGCAAGGTTTGGGGATTTCCTCATTTCTTCACAAAAGCATGAAATTAAGGAACCATTGTATGTGGTTTCCTATTTGAAATCGTTTGCAAAAGATTTCATGTGATTTGATCGAGAAACGAACGAGAAATCAAGAAAACCAATTCCACTTAAATTGTCCCTATTTCCCGATTGGTGCAAGCTAAGTAATGATGTGTGAGTCATTGGATCATGAATTTAAAGGTCAGTGCGTGATAGAACAAAATGAATTCCCAATCATATTAGTATATAGTGTATATGTGCATTAATTTCCTTTTTCTCTCTCCTTGTTTGAAGGGGCAAACATGCTCCAAATTATATGAAAATTGACACCAAGACTATTTTTTATATGAGGAATCTGAATATGCAATTAGTTTTAGATTTTGAGAACTTTTCATGTGTTAAATAAATCAAAACTTATTTTCTCTTTCCTCCTTTATTAATGGTTATAAGATTCTCCAAATTTTATGAAACTTCACCCACAAGACAAATTAAGTGCCTTGGATACGAATTTGTCATCAATTTTACATGTTGGAGTTATTTGTTCATTTATTTAATATTTTGAAGGTTCTACACACTTTCTCTCTCCTAATTTCATCTCCTATTCAAATATCTTTCATATTGAGTGAATATTCATCCAAAGGCATATTTTAATGTGTAGATCACAAATTTGGCATCCATTATTACTTTTGGAGTCATTAAAGATTTCATTTTGTATGTTTAAGTTATCTCCTATTTTTCTTTGAATTAATACAATTATAATTACCAATTTTCCAAAAATTGTGAAACTTATCACCCAAGCAAACTTGTACTCAAAGGAAACAAAATTGGGTTTAGAATTATCTTTTAAGTTCCACTTTTATTATTTTTAGGAAATTTACACTTATATTCACTTAATGGGCAAAATAATTCATTTACTGCCACATTATCTTCATTTTAGGATTTTCTTTTCTTTTTCCCACACTAAAGCCATAGAAACTTCTAAATATATTTGTATTTTATCATCATCCCTCTTAAGTGGACATTTTGCAAATTAAACCCATTAGTAAACTTTTACTTAGGCATTTGTGCTTAATTCCTTATAAAGTAAAATATTGGGAACAAATTTACAGCAAACCTTTATAATTTCCACTAATTCAACATCAAGGACATAAAGGAAAGAAAATCTTAGAAAAAGGTTTAAACTAAGTTGATACATGGATTTCATTTTGTTACAACACATCAGTACTTTTGTAGAAATTCTTCAGGGTTTATGTGTATCTTGATTGATGCAGTCTAAACTCATCTATTGGGCAATAATTAATCACGTCAAACCCTAATCATGTAATTCCCTAAGCCGTAGAGCTATTCCAGTATCAGAACTTGCTGGTTAGGAAAATGAGTATTCCATAAAGGAAAGTCAGAGTCGTATACTGATGAGTATATGTGGGGGTAGGGTAGGTATATCCTTATCAACTTGGGTCAAAATCTATGGATAACTGTTGAGGCCATATCTCATATGAATGAATTTGTATATGATATATGATATATGATTGACGACAACTGAGGTTGTACCTCGGATTATGGGTTTTGAATACCCTGGTTTCTAGTGTTGTGGAATGTATACACATGGTAGACTAGGGTGATTATAGCTTGACTAATATGTCATTGTGGCAGACTCATACTGAATGAGGGGAAGATATCTTAGGATTCATGCTTTCCTAGATATTGTACGGTACTAATTACACTATACAGTGGTCAGTTGGAAGTTGAGTGTTATGCCTCAAACTTCCCAAGGATTAATAAAATGTAAATACAGTCGTGTAGCATATTTGTTAATATTATACAATGATTCACACTCGATGATAACCCTTGCCTTATTTCTTATAATGTCTACTTGACATATATTATGGTAAGAGAAATCAACTGTTTAGATGGTGATAGTTTTATCTATTCCTTGCAAATATGTTAAATCCTTTTAACCCTATAATGTTATCTATTTGTTTATTTAGTTAATAGCCTGATGTAAGTTGAATATGTCGCTGAGAGTTATATCTCTCAGCTGGGACATGGGTCTCACCTTGTGGGTCACCACATTTTTTAGGTGATCAACAGTAGCGTCATCAGACCCTTGGTAACAAGAAGGATCAACTTGTAGATCATTAGAAATAAAAAGGTTGGCTAGTTGTGTAGATAGTACTAGATTCGTCCTTGTACTCTCAGGTCCAGGCGGGGAATTTTTGTAGGAGAAATGTATCAACTTGATTTTTGGTAATATGCTGATGTTTGTACATGATATATCTATATGTAAATATATTTTCTACAGAGGTTGTGGGTGTTACCACTAGATAGATGTAAAGTGGTGTGATGCTCATAAGATTTTACGCAAGGTGTTAGTTCTATATGTAAATATTCTTGCACTTGAATGAGATGTTAAATTTGGTTTTAATTATTCCACTTTTTAATGATCTGGTTAATTAGTGATTGATCATGGTTTGGTTTTGAACAATCTTGCTTTTGTGTAAGGTTTTTCCTCACAATTTGATGGTATTAGAGCTTAGGTTTTGCTGGGTCTGCAAGGACATAAGACTTAGGTTTTGTGTTTGTTCTTACATATCTGATCATATCTTATGGTTATGCAGATATGTCTAGAAAATGTGAAGAACATGTTGAGAGTATCTATGTCGCACCAGAGGGTGGTGATAGGAGGCAGGTACAAAAAGGAAAAGTGCCTGAGACAGGACTAGAGCAGCCTGCACCACATCCATGTGACCTTGCACCTTTGGCTAATCTAGCTTTCCATCAATGTTTAGACAGCTTATGAAGGTGATTACACACTTAGTAGATAGGGTCCCTACACCACAACCAGGGCAACTATCCCTAATACATAATCTTAGGGTCCTAGGAATACGTTTCAGAGGTTGAAACGTCTAGAGCCATGGCATATGCCGGTATTGCAGACCCAACATACACTGATATGTGGATAATTGAGTTAGAAAAGGCGTTGAAAATTCTAAGCATCCCAGATGAGGGCAAGGTGAAGCAGGTTGTTTACCTTCTGGAAGGTAGAGTTGGCCATTGCTGGGCCATAAAATAAGAGAAGAGACCATGAGTTGTGGTAAGTTGGGAAGAATTTTGGAAAGATTTTGTGAGCCGCTACTCTCCTGAGACGTATCTGGATGAGAAAACATCACAGTTTGATAGGTTGCACCAAGGGTCGATGTCTATCAATGACTACAAAGCAAGGTATATGGAGTTGTTGAGGTTTTGTCCTCATATGGCAACATCAGAAAAGGAGAGGATCTAGAGGCTTGAGAAGGGTCTGAGTTTTGAGTTGTCTACAACAACATCGGCTTTGGAGAATAGGGAAGGGTTCTCTACCTTTGTGGAATTCTTAAGGAGGATTGAGAAATATTATCTTGAGAAGTGTGAAGCCAATGCTAGGAAGAGACCATATTAGTTTCAAGGACAGTCGTCCAGAGACTTCAAGAAGTTGAGGTTCTCAACACTACAGTCACAACAGAGTTTGACTTTTTCTGAGCTAAGATCACGAGTACAGTCTTAGTGGTCCCCTAGTAAAGGGAGGGGTCGTAACTTCCTATCAATCGGAGCAACCACTACAACATCTGTGTCAACGACAGGGCCATCTAGGCTGCAGTATGATTCCAAGACGTGTAGGGCATGTAAGGTGGTCTTACCATGTGAAGGATGAGGAAGTGACACAGCAGCTGAAGCAGAGTCAGTGAGGCTCACAACATCAACAATACAACAATGGTAGCAGTAGAGGACATGGTCAAACATCACAGATGGGGCCATCTGCCCCAGTTAGCAGAGGACGAGGATGACAACAGGTGACAACTAGATTCTATGCCATGAATCAGCTAGATTGAGTGGTTAATACATGAGTCATGACAAGTCAGATAGAAGTCTTTCATTCTGACTTATCTGCTTCTTATTTTGTATTTGTTCTAGTTGACCCAGGAGTGACACACTCATTTATCATTAGAGATGTGAAAAATAGTTGTAATTTGCATGTTTGCAGTAGGTTTGATAGCCTCTTTCTAGAAGCTCCTCGAGTTGGTTTCGTGGAGTTACGGGAGGTATGTCCATCCTGTGTTCTATCTTTCTCAAGGTGCAGCATTCAGGTTGATTTTATGCCACTTGACATGCATGGGTTCGATGTGATCCTAGGTATGGATACCTTGAATAAGTATAAGGTCGTGTTGGACTGCAGTTCTAAAGTTTCTATGTTTTACGATGAAGATCATTCTTGGATTTTCTAAGGAGATAGGAAGATTCTTCCTACATGTTTAGTATCGTCTGTGATAGCAGAAAAGATAATGAGACAAGGATGTGAGGCTTTCTTAACACATATTGTGGATACTAAGGTGAGGAGTCCTCATATCTAGGAGGTACCTATAATACGAGAGTTTGAGGATATTTTTGATTTTGAGATCAATCGAGTTCCTGGAACACAACCTATAGCTCAGGATGGCACCAGTTGAGATGCGGGAGTTGAAGAAACAGTTGCATGAGTTTATGGAGAAAGGTTTCATAAAACCAAGTACTTCACCTTGGGAAGCTCCAATACTATTTTTGAAAAAGAAGGACGGGTCTATGAGACTCTGCATAGGTTATCGGAAGTTGAACAAGGTCACAATAAAGAACAAGTATGTGTTGCCAAGGATTGATGATTTGTTTGACAAGTTGAGAGGTGTTATAGTGTTTTCTAAGATTTACTTGAGGTTGGGATATCACTAGATGTGAATCAAGGCAAATGACATACCTAAGACTACTTTTAGGACTAGTTATGGTCACTATGAGTTTGTGGTTATGCCATTTGGGTTAATGAATGCACAGACCGCTTTCGTGGACTTGATGAATAGAGTGTTAAAACTGTGTATGGGTCAGTCTACAGTAGTGTTCATAGATGATATTTTGATATACTCCAGGGATAGTTAGCAGTATGAGCAGCATTTGTGCCAAGTAGTAGAGTTTTTAGGCAACATCGGCTATATGCTAAATTCAGCAAGTGCGAGTTTTAGTTAATTTGGGTGTCTTCCCTTGTTCATGCCATATCTTATGGAGGTGTTTGTATAGATCCAAAGAGAGAGACTCTATGCTGGAATGGAAGCATTCCAAAACATCGACTGAAATCTAAAGCTTCCTAGGTTTGGCAGGTTATCAGAGGAGATTCATTAAGAATTTTGGAGCCATGGTGTTACCCCTAACCAAGTTAACCAAGAAGGGTGTTTCTTTTGTTTGGGATGACAAGTTTCAATGATCCTTCCAGACACTAAAGGAGAAGTTGACAAGTACTTCAGTATTAGTGCTTCCAGAGCAAGGGAAAGGTTACACAGTTTCGTGTGATGCTTCGAAGAATGGCTTGGGATGTGTGTTGATGCAAAATAAGAATGTGATTTCTTTTGAATCATGACAGGTTAAGAAACACAAGGAGAACTATCTGACACATGACTTGTAGTTGGCAGTTGTGGTTCTTGCCCTGAAGATTTATGGTGAGAAGTGCTAGATATTCACAGATCACAAGAACCTACAATATATTTTTTCATAGCAGGAGTTGAACATGAGGAAAAGAAGATGGATGAAGCTGATCAAGGATTATGACTGCACAATAGACTACCATCCATGAAAGGTGAATGTGGTGATTGCTACTCCAAGCATGAAGTCATCTTGGTCATCATCTATAGATAAAGCACAGTTGCATTCCATGGTGTGTCACAAGCTGGACATGCTAGTGTCATTATGGCAAATGAATGTATAGCTTGAAGTATCTCTATTGGCAGGATTGTTAGCACAATTGCAATTCAATCTGATGTTGCTAAAGCAGATCAAAGATGCACAGAAAGTTGATACTATGATACAGAATATCAGATCAGAGTTTGGGAGTGGGAAGCATTATGGGTTCCATGAGTTAGATGATGGGACAATATGCTTCCAACAACAGGATAGTGGTTCTTTGATGGCCTGAAGGAGATGGTACTTGAGGAGGCTAATTTCTTAATGTACGGGATGCATCCCGGTAGTACAAAGATGTACCATAACTTGAAAGATTTGTACTAGTGGCCAAGACTGAAATGTGACATGGCATAGTTTATCGCTAAATGTCCAATATGTCAGCAAGTTAAGGAAGGATATCAAAATCCTGCAGGGACATTGCAACCTTTGTTGATACCATGGTGGAAATGGGATCATATAACCATTGATTTTGTGGTTGGTCTTCCAAGGACAACCAAGGGTCATGATTCCATTTGGGTGATAGTTGATAGGTTGACAAAGTCAACTCACTTTCTTCCAATCAATACAACTTATACAACAAAAGATTTGACACATATTTATATTCATGAGATAGTCCATCTACATGGTATCCTGATTACCATAGTATCCAACAGAGGTCCTCAATTCACGAGCAGGTTTTGGGAATGTCTGCATGCAACTTTGAGAACATAGTTGAAGTTCAGCACAACGTTTCACCCCTATATATATGGTCAGTCTGAAAGGACTATCCAAACATTAGAGGATCTTTTAAGGGCATGTGTTATACTTTTTGGTAGTTGGGACATCCATCTGAGTTTGATTGAGTTTGCATACAACAATAACTATTAGAAAAATATAGATATGGCACCATATGAAGCCTTGACTGAAAGACATTATTGGTCACCCCTTTGTTGGTACGAGCTAGGTGAGTATCAACTTTGGGGTCCTGAGTTAGTACAATAGACTTCTAAGAAGATTATAGTGATTTCAACAACATTTGAAGGTAGCTCAGGATAGACAAAATTCATATGTTGATAACTGCATAGACCGCTAGAGTTCCAGGTTGGATATTGTGCATACCTCAAGGTTTCCCCTTGTAAGGGTGTGTTGAGGTTTGGTAAGAATGGTAAGTTGGCTTGTAGGTTTATGGGACCATACCCTATCTTGGCACGAGCTAGAAAGGTGGCATACATGTTGGAGTTATCGCCATAATTGCATAAGTTTCATAATGTCTTCCTGTTGGTATGTATGCCCTGAGAGCCAATCATGGGATGATTGGTGGGATACATTAAGATTGATTTGATAAACATCAAAGGCAAGCTTCCAATTCTTTCTGATTCAGTCATATGAGATAGTGATAGAATAGATTGAATGTCTAGAGAATGACAGTACTCAATGACGTATGCTTTTAGGTTAAGGACCTGAACGATGAGATCATACGGATGCTAAGAGTTTGTACATTCTTGTTATGTCTCTAGTTGGATGTCATTGTAGAAGGTAGATAAACAACAATGACACACAAGACTAGATTGTGGTGTTGGTTGATGACAGAATCTCATTAGTCATGATATAGAGATATCAAACCAAACACATAGGTACTTGTTAGAGAACAAGTGTACCGGACAGACCCACCTTGAGTTTGACACATGGAACCATGAGATGGTAGTCATAGTCAGTACTCACAGTGATGGTGGTGAGTGTGATTCTTTGACCTGAAATCACTGCACTCAACACATGTCGTTGGGCACACTTTGACATCATTAAACGCAGTCCTGAAACATGGGTTGTTATAAAGGTGATGATTGGGTGGCTTTGACACATGGGGATTTTGAGGGGTGAGTGATAGATATGGGATTTGTCCCTCCCGAGGGAGTTTGATATCCAAGGCCACTTGATGAGTAGGATTGAGATAGGCATGCGCACGCATGTGTGAATCAGTATGTGATATTGATGTCATACATATCTCCTTCAATCTGCTCTGAGATCAAGAAAGTGAATGAACGTTGACAGGATGACTGTTCCATGCCTTGAGTTCATTCGGGATATCAGTGACAAAGGAATTATACATTCGCTGCAACACCATTCACAGATTGTAGGATGAAAGTTGTTCTCCAACTTTCTTCTTTCACTTGGGTAGCAATGATGTGTGACTAGGCACCGCTCTTTGCTTGTGAAGTCATAAGTGTTATGGACTTTCACTGCCAACGTGAAATGGACCTGCAGGGTCACACACATAGGATTTAACCTGGAAGAGGAGTTTTGTCCACAAGAAATGTTTAGATTGATTACTAAAGGAGTTTAGTAGTTCAATTAAACACTCAATCAGTCGGTGGCTCAATATCATATGGTTCAAGGTGTTGGATGCATTGATTGGAGTATCGGATTGATTGAAATCGCAATTGACTGATTCATCACAACCTGCACTCCCAACCGATCGACTCAAGTGTTGAATCGGTCGGCTGAGGTTGCTGAACTGGTCGGCTCAAGTGTTGAGCCGATCGGCTCAAGCCTAGGGTGAAATAAGCGGTTCAAGTGTTGAATCGATCGATTCAACTGGTGCAACCGAGCAACTTGGGGAAGTAGGATTGGTGAGAATTTTCCTTTCGTTTCAAATTGCCCAATTCGATTGGGAATAATATTGGTATTCAATACCAATTGGGAAAGAAACAAGGAAAGTCATTTTGAGTTGGATTAGGACCGTGAACCGATCGGTTCAGGGCCCCAACTGATCGGTTGGAGGTCCCAAACGATCGGCTCAGGTCCCAGCCGATCGGCTCAAGGTCCCAACCGACCGGTTCACTTGTGAACCGATTGGTTCAGGTTGTGAGTTGGTTGCTTTTGTGGAAAATCTTGAACCCTTCTACTCCTACTTTTAGTCCTGTATTGCCCGGGATGGAGAACCATTTCCCATGACCCTCCTATATATAGGGGTATTGGGGGCTTCTCCAGGTACACTGCTCAGTGCAATCAGTTGCTCTACAAGTTGTCGTTCTCTCTGGTTTTGGTAATCGAGAGAGAGACTGAGCAAGTGCTTCCCGCAAAAGGGAGGTGCAGCAAGGGAAGGACAACTGCAATTGCAACTGGCAGCAGGAGAACGTGTTGGCGACTAGTACGTCAACAGGAGGGTGTGACTCCTTCCACTTCCTTGTGGGACAAGGAGTGTGGAGTTCCAGGTGGTCCGTGTGGACTACTACAGAGGCGGGAGGACACTGCCGCTCAGGAGGACAATTGTCATCCGACAGTTTAGTTCGAGTAGGAGTCGTCAGTCCCGGTGCGACCAGGAGCTGCACAGACACCGTCGAAGACTGGAGTTGAAGACCGCGCATTGTGCGAGGTATTGTCTCCGAGCAAGCCTCGGGACAAGGTATGATTCCACAAACCATCCTTTCCTATTATATAGATGTTGACGCGTTTCCTTGGTATGGGTTTGGGGAGAAAATTTTTGTTTCCGCTGCCTTCTCCGTCTCCCCTAAAACCCAATAGTGGTATCAGAGCCACGTCAACTTCTCTATATTTTAGGAATATCAATATGATCGATTTTGGTTTGTCGCCTTTATTTATTGCATGCGATGCGAATAATATTGGCTTTATACATGTCCAATCCTAAATCCACAAACCTCAAATTACATATATGATATGTATTATTAATGCACTCGATACGCGTCGCCCTTAAACGAGTTTTGTGGTGGATGTGTGTGCATGATTATGGCCTATAAACCCCTATCTGTGTGTGGTTGTTTGTGGTTGCTTGCATCTCGGTCTGCGCACCGATCTTCCCTCTCTTATTCCTAATGTAACTCAAAATAATTCGAGATTCTTTCCTACCTTTTCTCCCCCCCCCCGAATGTAACTCGGGGTTTCCCTTTTTAAGAAATGTAATAAATAGGATAGATTTTTATTTCCTGTTATGTCGAAGACCGGCGGACATCAAGACGACAGCCCAAACGATCGGTTCAAGGCCTGAACCGATCGGTTGATGTTCCAGACGGTCGGTTCAAGGAGTGAACCGATCGGTTGATGACCGGTTCGAGGAGCGAGATGAGCAGGTGGCGGACATGATGAGATGCACGACGACCAGGCGAACCGATTGGTTGGAGAAGCCAATCGATCGGCTGGTGGCACCCAGACGATCGGCTGGAGAGTACAGATCTTTCATGCGATGAGTTGATCAACTCGGAAGGCAAGGCACAGAAGTTCATCTTGTAAAGGTTGCATGTGATGTAGACCTAGATGATCGTGATTCCTCTTGGCTCGAGGAATCACATTAGGATGGCCATAATCATCACTTTTATCGTTTGTGCATGTTTTCTATGGGATATAGCATGTATATGATACGTACTATGTATTGTGGTGATTGGATATGTATATGTATATAAAAACCAAATCCCTCATTAAAATATTAAGTTTTAGAAGCCTTCCAAATGCAACACACGTGAAAAACTTGATCGACCAAGTGTGGGCCTGCTAAAGCGTGGTGCACCGTCTATCTCGTGGAAGCGTGAAGGATGAATGTGTGGGTCTGCCAAAGCAGGGTGCATATTCATCGTGTTTGCTTTGGGTCGGACTTAACAAGGTGACCTGGATAGGATCTAGCGCCTTGAGGCATGGAGATGTTCATTGTAAGGAGTTGTATATGACATCTTATCAAGAGTTGCATATGATGCAATTGGAAAGAGTTGCCTACCTGAGAGATCGAAGTTGTGGGCGATCAGCCAAAGCTGACTCATGGCTTAGAGGATTTCAGGATCTTGCCCACTAGAAGGTTGTACGTTGTTATCTTCTGAATTGATGGTGAGGGCTATCAATTTGAACTAAAATAGTGGGAGCGATAATTAATTAAAGGCCTAATTATATCGTCAAACTTTCAAATCAATCAAATAAGTCAAAAATGAGTTTTTGGACTAAAATTGCATATTTTCCTTTTTGTAGTACAAATGGAAAGAAACAAAAACAACTTTTCTTTGCGATCGGTCCTTGACAAGAACAAGCTAAATGGGACAAACTTCCACGACTGGTATCGGACATTGAGAATTGTTCTCACTCAAGAGCGTAAGCTCTATGTCTTGGATACTCCAATTCCAGAGGAACCCGCTCCTAATGCCCCAAGGGAAGAAAGGGATGCTTACAAAAAGCATTCTGATGATGCCATTGATGCAAAGTGCTTGATGCTATGTTCAATGAACCATGAGTTGCAGAGACAGCATGAGAACATGGGTGTCATTGAGATGATTCAGCATCTCAGGAACATGTATGAAGATCAGGCACGGCAAGAGAGGTACAATGTTTCTAGGGCACTGTTCAAGTGCGTCATGACAGAAGGAGATCCAGTTGGTCCTCACACACTCAAGATGATTGGGTATGTGGAGAACCTGCAGAGACTGGGATTTCCACTTAGTCAAGAGTTGGCTACTGACGTGATACTGCAATCGTTGCCAGAATCTTACAGTCAGTTTGTGATGAACTACAACATGAACAACTTTGATAGGCCACTGTCAGAGTTGTTGGGCATGTTGAGGACAGCTGAGTTACAGATGAAGAAGGACAAGCCTAAGTCTGTGATGGTGATCACGAGCAAGAAAGGCAAGTCTAAGCGCAAGGGCAAGGGCAAAGCTAAGAAAGGTTCTGAAGCTATCCAGGAGTCCAAGCCATCTTCAACTCTCAAGGTCAAAGGAGGCGTGACCAAGAAAGGAAATTGCCACCATTGTCAAAAGTCAGGACATTGGAAAAGGAATTGTCCTCTCTACCTGGAAGAACAAAAGAAGAAGGAGGTGACTGAAGCCTCTACTTGAAGGTGTCATGTAAATAAACTTGTAACACTTTTTGAGGTATATGATACCAAGATGTAAAGTGTAAATCATTCATAATTTAGGCAAGTGTTGCCGCCATATATAGGAGTACTTTAGTTTATTTTCAGCCTACAAGGCATGTAATACAGTTGTGAACTGCTATTTCATATTTTCCAATAGATAGAAACACTTTATTTTTGCATATTGTATGACAATGATGGCAATTAATAAAGAGATGTTTCAATATGATCTTTGTGGCATTGCCTTGTTTATCTTGTGGTATATGATATGCATAAGATAAAATGATACCTGAAAGTTATAGATAACTCAAACAATGAAATTAGCATCAATCATGAGAAATTCATTTCTAGTTTCCATGTGATGGATAAATCTAGAATTCTTTTGGTTAGAGAACCAGTAAGAGACATGAATATCTTGGACATGATTGTCCTATTAGGTATAATACATGTGATGTATTTACACACCTATTGGAACAAATGCTAATACTTCAAATGGTGTTTAGAGAAATACCAATATGAATATCTTGGAGTGTTCAAGATTATCATAGATGAAGTACAAATTTGGTAAAGTATTAATTCTTGATGAGATCAATGAATGAAATACTTGGACCAAATGTTTGAGATCCTTTTGAGTGATTATGATAGTGTATCATAGTGAACTCATGATTAAGGCATGGTGATGTCTAAATCAAGAAGGAATCATACTCTAAGGAGTTAGAGAATGATTATCAAAATAACTGAATTCTTCTTAATAAAAGGATACCCCACACTAATAAAGGACATTGAGAATCACAAGGAGTTGTGAGTTCTTATATCCTTGATAGATACACCTCAATTATCTATGTGATCATTTGTTCATGTGATGAGTCAACTATCTATATGAATATGAGGAACCAAATTTTGAGTTATGGTTTATGACCATTACATCCTAAATGACATCCATGTCAACCATAAGGTGTGACCTTGATGGTAGCACTCATTGGATGAAATCCATAAGTGCAAATGAGTCTTAAATGTTAAGACACATGGATAACATTTGAGAAGGATGATGCTTGTTGATTGCAACTTAATGACTAAGACATTTGGCATATGGATACTAAAACCGCATTCCTATGAGGAATAAAATAAGGATGTGTATGTGACACAACCTATAAGGTTTATAAATCCACTAATGCAAATGAAGTCTATAAGTCACAATGGACTAATCAATGTGATTGATTGAGTACAAGCAACTCAGAATTGGATCTTTACTTTGATATAGTCAAAAGGGTTTGACTGATACGTCAAAGATAAAGAGGGATCTGTGATTTAGTGGGAGTGTGTTCACATTCCACATATTGATGTGAAATGGAAATGTTCTAGATTGGAAATCTGAAAAGTGGAAATTATCTTTAAGGAAGATAGAGATGTTTCCTATATGATAGGAATAGAGATCTATAGAGATAGTTCTCGAAACCTCTTGACCTGAAAAGAGAAAGCATACATTGGCAATCTGTACTGAAGGGTTCAGTATGCATAGATTCAGTGGGAGAAAACTTGTCCATGTTATATGGATATTAGTATCCCAAGGCCAAGTGTCCAATTCTTATGAAGAATGGGAACACTAAGAATAGATATGGATCTATCATGTATGTAATCATCCCATTGTCTTGCATGTATGACATGGCAAGAATAAAATGCATTCATCATCTTGTATGTAGGACATGGCAATATGATGTGCTCATCCTGATAACTCGTATGTAGGACATGACGAGTGGATGTCTGTTTGATTCCAGTAAGGGTTACTGGAATACCATCAGAACTTGATAAGTACTTGGGAAGTACTAGTTCTATGGAGATAAGGAAGAGTTCGATGTAAAGAGTTACATTGATGCGAACTTCCGAAAGGACATAAAATTAATCGCAAAATATACATAGGATGTATAAAAGTGAAAGTTTGTTGATTATTGGAAATGTTCCAATAAAACCATTTAAAAGGAAATGTCGAGTATCTGTATGTTAGAGAACAGCAATGGATACTATATGGATCTGGAAGTTCATGAGATGAACTTATAGATATTCCGCTCATTGATGACAAGTCTAGAATCCTTGATCATGTAATGTGGCTAAAGGTTAGCAAAAGGAATACTAGATCGCATATTACGGCAACTCCATCTCATACGTGTGACGTACAGCGAAGAGATGAGAGACATGCAATTTATACTGACTTTGGCAAGGTGTTGTCATTACTCACTATATTGGCTCTAGAGCAGAGTGACATGTGGGACATGTTTGAAGATCACTATGAATATGATTCAAGGGTGATTGGCTCGCAGTGCTAGTGGGATTCTGTTGGTATGTATGCCCTGAGAGCCAATCATGGGATGATTGGTGGGATACATTAAGATTGATTTGATAAACATAAAAGGCAAGCTTTCAATTCTTTCTGATTCAGTCATATGAGATAGTGATAGAATAGATTGAATGTCTAGAGAATGACAGTACTCAATGACGTATGCTTTCAGGTTAAGGACCTGAATGATGAGATCATACGGATGCTAAGAGTTTGTACATTCTTGTTATGTCCCTAGTCGGATGTCATTGTGGAAGGTAGATAGACAACAATGACACACAATACTAGATTGTGGTGTTGGTTGATGACAGAATCTCATTAGTCATGATATAGAGATATCAAACCAAACACATAGGTACTTGTTAGAGAACAAGTGTATCGGACAGACCCACCGTGAGTTTGACACATGGAACCATGAGATGGTAGTCACAGTCAATACTCACAGTGATGGTGGTGAGTGTGATTCTTTGACCTGAAATCACTACACTCAACACATGTCGTTGGGCACACTTTGACATCATCAAACGCAGTCCTGAAACATGGGTTGTTATAAAGGTGATGATTGGGTGGCTTTGACACATGGGGCTTTTGAGGGGTGAGTGATAGATATGGGATTCGTCCCTCCCGAGGGAGTTTGATATCCAAGGCCACTTGATGAGTAGGATTGAGATAGGTGTGTGCATGCATGTGTGAATCAGTATGTGATATTGGTGTCATACATATCTCCTTCAATCTGCTCTGAGATCAAGAAAGTGAATGAACGTTGACAGTATGACTGTTCCATGCCTTGAGTTCATTCGGGATATCAGTGACAAAGGAATTATACATTCGTTGTAACACCATTCACGGATTGTAGGATGAAAGTTGTTCTCCAACTTTCTACTTTCACTTGGGTAGCAGTGATGTGTGACTAGGCACCGCTCTTTGCTTGTGAAGTCATAAGTGTTATGGACTTTCACTGCCAACGTGAAATGGACCTGCAGGGTCACACACATAGGATTTAACCTGGAAGAGGAGTTTTGTCCACAAGCAATGTTTAGATTGATTACTAAAGGAGTTTAATAGTTCAATTAAACACTCAATCAGTCGGTGGCTCAATATCATATGGTTCAAGGTGTTGGACGCATTGATTGGAGTATCGGATTGATTGAAATCACAATTGACTGATTCTGCACAACCTGCACACCCAACTGATCAGCTCAAGTGTTGAACCGGTCGGCTGAGGTTGCTGAACCGGTCGGCTCAAGTGTTGAGCCGATCGGCTCAAGCCCAGGGTGAAATAAGCGGTTCAAGTGTTGAACTGATCGATTCAACTGGTGCAACCGAGCAACTTAGGAAAGTAGGATTGGTGAGAATTTTCCTTTCGTTTCAAATTGCCCAATTCGATTGGGAATAATATTGGTATTCAGTACCAATTGGGAAAGAAACAAGGAAAGTCATTTTGAGATGGATCAGGACCGTGAACTGATCGGTTCAGGGCCCCAACCGATCGGTTGGAGGTCCCAAACGATCAACTCAGGTCCCAGTCGATCGGCTTAAGGTCCCAATTGACCAGTTCACTTGTGAACCGATCGGTTCAGGTTGCGAGTTGGTTTCTTTTGTGGAAAATCTCGAACCCTTCTACTCCTGCTTTTAGTCCCGTATTGCCCGGGATGGAGAACCATGTCCCATGACCCTCCTATATATATAGGGGTATTGGGGGCTTCTCCAGGTGCACTGCTCAGTGCAATCAGTTGCTCCGCAAGTTTTCGTTCTCTCTAGTTTTTGTAACTGAGAGAGAGCCCGAGCAAGTGCTTCCCGCAAAAGGGAGGTGCGGCAAGGGAAGGACAACTGCAATTGCAACTGGCAGCAGGAGAGCGTGTTGGCGACTAGTACATCAACAGGAGGGTGTGACTCCTTCCACTTCCTTGTGGGACAAGGAGTGTGGAGTTCCAGGTGGTCCGTGTGGACTACTACAGAGGCGGGAGGACACTGCCGCCAGGAGGACAACTGTCATCCGACAGTCTGGTTCGAGTAGGAGTCGTCAGCCCCGGTGCGACCAGGAGATGCATAGACACCATCGAAGACCGGAGCTGAAGACCGCACATTGTGCGAGGTATTGTTGTCGAGCAAGCCTCGAGACAAGGTATGATTCCACAAACCATCCTTTCCTATTATATAGACGTTGACGCATTTCCTTGGTATGGGTTTGGGGAGAAAATTTTTGTTTCCTCTGCCTTCTCCGTCTCCCCTAAAACCCAACACTTCCATGTTTCCCTGCTTAGGAAGTGTCACCCCGACACACAACAGACGAGACATCCATTGGAGGTTGAGTTAGAGGAGGACGTTTCTTATGTTGAGGGTCATGTGTTGATCCTTGATAAGTGAGTGCAGAAGTTAAGGCAGAAGAACATAGCCTTAGTGAAAGTTTTGTGGCATCACCATGGTGTGAAGGAATCCACATGGGAATAAGAGGATTATATGTGTAAGAAGTACCCATTCTTGTTCGCTTAAGGATTTCAGGGGCAAAATCCTTGTTAGGGGTTTATGGTTGTAAGACCCTTGTCCCTACTAAATAAGTAAGCATGCTTACTTAATCTGATCAACTACTTACTTTCTTAATCAAACTCTCATCCATGATTTTATATCATGAGATGGATATATATTTCAAGTTTGGTCCAATTTGGACACTATTTGATCAAGCTTGCAATTTATGCACTTATAAGGACTTTTATGCAATTTTAGGGTTTTATCTGTAATTTTCATCCAGCTATGTTGTGCATCATAACATTCTTCATAATGTATGATATGGTTGCATCTATAAACTCCTAGATGCATCATCTATATGTTGATATTCTCTTAATAGGTTGGAAATCTAGGGTTTTCACCTAAGTATGTTGATGATTTTTCTAAGTATGTGAAAGATTTGATGGTATCACCCAGTGAAGGAAAGATCTAAAGGGTGATCCTTTTATTTAAGGATCCTATGACTTGTCCTTGATACATTAGAATAGATGTATGCACTATTTGAAATAAATGATCTGATGGATGGTCAGTTTTGGTGAAATGGCAAGTATAGTGAAAAGAATCGATGGGTTCATTGATAACCCACCTTGATGAATTATCTAAGGAACGATTGATGGGAAACCTGGGTAAAGATTTGATGGCTTTTTTACATGCATATATAAAAACTAATTTTGACTTTTTAACACATGGAATACATGTGTTGATATCTTAACCTGCCTTCTCTCTCATCTAAATCACATATACCCCTTCCTTCCTTCACAAACAAACCCTTTGCACTTCCCTCTCCTTGTGTACTGGATAATCTCGTTCCCTAGCTGCTTGGCAGTGGAAAAGGAAATCTCTTGATGGGCGGAGCTTTGGTAGAGCTTGCATGCAAGTTGCTTTAGGATTTTGATCATAAAACCTTTGGGTTTTGAAGGTTCTTAACCTATCTCTTGACCTAGTCGAGTAAGTTCTTTCTTTCTAACTTATTTCTTATTGTTATTTCTCTCTTCCTTCTTCCATGGATGAAGCCCTAGTTTCTCTTGATGGAAGGACATGCATATGCGGTTAAAGATCTTCTTTTCTTCTTCCTTTGCTCTAGTTTCACCTTGATCTTGAGGAACGAAGTTGTTTTGGAGATTGGGCGTGCAAGTTAGGGTTTAATCTATCTTATTTGAACTATATGGTTGTTGGATCTTCATCACCTATCTAGAGCCAAGTTATATAGCCTTCATCTCATTTTCTAGCTTGCTCTTAACTTGTTTCATATAGATCATATCCTTGAACATAGTTGATATAATAAAAAGAAGATCTTTCTAAGTTGTTTTCTGTACGTGCAAAATATTTTGTATGATGTTATTTAGCTCTTGATCATATGTATATACTCTCTACTTTCATGAACAAGAAATTTTATTCTTGAAGTAGAAGAAACGATGGTATGGAATAAAAGAAATAGATCTGATTTCTATTATAGTGAAGGAACTGATGGTTTGTTTAGTAGATGACTTGCTACTTTTACCAGGTAAGGAAACTATGGTGATTCCTATCACCTAATTTGATGCTCTTATATGTACCCTATCATAAATCTATGGGCACAATAGACAAATTGATTTTCGATTAAGTCATTACAATAATCTGATGGTATCACCTACTTAGAATCCGATGGGTATATTTTTGACAAAGTACCCAAATAATCTGATGATCCTACCATTGGTATGTATCTCAATGAGCTGATGGGTATGCTAGATGCATGAACTGGTCTTACTAAGGATCTGATGGTCCTTTTCTTGGTTAAGTACATCAAAGAACTGATAATAGGTTAAGTATAAGACATTGAACATTTGAACTAAATATAGAAATGATCTGATGGTTTTTCTTTATAAGCAAAGAACCGATGGTTCACCTATGTACACCAATCTAATGATGGTTCCACTTAGGTAATGAACTAGTGTCCTTTACTAGGACCATGAAAGAATTGATGGCCTCTCTAGGTCCAAAAACTAATGGCCTCACTAGGCCTAAAGATCTGATGGTCCTTTTATATGATTTAATGGTTACGTCTACCTTGAATCCGATGAAGTCCAAGATACGATGGATTGTGTTTGAGGAACATCTTGATTTGATGGTTGAGTGTGATACTCGTAATACGATAAATTTTGAACCATTATCCAGGGTAAGTTGAAGTTAAGGACGTGCGAAAATCACTAACTCAATGATTTGATGGTTTGTCTAGGTATAACAAATGAACTGATGAGTCAACTATAGGTGCTGATTAGGAAATACTAATCCAACATACACCTTTTACCATTTCTTGTAAATGGTTTTCCAATGATGGCTTAATATGCTAATTGATGATTGAGATAATGAATCATATATTCATAATGTTAGGGTAATTCTCTTATGTTACTCTTGATAATGCTATGACTCCCATAATTGATGTACACTCATTCTAAGCCTGAAATGATAAGTTCATACAAGGCTCAGATGATAATGATGTGCTTATAAGATAATATATGTTGTTTATCCTTAATGGCTTGTGGGTGGTAATATGCCTTGAATGGAGGTGTAGTCTTCCTCATGAATTGGCAATGGTCTAGTCCCCAATGATGTTGTGATAAAGAACATGTTACATACATTTTATATCTTCTGAAGTTTCTACACATCAATACTTTTGTAGAAATTCTTTAGGGTTTATGCATAACTTGATTGATGCAGCCTAAACACGTCTATTGGATAGTAACTAATCAAGTCAAACCCTAATCATGTAATGCCCTGATCCATAGAGCTATTCCAGTGTCAGAACTTGCTGGTTAGCAAAATGAGTATTCCATAAATGAAACTCAGAGTTGTATACTAATGAGTATATGCGGGGGCAGGAAAGGCATATCCTTGTCATCCTGATTCTAACGTTATGGAGAATGGTCGAGGCCGTATCTTAGATGAATGAATTTGTATATGATATATGAATGTGGACAACTGAGGTTGTACATCAGATTATGGTTTTTAATATCTTGGTTTCTAGTGTTGTAGCATGTATACCCATGGTGGACTAGGTTGGTTATAGTTTGATTAATATGTCATTGTGGCAGACTCGTACTGATCGAGGGGAAGATATCTTAGGATTCATGCTCTCCTAGATCTTGTATGGTACTGATTACACTCTACAATGGTCAGTTGGAAGTTGAGTGGTATGCCTCAAACTTCCCAGGGCTTAATAAAATGTAAATACAATTGTGTAGCATATTTGTTAAGATTATACAACATCTCACATTCGATGATAACTCTCTCCTTGTTTCTTATAATGTCTACTTGACATATATTGTGGTAAGAGAAATAAATTGTTTAGATGATGATAGCTTTATATGTTCCTTGTAATTATGTTAAATCCTTTTAATCCTATAATATTATCTGCTTGCATGTTTAATTACATAGCCTGATGTAAGCTGAAGATACTGTTGAGACTTATATATCTCGTTGGGACATGGGACTCACCTTGTGGGTCACCACATTTTTTAGGTGATCAGCAGCAACGTCGTCAGACCCGTGGTAACGAGGAGGAACAACTTGCAGATCAGTAGAAGCAAAAAGGTAGGCTAGTTATAGAAATAGTACTACAGTCATCCATGTACTCTCGAGACCGAGTGGGGAAGTTTTGTAGTAGAAATATAGCGACTTGAGTTTTGGCAGCATGTCGATGTTTGTACATGATATATCTATATGCGGACATATTTCATATATAGGTTGTGGATGTGACCACTAAACAAATGTAAATTTACTTGATGCTTTATAATCTTTTATGCAAGGTGTTGGACCTATATGTAAATATTCTCACACTTGAATTAGATGTTAAATTTGGTTTAATTATTCCTCTTTTTAGTTATATGGTTAACTAGTGATTGATCATGGTCTGGTTTTGAGTAATCTCACATTTGTGTGAGACTATGCCTGTAAGGAGTGGGACCCAAGAGGGTATCCACTCCTTACTAAAAATTTGAAAAATAAAACATCCATTCTAAATACACTCAAAGGTATGCTAGAATAGGTGTAAAATTTTCAAATTTCAATAAATGGTATCCAAAATAATGAAAGTGTGAAATTAAACAAATGGCTATATTAAATTTTCAAAAGATTACGAAATTCCATCAGATCTCCCATTAAGGGTTTACATGTAAGACACATCAAAAGGATCTAAGACAGACAGAAATCTAAACTACTTCAAATTTGTCTCCAAGCAACATCTCCAAGAGATAGGTCCATGTTGGAAGCTATGTTCTCCTTTGTCATGTTCAACACCTCAATCTAAACCTGGGTGGTTGGGAAATCACCCAGCAAGAGAGAGAAATATAGGGTATGTGTTAAATAATGGACAAGAACAAAAGATAAGGAAATAACATGAAATTATAGGCTAAGATTTCATCATAATATGAAGAGAACAAGAGTATGAGGCATAATTAGATAAATGCTTGCCATATCAAGAAAATTAATTCAAATTTTACATGCATGATTAATATTGAAAACATTAACTATGTTGGATTTAGGCACCTATCGGACCTCAACCTATAGGTGAGGGGAGAGTAACACATTCCCAATCACCCACACAATTTTATAAGGGGAGAATAAACACATTCCCCAGGGCAAAAACACATGCCCTATCTTTAAACACATTCCCCAGGGCAAAAACACATGCCCTATCTATGGGTGTTGTATAAAAGTACCACTACTATAGCTAAATAGTCTAATAAAAGCAACATGCTTAAGAGAAACTATGGCAAGTAAAAGCATCATATATTTGAAACATGGCAGTGGGGTACAAGGCCTGAGAAAAGGAATATCATTATTGATTTTTGAGGTAGTTTAACAAAAGAATCATGAATAGAGGAAATAGGGTTCATAAAAGCCTCATTAGAGAAGCATAGGGTTTGGTTGAAATTATCCCAACATAGGGTGTAAGGAATGCACATACCTCTCTTACTGATATCAATTACTAACTTTCACCACTTTACTTGAGTCCAAGTTCCTCTTTGCCTATTTTCAAAGTATTAACATGTATTAGAGTACACAATGCGCATTAAAGTATAGAAACCCTAATTTTAGCCCCTTTTAGAAAAACTACGATTTAGACTCTGAAACCTCACCAATGAACTTATTAGGTTCTCCTGATCAAGAAAATGTATTTTTATGTTAATTTTCGAGTTATAATGATTAAGATGTAACTTTTATAGATTTCATTCATTAAATTCATTTTCCAAAAATCACCCTTCGTAAAACCTCAAAATCAGACCTTGAAAATATTTTTATTAGATATAGGTTAATTTTCTGATTCCAAAACATATTTATTTGTCAAAGCTGGATAAGCAAATTAAAAGATATGAATTTTTCAATTTGAACCAATCAATAAATGACAAGTCATAAATCTTTGAGAGAGAGGGAAAGTGAGAGAGAGGGAGAAAACACCATTTGACCCAATATAAGGGTTGGAGTTACATAGGTAACCAAACTAGAGCTTCTAGAAAAGGTAAAATAGCAAGAAACAAAAACCCTAGAAGAACATGGTAAATAGAGATGGAGATCATTGATTTTAAATATAGAAGCATGAGTTTTAAGCATGTAGTAAGCAATATATGAGAAGGGGTTTCAAAACTCGCCTCTAGGGAAGGTGGACAAGTTCAAGAAGTGAATTTCCTAAGCTAGAGAGGCAGGTTTCTCCTAAAAAGCTCCTATCTTGAACAAGAAGCACCTTCTCCTCTATAGAGGTGAAAACCCCTAGCAAAAGAACATGGAGATGACTAGATGAGGTGTTTAAGGGCTCTAGGTGGAGTTTCACCATGGAAGGCCATGATTCTAACCTAGAGGGAGGTGGGAGAAATACGAACAATATGAAAATAAGGAAGGAAAGAAGGAAAATTACTAGTTTAATCGAAATCACCAAGAAGGAGCTATAGAAACTCTAAATAGAGCAAATTCAGAACCCTAGGAGCCTTCTTCACCAAGGTAGGCACCCTCTTTTACCTTGGGACAGAACCTTTGTGAACAAACATAGTAGGAACTATGCCCTAAGCTAGAGAAAAGAGAATGAGAGCAATATTTTTCAAATTGGGAGGTGGGAAGGGGTAGATATGGCTTTATAAAGAAGGGGTCAAGCATGATATGTCTATGGGACTTTCCATGTATCCTTAGTCTAGGGCTTCATGGCCATACAAGAGGGGCTTCATGGCCATGCAAGAGGACAGCTCATAGAGTATTCTTGAATATCAAATGTCGATTCTTAAATCCCATGGAGACTTCTAGGACATCCCCACTGACCTCCAATCAAAGAAATAACACCATTGGTTAATAGCTTCTAAAGATAAGCGCATTTATAAAGAGGGTTATCAATAAAATTCCCTTAGAGAGAAACACCTTCAAACCAAGGTGAAACCAATCCCCCATGGTTGAAAAACTTAATAATGATAAGGGAATATCTAAGGATTATAATGCATGTGACAATTTGTAAAGAGAACCTCCCAATTGGGTAAATTGTAGAAAAGTCCAAAATGTACCTAGAATTGCATAGCTTGCACAAACATCATCCAAATTGAACCAAATTTGAAAGTTAGGCTCATTTTATGATTTCAAAACACATCCCAAAGTTATATTAAGGTTTATAACACCTAATTAAGGTCCTTAAATAAACTTTCACTGAGGTATTTGTGCATAAACCCTTTCATTGGTACAAATAGTGAATAAATGTTCACCAAACCACTATAAATTCCACTAATTAAACATCAAGGACATAAAGGAAAGAAATGAGAACAGAACTTAGGGGAAAGGATTCCATGGAGATTACATTTATAATTCAATATGCTACAACACTCCACTCCTTAAAAAGGATTTCATCCCCGAAATCTTAAACAAAAAGAGAAGGGTGAGTATGCAACATCACAACACTAAACTCCCAAGTTGTTTCCATAAAACTAACTCAAATTCCTTATTTTTCAACTGCTTAACTTGGGAGTTTAGAATCTTATCAAGAAACTCAACATAGGTTAAGTTCTCATGGGTCACTAAGGGTTCCACTATTAATATTTATTTTTATTAGATATAACACAGTATTCATTTTTGGCTTGTTAATATTATATTCATTATGATATTATATCATCCTTATTATTCTTTTAATTATGTCATGTTATATTTACTTTGTTGCCAAAAGAGTTATGTTTTGTTATTATACACAAAGTCATATATATTTTATTTATCTCATTAAGAGTTGGGTTCGAATCATGCCGGAGGCGCTCTGTGAAAAGTAATTGAATTTAATTGGGTGTGGGAGGGGGTGACCAGACCACTCACTGCTCATGTCCCTTAGGTTTACATTGTCGGGGTGGGGTCACAAAAGTGCCTCCTCCTCGGGGGTGGTTTCCAAGTAAATTAAAAAAAAAGAGTTTTAGCGCGATTAAGACTTACTCAATTATCTCAATATACTTGACTATTATCCTTAATTATTTGGATTTATTCTTTGTTATCAACATATTGAATTATAACATATTTTTTTGATGAACTAAGACATTTTATCCAATTTGTTACAATTAATCCAAATCATGTCGTAATAATTACTTATATCTATATTAAACAATGTCACATTACCTTTTTTCTTACATTAATGTCATCATTAATCATTTTTCTCATATTATTCACTTCTTATTATTGATTATGCACATTTGTATGAATCCAATTACTTCTTATCCATATTGAAGTCATTATATGTATTTTAGTGATCAAGGTGGGACATATTACATATTAATGATTTGATTCACATACTAAGTAATGATTAGGTGATTAATTAGGTGTGTATTAGAGAAAAAGGTGATATGCATTTCATATTGATGATGTAATTAATCTATGATTAGGTGATTATATACCAGTTATGTGTATTAAAGTATGTATTCTGATAATGACACCTAATGTCACGAATGTATCAAAAATGTCATTAAGGATTTATAGGTTAAGGTTAGATGATTATTGTTGACTTGAGAGTTGTACATTGTCCATATTTTGAAAATGACTTAACCATTCCATTCCTATGTATCTAATATGTTTGTTCAAGATTGATTTCAGGATTTAGGTACTTGAAAAGGATCAAATTACACAAGCCCTAGCTTGTTCAAGTTCAAGTCAAAAGCAATGCAAGTGCGCATTTTGGGAAATCACTTCAAATGACCTTAGATTAATTTTGTAATCACTTATAATGATGATACGACTTGTAACTAAGATGAGAAAAAATAAGGGACACTTAATCCAAATGTTTGGTCACTCAAAAGTCAAATTAGAAAATTTGTCACATGTTGTTTATCGGTCTTGTTGGAAACTCGGCCGATCCAGTGATATATTTTCTAAAGATAACCAATCAGTCGAGTTGCACACTCACAAAACTCAACTGATCAATCAACTAAGCAAAATTGATTTTGACTCATCGGTCGAGCTTTCCAGAACAAACTCGACTGATAGTTTGAAAATTGTCTTTGTCACTTAGTGGATCGGTCGAGTTATCTTTATTGAAACTCGACTAAATGTACTATACGGAAAAGGCAAAAAAAGTGATTATAACTGTTGGAGAGTTGTTATGAGAAAAAATAGATCCATTATAACTTGGAAAATGGCTATATTTCACCCTTAAGTGATCCCACACTCAAGGGAACACCCCCAGCTATAAATAGGACCCCTTGGAGTTATTCTGAGTTTGCTCATTCATGCTACCCCAAGTCCTTGCTATAGTTGAGAGTGTTGCAACCCTTTGAGCCCCTTTATCTCTCTCATTTACGAAGCATTTTGTGATTATGAGTGTGTTAGGCAAGTAGTAAGAGAGCTACCTCCATGTGCTTGTAAAGATCTCATTCCATTCCATCTTACCAACCCCCTTTCTCAAAGAGTAAAGGTTGAAGCAAACTACTCCGAGTGAAGGTGAAGTTGTTGTTGTTCTTCTTCAAGGTTGAAGAAGATGTGAAGATCTTCTCCAGGTGAAGGAGAAGGGCAAGGACAAGATTCAAGAAGAGTGTGTAAATCCTTTAAGGCCAAATACTTGATGCAAGTGTGGGTAAGTCATTGTTGAAGGCTGGAGACATCTTGATCAAGTGGGTAAGTCCTTGTGTAGGTGGAAGACTCTTGTCTTGAGTAGGTAATTCCTTGGATGTATGGTGGTCTCCTTGTATCTTTTATGAATCAATATAAGCATACATGGATTGCAAAGTCCTAGAGGTTGACCTCTCTAGGTAGTGGATTGACTATCTCCTGGTTTGGAGGTGACAAACTACTTGGTTCACTCAACCTAGAGGGAGGTTTCTCCATGCGTCCTCCGATCTTCAACAACACCAACTTCCTCTATTGGAAGAGGCGTATGCAGTTCTACATTAAAGGGATGAACTTTGATATGTGGAAGGTGATGGTCACACCATATAAGGAGCCAACCGGAGTTGTGTCAACATGGAATGAAGTTGTACTAAAAGAAGCCTAGCTCAATTCCAAAGCCATAAGAATCCTCTATGCAGCCCTTACCCCGATGGAGTTCAAGTGTATCTCCTCATGGGATACTGCCTATGATATTTGTGATAAGTTGTGCATTACCTATGAGGTTACAAAGGAAGTCAAGGAGGTTAAGATATACATGTTGAACAGCCTTCTTGAGAACTTCAAGATGGGCAAGAAAGAAGGGATCGTAGAGATGTACTATAGGCTCAACGTCATCATCAATGGCTTAGTTGCTTTGGGCAACACTTTGGATAGAGGTGTAATTAGCTCCAAGATCTTGAGGAATCTATCAAAGAAATGGGAGTCAAAGGTGACCTCCATTGAATAAGTGAGAAGCCTTGGTGACATCCCAACCAAAGAGCTCATTAGCAACCTACAAGCTCATGAGCCACGGCTTGATAAGCAAGAAGAAGGAGCCAAGCAAGAAGAGAAGGAAGCTAAGAACATCAAAGATAGTTCCTTCAAAGCTCAAACGGAGGTTGTCATCCTTCAACAACAACTTTCTTACCAAACATCTCCCTCCTCCGCTAGTGATGATGATGGCCCTAATGAGCATGAAGCCAACTACACCAAGGGAAAGCACTTCAAGGGAAAGCAATCCTCCTCCTCTACTCCTAGATGCTACAAGTGTGGACAAAAGGGATACTACAAGAGTGAATGTCCTAAATCAAGAAAATAACACCACAAGGACAGCTCCAAGAAGGAGGAAGAGTACAAGAAGGAGAGCAAGTACAAGAGGAAGGAAAAGAAGGAGAAAAGATACAAGAATGCAGCTCATACAGCTTGGGAGGAATCATCCTCAAGTGTCTCTAGATTCGAAGAAGATGGAGAGTGCACCTTGCACTCATCGCCTCTAAAAGAGAAGAAATTGGTGAGGTAAGTGAGGTAAGTGAAGTAAGCTTTCATGAGTTATCTAAAGAAACTCTTATTGATATGCTTGTTTCTACTCGTTCTTCTTTTGCTAAATGTAAATCTAAAAGAAAAGGGTTATGAAAAATTATTGATGATTTGTATGCTAAACTTGAGATTCTTGAGCGAAATGAGAAAACTCATCTTGAGGGCATTGATAACTTGTAAGGACAATTTCTTGATCTTGAGCTCCAATACAATGGAGTTGTGGTAGAGAATGGTGGTTACCTTAAGAACATTGAAACTCTTAAGGAAGATAACAAAAAATGGCTAAATGAGCTTGAAATTCTTAAAATTGGAAATGTTGAATTTAAGCTCATTATTAATGCTTGTAGGGATGAGAGGGATGTTTATCTTAAGGAAATTCAAGTACTTAAATCTAAAAATGTTAGGTTGTTTGGTCTAGTTAATGATTTATCTTCTAGACCTATCTTGCCTAGTAATGATGTTGCTTCTATTTCTCTTGAGAAAGATTCTTATTTGACTAAAGCCCTCTATTTAGAGGCCGACCGTGTTCATGATAGATATGATCTTGATAGTTTCTATTCTACTGTAATATTTCTTAATGATGATAGTCATAGACTTAGAGACTCTCTGCAGAAATTCCTCAAAGGGAAAAACTCCCTAAATGAAATCCTTGACCATTCTACCAAACAAAGTGGTACTAGTGGTTTGGGATTTGTAGAGGGAGCACCTAAGGTCAAGAACAAAGCTAAAGGTAAGAAAAAGAGTAAGGAAACCTCCTTTTTCATTAGAGAGTCTTCTGGCACGAAGAACCCTATGATTTGTTCCCATTGCAAATGTGATGATCATTACTCTACTTATTGTCCTTACAAGCCAAAGGAGACCAACCCAAAGAGGAAATGGGTCCCCAAGCTAACTCTGGATCCCAAAGTTTGAGTTGGGAACCAACACTCTCCTTTCTTGCAGGAAAAAGGTAGACAGAATGTTGATAGAGGCTGCACTAAGCACATGACAGGTGATATAAACCATTTCAACAACTTCACTAAGAAAAAAGGAGGTTCGATTACCTTTGGGGACAACAAGAAAGGTAAGGTTAAAGGTGAGGGTGATGTAGGTGAATCCTTATGTATCAAGAATGTTCTTTTTGTGGATGACCTACATCATAATTTAATAAGTGTAAATCAATTATGTGATAATGGTTACCTTGTGTTATTTACTTCCTTTGAATGCTTTATTCTAGATTCCCTCACCTATCAAGTCATATATAAGGGAACTAGAAGTGGTAATCTTTATGTAATTGTACTTGACTCTATTAAGCATGTTGTTGATGGATGCTTAGTAATCAACTCGAATGATATTTCTCTTTGGCATCGTCAGCTTGGTCATGTAAATATGCATCGGTTGAAGAAGTTGAGCAAAAAGGATGTGGTCAACGAACTTCCCAAATTGGATTTTGGAAAGGATGAGGAATTCCAACCTTGTACCCAAGGAAAGAAAACCAAGTCCTCCTTCAAATCCGAAGGAGTCCTTAGTACCAAGAGATCTCTTAAACTTCTCACATTGATCTATTTGGACCAATGAGAACTCAATCGCTTCATGGTTACAAGTATTGCCTTGTTATTGTTGATGATTTCTCTAGATATACTTGGACCTTCTTTCTGGTTTCCAAGAGTGATACGCTTGATGTTTTCTCTAGTTTTTGTAAACGAGTTGAGAATGAATCTTCTTGCTGGATTGTTTCCATCTTTAGTGATCACGGGGTAAAATGATATTTTTGAACGTTTTTGTGAAGAATTTGGCTATACACATAAATTCTCTACATCTCGAACACCTCAAAAAAATGGGGTTGTGGAGAGGAAGAATAGGTCACTACGAAATATGTCTAGGACCATACTTTTAGAGTATGATACTCTAAAGAAGTTTTAGGCCGAAGCCACTAGTACTTCATGTTTTGTGCAAAACTGGGTTTTTACACATCCTTCTTTGAAGAAAACCCCCTATGAGATATGGCGTGGTAGGAAGCCTTTTGTCGCGTATTTCCATGTTTTTGGATGTCCTTGTTTTGTTTTGAATATGAAAGATTCTCTTGACAATTTTGATCGGAAATCTTACAAGGCTTTCTTTCTTGGCTATAGCACTACTAGCAAGGCTTATAAAGTGTTTGACTTTGATCTTGCTAAAGTAGAGTAATCCATTAATGCTAAGTTTATTGAGATTAACCCCTCTATTCTTAAAGGTATTATTCCAAATGATGATGTTGTAGGTGAGGTAATTCATATTCTAAAAGAACTCAACATAACCCAAAAGGGACAAGAGGCGGTTACTCAGGAAGAAGAGAAAGATGAAGAGAAGAAGGATCCAACCCCCCATTTTGTAAAGAATCATCCAAAGGAGCTGATCTTAGGTGACCCATTTTACCTTCGACAAATAACAATCCAACAATGCCTTCATCTCATAACTCGATCCAAAGAATGTCAAAAAAGCTCTTGGGGATGATGAATAAATCCTAGCCATGCAAGAAGAGTCGGAGCAATTTGAAAAGAACAAAGTATGGACCCTAGTGCCAAGACCAAGTGATAGAAAGATCATTGGCACCAAGTGGGTCAATTGCAACAAGCTAGATGAAAGTGGCAAAGTGGTAAGGAAAAAGCAAGGTTAGTGGCTCAAGGCTACAATCGACAGGAAGGTATAGATTTTGATGAAACATATGCACATATAGCTAGACTTGAGTCCATTCGTATGTTGCTTGCTTTTTCAGTTATAAAAACTTTCTTCTTCACCAAATGGATGTTAAAAGTACATTTTAATGGTACAATTGAGGAGGAAGTGTATGTTGTACAACCCTTAGGCTTTGAACATGATAGTTTACATAACCATGTTTATTTGTTGCAAAAAGCTCTCTATGGACTCAAACAAGCACCTCAAGATTGGTATGATAAATTAAAGAACTTTTTGCTAAATCATGGGTATATCATGGGCAAAATAGATTCTACCTTATTTCTAAAGCACACTTCTACAATTTTCTTATCATTCAAATATATGTTGATGATATCATTTTTAGCAGAACTAATCTTGATGTTTTCAAGGAGTTTAGTGATCTTATGCAGAGTGAGTTCTAGATGAGCATGATGGGTGGGCTTACATTCTTCCTCGGCTTTCAAATCAAGAAAACTAAAGATGGTAACTTCATCAAACAAGGCAAGTACACAAGTGAGCTACTTAAGTGCTTCGGGATGGAGAACACCAAGATGATAACACACCCATGTCAAACACTGCCAAACTTGATGAAGATGAAGAAGGTAGATGAGAAGCTCTATAGAGGTATGATTGGAAGTTTACTTTATTTAACTGTCTCTAGACCTGATATAATGTTTAGTGTTGGCTTGTGTGCTTGCTTTCAATCAAATCCCAAGAAATCACATCTTATTGTTGTTAAGAGGGTTTTAAAGTACTTAGCCAAAACTCCAAATTTTGGACTATGGTATCCCAAGTCAAGGGACTTTACTCTTACGGCTTATAGTGATGTGGATTACATAGGATGTTTGATTGACAGAAAGTTCACAAGTGGCACTTTCTATCTCCTAGGACCATGCTTGGTGTCTTGGTTCTTCAAGAAATAGAGCACACTGGCATTATCAACTACTGAGGCTGAATACATTACAGTCGGGAGTTGTTGTGTCCAGGTCCTATGTATGAAGTAAATGCTCCAAGACTTTAACATTCATTTTGATGTTTCTCCTATCTATTGTGACAATACTAGTGCAATTAATATGTCTTACAATCCTATATTGCATAGTAGAAATAAGCATATAGAGGTTCGCCATCATTTTCTTCGTGATCGCATTGCCAAAAAAGATATATGTATCACGCATGTGGACACAGAAAATCAGTTGGTGGATATTTTCACTAAACCTCTAGATAGAGAGCAATTTAATTTTATTATATCTAAACTACTCATAACTACTTTGAATGGATGTGATATGCCTTCTAGATCGTTGTAATCTATCCTATATGTTTTGCTTGTGTTTTGATCACCCTTGCTTGTTACTATGCTAAAATTAATTTTTCATGCTCTTTTTGCCTTGTTTTTCTCTTATTTTTGGGTATTTTTTGCAATGCTTGTTTTATCGCAAAATAGTACCCAATGATGAGTGATATGTGCCTAAGTATGTTTAAAATACAAAATGGGCTTGAAAAATAAATTTAGTTAACACTCTAATGGCTATAAATTAAAATTTCTAAAGTTGGTTCAGGTGGACCATTGGTTGAGTTGCCAACTCGACCGATCACTGGTCAAGAGCTTTTTTAGAGAGTCATTCAGTCGATTTTCCAAGTCACATAATTCGACCGATGGCCAGTCTGGAGCAAACATAAGTTAGGTTTGGCCGACTTTTCTCCCTCTCAACTAGAGAAAAATCGACCGATCCAACCTCCATCTCCCTCTAACTCTCAACCCTAGCCTCGACCTTCCTCTCTCTAGCCTAGTTTGACCTAGATCGACCTTCCTTCACCTCTCTCCCATCAACCCTAGGTGTGTGGACAGTTTGTGGTGATGTTTCCATAGTTTTTGTGCTCTCAATCCTTGTCATTTTGTCTCCATGGCGTCAAATAGGAGAAAGAGAGTCATCCCATCTGGAGCACCATCCTCCTCCTCCAACTCGCACCTTATACCCTTTGACAATACCTTCTTTGTCACAAATGATGCTCTAAATAGGTACAAGGAGCTTGTAACATACTCGAAACTAGACATATATATTAAACCTCTCTTCTTCTAAGGACCTATTCCATTATGTTAACATATTGTATATTTCCCACAATACAAAGCACATTAAGAATAATTAGTGTCGCGAATATATTAATACCCTTAGAATTTGGTATGCAAGGTAAAATAACCATAATACACTAAAAAAACAAGACTTAAGGAACAAATATACCAAACACCATGCTTGACTCTAATTTGACACCATAAAATATTCTTAGGGGTATAAGATGAAATGAATCAAATTAATGTGTAATAAGAGTTAATTGTGTAAATTCATTAAATGTATGTATGATATACTAATAATGAAATCTACTATTAAACATCTTCAAAATGTGAAATTGATGGCACCATTGGATTACTCACATGTTAATTTGTCTAGTTATCAATTTTGGTATTAATCAGACTTCAATTGCCCAACCATCTACTAATTTGATTTCCTAACTTAGTATACACCCTTGTATTCTTATTAATTACATCAGCATGCCACCGTTCTCCTTGTTATGTAACCCGCTCCCCTCTTGATGTGGTCAATGCATCCCAGCCCTGCGGATCACGATTTCCGTGGCTAGGGTTCCGCTCCACCTCCCCTTCTTCTTCTCTCCTACTTCCTCACCTCCTCTCTACTATCCCTCTTCCTCTCCTCCCTTCCCCTTCTCTTCCTCACACCAACGCTAGTGGCACCCATCTTCTCCTCCGTCTCCTCGCGCCTGCAGTGGCCGCCGCACGGTAGAAGCTTACATCCCATTGTGACCACTGTCGGATGTCGTGACGGTGATGGTTCCTTCACTAACCTCGCCTTCTACCTCCGCCCAGCGATCTGCACTTCTAACACCATCAATCATCATGTGATGCGGCTGCCGCCGACACCTTTGTCCACCAACCATCCACGAAGTCGCTGCCATCCTTCCTCACTCGCCTGACGCACAGACACCCTAGCCGCAGGGCAACACCCATCTGATGGCTTCATCTGCCACCTAATCTCTGTCAGAAATGGACGTAGGGCCTCTAACCTTGGACCTTCCTGGGACCACCACGTATCCACTAGGATGTCGCCCCATCTTCTTTGTCACCCAGCCCTTGATGGCAATTCAATACCGGGAAGAGCCATGTGACGCAGGTAGCACTGTTGCCGCATCTTCTCTCCTCCTCATCTCCGACCTCACCTCGACAACTATGGATCTGCAACACCACCATCTGGATGCAGAGCATGGACACGTATTCTCTTCCTCACCACTGATGCCTCTACACATTTGCCTCTACCACATCCAAGCCATGTTGTGTCTCATTCTCTTTCTCTCCATCGTCCGTTGGGCATCTTACAACCGACAACCTATAATACCATCGGTGAACCCATCGATGAACCACCATCAACATCTTCCCCTTTCTACCTTGCATCAACCTCCTCCATTGTCTTTTCCACCACATCCACCAGCCTTTCCTTCTTCCCCTCACCCTACGCCCAATGACCATGATAGCAGGACCTTGCTACTGCCTTTTGCAATGATCGACAGAGGCCTTATGCTGCCGCCTACTGTTGATGGTCATCGTCAGGCCCAGTGGCCACCTGCTACAATGAAATCACGATCTTTAGGATCACCATCACACTCCCTATCTCCTTCATCCATGCGTATACAAGAAACAAGCCCCATAGTAGCTGAGAGAGAGCACCAGCGCCTCCTCCACCTTCCTAGCACTATAGGCCACTGACGAGTCCTTGCCATCTACCAAGATGGTTGTCGATAGACCTATACATCACCCAAAACAAAGCGATCCTCCTACATAAAACCATTGTCCCTCTTTTCCCCTGAAACGATTTGCCACAATAGGAAAAGATGTGAATTCCATCCTTCTACAACTCCTCACGGCTGCTTCACATGCAAAAGCAGCAACTACTACTGCTGGAAACAACACCGCCAACCTCCTTTTCCTTTTTCCTTCCTCACTACCCGAACCCTTGGCACCAACACCACTATGTCCTTGTGCCGAGGAGCCATGGAAACTGAGAACTGTTGTGGTTGATGAAGGTTGTAAGGACAACCAAACCACCATGGAAGATGCACAACTCTTCATACGAAGGTTTTCCTCAAACACCTGATGCCAAGTGGAGGCTGACTGTTGAAGACTGGTTCAACTAGCTTTTGTGATTCTCCTTGATCCCATATTTAAGATTTCATAATCCAACTAGACTTCATAATACATGTGAATCCAACTACAAATATAACTAAAGATGAGTAGGTCGGGGGTTCTATCTGAATAGTGAGTAATAACTTGAGAAACTATAACCTAATATTGGGTAATCAATATGTTATAACTATCCTAATTAGTAGCTAGATTCATTCACCATTTAACCCTATCATACATGTTAACATATATACGTGTCATTGAACGCACACCCATAGTATAGGCTGATTATTTGTATTTTTACCCTCCATAAAGTTATAACCAGAACATGTTAGACATAGTATAACCTAAGTTGATCTATGGTCTAAGTATTTTCATATAGCTAATGTATATAGATGTTGGTATGAGTTTGAATGTGAATAGGTCTCGACTCAACGAGAAAATCAAAGTTATGATAGCATTCCTTTTATGGACCAAGAATCCTATATTCATATATGTAAGTATAAATCTGGATTGATCTATGCACAATAAAATGAAATATGAACCAAAGAGAGAGAATAACATTACAAGATATAAATAAAAAATGCATATTATTACCCACACATATTTGGCATAGACATCCTTAGATATATGTGACTAAGGATGCATATTAGAACTAAAATATATATCTAATCATGTATCCACGTAACAATATTAACAACCCTAACACGTCATTAAGTGACTAGAACTAGGGTCAAAATAATATGAAAATATATCACAAGAATATTTACACAGGTTTCTATTGTTTGCCTAACATCCTAATATGTTCCTAGGATGGAAACTTGACTTCGTGGACCAAGTATATAGACTAAGTAAGAATAAGCTGTGAGTATTAGGTATGTACATTCTCTATTTTATTTTGGGCACTATTTGACCAAAACCTATTTTCTTTTAATGAGGCATCTCTTGAACTAATATTCCTAGTGAGATCTAATTTCTTGAATATTTATATTTCCTGATGTTGACTCATTATATCCATGTAGTTTCTAGACTACCTTGTTTATATGGGTTCTTGGACCCCACTTGCTATGATTTCCTTTTTATGAAAAATTGACTGAAATGCTAGTCTTGTCTCTCTATTTTATGCATGCTACATGTTTGAATAGAATATCTAGAATAGTGGTACTTATGTACAACCATACTTATATAGGGTGTGCATTTCCGCCCGGGGTGTGTGTTTCCACCCTTATTTCTTTTAGGCCATGATCCTATGGTGTTATGGCCCTATTTTAGGTATATTTATTCTACATTGTTATGCATGCAAACATTTATTGTTTTATATTGAGATTGGTGGTAAATTGTTATGGCAAGACACTTTTATTCTCATGCTTGTAATCTGAATTTTTATATGCCTCATTTCTCTTGTTACATTTCTCTTGAACTTACCTAATTGCAAATAGCCCTCTTATTGTGGGAACATCTCTTTTATACTTTTGATCCAATATAATGCCCAAAGTGATTATTATATGTACATGCTCATCCTTTGTTGACCTCTACTTTCTTTCCCATTTTCTAGGTGATGTTCCCTTCCACCCAGGTATAGGTACTTTAGAATACAAGGATGCACAAAGATTGTATACATGATATCGAGCCTAAGGATAGCTTGGAATGGCCAGGTTACCCTCTGCAACAGGTCTTGTAGGAGATTAGATTATTAGATGTATACCTTTTTCTTTGTTATACCACCTTTTATGGTAAGGAACAATTGTATAATGATACACACTATAACTTTTTGATAGCTTTGTTTCCGCTGCTTAAATTTTTCATGGCTCATGTTTGTATCATCGAGTGGGCTTACTATTAGGTCCCACTCTTTACAAAATGGTATCAGAGCCTAAGCAGTCAGTAACTTGACTATTTCAAGTTATCCTAGGATGACCCTTAATTAGGTAGATGACCTTTAGAGGTTATTCGCAAACTGATTACCTAGTAGTAGAATACCAATTAGGGTTTTCAAACCCTAATAATTTTGGGCACTTACACTCCTCAACCCACCTATGTGGATGGGAGTTAACCTCTGGTAACCCTTAACACCCATGCCCTCTTTATCGGGGTGGGATGAAGCCACACATAACTGCTCTTATAGTGTTGGTTCACATGTCATTATTTTCTAGGATGTTAGCCTAAGAGCTTGCAATGTCGATGGATTTAAATAGTCATAGTTAGGCTTTATTCTAGTTCTCACCTTGAACCCCTTTCCCTTTGTTGTTTCTCTAGCATGCCTTGTATATACCCACTTTGGGGTACTGAGAACACATAAATTATAGATGTAAAATCTCTATGTGTATCTTAAGATTTAAGATGATTCCCTTGGTACTAAGTGATAACGTGAACTAGCTTAGTTATTAAAATTCATATCTTGTCATCTACATGGAGTATCTCAACATAGGTATGTCTGACGGCCACCTATCTAAGGATTAAATACCATCTTCATTTAGCTTTTTATGGCTCATGCATGAGGATTGGTGGGTGGAAGCTTTTGAGTCTGGTAGAATGTTCTTGGGAGTTTTTCTCTCTCCCTTCCATGGTGAAATTAGATCACCTAGTAAACGATGTGGTGAGTAATTTGAATATATAGTTCATCTTGTCTTGTGACGGAACCACGGTAATAAATCGTCAAATGTAGAAGGAACACATGTACCTTACTATAATGGTTAGATGATCTTATGACTTCATTGTTTGGTTTTAGGGGAGACAGAGAAGGCAGCGGAAACAAAAAATTTCTCCCCCAACCCATACCGAGTAAACGCGTCAATGTCTATATAATAGGAAAGGATGGTTTGCAGAATCATACCTTGTCCCGAGGCTTGCTCGGCGACAATACCTCGCGCAATGTGCGGTCTTCAACTCCGGACTTCGACGGTGTCTGTGCAGCTCCTGGTCGCACCGAGACTGACAACTCCTACTCGAACCGGACTGTCGGATGACAGTTGTCCTCCTAAGCGGCAGTGTCCTCCCGCCTCTGAAGTAGTCCACACGGACCACCTGGAACTCCACACTCCTTGTCCCACAAGGAAGTGGAAGAAGTCGCACCCTCCTGTTGACGTACTAGTCGCCAACATGCTCTCCTGCCTCCTGTTGCAACTGCAGTTGTCCTTCCCTTGCTGCACCTCCCTTTTGCGGGAAGCACTTGCTCGGGCTCTCTCACGGTTACCAAAACCAGAGAGAACGACAACTCACAGAGCAACTGGTTGCACTGAGTTGTACTGTGAGAAGCCCCCAAATACCCCTATATATATAGGAGAGTCATGGGACAGGGTTCTCCATCCCGGGCAATGCGGGACTAAAAGCAGGAGTAGAAGGGTTCGGGATTTTCCACAAAAAGCAACCATCTCACAACCTGAACTGATCGGTTCACTGCAGAACCGGTCGGTTCAGCCACTGAGCCGATCGGTTGGACATGAGCCGATCGTTTAGGGCACTCCAACCGATCGGTTGGTGCCCTGAACCGATCGGTTCATGGTCCTAATCCGGCTCAAAAAGACTTTCCTTGTTTCTTTCCCAATTGGTATCGAAATACCAATACTATTCCCAATCAAATTGGAAATCCTATTTCCAATCAAATTAGAAATCGAAACGAAAGGAAAATTCTCACCAATCCTACTTTCCCAAGTTGCTCGATTGCACCAGTTGAACCGATCGGTTCAACACTTGAACCGGTCGTTTCACTCTATGCATGAGCCGATCGACTCAACACTTGAGCCGACCGGTTCAGCAACCTCAGCCGACCGGTTCATTACATGAACCGATCGGTTGGGAGTGCAGATTGTGCAGAATCAGTCAAATGCGATTTCAATCAATCTGATACTCCAATCAATGCGTCCAACACATTGAACCATATGATATTGAGCCATCGACTGATTGAGTGTTTAATTGAACTACTAAACTCCTTTAGTAATCAATCTAAACATTGCTTGTGGACAAAACTCCTCTTCCAGGTTAAATCCTATGTGTTTGACCCTGCAGGTCCATTTCACATTGGCAGTGAAAGTCCATAACACTTATGACTTCACAAGCAAAGAGCGGTGCCTAGTCACACATCAGTGCTACCCAAGTGAAAGTAGAAAGTTGGAGAACAACTTTCATCCTACAATCCGTGAATGGTGTTACAGCGAGTGTATAATTCCTTTGTCATTGATATCCCGAATGAACTCGAGGCATGGAACAGTCATCCTGTCAACGTTCATTCACTTCCTTGATCTCAGAGTAGACTGGAAGAGATATGTATGACATCAGTATCACATACTGATTCACACACATGCGTGCACGCCTTTCTCAATCCTACTCATCAAGTGGCCATGGATATCAAACTCCCTCAGGAGGGACAAATCCCATATCTATCACTCACCCCTCAAAAGCCCCATGTGTCAAAGCCACCCAATCATCACCTTTATAACAACCCATGTTTCAGGACTGCGTTTGATGATGTCAAAGTGTGCCCAACGACATGTGTTGAGTGCAGTGATTTCAGGTCTAAGAATCACACTCACCACCATCACTGTGAGTACTGACTGTGACTACCATCTCATGGTTCCATGTGTCAAACTCACGGTGGGTCTGTCCGGTACACTTGTTCTCTAACAAGTACCTATGTGTTTGGTTTGATATCTCTATATCATGACTAATGAGATTTTGTCATCAACCAACACCACAATCTAGTCTTGTGTGTCATTGCTGTCTATCTACCTTCCACAATGACATCCGACTAGGGACATAACAAGAATGTACAAACTCTTAGCATCCGTATGATCTCATCGTTCAGGTCCTGAACCTGAAGGCATACGTCATTGAGTACTGTCATTCTCTAGACATTCAATCTGTTCTATCACTATCTCATATGACTGAACCAGAATGAATTGGAAGCTTGCCTTTGATGTTTATCAAATCAATCTTAATGTATCCCACCAATCATCACATGATTGGCTCTCAGAGCATATATACCAACAGACTCCCACTTGCACTGCGAGCCAATCACCCATGAATCATATTCATATTGATTTTCAAACATGTCCCACATGTTACTGTGCTCTTAGTCCGAACATAGTGAGTAATGGCAACACCTTGCCAAAGTCAGTATAAATTGCATGTCTCTCATCTCTTCGATGTACGTCACACGTATGAGATGGAGTTGCCGTAATATGCGATCTAATATTCCTTTGCTAACTTTTAGCCACATTGCATGATCAAGGATTCCAGACTTGTCATCAATGAGCGGAATTTAAGTTCATCTTATGAACTTTCAGATCCATATAGTATCTACTACTGTTCTCTAACACATAGATATTCGGCATTTCCCTTTCAAATGGATTTATTGGAACACTTCCAATTATCAACAAACTTTCACTTTTATTACATCTCATGTATATTTTGCGATTAATTTTCTGTCTTTTCGGAAGTTCGCATCAATGTAACTCCTTACATCGAACTCTTCCTTATCTCCATAGAACTAGTACTTCACAAGTACTTATCAAGTTCTCATGGTGTTCCAGTAACCCTTACTGGAAATAGACAGACATCCACTCGTTATGTCCCACATACGAGTTATCAGGATGAGCACATCATATTGTCATGTCATACATACAAGATGATGAATGCATTTTATTCTTGCCATGTCATACATGCAAGATAATGGGATGATTACATACATGATAGATCCATATCTATTCTTAGTGTTCCCATTCTTCATAAGAATTGGACACTTGGACTTGGGATACTAACTCCATGTAACATGGACAAGTTTTCTCCCACTGAATCTGTGCACACTGAACACTTTAGTACAGATTGCCAATGTATGCTTTCTCTTTCCAGGTCAAGAGATTTTCGAGAACTATCTCTATAGATCTCTATTCCTATCACATAGGAAATATCTCTATCTTCCTTAAAGATAATTTCCACTTTTGGATCTCCATTTTAGAACATTTCCATTTCACATCAATATGTGGAATGTGAATACGCTCCCACTAAATCACAGATCCCTTCTTTATCTTTGACATATCAGTCAAACCCTTTGACTATATCATCAAAGTAAAGATCCAATTTTGAGTTGCTTGTACTCAATCAATCACATTGATTAGTCCATTGTAACTTATAGACTTCATTTGCATTAGTGGATTCATAAACCTTATAGGCTGTGTCACGTACACATCCTTGTTTTATTCCTTACAGGAATGCGGTTTTAGTATCCATATGCCAAATGTCTTAGTCATTAAGTTGCAATCAACAAGCATCATCCTTCTCAAAATGTTATCCATGTGTCTTAACACTTAAGACTCATTTGCACTTATGGATATGATCCAATGAGTGCTACCATCAAGGTCATACCTTATGGCTCACATGGAAGTCATTTAGGATGTAATGGTTATAAACCATAACTCAAGATTTGGTTCCTCATATTCATCTTGATAGTTGACTCATCACATGAACAACTCATCACATAGATAATTGAGGTGTATCTGTTAAAGTATAAGAACTCACAACCCTTGTGATTCTTAATTTCTTTTATTAGTGTGGGGTATTCTTTTATTAAGAAGAATTCAGTTATTTGATAATCATTCTCTAACTCCTTAGAGTATGATTCCTTCTTGATTCAGACATCACCATGCCTTAATCATGAGTTTACTATGAAACACTATCATAATCACTCATAAGGATCTCAAACATTTGGTCCAAGTATTTCATTCATTGATCTCATCAAGAATTAACACTTTACCAAATCTCTACTTCATCTATGACAATCTTGAACACTTCAAGATATTCATATTGGTATTTCTCTAAACACCATTTGAAGTATTAGCATTTATTCCAATAGGTATGTAAATACATCACATGTATTGTACCTAATAGGATAATCACTCTCCCACCACCATTAGTGAAGATTGATTAATCATGTCCAAGATATTCATGTCTCTTACTGGTTCTCTAACCAAAAGAGTCTAGTTTTATCCATCACATGGAAACTAGAAATGAATTTCTCATGATTAATGCTAATTAAATTGTTTGAGTTATCTATAACTTTTAGGTATGGTCTTATCTTATGCATATCAAATATCACAAGATAAATAAGGCATTGCCACAAAGATCACATATTTAAGATTGAAAACACAACTTTATTGATTGCCATCATTGTCATACAATATGCAAAAATAAAGTGTTTCTATCTATTGGCAAGTATGAAATAGCAGTTCATAACTGTATTACATGCCTTATTGGCTGAAAATAAACTAAAGTATTCCTATCTATAAAGGCAACACTTTCCCCAAGTAAGAATGCTTTACACTTTACATCTTGATATCATATATCTCAAAAGTGTTACAAGTTTACTTTCATGACACCTTTAAGTAGAGGCTTCAGTCGCCTCCTTCTTCTTTTGTTCTTCCAGGTAGAGAGGACAATTCCTTTTCCAATGTCCTGGCTTTTGACAATGGTGGCAATTTCCTTTCTTGGTCACGCCTCCCTTGGCCTTGAGAGCTGAAGATGGCTTGGACTCCTGGCTAGCTTCAGAACCTTTCTTAGATTTGCCCTTGCCCTTGCGCTTGGACTTGCCCTTCTTGCTCGTGATCACCATCACGGACTTAGGCTTGTCCTTCTTCATCTGTAACTCGGCTATCCTCAACATGCCCAACAACTCTGACAGTGGCCTATCAAAGTTGTTCATGTTGTAGTTCATCACAAACTGACTGTAAGATTCTGGCAACGATTGCAGTATCACATCAGTAGCCAACTCTTGGCTCAGTGGAAATCCCAGTCTCTGCAGGTTCTCCACATACCCAATCATCTTGAGTGTGTGTGGACCAACTGCATCTCCTTCTGTCATGACGCACTTGAACAGCGCCCTAGAAACATTATACCTCTCTTGTCGTGCCTGATCTTCATACATGTTCCTGAGATGCAGAATCATCTCTATGACCCCCATGTTCTCATGTTGCCTCTGCAACTCATGGTTCATTGAACATAGCATCAAGCACTTTGCATCAATGGCATCATCAGAATGCTTCTTGTAAGCATCCCTTTCTGTCTTTGGTGCATTAGGAGCGGGTTCCTCTGGAATTGGAGTATCCAGGACATAGAGCTTACTCTCTTGAGTGAGAACGATTCTCAATGTCCGATACCAGTCGTGGAAGTTTGTCCCATTTAGCTTGTCCTTGTCAAGGACCGATCGCAAAGAAAAGTTGTTGTTGTTTGTTGCCATTTGAACTACAAAAGGAAAATATGCAATTTTAGTCCAAAAACTCATCTTTGACTTATTTGATTGATTTGAAAATTTGACGATATAATTAGGCCTTTAATTAATTATCGCTCCCACTATTTTACTTCAAATTGATAGCCCTCACCATCAATTCGGAAGATTGCAGCGTACAACCTTCTAGTGGGCAAGATCCTGAAATCCTCTAAGTCATGGACCAGCTTGGGCTGTCACCCACAACATAGATCTCTCAGGTAGGCAACTTTTGCCAATTGCATCATATGCAACTCTTGATAAGATGTCATATACAACTCCTTGCAATGATCATCTCCATGCCTCAAGGCGCTAGATCCTATCTAGGTCACCTTGTTAAGTCTGACCCAAAGCAAACACGATGAATATGCACCCTGCTTGGGCAGACCCACACATTCATCCTTCACGCTTCCACGAGATAGACGGTGCACCACGCTTGGGCGTGCCCACACTTGGTCGATCAAGCTTTTCACGTGTGTCGCATTTGGAAGGCATCTAAAACTTAATATTTTAATGAGGGATTTGGTTTTATATACATATACATATCCAATCACCACAATGCATAGTATGTATCATATACATGCTATATCCCACAGAAAACATGCACAAACGATAAAAAGCGATGATTATGGCCATCCTAATGTGATTCCTCGAGCCAAGAGGAATCACGGTCATCTAGGTCAACATCACATGCAACCTGTACAAGATGAACTTTGTGCCTTGCCATCCGAGTTGATCAACTCATCACATGAATGATCTGTACTCTCCATCCGGTCGTCTGGGTGCCACCAGCCGATCGGTTGGCTCCTCCAACTAATCGGTTCGCCTGGTCATCGTGCATCTCGCCATGTCCGCCACCCGCTCGTCTCGTTCCTCGAACCGGTCATCAACTGATCGGTTCACTCCTTGAACCGACCGTATGGAAGGTCGTCTTCATGTCCTCCGGTCTTTGACATAACGGGAAATAAAATCCTATTCTATTTATTACATTGCTATAAAAAGGGAAACCCTGATTTACATTCGGGGGGGAGCAAAGGTAGGAAAGAATCTCGAATTATTTTGAGTTACATTAGGAATAAGAGAGGGAAGATCGGTGCGCAGACCGAGATGCAAGCAACCACACACAACCAATCACAGATAGGGGTTTATAGGCCATAATCACGCTACACACATCCACCACAAAACTCGTTTAAGGGCGACGCGTATCGATTGCATTAATAATACATATCATATATGTAATTAGGGATTTGTGGATTTAAGATTTGACATGCATAAAGCCGATATTATTCGCATCGCATGCAATAAATAAAGGCGACAAACCAAAATCGATCATATCGATATCCCTAAAATATAGAGCAGTTGACGTAGCTCTGATACCACTGTTTGGTTTTAGGGGAGACAGAGAAGGCAGCGGAAACAAAAAATTTCTCCCCCAACCCATACCGAGGAAACGCGTCAACGTCTATATAATAGGAAAGGATGGTTTGTGGAATCATACCTTGTCCCGAGGCTTGCTCGGCGACAATACCTCGCGCAATGCGCGGTCTTCAACTCCGGACTTCGACGGTGTCTGTGCAGCTCCTGGTCGCACCGGGACTGACAACTCCTACTCGAACCGGACTGTCGCATGACAGTTGTCCTCCTAAGCGGCAGTGTCCTCCCGCCTCTGAAGTAGTCCACACGGACCACCTGGAACTCCACACTCCTTGTCCCACAAGGAAGTGTAAGAAGTCGCACCCTCTTGTTGACGTACTAGTCGCCAACACGCTCTCCTGCCTCCTGTTGCAACTGCAGTTGTCCTTCCCTTGCTGCACCTCCCTTTTGCGGGAAGCACTTGCTTGGGCTCTCTCACGGTTACCAAAACCAGATAGAACGACAACTCGCAGAGCAACTGGTTGCACTGAGCTGTACTGTGAGAAGCCCCCAAATACCTTTATATATATAGGAGAGTCATGGGACAGGGTTCTCCATCCCGGGCAATGCGGGACTAAAAGCAGGAGTAGAAGGGTTCGGGATTTTCCACAAAAAGCAACCATCTCGCAACCTGAACTGATCGGTTCACTGCTGAACCGGTCGGTTCAGCCACTGATCCGATCGGTTGGACATGAGCCGATCGGTTGGGGCACTCCAACCGATCGGTTGGTGCCCTGAACCGATCGGTTCATGGTCCTAATCCGGCTTGAAAATACTTTCCTTGTTTCTTTCCCAATTGGTATCGAAATACCAATACTATTCCCAATCAAATTGGAAATCCTATTTCCAATCAAATTAGAAATCGAAACGAAAGGAAAATTCTCACCAATCCTACTTTCCCAAGTTGCTCGATTGCACCAGTTGAACCGATCGGTTCAACACTTGAACCGGTCATTTCACTCTGTGCATGAGCCGATCGACTCAACACTTGAGCCGACCGGTTCAGCAACCTCAGCCGACTGGTTCATCACATGAACCAACCGGTTGGGAGTGCAGGTTGTGCAGAATCAGTCAAATGCGATTTCAATCAATCTGATACTCCAATCAATGCGTCCAACACCTTGAACCATATGATATTGAGCCATCGACTGATTGAGTGTTTAATTGAACTACTAAACTCCTTTAGTAATCAATCTAAACATTGCTTGTGGACAAAACTCCTCTTCCAGGTTAAATCCTATGTGTGTGACCCTGCAGGTCCATTTCACGTTGGCAGTGAAAGTCCATAACACTTATGACTTCACAAGCAAAGAGCGGTGCCTAGTCACACATCAGTGCTACCCAAGTGAAAGTAGAAAGTTGGAGAACAACTTTCATCCTACAATCCGTGAATGGTGTTACAGCGAGTGTATAATTCCTTTGTCACTGATATCCCGAATGAACTCGAGGTATGGAACAGTCATCCTGTCAACGTTCATTCACTTCCTTGATCTCAGAGTAGACTGGAAGAGATATGTATGACATCAGTATCACATACTGATTCACACACATGCGTGCACGCCTTTCTCAATCCTACTCATCAAGTGGCCATGGATATCAAACTCCCTCAGGAGGGACAAATCCCATATCTATCACTCACCCCTCAAAAGCCCCATGTGTCAAAGCCACCCAATCATCACCTTTATAACAACCCATGTTTCAGGACTGCGTTTGATGATGTCAAAGTGTGCCCAACGACATGTGTTGAGTGCAGTGATTTCAGGTCTAAGAATCACACTCACCACCATCACTGTGAGTACTGACTGTGACTACCATCTCATGGTTCCATGTGTCAAACTCACGGTGGGTCTGTCCGGTACACTTGTTCTCTAACAAGTACCTATGTGTTTGGTTTGATATCTCTATATCATGACTAATGAGATTCTGTCATCAACCAACACCACAATCTAGTCTTGTGTGTCATTGCTGTCTATCTACCTTCCACAATGACATCCGACTAGGGACATAACAAGAATGTACAAACTCTTAGCATATGTATGATCTCATCGTTCAGGTCCTGAACCTGAAGGCATACGTCATTGAGTACTGTCATTCTCTAGACATTCAATCTGTTCTATCACTATCTCATATGACTGAACCAGAATGAATTGGAAGCTTGCCTTTGATGTTTATCAAATCAATCTTAATGTATCCCACCAATCATCACATGATTGGCTCTCAGGGCATATATACCAACATTCATTAGGTCTCGAGATGAGGCATTTTGAATTATGATTAAGAGTGACATGGGTAATGGTGTATGTCATGCATTATTAGGATTTGATAGATGTTTATCGTGTGTAATAAGAAGTTGTTACCCTCGTATGCCTTCGAATTAGTTATGTAGACATATTCCCTTTTAGGTTATAGACCCCATTTTTAGAATGCAATGATGATAGAATAATGATATAGGTATCATCCGGTGGGTAACTGGTGGACTTGGTTCTCAAATTGATTTTTGGTGCCAATTTTGGAGTTTTCGTCGTAAGATTTTTTTTTTCAAACTTATTTTCATTATTAATTTATATGTACAAAAGAAAAGTTTTCATATTTTATCGAAGGTTTTAGAACCAAATCATTTCCACAAGGAAGTTTGAATTGTAGAGGAACCCTTTGAATGAAGAAATACTTGACTAGAATGATGAACATGAAACCCTAGGACTAATTGTGGTGTAGAGAGTGTGAAGAATCCTTGGATACATAAGACCTAGGTTCACCCTTTTTTCCCCTATTGATGATGATGATGATGATGATGATGATGATGATGATGATGATGATGATGATGATGATGATGATGATGATGATGATGATGATGATGATGATGATGATGATGATGATGATGATGATGATGATGATGATGATGATGATGATGATGATGATGATGATGATGATGATGATGATGATGATGATGATGATGATGATGATGATGATGATGATGATGATGATGATGATGATGATGATGATGATGATGATGATGATGATGATGATGATGATGATGATGATGATGATGATGATGATGATGATGATGATGATGATGATGATGATGATGATGATGATGATGATGATGATGATGATGATGATGATGATGATGATGATGATGATGATGATGATGATGATGATGATGATGATGATGATGATGATGATGATGATGATGATGATGATGATGATGATGATGATGATGATGATGATGATGATGATGATGATGATGATGATGATGATGATGATGATGATGATGATGATGATGATGATGATGATGATGATGATGATGATGATGATGATGATGATGATGATGATGATGATGATGATGATGATGATGATGATGATGATGATGATGAGATGATGATGTTGTTGTTGGTGATGATGAGATGTTGATGATAGTGATGGTGATAATGATGATAAGGAAAATGATGTGTACCATGATCAAAGAATGGCAAAACTATGATACCATTGCGGGTATCCCTAATTGATACAAACTAGTTAACCTAATCTAAGGTCTTGTTGTAACTTTTCTAGCCCAACATATAACATAATCATATTAGTGGATACATTATACATGGAGACAGATGGCTTCACCTTAAGAGTAGACCATAAGTGTGACATGAATAGTATGATATGACCCCCTACATTAAGTATACTTCAAATTTATAACTTGGTTAAGTTTATAACTCAATTTACCTTACCTCAAGTGGTTGGATTTCGGGGACAAAATCCCTTTTAAGGGGTGGAGTGTTGTAACATACTTGAAACTAGACATATATATTAAACCTCTCTTCTTCTAAGGTCCTATTCCATTATGTTAACATACCGTATATTTCCCGCAATACAAAGAACATTAAGAATAATTAGTGTCATGGATATATTCATACCCTTAGAATTTGGTATGCAAGGCAAAATAACCATAATACACTAAATAAAAAGACTTAAGGAACAAATATACCAAACACCATGCTTGACTCTAATTTGACACCATAAAATATTCTTAGGGGTATAAGATGAAATGAATCAAATTAATGTGTAATAAGTGTTAATTGTATAAATAAATTAAATGTATGTATGATATACTAATAATGAAATCTACTATTAAACATCTTCAAAATGTGAAATTGATGGCACCATTGTATTACTCACATGTTAATTGGTCTAGTTATCAATTTTGGTATTAATCAGACTTCAATTTCCCAACCATCTACTAATTTTAATTCCTAACTTAGTATACACCTTTGTATTCTTATTAATTACATCAGCATGCCACCTTTCTCCTTGTTATGTAACCTGCTCCCATCTTGATGCGATCAATGCATCCCGGCCCTGCGGATCACGATTTCCGCGGCCATGGTTCTGCTCCGCCTCCCCTTCTTCTTCTCTCCTACTTCCTCGCCTCCTCTTTACTATCCCTCTTCCTCTATTCCCTTCTCCTTCTCTTCCTCACACCAACGCTAACAGCGCCCATCTTCTCCTCCCTCTCCTTGCGCCTGCAGTGGCCGCTGCATGGCAGAAGCTTACACATCGTTGTGACCACTTCCGGATGTCGTGACGGCGATGGTTCCTTTACTAACCTCACCTTCTACCTCTGCCCAGCGATCTACAGTTCTGACACCATCAATCATCATGTGATGTGGCTACTGCTGACACTATTGTCCACCAACCAGCCACGAAGTCGCCACCATCCTTCCTCACTCGCCAGACGCACAGACACCCTAGCCACAGGGCAATGCCCATCTGATGACTTCATCCGCCACCTAATCTCTGCCAGTAATGGCCGTAGGGCCTCTAACCTTGGACCTTCCTGGGACCACAACGTATCCACTAGGACATCGCCCCATCTTCTTTGTCACCCAGCCCTTGATGGCAACTCAACACCGGGAACAGCCCTGTGACGCAGGCAGTGCTGCCACCGCATTTTCTCTCTTCCTCATCTCCGACCTCACCTCGACAACTATGGATCTGCAACACCACAATATGGATGTAGAGCACAGCCACGTGTTCTTTTCCTCACCACTGACGCCTCTACACATTTTCCTCTACCACGTCCAAGCCATGATGTGTCTCCTTCTCTTTCTCTCTGTCGTCCGTCAAGCATCTTGCAACCGACAACCCATAATACCATCGGTGAACCCATTGCTAAACCACCATCAACATCTACCCCTTTCTACCTTGCATTAACCTCCTCCATTGTCTTTGCCACCACATCCATCAGCCTTACCTTCTTCCCCTCACCCTACGCCCAATGACCATGACAGTAGGACCTTGTTTCTGCCTTTTGCAATGATCGACGAAGGCCTTATGCTGCCGCCTACTGCTGATGGTCATTGTCAGGCCCAGTGGCCACCTGCTACAATGAAATCACGATCTTTCATATCACCATCACACTCCCTATCTCCTTCATCCATGCGTATACAAGAAACAAGCCCCACAGTAGCTGAGAGAGAGCACCAACGCCTCCTCCACCTTCCTGGCACTATAGGCCGCTGACGAGTCCTTGCCATCTACCAAGATGGTTGTCGATAGACCTATACATCACCCAAAACAAAGTGATCCTCCTACATAAAACCATTGTCCCTCTTTTCCCCTGAAACCATTCACCACAATAGGAAAAGATGTGAATTCCATCCTTCTGCAACTTCTCATGGCTGCTTCACATGCAGAAGCAGCAACTACTACTACTGGCAACAACACCGCCAACCTCCTTTTCCTTTTTCCTTCCTCACTACGCGAACCCTTGGCACCAACACCACTATGTCCTTGTGCCTAGGAGACATGGAAAATGAGAACTACTGTGGTTCGTGAAGGCTGTAAGGACAACCAAACCACCATGGAAGATGTACAACTCTTCATACGAAGGTTTTCCTCAAACACCCGATGTCAAGTGGAGGCTGATAGTTGAAGATTGGTTCAACTAGCTTTGGTAAGTCTCCTTGATCCCATATTTAAGATTTCATAATCCAAATAGACTTCATAATACATGTGAATCAACCTACAAATATAACTAAAGATAAGTAGTTTGGGGGTTCTATCTGAATAGTGAGTAATAACTTGAGAAACTATAACCTAATATTCGGTAATCAATATGTTATAACTATCCTAATTAGTAGCTAGATTCATTCACCATTTAACCCTATCATACATGTTGACATATACACGTGTCATTGAATGCACACCCATAGTATAGGCTGATTATTTGTATTTTTACCCTCCATAAAGTGATAACCAGAACATGCTAGACATAGTATAACCTAAGTTGATCTATGGTCTAAGTATTTTCATATAGCTAATGTATATAGATGTTGGTATGAGTTTGAATGTGAATAGGTCTCGACCCAACGAGAAAATCAAAGTTATGATAGCATTCCTTTTATGGACCAAGAATCCTATATTCATATATGTAAGTATAAATCTGGATTGATCTATGCACAATAAAATAAAATATGAACCAAAGAGAGAGAATAACATTACAAGATATAACTAAAAAATGCATATTATTACCCACACATATTTGGCATAGACATCCTTAGATCTATGTGACTAAGGATGCACATTAGAACTAAAATATATATCTAATCATGTATCCACGTAACAAGATTAACAACCCTAACACGTCCTTAAGTGACTGGGGCTAGGGTCAAAATAACATGAAAATATATGACAAGAATATTTACACATGTTGCTATTGTTTGCCTAACATCCTAATATGTTCCTAGGATGGAAACTTGACTTCATGGACCAAGTATATACATTGAGTAAGAATAAGTTGTGAGTATTAGGTATGTACATCCTCTATTTTATTTTGGGCATTATTTGACTAAAACCTATTTTCTTTTAATGAGGCATCTCTTGAACTAATATTCCTAGTGAGATCTAATTTCTTGAATATTTATATTTCCTGATGTTGACTCATTATATCCATGTAGTTTCTAGACTACCTTGTTTATATGGGTTCTTGGACCCAACTTGCAATGATTGCCTTTTTATGAAAAATTGACTGAAATGCTAGTATTGCCTCTCTATTTTATGCATGCTACATGTTTGACTAGAATATCGAGAATAGTGGAACTTATGTACAACAATACTTGTATAGAGCGTGCATTTCCGCCCGGGGTGTGCGTTTCCACCCTTATTTCTTTTAGGCCATGATCCTATGGTGTTACGGCCCTGTTTTAGGTATATTTAGTCTACATTGTTATGCATGCAAAAATTTATTGTTTTATATTGAGATTGGTGGTAAATTTTTATGGCAAGACACTTTTTTTCTCATGCTTGTAATCTGAATTTTTATATGCCTCGTTTCTCTTGTTACATTTCTCTTGAACTTACCTAATTGCAAATAGCCCTCTTATTGTGGGAACATCTCTTTTATAATTTTGCTCCAATATAATGCCCAAAGTGTTTATTATATGTACATGCTCAGCCTTTGTTGACCTCTACTTTGTTTCCCATTTTCTGGGTGATGTTCCCTTCCACCCAAGTATAGGTACTTTAGAAGACAAGGATGCACAAACATTGTATACATGATATTGAGCTTAAGGATAGCTTGGAATGGACGGGTTACCCTCTGCAACAGGTCTTGTAGGAGATTAGAGTTATTAGATGTATACATTTTTCTTTGTTATACCACCTTTTATGGTAAGGAACGATTGTATAATGATACACACTGTAACTTTTTAATAGTTTTATTTCCGCTGCTTAAATTTTTCATGGGTCATGTTTGTACCATCGAGTGGGCTCACTATTAGGTCCCACTCTTTACAAAATGGTATCAGAGCCTAAGCAGTTGGTAACTTGACTATTTCAAGTTATCCTAAGATGACCCTTAATTAGGTAGATGACCCTTAGAGGTTATTCGCAAACTGATTACCTAGTAGTAGAATTCCAATTAGGGTTTTCAAACCCTAATAATTTTGGGCACTTACACTCCTCAACCCACCTATGTGGATGGGAGTTAACTTCTAGTAACCTTTAACACCTATGCCCTCTTTATCGGGGTGGGATGAAGCCACACATAACTGCTCTTATAGTGTTGGTTCACATGTCATAATTTTCTAGGATGTTAGCCTAAGAGCTTGCAATGTCGATTGATTTAAATAGTCATAGTTAGGCTTTATTCTAGTTCTCACCTTGAACCCCTTTCCCTTTGTTGTTTCTCTAGCATGCCTCGCATATACCCACTTTGGGGTACTGAGAACACATAAATTATAGATGTAAAATCTCTATGTGTATCTTAAGATTTAAGATGATTCCCTTGGTACTAAGTGATAATGTGAACTAGATTAGTTTAAAATTCATATTTTGCCTTCTACATGGAGTATCTCAAAATAGGTATGTCCGAAGGCCACCTATATAAGGATTAAATACCATCTTCATTTAGCTTTTTATGGCTCATGCATGAGGATTGGTGGGTGGAAGCTTTTGAGTCTGGTAGAATGTTCTTAGGAGTTTGTCTCTCTCGCTTCCATGGTGAAATTAGATCACCTAGTGAACGATGTGGTGAGTAATTTGAATGCATAGTTCATCTTATCTTGTGACGGAACCACGGTAATAAGTCGTCAAATGTAGAAGGAACACATGTACCTTACTATAATGGTTAGATGATCTTATGACTTCATTAGGTCCCGAGATGAGGCATTTTGAATTATGATTAAGAGTGACATGGGTAATGGTGTATGTCATGCATTATTAGGATTTGATAGATGTTTATCGTGTGTAATAAGAAGTTCTTACCCTCGTATGGCTTCGAATTAGAGATGTAGACATATTCCCTTTTACGTGATAGAAGTAGTAGACCCCATTTTTAGAATGCAATGATGATAGAATAATACTATAGGTATCATCCGGTGGGTAAGTGGTGGACTTGGTTCTCAAATTGATTTTTGGCGCCAATTTTGGATTTTTCATCGTAAGATTTTTTTTCCGTCAAACTTATTTTCGTTATTAATTTATATGTACAAAAGAAAATTTTTCATATTTTATCGAAGGTTTTAGAACCAAGTCATTGCCACAAGGAAGTTTGAATTGTAGAGGAACCCTTCGAATGAAGAAATACTTGACTAGAATGATGCACATGAAACCCTAGGACTAACCGTGGTGTAGAGAGTGCGAAGAATCCTTGGATACATAAGACCTAGGTTCACCCTTTTTGCCCCTATTGATGATGATGATGATGATGAGTAGATGATGATGTTGCTGTTGATGATGATGAGATGTTGATGATAGTGACGATGATAATGATGATAAGGAAAATGATGTGGACCATGATCAAAGAATGGCAAAACTATGATACCATTATGGGTAGCCCTAATTGATACAACCTGGTTAACCTAATCTAAGGTCTTGTTGTAACTTTTCTAGCCCAACATCTAACATAATCAGATTAATGGATGCATGATACATGGAGACATATGGCTTCACCTTAGGAGTAGACCATAAGTGTGACATGAATAGTATGATATGACCCCCTACATTAAGTATACTAGAAATTTATAACTCGGTTAAGTTTATAACTCAGTTTACCTTACCTCAAGTGGTTGGATTTTGGGGACGAAATCCCTTTTAAGGGGTGGAGTGTTGTAACATACTCGAAACTAGACATATATATTAAACCTCTCTACTTCTAAGGTCCTATTCCATTATGTGAGCATACCGTATATTTCCCACAATACAAAGAACATTAAGAATAATTAGTGTCATGGATATATTAATACCCTTAGAATTTGGTATGCAAGGTAAAATAACCATAATACACTAAATAAAAAGACTTAAGGAACAAATATACCAAACACCATGCTTGACTCTAATTTGACACCATAAAATATTCTTAGGGGTATAAGATGAAATGAATCAAATTAATGTGTAATAATTGTTAATTGTGTAAATACATTAAATGTATGTTTGATATACTAATAATGAAATCTACTATTAAACATCTTCAAAATGTGAAAATTGATGGCAACATTGGATTCCTCACAAGTTAATTGGTCTAGTTATCAATTTTGGTATTAATCAGACTTCAATTTCCCAACCATCTACTAATTTGAATTCCTGACTTAGTATACACCCATGTATTCTTTTTAATTACATTAGCATGCCACCGTTCTCCTTGTTATGTAACCTGCTCCCATCTTGATGCGATCAATGCATCCTGGCCCTACGGATCATGATTTCCGTGGCCAGGGTTCTGCTCTGCCTCCCCTTCTTCTTCTCTCCTACTTCCTCACCTCCTCTCTACTATCCCTCTTCCTCTCTTCCTTTCCCCTTCTCTTCCTCACACCAACCCTAGCAGCGCCCATCATCTCCTCCCTCTCCTCGCACCTACAGTGGCTACCGCACGGCAGAAGCTTGCAGTCCGTTGTGACCACTATCGGATGTCTTGACGGTGATGGTTCCTTCACTAACCTCGCCTTCTACCTCCACCCAGCGATGTGCACTTCTGACACCATCAATCATCATGTGATGCGGCTACCTCCGACACCTTTTTCCACCAACCAGCCACGAAGTTGCCACCATCCTTCCTCACTCGTCTGACGCACAGACACCCTAGCCGCAGGGCAACGCCCATCTGATGGCTTCATCCGCCACCTAATCTCTACCAGCAGTGGTCGTAGGGCCTCTAACCTTGGACCTTCCTGGGACCACCACGTATCCACTAGGACATTGCCCCATCTTCTTTGTCACCCAGCCCTTGACGGCAACTCAACATTGGGAAGAGCCCTGGGACGCAGGCAGCACTGCCGCCGCATCTTCTCTCCTCCTCATCTCTAACCTCACCTCGACAACTATGGATCTGCAACACCAGCATATGGATGTAGATCACGGCCACGTGTTCTCTTCCTCACCACTGACGCCTCTACACATTTTCCTCTACCACATCCAAGCCATGATATGTCTCCTTCTCTTTCTCTCTGTCGTCCGCTGGGCATCTTGCAACCGACAACCCATAATACCATTGGTGAACCCATCGTTGAACCACCATCAACATATGCCCCTTTCTACCTTGCATCAACCTACTCCATTGTCTTTGCCACCACATCCACCAGCCTTTCCTTCTTCCCCTCACCCTACGCCCAATGACCATGACAGCAGGACCTTGCTACTGCCTTTTGCAATGATCAACGGAGGCCTTATGCTGCCGCCTACTGCTGATGGTCATCGTCAGGCCTAGTGTCCACCTGCTACAAAGAAATCACGATCTTTCATATCACCATCACACTCCCTATCTCCTTCATCCATGTGTATACAAGCAACAAGCCCCACAGTAACTGAGAGAGAGCACCAGTGCCTCCTCCACCTTCCTAGCACTATAGGCCGCTGACGAGTCCTTGCCATCTACTAAGATGGTTGTCGATAGACCTATACATCACCCAAAACAAAGTGATCCTCTTACATAAAACCATTTTCCCTCTTTTCCCCTGAAGCCAGTCGCCACAATAGGAAAAGATGTGAATTCCATCCTTCAGCAACTCCTCATGGCTGCTTCACATGCAAAAGCAGCAACTACTACTACTGGCAACAACACCGCCAACCTCTTTTTCCTTTTTCCTTCCTCACTACCCGAACCCTTGGCACCAAAACCACTCTGTCCTTGTGCCTAGGAGACATGGAAACTGAGAACTGCTGTCGTTGGTGAAGGATGTAAGGACAACCAAACCACCATGGAAGATGTACAGCTCTTCATATGAAGGTTTACCTCAAACACCTGATGCCAAGTGGAGGCTGACTGTTGAAGACCGGTTCAACTAGCTTTGGTAAGTATCCTTGATCCCATATTTAATATTTCATAATCCAACTAGACTTCATAATACATGTGAATCCAACTACCAATATAACTAAAGATAAGTAGGTCGAGGGTTCTATCTGAATAGTGAGTAATAACTTGAGAAACTATAGCCTAATATTGGGTAATCAATATGTTATAACTATCCTAATTAGTAGCTAGATTCATTCACCACTTAACCCTATCATACATGTTGACATATTCACGTGTCATTGAATGCACACCCATAGTATAGGCTGATTATTTGTATTTGTACCCTCCATAAAGTACTAACCAGAACATGCTAGAGATAGTATAACCTAAGTTGATCTATGGTCTAAGTATTTTCATATAGCTAATGTATATAGATGTTGGTATGAGTTTGAATGTAAATAGGTCTCGACTCAACGAGAAAATCAAAGTTACGATAGCATTCCTTTTATGGACCAAGAATCCAATATTCATATATGTAAGTATAAATCTGGATTGATCTATGCACAATAAAATGAAATATGAACCAATGAGAGAGAATAACATTAAAAGATATAAATAAAAAATGCATATTATTACCCACACATATTTGGCATAGACATCCTTAGATCTATGTGACTAAGGATGCATATTAGAACTAAAATATACATCTAATCATGTATCCATGTAACAAGATTAACAGCCCTAACACGTCATTAAGTGACTGGGACTAGGGTCAAAATAATATGAAAATATATCACAAGAATATTTACACATGTTGCTATTGTTTCCCTAACATCCTAATATGTTCCTAGGATGGAAACTTGACTTCGTGGGCCAAGTATATAGACTGAGTAAGAATAAGTTGTGAGTATTAGGTATGTACATCCTCTATTTTATTTTAGGCATTATTTGACTAAAACCTATTTTCTTTTAATGAGGCATCTCTTGAACTAATATTCCTAGTGAGATCTAATTTCTTGAATATTTATATTTCCTGATGTTGACTCATTATATCCATGTAGTTTCTAGACTACCTTGTTTATATGGGTTCTTGGACCCCACTTGCTATGATTGCCTTTTTATGAAAAATTGACTGAAATGCTATCTTGCCTCTCTATTTTATGCATGCTACATGTTCGAATAGAATATCTAGAATAGTGGTACTTATGTACAACCATACTTATATAGGGCGTGCATTTCTGCCCGGGGTGTGTGTTTCCACCCTTATTTCTTTTAGGCCATGATGTTATGGTGTTATGGCCCTGTTTTAGGTATATTTAGTCTACATTGTTATGCATGCAAACATTTATTGTTTTATATTGAGATTGGTGGTAAATCGTTATGGCAAGACACTTTTATTCTCATGCTTGTAATCTGAATTTTTATATGTCTCATTTCTGTTGTTACATTTCTCTTTAACTTACCTAATTGCAAATAGCCCTCTTATTGTGGGAACATCTCTTTTATACTTTTGATCCAATATATTGCCCAAAGTGTTTATTATATGTACATGCTCAGCCTTTGCTGACCTCTACTTTGTTTCCCATTTTCTGGGTGATGTTCCCTTCCACCCAGGTATAGGTACTTTAGAAGACAAGGATGCACAAAGATTGTATACATGATATAGAGCCTAAGGATAGCTTGGAATGGCCGGGTTACCCTCTGCAACATGTCTTGTAGGAGATTAGAGTTATTAGATGTATACATTTTTCTTTGTTATACCACCTTTTATGGTAAGTAACAATTGTATAATGATACACACTGTAACTTTTTAATAGTTCTGATTCCACTGCTTAAATTTTTCATGGCTCATGTTTGTACCATCGAGTGGGCTCACTATTAGGTCCCACTCTTTACAGAGCTCCTTCCTTGGAACCCCTTTCCTTTTCATGCCCTTTTTAACCAACCCCATGTCGAAAAAGGGTTATCGATCAAGTAGCCGAGTTGCTATACGACCACCACCTCTCCTCCTTGAGTGTTGAACGTGTGTGCTACCATAATTCCATCACAAGCACCAAAGTTGTTCATGAATTCTATACTAATTTGCAATGGATTTATGACACTCTCATACCCCCGCCTAATGCTCAAGTAGTCCTTACTTCCATGATAGTTGGGAAGAAATTCCAAGTCTCTGAGGATACCCTGAACATCTTTTTCTCAGGTACTGAGGTGACTAACACTTGGAGGAAGGAATACCCCAAGTATTTTTTACCTAGTTGACTCTAAGGCCTTCTACAAGTAGTATGATCTCACTCTTCCTGGTATTCATAAATTCTTGAAGAATCCTCAATTTCCCTACAGGAAGAAGTGTCCCTTCCCTCCTATGCCTTAGACCTCAAGAATTGCATACTCGCCCTAGTTGTTAACTGTAATACTCATCCCAAGAAAAATCAGACTGAAATTGCAGAAAACACTACAATGATTATGTTCTGTATCTTGAAGAACATTGGAGACAAATGGGATAGATATTTCCTTCACCACATGACCTGTTTTGACTCTGGTAAGAACACCTGTGGCACCCACCCTCCCTACCATGCTCTACTTTGTGGTCTTTTTTAGATTGCCACTTTCCATGACCTTCGTTACAAACCTGCCCAGAAAGGAGTTTGCATCAGTGAGACTACACTTCAGAAGTATGTGCCTATCCCTTCCTCTACCACACCTGGAGCCTTCACCTCTACCTATGCACCTCCACCACCTCATCCTTCCCGACCTATCGGCGCCTCTTTCCATGTATCAAATGAAACCCTCATGGGCTACATGATGCATCAACAGGCGTATACCCTTTAGGTTTAGGAGCATATGCATAAGGATCTATGTGCCATCATGTCTACCATGAACCTCTCTTATGCACATGCATATCCTGCCTACCAGCCCTACCCAACAGGTGACTATGCATCCTATGCCTATGATCACTTTTACCTTGCCCATCCACATGTTTCTTCCACAGCTACACCCTATACTATTGGTGGATCTATCCCTGTTGTGCTACCTCTCCCTGATGGTCCTATCACTACACTGCTAACAAGACTTGGCACCTCTGCTCCTACCTTTCCAAAGCTTAAGAACTACATGACCTTGGTATGTCTTAGGCTGAGCATAATGCTAGGTGGCCCAGTCGCGGTATTGGTTCCTCTGTCGATGAGGAGATTCCACATCAGGATGATGAGGAAGTTGTTCCTATTGATGAGGAGGCCTTTGAAGATGATGGCGATGATGGTTTTGGCGATGAAGGTGAAGTTGTTGTCTCTGTTGCACCTTCAGACGGAGATGATGACTACGAGCCAAAATCATTTACTGAAGATGTTGATGATGTGGACATAGATGACCTAGATGCTTAGAGTTTTTAGTTTTTAGTCTGTATATGTTGATCATATATATCTTTCTAGACTATTTTGTACTACAAACATATGGGCACATTTTTGAGTTGCTATTTATCATCATATTTTCATCATTTTGTCATGTAGTTGTTTATGAGGACATGCTCTCTGGGTTGTAATCTTAATCATATGTACACTTACTATTTGATTTACTATATCTCATGAGTTGGTGCCATGTTTACCATATTTTGATTATAAATTAGATTGCTTATTTCTCTCTCATCTTTGTGTGGAGTATGCTTTGAGATTGAATGTTTTATGTTGAGGATGTATGTTTAGTTGTGCTTGGATAAGATACATTTTTTTGTGCTCTTCTACCCCCCTTTCTTTTTGATAATGTCAAAAGGGGGAGAGAAGTTCAATGTTTTAAAGCTCAACCATATTGCTTTTATTTCCTATGTGATCCTTTTCTTATTCATTATATGCTTTATCATGTGAGTTGCTAAAGGACCATATAGTACACATGTTATATTGTTTTGTGTAGATAGACTAACTATGTAGGTAAGAGTAAGCATAGATTGAGGGGGAGCAATTCACATTGTTCAAATCATGAGCCCCCTGCAATTCACAAGGCAAAGGTATAACTTTACATTTCCTTTTTATTGTGATTGAGGAATGATTTGTCCTTGTCAAAAAGGGGGAGAATGTTGACTTTAGAGTCGTACATTGCCCATATTTTGATAATGACTTAACAATTCCATTCCTATGTATCTAATATGTTTCTTCAAGATTGATTTCAGGCTTTAAGTACATGAAAAGGATCAAATTACACAAGCCCTAGCTTGTTCAAGTTCAAGTCAAAAGCAATGCAAGTGCACATTTTGGGAAATCACTTCAAATGACCCTAGATTAATTTTGTAATCACTTGTATTGATGATATAACATGTAACTAAGATGAGAAAAAAAAACCAGGGACACTAAATCCCAACATTTGATCATTCAAAAGTCAAATTAGAAAAATTTTCACAAGTTGTTTATCAGTCAAGTTGGAAATTCGACCGATCCAGTGATGGCTTTTCTGAAGATGACCAATCGATCAAGTTGCACACTCACAAAACTTGACCAATCAATCAACTAAGAAACACTGATTTTGACTTATCGGTCGAGTTTCCCAGAAAAAAAACTCGATCAATAGTTTGGAAATTGGCTGTGTCACTTAGTGGATCGGTCGAGTTATCTTTATTGAATCTCGACCAAATGTATTGTATGGAAAATGCATAAAAAGTGATTATAATCGTTGGAGAGTTGTTGTGAGCAAAATTAAATCTGTTGTAACTTAGAAAATGACTATGTTTCACCCTTAAGTGATCCCACACTCAAGGGAACATCCCCAGCTATAAATAGGATCCTTTGGAGTTCATTCAAAGTTTGATCATTCATGCTATTCTAAGTCCTTGCTATAGTTGAGTGTGTTGTAACTCTTTGATCCCCTTTATCTCTCTCATTTACAAAGCATTTTGTGATTATGAGTGAGTTAGGCAAGTTGTAAGAGAGCTACTTCCATGTGCTTGTAAAGCTCTCATTCCATTCCATCTTGCCTACCCCCTTTCTCAAAGAGCAAAGGTTGAATCTAGCTACTCTGATTGAAGGTGAAGTTGTTGATGTTATTCTTCAAGGTTGAAGAAGAGGTGAAGATCTTCTCCAGGTGAAGGAGAAGGGAAAGGCCAAGATTCAAGAAGAGTGGGTAGACAAAGACTTGATGCAAGTGTGGGTAAGTCCTTGTTGAAGGCTGAAGACATTTTGATCAAGTGGGTAAGTCCTTGTTGAAGTCTGAAGACATCTTGATCAAGTGGGTAAGTTCTTGTGTAGGTGGAAGACTCTTGTCTTGAGTAGGTAATTCCTTGTATGTATTGTGGTCTCCTTGTATCTCTTATGAATGAATATAAGTATACACAGATTGCAAAGTCCTAGAGGTTGACCTTTCTAGGTAGTGGATTGACTATCTCCTTTTTTGGAGTTTGGAACCACTCTAGACCACCTTGTCCAAGTGCAGTTTCAATTTTCTCATCCTTGTTATACTTTCTTAGATAAGACTTCAAATTGTTCTTAAGCTATTGGTTTTGATTGATATAATTTGAAGGTCTAACTTATCTTGTGAGAATTTTGAGGCTCTATGCACCCCCCTCTAGTGCCCTAGATCAAACAATTACAACTTAGGGTTTAGGTCAATATGATCATTATACTTCACTTATACATTCTTAGTATGCATTAAGTCTAAGATTGGGTTACAATTATCTTGCTCATTGTATCATTCGTGTTTATTGGCCCAAGACATGTTTAGCATCATGTGTACCCACTATTAGTATTAATAATGTGAGTTACTCATATTATGTGCATTAGATATGCATTGGAGTTCAAACATGTGAAATATTCATTAGATGACCATTATATGTTCATTAGTACATAAACAAGCATGTCAAGTTATAATTATGACTTTTTTGGTAAAAACTAAGGATCAAAGAAAACTATCCTCCTAATCATGGAGTTAGGGTTTCTAGAGTCAGTGTAGCTAGATTTTGGTATGTTACAAGACTTCATCCCCTTTAAAAGGATTCCATCCTCAAAATCTAACTACCGAAACATCATCAAACCAATTCCTCTCCACCACTTAAAAGGTTTGACCTACCAAGTCAAACTAATCTAGAGCTAAAAGGGTGAGTCTAACTAAACCATGTACAAGATACATCATGCTTCCACTGTGCACTCTGATTGCTTACTAAACACCAAACTTCAAAGTTTGGGTTCTTAGGGACAGATTGTCCAAACATGTGGTTCTATGGGGCATAAGGGAACTATATTGGGTATCCATCCTCAAACATGTCATTGCACCTGAAAGACAAGGTCAACATATTAGGTTCTCAGGAGTATCCTACTCTGGTGACTAAGGCTACTACTGTCTATAAGCATGCTATTTCGGACAGTCAGTATCAGCTCATGCCAGGCAGGTATCATATGGATTCGGGAGTCCTCGTAAACCAAGATAGTGGTGCGAAGGAAAATATTACCAATCGTCGAACCTTGATCCTTTCTAGTCACCTTTGCTTTCAACTTATGCCCTAATAGCTACCTAACATGCTCATCACATTACGATTAACTAAACATGTTTCTAATGTGAAACTCCTATGATCCTAAATCAATCTTTCATCATCTCAAGTGTAGAATAGATCAATTCTAGGGCATTCATGTCACTTAAATAGGAACTATGTCAGGCAAGGGTTCTAATTAGGGAGACAAAATTGAAATAGTCAGATTCTGACTACCATGGGCTCTGATACCATGTTGTAAGGAGTGGGACCCAAGAGGGGATCCCCTCCCTACTAAAAATTTGAAAAATAAAACATCCATTCCAAACACACTCAAATCTATGCTTGAATAGGTGTAAAATTTTCAAATTTCAATAAATGGTATTCAAAATAACCAAAGTGTAGCCGCAGAATTAAACAAATGACTATGTACAATTTTCACAAAGATTATAAAATTCCATCATGTATCCCATTAAGGGTTTACATGTAAGATACATCAAAAGGATACAAGATAGAGGGAAGCCCAACATACTTTGAATTTGTCTTCAAGCAATATCTCTAAGAGCTAGGTCCATGTTGGAAGCTATGTTCTCCTTGGTCATGTTCAACACCTCGATCTAAACCTAGGTAGTTGGAAAATCACTCAACAAGAGAGAGAAATACAAGGTATGTTTCAAATAAATAACAAGAATAAAAGATAAGGAAATAACATGAAAGTAAAGGCTAATATTTCATCATAAGATGAATAGAACAAGAGTATGAGGCATAATCAGATTGATTCTTGTCATATCAAGAGAAACTATACAAAGTTTTACATGCATGATTAATATTGACTACATTAACTATATAGGGTTGAGGCACCTACCAGACCTCAACCTATAGTGAGGGGAGAGTAACACATTCCCAATCACCTATACAATTTTATAAGGGGAGAGTAAACACATTCCCCAGGGTGAAAACACATGCCCTATCTATGTGTGGTTATACAAAAGTACCACTACTATAGCTAAATAGTCTAATAAAATCAACATGCTAAAGAGAAACTATAACAACCCTGCCTCCCGATAACCCCCAATTAAGGAAGACCAGAAGGTCAGAGCTATTATCCCAATTAACAGGATCAAAGGTTTGACAAATAATCAATAACAATTATCAAATTTTACCAACTAAACTGAAATCTGGTATAAAATAAAACCTTGCATACCTTTTTAAAACTTTGGTAAGCTACTCTATCCACAACCTGGACTCATTCTATCTAATCCTCCTTGCACTTTATTTCTTATTTCCACAATGTGTCACTTTACTGTTTGTTCTTTCAATTGTTATACCTAAAACGCCGACAAACAAAACGTCGGTCAGCATATAGGAATATACTGCTATGTGGGAACAACCAAAATTTCACAAATATGGCTACCAATTTAATTATCACAATCAGGGTAATTAGCAAACCAATTTACATTTTCAATGTGTCATTCTCCACTACTTTTGCCCTAACCCTGGAATACCCCTCTAGGGTTTCTCTTTTGCCATTGACTTAAGGCCACCTTCTCAATCCTGAGCTTGGTGCCTGGGGGTCACCTCTCATGGTGCCCCATAGTCATGCAACATAGACCACCTTCTCATTCCCGAGCTTGGTGTCTGGGGTCACCTCTCATGGTGCCCATTGGTCTACCCTCTTGGGCCTGACCTTTATGGCATCTTCCATCAGGGTGGCATGTAGGTGCGAGAATACACATGTATTTATAATTGTGATAACCATAGTGACTTTATAATTGCAGTATGAATATCCAAACTGTTTAGTTTCAATCAATGCGATTAACCATCTGGGAAACCTTTGAGAAATCTAATGCGATTAACATAATTAACCACATACCTATTAGGCTGAATTGAGATAGAATAGTCCAATCAATCAAGACATCCAATCAAGCAAGTACAAGAGTCCTGAAATTACATCCAATTCCTTTTTATCAAAAACTATTCAAACCACCTTGCTACTTAAGATTTCTATTCCTTTTTAGGATTTCTACCTCTTTTAGGGTTTACTTTGCAATTAGGGTTTTTACTTCATTTTACTCTTTTGAACCCTAATTTCTCATCTATCCTTCATCACAGTTATTAAAGTTACCTTTTAACAACATATAACCTTAATTTCAGAAACAACACAATTAATCATCAATTAAGTCCATTAAGCCTCTTTTACCTTGAAACTACCATTTTTATCCCTTTTATTCCATGACAAGATCATTATGCTCATTTATCATCAATTCCTAGTTCATTATGGTCTAATTCACATATGAATTCTAATTGTCATTAATTCTACCTTTATTCATTAGAAAACCTTAATTTCTACATTAAATGTATTTATCCACAATTAGAAACCTTTATACTCAAAATAGCTTAGAATCATCAAATCTTAACTTTATTCATGATTTTGAATAATTAAAGCCATTAAGAGTCACATTTACTAACATTAGGGTTTCAAGGCCCATTAAAGTATATTCATGCACATGAAACTCTAAATTAAACCAATTATGTGCAAAGTTCACCCTTTTTGTTCCTAATGTTCCTTTTTATCATTAACAAGTTAATACCAACTTTAATCATCCATTAAACCCTACTAAACACATTAATCTTCTCAAAATAGGGTTTCTTAATCTTTAATTCATTAAAGTTGCTAAATACACTACTTTTCGAGTGACAAGAGGAATTAGCCTCTAAACCCATTTTTAATGCATTCCTCTCATTTTTCTTAGCAATTTTCATATTTTATACGTGCTAATCCAAGCTACGAATAAATAACTACGAATTTTGCAAAATCAACTTACTTCGGGCCAATCAGAAGCCGCCACGTCGCCCGATTCCCATGCTATGCGCGTTGGTTTGAAAATATAGTTGATTGACCATTTTGCCCTTGGTAAGTTAAATGGGTCTTCAGCCCGCGGAGGGGCAATTCTGTCCAATTGGCCCTGTCTTCTTCTTCCTCGTGTTTTCCAGCTGCGGACACCCTAGCGGTCGAAGGTGCGGCTTCTCCTCCTTCCTGACCTCGTCGGCCACCATGAAGGATTCCCTCACCTCCAACGCCCTCCCCCGCGCCCACACATGCCTCGGTCGGCGACCCGAATGGCTCGGTGCAGGAGCACTGGACCTGCGACCCGCAGCCATGCTGCAGGTCTGCTGCAGATAAACACGAGGGGTCGAGTGTTCAGAGAGGATAGCTAGTCGTTCTGGGCTGTCGTGGAAGCTTCCCGCCTCCAACATGACGACTCCCCAGCCCCCTGTTTGCTCCAGGGTCGTTCTACCCTCTCGGTTAGGGTTTTGGCCGGAAACAAAGAAGGAAAAGAGAGAGTTGTGTGGGATCTCTCTCCTGGACTCGGCCCAGGGTTCTCTCTCCTTTAATAGATGAGGGTAACAACGCCCTATGATGCTTGCTCATGAAGCAACAAGGTCCTTTCCTACTAGGAATTTGATTCCTTCATGAAAAAGCAAGCTTCTCTCTCTTAATTATCCTTTTGATATTCTTTATTATTTGGATAATTAGGAATTCAGAATTCCTCTCACTTATTCTCTTTATTCTTGCTTTTTAATCCATTGGCATGAATTTCTATTTTCTTTTAATAGAAAATGCTTTATTTTAAACAATCCTACAAAAATCATTCATTATGCATCATATTATTCTCTTATTTTCTATTTTTTGTGTTTTCTCTTTCTTTTTCTACATTGGGGCTCCTTGGACCCCAAGAAACTCAAATATTCGAAATTCCTTTTTAAGGATATTTATTATCCTTCTAGATGCATCAATATTCATTATTTCACATTATCTTGTTTATTTTTTATTAAAATATCTCTTTTTGAGAATTCCTCTTTTTCTTTCTTTTTATTTTACTCATTGGGATTCCTTTTGACATTAGGAATCCTTTGGATACAAAAATCCACCAAGGTTAACTCCATTATACCTCTTTTCACTTATTTCCCACATTTTCTCATTTTTTCCAATTTCTGTCTTAATAAAGAAATATTTAATTGATCTTTTCTTTTCTTATTGCTTTCTTTTTGCAACTTTGGACTCCTTGGGACCCAAGGAACCCAAGAGGCAAGAAATTCACCTTTGTATTATATATATCTGCCTTCTAGATGTTTCAATATTTTTCTTTTCTCTGTTTATTATCAATAAAGAAGTTTCTTTTGTCTTTTCCCTATTATTGGGCCCAATAGCCAATAAAGCCCACAAATAAATCTACAAGGCTATTTTAAACGAAATTCATGCATTCAATCAAAAGACATCATTATTTGTTCATTTATCTTTACTATGAGAAATTACATTTCTCACCAAATGAATCCAAAAATTGGGGTTGTAACATCCTTCCCCTCTTATAGGAATTTTGTCCTCAAAATTCCACCAGGTACACAAACAAACAGGATAAGCCTTTCTTATGTCCATCAGGGCTCCCATGTGGCCTCACCCTTTCCATGGTGCTTCTCAAGAACCTTCATTATCTCATATTCTTCCATCTGAGTTCTTTCTTACCTCGATATATCATACCCTCATAGGTGACTCAGGACATTTCAGCCTCTCAAAAGCTGAATAGGTTCAGGGCTCAACACATGGCTTGGGTACCTCACATAGTGCTCTAGATCAGACTCATGGAACACATTATATGTCATGTTATCATGAGGGGTAAGGCTAAACACAACCATCTCCACCAATCCATCTCAAATGGACCCATATATCGGGGACTCAGCTTTCTTAGTTGTAGCTTAGAGGGGTCGGACTTTCTCTCAAAGTGAACTGCATGTCAGTCTGCTTTGCATCAGCTTGTGACTGTTATCGCCCATGGGCTCTCTCTCAGCCATTGCACGATCTAAGTGACTTCATCTGCACACACTGTGGTTCTTTTTTGACCTTCGCGAGGCCTCCTTCACCAACACCATCTTAATGAAATGGTGACCGACACAACCTCCTTGTAGAACTTCTTGCATCCCGATAAAGGCTATGGTGGTTATCATCACCTCTTAAGAACTGTCTCTATGTAACACCCTAAATGAGCACACATGCTCTCATCATACCCTCTAGTCTGGATCATACTGACCATTAGTATGGGGTGACAAATTGTACTGACATTGAGTTCTTCATGTATCTACTTCCACCTTATGGAAGTGAATCTTTAGATTAAACTCAAGTACTCACATCATGGTGTAGTTGAACCAAATCTCTCTCATATGTAGTTCAACCGGAACTGTCTCTTGATAGAACTCTTTCTTTATCTTGTCATCTAGGTAAGGCGATCTACCATAACCCACATTGTATCTTGACCTTCCTTAGTCAAGGGAGACTTACCACAACATCCATAGTGGTGAACTGCCATTCCCTCTCGGGGACTCTTTATCCTCTATTCCAAAGAACTGGGTTACTGGTGTTCGTCCTTCACCCCCGACTTGCATGGCCACATGTGTCACACACCGTTCGAATAAAATGTCATTAACTAAGCGGAAGCGTTTGTTAACAGCGGATTAACGAAGCTCACTAAAAATTAAAACCATTTACAGGGAATTACAAAAAAGAAGAAGGAGGAAGAGGCAAAGAACTCAGACCCTATAGGAGAAGTCCTTTCAAAGAGAAATCTCTATGACCAGGAGTTCCTTTTACCTACAAATTGATCAAGGCACATTTAAAGAAGAAGTACAAAAATTTTATGGAAGCAGTAAAAAAACTACATTTAGATGTCCCATTTCTCGATGCAATTGAGAAAATGTTGACATATGCAAAATTCTTTAAGGAACTAATCATGAAGAGAAGGAGAGGAGACCATATCAAAACCGTATAATTGGCAAAAATGTCAAGCGCCTTTGTACAAGTTGAGTTACCAACCAAGAAGAGGGATCTCAGGGCATTCAACATACCCTTCTATGTTGGAGACAATGTGGAAAGGAAGGGATTAGCTGATATGGGAGTGAGCGTCAGTCTTATGCCATTGACTCTTGAATTAAAAGATTTTTATAAGGCATTTTCTCTCTCATTGATTTTCTTATAAAAACACCTTTTACAACTCAAACCAAAGGCTTTTTCGAAACCACTTCTTCTCTTTGCTTGCAAAATGACCAAGGGAGCTTTGGAGGATCAGGAGGACGACCCCCAACCTGTTGGTAAGCTTCTTGACTTCCTTTTACCTTAATTCCATGGTGGAAATCGAAAATCAATGCATGATTTCTTCTTATCTCAATCCCATCTTCAATTCTAACCATTCCTTTTCACTCAAAGCTTGAGGACGAGCATTGGGATAGTGAAAGGAGTTGCTTCCACCATTGTTGACGTGAAGCTCCAAGCTTTGAAGCTTCAATTGAAGGCGGGTTATACAACTTGAACCCCTATTCATTGTTATTGAATTCAATTTCTCAATCAATCATGTTCAATTTCTCTTCTCGAAATTTATTTAATTAGTTGATGCAACTACCATGATAATGACAGTAGTTTTCGATGGACTAAGGCTTGATGATGATAACATCATCTTAGGCACACATTCCAACAAGTTTCAATTGCAAACAGTTTCAAGACTTTGGTTCAAATGATTTTACCAAAATTAGTGCCACCTCCTCCCCCTCAATTCCTTGCATGCAAAGATATCTTTCTCACCTCCGAAATACTCTCCATTATCCATGAATTAAAGGAAAAGAAATTAAGCACCTTAACCCTTATAATAATAATATCCTAAAGTTAGTGGATGTTTCTTTTTAATTAACTAATGTGAGTGGGATCTCCACTCAAATTAGATATTTTGTGGCCTAGAAAAGGCACAAGTATGTTCACACTTGAGCAAATTCAACCATGTCGTTTTTTGGTTGAAGGCCCTTCAATTATTTTATTTATTTTTGCATTAAATTGAATTAAGATTTCAATTATGCTTAAATCCTGATTATTTTAATCTCAAGATTCTCTCCTCTTCAAAGAGGTACTTATGAGATGCCCCTCTCATTTTCTTTCCTATACAAGATTCCAAGAAATATTAGGGACCTTATTGAAGTGATAATTTGCATATTGAACCCTGGGTTTTGGGTAATTTGCACATTACCCCAAAACTAGGTTTTAATGCACAAATAATGCTTTATCAGCTCTTTCTTGGTACTCAGGTTTTCCCTAGCCATTCCTCTACATCATCTTCATTCTCATGATGCTTCAACACATGAGGAACATCTTATTATGTAACATTTGTAATTTAACCCCTCAACTTGGGTAATTTGCACTTTAGTCCAACACAAGCAAACATTATTTTCAACATAGTTCAAAATGGACTAAAATTGAAATATAAGTTCCTCTTGAGACTTAATTACTTTTCAAAAGATAATATCAAGCATATAGTTATCTTTTTTTAAAACAAAACACGTAGGGTTAAAGCATAACCCAGGTCAGGGATGTTACAAATTATCCACCCCTTACAAGGATCTCGTCCCCGAAATCATCAACGAAAACATTAAGAGAAAAGAGTAGGGTATTTCCTCCTCATCTCTTCCTCTACTCCCACGTAGCTTCTTCAATGCCATGGTGATGCCAAAGAACTTTTACAAGACATATGTCTTTCTTTTTCAGCTTTTTAATTCTTTTGTCAAGAACCAACACAGGTCCTTCAACATAAGATATATCATCATTTAGTTCTACCTTCACAGGTTATAGAACTAACTCTATGTCAGGATGACACTTTCTCATCATAGAGATATGAAACACTGGGTGCAATCTATGCAACTCAGGTGGTAACTCCAGCTTATAGGCTACCTTTCCCATCCTTTCAATGATCGGATAAGGCCCCATAAATCTAGGAGCTAACTTCCCTTTCTTTCCAAATCTCGGGATACCTTTCCAAGGTGAGACCTTTAGGTATACCCTGTATCCAACTTGGAATTCTAAGGGTATACGACGCTTATCAGCATAAGATTTCTGTCTATCTTGGGCAGCTTTCAACTGTTTTTGTATGACTTTAATCTTCTCAGTTGTTTGTTGAACTAGCTCAGGACCCAAAAGTTGATATTCTCCTATTTCATACCAACATAAAGGAGATCAACAATGTCTACCATACAAAGCTTCATATGGTGCAATATCAATACTGTGTTGATAGCTATTATTATAAGCAAATTCTATCAAGCTCAGGTGTAGATCCCAACTTCCTAAAAACTGAAGGACACATGCCCTAAGCAAGTCCTCCAAGGTTTGTATGGTCCTCTCAGATTGTCCATCTGTCAAGGTTGTACTAAACCTTAACTACGTACCCAAGGCTTTATGAAGTCATTCCCAAAAATGACTCATGAATTGGGGACCTCTATCAGAAACAATTGTAGCTGGAACCCCGTGCAATCACACTATCTCATCTATGTAAATCTGTGCAAGCTTCTCAGCTGTGTAGGTTGTTTTGATAGGTAAGAAATGTGTTGTCTTTGTCAACCTATCAACTATTACCCAAATGGAATCATTATTTTTGGCTGTTCTAGGCAAACCAACCACAAAGTCCATGGTTACATGATCTCATTTCCACTGTGGTATAGGCAGAGATTGCATTGTTCCTGCGGGCTTTTGATGTTCAGCTTTAACATGCTGACACATTGGACACCACATAACAAACTCAGCTACATCTTTCTTTAATCCAGGCCACCAATACATATCTTTTAAGTTATGATACATCTTGGTGCTTCCTGGATGCATAGCATACATTGAAGAATGAGCTTCTTCCAAAACTAACTTTCTTAAGTTATTAGCATCAGGTACTACCATCCTACCATGGTAACAGACTACCTGATCATCTGAATCATGGAAACCATCCCGTTTCTCACTACCATACTCTGACCTAATCTGTTTAATCAGAGTATCAGCTTGTTGTGCTTCTTTAATCTACTGCCTCAGAGTAGGTTTCACTAGCATTTCAGATAACAGCCCAGCTAACAACGATACCTTAAGTTGTATATTGTCTTACCTCAAAGAGATAAACATGTCTCTTTTAAAGCACACTAAACAGTTTAAATGTGCTTTACCTAGGGTTGGTGTTGCTGATTTTCTACTTAGTGCATCAGCTACCACATTAGCCTTCCATGGATGATAATCAATTGTACAGTCGTAGTCCTTGATTTATTCCATCCAGCGGTGTTGTCTCATGTTCAGCTCATGCTGTGAGAAGATATACTTTAGGTTCTTATGGTCTGTGAAAATCTGGAATGTTTCTCCATAGAGATAATGTCTCCAGATCTTCAAAGCATGAACCACAGCACCTAGCTCTAGATCGTGTGTCAGATAATTCTCCTCGTGTTTCTTAAGCTGTCGAGAAGCAAAAGAAATCACTTGTTTATCCTGCATTAACACACATCCTAGACCGTTCTTAGATGCATCACAGAAGACTATGTACCCCTTCCCTTGCTCAGGTAACACTAACACAGGTGCACTAGTTAACCTTTCTTTTAGCAACTGGAAAGAATGTTAACACTTGTCATTCCAGACAAAAGGAATCTCCTTCCTTGTCAACTTAGTTAGGGGTACGGCTATAGAACTGAAGTTCTTAATGAACCTCCTGTAATAGCCTGCCAGTCCTAGGAAACTGTGTATCTTTGTCAGTGTCTTAGGTTGTTCCCATTCTAGGACAGATTCTACCTTCTTAGGATCAACACAAATACCTGAGGCAGATATTACGTGTCCTAGAAAAGAAAGTTCTGGTAACCAGAACTCACATTTGCTAAACTTAGCATATAGCCTATGCTTTCTTAGCAAAGTCAAAGCCTGATGGAGGTGATGTTGATGATGTTGAGCATCTCTGTAATAGATTAAAATGTCATCTATGAAGACGACTACAAACTTATTAAGAAAAGGTTGAAAGATTCTATCATGAGTTCCATGAATGCAACTGGTGCATTAGTTAGCCCAAACGACATAACTATGAACTCATAGTGACCAAACCTTGTCCTAAAGGCAGACTTAGGTATGCCACTTTCCTTAATACGCAACTGATGGTATCCCGACCTCAGATCTATCTTAGAAAATATAGTTGCACCATGCAATTGATCAAACAAGTCATCAATCCTTGGAAGAGGATACTTGTTCTTTATTGTTACTTTATTCAACTGTCTATAGTCGATGCATAATCACATAGACCCATCTTTCTTCTTAACAAAGAGGATTGGAGCACCCCATGGTGAAGTACTCGATCAGATAAATACTTTCTCAAGCAACTCTTACAGTTGTTTCTTGAGCTCTTCCATCTCAACAGGTGCCATTCTATACGGTGTTTGTGCTATGGGATGCGTGCCCGAGATTAGATTAATCTCAAAATCAATCCCTCGGTACGAAGGTACACCTAGAAGTTCCTCAGGAAATACATCTTCAAACTCCCTAAAAATTGGAACTTCAGAAGGATGAGAGCTCTCCATTGTGGTATCTACCACATGTGCCAAGAATGCAAAGCATCCCTGTCTCATCAACTTCTCAGCTACCATATCTGACTCAAGACAAGTTGGAAGAATCTTTCTATATCCCTGAAAGATCCATGTGTCACCATTGTCTGTGAACACAGCCTGCTTGGAACCACAATCCAAGACAACCTTATACTTCTCTAAGGTGTCCATCCCTAGGATTATATCAAACTCATACATTTCAAGTGGTATAAGATCCACTTGAATGTGATTATCATAAAAGGAAAGATTGCAGGGAGAACACACCTCTCGCAACATTGCAGATCCCAGCAAAGGGGTTTTTAGCATCAAACTATCTGCTCTATGACTGACAATCGTGTTGCAGTCATGAATCACTTCTTGAGTGATATAGGAATGTATAGAACCCGGATCAATTAACACAGATATGAAGCAGGATGAAGACATATCATAATAAAATAGTTCCATCTGACCTGTCACAACCCAAGGGTTGACTACTGCTTCGGGCTGATTCATAGCATAAAATCTAGTCGTTGCTTGTTGTTGACCATGTGCTCGATTGTTGGGTGTCGACGATCTAGATTGTGACGCTTGTCCACATCCTCTAGCGCCACTAGAAAACTGTCGTCTCTACGAGCCTTGTTGACTCTGCCTCTGGGGTTGAGTTACATTCCCCACTCTTTCAGGACAATCTCTCTTCAAGTGTCCCGACCTCCCACACTGGAAACTGTTATCGCTTCCCAAAATCTGCCTGGGTGGTCCTGTCACTGATTTTGATGTTGTACTGGGGGCTCTACTTGGAGGAAAACTACGGCCCCTACCCCTACTTGACATCCACTGTGTCGGGGTATTAAACCTTAGTGGTGGTGTAGGTACAGAAAACCTCAGTTTCTTGAAACTTTCGGACCTTTGTCCTTGAAACTGTGTGTACTCTTTCTTACCACTGGTCTGCCGCTTCTCGATCACAGACCTCTCTATCCATCTCACAGACTCCACAAAAGTATCAAACCTCTCCTGGTTCTCTAAAGCAGACACCGGAGTCGTCAATTCAACGTTTAACCCCTTCTCAAAATGTTGAATCCTCTCCTCATCAGTAGTTTCCATATGCGGATAAAACCACAAAAGCTCCATGAACCTAGCTTCATACTTGCTAATGTTCATCTGTCCTTGCCTCAACCTCTCAAACTGAGAGATCTTCTCATCTAGATACGTCTTAGGGAAGTATCTAGTAACAAATTCACGTCGAAATTCATACCATCTGACTTCAACACCGGGTCTTTTACCTTCCTCAATGGTCCACCAATGACCAGCACTCCCCTTCAATAGGTAGATAGCATGTCTCACCTTCTCATCTTTAGGAATCATAAGGATTCTGAAGGCTTTCTCTAGCTCAGTTAACCATAAATCAGTATCTGCTGGGTCAACCGTACCAACATACTTCGTGGCTCCTACCCTCTGAAGTCGTTCAAAGGTCTTGCCAACTCCCTGTCTTTCATCATGGGTTGGTGCCCTTGGTGCAGGTAGTGGCATCCTATCTGTCATATGAGTCACGCCTGCCATAAATTGTCCAAACATGGTTTAGAAGGTTGGGTTCCCCATATCAGCTTGATTGTACTGGGGTTGTTCAGGTACGGGCTCCTCCCTATTTTGGTCCCTTGCGCCTCCTCCTGGTGCATCAACATTGCTCTCAACAGTGTGTTCATCATGTGATCCAGACATCTCTAAGTTCTTCTTCTCCTATATGAGCAGAAGACACTTATCAGATAAACTGGAAGACACTAGAATAGACTCAGCAACCTTAATCATATGTCTCTATAGACTCAGCAAACCTAGAGCTCTGATACCACTAATTGTCACACATTGTTCGAACAAAACGTCATTAACTAAGCGAAAGTGTTTGTTAACAACAGATTAACGAAGCTCACTAAAAATTAAAACGATTTACAAAGAGATCCAAACAAGGGAAAACTCTTTCATAAAAGACCAATATACTTCAGTTGCATATTGGTTCACATGTACATGTCTTATACCATGTCATCTCAAAATTTCATTGACATTTGCTTTGTTGAACTATACACAAGCAACATTAAATACTTAAAGGAATTATGCCAAAATCTCATATTGTTCCTTGAAAACCAACTACCGACTCCGAGGTCCTGAGAGTACAGAGACGACACATAGGACTTTATATACAAAACTTGATTTAATTAGGTCAACCCATCATTTCAAGTACATACACTTATGGTTGACATAGTGTACTAAGACATTGCTTTCATAACCTTTTAAGGTTAACCATCTTAAAGATACTGATTATCTAAGTACTTTAGAGATTTAACCTTTGTACTTATCATTGGTAATCATACTTATCAACCATTGGAGCAATGGATCAATCATCACCTTAAGTTTCCAATCGATTTGATTACATTGGTCCTTCATTCGGTTTTGGGGTTTCAACACCAAACGATTTTGAAACTGTTTGATTCCAAATGATCCTGAGACCGTTTGATCCCAAATGGTTTCAAGATCGTTTGGACTCAAATGGTCTCAAGACCGTTTGGCCAAACTAGCCTTAAAACCGCAAGGATCAATTAAGGTATCTTTCAACCAATTGAATTAGGGATTGCTTTGTCGAATTGGCTATCAATTGAGCTATTGAATGTTCAATCAATCAACACCATTGGATCTTCCTCATCAACTACAATCAAACTTGGGTCTCCAAACGGTCCTGAGACCGTTTGACCCCAAATGGTTTCAAGACCGTTTGGACTCAAACAGTCTCAAGACCGTTTGGTCCAAGTCAGCTTGAAATCGTTTGGATCAATCGAGTTTTCTTCCAACAAAATCGATTAGGGTTTCTAATTGGAGGATTGTCCATACATTGAATTAATAAATTGGATCCATTGGATCATCATACAACATGTACTAGGTTCCTAACCTCAAACGATCAACCCATCCAAACGGTCAGCCCTTCTAAACGGTTTGGGACCCAAACCTCGAAACGGTTTACAAATCATTTGGTCTCCAAACGGTTTGGTAAAACCGTTTGAACCAAAGTCTTGAAACCATTTGCAATTGAAACTTGTTGGAATGTGTGCCTAAGATGATGTTATCATCATCAAGCCTTAGTCCATCAAAAACTAATGCCATTATCATGGTAGTTGCATCAACGAATTGAAGAAATTGTGAGAAGAGCAATTGAACATGATTGATTGAGAAATTGAATTCAATAACAATGAATAGGGGTTCAAGTTATATAACCCGCCTTCAATTGAAGCTTCAAAGCTTGGAGATTTATGTAAACAATGGTGGAAGTAACTCCTTTCACTATCCCAAGGCTCGTCCTCAAGCTTTGAGTGAAAAGGAATGGTTAGAATTGAATATGGGATCGAGATAAGAAGAAATCATGCATTGATTTTCGATTTCCACCATGGAATTAAGGTAAAAGGAAGTCAAGAAGCTTACCAACAGGTTGGAGGTCTTCCTCCTGATCCTCCAAAGCTCCCTTGGTCGTTTTGCAAGCAAAGAGAAGAAGTGGTTTCAAAAAAACCTTTGGTTTGAGTTGTAAAAGGTGTTTTTATAAGAAAATCTATGAGAGAGAAAATGCCTTATAAAAATGTTTTAATTCCAAATTCGTGCCACCTCCTCCCCCTCAATTCCTTGCATGCAAAGATATATTTCTCACCTCCGAAATCCTCTCCATTATCCATGAATTAAAGGAAAAGAAATTAAGCACCTTAACCCTTATAATAATAATATCCTAAAGTTAGTGGATGTTTCTTTTTAATTAACTAATGTGAGTGGGCTCTCCACTCAAATTAGATATTTCGTGGCCTAGAAAAGGCACAAGGATGTTCACACTTGAACAAATTCAACCATCTCGTTTTTGGTTGAAGGCCCTTCAATTATTTTATTTATTTTTGCATTAAATTGAATTAAGATTTCAATTATGCTTAAATCTTAATTATTTTAATCTCAAGATTCTCTCCTCTTCAAAGAGATACTTATGAGACACCCCTCTCATTTTCTTGCCTCTGAAAGATGCCAAGAAATATTAGGGACCTTATTGAATTGATAATCTGCATATTGAACCCTGGGTTTTGGGTAATTTGCACATTACCCCCAAAACTAGGTTTTAATGCACAAACATTGCTTTATCAGCTCTTTCTTGGTACTCAGGCTTTCCCTAGCCATTCTTCTACATCATCTTCATTCTCATGATGCTTCAACACATGAGGAATATCTTATCATGTAACATTTGCAATTTAACCCCTCAACTTGGGTAATTTGCACTTTAGTCCAACACAAGCAAAACATTATTTTCAACATAGTTCAAAATGGACTAAAATTGAAATATAAGTTCCTCTTGAGTCTTAATTACTTTTCAAAAGATAATATCAAGCATATAATTATCTCTTTTTCTTTTAAACAAAACACCTAGGGTTAAAGCATAACCCAGATCAGGGGTGTTACAACATGCCACATGCAACTTCATATTAAGCATCCAAAGTGCTACTATCACTTACTATCTTTGTAGTATCATGGTGTATGGTGATCTTAAAACCATGATCTCCTGTATGTCATGATTCCTCAAGATCGATTCCTCAGAATCCCTAAACCACTCTCGTCAAGGTTTTATTACCTTCCTATCCAAAGAAGTGTATCTGAGGTTCTACCACCATCCTTCCATTGCATCAAAGACTAGTCTGGCTAACCAAACAACCAATCGATATCATTGCATCTGAGGTTTAGCCAAACCTATCTTCTAGTCTCTAGCCAAACTAGGCAGCTATATCTCCGCCAGAGCATCCATTACCACTTCACATCCTTAGGTATTAGGAAATGTTGAAGACATACACTTCCATGTATTCCACTTATCATCTCGTCTCAAACTCTGAGTCTATCTTCATCAGAACACTCTGTGCTCATCCTCTTGGTTATCAAACTCAACCTTGTATCACTTGCAAATTCCACATATCTCATGATAAAACATTCTCACTAGATGATTACCTTAATACTCTTATCATTTGTACCTATCCATGTATCATTCACTCCACAAGGGCACGTTATCATCTCTGTCCTCATTCCTCATGGCAATACTCTAACTCACATCATCTTTACCCTTGGTGTATGGCATGCGTACTGTCCTATCTCTCACTCCCATAACAAGAGGAAATAAGCATTTGGCGGCCGTCCAAATACAGAGTTCTTCCTGTTCCAAGAGTAGAGATGGTACATCCCACCTTGATAGTACACCTTCAAATCTAAGTTGAAACATGTAACTTATGTCTCTACATCACAAACATCATGATATCAAAAATTACTTCCATGGAAAACTGGTCTCGAACCTACTGGGGTTTACACACAATCCTTGGTAATCTCCTCTGTGTCTATAGGGTGCCGACACTTTTGCGGTCATCCCTCTTCCCACATGCATCCAGAGAGTGCCCTACTCATCTACCCTTTGGGTCCCATGAGTTCATGAAGGTGATTAATCTCCTAACCCATGGCCCTCAGACAATGATAGTTGTTACCTCCTGACCCAATGGTCATGTGCAACTAGGGAATTAGGCAACTCCTACTTCCATCGGTCTTATCCCTACATGACCCTAGGATAGACTTAGGATTCTATTATAGTACATGTCCAACTTAGAACCATACCCAAGTCTCCATCATCTCTCTCTGCATTCTGGGACTGACTTTCATCCTTTCATACGGGTCATGGTGACATGTCTACCTTGGTCAGGTCCCATACTGGTTACCTCCATGGTAACACACCCTCATGCACTTAGAGATAGTTATCTATGAGTCTACATGTTCATTCTCTTACCATGTACTCTTCACTTAGCTTCTCAAGATCTTATGAGACCTCTTTAGGTCACCTCAAAGTCAACAAAATCGGTATACACCCTACAAAAGGGTCCCTCTCCCAGGATGGGAGGAAACTACACCTTAAAAACAAAGGTCACAAACGTCCTTATGTTTAGGGTCTGCATCCACATGAGCATGCTTAGCCCTATAAAGCTACTAAGGCACAAGCAGACACCTACAAAACTATGCTAGGTCACACTTGTTCTCATCCTCAACATTAGACCAACTTAGTTGTGAGGGGTTCATCAAACATACCCTTAACTTAAGGGGTTTCCTTATCCTCTACACATGAGGAGTACCATGCTCAAAACTGTAGAGACTCAATTCTCATCATGAGCATCAGGTACACTACTTCCCCTCTTAGGTCTAGGAACCCTAGGTTCACCTTTGGGTGTCCAACTGCATGCTCAATCTCTTAACCACAAACCAAGCATGTCCAGGGTATGTCATGCGCTTCCCATGATCCTTTTATTCGAGCAACACCTTAGAGTTGAGTCTTCCTCAAGGGCAACCAACAAGGTACAAGGCCTCACAACCTATTACTAAACCTCTCCAGGTCTAAGGAACTCTTCTTCTCATCTATTTCATAGGTATAGAGGTACCAGTAGACTCATCCTCCCTCTAGGGTTTGGTTCCTCTCATGTCAACCAAGACATCATCAGCCTCCTAGGATCAAGCATGAGGCAACCACAAACATCCACTTAGGTTGCATCATCCTCAACTCCCCACTTTTCCTCATACCTTGGAGTCTAGGCTTCCAACCTTCTTGCTTGGGTCTTGGTCCCTCTCTCTAGAGTTAACTCCACAAACAGCCTCACTACCAGGGGTCCTCTCTCCATGAAGATGGATCAAGCTCACAAGCATACCCCTATGTGGATGAGGCCTATGTTCAACTTATGTTTGCTCGAGGTTATCCATAACTCTTTATGCTTATCTCATAAGCTATCCATCCTGCTTACTGGACAGAGTTTCAACCTACTGTCGCACCACTGATGTACTATAGGTGCATGTTATCCCCTACTTGCACAAGCCTATAGGGTTTCTATAGGTTCTTCACTAACCTCATCAATGAAGGAGCTATCCTTCACTCTAACACGCACGCCCCTTTCCAGGGTTGGGTCACCAAAGGTACATGGTTATCTAACCTCTCATGGCTCGTATGGCATCCCAAGGCCTGTCCATCCCAAACACTTGGTCAACCATGACATCTAACTCATCATGTCATCTCCCTCTCTAACCTTCACTTAGGGTTAGGGTTAACATCATCCTCAGAGGATGTGCCAGGTCTCTACCTTTAATGGAGATCTCTACCTCCAAGACTAACTCTCTCTTTACTTATCCTCCTGACAAGAAGGTTTAGCCTCAGGTCTTCTCCTGAGGGTAATGACAACTCATGTCATAGGACCTAAGCATGTATCTATTCTTTAGTTTGCGCTTAATCTATTAAGATTATGTCCATGACATCTTATTTACATGCTTTTCATTAATTTGGTGGAGGATTCATTAAACCTTATCAACCTTACCCATACCTCAATAGGGTGAGGAAAAGAGAGAAAACCCTAATCCTTATAATCCTTAACGGCATTTGAGGTGAGAAGGGATGAACAAGATGAGAGAGTCCTAAAGGTATCTTATTTCGAGTCAAATCCTGAGACATTGGCAAGGAAATCGCACTAATCCAGGAGTCCTCGTATTCTGACTAGCAGTGTGGAGGAAAATCTTGCCAGCCCCCGGACGTGATCCTTTTCTAGACACCTCTGTCTTTCGAAAATTCCTCGAATAACTCCCTTGGGTTCTACAGAGTTTGTAAAATTTAATAATTATTAAAGATTAAATGAGGAACCTATGCTCTGATACCAAATGTAACGACCCCGCCTCCCGGTAACCCCCAATTAAGGAAGACCAGAAGGTCAGAGCCATTATCCCAATCAACAGGATCAAAGGTTCGACAAATAATCAATAACAATTATCACATTTTACCAACTAAACTGAAATCTGGTAAAAAATAAAACCTTGCATACCTTTTTAAAATTTTGGTAAGCTACTCAATCCACAGCCTGGATTCATTCTATCTAATCCTCCTTGCACTTTATTTCTTATTTCCACAATGTGTATGATGGAGCTTCCACTTACGTGGAATTGCGTGCACCAACTAAAAATCCTAAAGATAGTAAGTCTTTAGGTTTAGCCTTGCATATACTAGATAAAGAACTCCACCCACATATGTTAAGATACGAGGAAGTCGTATCGTAGTATAGTTAAGGGTCGAATCCTCAGGACAACGGTCTTGTTGCAAGCAACAAGATGGAAAACGTTAGAATTTCACTTAGTCGCTTAATAGTAGGCACTTAAATCGAAAGTTTGGTTTTGTTGTTTAAAACTAAGAACATGTAAAGTAAAGAAAGCAAGTAAATCTAAGGAGTTAAACTATGATAAAAGTCACAAGGGTGTGATCGGTTTTTCACCGCCACTACACATGTGGATCAACACATGCAAAGCAAAACATAACCTGCAAAAAGAGTTTAGTCAGTTAATATCTTTGTAGACTTAGTTTCCTTTCGGATAACTAACTACGAGAAGTGTGGGAATGTTGCAACGCCAGCCATTCCCGAACAAATGGTCACCTACTTTGCATCATTCCCTTCACAAAGTGTGTTCCTCGGCTTACCAAGGTTGCACTTTCATACGTCAACTAATTCCATTTCATAGTATGAAAGTGCAACGAATGATAGTGAGTTTACTCCACTTCTTGAGAGACACTTCTAGATACTGAAACATATGCATGGTGGATACATGCACCAAGAACCAACATACAAACGAGTTTTGAATCTAATAGTACAAACGTAGACAATTCATACTAAAAGATAAAGGATAACACAAGTTGGAGATCAAGCAACATGCATTCATTAAACGTTTGATGTTGAACTGAAAAGATAAGAACTCTATATTACAAATTATGGATTACATTTATATGCCCGCACCCTAGTGAAAGAGACTACTCGCTCATGACTAGGACAAAGAAGGAGGCAAGAAGAGAGAGAGTGCATCATCCCCATAAAGGAGAGAGGAAAGTCAATCCCTTGGAGAGAGAGAGAAACGATCCACTAGCTTCACAGGTTGCGTGATGACGAGATCTCCCTCTTCCCACCTTCTATGGCGGAGAGGGAGAAAGTAGCTTCGAGATGGAGTATGGGTCTCAGACCGGCAGCCCCAGGGCGGAGGGTGGAATTCGTAAGAGCTCTGGAGTGATTGAGGTAGCCTTTGGACGTCTGAAACTTGATATCTGGTGGAGGACCCTTGGGGTCTTATTTATAGGCCTTAAGTGAAGTCCAAACGGTTTGGAGACCGTTTGGACCTCAAGACCGTTTGGGCCTCAAGACCGTTTGGACCTCAAGACCGTTTGGACCTTGAGACCGTTTGGACCTTGAGACCATTTGGACCTCAAGACCGTTTGGACCTTGAGACCGTTTGGACCTCAAGATTGTTTGGACCTTGAGACCGTTTGGACCTCAAGGCCGTTTGGCTTCATGCGGTCTCGGGACCGTGTGACTCCATGCGGTCTCGGGACCGGTTGGCTTCATGCAGTCTTGAGACCGTGTGACTCCATGTGGTCTCGGGACCGGTTGGCTTCATGCGGTCTTGAGACTGTGTGACTCCATGCGGTCTCGGGACCGGTTGGCTTCATGCGGTCTTGAGACCGTGTGACTCCATGCAGTCTCGGGACTGATTGGCTTCATGCGGTCTTGGGACCGTTGACTCCATGCGGTCTTGGGACCGTTGACTCCATGCGGTCTCGGGACTGATTGGCTTCATGCGGTCTTGGGATCGTTTGAGTCCATGCGGTCTTGAGGCTGAGTTAGTCTTTTATGATCTTTTTTTGTGTTTTCTGCATATATAAAAGGGAAAAGTTAGTCTGATGGTATAATTACAATAAAAGGGGAAAATTTAGGGATTATGTATAATTTTAATTTAGAAAGAGTATGGAAAACTAAAGAAAATGACTAAGATAATCATCCAAAATTGGAGGTTATCACCCCCCTAACTTAGAGTCTAGCTTGTCCTCAAGTTAGATAGAGCTGAGGCATGTAATGGCGAGGCGATTTTATTTAGTTAGGATTTCCATACTCTTGCTTCAATTCTTAACCTGAGTTCTCCTAAGATCATATCAAGTCTTATTGCTTGCCTTGACTCTTTCAGGTTTCGAGAGTTGCTTGGGTCTCAGGTTCTTTCTGTATCTCATAGCTCGCATCAGGACCACCTTTATTCTATGCATGTTGTTGACTCTAATCAGCTTTATACCTCTCTGAAGGACCTACTGGAAGCTAGAGAGGGTATGAGGGTTGGCTAAAAGCTTGAAGTGTAACTCCCCCTTCAAGTGGGGGAGGGGTTTTCTATGCTTTTAGGATCTCACTACCGGGCACGACACATCTGCCTTTGTGAGGGCAGCTGAATGTACCGGTCGGGTGAGTCCTTTATAATCCTTTCATATATTTAGATACCTTAGGGTTTCACTACCGGGCATGACACATCTGCCTTTGTGAGGGCAGCTGAATGTGTCGGCCGGGTGAGACCTTCATTGGTTCTTTATATAGATCCTTATTTATGGCACAACTCTCATAATTTTATTTGACTCTCTGGCTTTTATTCGATGACTCGCAGGCTTGGGTTTTGGTGTTTTGTTTGGGAAATTATTTTGGGCGGCCAAGCCTCTTTTATTTTGAAGAGAGGAAAGTTGTTCTTAGAGTTTTTCAACATGCACTTATTTGGTTTGTGGTCCACTTGTAGAACTTCTTGATTTGGAAGTTGCATGATGCCCCTCTCATCCTTGAGAGTCTGGCTTATTTCTGCCTTGATATTGACCTGTGGAGAGTCAGATAAAGAAGTGAAGCAAAATCATGAAAATCAATAGTGGAGGGACATTATTAAATCGCCATTAAATGTCTAAGTGCTATTTACTTTTGGGGACTAACATGATTCTAAAGTTAATTGAGGGTGATTATATTCAAAAAGGGTTAATTAAAAAGAAAGTTAAAGAAAAAAGAAAAAAAATATGTACAAACAGAGAAAGGAGAAAATGGAGAAAGAGGGATTTAGAAAATGATACCTCGCCCTTGTCTAATGTACCCCCCCCAACTTATCACTCACTCTGTCCTCAGACTGTCAAAGTGATAGGTTGAGAAGTACGATGACAAGGGCTGCAGGCTAAGTTAATTCTGAATTTGCCCCTGGTGATTGAAGTAGATTTGCTGTGAACTGTCCTCGTAGAGCGTGGTAATCCACGTCAGTCATCTCTTCTACTGGTCTTTGAAGAACGATGATGGTGTACATCCAGTAGAGGACGTGGAATCCGCAGTCGTTTGATTCTCGGATATGTTGGGGGAATTTGTGGCTGAAGGAAGGGCGATGAAGATGGTCTTTGTCGTAAGCCCTTGTATGCTAACTTAGAAAGGCGATTAATTTGTCAGCGCATTCCTTTGCCACTACCTCTGTTGGCATCCTTGGTGTCACGACATAGTTCTTCTGCCATGGATTGTACTGTCTATCGGAACTGTTGTATATTGTAGTTGTTCCTTCTGGTAGGTTTGTTGCCAAGAGCATCCAGTGCTCATGATAAAGGAAGGGTGACATGATGAAAAATCAGCGTTGTGTGTTGTATAAAGGAGATCAGCGCTTCAGTTGTGCCGAAGTTCTTGAGCTTTAAAAGATCATCATTCATGTATGGGGACGCCATGTATGTAGTGGGGTTATTTTGGCCGAGTAAAAACTGATAAGCGGCCATTAAGCTTACGGAGAGGGATCCTTTAATCTGTAAAGTCTCTCGAAGTGTGTCTGCCATAACTAGAATGTCCCTAGACATGAATATAAGCTCGTCCTTCTCGGTTGAAAGTCGTGCCATAATGAGACGTAGTTCGATGTCGTAGAGACCTTTGCAAGCACTGTGATCGAAGTCAGAAAAGGTTGGTTCTATGGCAGACAAAGGATCGATGTCTCTTTTACTTTGCTCGGTAGCTAAGGCCATCTCCTTGGGTTTCTCCAACTCTTTTAGAGTGTGGCGGAAAGGTCACCTCTGCGGGCGTTGGACAGTTGAAAAAAGGTAACGAGGGACGTCATCTGGTGCCATTGTCGGGTCCTTGAAGAACCTTATATTGCAAATGAGCTCCATGGTGTAACGCCCTCGCAAAGAGTGAAAATCTTCAGCAACGAGGTCAGTAAATGGGATTTCTTGGTTCAGCGCTTGGATGTGACATATGGTGCAGAAAGAACAGTCCCCAGACTCCTCGGTAGCTTGAACTTGAGGGTTTATTATTTGGAACCAAGGCTGGCTCCAGTCTTGGCGGAGAGATGGGCGTGCAACCCAAATTAACTTAAGCAGCCGGAAGGGAATACATCTCGCTTCACCTGCTGCTTCACCCAACAAATTTTATTGTACCGGCGGGTAGCTCAACGCCGCAAAAATTATAGACCTTGGCATCCCGAGCTTCAGTGTCGACAATCATAAATAGCCAATGATCTGAGACTTGAAAGGGCACGGTAAGATAACGTGCCCGTCGTGCTAAACCGACACGCAGCCGCTCGATTGATTTTGCTCGTATGTCTTTGTATAAAAGGCCAATAGACAGAGCAGGCGAGGTGTTGAAAACCAGTTGTTGCCTCTTAGAACTTCTGTACATTTCTATACAGTTGGCGAGAAGGACACGGAAGATTGCCATTGGCATCGTGGACCGAGGTCGCAGGATGTTGTGGAAGTCTTCTCGTATCATCTTGCGCTTAGTTCTAGTATTATGATAGATGATGTCTTCCCCTGCCTTTGCATCGTCCACAATAGTGTTCAGTATAAAAATGTCTTGAGCATCTAATGTGGAGATGGCCGCCATATCCATGTCATGCATTTTGTGCGGTAGAGGTGGTGGCGGGGGAAGCTCCTGCGGAGGGGGAGAAGCAGGTTGTACCATGGCTTCTGCATGGCCTTATAGATCGTCTTCCGAGTCAGAGGCAGAATCGAGGTCTTCATCTGTGTCTAAGCTTACTCGTTCTGCCTCATCCTGGTCATGGGGGAAGGCGCTGACGTGTCGAGCGCAGGGAAAGGTGGAGCGGTTGTTGTGGGTGGGCTGGCGCTGGTTCCTAATATACATTGGTGGAACTCAGTGAAATCCGCGTCTTTAGCAGCCTCCCCGATGGATCCCAGAGCGGAATAATCAAGGAATTGGTCCCCATATGACATGTTAACATTATCATTGTGTGGGGACTTGGGGTGATGTTCACCATCATGGTGACCTTTGTCGGAACCTTTGTGAGAAGGTTCTGTTGCATTGCCTGGGTCCTCTCCATCATCAGATTTATCTCCAGAGGAGGTGGTATCATTGTTCGAATCAGCCGATGAGTCAGAGTCTTCTTCTTCGTCACTATCGCCATCCTTGTCGGCCGCTGCCTTGTCTTCTGGCTTTTTACTTGCAGTCTTTTGCACCGCCGATGGGTGGCTTGTAATTCATCGAAAGCCACTTGCAGATGCCCGTGTGTTTCAAGCAGTGCGTCGTGGGTTTCTTTGAGGTCATTATATTGGCCCTCGGTGGAGACGAGACGTGCTGTTAGATCTGTAACTTGAGTACGTAGCTGCTGGATGTCATTATTAGTTGACTCCTCTGGGCAATTATTTAGTTGTGTGAGTGTGCTGCTGATGGTGTCCAAGCACGTGCTCAGAACTGCTTGTTGTTGCGGGAGCTCACGGAGAGGTCTCGGGCAGAGGTTGAGTCTGCGTAGAGATCTCATCGACTTGCTTTGTCATCGCTTCTTGCTGGCGCTTCGCTCCAAGGACCAGTTCCGGCAAGTTATTGTAGTGGTTGTTGATGTGCTCAACTTTCTTAGCCACCTCATCTTGTCATTGCTGAAAGCCTTGGAGGATGTCGGGCAAGGCTCGGTTTTATTCGTCGATCGTGGCCACCTGTCTGGATAAACCCTGCACACAAGAAAAAATAGAATGTAAAATGTTAGAAGGATCGGTGAGGAGGTTTCGGACGGCGTCGAATTGACGGCCGAATTCCTCACCGATATTGGCAAAGGGGACCCCAAGAGCGGAAGGGTGGGATGGATGGGGTCTGTGTGGGATGGTGGTAGTGTCTTGCAGAAGAGACACTGATGATGCCCTGAGCTGCGTGGTGACTATGGATGGAGTCACCAGCGGTGTCGGGGTGGTGGTGGATGTGAAAGGTGGTGGTATCTCAGCTGAAAATGGTGGTAGTGATAGTGATGGGGTAGAGACTGTGGAGGTGAATGGGAAAGTGGTAAAGTCGGGCATAGGGGTGGAGAAGGGGGAGCCCGAAGGGAAAAGGGGTGAAGAAGAGGATGTGAATGGTTGTGTGGATGTGGTGAAGAAGGGAAGAGTGGTGGATGTTGGAAAGGTGGAGGGTGGAGTGGTGGTGGCGGTTAGCTGATCATTTAGACTCTTAATGAAAGAGTCGATTGATGAGGTGGTTATGTTTTATTCTTGGAGGGTGTCGGCCTCTAGATGTGGCCTTGATGTTGGTGTCCCCGACAGCTGTTGTGCCTACAACTACCTTCTGGAAGGTCGTTTGACATGTATTTTTGATGGTCGAGCTGCCGGGGTTGTGATACTTAGCTGCGTCTATCCCGCTTTTGCTTTCTTTTCTGTGCTTTAATCGAAGCTAAGAGTTGTGTAAGCTCCTCGTCAGAGAAGAGGAGCTTTTCTGTGTCATAGTTTGCGAGCTCCGGAAGCGGGAGGAGGGCTCTTGATGACTTGACTGTAGGGCAGAAGACATAATGCAGTTTTGCATCCTTTTCCTTAATAATGAAGGAATTCTTCAAAGTTTGTTCATTAGTAAGGATGTCGCCCTTTATTTGCGTGCAGCGAGGTAGGGGTCTGTCCATCTTGAGGTATTTTATGATGGATGTGACATGGCCCCCCATGCAGATTTCCTTCCCCATGGCGTAAGCAGATAATTTCTGGATCATTTGTCATCCAATGTTGACTGGCCTTCCGTTTAGAATGGACCAGAGAACAAAGAGATCTGAGATTATAACGTCCCCCCCTTCAGTCCTTGGGAAGAGTGCGCCAGCGAGAATTTTATGTAGGGTGCGCACAAATGCAGAATGTATGTTCGATGCTTTGCACATCTTAGCATCATAGGTGGGGAGCTTAGTGAGAGATTTCCAAAATTTGTGTCTGTTGAACTCAGGGTGCTCAGTTCCCACAGCCTTGGCTTTATTTAGCTGTTGTTGGTTGTCAATAAAAACTTCGTTCAGCATGTTTCCTATTAAGACAACCTTGGTGCCGAAGATTTGGGTGACCAGCCTTCTATCACTTCCATCTCGTGATCTATCCATGATATCTACGGGTTCTTTTGTAAGAAAGGTGAAGAATTCAATATTGGGTTCAGAATAAGAGATCTCATGTACTAAACATAGCCTGGCGAGGTTGGCTTTGTCTAGCATTTCAAAAATGCGGTCATGGATCCTCATCTTAAGTAGTATGCTGGAGCAGACGTACTTAGTGGGTTTTAGGATTTTGTCAGTGGAAGGGGTGGTATGTATGAAGAGATTTTCTGGTGGTGGTGTTGTGGTGGTGAGAATTGAGAAGGTGGGGTGGTAACAGGGATGGTGGTGGTAGGTGTTGCAAGGGGTTGGTCCATAGCAGAGGCAGGGCGAACTTGTTTTCTTGCCCGTTTCTTGGAGGGATGCCTGGTTGCAGTTTCCTGGACCTAGTGTTTCCCCTTTTGTTCTTCGGCTGGGGATTCCTCCTCGGAGTTAGGATTGTATTCCGAGCCTTCATCATCATCAGAAGAAATTGCAATTTCTTCTTCAGGTGCCCCAGCTAGGCACTTGTTGAGGCGATCAAGGTCGCACAAGACTTGCATCATTTTGACATTTGGTGGCGCCTTTCCAGTCTTGTTGAAGTCATCTCTGATCTTTTGGATTCTAGCTTGTTCTTCCATCAGTTGCTCCGTTGTCCAGATTGGAGAGTCTTCAGATCTGATGGCTTCCTTTGTTGGTGATTCCATATCTGCAAAATGGGAAATCATGAGTTAGAACAACATGTTTAAAAACAATTTAGATTTTATTTGTATTTATGTGGTTTTATGTATATATATATATATATAAAGATTGTGGAAAGCCAAATGGTTTCAGGACCGTTTGGTTCCAAATGATTTCAGGACCGTTTGGTCCCAAACGGTTTCAGGACCGTTTGGTCCCAAACGGTTTGAAGACTGTTGGTTCCAAATGGTTTCAAGACCGTTTGGTTCCAAACGGTTTCAAGACAGTTTGGTCCCAAACGGTTTGAAGACTGTTTGGTCCCAAAAGGTTTGGAGAGTCTTTGGAAGGCGAAGCGTCAGGTAACAGCCGGCGAAGGCGAAGGTGAAACAGCGAAGGGAAGGCAGAGGCGGCGGCGACGAAGGCGAAGGCGGCGGAAGACAGAGCCGTCGGTGATTAAAACGGAGATAAAGAGGATTGTGGCGAGGCCGGAGGAAAGGAAGACAAAGATGGCGCCGGCGTCGGAGAAGGGGAAATGCCGCAGAGGAGCCGAAGTCGTTAACGGCGGTACGGAGGGTTGCGGAAGTGAAAATGCTGGCCAGGTTGTCATGGTTGCTGGACTACCTTGCAGCTGTTGGTAGAGTCAACGGCGGGGAAGCAGAGAGCGGTGGTACGGAGGTGAGGTTGCCGTGTAGAAGCACGGAAACCAGGTCGTCGGAGGCAGAGGGCGGAAGCAAGGAGAGCATAGGCAATGGAATAGTTCTACGTGAAAGCTTGAGAAAACTCGAGAGTCGAAGAGAGAAGGAGGGGGGCAGGGTTTATATTTATAGGAAACAGTTTAGCGACTGTTTGCATTCCAAACGGTTTCAGGATCGTTTGGCTCCAAACGGTCTCAAGACCGTTTGGCTCCAAACGGTTTGACGACCGTTTGGAAGGGTAAAGGTTGAAAAGATTGTTTATATTTTTATGTTTGATTTGGTCTATATGTATTTTTTATGTTATTTGATTTTGCTTATTTTTTGTTTGTTTTGGTTATATGAATGTTTTTTATATTTTCATAAGGTAACCCTAGGGTAATTAAAAGAACAGAAAGTAAAGGAAGAATATGAAATCTTGGGTTGCCTCCCAAGTAGCGCTTGGGTTTTACGTCGCTGGCTCAACGAAGCTGTGACGTTGTTATGCTGACGGCATGGTGTCTTTGATTTCAATGGTTTGTCTTGGCATTTTGTCTGTCGGAGAGTAGTATTTTTTCAAACGATGACCGTTGACCGTCCTTTCTCCTCCGTTGTTGTCGACAATTATGGCAGCTCCAGTTGGATAAATATGCTTTATGGTGAAGGGCCTGGACCATTTTGTTCGAAGTTTTTCGGGAACAACTTGATCTTGGAGTTGAAAAGGAGTATGTTGTCGCCGACGGCGATGTCTTTCTTCTTGAGATGACCGTCGTGCCACATTTTTGTCTGCTCCTTATAGATTCTGGCACTCTGATAGGCAGTCATTCAGAGCTCTTCTAGCTCCTGCAACTGGAGTTGTCCATTCTCTCCTACACTTTTAAGATCGAAATTTAATTGTTTGATGGCCCACCAGGCTTTGTGTTCCAGCTCTACTGGAAGATGACAAGACTTCCCGTACACCAAACGGAATGGGGTTGTCCCGATTGGTGTTTTATAGGCTGTTCGGTATGCCCAAAGGGCATCAGGAAGTTTCGTGGACCAATCAGTGTGGTTTCTGTTCACTGTTTTTTCTAGAATCGCCTTTAGTTGTCTATTAGATACCTCAACTTGACCACTTGTCTATGGATGATAAGGCATTGCTACTTTGTGGTTGACTTTGTACTTTTTCAGTAGGGCTTCAAAACTTTGTTCCAGGAAATGGGTCCCACCATCTGATATGACAGTTCTGGGGACTCCAAATCTTGGGAAAATAATATCTTTGAACAATTTCATAATAGGCTTGGAAACACTGGATACAGTGGGCACAACTTCGACCCACTTTGAGACGTAGTCCACCGCGACCAAGATGTAAGAGAAGCCATAGGAGGAAGGGAAAGGGCCCATAGTCTACCCCCCACACGTCAAAAAGCTCGATTTCTTGCCACATTGTGAGGGGCATTTCGTCTCTTTTTGATATGTTGCTAGAAAATTGGCATTTATTACAAGCTTTCACAAAATCGTAGGAGTCCTTTGCTATGGTGGGCCAGAAGAAACCAGATTGTAAAACTTTTATAGTTGTTTTCTTAGCACTCATGTGCCCCCCCCCCCCCGTGGGTCCTGAGTGGAAATGCTCTAGGCCCGGGGTTATTTCTTCTTCTAGCAAGCAACGACGGAAAATTCCATCAGCACAAAGGTGAAATAGGTAGGGTTCATCCCAATAATATTGTTTTATATCATGAAGGAACTTCCTTTTGTCATGGTAGGAAGCAGAGGGGTGAATAATCCATGTGGCTAGATAATTGATGATATCTGCATACCAAGGGAATCCATGGGTGGCCTTCATGAGCTGGTCGTCTGGAAGAGAATCCCGAATAGGGATTTTATCTTCTTCTTCGACCTCGATACTGCTGAGATGATCGGCTACAATGTTCTCTACTCTACTTTTATCTTTAATTTCTAAGTCGAATTCCTAAAGCATCAGCACCCAGCGGATAAGCCTGGGTTTGGCATCTTGCTTCTGAATCAGGTATCGAATGGCGGAGTGGTCGGTATAAACGATGACCTTAGAACCAATCAAATACGAGCGAAATTTTTAAAACACGTAGATGACAGCCAGAAACTCTTTTTCTATGGTAGTATAGTTTTTCTGTGCTTCATCTAGCGTTTTGGATGTGTAGTAGATAACGTAAGGTTTCTTATCAATCCGCTGTCCTAAAACAGCCCCTATTGTGTAATCACTTGCATCGCACATGATTTCAAATGGCTGCGACCAATCTGGGGCTCTCAGAATAGGTGCAAAATTAAAGCATTCTTGAGGGTGGAGAAACTTTGCATACATTCTTGATTGAAGATGAACTCAGTATCTTTAGTCAGTAGTTGGATCATGGGTTTTGCTATCTTTGAAAAATCTTTGATGAATCTTCTGTAGAACCCTGCATGACCCAAGAAAGCTCTTACTCCCTTTATATCTTTCGGTGGCGACAGTTTTGAGATAACATCAATTTTTGCTTTATCCACCTCGATCCCTCTGTCACTCACCCTGTACCCGAGGAAGACACCTTCCGTTACCATGAAATGGCATTTCTCCCAATTCAAGATAAGGTTCGTTTCCTCACAACGTTGCAGAACTTGTCAAAGATTGATTAAACAGTTATCGAAGGAATCTCCATAAACTAAGAAATCGTCCATAAACATTTCCATGACGGATTCAGTTAAACCGGCGAAGATGGAAGACATACACCGTTGAAATGTAGCGGGTGTGTTACCCAACCCGAACGACATTCTTCTAAAGGCATGTGTCCCAAAAGGACAGGTGAAGGTAGTTTTTTCCTGGTCTTCCGGGTGTATGGGTATTTGGTAAAACCCGGAATAACCATCGAGATAGAAAAAATATTTCTGATGAGTTAGGCATTCCAGGACTTCATCGAGGAAGGGTAGAGGGTAGTGATCTTTCCTCGTGGCTTTGTTCAGCTTCCTATAGTCAATACACATCCTCCACCCTGTTAGAGTCCTGGTGGGTACTAACTCATTTTTGTCGTTAAGCACGACAGTAGTGCCTCCTTTTTTAGGAACAACCTAGATAGGGCTGACCCACTGAGAGTCAGAGATAGGGTAGATTATGCCAGCTTTAAGTAATTTGAGGACCTCCAGGCGAACCACCTCTTTGAGATTAGGATTCAGTTTTCTTTGATGTTCGCGAGATGGCTTGAATTCTTCAACCATTGGAAGTTTGTGCATACACAGGGCTAGATTTATGCCCGTTAGGTCAGTTATCTTATATCCAATGACCTTTTTGTGCTTCTTCAGCTCATCCAGAAGCCTTTCTTCCTGATCTTCTGTAAGGGTAGAGCTGATGATGACCGAGCATAATTTTTCCTCATCTAAGAAAACATGTTTAAGCCATGTGGGTAAAGTCTTCATTTCAGGGGCTTTCGGTGGCTCAGTTGCATAATGGTAACAGCTTTAAGTTCTTCAAAAGTGGCCGTTGATGCTTCTTCGGCCTTTTCTAAATGTTGTAGACACTGTTGAACAAGTTCATTCGTAGAGAATTTGACATCTGGATTGATTAGAACATTCTCTAGTTCGTCAGTTGGCTCAGATATTTCTAACTGAGACATTTGTTGTATTGCGTCAAGAATAAAGACCTCCTCTTGGATACTAGGGCCTTTCATGCTATTAAGGACTCAGAATTGAATTGCTTCTTTTCCGAGCCTAAGAATGATGGTGCCAACTTCGACGTCGATAAGCGCCCTGGCAGTAGCAAGGAAAGGTCTGCCGAAAATAATTGGGCATCTCAAGTCTTCTTTAAGATCCATGATAATGAAGTCGCACGGAACATAGGCATCCTTGCCTATCCTTACTGGAATATCTTCAATGATCCCCATAGGTGCGGTTATGGTGGAGTCAGCTAATTGAATAGTCATTGTTGTAGGCAGCAATTCGGTGAAACCCAGACGTTTGCACATAGAATAAGGCATAATGGATATGCTGGCCCCTAGGTCAGCTAATCCCTTTTTAGTAGATGCATTTCCAATGCAACATTGAATTCTGAAGGAACCTGGGTCCTTCTTCTTCTTTGGCATTTTGTTTAGGATGATGTCAGAGGTGGTCTGGGCAAGCTTGACAGTTTTTTGCTCCTCGGTGATGTACTTTCTTGATAACAAGGTTTTGAGGTATTTTGCCCAGGCCGACACCTCGGAAAGAGCATCAAGGAGTGGGATATCAATGTACAGTTTCTTCATCGCCTCCTTGAACTTTTGAAACCCGGTGTCCATCTTCATTTCTCGCAGTCTACCCGGATATGGAATCCTTGTTTTAAATTGCAAGACTTCAGTCTCTATGGACACTCATTCTTTATCTTTGCCCTTTGTGCCTTCTGTGGGCTTCTCCATTCCTTGTTGCGAGCTCTCATTCGTCATAAAAGCAGGTGTATCATCATTATCCAGAGTGATCTTGATAGTTTCATGAAGAGTGCGTCCAGATCTCGTGGTGACAACATTCAACTGTTCATGTCTATTATGTCCATGCTTAGGATTTGATTCGAGCTGCCCTGCAAATGTGCCTGTTGGAGGCTTCAATTGTGCAGCAATCTGGGCAAGCTGAGCTTCTACTGCTTTTTGCTACGCTTGCTGATTAGAGAGCATAGTCTGTTGGGATTGCAGCATCTGCATATCAAGGATATTTCATCTTCCGGTTGAGAAGGAGTGTTTTTCCGAGGAATTTGTTGTTGTCCTTGTTGAGGTTGTTGCGTAGGCAGCGCTAGCTGAGGTTGCTGAGTGTGCAGTTGTGGATGGAGCAGAGGATGAGTGTACTGATAGTAGGCATATTGGTTCCTGGGGTAGTTATCCCTAGGGAAGTTATTCCTAGAGTTCCCTTGATTTTGGTTGAAATTGTTTGGGAATCCAGGTGGTAACCTACTAGAGGATCCCCCCATGCATCTGATGCTGTGGATTTGCGGTTCCCGTAGGGTTCCCATATTGGAATCCTGGGTGGTTCCTCGGCTGATTAGGATTGTAATAGACTTGTCTAGGGATATAGTGGATAGAGTTGACTTGTTCCAGTAGTTGTTCTACAGACTGGTCAGTGATAGGTTCATATGGTTGTGGTGGTGGATATAGATCCATCATCACATTATAAAGCATACCGCAGGAAAGGGTCGGATGGTCAGAAGCATGACACGCCTCCCAGGTTCCTGTGGTGGCCTTGACTTGTTGAACCAGAGGATTTTTCTTCTTATCAAATCTCCAAGAGAAGTCTCGAGAGCTTGTTGTTTATGAACTATGGTTTTCAAGGCTTCAGCTACTGCATTCATCTCTATTTATTCTTCAGCTTTGTAGACCTTGAGGACACCTTTACCGGCTGATCGTCCCCAGTTGGACTGATTTTCAGCTCCGAGTGTAACAATTTTCCAGGCGTCCTCATAATTCTTTCTCATGAAGTTTCCTCCAGATGAGGAATCCAAAAATTGTTTGATATCATCGCTCACTCCCCGATAGAAGGTTTCTATCAATTGGTTCTGGGAGATTGCATGATGGGGGCACTTCCACAAAAGTTCTTTAAACCTTTCCCATGCTTCAGCAAGGGATTCTCTGGGTAGTTGAGAGAAGTGATTGATCTGCCCTCTGATCTCATAAGTCAGTGAGGGGGGAAAGAACTTCTCTAAGAACTTTTCCTCAAGGGGAGCCCAGGTGGTTATTATAGGTTCCCTGTCAAGTGAGTTATACCAACTCAGGGCTCTCCCAGATAGAGTGAAATGGAACAGATGAAGCATTATTGCATTAAAAGCGACTCTGGCTTGTGGAACCAGGCAGCACAGTGCCTTAAACCTTTTCAGATGATCCATGCAATCATCTCCAGAACCTCCGGAGAAAGAGATGCCTTGCATGATTTGGATTCACTGGGTCCAAATCTCAAAGTTGGGAATATTGATAATCAGAGGTCGGACCGGATGGTTATCCTCATAGTTCTTTGGGACAGCGTAACCCCTCATATGCTTGTTCCTTAACTCCAACTGAGTAGCTTGGGTTGCTTCCTCATTTTCAGCTCTGATGTGGGCTTGTTCTTCCGCACGAATCTTCGCTTGGATCTGGGCACGAGTGTCCGCGATGAGTTGTGCCCGTTGAGAGGTGATGGCGGCATTAACCCTCTCCATCACCAATGCATCCTGGCGTTGATCGTCGGCCATTTGCCTGGCTCATTGGCGATTGAGTCGAATGCGGCGATGGAAACTTCTCTCTACCTTAGAATCAAACTCCGGATCAGGGGAGAATCCGCAGTTATGCGATGATCACATACACATTTTCTACCTGAGTAGAGAAAAGAAAACACCTTTAGATAATGGTAAAGATATAATGGTTTCAAGAAGATATAGACTTATGATTAAAAAGAAAGTGTAAAAGCCTAACCAACTAGGAAGGTACTAAATGAAATTAAAACGTTCTGTTGTCCCCGGCAACGGTGCCAATTTTTGATGGAGCTTCCACTTATGTGGAATTGCGTGCACCAACTAAAAATCCTAAAGATAGTAAGTCTTTAGGTTTAGCCTTGCATATACTAGATAAAGAACTCCACCCACGTATGCTAAGATACGAGGAAGTCTTATCGTAGTATAGTTAAGGTTCGAATCCTCAGGACAACGGTGTTGTTGCAAGCAACAAGATGGAAAATGTTAGAATTTCACTTAGTCACTTAATAGTAGGAACTTAAATCGAAAGTTTGGTTTTGTTGTTTTAAACTAAAAACATGTAAAGTAAAGAAAGCAAGTAAATCTAAGGAGTTAAACTATGATAAAAGTCACTAGGGTGTGATCGGTTTTTCACCGCCACTACACATGGATCAACACATGCAAAGTAAAACATAACCTGCAAAAAGAGTTTAGTCAGTTAATATCTTTGTAGACTTAGTTTCCTTTCGGAGAACTAACTACGAGAAGTGTGGGAATGTTGCAACGCCGTCCATTCCCGAACAAATGGTCACCTACTTTGCATCATTCCTTTCGCAAAGTGTGTTCCTCGACTTACCAAGGTTGCACTTTCATACGTCAACCGATTCCATTTCATAGTATGAAAGTGTAACGAATGATAGTGAGTTTACTCCACTTCTTGAGAGACACTTCTAGATACCGAAACAGATGCATGGTGGATACATGCACCAAGAACCAACATACAAACAAGTTTCGAATCTAATAGTACAAATTTAGACAATTCATACTAAAAGATAAAGGATAACACAAGTTGGAGATCAAGCAACATGCATTCATTAAACGTTTGATGTTGAACTGAAAAGATAAGAACTCTATATGACAAATTATGGATTACATTTACATGATATGAAAACATGGGTAGCGAGGCTACTCCACACACCATAGTGAAAGAGACTACTCGCTCATGACTAGGACAAAGAAGGAGGCAAGAAGAGAGAGTGCATCATCCCCATAAAGGAGAGAGGAAAGTCAATCCCTTGGAGAGAGAGAAACGATCCACCAGCTTCACAGGTTGCGCGATGACGAGATCTCCCTCTTCCCACCTTCTTTGGAGGAGAGAGAGAAAGTAGCTTCGAGATGGAGTATGGGTCTCAGACCGGCAGCCCCAGGACAGAGGGTGGAAGTCATAAGAGCTCTAGAGTGATTGAGGCAGCCTTTGGACGTCTGAAACTTGATATCTAGTGGAGGACCCTTGGGGTCTTATTTATAGGCCTTATGTGAAGTCCAAACGGTTTGGAGACCGTTTGGACCTCAAGACCGTTTGGGCCTCAAGACCATTTGGACCTCAAGACCGTTTGGACCTTGAGACCGTTTGGACCTTGAGACCGTTTAGACCTTGAGACCGTTTGGACCTCAAGACCGTTTGGACCTTGAGACCGTTTGGACCTCAAGACCGTTTGGACCTTGAGACCGTTTGGACCTCAAGACCGTTTGGCTTCATACGGTCTCGGGACCGTGTGACTCCATGCGGTCTCAGGACCAGTTGGCTTCATGCGGTCTTGAGATCGTGTGACTCCATGCGGTCTCAGGACCGGTTGGCTTCATGCGGTCTTGAGACTGTGTGACTCCATGCGGTCTTGGGACCGGTTGGCTTCATGCGGTCTTGAGACCGTGTGACTCCATGCGATCTTAGGACCAATTGGCTTCATGCGGTCTTGGGACCGTTTGACTCCATGCGGTCTCGGGACCGATTGGCTTCATGCGGTCTTGGGACCGTTTGAGTCCATGCGGTCTTGAGGCTGAGTTAATCTTATATGATCTTATTTGTGTTTTTCTGCATATATAAAAGGGAAAAGTTAGTCTGATGGTATATTTACAATAAAAAGGGAAAATTTAGGGATTATGTATAATTTTAATTTAGAAAGAGTATGGAAAACTAAAGAAAAAGACTAAGATAATCATCCAAAATTGGAGGTTATCAGTGTCACTTTACTATTTGTTCTTTCAATTGTTGTACCTAAAACACCGACAAACAAAATGTCGGTCAGCATATAGGAATAACTGGTATGTGGGAACAACCAAAATTTCACAAATATGGCTAACAATTTAATTATCACAATCAGGGTAATTAGCAAACCAATTTACATTTTCAATGTGTCATTCTCCACCACTTTTGCCCTAACCCTGGAATACCCCTCTAGGGTTTCTCTTTTGCCATTGACTTAAGGCCACCTTCTCAATCCCGAGCTTGGTGCCTGGGGGTCACCTCTCATGGTGCCCCATAGTCATGCAACATAGACCACCTTCTCATTCTCGAGTTTGGTGTCTGGGGTCACCTCTCATGGTTCCCATTGGTCTACCCTCTTGGGGTTGACCTTTATGGCATCTTCCATCAGGGTGGAATGTAGGTGCGAGAATACACATGTATTTATAATTGTGATAACCATAGTGACTTTATAATTGCAGTATGAACATCCAAACTATTTAGTTTCAATAAATGTGATTAACCTTCCGGGAAACCTTCGGGAAATCTAATGTGATTAATCATAATTAACCACATACCTGTTAGGCTAAATTGAGATAGAATAGTCCAATCAATCAAGACATCCAATCAAGCAAGTACAAGAGTCCTAAAATTACATCGAATTCCTTTTTATCAAAAACTATTCAAACCACCTTGCTACTTAATGTTTCTATTCCTTTTTAGGATTTCTACCTTTTTTAGAGTTTACTTTTCAATTAGGGTTTTTACTTCATTTTACTCTTTTAAACTCTAATTTCTCATATATCCTTCATGAAAGTTATTAAGGTTACCTTTTAACAACGTATAACCTTAATTTCAGAAACAGCACAATTAATCATCAATTAAGTCCATTAAGCCTCTTTTACCTTAGAACTACCATTTTTATCCCTTTTATTCCATGCCAATATCATTATGCTCATTTATCATCAATTCCTAGTTCATTATGGTCTAATTCACATATGGACTAATTATCATTAATTCTACCTTTATTCATTAGAAAATCATAATTTCTACATTAAATGTATTTATCCACAATTAGAAACATTTATACTCAAAATAGCTTAGAATCATCAAATCTTAACTTTATTCACGATTTTGAATAATTAAAGCCATTAAGAGTCGCATTTACCAACATTAGGGTTTCAAGGCCCATTAAAGTATATACATATACATGAAACTCTAAATTAAACCAATTATGTGCAAAGTTCATCCTTTTTGTTCCTAATGTTCCTTTTTATCATTAACAGGTTAATACCAATTTTAATCATCCATTCAACCCTACTAAACACATTAATCATCTCAAGATAAGGCTTCTTAATCTTTAATTCATTAAAGTTGCTAAATTACACTACTTTTCGAATTATAAGAGGAATTAGACTCTAAAACCATTTTTAATGCATTACACTTATTTTTTTGAGCAATTTTCATATTTTATACGTGCTAATCTGAGCTACGAATAATTAACTACCAATTTTGCAAAAAATCAACTTACTTTGGGCCAATCAGAAGTCGCCACGTCACCTGATTCCCATGCAACACGCGTTGGTTTGAAAACATAGTTGATTGACCGTTTTGCCCTTGGTAAGTTAAATGGGTCTTCAGCTCGCGGAGGGGCAATTCTGTCCAATCGGCCCTGTCTTCTTCTTCCTCGCGTTTTCCAGCTGCGGACACCCTAGCAGCCGAAGGTGCGACTCCTCCTCCTTCGTGACCTCGTCGGCCACTAGGAAGGATTCCTCACCTCCGACGCCCTCCCCCACGCCCGCCCATGCCTCAGTCGGCGACCCGGATGGCCAGGTGCAGGAGCAATGGACCTGCGACCCCCAGCCATGTTGCAGGTCTGCTATAGATAAACGCAAGGGGTTGAGCGTTCGGAGAGGATAGCTAGTCGTTCTGGGCTATCGTGGAAGCTTCCCGCCTCTACCATGACGACTCCCCAGCCCCCTATTTGCTCCAGGGTCGTTATACCCTCTCGGTTAGGGTTTTGGACGAAAACAAAGAAGAGAAAGAGAGAGTTGTGTGGGATCTCTCTCGTGGACTCAGCCCAGGGCTCTCTCTCCTTTTATAGATGAGGGTAACAACGCCCTATGATGCTTGCTGACGAAGCAACAAGGTCCTTTCCTACTAGGAATTTGATTCCTTCATGAAAAAGCAAGCTTCTCTCTCTTAATCATCTTATTGATATTCTTCATTATTTGGATAATTAGGAATTCGGAATTCCTCTCACTTATTCTCTTTATTCTTGCTTTTTAATCCATTGGCGTGAATTTCTATTTTCTTTTAATAGAAAATACTTCCTTTTAAACAATACTACAAAAATCATTCATTATGCATCATTTTATTCTCTTATTTTCCATTTTTGGTATTTTCTCTTTCTTTTTCTCCATTGGGGCTCCTTGGACCCCATGAAACTCAGATATTTCGAAATTCCTTTTTAAGGATATTTATTATCCTTCTAGATGCATCAATATTCATTATTTCACATTATCTTGTTTATTTTTTATTAAAATATCTCTTTTTGAGGATTCCTCTTTTTATTTTCCTCATTGGCATTCCTTTTGACATTAGGAATCCTTTGGATACGAAAATCCACTAAGTATAACTCCATTATACCTCTTTTCACTTATTTCCTACATTTTATCATTGTTTTCAATTTCTCTCTTAATAAAGAAATATTTAATTGATCTTTTCTTTTCTTATTGCTTTCTTTTTGCAACTTTAGACTCCTTGGGACCCAAGGAACCCAAGAGGCATGAAATCTACCTTTGGATTATATATATCTTCCTTCTAGATGTTTCGACGTTTTTCTTTTCTCCATTTCTTATTAATAAAGAAGTTTCTTTTGTCTTTTCCTTGCTATTGGGCCCAATAGCCAATAAAACCCACAAATAAATCAACAAGGCTATTTTAAACGAAATTCATGCATTCAATCAAAAGACATCATTATTTATTCATTTATCTTTACTATGAGAAATTACATTTCTCACCAAATGAACCCAAAAATTGGGGTTGTAACAAAAACTATGGCAAGTAAAAGCATCATATATTTGAAACATGGCAGTGGGGTACAAGGCTCAAAAAAAATAATATCATTACTAATTTTTGAGGTAATTTAACAAAAGAATAATGAATAGAGGAAATAGGGTTCATTAAAGCCTCATCAAGGAAGTATAGGGTTTGGTTGCAATTGTAAGATCCCAGGATTTGAGACCTTGGATAAAATGATCTTAAAAGGAATGATTGGATTACCCATATCACCAAGGTGCACCTCCTTTTCAAGGATCTCATCAGTAAAGAACTCCATAGTTAAGCGTGCTCATCTTGGAGTAGTACTAGGATGGGTGACCAGTTGGAAAGTTGATCCTGGCTTGCGCATGAGTGTGGACAAAGCACGCAGTTAAGGCTAGTGGTGGTCTGTGAGGCCACTTGTCATTCATGAAACTCTACTAGAGCCTTGGGCAGTGGACACGGGTGTTACAAATGGTATCAGAGCCAAAACCCCTCTAGTAGGTGGGGCCCACATGGGCATGTGACATGCCAGTCTTGAGTCGTGTGGTTCATGCATGTTGGAAAGGGCTATTCATGGCGATGTAGCCACCCTTACGCTAGTATTCCATGATAATCGGGAGCTGGGTGTCCATGGGCCATATGGGTCTGCACTGAAATGGGATAATATTATGAGGTCATATAGTTGAGCCTTGATGAGGATGTCAAGACTCTAAGTGGGGGAAATTGTAACATCTCAGGATTTGAGGCCTTGGATAAAATGATCTTAAAAGGAATGATTAGACTACCCATATCTCCAAGGTGCACCTCCTTTTCAGGGAGTCCATCACTAAAGAATTCCATAGTTAAGCGTGCTCAGCTTGGAGTAGTACTAGGATGGGTGACCAGTTGGGAAGTTGATCCTAGCTTGGGCATGAGTGTAGACAAAGCGCACGGTTAAGGCTAGTGGTGGTCTGTGGGGCCAGTCGTTGTTTGTTTGTTTCACTAACGAGTTTCAATTTTAAGAAAGATCTTTTACTCAACTAACTATTTCCCGCAAGTATATGAGAGTAGTTGTAGTTGAGATCGAACACGAGGAGCTTGGCAACCAATTAAATGCAATAGTGCTAAGGTTCAACAATCTAGACCATTTTAAAGGTGTGATTTGGTTGATTAAGCTAAAATTTCATAATTAAGCAAAACAGTAAAAGGATTACTAAAAGAGGTTAGATTTTATATATGGAAGTATCTTGGACTTAGGATTTCACCCACATATCATAGAATAAAATAGGAGCACGAAATTTAAACATACTAAGCACATGTTTTAAAGGAGAGTTGTATGTTGCACTTCACCTCTCGATGCAAGTGCAATGATCCTAGCTCAAAACAACATTCTCATGTATGAATTTCATTTTGGATCACAAACCTACTCCTCAACTCCATAATTTCCACTCTCGTGGTACAGAAGGAGTTACCAAGAGAGTACATCCTTACTCTCCTACCTATCTTCTCAGATCAAGCAAGAAAGCATAAAACATGCACATAAAGTGGCCAGCCATACATGCAAGAAGTAAGAAATCGGTACTCACAATGTGGAAAAACAAGCAACTTAGCATTTAGTACGAAATTATCATATTCCATACATGCTATGACATGGGAGCTACTCTCCCATGCCCAAGACAAGGAACCTACTCGTCCATGATGATGCACAACAGAAAATATGAAGAAATTTCAGAGTTCAACAAGGTTTAGAGAAGGAAAAGCTAAGAGAACCAAAGGTGTAACCCAAGAAGAGTAGAATTCTGACTTGGGGACGAAATTCCACTCCTACAACTGCTCCAAACCGGAAAAACTTCCCTCCTGTGAAGCTTTATGGAGTGAAGAAGCTCTGTTGCACCTTTGGAGAAGAAAAGAAGAAGAATGGGGGTTCTTTGACAAAAAACCACCTTCTTCCACCCCAAAATATCCCTCCTTGCTCTAGCCTTGCTATTGGACGAAAGACTTTCAAATTATGACCAAAGATAACCGCTCCATAGGGTGGTCTTGTCTTTGAAATGAGTAGATTCATATTTCAAAAATTACTGAAACTGACAGAGACACGGTGTGTCTTCCTTGGGACACTTCGTATCTGGTCTCTGATAGTTGTTTTGAGCATAAAGCACACAGCATGTGTGAATTAATACACGCAGTGTACGTTACCAGAAAGGCAAGATTCGATTCGGAATTCCCAAGTATAGGTCGTGTCTTTGGCGTACATGTTGTGTACTTTTCCTCAGCGTCTGAAGTAAATGCCCAACTGGAAATGTGCACACCGTGTCTTAAATAAGACATGTCGTGTGCTTTGCTGTTTCAGCAGGATTGGAAATCTGAATGTCTGCAAGGCTTGGAGAAGTCCCGATGATGATGAATATGAGTTCGGATATTTCCAGTTTGATCCTTTTGAAGCATATCTGCAATACACGTCATGTGGTAAGCAAAATAACAAAAAGGTGGCAAGAATAATATGAATAGAGGCTAAATGAGAACAAAAATGAACTGAATTTGTGTGTGAAATCATGTGAAAAGTTGATGTGGAAAGCACACAACAGTCATCATTCATGAAACTCTACTAGTGACTTGGGTAGTGGGCCCGGGTGTTATAGTAATTATCCCAACATAGGGTATAAGGAATGCACATACCTCTCTTACTGATATCAATTACTAACTTTTGCCACTTTAATTCAGTTCAAGTTCCTCTTTGCCTATTTTCAATGTATTAACATGTATTAGAGTACATAATGCACATTAATGTATATAAACCCTGATTTTAGCCCCTTCTTAGACAAACTCAGATTTAGACTCTAAAAACCTCACCAATGAACTTATTAGGTTCTTCTGATCAAGAAAATATATTTTTATGTTAATATGGGAGTTATGATGATTAAGATGTAATTTTTATGGATTTTATGCATAAAATTCATTTTCCAATAACCCTTCATCAAACCTCGAAATCAGACCTTGAAATTAAATTTTATTAGATAGAGATTAATTTTTTGATTCCAAAATATATTTATTTGTCAAATTTGGATAAGCGGATTAAAAGATATGAATTTTTCAATTTTGAATGAATCAAGAAATGACAAGTCAAAAAACTTCAAGAGATAGGAAGAGTGAGAGAGAGGTAGAAAACACCAATTCACCCAATATCGGGGTTGGAGTTGCATAGGTAACCAACTAGATTTGCTAGATAAGGTAAAACAACAAGAAACCAAAACCCTAGAAGAACATGGTAAATAGAGATGGAGATCATCGATTTTAAAAATTGAAGCATGAGTTTTAAGCATGTAGTAAGCAATATATGAGAAGGGGGTTATAAAACTCACCTCTAGGAAAGGTGGACATGTTCCAGCAGCAAACTTCTTCAGATAGAGGGGCCGGTTTCTCCAACAAAGCTCCTATCTCAAGCAAAAAGCACCTTCTCCAGAGGTGAAAAACCCTAGCAAAAGAACATGGAGATGAGGTGTTTGAGGGCTCTCAGTGGGGTTTCGCCATGGAAGGTAGACCTTTCAAACTGGGTCAAAATCTACGGGTGCCCATGGGTCGACCCATTTAAGTTGGGTTTGGGTGGCGAAATTTGCCACCCGCTAGAAATCACCCAAACTCATACCCACCCGTTTATTTAGTGGGTTTCACGGGTGATCCGCGGGCACCTGCGGGTGCCCATTTAACTAAATAATATATTAATATAAATATATTATCTATATGACTCTTAAGACATGCAACACATGTACATTTATCAATCAACTAAATTGATGATGTGTAATGTATACAACATAAAGAGTTAAAGTCTAACTTTCTTTATTGATATCCTTTGTTAATTGTTTACACTAGTGGAAACAAATTTGTTAACTTCTATATTATTTTTATGTTAATGAATATATAGTATAATACATGTTTTATATTCAATCATAACAATTATATTATCTTTCTGTTCACTTTATGTATTGGACAATCATAAGAACATGAAACATCAAGAACTTTTAACACAAGATGACAAAATATAGTGTTGTTATGGTAATATGCTATGCTATTTGTAATATCTATATCATTTAGTTTTTTATTGTACATTGCAGAAATGGTTGTTTTTCATTTTTTATCTTACATTTTATTTCAAAACATCATAATATATATTAGATTGTGTTTGACACAAAAAGTAGTGGAAGGTTGCCCTTGTTTTGTTATGTTTACACTGAAATTATTAATGAATCATTCTACTCTTTGTCGTAGTGCAGAAACTAGCAATATCTTTTCACTGTGCACATATTATATGGGCACCCGCAGGTGACCCATAACCCGCTGGGTTGGGTTTGGGTGTGCGACTTTTCCGCCCCTTTAACATTGGGTCTTTTTGACCCGCACCCGCGAGACCCAAACCCGCAATGACCCAACCCAAACCAAACCCACCCACCCATTTGGCATGTCTAATGGAAGGCCATGGTTATGACCTGGGATAAGGTGGAAGGAAGATGAACAACATGAAAATGGGGAAGGAAAGGAGGAAACCTACTAGTTTTGGTCGAAATCACCAAGAAGGAGCTTTAGAAACCCTACATAGAGCAAATGCAGAACCCTAGGAGCCGTCTTCACCAAGGTAGGCACTCTCTTTTACATTGGGACAATACCTTCATGGCCAAACAGAGTAGGAAAAATTCTTGAAGCTGGAGTAAAGAGAAGGAGAGCAAGGCTTTTTGAATTGGGAGGTGGGAAGGGGTAGATTTGGCTTTATAAAGAAGGGGTCAAGCATGAGGTGTCTATGAGACTTTCCATGTGTCCTTAGCCTAGTCCTTCATGACCATGCAAGAGGACAACTCATATAGGCTTCTTAAATATCAAATGTCGGTTCTAAAGGCCCATGGAGACTTCTAGGCTATCTCCACTGACCTCAAATCAAAGAAATAACCCCATTGGTTGATAGCTTCTAAAGATAAACTCATTTATAAAGAGGGTAATCCCTAAAATGCCCTTGAAGAGAAACACCTGCAAACCAAGATGCAACTAAGAGCCCCATGGTTCAAAAACTCGAGAATGGTAAGGGAATATCTAATGATGATAATGCATCTAACAATTTTCAAAGAGAACCTCCCGATTGGGTAAATTGTAGAAAAATCCAGAATGTACCTAAAATTACATAACTTGCACAAACAACATCAAAATTGAACCAATTTTGAACCTTAGGCTCATTTTATGATTTAAAAACACATCCTAAAGTTATATTCAAGTTTATAACACCTAATTAAGGTCCTTAAATAAACTTTCACTGAGGTATTTGTGCACAAACCCTTTTATTGGTACATATAGTGAATAAATGTTCACCAAACCACTATCAATTCCACTAACTAAACATCAAGGACATAAAGGACTAAAATGAGAAGAAAATATAGGAATAAGGGTTACATGGAGATCACATTTAGAATTTAGTATGTTATCATGCCTTACATGATCATTTCCCTTGCCATCTAAGAGAGAAACTCTTGAATCTCTCTCTCTTCGCATGCATCTTTAGGCCCCATATTCTCTCTCTAGTCCCTCATATCATCTTCTAGTAACCCACGTACAACTACACATAAATATCTTATCATTTCTTTCCATAAGGTCTTCAAATTCTTCAACTTTAGCATGGTAGAGACGATGATCAAAGTTAATTTGGGTCATTCCCACTGCTTTAATAGTTGTTGTGATTGCATTTTAGCACATCTTGAGTTCACATATGCAGATCCTATATGGATATCTTGAACGAATCCAATGAGAAGTAGATTTTTGACCATATGAGAAAGAATTAAATACTTCATATGTTTTGACTAGTACACAAATCTAGTTTTGGTACTTGATGAGTTTTGACTAGCATGCATATGAGAAGGGAGCATGGGCATTGATTTACATTATGGCTAGGATTTATAGAAGGCATCATTCAGTATGACTATGGAAGTTGTGTAGGTGTTGTTATTATGGGGTAGGGGGTTGTAGGGCGCAATTGTGGGTGTTGGTAGAAAGGAGACTGGGAGTGATAATTTTGTTGTTGAAAGAGATGATAGAAATGGCAACATGCTGGTAGGTGGTTGGGTAGGTAAGGCAATCAAGCATGTAGGAATAAGGGATCTTCTAAGGGGCTAGGAAGGAGGCTCCAATTCGTTCAAGGATGAGAGGCAAAGTGGAGCCCACAAATGGGTTAAGAGGCAAAGCGGAGCCACGGTGGGTGCCATTGTGGGCACGACTGGAAGACACAGCTGGAGGCTGGCAGAAGAGTAGCTGGAGGGACCATAGAGGCCGCTCTTGAAGATGTATATGTGTGGCATGCTTTGATGCATGGAATAATGCCCTCCACCATGACATCGGGTTTTATGGATATTTTAATAATAATTCAACCAAAGTAAGCAACCACAAGAATAGTGGACAAGGGGACAAGGATTTAGAGTGGTTCCAACCTTAGCAAATACTAAGGCAGTCAATCCACTACCCGGTTGCTTACCCAATCGGGATTTTGAAAGTATTTAATTTTATTACCTCGCAAGGATGTTACATAAAATTACAAAACTTTCACCAAACCCTTCGGACAGCCTTCACCTAGAAGTAATCTCACCAACCTCGAAGCAGCCTTCCTTGAAGTAACCTCAAGCTCCCCTTGAAGTAGCCTTCCTCTTAAAGTAGCTTCCCGTTGAGACAGCCTTCTTGAAGTAGTCCAAAGTCCACCTTCTCCACTGAGAAGAACCTTCTCCAATCCGCAGCCTCCAACCCTAAGAGTAGCAAGGAGAATACAATCAATATAAAGGAACAAGAAGGAAAAATAGACTTTACAATACCTTTGTAGCACAAGGCTTGATTTCCTATATCAAGCGTTTTGATCTCATAACCAATGTGTATGGAAGTGTAGGTGTAGTGGGTAGGAGATGCTAGCCTATAGGACACGAATTTAGAGCAATGGAAATGTATAGCCAATGTTAGAATTGCTCAATTGCTCACAAGAATGAATTGCCAATTGCAAGTATGAATGCTCAAGTGTAGCACAAGTGTACTTTGGGTGTCCTATGGCTTGTCCTATTTATAGGAATGGCCTATGGATGCTTAAGGACGTTCTAGACACTTTCTAGGGGGTTCTTAGTGCTTAACTAGTTGTTAGGTAACCATTAGTTGCTTTAGCAACGGCTAGTTAATTAAGTCTGAAAAGTGCAGACAGAACTCATCTCGGTCAAAGATTTGTCGACCGAGAGTCCTTCTCGGTCGAGAACTTGTCGACCGAGGGACTGTTTGGAGCAAGTTTATATAACGTTCTAATCTAACTCCCAACTACCTTGTCTGCTGTGTCTAACGGCTACCTGGGTAATTCTCGGTCGAAGAGTTTGTCGACCAAGAGTGTCTCGGTCGAGAATTTTGTTGACCGAGACTAACCCTGTTTCAATGTTGTAATCCAAGTAGTAAGTGTGTGTATGAGTATGTAGTTGTGACATTATTTTAGGGAATGACCTATCTGAGTGTTGTGATTGGCTAGAGAAGATCTAACGCTTGATTTACATGATATCTAAGTACTTGTACATTATATACTTGTACAAGTTTTTACATTTGATTACAATCATGATTTAAAGCAATTTGAGCATATAGATCTTCCAAGTTGTGTCATCCACCTAGTTCCTGCAATACTCAAGTAGTACGTTAGATCCACAAGAATGAAATGTTTGTCATCATCAAAACAAAGGGATTATAATAATGTACAATTTGGCCAACAAACTCGACTCCTCCTTGCCAACAACATTTGCTTCAGATTGATGTTCTAGAATTTCGTGGAACTAACAAGCCCGATGTCTTCTACGACTGGGCTCATGATATGGAATCATTCTTTGATTGGCACCAACTTGAAGAAAATTGCAAGACTAAGAACGTAGAGGCAAATCTCTGTGGTGCCACTCTCACATGGTGGAAGAAATTGTTTATAGTTTGCCACATCAACACCTGGACAAATATGAAAGCTGACATGAAGTCCTTTTTTGTCCCTAGTATTTATAAGCAATACTTATACCTCAAGCTATCAACTTGCAGCGGGGATCTCATTCTGTGGATGAGTATGCCCTCAAATTCTATGACTTGATGTAGAAGTCATATGTCATGTGGGATACTACCACTGAGGTGACCGTGTTTTGTCGTGGGCTCAGTTCATCCATTGTGACGTCATTAGCTACTTATCATATTTCTTCTATGGATGATGCAATTCATGTGGCTATGTAGATAGAGCATGAGCAGAATGAGCGCCTAAGAGACTCTACCTCTTAGTGACGTTCTTATTTGACAACATTACCGACCATCGACTCCACCAACCCTTGACTCCACTACATTCACAACCCTGACATCTTCTATAACAACATCCTCGAACTGAATTCAATGCTTTTCTTGCAAGGGGTTTAGACATTGTTCCAACCAATGCCCTAAATGTTTGATGATTACGTTCTCCAAGTCTAAGGAATACTATTTAGATATGTGGACGTCTTTCCTACAAGCTACCCTAGCGACGAAGAGTCCAAAGAGGAAGATATAACTCAACACATGCTACTCACTAGACATATCCTTCCCACAGTATCACAACTGCACCCCACTAGTTAGAGTCTCATTTTGTCAACCTAGGGGGATTTGATGTAGGAAAATATGCTCATCCAAAGCATGTCTAGGATTATACACCTGTCAGTTAGAGAATTTATGACCCATCTTTTATTTATGTTTGTATTTTTCATAATTGTAGAATAGTTGTTTTTGTTTAAGGCTTACTATGTGATTGATTCAATTTTAGGATCAAAATATTATATCAAGGACTTACTTGTGAGTTATAAAATAATTAATTTTGATTCATATTTAATTTTGGTCTTGAGTAGGAATAAGTCAATTAGGGGTTTACGTGTGTTATTTGTATAAGCCCATGCCTGGGGGCATTGTCTAGAAGAGTTGTATGATATAAATTAGTTTTTGTTGCAGCCTAGGTTGCATTATCAACCCACTTACCCAAGGATATGCAAACCAACCCACTTACCCAAGGTTATGCGAAGCATATATATGGGTATATGGTTCACAATTAGAACAACCCATGATGAATACATGTATTATTAATCTGTATAAATTGATCACCAAAACAACTCAGAAGAACACAACATGTCATTCGAAAAGTTACAAACAAAGAGATTCTATGGATTAGTATGACCACAAATTCTATGATGATGGGATGATTTTGAGTCGCATTTATAGATTTGTTTTACTTGTGTTTTATGCATTTATTGGTCATTTTGGTGGTTAATATTGCATAATTCATTTACTTTAGTCTATGATCATTCTCAGTGTCAAATCTCCTTTATTTTATTGTTTTGAACATGAATGATTACAATAATATGTTTTATTTCGGCTTATGTGGGTTTGTGTTGCAATTTCAGGAAAAACACATATCTGCTGCTTTCGATACCATCGACACAACCACAGGTTGCCAGCCATAAGGAGCAGCACAGAGTCGATACCATCGACAGGGAAGTCGATGGTAGTGACGTACCTTCAGGTTGCTGGCGAGAAGACAGACGATATTATCGACCCTTTAGTCGATACTATCGACAAGTGGAGTTGCGACGACGGAAAAGGACAAAACCGACGCCTCAGGATGTTGATACCATCAACCCGCGTCGATGGTATCGAGTCAGCATCAGGCGCAACGACAAAAGAGAAAAGAAGACTTGCCGATATCGCGCAAGGTCGATACCATCGACCTGCGTCGATGGTATCGACACCGTCAGATACAAGTTCATTTCAGATTGATCTAAATCCGATGGCTGTGATATTTTTGCAACCTAACTCGGTGATTATACCTAATGACGGCGGCCAAGAGCAACCTATCACATCATTAGTTGTTGCACACGTCCCGAGAAGGTGTGGAGAGAAGAACGGAGCCCAGAAGCACGCCCCAACCGTTACGGAAGCTGAAGAAGACGTTTTCCACAACTGAAAGGTTGTAGATCGCGCATTCCACGCTGAGGAACGCTTGGATCTTCTCCGTTTCAGGGGTTTCATTACTTATTCACATTTTTCTCCATGTTTCCCCTTTTCTCTACCATGTTTTTCTCTGAGATGAACATGCGGGGCTAATCCCCTTTATCTTTAGGGCCGGGAGTAGCCCGGGGAAGCATTGTATGACATTTTTATCATAGTAATTCATAATTTATCTCTTGAATCCGTGGTATGATTTCGTTTTCTCAACTATATTGTTATGCTTGATCACCATAATGATAATTTAATGCCCTTAGTTACTTTGAAAGAAGAATTAACGGTTGAAAAGAGACAAAATTCACATTAATTAACAAATCCCTTGAACAAGGTGATGTACGGTTAATGGTGGAAACCCAGAGGTCGATTATAATGCACCTAGTTTAGGGTATAGGTTACTACGACGGTGGAACCGACCTAGACATAGGTAGTGAATTGTACCATGACAGTGGGCAATTATGACTACATGTCACTACCCGGATTGAGAAATGAACCTGAATTATTATATGGAAATTCATACAATGAAAACCCATGGTGAAACCGCAATCCTAAAGATCTTCACCTGAGTTGATTAAATTAAACCTTTAATCAATTGCTTTGTTTTATTTTATTTTCTTTTATTCTTACAACAACTCTTAAACTCTTTTAATCAGTTTAGCTGATCGCGACCAGTTAGTAGTAGTCTACCGATAGTTCAGTGTCCCTGAGTTCGACTCGGGCCTCACAAAAGGCCTATACTACATTGACGCATACACTTGCGTTCTACGCACAGAAAAAGCGTGTCAAGTTTTTGACGCCGTTGCCGGGGACACGGCAATTGTCGGCACTACGAGTGCTGCAAGCGGCCATTCTAGGCCACTTTTTATTTTTATTAATTTGAAATCATTTCTAAAATTCATAGTCTATCTTTCAAATTTTGTAATTGTCTAGCACGGTACTGAACTGAAATTATCATTTTGCAGGTACTGTGCATGGTGCAGACACGTAGCACCGACTACACACAACAGGCACCATAGGTTCCACTGCTGGGACCTGACGACGAGGAGGATTACAATCAAGACCACTTGGAAGATATAGATTCTGAATCCGAACAAGAAGAAATGGCAAAGGAACAGACGATATGGGAGAAGATAAAGGCTTCTTCTTCATCTGCTTCAAAGGGGTCAATCAAGAAGCAGGCGATCAACATCCCGACCTATAAGATTGATCATGCATTAATCAACTTGGTCAAGTCAAATGCATTCCATGGGCTAAAGAACGAAGATCTGGTGACTCATATAAGCCAATTTGTGGAGAATTATGACATGATTAAAATTGATAGATTTCCACAAGAGACGCACTACCTGAAGATGTTCCCGAGTTCTCTGGCAGGAAATGCACGAGAATGGTTGCACAATCTTGACGATGAATATGTGGAATCATGGAACCACATGGTGGAAGTATTCTTTGAAAGGTTCTTTCCGCCCGAGAAGACCAACGACTTGGTCTGAAAGATCCATAATTTCAGCCAGAAGGCAGGGGAGACTTACTCCGAGACCTGGGAACGTTTCCAAATAATGATGAGGAGGTGCCCACACCATGGTTTGGACAAGGAAAAACATGTCAAGATTTTCTATTTTGCTCTTTCTGAGCATGATAGAAGTAATTTGGATTCCGCAAGATCTGGGTTTTTCTTGAACAACACTGGCACTAGGTGTTGGGAGATTCTAAAAAATATGGCAAAGAAGCAATCTTGGGGCGATAGGGATGCACCAGAACAAGTGAAAGTTGCAGGTGAGTCCAGGGCCATCAAGGAGCTGAATGATAAATTAGACCTTCTAGCCAAGAAATTGCTTGCCAAAGAAGATGCAAAATCGATGAGGAAGCCCAGGTCAAATTTATGCAACAACAGGGCTACAGAAACAATGATTATGCTTGGAGGAAGGATATGAAATTCTCATGGAAGGATCCAAACAACTTCCTACAAGATCCAGATGCAAAGCCACAGTCAACGGCAGAAGATAAAAGCACTGTGTTGCTTAGTCAAGTGGTGCAGCAAAATTAGGAGATGATGAGCATGTTTAGTAAGCACCTGCAGTCTCAGGGTGAGATCTTGACTAATTTGGGCAAACATTGCAAAGCCATGGAGCACATATGAGGGCATTAGAGACGACTGTGACCCAAATTTCCAATGAAGTGGCAGCCTTAAAGCTTACAAATCAACAACGACATGCTGGGAATGCAGATGTTGTCCAAGCACATCATCAAGTAAAGTACATATCTGTGGTTACTGAGGCAGAGCCCCCGGTGGTAGAGGTTCAGGACAAAAGCAAAATGATTTTTGATACAGAGGCTACACCGAAAATATCGTATCCTCGTAGTCATTATGGACTACCAGGTGGATATTGTCCATTCAGAAAACCCCTCCAAGAGCCCATCACGGTCGCGCCCGCACCTAGGCAAGAAGAGTAGGTGAAGGTCGTGCGACAATGATGCGATGATTTTGAGTCGCATTTATAGACTTGTTTTACTTGTGTTTTATGCATTTATTGGTCATTTTGGTGGTTAATATTGCATAATTCATTTACTATGGTCTATGATCTTTCTCAGTGTCAAATTTCCCTTATTTAGTATTTTAAGCATAAATGATTACAATAATATGTTTTATTTCGGCTTATGTGGCTTTGTGTTGCAATTTCAGGAAAAATGAATATTTGTTGTTGTCGATACCATCGACAGTGGTCGATACCATCGACATGACCATAGGTTGCCAGTCGCAAGGAGCATCACAGTGTCGATACTATCGACAGGAGTGCCGATGGTATCGATATACCATCAGGTTGCTGGCGAGAAGATAGTCGATACTATCGACCAAGAAGTCGACACTATCGATAAGAGGAGCTACAAAGACGGAAAAGGATAAAACCGACGCCTTAGGGTGGTCGATACCATCGACTCTTGTCGATGGTATCAAGTCAGAATCAGGCGCAACAACGAAGAGAAAGAAGACTTGCCGATATCGTGCAAGGTCGATACCATCGACCCACGTCGATGGTATCGACACCTTCAGATACAAGTTTGTTTCATATCGATCTAAATCCGACGGCTGTGATATTTTGGCGACCTAACTCAGTGATTATACCTAATGATGGCAGCCAGGAGCAATCTATCACGTCATTAGCCACTGCACACGTCCTGAGAAGGTGTGGAGAGAAGAACGGAGCCTAGAAGCACGCCCCAGCCATTCCGGAGGTCGAAGAAGACGTTTTCCACCGCCTAAAGGCTGTAGATCGCGCATTCCACGTCGAGGAATGCTTGGATCTTCTCCGTTCAGGGGTTTCACTACTTAATCACATTTTTTCTCCATGTTTCCCCTTTTCTCTACCATGTTTTGCTCTGAGATGAACATGCGGGGCTAGTCCCCTTTATCTTAGGACCGGGAGTAGCCCGGGGAAGCATTGTATGACATTTTTATCATAGTATATCATCATTAATCTCTTATTTCCATGGTATGAATTCATTTTCTCAAATATATTGTTATGCTTGATCACCATAATAATAATCTAATGCCTTTAATTACTTTGAAAGAAGAATTAACGGTTGAAAAGAGACAAAATTCACATTAATTAACAAATCCCTTGAACAAGGTGATGTAAGATTAATGGTGGAAACCCAGAGGTCGATATTAATGCACCTAGTTTAGGGTATAGGTTACTACGACGGTGGAACCGACCTAGACATAGGTAGTGAATTGTACCACGACAGTGGGCAATTCTGACTACAGGCCACTACCCAGAATTGAGAGATGGACTTGAATTACTATATAGAAATTCATACAATGGAAACTCACGGTGAAACCACAATCCTAAAGATCTTCACCTGAATTGATTAAATTAAACCTTCAATCGATTGCTTTGTTTTCTTTTATTTTTATTTTTCTTTTTAAACAACTCTCAAATTCTTTTAATTGGTTTAGCTGATCGCGACCAGTTAATAGTAGTCTACCGATAGTTCAGTGTCCCTGAGTTCGACTCGGGCCTCAAAAAGGCCTATACTACATTGACGCGTACACTTGCGTTATACACACGGTAAAATCGTGTCAAGTTTTTGGCGTCGTTGTCGGGGACATGGCAATTGTCGGCACTACGAGTGCTGCAAGCGGCCATTCTAGGCCACTTTTTATTTTTATTATTTTGAAATCATTTCTAAAATTTATAGTCTATCTTTCAAATTTTGTAATCGTCTAGCACGGTACTGAATTGAAATTATCATTTTGTAGGTATTGTGCATGGTGCGGATGCGTAGCAGCGACTACATGCAATGAGCACCAGAGGTTCCACTGCTGGGACCTGACGACGAGGAGGATTTAGATCAAGACAAACAAGAAGAAATAGATCCAGAATCCAAACAAGAAGAAATGGCAGAAGAGCAGACGATATGGGAGAAGATAAAGGCTTCTTCCTCATCCGCTTTAAAGGGTCCAATAAAGAAGCAGACGATCAACATTCTGACTTATAAGATTGATCCTACATTGATCAACTTGGTCAAATCAAATGCATTCCATGGGCTAAAGAACGAGGATCTGGTGACTCATATAAGCCAATTCGTGGAGAATTGTGACATGATTAAAATTGACAAGTTCCCGCAGGAAACACTTTACTTGAAGTTATTTCCCAGCTCTCTGGCGGGAAATGCACGAGAATGGCTACATAATCTTGACGATGAATATGTGGAATCATGGAACCACATGGTTGAAGTGTTCTTTGAAAGATTCTTCCCGCCCGAGAAGACAAACGATCTGATTAGGAAAATTCACAATTTCAGTCAGAAGGCATGTGAAACCTACTCTGAGACCTGGGAGCGTTTCCAAATAATGCTGAGGAGGTACCCACACCATGGTTTGGATAAGGAAAATCAAGTGAAGATTTTCTATTTTTCTCTTTCTGAGTATGATAGAAGCAATCTGGATTCCGCAAGATCCGAATTTTTCTTGAACAACACTGGCACTAGGTGTTGGGAGATTCTGAAAAACATGGCAAAGAAGCAATCTTGGGGCGATAGGGATGCACCAGAACAAGTCAAAGCCGCAGGTGAATCCAGGGCCATTAAGGAGCTAAACGATAAATTAGACCTTCTAGCCAAGAAATTGCTTGCCAAAGAAGATACAGAGTCCAATGAGGAAGCCCAGGTCAAATTCATGCAGCAACATGGCTATAGAAATAATGACTATGCTTGGAGGAAGGATAGAAAATTCTCATGGAAAGACCCAAACAACTTCCTACAAGATCCAGATGCAAAGCCACAGTCAACGGCAGAAGATAAAATCACCGCTTTGCTTAGTCAAGTGGTGCAACAAAATCAGGAGATGATGAGCATGTTTAGTAAGCAGCTTCAGTCTCAGGGTGAGATCTTGACTAAATTTGGTCAAACATTGCAAAGCCATGGAGCACAGATGAGGGCACTATAGACGTCTGTGACCCAGATTTCCAATGAAGTGGCGGCCATGAAGCATGCCAATCAACAAAGACAGGCTGGGAATGCAGAGGTTGTTCAAGCACATCATCATGTAAAGTACATATCTGTGATTACTGAGGCAGAGCCCCTGTGGTGGAGGTCCAGTATAAAAGTAAAATGATTTTTGATACGGAGGCTACACCGAAAATACCATATCCTCATAGTCATTATGGATTACTAGGCGGATATTTTCTAGTCAGAAAAACCCTCCATGAGCCCAGCACGGTTGCGCCTGCACCTAGGCAAGAAGAGAAGGTGAAGGTCATGCGTCAAGTTGAAGTTGCAACCACTGAGAAAGATGAGCAGCCACAAGTTACATCAGTTGTAAATGAGGTGCCAAAGCCTATGCTAGAAGGTGACATTGAAGCAAGCTTAGGGGGGGAGGCCCCGTAAAGCCCATATGTGCCACCTCATAAGCGTTTAGATGAGGCAATTGTGTCTTTACCGGACAGCCTGAGGTCGAAAAAAGCGCATCGACATTACAAGAAGTTCTTGGAGATGTTCAGGAAACTCCATATCAATATTCCGTTAGTGCAAATGATAGAGCAGATTCCAGCATATGGGTGGTTTATCAAGGAAATCATCACCAAGAAGAGGCGGATCAAAGACACAGATGTTTGTCGGGTGAATGAGATGGTGAGCTCAATTATCCATGGGAGTTTACCACAGAAGAGGAAAGACCCAGGAGGCTTCTACATTCCATGTTCTATAGGCGGTCAACATTTTCCACAAGCACAGTGTGATTCAGGCGCCAACATTAATCTTATGCCACTGTCCACATTTCAAAAGCTTGGGTTGAAGAAAATAAAGAAATCAACGGCAACTATTGAATTGGCAGATGGGTCCATTATGAAGCCATACGATTTACTTGTCAAAGTAGATAAGTTTATCTTTCCGATGGATTTCATTGTCATGGACATGCCACAGCTTAAAGGTTGTGAGATGATATTAGGTAGGCCATTTCAAGCGACAGCCGATGTTGTTACTACCATTGGGAGAGATACTTTGACATTGGGGATTGGCCAGGATCGAGTTGAGTTCAAACTGCTGCATGACCCCCTGGGCACACTCTCCAAAGTTCCAGATGCATGAGGAGTGGTGCGTCTCCACTAGTGGTACTAACACACTACTCAATTGAATAGATGCGCCCCACGAGGTCGGAATGCACGGTGGATGGGGGATTGCTTTCAAAATTTATAAACCTAAACTAGCTACCTACGTCTACTAAAACACTACACCCGCAAGCGCACGGGGTCGTGTCGTAGTATAGGAAGGTGGCAAGTATAGGGTCAATCCACAGGGAAAAGAAGGGGCACTAGAGCTAGGTTAGTTTATCTAGGTTCCTACTGCGGAGACTAGGCTTAAGGGTTTAAATGTTTATTTGATTGTTAACTAAGGATGAACAAGCAAGCAATTAAAGGCGAGAACAAAATCTACGTTAACCCTAGACTAGATTAAGACTAAGCAGGAAAGAAAGGACTAAGCTAGGTATGAAAAGACAAATTATGCTAAGGCAAGCAAGAGAAAAGCAAAAGAGCAATTAAAGAACTAAACTAGCATAAATAAGGCAAGATTAAGGCAAGAAGCTAACTAAGCAAGAAAAGAACTAACTAAGCAAAGTAAGCACAGAACTAGGGTTTTAAGCAGTAAAGAGATGTGTGGGCTGTTTAGGGGTATGAACCTATCACTTAAGGGGGTGACGTGAACATTACGATTCCATTTAGATTATCCAAACCAAACAACAAGTTAGAGTCTAATGAATTAACCTAAGCTACTAACTGGCCATGGATATGCTAGGTTGTGTATAGGGGAACTAGTCCCTAACATCCCCTACCACCCTTACGAGGCTCAATTGGGTTAGGGATTAGGTTCAATTCAATTAGAGTCTAATCAAGTCTAGGTTTTTAGATTAGGCATTCCTAGGGCAATTAGGGGCCGAGGGTAGTAATGGGGAGGTGAAATTAGGGCTTTGGACCCCAATTCCCCCACATTCTAGCCTTGAGAAGGATCCATGCTAATTGCACTAGAATTATCTAATCTAGCTACTTAGATCTCTCACTTAGGTTTAGGGAGATTGATTAGGATGTAGGAAGATGGGAGGCAACCTAGGGATCCAAGAATTGGACCTAATTCACACATACAAGCAATTTGCCTAAATTCCTAGGTGATTTCACACACAAACCAACAAGCAATTCATGGAGAATGAGATGCAAATAGAATATAATCATTTACAAATGGAATTACAACGTTTACATGTCATTTTCCATCAACATGGTATCAAAGTAACATAATTTCCCCCAAACAGCCCACCCAAGGGGACTAGCTACTCATAGAAATGGAAAATACAAAAAGAAAGGAGAAAGAGGTAGAAGTAGCCATGGAGCTCAGTGTAGATGAAGGACTCCTCCTCTCCAACAGCTACAAGGTCGTCCTACTCCTTCTTCTTGGATGGAATGGTGTAAAATGGTGGTGGGAAGTGGATGGAAGGCTTAGATATGGGGGGTTATGTGGTGGAAATGGTGAAATGGAGTGGATTTGAGGTGGAGGTGAAGTGGAATGGAGTGGGTGGCGATTTGGGGAGCTAGGAAGAGGTAGAATGTAGCTATCCTAGTGCCCCAACCGCCACCTATATATATATAGGTGTGGGGGAAGCACTAGGTCAAGTTAGGGGCAAAATGGGGAAAGCAGTGAAAAAGTGGCTGGATTCTGTGAGTGGCACGGCCGTGGTGGGGTACCACGGCCATGGTGGGCAGGGTAGGTCACGGCCGTGGTGTAGGGGCACGGTCGTGGGAATTAAATTGCACAGTTACAAGGTTTTTGTCAAAATGGCCACGACCATGGTGGGGTACCACGGCCGTGGTGGCTGTGGTGTGCCACAGCCGTGGTGGTTGGCACGGCCGTGGTGGGCCTGGTTGATGTGGTCGTGGTACTGCTGCACGACCGTTTTGCTCTGCTGCGCCACAACCGTTTTGTGGTGCACGGCCGTTTTTTCTGTCACTGGCACGGCCGTTTTGTTCCACCACGGCCGTGCTGCCTTCTGCTTGATTTGGAAGTTGAACCTGTCGATTTCTAAGTGACCTAGCACGGACGTTTTGTTGTACCACGGCTGTGTTGAGTCCTGGGGCAGCACTTTGACTTGGATCTTTGGATTTTCTTGGACATCTTTAATTCAAATGATCTTTGGCCACTAAGGGTAGGTTGAGGGAGCCTTGGACTTCACTTTGGGCCTCTCCAAGGGTAGAGGAACCCTAGGATCACTCCTTCTCTCTCTCTTCCATCAAGTGTGGTCCAAATGCCTGAAAAACACGCAAATGATGTCCATAAGTGCATTTTATACAAATAAGCATATTAGGGGGAATGACATGCAATCTAACAAGTATAGATGTGATTGAAGAGCAAAATAACACAAGATAAAGCCCTAAAATAGGGCTGCACCACCACCCCAAACTTGAAACATACTTGTCCTCAAGTATGCTCCAACTCAATCTCTCTACAAACTTTCACAAAAAGGAATGACAAATGCAATATACAAGACGATTGTTGCTGAATGGGATCAATGATGACTAAGTGCATGCATTTCATCTCTCTCCTCTCCTGCTTTCACAAACCAATCATGAAAAAAGCACAAAGCATATGAACTTGAAATATAGCGCATAGAATACACAAGTTATCAATACTTCTTCCATAAAGTTCTCGGTAAACCGTTTCATGATGGTGTTAATCAAGAATGACTAGGAGTGTTGTTTCACATTCATGCATTCAATCTTATATTTCAAATCATACCAAATGACCCACATGGCTGCGAAAAAGGGCAAAGTGAGCTAAGTTTGATGTTTCCTAGCTCAAAGGGTATGAAAGTGGAAGAAAGGGTTGCGGTAAGATTTTTGGAGTGTTTTTACACACTCATCTTTTCTTTATTTGAATGCTCTTAAACAGGAGCATCCTTTTATTTTATTTTGCTTTTCTTTTTCTTTTCTTTTCTTTTTCTTGCCCTTGGTGTAGATAGGGCATATGGTGGATAGAGTGAAGTGGGGAGATAAAGATATGGCCACCCCAAACTTTTGGAGGTGGCCAAGGCTGATTATGTGCACTAGGGCATCTTTTTATGAGGCGGAGGGGTATGAAGATGATGGAAGAAGAATCGGGTCAAAGAGGGGTCATTGGTATGATTTTTCACATAAGACATCATGCATGAGAATTAATCCAACACTTCATCCAAGATATCACACCACACGAATGAACAAAATGAAATTGATATATCAAACAAGTAATTCCACAAACACTAAGCGTTCAAAGCTTGCTCAATTTCACAATTCAACCAATTCAATCACAATCCTAAGAGAGGTGATGCACATGTAAAAAGTCAAGAATTGATACCATTTAGCAACAAACAATGTTAACTCACTTGCATTTGTCAAAGATCATCATTTTTACTCAAAACAGTAGAGATTGGGTCAAAACATACTTTTAGGCAAGAAATCTCAAATTTGGGCAAAATTGGCCAAAACAGTGCCAAGTTGCCTTCAATCACATCTAAACTCTATAGTATTGAACTTAAAGCAGTAAACAAGCAAATACTAGCTATAACATGCAAGAATTACCAAAAATCTACATGATATGCAATGCATGGAAAAAAGAGATTTTTTTTTGAAAATTACGCAAAAATGACAAGAAAGTAAACGACATGGCATGCAGGTATGCAAAGCAGTAAAGATGACTAAGGTAGATAGCAAAAGCAAGAAAACAAAAGTGGATGTGGCAGGTGAAATGCAAAGTGAAACTAGGGCATACCTGCCCTACCACCCCAAACTTTTGAATCATGTTGTCCTCAGCATGATCCTAGAGTTTAGGATGATAGGGTAGACGATCATGGCTCTCTCAAGGCTCTGGCGGTGTTCCTCTCTGTGGTGGAGGATATGCGTAGTAGCTGCCCCACTAATTTTCCTTGAGTGGCTGAAATTGGTCTCATGTACGGCCGTTCTGCGTAGCACGGCCGTGGTGGCTTCAGGTTGCACGGTCGTTCTTCCTTGCACGGCCGTGGTGCAGTCCTTTGGCAGTTTTTCTCAATTTTTCTTCTGAATCCAGGAACTTGGTGTGTTTTTCATGCAAATGACCACAATCGTATTGATGTGCCACGGCCGTGGTGGTCCCTGTAGCTGCTACTCTCAAAATGAGGAACATCAAAGACTCAAAAACATAACCCAAAGTGATTTTTCTTTGAATCCTTCTCTCAATTGTACTCAAATTTCCTTCATTTCACCCTGTTACCACCTGCACATCTCAAAACTAGACAAAAATTATTAAACACAAGTGTGTGTGTGTGTGTGTTTTCTTGGAAAGTGTAAAAACAAAGCAATTGTATGAAAAAATGAAGGTTGGGTCAAAATTTCCCAAACCTATGTGGGTTGCCTCCCACAAGCGCTAAGTTTCATGCCTTCAGCCAGGCTTGTTGTTCTTTCACCATCAACCATGGTCCAAAAAACAAAATGTTTTCACTCCCATCATAAGCAATCCTCTCAAATGCTTTCCTTGATTGATCTTCCTCCCAAGGGTCATGCGAGCTTCGTAAGTCTTTTTCAGCAATTCTCTCTCGTTGGGGATCATCATCATAGATCTTAATCAGCCTTAAGACCCTTAGAAATATCATGCCATAGGTTTTCTCACTCTTGAGGAATGGGTCTTCATAGGAACCAAAGAGAGGGGTCCCAATCATATCCATTTGCTCATGGGAAGTAGGGGGAGCATGTGATAGTTGTGGTGGTGGCATCGGTGTTGATGGTCGTTGGACTTTAGGTGGAGGAGGGCATTGAGGTTGGAAGGTGAATTGGTAGGAGGGTTGTGGCAATGGAGGTGGTGGTAGTGTGTAAGGCTTAGGATAGCCTTGGAGGTAGGGTAGTGGAGGAGGGAATTGAGGTTGGAAATTGAAGTGGTGGGAAGGTTGTGACAATGGAGGTGGTGGAGGTGTGTAAGGCTTAGGATAGCCTTGGAGGTAGGGTGGTGGAGGAAATGGATGGGTTTGCGCATTTTGGCCTTCCATCTTGTCTTCTTCGAGTGGCTTGTCACATGCACAAGGCACAACCAAACAAAAGAAAGCAAGTTAGCAAACCAATATACACAAAGAAATGCAAAGAAAAATGAATAAAGAATAGCAATGATGAGGGCAGTAGGAAAAGTCAAAGCAAAACTAACTAGCTAGGCCGAGCGCCTCTATCCCCGGCAACAGCGCCAGAAAGCTTGGTGTGTCTCCTCTAGTGGTGCTAACACACTACTCAATTGAATAGATGCACCCCACGAGGTCGGAATGCACGGTGGATGGGGGATTGCTTTCAAAATTTATAAACCTAAACTAGCTACCTACGTCTACTAAAACACTACACCCGTAAGCGCACGGGGTCGTGTCGTAGTATAGGAAGGTGGCAAGTATAGGGTTGATCCACAGGGAAAAGAAGGGGCACTAGAGCTAGGTTAGTTTAGCTAGGTTCCTACTGCGGAGACTAGGGTTAAGGGTTTAACGGTTGATTTGATTGTTAACTAAGGATGAACAAGCAAGCAATTAAAGGCGAGAACAAAATCTACGTTAACCCTAGACTAGATTAAGACTAAGCAGGAAAGAAAGGACTAAGCTAGGTATGAAAAGATAAATTATGCTAAGGCAAGCAAGAGAAAATCAAAAGAGCAATTAAAGAACTAAACTAGCATAAATAAGGCAAGAGCAAGGCAAGAAGCTAACTAAGCAAGAAAAGAACTAACTAAGCAAAGCAAGCACAGAACTAGGGTTTTAAGCAGTAAAGAGATGTGTGGGCTGTTTAGGGGTATGAACCTATCACTTAAGTTGGGGGTGACATGTGAACATTATGATTCCATTTAGATTATCCAAACCAAACAACAAGTTAGAGTCTAATGAATTAACCTAAGCTACTAACTGGCCATGGATATGCTAGGTTGTGTATAGGGGGACTAGTCCCTAACACCCCCTACCACCCTTACGAGGCTCAATTGCGTTAGGGATTAGGTTCAATTCAATTAGAGTCTAATCAAGTCTAGGTTTCTAGATTAGGCATTCCTAGGGCAATTAGGGGTCGAGGGTAGTAATGGGGAGGTGAAATTAGGGCTTTGGACCCTAATTCCCCCACATTCTAGCCTTGAGAAGGCTCCATGCTAATTGCACTAGAATTATCTAATCTAGCTACTTAGATCTCTCAATTAGGTTTAGGGAGATTGATTAGGATGTAGGAAGATGGGAGGCAACCTAGGGATCCAAGAATTGGACCTAGGGGCGAATCCCAAAATTCACACATACAAGCAATTTGCCTAAATTCCTAGGTGATTTCACACACAAACCAACAAGCAATTCATGGAGAATGAGATTCAAATAGAATATAATCATTAACAAATGGAATTACAACGTTTACATGTCATTTTCCCCCAACATGGTATCAAAGTAACATAATTTCCCCCAAACAGCCCACCCAAGGGGACTAGCTACTCATAGAAAAGGAAAATACAAAAAGAAAGGAGAATGAGGTAGAAGTAGCCATGGAGCTCGGTGTAGATGAAGGACTCCTCCTCTCCAGCAACTGCAAGATCGTCCTCCTCTTTCTTCTTGGATGGAATGGTATAAAATGGTAGTGGGAAGTGGATGGAAGGCTTAGATATGGGGGGTTATGTGGTGGAAATGGTGAAATGGAGTGGATTTGAGGTGGAGGTGAAGTGGAACGGAGTGGGTGGCGATTTGGGGAGCTAGGAAGAGGTAGAAATTAGCTAGCCTCGTGCCCCAGCCACCACCTAGGTATATATAGGTGTGGGGGAAGCACTAGGTCAAGTTAGGGGTAAAATGGGGAAAGCAGTGAAAAAGTGGCTGGATTCTGTGAGTGGCACGACCGTGGTGGGATACCACGACCGTGGTGGGCAGGGTAGGCCACAGCCATGGTGTAGGGGCACGGTCGTGGGAATTAAATTGCACAGTTACAGGGTTTTTGTCAAAACGGCCACGGCCGTGGTGGGGTACCACGGCCGTGGTGGCTGTGGTGTGCCACGGTCGTGGTGGGCCTGGTTGATGTGGTCGTGGTACTGCTACACGGCCATTTTGCTCTGCTGCACCACGGCCGTTTTGTGGTGCACGACCGTTTTGTCTGTCACTGGCACGATCGTTTTGTTCCACCACGGCCGTGCTGCCTTCTGCTTGATTTGGAAGTTGAACCTGTCGATTTCTAAGTGACCTAGCACGGCCGTTTTGTTGTACCACGGCCGTGCTGAGTCCTGGGGCAGCACTTTGACTTGGATCTTTGGATTTTCTTGGACATCTTTGCTTCAAATGATCTTTGGCCACTAAGGGTAGGTTGAGGGAGCCTTGGACTTCACTTTGGGCCTCTCCAAGGGTAGAGGAACCCTAGGATCACTCCTTCTCTCTCCCTTCCATCAAGTGTGGTCCAAATGCCTGAAAAACACGCAAATGATGTCCATAAGTGCATTTTATACAAATAAGCATATTAGGGGGAATGACATGCAATCTAACAGGTATAGATGTGATTGAAGAGCAATAACACAAGATAAAGCCCTAAAATAGGGCTGCATCAAGGAGCTTAATGTCGTCTAGCCTAAGACGTTAAATAAGGGCACTTGTTGGGAGGCAACCCAGCCATCGGTAGCTTAGTTAGTTTCTTTCGCATTTGTACTTTGGTTTGACTTACTTTTGTTTTAGTGTAAAAAAGATACCTTGATCGTTTGCTCAATGTGTAGGACTGAGGCAGAGTCGATACCATCGACCCTTGTGTCGATGGTATCGAGATGGGTACAGGTTGGCGGCTGCAGATATAGCTCTGCGTCGATACTATCGACGGCCTCATCGATGGTATCAACACACCAATAGGTTGATCGCAAAGTTGAGGTCAATAGTATCGACATGGGTGTCGATAGTATCGACATGGATGTCGATACTCGCGAGATCTCTGGAGATTTTCAGACAAAATTGTCTCAGTGAATTCGATACCATCGACGGGCCTGTCGATGGTATCGACCCAGTTACAGGCAGAAAGTGGCGGTTGGGCCTCGCGAGGGTGTTGCCCTAACCAGAAGTCGATACTATCGACTTGCATCGATACTATCGACGCGACACATCACCGATCCGCGAGAGGAGATCAACGGCGATCGCTGCATCGAGAGAGTCGATCAGTGGGATGGGTCGATACCATCGACACCTGTCGATAGTATCAACACATCATCGATCCGGGGCCCCACATCAAGCCATCGATGACCGTCGATACCAGCGGTGGACGGATTGTGCTATAGGAGTCGATACCATCGACTCGCGTCGATGGTATCGACGGGCATACAGCAGCGCCGGCCACGGTTATATAAGGGATGGATTGTCGTCATATGACATCACAACTTCAGAGCAATCCTTCTCTACTTGTGTCGTGCGTCTTTGTGAGGAATTGGAGCCCAGCTACAAGCATCCACGGCGCGCGTTCTTCACCGAGCCTTCATCAAGTAGAGATAACCTTCTCCGACCTTCTCCGAGCTCCATCTTCTAATCCTTCTTCTTGTTCGAAAATGGCGCATGTTAACGGCGTGTCCTCTTCACGCACGAATCCAATGGAGATTCCCGAGTTCATTCCTCCACCAACTGCTTCTATTCCGTGTCCGCTGATCGTTCATCCTTCTGCGGAGGTTCGGAAGGTCTACGAGGAAATCATGAAAAGAAAGATTGAGCCGACCCGCTATGTCGACCGCGACATGATCAGCAATCTGGGGTTCGACGCTAATCTCACCTACGTCTTGAAAGGGCAGGCGAGACACACGGGTAGGACGCCCGATGAGATGGAATTCCACGCCGATGGCCAACTGTTCTTCGGTGAATGGCTGACATACAAGGAGCTAGTAGCAGAATTCATGGCGTCGCTGGACATATGTGTCGTGCCAAACGACATCATTGCCACGGATCGGGAATGGATTAAGGGCTGTGTTTCTTTCCGGTTGTATAACAATGACTACACTCTTACTCTCAGGCAGTTCAACTCCATTTACAACTGGAACCATGGGCGAACTGAGTACCGGAGGCCAGACAACCGGACTGACTATGATGCTATCTTCTCCGAGCTAGTGATTGTGCCTCCGGGCTAATCTGTGAGCTACCACAACGCGGCGGTGGCAGATTTTAAGCATCCGTTCATGTGGATTCTTCACCGCATGCTCTACACCACATTGTTTGCCCGTGGTGATCTGTCTCTCAGCAAGTTCCAGGAGACGGACTTGTTTTTCTTGTACAAGTTACTGAAGCGGGAAGAGTGTAATTGGGGAGTGTTTTTCTTGCAGCGCATGTTGGCTGTAAAGAGGAGTACGCGGAAGGCTCCAATTCACTTTGGAGGGCTCATCACACCGCTGGCCTACTATCTTGGGTTTAATTTCTCCCAGCTTACTCCTCTCTCCAACAGGAGCAAGGCAAACCTGCAACATCTGCATCGCTCTAACCTCATCCTTCTTCGTGATGGCTTAGCATATGCACACTGCCACATTAATCACGCTTATCAGGAGTGTGCGCTTCCCAACCCCGTCTTCCATATTGAGGGTGCCCAACATTTTTGATGGCCTATCATAGCCATTGATGACTCTGATGAAGACGACGGCACCGACGACAACGACAACAACGGTGATGAGGCTGAAGAGGAAGAGGAGGCCTTCACTCCTCTTTGCGCACGAGTGGCACCTAGGAAGCGTCCCCGCATGCATCCGGGTGCATCTTCTTCTTACCAGCCTCCGCCACCGTAGCCACCACAGCCCTCGCAACAAAGCGGGGATGTCTACTCCATGCAAGGGATGTATGTAATGCTGTAGGATATTCATCAAACGCAGCAGCACCACACAGCAGCATATATCAGTATTCAGGAGACGACGAACCAGTTGCTTGACAACCAGAGGGCTATCTTTGAAAATGAGTGCCTCCTCCTCGACAACCAACAACACATCCACGACAGGTTGCATAGGATGGAGATGCAGCAGCAACCCTTCTATGATCATTACTAGAGCTAGAATTACTTTAGGGGGTATCCGCAACCTCCTCCCATGCCCCAGTATGATCCGAGCTTTCAGGGGCAGTACCCATCCTGGGACCCCACGGCCCCGCAGTACCCGCCTCCTCCGGAAGAATGATTGGTATCACTGTTCCACCTTTTAAGGTTGTTTTTGACATGAGGCCATAGTCGAATTCAAGCTTAGGGGGGGAGTTGGAACAACTTTATCCTTTAGTTTTCTCAGTTTTTAGTTTTTATTGTTTTGTCTTTTGTCATTTAGTTCTTGCAATTTTTAGTTTGTTTGTAGGATTCACACTCTATCTAGTGTACTCGTGGATGTCTTAAGTCATGTGTCATTTGGTTGCTTGTACATGGGAATCAAGGGGAAATTTAAAAAAAAATAGCTTGCGTTGTTCAACTTTGAGCACATTACTTAAGAAAATGATTGGGTTTGTCAACTCTAAAATAGGAAATCACAACTATACTTTCCTATGATTCATGAAAAGTGGACATAATTGGTTGTTTGAGCCTAAACTGACCAAATTATAATGAGACTTTAATTTGAAGTACGAGAGAGAAACCTCTTAATTATCACACAAGTCAATAAGGAGGGACACATAATAATTTCCAAAGGTTCAGTCAATTAGTCTTGTGATCTATCCACCCCATTGTTTTTCATACTCCACCATAAGAAATGGAAGTACTTTACGGTTTTACTCTCTTTGATTGCATTCCATGTAGATAGGTCTTGCATTGCGACTATTTTCACATGTTTTGCATGAAAATAAAAATTAGAGTAGTTATACATGCACATTATCTTTAGGTGTGTGTCATGTAGCTGCATTCACATTTTTTATGCATACAGTACATCATGTATCTTTTTTTTTCTAAAACAGTAAAAGTGATTAACTTGTTCCATACCTTTTGAATGCTTCAAATGTTTAAGTTATGCAGAAAGAAGTGAGCCCGACAAATAATTCATTGTCATGCATGGATACAAGGGCCTAAATTTTTTTGTTTGAAGTAAAATAAAAGAAAAAAAGAAAAAATTTGGAAATTAAAAAAATAAAGAAAAAGAAAAGAATGAGAGGGAGAAAGGAATATAGTCTCACCTGCATTGTAAGAAGAATAAGTACATGATGTAGCTCCTTTAGATATTCCATCTCATTTTGAGACGAGATGTTAGTGCATGCATCATTCCACCCAAATGTAGGCATTAGGGCATTTTCATTTGCATATGCATCATTTAGGGCATGTTTTACTTTATGCATGTTGAAACCGTATATTGCTTCCATTTCTTCCATGAGCCACCCATTCCATCCACCCGTTGCTCAAATTGGTAGGCCACCGCGATTTTCTCCTCACTTGTGAATATCAGGAGAGTTGCTTCCATGTAGATGGTAGTTAGGGCGAGCAACGTAGAATAGGAGATCACAAGATGCACCGAGTCTGAACCGGCGAATTTTATTATGTTAACTGCCTTATATGATAGTGTTCATCAATTTTGAGGTAGATATCTTTTATGGATGATTACTGTCGCCTTTAGGGTAATTATCATTCACTGGTTAGTAAGGGCCAGAATGTGAATGTCCGGTGGGGATCATATTGTAACATCCTTATCTGGGTTATGAGCTAACCCTAGGTGTTTTGCTTAATTATGTAATTAAGATACTTGTGATTATCTTTTGGTATGTAATTAAAGCTCCTGAGGAACATATGTTTACATTTTTGTCCTTTTTAAACAATGTTGTAGTATTGTTTTGTAATACAGGGACCTATGTGCAATTTACCCAATTAGAAGGGTTAACTTGCAATTTACACATGATAATATGTTCCTTTGGTGTTGAGACACCATAAGATTAAATATGATGAAATATGATGGATTCCCCAAGCTTAGGCACTGAGATGCAGCTTGTGGAGCAATCCTTGTGCTTTAAACCCTAGTTTTGGTGTAAAGTGTAATTTACCCAAAATGTGGGGTGCAACTTGTAAAATACACCTTCTAGAATATCTTTTATAACTCTCGGCATCATTTAGAGTAAAAATTATAAAAAGGGGACTTCAAATGAATAATCAAATAAGGAACACCTTTGTAATTAAATCACCAAGTTGTAAGTATAATGACCCTTTTATGTATGTGCACCTTAGTGATAAGTTGACCTTCTTTGCCTTTAGTTCTTGGTCTTAGAAGGAGTTTTGCTTTATAAATAAGGAGAAGGGACGTGAAAAGAAGAAAGGAGGGACCTAGATGAGAATAAGAGAAATAGTTATCATTATCATGGAAATACCCCTAAGGTATATAGTCATCTATCCTTTACAACTAAACGATCGTTTCTTCACTTCTATCACTTATCCCCTTGCTTGGACCGAATAAGGCAGAGCTCTGGAGCAGAAGAGAATGGCTAAGGAGAAGCTAGGTAAGCTTGGGTCATCTTCTTGCTCGAATTCATGGAGGAAATTGAATTACAAGGTTGGTTTCATGGTTTTCTCACTTAGCTTTCTCTTTCTAGCCGACTTTTCCCAACCTTTCGTTGGAGAAACTGTTGGGTTTTGGAGGAGGCAGAGAAGCAGTGGAAACAAAATTTTCTCCCCAAACCCGGAACAAAAGGAATCGCGTCGACATCTATATGATAGGAAATAAGGTTTGTGAATCATACCTTGTCCCGAGGCTTGCTCGACGACAGTGCCACGCGCCTTGCGCGGTCTTCACCTCCGGTCTTGGACGGTGTCTGAGCAGCTCCTGGTCGCACCGGGACTGAAGACTCCTCCTCCTACCGGACTGTCGGATGACAGTTGTCCTCCTGAGCGGCAGTGTCCTCCCGCCTCTGAAGTAGTCCACACGGACCACCCGGAACTCCACTCTCCTTGTCCCACAAGGAAGTGGAAGGAGTCGCACCCTCCTGTTGACGTACTAGTCGTCAACACACTCTCCTACTGTCGACTGCAACTGCAGTTGTCCTTCCCTTGCTGCACCTCCCTTTGCGGGAAGCACTTGCTCGGGCTCTCTCTCGGTTACCAAAACCAGAGAGAACGACAACTTTGCAGAGCAATCAACTTGCACTGAGTTGTGTTCTGAGAAGCCCCCAATACCCCTATATATATAGGCGAGTCATGGGATAGGGTTCTCTGTGCCCGACAATACGGGACTAAAGCAGGAGTAGAAGGGTTCGGAATTTTCCACAAAAAGCAACCATCTCGCAACCTGAACCGATCGGTTCACAAGTGAACCGGTCGGTTGGGGACCTGAACCGATCGATTCACCATTGAACTGATCGTTTGGGACCCTTGAACCGATCGGTTCACTCATGAACCGGTCGGTTGGGGTTCCAGGTTGGTTCCCGATTGACTTTCCTTGTTTCTTTCCCAATTGGTATCGAATACCAATATTATTCCTAATCGAATTGGGCAATTGAAACGAAAGGAAAATTCTCACCAATCCTACTTTCCCAAGTTGCTCGATTGCACCAGTTGAACCGATCGGTTCAACACTTGAACCGGTCGTTTCACTCTGTGCATGAGCCGATCGGTTCAACAATTGAGCCGACCGGTTCAGCAACCTCAGCCGACCGGTTCATCACATGAACCGATCGGTTGGGAGTGCAGATTGTGCAGAATCAGTCAAATGCGATTTCAATCAATCTGATACTCCAATCAATGCGTCCAACACCTTGAACCATATGATATTGAGCCATCGATCGAGTGTTTAATTGAACTACTAAACTCCTTTTAGTAATCAATCTAAACATTGCTTGTGGACAAAACTCCTCTTCCAGGTTGTATCCTATGTGTGTGACCCTGCAGGTCCATTTCACGTTGGCAGTGAAAGTCCATAGCACTTATGACTTCACAAGCAAAGAGCGGTGCCTAGTCACACATCATTGCTACCCAAGTGAAAGTAGAAAGTTGGAGAACAACTTTCATCCTACAATCTTTGAATGGTGTTACAGTGAATGTATAATTCCTTTGTCCCTGATATCCAGAATGAACTCGAGGCATGGAACAGTCATCCTGTCAATGTTCATTCATTTCCTTGATCTCAGAGTAGACCGAGTGAGATGTGTATGACATCAATATCACATATTGATTCACACGTGCATGCACATGCCTTTCTCAATCCTACTCATCAAGTGGCCAAGGATATCAAACTCCCTCAGGATGGACAAATCCCATATCTATCACTCACCCCTCAAAAGCCCCATGTGTCAAAGCCACCCAATCATCACCTTTATAACAACCCATGTTTCAGGATTGTGTTTGATGATGTCAAAGTGTACCCAACGACACGTGTTGAGTGCAGTGATTTTAGGTCTAAGAATCACACTCACCACCATCACTGTGAGAGCTGACTGTGACTACCAAGTCATGGTTCCATGTGTCACTCTCACGGTGGGTCTGTCCGGTACCTTGTTCTCTAACAAGTACCTATGTGTTTGGTTTGATATCACTATATCATGACTAATGAGATTCTGTCATCAACCAACACACAATCTAGTCTTTAGTGTTATTGATGTCTATGGTTATTTCCACAATAACAACCGACTAGGGACTAAACAAGAATGTATACTCTTAACATACATATGATCTCATCGTTTAGGTCATGAACCTAAAAGCATATGTCATTGAGTAATACAATCTTTAGACATCTATCATGTTACACCATCATCTCAGAAACAGTTTAAACATATAGATTGGAAATTGCCTTTATTATTATTCAAATCAATTACAAAGTATCCCATTACAATCATCATATGACTTGCTCTATGGGCATACATACCAACAGACTCCCACTTGCACTTAGAGCCAGTCACCAAGGAAACGCAGTCCTTGTGACCTAGCATGACCATCATGCTTCTGCTGAGAAAGGGCCTTAGTCAGTGGATCAGCTATGTTGTCTTCAGTTGGTACTTTGCAAATCTTCACATCTCCTCGCTGTACGATCTCTCGTATGAGATGGAAGCGTCGCAGTATGTGCTTGGACCGCTGATGTGATCTGGGCTCCTTAGCTTGTGCAATAGCTCCATTATTGTCACAATAAAGCTCAATTGCATCACAGCTACTGGGAACTACACCAAGTTCAGAAATGAACTTCCTGATCCACACAACCTCCTTTGCTGCATGCGAAGCAGCAATATACTCGGCCTCTGTAGTAGAATCGGCAACTGTTTCTTGCTTGGAACTCTTCCAGCTCACAGCTCCATTATTAAGGCAAAACACAAATCCTGACTGCGATCTGTAATCATCTTTGTCGGTTTGGAAGCTTGCATCGGTGTAACCCTTTACAACCAGCTCTTCCTCGCCGCCGTACACAAGAAACTGATCCTTAGTCCTTCGCAAGTACTTGAGGATGTTCTTCACGGCTGTCCAGTGAGCATCCCTAGGATCTGACTGGTACCTGCTCGTCATGCTGAGAGCATACGAGACATTTGGGCATGTGCACAACATAGCGTACATGATGGATCCGATGGCTGATGCATATGGGATCCCATTCATACGCTCCCTCTCTTCACAAGATTGGGGACATTGAGCTCTAGAGACAGTAACTCCATGTAGCATAGGGACGTTTCCTCTCTTTGAGTTCTCCATGCTGAACCGCTTCAGCACCTTGTCAATGTACGTGCTCTGACTTAGTCCGAGAAGCCTTCTAGATCTATCTCTATAGATCTTAATTCCTAGAATATAGGATGCTTCTCCTAAGTCCTTCATTGAGAAAGTTTTCCCAAGCCAAGTCTTTACCTTCTCTAAGGCTAAGACATCATTCCCCATCAAAAGTATGTCATCCACATACAATATGAGGAATGTGGTCGAGCTCCCACTAACCTTCTTGTACACACAAGGTTCATCTTCATTTTGAATAAGGCCAAACACTTTGACTTCCTCATCAAATCGAAGATTCCAACTCCGAGATGCTTGCTTCAATCCATAGATTGACCTTTGCAGTTTACAGACTTTATTGGCATTCTTTGGATCTACAAAACCTTCAGGCTGTGTCATATACACATCCTCATGAATATTCCCATTAAGGAATGCGGTTTTAACATCCATCTGCCAAATCTCATAGTCATAGTAAGCTGCAATAGCAAGCATGATCCTGATGGACTTAATCATGGCAACTGGAGAAAGGGTTTCGTCATAATCAACACCTTGAATTTGTCGAAAACCCTTTGCAACCAATCTGCCTTTATAAGTTTGCACATTGCCATCCATGTCGGTCTTTTTCTTGAAGACCCACTTGCACCCTATGGGTTTTACCCCTTCGGGTGGTTCCACCAAAGTCCATACTTTGTTGGAGTACATGGATTCCATCTCGGATCTCATGGCTTCAAGCCATTTCTCAGAATCTGGTCCCTCCATAGCCTCTACGTAGGTAGTTGGATCATCATCTATGATCAACTCTCCACCTTCTTGAGTTACAAGGTATCCAAACCTCTCAGGTTCAAGGCGAGTCCTACTAGATCTACGAGGTCCTTGTGTTACTTGAGGAGACTGAGATTCCACAACACCTTGTGAATCTCCATTTTCCTCTTGTACATCTACCGGCTCAATGTTTTCTTGTTGGGCTTGAACCTCTTCAAGCTCTACTTTCCTCCCACTGCTTCCTTTGGAAATAAATTCCTTTTCTAGGAACACAGTTGTCCTGGCAACAAACACTTTGTTGTCAGTAGGGTGGTATAAGTAATATCCCCTCGTTTCCTTGGGGTATCCAACAAAATAACATTTATCGGATTTGGGTCCAAGCTTATCAGGAAACATTTTCTTGACGTAAGCTTCACAACCCCAAATCTTCAGAAAAGACAAATCGGGACGCTTCCCGTACCATATCTCATATGGTGTCTTTTGAACCGACTTAGATGGTACACGGTTAAGCATAAACGCGGCGGTTTCAAGAGCATGACCCCAGAAAGAAATTGGAAGATCAGCAAAACTCATCATTGATCGCACCATATCTAACAATGTGCGATTCCTTCTTTCAGACACACCATTATGCTGTGGTGTTCCTGGCAGAGTCCATTGTGATACAATACCACGGGCTCGCAGAAGGTCCTCAAACTCCTGGCTCAAGTATTCTCCACCTCGATCGGAACGAAGTGCCTTAATACTCTTACCAAGCTGGTTCTGTACTTCATTCATGAAATCCTTGAACCTTTCAAGGGTTTCTGACTTATGTTTCATCAGGTACACATAGCCATACCTACTGAAATCATCAGTGAAGGTAATGAAGTACTGACACCCATTTCTGGCATTAGTTCTAAAAGGCCCACATACATCAGTATGTATGAGTCCTAATAGATCACTAGCTCTCTCACCTTTACCTGAAAAGGGAGTCTTGGTCATCTTGCCCAACAAACAAGATTCACATGTCTCTATTGATTCATAATCAAAAGAGTCTAGATAACCATCTTTATGGAGTCTAGAAATGCGTTTCTCATTTATGTGCCCTAGACGACAATGCCAGAGATATGTTTTGTTTGAGTCATTGAGTTTTTGCTTTTTGGTGTTTACGTTGTATACACTTGTCTCCAAGTCCATCAAGTATAGACCATAAGACATAGGGGCACTGCCATAAAAGATCCCATCTTTAGAAATGGAACACTTTCCATTCTTAATAAGAAATTCAAATCCATCTTTGTCCAAACAAGAGACGGAAATGATATTCCTATTTATGGCAGGTACATAATAGCAGTTCTTCAACTCTATTATTAGCCCACTAGGTAGAGTTAACTCATAGGTTCCTACGGCACTGGCGGCAACTCTTGCCCCATTAGCAACACGTAGTTCAACCTCGCCTTTCCCCAAAGGCCTACTTCTCTTAAGATCCTTCATATTTGAACAAATGTGAGATCCGCATCCGGTATCAAGTACCCATGACGAAGAAGTAGTGAAGTTAATCTCTATCACGTATACACCAGAAGTAGAGATCTCTATCTCTGACTTCTTCTTCCATTGTTCCTTCCATCCTCTCCATGTAGAAGAAATTGGTTTGGCGAGAGAACACTTCTCTCCCTTACCTACCTTCTTCTTCACCAATGCATTAAGCGTACATAGAGTGGATTCTAAGGCTCCTGGTATATCTGGATTGTGCAGAACACTTCTCACAGTCCTCAACCAGTTATGGAATTCATTCTCAATTAATTTGCCCATTTTAAAAGATGATTCTTTTGCCATTCTGCAAGAGAAAATTTGCATTTGTCAAAACCTTTTTGATTTGATTTGAATAAAATTTGACAATAGTTAATAAGGCCTTTAATTAATTACCGCTCCCACTATTTTGACTCAAATTGATAGCCCTCACCATCAATTCGGAAGATTGCAGGGTACAATCTTCTAGTGGGTCAAGATCCTGAAATCCTCTGAGCCATGGACCAGCTAGGGCTGTCACCCACAACTCAGATCTCTCAGGTAGGCAACTCTTGCCAATTGCATCATATGCAACTCTTGAAAGATGTCATATGCAACTCCTTGCAATGATCATCTCCATGCCTCAAGGCGCTAGATCCTATCTAGGTCACCTTGTTAAGTCCGACCCAAAGCCAACACGATGAACATGCACCCTGCTAGGGCAGACCCACACATTCATCCTTCACGCTTCCACGAGATAGACGGTGCACCACGCTAGGGCGTTCCCACACTTGGTCGATCAAGATTTTCATGTGTGTCGCATTTGGAAGGCATCTAAAACTTAATATTTGGTTTTTATATTCATATACATATCCAATCACCACAATATATAGTATGTATCATATACATGCTATATCCCACAGAAAACATGCATAAACGATAAAAAGCAATGATTATGGCCATCCTATTTGTGATTCCTCGAGCCAAGATGAATCACGGTCATCTAGGTCTACATCACATGCAACTTGTATAAGATGAAATCTGTGCCTGCCTTTATGGGTTTGATCAGCTCATCTCCATGACTGATCGGCTCGCCATCAGGTTGGTTGCTCGGGTGCCACCAGCCGATCGACTGGCGCCTCCAGCCGATCGGTTCACCGGTCATCATGCATCTCCTCAGGTCACCACCCATTCATCTCGTTCCTCGAACCGGCCGTCTGGATCACCAACCGCTCGGTTCACTCCTTGAACCAATCGTCTTCAGGTTGTCCGCCGTTCTTTGACATAACAGGAAATAAAATCTATCCTATTTACAATTGAATTGTGAAACCCCGAGTTACATTCGGGGGGAGCAAAGGTAGGAAAAGAATTCTCGAATTATTTCGAGTTACATCAGGAATATGAGAAAGGGAATCGGTGTGCAGACCGAGATGCAAGAAACCACACAAACAACCATACATAGATATAGGGGTTTATAGGCCATAATCATGCTACACATCCACCACAAAACTCGTTTAAGGGCGACGCGTATCGAGTGCATTAATATTACATATCATATATGTATATTAGGGATTTGTGGATTGGACATGTATAAAGCCGATATTATTCGCATCACATGCAATAAATAAAGGCGACAAACCAAAATCGATCACATCGATAATCCTAAAATATAGAGAGGTCGACGTGGCTCTGATACCACTGTTGGGTTTTGGAGGAGGCAGAGAAGCAGCGGAAACAAAAATTTTCTCCCCAAACCCGGAACAAAAGGAATCGCGTCGACATCTATATGATAGGAAATAAGGTTTGTGAATCATACCTTGTCCCGAGGCTTGCTCGGCGACAGTGCCACGCGCCTTGCGCGGTCTTCACCTCCGGTCTTGGACGGTGTCTGAGCAGCTCCTGGTCGCACTGGGACTGAAGACTCCTCCTCCTACCAGACTGTCGGATGACAGTTGTCCTCCTGAGCGGCAGTGACCTCCCGCCTCTGAAGTAGTCCACACGGACCACCTGGAACTCCACTCTCCTTGTCCCACAAGGAAGTGGAAGGAGTCGCACCCTCCTGTTGATGTACTAGTCATCAACACACTCTCCTGCTGTCGACTGCAACTGCAGTTGTCCTTCCCTTGCTGCACCTCCCTTTGCGGGAAGCACTTGCTCGGGCTCTCTCTCGGTTACCAAAACCAGAGAGAACGACAACTTTGCAGAGCAATCAACTTGCACTGAGTTGTGTTATGAGAAGCCCCCAATACCCCTATATATATAGGCGAGTCATGGGACAGGGTTCTCTGTGCCCAGCAATACGGGACTAAAGCAGGAGTAGAAGGGTTCGGGATTTTCCACAAAAAGCAACCATCTCGCAACTTGAACCGGTCGGTTGGGGACCTGAACCGATCGGTTCACCATTGAACCGATCGTTTGGGACCCTTGAACCGATCGGTTCACTCATGAACCGGTCGGTTGGGGTTCCAGGTTGGTTCCCGATTGACTTTCCTTGTTTCTTTCCCAATTGGTATCGAATACCAATATTATTCCTAATCGAATTGGGCATTTGAAACGAAAGGAAAATTCTCACCAATCCTACTTTCCCAAGTTGCTCGATTGCACCAGTTGAACCGATTGGTTCAACACTTGAACCGGTCGTTTCACTCTGTGCATGAGCTGATCGGTTCAACAATTGAGCCGACCGGTTCAGAAACCTCAGCCGACCGGTTCATCACATGAACCGATCGGTTGGGAGTGCAGATTGTGCAGAATCAGTCAAATGTGATTTCAATCAATCCGATACTCCAATCAATGCGTCCAACACCTTGAACCATATGATATTGAGCCATCGATCGAGTGTTTAATTGAACTACTAAACTCCTTTTAGTAATCAATCTAAACATTGCTTGTGGACAAAACTCCTCTTCCAGGTTGTATCCTATGTGTGTGACCCTGCAGGTCCATTTCACGTTGGCAGTGAAAGTCCATAACACTTATGACTTCACAAGCAAAGAGCGGTGCCTAGTCACACATCATTGCTACCCAAGTGAAAGTAGAAAGTTGGAGAACAACTTTCATCCTACAATCCGTGAATGGTGTTACAGTGAATGTATAATTCCTTTGTCCCTGATATCCAGAATGAACTCGAGGCATGGAACAGTCATCATGTCAATGTTCATTCATTTCCTTGATCTCAGAGTAGACCGAGTGAGATGTGTATGACATCAATATCACATATTGATTCACACATGCATGCGCATGCCTTTCTCAATCCTACTCATCAAGTGGCCAAGGATATCAAACTCCCTCAGGAGGGACAAATCCCATATCTATCACTCACCCCTCAAAAGCCCCATGTGTCAAAGCCACCCAATCATCACCTTTATAACAACCCATGTTTCAGGATTGTGTTTGATGATGTCAAAGTGTACCCAACGACATGTGTTGAGTGCAGTGATTTCAGGTCTAAGAATCACACTCACCACCATCACTGTGAGAGCTGACTGTGACTACCAAGTCATGGTTCCATGTGTCACTCTCACGGTGGGTCTGTCCGGTACCTTGTTCTCTAACAAGTACCTATGTGTTTGGTTTGATATCACTATATCATGACTAATGAGATTCTGTCATCAACCAACACACAATCTAGTCTTTAGTGTTATTGATGTCTATGGTTATTTCCACAATAACAACCGACTAGGGACTAAACAAGAATGTATACTCTTAACATACATATGATCTCATCGTTTAGGTCATGAACCTAAAAGCATATGTCATTGAGTAATACAATCTTTAGACATCTATCATGTTACACCATCATCTCAGAAACAGTTTAAACATATAGATTGGAAATTGCCTTTATTATTATTCAAATCAATTACAAAGTATCCCATTACAATCATCATATGACTTGCTCTATGGGCATACATACCAACAGAAACACCCTTGGACAACCTGTGGAGCTCAAGACGCCATTAAATTATTGAAGCTTGGAAGCTTGGATCTCTAGGAACGACCTTAAGGTGGGTTTTATAACTCTAAACCTTTTGCTTTCTTATGCATATCCTTGTTCTTGCAATTTGTAGCTAGTTCTTCTTCTTCCCCACTCTTCCTTGCACTTTTGCAAGCAAAACCACGAAGTAACCGACCTGATCTGAGGTTGAAGATGATGGGCATGATTTCCTAGGCAACTTTACCAAACGACCTTGGACCATTTGGTCTAAACGGTTTGCAAGACCGTTTGAAATCAAACGATCTCAAGACCGTTTGTTTTCATGCGGTTTGCAAGATTGTTTAGATTCAAACGGTCTCCAAGGCCGTTTGGAAAGTTTAACCAAGTGAAGACTGTTTAGAGGTCTGCTTAATATATATTGAATTAATCAATTACAAAGAATCATGACCTAATTGCAAACAAATCACAAGTTGAAGGTACTTCAATCCTCTAAACCCTAATCGGGTTCAATTGATGATTTCTAGGATCAATTTTGTTGAACTTTGGGTTGAGTGGACCAAACGGTCTCAAGACTGTTTGGGGATCACTCAAACGGTCTCAAGACTGTTTGGTGACACCCCAAGACCGTTTGGAGGTCTAGGGTTAAGGTAATTTAATCAATTGAAGGTCCAATCACAATAGGTTGTTGGAATTATTGAAAGTACTGATTTGAGACTTAATTAGGGTTCAACCCTTATCAAATTGACTTAGATTTTGATGGGACTTTGGGAAAATGGTCTCAAGACCGTTTGGAGGGTGTACAAACGATCCCAAGACCGTTTGGACCAAGTTGGGGCCCAATTGAGTGTCAATTGATGGGTTCAACTTCAATTAGACTCATGTTGATCAATGTTGATAGTTAATCGATCACAAACCCTAATTGAATTAGTTTCAACCCTAATTGGCTATCAATTGATGGTCAATTGAGTGTCCAATTGGTTAAGGTTAACCCTAATTGGCTCAATTGATAAGTGGTTAACATATATGAGGTCAATTGAGGGATTCAACATTGAAAACCCTAATCGATTGCAAGTGTTGATGCACTTTTTGGGTCCAATCGATTTTGAGATGTTTGGACCAAACGGTCTCAAGACCGTTTGGGATCTATCGATCTCAATGTTGTTTGGATTCATACGATCTCAAGGTCGTTTGGATTCATACGATCTCAAGGTCGTTTGGATTCATGCGATCTCAAGGTCGTTTCATTTCAAACGGTTTCAAAGTCAACTCTCTCAAACGGTCAACAAGTTGAAATGGTCTCAATACCGTTTAGATTCAAACGGTCTTGAGAGTGACCAAGTTCAAACGGTTTGGAAGTCAACCCTAACCAAACGGTCAACACTTCCAAACGGTCTCAGGACCGTTTGGAGGTTGAAAGTGTGTAATCGTTTGGGGACTTTAGGGTTATGATTACTTAATGCTTTAAAGGTTTAAATGGTTCAATGGTTGTTTAACTTAAACCCTAATCATACCTAAAGACTTTAAGGGGTTAAGTAACTAGTAATTTCACCCATGATATGATTAATGGTGAACATTATCAAGGCATTCATGAAGGGTTCAAGTAGACCAACATCCCTTGATCAAGCAAACCCTAATGACTATAGTGGTGATGACTTGACTTATGTTAATCAAGTTGAACTGACTTAACCTAATCTAGAGTGATGTAAATATCATCTAGTAGTGAGAGGAGAGAGAAGGTTCCTAATATGATTAAGAATCAAGTAACATACCTTCAATATGTAAGAATGTACATGATTAGGGTATGATCCATCAAGGTGAGATCATGGAAACCCTAATTATGATGATTAATGAATCTTAACCTAATTTGAGGGCATTAATGATGATAATCTTCATACATGATGATGCTATGAACTCAATTCACTATGAAGTGAATAGTAAACCCTAATTCCAAGGTAATAACATGTATTGTGAATAGTAAACCCTAATTGAGGGTGATATGTTGAAATGTACAATAAACCCTAATTCCAGGTTATGCTTTTAAGCATGAATCTTCATGATTAAAGTATGAGATGAGGAATCATTATTCCTGATCATAATGAAAGGGATAGGATAACCCTAATTGATGTAAATAAGGGAACCTAGCCTTAGTGAAGGTATGAAGGTACAACCCTTGAATTGAAAGATTAATTCTGCTTTATAAGTTGATTGATCTGGAAATAAATTGTTTATTGTTATCATTTGAATTAACCATGTAGGTTCTTATAAAATAATGATCATATCCATGTAAGAATTATGATATCATATTCATTGAAAGCATGTTATTAGCTTTATGAATAGTGACATATTATGTTGCCTAGTAAGTGGCATCATATGAGATTGATAGGTGGTAAGAGCCATGAGTAACATCAAGGTCATGTTGATTAGATGACTTATGATGAGATGATTAAGATATGATATCTAAATGATAACTGATATGAGTTAGACTTGATACATTTAGTATTCTACTTTCATAGTTGTTGTTCTAATGATTAATGCTTGGAAACATGCTTGATGTTAAAAGAATGCTAAAATGTACCTAACTAATCAAGTATAATCATACCATGTAGAGCCCTGATCATAGATCCATCATTGTCAGAAGTTAAATGATGGTGAAACAGGTTTTGTAAAGAAGTGAAAACACCTCCTTACTAAAAATTTGAGCAATAGAACCTCCAATCCAAACACACTCAAAAGGTGTGATGGAGTGGGTGTAAAATTTTCAAATCTTTATATAATGGTAATCAAAAGACCAATGTATAGCAGCGGAAGAAAATATTTGACTATTCAATTATAAAACAAAGGGTTACAAACTTAAACTTACATCACAAGGATCCATGTAGAGGGAATCTAAACCACCTCAAGATTGTCTCCAAGCTTCATCATCACAAACTAAGTCCAGGTCCACATGTCATGCATCCAAGTTCTCCACCTAGGGTTGGAAGCATACCCCAGCAAAACAGAAACAAAAGGAAACATCAGCAAAGGCTGGTATGTGCATACTAAAAAGCAAATTGAGCAATATAAGGAATAAGGGACATCAAAATAAAAGGCTTCCCATGCAAGAGGTAAGTACCACCCAATCGGGTATCAAGAGATAAGATCATAACAAAAAGGGATACTTGCCATAAAACAACATATAAAAGGATTGTGCCATAAATAAATCCACTACCATGGTGGGAAACAAAGCACAAGTAGGGCACACACCCCACAATCAATATCCTGCATGCATTGTGAGATAAACATAACACTAGAACAATATAAACACAATTGGTGGCCAAGGCTTCACATCCTTGCAAACCTGATAGAGAATGACTCACCGCCAAACTCCCAAATATAAAATGGGTCAAGACACACATCTTGCCCTGGGTACGAGGTTCCTTGCCGTCCCAAAAGAAACAAAAACCAATGCACTTACACTACTCTAGTGCTACTGAATCACATAGCATGTAAATATAGAGGCAAGTAGAAAAGTATAGTCAGAATTATCAAGGTTGCCATCACACAATAGACAACATAAACATATAAGCAAATCCACTTCAAAGTGGGCATATATCAACAAGTAAGAATCCACATCACAGTGGGCATATAATATCAAAAGTCCAACTTGCACCAAGGCAACAAGATAAGATTCCAAGAGAATATCCATGATCATAAGATCAATAATAAATAATATACTTCACAAGAACCAAAAGATAAGAGCAATGTGTATAGGCTATTGTCCATAGGACCAAGAGAATGATAAAGATATGCTATTTCTCAATATATAAATAATATGGGATGCAAGCATACCTCAACTTCAGAGTCAAACGATCCAGGGTCACATCTAGGTCCAAGCCTAGGCCTCCAAAGAACCTATTAAGCATATATGTGGAATTACGGTTAGGTTTCCATTAATATACCAAACCCTAAAAACTACCTTTTTATTATTATGTGAATTAGGTTTCCAAAATAATGTCATATTTTATATTAGATTATTAGGATTCCAAAACATATTTTATTATATTTTTCTGACTTATAAATATTTAGTTATGAATTTTAGAAGTTAATTCACTATTAATTAGATCCATTAAAAACACATGTTTAAAACATCATATTCAGGCGATAAAACCAAAACCATAAGAAAGCCCTTATTTTTCTGAATCCAACAAATATTTATTTGTAATTTTTGGCCAAACAAATAATTAGTTATCAAATTTACAAAACCGACCAATAGGAAAAATCCAAAAATCGTTTAAAACAGAGGGAGAGCGAGAGAGAGACGGGCCACTCGCTAAGTTGGCCCAATAGGCACTGGCCAACTCATCCAGCCTCAAAAGGTGACCTGGCACTCGATCTAAACAAAAGAACCCGCGACCAAAAGACGGTTTTGCCCCCGCCGAAAAACAAATCAAGAAAAGGAACAAGGGACAGGCGAGGGATTTCCTATTGGGTCTTCTTCCCCAAAGCGAGCACGCCATGGCCGCAAGCAGTCTGGCTGCTGCACGGTGCAAGATTGGGTGAAACCAAACAAATAACACAAACTCGAGCTTAAGGGCACGAAAGGCAAGAGGAACCTACCAGGAACTTGAAGAGCAAACTAATCGGGGCTGATAAGGTGAAGAGAGAGAGAAGCAAGCTCCGCAAGGACAACCCAAATAAGCTAATGCCGGCGAGCAGACATGTTGGTCCTTGAGAAATTGATCGTCGCACGACATCACTCGGGTGCTAGGACACCCCAAGGTACCCTTATATATACTGGAGGATGAGGGATAAAGCGGGAAGGAAAAGGGGCTGCGGAGGCAGGTTTCCTGGAGTTGGGGAAAACTCAAATACTTGATGATAGATCTCGAGTGGGACATGGAAACGTGTGGAACAAGCTCACGAGTCTTTTGGCGAAGAAATCTCGAGAAAATATCGACAAAGGATCGAGATATAAGAGAAATACCAGCGCAACAGCTGGGTTCTCAAGTGCCCATCCTACCCGAGGTAGGAGACGGGTGACGCGCTGTCAGATCGAGATCGGGCGGTCCAAACTCAATCCGAGATCCAGAACTAAACAGAACCCGCGTGACACATTAAATCAAATTCGATCCCGATTAAACCAAGTTGGAAAACATTATTTCCTTATTTTCTCTTTCTTAAATTAAGGGTTCATACATTATCCAAATTAAGTGGAATTTTGCACAGAGGCGAATTAAGAGATGTAGATTTCGATTATGCACTTAGCTTTGCCTTTTGGAAACTTTTAATGTGTTAAATAAATCAAATCATATTTTCTCTTTCCTCTTTCATTTATGGTATTGGGATTATCCAATTTTTATGAAACTTGACCCACAAGTCATATTTAATGTGTTGGACGAATTTTCCATCAATTTTACATATTGGATATATTTGCATATTTATTTAATATCTTGAAGATTTTACACACTTTCTCTCTCCTGATTTCACGTTTTAAGCAAACTTTCTCCAAATTGGATGAAAATTCACCCAAAGGATATATTTATTATGTAGATCACGAATCTAAGATTATTTTCCTCTTTTGGGGTCAATTATTATATTTATTTATTAATTACACCTTTTAGGTAATTTCTCTCTCCTAAATTACCATATTATTTTGAGGTTATCCAAACTAAATGAAAATTTAAATGTAGGCTTATTTTGATGTGTAGATTACGAATTTGAAGTCTATTATTTAATTTGAGGCTTTATTACATGGATTATGCCATCAGGACCATTAAAGGCCCATTAACCTTATTATACATGTAATTAAGTTATTTATCATCATATTATCTCCAAATAAATTATATGACATATTAGATTACATTTTCATACATTAGATTATTAGGATCACAATAACCTCAACCTTGTTTGGCTAGGACCAAAAGGTCAAACTACTAGGGTAGGGTTCTAGATATGGTATGTTACAAGTTTTCCTAAGGGAACTCCTGGATCACATACTTTTGAGTATGTGGGGGAATATGGATGTGAATATCCTTACATCCTAGTGTAGGAATTGATGTAGATGTATCATAATCTATCAACCCTTCACTATGTATTTATGCCGGGGTGATGTATCACTAATCTCCCGACGAAAACTTTTATACCACATCGATGAGAGATAAACAAGAGATCTTTCGGTGGCGAAGAGAGTACAAAATGCCATTGTGACTCTAATAGTGAAGTGCCAGAATACCCTGGTAAGCTATAGTAGCAGAGACACTAGATGTCCTGCATGTTGATCCTCACACTGACTGAGGAAGATGAGGTCATAAGAATCCGACTCTTTTGATGACCTATGTATGATACCGATGCGACTTAGTAGTGATCGGTTGGAGTATGAGCGGTATACCTCATCTCCGCAGGGCATAATAATGTTTGTAAAACATAATCAACCACGTAGTATATCTGCTTAGGTTGAACTATGAGAAACACTAATTGATGTTACATTGTTTACATTAATAGCCTGATCAAGTATCTAGAATACATGTTCTTTATATTCCTTATTGAAATGATTGTTTAAGTAAATGATGCTTTACTTAACTCTAGCTTGCTGCTGAATGATTTAATTTACCTTGCTTATGTTGTTCCTTTAATTGTCATAACAAAGCTTCTGGCAGAGAGTTATAACTCTCGCTGGGACAATTATTCAAATTGTCTCACTCCGTAAGTTTCAACTTTTTAGGTGGACGTCGAGGACAGAGAAACCAATCTGAGGGTGAGAAGTATCAGCAGTAGCAACACCAAGGACAGTAGTGAATCTCAGGTGGAGATACTGGTTGTCATGTCCTATAGTTAGTTGGTCTTATGTCGTCTTTGTACTCTCAGGTCCTAGGAGTCAGTAGGTCTGAGATTTTGATTTTAAGCCTCAAGATTTTGTATCTAGATGTATATAATCACTCGAGAGGTGATTTCACAATGATGTAAACTGTTTATCTTGTTTATGATAAAAGAGTTTTATGGTTTCAAGATCTTTGCTTAAAAAGTTTTAATTTCCAATGATTTTCTTAAATCCGCTGCCAGTTAGTTAATCGCTTCCGCTTTGGTTTATCTCATGTTTTGTAAGTCGGATCCCACACATATGGTGATGTTTGTTGTGATGATCTGTTCTTTAGTTGACCCTCGTAGTTCTATTCTAAGGTTTTGTTGCTCGAGGGTGAGCAATGTTCAAGCTTAGGGGAGTTTGATGCGATGATTTTGAATCACATTTATAGACTTGTTTTACTTGTGTTTTATGCATCTATTAGTCATTTTGGTGGTTAATATTGCATAATTCATTTACTGTGGTCTATGATCTTTATCAGTGTCAAATTTTCCTTATTTTAGTATTTTGAGCATAAATGATTACAATAATATGTTTTATTTCGGCTTATGTGGCTTTGTGTTGCAATTTCAGGAAAAATGAATATCTGCTGCTGTTGATACCATCGACAGTGGTCGATACCATCGACATGACCACAGGTTTCCAACCACAAGGAGAATCACAGTGTCGATACTATCGACAGGAGTGTCGATGGTATCGATATACCATCAGGTTTCTGGTGAGAAGATAGTCGATATTATTGACCAAGAAGTCAATACTATCGACAAGAGGAGCTACAAAGACGGAAAAGGATAAAATCGACGCCTTAGGGTGGTCGATACCATAGACTCTTGTCGATGGTATCGAGTCAGCATCAGGCGCAACAACGAAGAGAAAGAAGACTTGCCGATATCGCGCAAGGTCGATACCATCGACCCACGTCGATGGTATCGACACCGTCAAATACAAGTTTGTTTCAGATCGATCTAAATCTAACGATTGTGATATTTTGGCGACCTAACTCAGTGATTATACCTAATGACGGCGGCCAGGAGCAATCTATCACGTCATTAGCCGCTGCACACGTCCCGAGAAGGTGTGGAGAGAAGAACGGAGCCTAAAAGCACGCCCCAGCCGTTCCGGAGGTCGAAGAAGACGTTTTCCACCGCCGAAAGGCTGTAGAGGAACACTTGGATCTTCTCCATTCAGGGATTTCACTACTTAATCACGTTTTTCTCCATGTTTCCCCTTTTCTCTACCATGTTTTGCTCTGAGATGAACATGCGAGGCTAATCCCCTTTATCTTTAGGACCGGGAGTAGCCCGGGGAAGCATTGTATGACATTTTTATCATAATAATTCATCATTAATCTCTTATTTCCGTGGTATGAATTCGTTTTCTCAATTATGTGGTTATGCTTGATCACCATAATAATAATCTAATGCCTTTAATTACTTTGAAAGAAGAATTAACAGTTGAAAAGAGACGAAATTCACATTAATTAACAAATCCTTTGAACAAAGTGATGTAAGATTAATGGTGGAAACCCAGAGGTCGATATTAATGCACCTAGTTTAGGGTATATTAATGCACCTATTGTAAATGATCTACCAAAGCCTACGCCAGAGAGTGACATTGAAGCCAGCTTAAGGGAAGAGACCCTGCAAAGCCCATATGTGCCACCTCATAAGCGTCTAAATGAGGCAGTTGTGTCTTTTCCGGATAATCTGAGGCCGAAGAAAGAGCATAGACATTACAGGAAGTTCTTAGAGATGTTCAGGAAGCTCCATATAAATATTTTGTTAGTGGAAATGATAGAGCGGATTCCATCATACGGGAGGGTTATCAAGGAATTCATCCCCAAGAAGAGGCGGATCAAAGACACAGATGTTTGTCAGGTGAATGAGATGATGAGCTCAATTATCCACGGGGGGTTTACCACAGAAGAGGAAAGACCCAGGAGGCTTCTACATTCCATGTTCCATAGGCGGTCAACATTTTCCACAAGCACAGTGTGAATCAGGCGCCAACATTAATCTTATGCCACTGTCCACATTTCAGAAGCTTGGGTTGAAGAAAATAAAGAAATCAACAAAAACTATTGAATTGGCGGATGGGTCCATTGTGAAGCCATACAAAGTGTGTGAGGATGTACTTGTCAAAGTAGACAAGTTTATCTTTCCGGTGGATTTCATTGTCATGGACATGCCACAGCTTAAAAGTTGTGAGATGCTATTGGGTAGGTCGTTTCAAGCGACGGCCGATGTTGTCACTGCCATTGGGAGAGGTACATTGACATTGGGGATTGGCCAGGATCGAGTTGAGTTCAAACTGCCGCATGATCCCCTGGGCACACTCTCCAAAGTTCCAGATGCATGAGGAGCTTGATGTCGTCTAGCCTAAGATGTTAAATAAGGGCGCTTGTTGGGAGGCAACCCAGCCGTCGATATCTTAGTTTAGTTTCTTCCACATTTATACTTTGGTTTGATTTGATTTTGTTTTTAGTGTAAAAAAGATACCTTGATCGTTTGTTCAATGTGCAGGACTGAGACAGAGTCGATACCATCGACCCTTGTGTCAATGGTATCGAGATGGGTACAGGTTGGCGGCTGCAAAAATCTCACTGAGTTGATACTATCGACGGCCTCGTCGATGGTATCGACACACCATCAGGTTGATCGCAAAAGTGAGGTCGATAGTATCGACATCGGTGTCGATGCTTGCGAGATCTCTAGAGATATTCAGACGAATTTGTCTCAGTGAAGTCGATACCATCGACGGGCCTGTCGATGGTATCAACTCAGTTACAAGCAGAAAGCGGCGGCCGGGCCTCACGAGGGTGTTGCCCTGAGCAGAAGTCGATACTATCGACTTGCGTCGATAGTATCATCCGCGACACGTCACCGATCCGCGAGAGGAAATCAACGGCCATCGCTGCATCGAGAGAGTCGATCCGTGGGATGGGTCGATACCATCTACACCCGTTGATGGTATCGAAAAGTGTCATCGATCTGGGCCCCGACATTGGGCTATCGACAACCGTTGATACTAGTGGAAGAATGGATTGTGCTACACGAGTCGATACCATCGACTCACATCGATGGTATCGACGGGCACACAGCAACGCCGACCACGGTTATAAAAGGGATGGATTGCCATCTTATGACATCACACCTTCAGAGCTTTCCTCCTCCACTTGTGTCGTGCGTGTTGTTGAGCAATCGGAGCCTGGCTATGAGAATCCAAGGAGTGCGTTCTTCCACGAGCCTTCATCGAGCGGAGATTGTCTTCTCCGACCTTCACCGAGCTCCGTCTTTTACTTCTTTTTCTTCTTTGCGACAATGGTGCGTATAGCCGGTGCTTCTTCTTCACAGGCGGATCCAATGGAGATCCTAGAATTCATTCTTCCACCCACTGCATCTATTCTGCGCCCGCGGATTGTCCATCCTTCCACGAAGGTCTGGAAGGTCTATGAGGAAATTATGAAAAGGAAGATCGAGCCCACACACTATGTCGACCGGGACATGATCAACAATCTGGGGTTCGACGCTAATCTTGCCTACGTTTTTAAAGGGCAGGCAAGGCATACGGGAAGGAGGTTCGATGAGATGGAATGCCACACCGAAGACCAACCATTCTTCGGTGAATGGCCCACGTACAAGGAGCTGGTTGCAGAATTCATGGCGTCGCTGGACATATGCGTCGTGCCAAACGACGCCATCGCCACTGATCGGGAATGGATCAAGGGCCGTGTTTCTTTCCAGCTGTACAACAATGATTACACTCTCACTCTCAGGTAGTTCAATGAAATCTACAACTCGAATCATGGGAGAGACCAGTACCGGTGGCCAGACAATAGGACGGATTACGACGCCATCTTTGCCGAGTTGGTGACTGCACCGCCAGGAAAATCTGTGAGCTACCACAATGCGGCGGTTGCGGATTTCGAGCATCCGTTTGTGTGGGTTCTTCACCGCATGCTCTGCACCACATTGTTCGCGCGTGGTGACCTGTCTCTCAGCAAGTTTCAAGAGACAGATTTGTTCTTCCTGTATAAGTTGCTGAAGCACAAGGAGTGTAATTGGGGCGCGTTTTTCTTGACGTGCGTGGTGGCCGTGAAAAGGAGTACGCAGAAAACTCCTATCCATTTTGGAGGGCTAATCACACCATTGGCCGTCTATCTTGGGTTGGATATTTCCCAGCTCACTCCCCTCTCTACCAGGAGCAAGGTCAACCTCCAGCATCTGTACCGCTCCAACCTCATCCTACTTCGTGATGGTTTACCATACACACATTGCCATGTTAATCATGCTTATCAAGAGTGCGCGCTTCCCAACCCCGTCTTCCACATTGAGGGTGCGCAACATTTCCGATGGCCCATCATCGCCATTGAGGACTTGGATGAAGACGGCGACAATGACGACAACGACAATGTCGGCGACGAGCATGAAGAGGAAGAGGAGGCTTTCACTCTTCTTCGCGCACGCGTGGCACACCGGAAGCATCCCCGCATGCATCTGGGTGCATCTTCTTCTTTGCAGCCTCTGCCACCACAACCCTCGCAACAAGGCAAGGATGTCTACTCCATGCAGGGGATGTATATGATGCTGCAAGAGATCCAGCACACCCAGCTACAACATACAACTTCATATGCCGGTATTCAGGAGACGACGAACCGGCTGCTTGACAACGAGAGGGCTATTTTTGAAAATGAGCGCCTCCTCCTCGACAACCAACGACACATCCATGACAGGTTGCATAGGATGGAGATGCAGCAACAACCATTCTACGATCATTACTGGAGCCAGAATTACTTTGGGGGGTATCCACAACCTCCACCCATGCCCCAGTATGATCCGAGCTTTCAGGGGCAGTACCCGTCTCGGGACCCCACGACCCCGCAGTACCCGCCTCCTCCGGAAGAATGATCGATATCTTTGTTCCACCTTTTAAGGTTGTTTTTTACTATGAGGCCATAGTCGAATTCAAGCTTGGGGGGGGGGGTTTGGAACAACTCTATCCTTTAGTTTTTAGTTTTATTTATTGTTTTGTTTCTTGTCAGTTATTTCTTGCAGTTTTAGTTTGTAGGATCCACACTCTATCTAGTGTAATTGTGGATGTCTTAAGTCATGTGTCATCTCGTTTGCTTGTACATGGGAATTAAGGGAAAATTAAAAAAATAGTGTTTGCAAGCTTGTGTTGGTTACTTTTGAGCACATAACTTAAGGAAATGATTGGGTTTGTCAACTTTAAAATAGGAAATCACAACTGTACATGCTTATGATTCATGAAAAGTGGACGGAATTGGTTGTTTGAGCCTAAACTTATCAAATGATAATGAGACCTTAATTTGAAATAAGAGAGAGAAACCTCTTAATTACCACATAGGTCAATAAGGAGGGACACATAGTAATTTTCAAAGGTTCAGTCAATTAGTCTTGTGATCTATCCACCTCATTGTTTTTTATATTCCACCATAAGAATTGGAAGTACATTATGGTTTTAATCTCCTTGATTGCATTCCATGTAAATAGGTCTTGCATTGCAACTACTTTAGTATATTTTGCATGAAATGAAGAAAAAAAAATGATTAGTTATACATGCATATCATCCTTAAGTGCATGTCATTTAGTTGCATAATTATCATGGTGTAGCTGCATTCACATTTTTGTGCATAGAGGACATCATGCATCTTATATCTTCTGAACATTAAGGGTGATTAACTTGTTCCATACCTTCTGGATGCTTCAAGTGTATAAGTTTTGCAACAATAAGTGAGCCTGACAAACAATTCATTATCGTCTATGAAAATAAAGGCTTAAAAAATATTGAAAAAAAAGAAAGAGAAAAGAGAAAAAAAAGAGAGTTAGGAGGTAAGTAGTAATGAGAGGGAGAAAGGAACATGTCCTACATCTTAAGAAGAATAAGTACACGATGTAGTTCTCCTAGATATTCCATATCTTTTTGAGATGGGATGATAGTGCATGCATCATTCCATCCAAATGTAGGCATTAGGGCATTTTCACTTGCATATGCATCATTTAAGTCATTTTTGTCTTATGCATGTTGAAACCATATAATGCTTCCATTTCTTCCATGAGCCACCCATTCCATCCACCCGTTGCTCGAATTGGTAGGCCACTGTGATTTTCTCCCCACTTGTTAATATCAGGAGAGCTGCTTCCATGTAGATGGTAGTTAGGGCGAGCAACGTAGAATAGGAGATCACAAGGTGCACTGAGTTTGAACCGGAGAATTTTATTATGTTAACTGCCTTATATGATAGTGTTCATCAATTTTGAGGTAGATTTCTTTTGTGGATGATTGATGTCGCCTTTAGGGTAATTATCATTCTGTGGTTAGTGAGGGCCGGTTTGTGAATGTCCGGTGGGGATCATATGGTGATGTTTGTTGTGATGACCTGTTCTTTAATTGACTTTCACAATTCTATTCTAAGGTTTTTTTGCTCGAGGGCGAGCAATGTTCAAGCTTAGGGGAGTTTGATGCGATGATTTTGAGTCACATTTATAGACTTGTTTTACTTGTGTTTTATGTATTTATTGGTCATTTTGGTGGTTAATATTGCATAATTCATTTACTTTAGTCTATGATCCTTCTCAGTGTCAAATATCCTTTATTTTATTGTTTTGAACATGAATGATTACAATAATATGTTTTATTTCTGCTTATGTGGGTTTGTATTGCAATTTCAGGAAAAACACATATCTGCTGCCGTCGATACCATCGACAGTAGTCGATACCATCGACACAACCACATGTTTCCAGCCGTAAGGAGCAGCACAGAGTCGATACCATCGACAGGGAAGTCGATGGTAGCGACGTACCTTCAGGTTGTTGGCGAGAAGACAGTCGATATTATCGACCCTTTAGTCAATACTATCGACAAGTGGAGTTGTGACGATGGAAAAGGACAAAATCGACGCCTCAGGGTGTCGATACCATCGACCCGCGTCGATGGTATCGAGTCAGCATCAGGCATAGCGACAAAAAAGAAAAGAAGACTTGCCGATATCGCACAAGGTTGATACCATCGACCCGCGTCGATGGTATCGACACCGTCAGATTCAAGTTCATTTCAGATTGATCTAAATACGACAGCTGTGATATTTTTGCAACCTAACTCGGTGATCCACATCGATGGTATCGAGTCAGCATCAGGCACAATGACAAAAAAGAAAAGAAGACTTGCCGATATCGCGCAAGGTCGATACCATCGACTCACGTCGATGGTATTGACACCGTCAGATACAAGTTCATTTTAGATTGATCTAAATCCGATGACTGTGATATTTTTGCAACCTAACTCGGTGGTTATACCTAATGACGGCGGCCAAGAGCAACCTATCACGTCATTAGCCGCTGCACACGTCCCGAGAAGGTGTGGAGAGAAGAACGGAGCCCAGAAGCACGCCCCAGTTGTTCCGGAAGCCAAAGAAGATGTTTTCCACCGCCGAAAGGCTGTCGATCGCGCATTCCACGCCGAGGAATGCTTGGATCTTCTCTGTTTCAGGGGTTTCATTACTTATTCACGTTTTTCTCCATGTTTCCCCTTTTCTCTACCATGTTTTTCTCTGAGATGAACATGCAAGGCTAATCCCCTTTATCTTTAGGACCGGGAGTAGCCCGAGGAAGCATTGTATGACATTTTTATCATAGTAATTCATAATTTATCTCTTGAATCTGTGGTATGATTTCGTTTTCTCAATTATATTGTTATGCTTGATCACCATAATGATAATTTAATGCCCTTAATTACTTTGAAAGAAGAATTAACGGTTGAAAAGAGACGAAATTCACATTAATTAACAAATCCCTTGAACAAGGCGATGTACGGTTAATGGTGGAAACCCATAGGTCGATTATAATGCACCTAGTTTAGGGTATAGGTTACTACGACGGTGGAACCGACCTAGACATAGGTAGTGAATTGTACCACGACTGTGGGCAATTCTGACTACATGCCACTATCTAGATTGAGAAAAGAACCTGAATTATTATATGGAAATTCATACAATGAAAACCCGCGGTGAAACCGCAATCCTAAAGATCTTCACCTGAATTGATTAAATTAAACCTTTAATCGATTGCTTTGTTTTATTTTATTTTCTTTTAGTTTTACAACAACTCTTAAACTCTTTTAATCAGTTTAGCTGATCGCGACCAATTAGTAGTAGTCTACCGATAGTTCAGTGTCCCTAAGTTCGACTCGGGCCTCACAAAAGGCCTATACTACATTGACGCGTACACTTGCGTTCTATGCACGGAAAAGTGTGTCATATGACTTGATTACAAGCGAGATGTCACATGGGATGCTACCACTAACGTCACCATATTATGTCACAGACTCAATTCATCCATTAATGCATCATAATCTACTTCACAAATTTCTTCTATGGATGACACAATTTGTGTGGATACACAAATAGACCATGAGAAGAAATGACTCCCAAAAGACTCTACCTCTTGGTGATGTTCTTCTTTGACAACATCCCCGACCATCGACTCCATTGTAGTCACGATAACAGTCACACTAACATTTTTTGCAACAACATCCTCTGTTAGAATCAATGCTTTTCTTGTAAGGGGTTTGTACATTGTTCCAACCAATGCCCTAATCGTCTAATGATTACACCCTCCAAGTTTTAGGAAGATGATTTAGAATATGAGGACGTATTTCACACAAGCAATCCTAGAGACGACGAGCCCAAGGAGGAAGATACAACTTAGTTTACCCTACTTATTGGACATATGCTTCCCATGATACCACAACTGCACACCCACTCGTAGAGTCTCTGTTTGCCAACACAGGGGGAGTTGGGCAACATGCTCATCCAGAGCATGTTTTGAATTATACACCTCTAGGTTAGAGTACTTCATGATTTATGTTTTATTTATGTTTGTCTTTTATATAACTATCGATTCATCGTTTTCATTTAGTGTAAACTATGTAATTTTCTGGTTTTAGGATTTAAATGTAATATTAGAAACTTACTTATAGTTTCTTATTTAATTAGTTTTTAATTCATGTTTTAGTTAGATTTGAGCAGAAACAAGCCAAAATATGGCTTCCAACATGTTATTTATATAAGCCCATGCATGGGGGCATTCTCTAGTAGAGTTGAATCAGTTTTTGTTGCAACATTGGTTGCATTACCAACCCACTTAACCAAGGGTATGCGAACCAACCCACTTACCAAAGGATATGTGAAGCATATATACAGTTATACAGTTCAAAATTAGAACAACCCATAACAAACCATAGATTATTAATCTGTATACACTGAGCACCAAAACAACTTAGAAGAACATAAGAGGTGATTCAAAAAGTTAAGAACAAAGAGATTACCAACAAAACATATTATTATTGAAAGTCTTGAGTTTATGCTTTGCTTAATGGGTTCAACGGTGTTACACACCTTATTAGGTAATTAAGTAAAAATATCTAACAAACCAAGGATATTACAATCTTGTTCTCTTTTGTTATATCAGTGACGTTGATTGTTGTTTTCATATCAATAATTATTTGATTGATTGATACATGATTATATTTTATGAACTTATTTTTGTTTATGAGTTTAACTTGTGTTAAATGTATGATAAATAAATATGTTAATGAATAATTAGATATCATGGGTATCATCACCATATTTTTTCTTTTTCTTTTTTTGATTTCGGTAATGTTAGTTATTTCTTTAGTAACATTAGTCATTTGTATAAGTGACATACTATTAGATTTTGGAGAGTTTGTTTTGTGCTATTTATTTTTTTACAAGTGTTAGGTGCGCTACTAATTACTCATTTCAAATTTATTTGACATCATGTATATCATCTGGTTATTTCAATTGTTTTGTTACAATAGTTGTTTGGCACATGGATACTTGATTACATTTTCTTACTTTGTTTTCATGAATTTTCTTTTCTTGGTGAGACATCTAATTAATTAATAGATAATTAAATTTCATTATATCGTTGTCTTTTCTGTATATTTTTATTTTTGGTAATACCATTTCTTATTTCATCTGACTTATTGGTAAATGATTTTACTTATGTGTCTTATTATTATTTATAGTGGCGTCACCATTTTCGGCCAATGAGTTTAGAAATAATTAGATACCATAGATATCATTATATTGCTTCTTTTAATTTCTATTATTGATCACATTAGTTGTTGTTTTGATATTACTTTTTGCCAAACGGACGATTACATAATTAACTATTGGTTAGTGGTAAGGATTTTCATGCTTATATGATAAAATCAATAAATAAACTATAGATATACATATATAAATTATGGATATAATGATAACTATTATTGAGCCTTCTAATTATGAATATACTTTTTTTTGAAAAATTTGCGTAAACTAATTAATTATGAGTATACGGTTCCATAAATGGAGTGGGTATGCGATTTATACATGTGACGCTAGTTTCTGGGTCCAACCATAGTGCAGCGGTGTACCCAGTTACAAGCCTTTGCCCTAAACCGCGGAATGCCTTATCCTACTCTTTTACATGTATGCTCCACCGATAAATATGTTGATCATACGCGATTTTGAGGCAGAGCAAGTTACCGAAACTCATTCTTGCGGAACAGCACACCCAAAATCCTAGCTATCCATCTACACCGCCCTGCTTAACCAGCGCACAGGATATTTGTCAATTCGCTCCCGGCGGCTAGAGTGTTTCGCTCCCGGCGGCTTGCTCCTCGCTCCTCTCGAGGTCGCGATTCGGCCTCTATCAGGTAGAGGTGCCCCTTCCTCCTCCTCGTCGGTTTCTCCTTGTACATCCACTTCCTGCGGTTTGCTCGTTCACTTATGCAGTGTCTGGGTTGCTTAATCCGTTTGAACGGCTTATGGTTTGGTTCGATCCCTCTGCCTTCTTCGGATCTTCCGATCTGGTTCGACGGAGTTATGTTTCTTAGTTCCAAGTCTTCCAGCAGTCTAAAATCCCATGCAGTTGATTTGTCCGGTATTTACAGTCGGAGATGCTCTAACTGTTGACGCGAGATTGCATATTCTGATAGTGAATGTCAGTTTTTAGGCACTGCAACCTGTTTGATCTCGCAGATACTAGATTATTTTATTTTATCTTTAAATCTCGTTCCATTTGTTATTACTTATTAATATAAAGCTCGATTGGTTTATTTCAGTCGTTTCGACTTGTATTATTGTTAGTTGTTACAGGATTTCAACATGAGTATTCTGGACCGACCAGAAATCAGTTAATAACATAGCGTTTTAAAGGTTTTACCAGTAATCTCATGAAGCTATTTCACTTGAATTTTCCCTACCAAGATTATGATGAATCTTTGTATATATGTTTTATTGGTGCTTGGGCATTCATCTCAAAGGTGATAGATTCCACGATGACACAGTCGCATCTGTCTGCATGCTATACGTGTTCCTTGTACACAAACATTTATTTCTATGCAACTCTTTAGTATGCTATCTCTTTTTAAGTTGATCTCCAAGTGTATGGCAGGTAAAAGCATTTACTTATTGTTCGAGCCCTGTGTGCCCCGAATTCTGATATCGGCGTATTTTATAGTTACTAGTTTCCATAGGAATTCAAGTTCTGGAGATATACTACCTAGTTTTGCAGTTTGCTTCATTGAGTGTTTTGTTTTATCCGGAACTTTTTTTACTCATTAAATATGGTTTTTTTTGTTGACACTTAAATTTCAACTTGAGAATAAGTCGTATAGCTAATTATATGATGGTTATTGCTTAGACTGCTGGAGTTTTATCATATCACTTTATTTATATAATGTTTTTTTAGGTAGTGAGGTTTCATCTCAAAGGTGATAGATCCAATGGCATATCATTGTCAATCTCAGGCTATGATTGGTCACTATATGAATGGCTGATATGTGTATAATCGTTTTAAGCTAATCATCAAGCCCGTGTTACATAAAATGAAGTCTATAGAAGGCTATAAAAGCATTTTGTCAATGTCAGTGGTAACAATACTTTGATATTTATGTATTTCTAGTTATAAGCTTCCACAGGAGGTATAAACGAAACTTGTGAGGCATCTATATGGCTTTTATTGATTTTATACAATAAATGAAATTAATAAAAACATAGATTTTTTTGTTATAAACTTCCATTCTGGATATTTACTTTTGAGTTCCTCAAGCTTCTTGTTGAGGGCAATAATGTAAAGTGTGCCAGGCTTTTTGAACAAGGTGATGTGCAAGAGTCAAGGCATTTGCGGTGTAAGCCTTAAAAGTCTGTATGAGACATTCATGCACACACATATGTAATGTACTATGTATTTATATGCATGTGTATATGTACGTATATGTGTGTATATGGCACTGCATAAAAAAATATGTTTTTATAAGAAAAAGTTACAGAAAATATAACTATTTACCCAACATAAAGTTTGCTGGTTCAACCTCTGACGCGAGTATGCCATCATAAATACTTAATTAATATAAGAAATACAAGATTTTCCAACAAACTCAAACATACAAAGGAGGTATAAGAAAATCACATTGATATGATTAAGTGCACAATTGCAAACAATAATCATCCAAGATTCAATGTCTCATAGATCTGAATCCAAATGAAGCCTAATGATGAACACAAACCCACAAAAAAACAATGAAGCATTAACAAGTGAACTTCAATCTCACATAGTCAGAGTACACGAGAATATTGAAATAAAGTGACGAAATTTCCATCATCAATTTCGTCATGGACTCGTAAGCTTCTTGAGGTGAGCCTCTCACAATTTGAGCATATGCCTCGGTCCTAGACATGTAGGTGTAAGTCTTGATGCATAAATATGATAGCCTTGCCTTGATCCGTAAGCCTTAAGACCCGCAAGGTGAGGTTTTTAATACAATGGTTGAGGCACGCTAGAAGGTTTTGGTCGAAGTTTCGAAATTTTGGTCAAAATTTTGGTTTCGACGGGCTGCGGACATTGAAATGCACCTCTCCAGGAATAGGTAAGTAAAATTTCGAAATTTTGACAGAAATTTCGTAAAGGAGGGCAAAATTTTGACAAAATACAATAATCTCGGTGAAAAAAAGGTTTGTTTGGGCATGCATTTCGCGAGACACAACCGGAATGGGTTCACAATTTTGAAAATCAAACTGTCCAAAGCCTGCTGCACTTGGATGGTTACTTCTGTGGTGATCTTTTTTGCATCCTCTTCCTCTTGAAGGTTTTGTTCTTTAGATCTAAGTAAAGTTTATTCTCTTTCCTTCTCATCTACATCTATTTCTCCACTTTGACCCATCTTGGTCAAGAGATTACTCCGAAATTGCAAGTTGCAATTCATAGACTACAAACTAAACTTGAGGATTTATGAAATTATGCTATAAATTATATATATCTACAAATATTTTTATATCAAATTTTTATATCTCCTATTTGTCAAGATAATAGATATTTTTTTCTTTCAAAATGAGCCTTCTTTGATTTTTTTGTAGTTATATTTATATGTAGTATGTAAAACTTGACAGCTGTTAAACTTATAAATAAGTATCTTATATTAGACATGATTTCCATAACAATAATTCATAACTATGTAATACTTTGAATATTAATAATGAAATTTCAGACCTTAAAAATGAAAAAAAAACTAAAACATAGAATTGTTATGTATTATGTCTAGTTACATACATCATGTTTCAACTACTAATGGGAATAATATATAGTTAAATGTATTCAATTGATTAATTCGACATAGTAGACTATTAGTATCAACTTATTTTAGTAATTTGTCCCAATTTTATGATTAATTTTAGGCCTCATTTGAGAATACTTTTAGGATTTCCACTCTTTGATCATTCATAGCATTAGCTATAAAGTATCAATTAAAGTTGTTTATTAATATGATGATCTATATACTAATTCCTTCATTATGTTATTGAAATGTCATCGAAATCGTTTCACTCACACATGTAGGAGCCCCCACCCCAATCCAATACTAACATATGATATTATTGCATAATTAAGTGAATTTATGTGTGTAGATCATCTTGGTAAAAGTTTGTGAGTTATTTGGCCGTGGAAATGTGTGTCAAAATCTTGTGCAACAGGAGTGGAAATGTCGAAATTTCAGTCAAAATTTCTGTTTCTGAACCATTGAGGGGTCGCAATCAAAATTGTAAACCATGTGTTGAAGATAGTGCATATCTGTCATAACTTTTTTTTGCTGGCCGCGTACCTGTAGTTGTGGCATGCTGGCTGGCATTGAATATATATAAGTGCCCGAACAAAGGGAATCTGTGTATTGTTCTTGTTGCTGTGTTATTGCCCACACATGTTGATCAAGTAACTGATACACATAAAATGTGTTAATGCCCATAATCCATCTACTCTTCAAGTAGATGTCCTTTTTGCATGTGCATTACTTGATTCTTTGTACTTATCGAGGCGCCATTCAGTCCCCCACATATTTTCGGCCAATGAGCTGCTGGATCTAATCCTATCTAAAGTTAGGGTATTATATAGGGCTGAGTTATGATAATCCATGTGTGGTTTAGGTCAAAACAAGTACGGTTTTTGACACCTTGGTCAAGAAAGTACCCTCCACACACCTGATGTATTTAATGGGTGCAGAAAATATTGATTTAATTGCCCATTTGATTATTTTTTTAAATCTAATTAACCAAAATTTTCCCCAAGAGACGACATTCTAAATTTGACCCTTTAAAAGAAGCATGTCCTGGTCATCTTTGGTGCAGTGTGGATGTTTCAATGTCTTCTAGCTTTACCCGTTTTTGTGTTGTTACTCATTATAATCTATGATTGTAATGTGATCCAACCTTTATTTCGATAAATATTCCAGAGAGTACCCCACAATCCACATCAATGTTTTGTGTTCATTTTCCCCTTAGTATGAGTCCGTCAGCTTAACCGTGTGAGTTTTATGGGCTTGTACTTTGCAGTATGGTACTCAACATTATGATGTACATCCAACTTTTAACAACGTATGACATTTTGGGACTTCGTTTTGAGTATTTTCTGCACTACATTTGCAGCTTCTATTTGTCCAGTCTCCGAAGTATGAACTGAAAAAATTGAAAAGCCACTGGCTTTTAGAATTTGAATGTCACTCGAGGCCTCCCCTGAAATACAATTTATTTTCTATATTATTTCCTAGATGTTCAGTAAAGCAAGCATGTGGAACTTTTGTTTTTTTCTCTAGAAATTATTGTATTACATCTCAATGTGTTGCATACACCAAAATAAAAGGTGCTGATATATTAGTGTTTTTCTGATTGACATACTTATTATATTGTTCTAGTATGCTCATCTCAGCTTCTATAACTAGTGTATTCCAGATATGTGTCTCTGTTTCCTTGTTCACTGTTTTGTAATCTTTCAAGTTTCAAATGTTTTGATGTAACTCGATTTGAAACAATTGCATGCCAGCCATTTTGCACTTTCACATTAAATTTGTCAGGTATTCCTTACACACCAAATACTAAACTTCTGTTTATTCGTATTTTGTTGTTGCCCTGGTTATTAGATTGCAATTTTCACAGATAATTTGATTGAAAACAATTTCGTTTCAGATATTTTGCAACTGTTGTTAATTACCTGTTTTTTTTTTTCTCTTTCTCCAGACTTTTATCTTAAGACTTCCGCATAGCATACTTTCATGTCTATATATTCAATTGTTGCACTTTGCATTGCAGGAACAAACCTTATACTATATTGCTGTTGTGATTACACCAGGCTGCAAAAATGGTAACTTTTCTTAACTCTTTAAAATGGTAACTTGTTTTAACTATAGTCAAATATGTTTTGAATATTTCGTACTTGAAAATCTTGTACAGGTGAAGTTCACAGCAGAGGAGCTTCGTCGTATTATGGACAAGAAAAATAATATTCGTAATATGTCCGTCATTGCCCATGTTGATCACGGTATGTTGGCTGTGGATTCCTGTTTTTTGTCTGAAATTATCATTCATGTAATAGGTTGTCATTTTCCTTTAATGAAAAAATCATTGCTGAATGTACCGTTATGAAATACAGGGAAGTCGACACTGACAGATTCCTTAGTGGCTGCTGCTGGCATTATTGCCCAAGAGGTTGCTGGAGATGTTAGAATGACAGATACTCGTGCGGATGAGGCAGAGCGTGGGATAACAATCAAGTCGACTGGAATCTCTTTGTACTATGAGATGACTGCAGAATCGTTGAAGAGCTACAAAGGTGAGAGGGATGGCGATGAGTACCTCATCAACCTAATTGATTCTCCTGGGCACGTTGATTTTTCATCCGAGGTCACCGCCGCTCTACGAATCACTGATGGTGCATTGGTTGTGGTGGATTGTGTTGAGGGTGTCTGTGTCCAGACTGAGACTGTTCTAAGACAAGCTCTTGGTGAGAGGATAAGGCCTGTTTTGACCGTGAATAAAATGGATCGTTGTTTCCTTGAACTTCAGGTTGAAGGTGAAGAGGCTTATCAGACTTTCAGCCGTGTTATAGAGAATGCAAATGTTATAATGGCCACATATGAAGATCCGCTCCTTGGTGATGTTCAGGTCTACCCAGAAAAGGGTACAGTTGCATTCTCTGCTGGATTGCATGGCTGGGCATTCACCCTCACTAATTTTGCAAAGATGTATGCCTCCAAATTTGGAGTTGATGAGTCTAAGATGATGGAGAGGCTTTGGGGTGAGAACTTTTTTGACCCTGCTACTAAGAAGTGGACTAGCAAGAACACTGGTTCTCCCTCTTGCAAACGTGGTTTTGTTCAGTTCTGCTATGAGCCAATCAAGCAGATCATTGCCACTTGTATGAACGATCAGAAGGACAAGTTGTGGCCTATGTTGCAGAAGCTTGGTGTGAGTATGAAGTCTGATGAGAAGGAGCTGATGGGGAAAGCTTTGATGAAACGAGTTATGCAGACATGGCTTCCTGCCAGTACCGCACTTCTTGAAATGATGATATTTCATCTTCCTTCTCCTTCTACGGCCCAAAAATACCGTGTGGAGAATTTGTATGAGGGCCCTCTTGATGATGTCTATGCAAATGCTATTCGAAACTGTGATCCTGAAGGACCGCTTATGTTGTATGTCTCCAAGATGATTCCTGCCTCCGATAAAGGTCGATTCTTCGCTTTTGGTCGTGTGTTTTCAGGCAAGGTATCCACTGGATTGAAAGTAAGGATTATGGGGCCAAACTATGTTCCTGGTCAAAAGAAAGATTTATATGTGAAGAGTGTGCAAAGAACTGTCATATGGATGGGCAAGAAGCAAGAGTCTGTGGAGGATGTGCCTTGTGGAAACACTGTTGCTATGGTTGGATTAGATCAATTCATTACCAAAAATGCTACACTGACCAATGAGAAAGAAGTTGATGCTCATCCTATCAGGGCAATGAAGTTCTCAGTTTCTCCTGTTGTCCGCGTTGCAGTGCAGTGCAAGGTGGCGTCTGATCTTCCCAAGCTAGTTGAAGGTCTTAAGCGATTGGCCAAGTCAGATCCCATGGTTGTTTGTAGCATGGAAGAATCAGGTGAGCACATCATTGCTGGTGCTGGAGAACTACATCTTGAGATATGTTTGAAAGATTTGCAGGATGATTTTATGGGGGGTGCTGAAATTGTTGTATCTGATCCTGTTGTCTCTTTCCGTGAGACTGTCCTTGAGAAGTCCTGCCGTACAGTTATGAGCAAGTCGCCCAATAAGCACAATCGTCTTTACATGGAAGCTCGTCCCTTGGAGGAAGGCCTGCCTGAAGCTATTGATGACGGACGTATTGGTCCTCGTGATGATCCTAAGGTTCGTTCCAAGATACTTTCAGAGGAATTTGGTTGGGATAAGGATCTCGCCAAGAAGATCTGGTGTTTTGGGCCAGAGACCACGGGGCCTAACATGGTTGTAGATATGTGTAAGGGAGTGCAATACCTAAATGAAATCAAAGATTCTGTTGTTGCTGGTTTCCAATGGGCCTCAAAGGAGGGTGCACTGGCTGAAGAGAACATGCGTGGAATCTGTTTTGAGGTGTGTGATGTTGTTCTGCATGCTGATGCTATCCATCGTGGTGGTGGGCAGGTCATTCCTACCGCTAGGAGGGTGATATATGCTTCTCAACTGACGGCTAAGCCTAGGCTTTTGGAACCTGTCTATCTTGTTGAGATTCAGGCTCCTGAGCAGGCGTTGGGTGGTATTTATGGCGTTCTCAATCAAAAGCGTGGCCATGTATTTGAGGAGATGCAGAGGCCTGGCACCCCTCTTTACAATATCAAAGCATACCTGCCAGTTGTTGAATCTTTTGGGTTTTCTGGCACACTTAGGGCAGCAACATCTGGCCAGGCTTTCCCACAGTGCGTGTTTGATCACTGGGATATGATGTCTGCTGATCCACTGGACCCCACTTCTCAAGCTGGACAGCTTGTGAAGGACATCCGTAAGAGGAAAGGATTGAAGGAGCAGATGACACCTCTTTCTGACTTTGAAGATAAGCTGTGATCTTTCATCATGGATGCTGAGTTAAATCTGTCATAGTTTATGCTGTCACCTTATAGCTTTTTTTTAAGATCTTGACTCTTCTATTTGATCCTTCTTGGGATGCAAGTTGTATGTCTCGGAACAGAACGGTAGAGTTATCCGTTATCGCATCCTATTCCGCACTATTCTGTACTGGCTTGGTGTATCGCCATACTGTTACCGGTTTATCTACGTTTGATGGCTAATGCAGTTTTTTCGTTTTTTCAAAAGTTCATTTCCAGTATATCAAATGATGCGAGTCTTAAGTTCATTTTTTTCCCTTGTTGGTGCTGAATTATTATTTTGCAGTTTTTACATTGACACCATACTGTTACCTATTTATCTTTTTCTAATAGTCTAGTGCAGCCTTTTTGTTGTTTCAAAGTTTTATATCCGACATACCAAGTGATGCGTGTCCCAAGTCGTTTTCATTGTTGATGCTTAATTCTGTCAATCGCCAGTTATTACTTTCAAGTGTCATCTATGTTTCCTCTCTTTAAGTTTTACATCTATCCGTCACATCTTTTAAGTTCCTTGTGCTGAAATCTAGCAGCTGTCTGTGTGCACTGGCTCTTGATTTTAAAGGACATATTCACATGTTTGAATGAAATCGTACCAAAGGTTTTGGAAGACAACAAGGGAGAATTTTACCTTTGATTTGAGTGTTATATTCTAAAATCCTGGTGATGGAACTTGTAATTTCCATTGATAGCATAGATATTGTTGCTAATGCTGAGCAACCATTACGATTTGTTATTGTTGGGATTTCTTTGGTATTATGATGAAAAAAGCTGGAGGGGAAGAAAGGGTGAGGAGAATTCAGTAAAGTCTGGATGGGTTGATAATCCTTCTAACGTTTCTTTTAGTTAAATTCCAGGTTGATATGCACGATTTTCTTTATATATATAACTGATTTTGTCCTCTTTTTCCATTCGTTTCATCTATTACCATATAAATAAACGAGGTGACCAGCCTGCTATTGGTACCTCTCTGTCTGGTTTTTATCTTCACACCTACTATTTCCGCTTATCCATCTAGTCATTCTGGCCATTTCTGTCTGCCCGGTTTTCGTGTTCACACTTACTATTTGCGCTCTGCTTGCCAGTGGGTAGGCCGTAAACTCAGACGATAATCACACATCAACGAGGACAAACAGCTATCAGAGAATTAAAGTCATCAGCTTTTTACCATACCTATGCTAGCGTCCGGCACCTGCATCGCCTTTTGCAAATGCCTTCTAATACTTGCAAATGCCTTCTAATACGGCAAGCTAGGCTTCTGAAAGTCTTTCTTCATCCTTAAACTTGCCGTTCCTATTTACTGCTTCTATAATTTGCTTTTGAATTTGTGCACTGGCTCCGCTGCTTCTTCCGAGAATAAATTTCACCAGGTTTCAGGTTTGTCCCTTACGCTATTGTTTTCCTCTGTTACATGCTGCAGTGGTGGGGACGTGTTACGTGGGTAAGGTTTGACAACCAAGACTGCTGTTAGGAGAAGAAAGTGCCATCTATTATTGGCAATCTCGACTCTTGCCGGGAGTGGCAACTGCCATCTCTTTCGGGCAAACTCCTCCGCTGGAGGTTGTATATTTGATCAGCAACAACATGGTGGGCCGTCCGCTTCATGCCTACACTTCTGATCTGACTCAGCTTTTGCTGACAGAGTGTCTGCTGATGCATAATGAAATGATGCTATGGGATTATAGAGGTACTATGCAGGTTAGATCACCTGGGCCTATGTCTCAACGGTATGCCGATCACTCACCACGCTAGGCACAACTGTACAAAGGCATATAGGAAGACCTTCCATTAACACATGCGTGTATTGTAGGCGTGTATTAGCAACGTGGTGCAAGTGTGCCATGGCAAAGTCGTAGTCAGTTAGGGCGATACTACCAATGTTGCCAGGAATGTAATTGCATTCAACAAGCTACTCATGTGGAGCACATTTCGTGGTACTGAGGGGGACAGGAGACACGTGATTTGTTTTACATTAGAAAATCAGGAGGGAAAGTAATTGTGTAATATATGGTGGTCAGGTTTCTAATTAATTTTATTAACAGCAGTCACTGCGGCCTGACTCAATCGCTTGACAGACTCTTTAGCCTTCACAATTTACAGATTGTACCAAACAGAAATGCAAATTTCCCATTTTTACCAATTTGGATATCTACTGTATGCACATTGATTGACCAGAATTGCAATCGTCATGTTGTCGAAGTTTGTAACGGTATTCATGAATTGGTTTTATTTGTTTCAACTTAAAAAGTGAACATTAACAAAACGTAACGGTTTGGTCAACTTCAATTAACAATTGTGTCATATTTATTGTTTAATAATATCAAAGTATTGTAGTACATAACAAATCATACATGCTGGGTGTGATTTACAATGGTATATCTTTAGAGACAGGTGGTGTGCTATATTATTATAGACGTGTTATACACTCTCCTACTGTACTCTTCATATTTTAATCACATTGTATTTCAAAATATTTTACAGCGATCAATATTAATGTAGTACGATCAAAAAATCTTAAATCTTAAAATAATTTAAGTAATCAACATTTACACATATCTGACATTGGTTGTTGTTGATATATTTATTAGGTTATATTAATGGACCATTTTAACAATCATACAATAAATATATGTCATGCTTAATACAATTTTTAATACAATAATGTATAGTTCACTCCTTTTACTAACGACATACCAATATATATGTATATAGAAAAACACATACATGCATACATATGTAATTCTATTATTTAATACCAGATTGGTAATATTTTTTCAAATTCTTATGTGAATTTGTATCTAAATATTGCAGGTTATGTGCAACAAATATTTAGATATGTGGTGCTAAATATGTTTCTCTGAGATGGAAATACTGTCTTATGTGTGTCTTTTTTAATTTATGTTGTACATACACCTTACTACAACATTGTTAACAATAATGTTTGTTTATATGGTATAGATGTACTCAACGTTATGTGTCACTATATATGCAATAACTTATGAAAATATCATTATGTACAATATCGTCGATTCAGTTTACATTATCGATTCAATTAATTTTATTTTGAATATAATATTTAACCCTATTTAAATTTTATTTAGGCTAATGGCAAGAACGTACTTCAGCAAAGCAATTATGACGATAAAAGTGAAAGAAAAATACAAGATGACAATCCATGATTATCGAAGAATGAAACAAACGGAGAAAAGAAAAAAAAATTTGACCTTGAAAAGGAGTTAAAAGACGCAAAAGACTTATATTATAAAATAAAATATAAAGAGGAGGTAGCTGACAACTTCTCCATGATTTCTCTAAAGATGTTAGAGTCGATGGAAAATGATGACTACAAAGATAACAACTGATGGGATGTTTAGGACTTCTAATGTATATCTTTGATGTTTAGTGCTTTATGTATGTATAGTAGTGTGTATGTATATAGTAGAATATAAAAGCTTTGTTTGTATATTTTTGATGTGAAAAGTCTTCATGTATGTGACATAGTATGTTATTAGTGTTGTTTTATAGAACATAGTATGATGTCATATGAATAGAGCACAAAGTTATATCTTCCTTTTTGGGTGTACAAAGTATTTTATGTAAAACATTGCATATAGTTGTCTGAATCTTTTATTTATGTAAACGATTGTTAGTACAAAGTTTCTAATGTTATTTTGTAAAATTATATTAGAACAATGCCTTCAATTTATTTCTTTTTAGAAAAACACTCATTCTTGATACAAAGTGCCTCAACTATTTGCATAAGAGGTTAGATTTTCGTTCAAGGAATATTATTCAAGAGTCGTATATTTTTTTTCTCATGTTGCTATTTAGTTATATTATATTTTTTTGATATTTTAAAATTCTTTTTATAAGTGTATTGTGTATTGTTATAACTGTAGAAATATTATTGTCACATATCGTTTTTAGTAAGTAAAAACATAATAAATTAATATATTGTTAAAATGTGTATAGGATGAAATATTGTGATCTATCTGAGGAAAAGAAGTCACTGATACGAAAAAACGAAGAGAACATTATGCCTTTCAGAAGAGAAAAAGATATCACTACTTCAGAAAAGTAGAGAAAATTATGCCAGGAGGAAATTTGAGAAACCTAATCAAATTTTGGAGGAAGCATCCTTAGGCATAGGAACTGGTAGTACTTGGGAAGTTGGATATTCATCAACTTTTAGTGAAACAAGTTTTCCTTTAACATCCTCATCACCAGAAATGAAAAAAAGATGTGAGCGCATGGGAAAAATCTTCATAAAGGATATGTTGATACCTAATGAACAATATCTACTTCCCAATTGTACAAATTGTGTGCATTGTCATGCAAAAAGATTTCCTTATGAAGTTAAAACATTCTGTTGCTATGATGGAGAAATTGATTTAGCAACAAGTGACATACCACTAGGATTGAAGAATTTGTATACTTCATCAGAGAAAGAGGCTATACACTTTAGGCAATGCATACAAACATACAATAACACTTTTGCTTTCACATCTATGGGTGTGACTGAGGATACAGATCTTTCAAAGAGAAATACGGGAACATATACTTTTAAGGTACAAGGACAAATTTATCATTTTGTCAACAAGATAATACCTGAAGATGGATGTCCTTCACATTTGCAGTTATATTTTTATGATACGGATCATGAGATAGAAAATAGATTACATCAATCGTCAAGATTAAGAGAGGATGTAGTTAGGTTATTGATTACTACACTAGAAGAAAATCCTTACTCTGAATTCTTCCGAAGTCTGAAGGACTTAGACAGCTTTGAAAATATTCAAATATTTATAAAGTCAAGTTAAGATGTACACCAAGGAGTTCAAAATGCACCAACTGCTTCACAAGTGGCTGCAATTTGGATTGAAAATGAAGATGAAAACAATAACAACCTCATCTTCCAACGAGATATTTGTGTTTACACTCATGCTGGTATTAGCCACTGTGTAAACTATTACTATGGATGTTATGATCCTTTACAATATCTACTATTATTTCCACATGGTGATACTGGTTGGCATGAAGGAATTTCAAGAAAAGATAAAAAGACCGGTCAGTGGGTGATCAATGACTCAATTTCAAATCTATCGTCCTTTAATGATATCACTGAACTTTTCTCACAAGAAAAAAAGGTAACATATACAGTAACTTATACATTTACTTACCTATGCTTTATTGAGATTTTTTTTACTGTGTTGTAGCTCTAGAAATAAAAAAATGAAGGAAAACAATTTCATGTCGTGAGTACTACTGTTACAAGTTTCAAATTAGAGTAAATGACAAATCTATTCTATTGCACTCTGGGAGACTTCTACAACAATACATTGTTGATATCTACATTAAACTGGAAAGCAGTCGCTTGGACTATATTAGAAGAGACTAACAAAAGATTCAAGAAGATCTATAACAAGGAATTGTTGATAGCATCAACCAGGGACGAAGCACTGGCATTACAGTTGGAAAAAGAGTCATCTTACCTGCCTCTTTTATTGATGGCCCTAGAGATATGAGACAACACTATCTTGAGGCAATGTCATTAGTTCAAAGATATGGAAAACCAGACATATTTCTGACTTTTATGTGCAATCCATCTTGGGCAGAGGTCAAACAAGAGTTACCTAAATTTGAAGAGGCACAAAATAGGCAATATTTGCTTTCTAGAATCTTCAAATCAAAACTAGAAGAGTTGAAAATTGATCTATTTAAACGAGATATTTTTGGACATGTGGTTGGTTATGTTTATGTTATAGAATATAAAAAACAAGGACTCCCACATGCACATTTCCTTATCATATTAGACAAGGGTCAAAAGATTACTACCCCAGATGTATATGACCAATATGAATTTGTTGAAATACCAGAAAAAGAATGCAATCCACATTTACATACTATGATTTTGAAACATATGGTGCACGGTCCATGTGGGACTTTAAATCCGAATAGTGTTTGCATGGACAATGAAAAATGTAAGAAACATTATCCAAAGGATTTTTGTTTGATAACAACTTAGACAAAAAATTCCTACCCTATATATCGAAGAAAAGAAATGACTCACGTGGAAAGAGTTGGTTCCACCATGGTTGATAATCGTTGGATTGTTCCTTACAACCCTTATTTATTAGCAAAATACAACTGTCATATGAATGTAGAAATATGTTCTTCAATTGAAGTTGTGAAATACATGTACAAGTACATATACAAAGGACATGAACAAATACTTTTTCAAGTGGATGACAAAAAAATGAAGTATGGACATGATGAAATAGCACAATATGTATCAGGACGATGGGTATCACCATAAGAGGCGGCATGGAGAATATATCAATTTCCTTTGAATGAGATGCATCCAGCTGTCACATCCTTGCAACTTCATCTCGAGGACAAGCACACAGTTACATTCCATGAAAACCAAACTCTGTCGACCATTGTACATAATGAACATTTTTCACGAACAATGCTTACTGAATATTTTAGGAAAAATTACATTGATGAGGAGGCTCGAAGATACCTATATAAAGAATTTCCTGAGCATTATGTCTGTGAAAAGAACTCCAAATGTTGGAATAAAAGAAAACAAGGAAATTCCATTGGAAGAATCATTTTTGCTAAACCTATCGAAGGTGAGCGCTATTATCTTTGTTGTTTATTGAATCACATCAAAGGTGCAAAATATTTTGATCATTTGAGAACTGTATATGGAACTAAATATAACACATTCCAAGAAGCAGTTGAAAAGTTTGGTCTGTTACAGACTTGTGACAACATTGAAGAATGTCTCGATGAAGCTGTGATATTTCAAATGCCATCAGGTCTTCGACAACTATTCTCTACTATATTGGTCTATTGTGCATCTATTAGCCCTATAAATCTTTGGGATAAATTTAAGAATCAGACGAGTGAAGATTTTTTTGATATACAACAAGAGAACTGGAAATATGTTCATAACTGTGCTCTAAATAAGATCAATATGTGCTTAGAATCAATGGGCAAACGTTTATCAGACTTCAGTTTGCCATCTATTGTTCAAAATGAACATGAGAAGTTATACAAAGAGATACAAGAAGAACTGAGAATCATTGTATCTAATGATGATATGCTAACAATTTCACAGCTAAATTATGATCAAACTCATGCTTACAAACTATTATGAATTGAATTAATACTGGAAGATAATGAATCTTTTTTATTGATGGTCCATGGGGGATAGGAAAAACATTTTTATATCATGCTCTACTTTATAAAATAAGATCATGTGGTCAAATAGCACTTGCAACAACATCATCAGGAGAGGCAGAATCTTTATTACCTTTTGGTCGAACTGCACACTCAAGGTTTAAGATACCGTTACATAGTGAAGTACAAAAGATATGCAAATATCAAAACAAAGTAGTTTGGGAGAACTCATGCGAAGAACTAAAACTTATAGTTTGGGATGAGGTATCCATGAAAAAAAAACAAGTAATTGAGTCATTGGATATTTTACTACAGGATATGACAAGCAACAATCAACTTTTTGGAGGAAAAGTTGTCGTATTTGGTGGTGACTTTAGACAAATTCTTCCTGTTGATCCACAAGGAGGAAAACAACAAACAATTGCAGTAAGCTTTGTAAAATCCTATATATGGAAGTAAATTGAAAAGTTGCAATTAAAAAAAAATGAGAACTATATCAGATCCCTCTTTTAGTACATATTTAATTGCTATTGAAAATGGTATAGAAGGAGCCACAAATGTGGATCGAGTTCAAATTCCTAGAAGTATGGTGATCCCATTTACTGATGAATCATCATCCAAACATGAACTAATAGATACAGTTTTTCCGGAGCTTACTATTGATGAGAATAATATATATGCTCTCACAAATCATGCTATTCTGACTACAAAAAATGAATTTGTAGATGAAATAAATGAGCTATTGATTGAAGAATTTCCAGGTGATAAGAAAGAATACTTGAGTTTTGATTCTGCTATGGATAACACCAATCAATTTCAAGAAGAAGTATTCCTAAATTCTTTGAATCCTTCTGGACTCCCACCTCACAAGATGGTACTTAAAAGAAATTGTCCAATTATGCTTCTTAGAAATATTGATCCTTTTTTCAGAGCTTTGTAATGGAACACGACTTATTTGTAGAAACTTTACAAAAACATTATTGATGATGAAATAGTAGTTGGACACAAGAAAGGACAACGTGTATTCATCCCAAGAATTCCGTTGATGCCAAATGAACATGAGAAAATGCCTTTTTCCTTTAAAAGACTACAATTTTCAGTCAGATTGTGTTTCACAATGACCATCAATAAAGTACAAGGATAAACTCTAGAAAAAGTTGAACTATATTTACCTCAACACGTATTCTCTCATGGTCAATTATATGTGGCTTTATCCAGAGTCAAATTGGCAGAAGATATTAAAGTTCTTATCAAGCTAACTTCAGATCAAAACTACACATCAACTAGAAATATAGTCTATACTAAGATATTATCTGCAACATGGATTACTTAGGCATGAATCTTGATCTTTCTGATACATCTATGACAACATGATCGATTATATAGTTTATTTTTAGCATATTTATAAATAGTTTTATCATTATGTCACTAACATTTGATATATGTATGATATATTTGCAGTGTATTTTAAAGAAGATGAAGAAACCCTACAAACTACTACACGAAGTTGACGAAAGTGTTCCTTTTTGGATAATTAAGGTAAAAGTGACTTATATGACATATCCTACGACATCAAAAGATGGAAAGCATTCATTCTGAAGACTATGCTTCATTGATGAAAAGGTTTGATCAAAGTTTTTATAACTAACAACTTAATTTCTTATTACAATCATAGATGTAAATTGCCCCATCTTTTCAGGGAATGAAGATACAAGCAGTCATATTTATTGACGACATCCAAAGATTCAATGACACGTTCATGTTGAACAAAACCTACTATGTTTCAAGAGCTACGTTATCACTACTTAAGACCCAATATTATTTTGGTAAGCCAGATGACCATAAATGCCAAATGATCATAAAAAGATTCACAATTGTAGAAAAAGCAGAATGTGATATAATGTATGAAGAATCAATGAAGTTGGATCTTTTATCTGTATCAGATTTCTTCCATCTAGACACACCACCTCCAGAAATAGGTATGATTTTATTGTATATCCTTTAATATATGCACATGTTTATAGTCGTTAAATAATTAAACATTTCTATTATCTCAAATATATGTAGATGTGGTTGCAGTGATTATAGATGCTCTTCCAAAATAACAAAACAAAAGAAAGCGGGATCAATCTGATGTCACATTTCAAGAACTTCTTCTAATTGATGCTTCGTATGTGTAAGATATCAAATACTTTCATATTCATTAGTATAATGTTACTTTCGTACTTATCTTAAATACAATTACATCTTGCAGATCATAACTCTATCAACTTGGGGAAATTTCATGACTGATCATAGTGAAAAGATATTGAAGCTTCTAGACCAGAAGCCTATCATTGCTGCAAAAAGTTTGATTTTGAAGAATATCTACAATAATTTTTACTAAGTCCACTACATATGATAATTCAACAGTAACTTATTGAGTTTTTCTCATATTATAACATATCGGAAAACAAACCATGTCAACTGGTAGGGATACAAAAATATTGATAAACCCAAAACTTAAAGAAGTAAAGCAACTCCAAGAATGGTATGAATGCTACTTTAAAACATCAATTTTTTATTATTATAAACTTTAACTTTTATGTAGAAAAATGACTCATTTTGGTCTACTTGAAGACACTTTAATTGAGTATAAAAAGAAAATAAATCAAATTACTCCAATTACAGAAGTTTTAGCCTCTACTAATCCGGTAATATTAAAGATTTATTTCCTTTATGTAACACATTCTCTACATAATTTTCATTAGAAACTAACATACCATATGTATATAGGAAGTAATATACATCATTAAGCCAACAAAAATTAATGTTTCCAACCAACAAGAACTTTGGTATATGGCGTGCAACAAATGTCACAAGAAAAGCAACACTGCCTACGATGTAAATTACTTCTACCAATACTGTTGTAGTGAAAACATTGCAAAACATTGGCAATTATAATTCAAAAATTTTCATGATAACTATAACTCAAAATTTTCTATCTACTATTATTCTTGAACATTTATTTTAGGTGTATTCTAAGCCTTCAGTTAGAAGATGGTATTGATGTAACCTTCTGTACATTATTTAGAAAATAAGCTAGTGGAAAATCTTCTCTCATGTTGTGGCAACACATCCCATAATCACACAGATAGCGAGGTGTTACACGAAAACGTGCGGAAATCACCATAACCACAGATTACCAAAAATACAGGTTAATTAAAACTGATTGCGGAAAGCAGATAAATTGGGAAACTATTACATTCCAGTCCACATCCTGCAAGGAAACAAGTTATATAAACATTTACAAGCCTTGATACATGTCCACAACTTAGAGGAACAGCTATCTAGATATCACATGAGTTCATCACCTGTTATATTTACATAATGGCCCACATCCGGCCAGCAGCAGGATATACAAAACATCAATAGCTATACATCGTGAAACAACGTCGAACGCTCCCAAGGACCTGAGAGTACAAGGATGACTCTAAGACTCTACTACAAAACAACCAAAACAGCAGCATATCCATCTCTTGCCTCCTACTGTTCTTCTTGCTGCTCGGCCGCAACTCCGTGACCACCACCACGCCTAGCACGACCACCTAAAAAGGGTGTAAACCAGCAAGGTGAGACACACAGTCCCAACGAGAAATATAACTCCCCGCCGAAACTATAAAACCAAAGGAAGATTAAAGCAACAACAGCAGATAACTGGTAACATGTATATAAAAAGAGCAGTCTATATAGCAAAGCTTATTTTATCATCAGGCTTACCAGATGTACGGAAGGCATATCATCAATTACCTCTTTGTGGAACATGATTGATAAGATAAGAATTATAAGATCTTACCAAAGTAATACCAGGAACGCATATGTAACTGCGAGTATAACAAGATTAACTACGCAAGCAAGGCCTCAACCAATATTTTGTGTTTTGCCTTAAGCAATAAATACTATATGACTGGATTACGTATTATTATGCCCTGAGGAAGTGAGCCGTACCGCTCAGATCCAACCGATGGCTGCGAAACCCGGAGCCGGTGCCATGCAAGATCAATGGAAGAGCCAGACTCCATGACCTCCCACCTCGTGGTCAGTGCACGAGTACAACACAAGCAAGACCGCAGTCTCATGCTTAAGTGGCCTCAGCCACATGGTCAGCTCCATAGGCTACCCATTCTCTAGCCCGCCTTGGTATAGGTCACGACGCTAGTAAAACTGAGCCACAAGCCTATTCACCGTGCTTTGAGCCATGAACGCATTCATGCTCCCATATCACATATCCTGAGCCATGGGCCTGTTCACCATGCTCATATATATGTGTGTGTATATATATATATATATATATATATATATATATATATATATATATATATATATATATATATATAACCCGAGTATGCCACTGTAGCTGCACTTGATTCCCTCTCTATTTTAGGCTAGGAGAAACCACACATATTCAACAATATGCACTTCCAGGTTAACCCGCAGGTGAACCTATTTCACCATCACCAACTACTGACGATGATGGATCTATGGCCAGGGCAAACTACATGATATATTCCACTGTGATTAATAGTATCTTATATGTGGATTGCAAGATTCAACCAAGTTGTATAACATGCAAATTATAACAAGAATAAACAACATGAAACTCAATATCAACCTGATCCATCACAAGGATCCAAAATTTCATTGCCATGGGATCTCAATCCCTCATCACATAGTATTACTGCCTCTCAAGACTTACATCATCATCATGGGATAGCAATCCCAACACTAGTCCAACTCAGGTCCTCGGACCATCACACCATGAATGTTACCTCATCATTAAGAGTAACCATCAGAGCAATGTTACTCAAACATAAATGTCCCATAGCCCTTTACCTGGCTATGCATCTATATGAAACACCTGCATGGTTAGTGTATACAATCATCAAGGATTAACAACAAGAGTTTTATTATCCTACATAGGGCAGTACTAATGATTATACGTTTTATCATTCATGCCTCAACCTGTGATCATAGATATAGTTCATATCATTAAGCAAAGCATTCCATATGCTTACCATTTCCATAGCATTATACATGATCATATACACATGAAATTTCGTGTTAGAATACATGGATGTGATCTACTATATCAAGCATATCATGGGTCACCATCATAAACCGAACATGATAGTATCCAACATATCGGGTTTTAAACGAGGAACAAGACCCTCACTATAGCACCCACTACCCTCACCACAGGTAGTATCGGGCAGGGTTCTCTCCCTATCGCCCAACCCTCAACTCATGCCGGGTAGGCAGTCCAACACATCTCATCCAAGTACTAAGGTGTCGGACATCTAGGGTATGACAGGCAACACCATATCGTGCAGCTAGGCTCAAGGTATATCGGGCAACGCAGCGTTGGGCGACACATGGTATCAGGTGTAACGTGGTGTTGTGCACCACTGATAACGGGAAACCAGGCACACAACTCAAACTAAGGAGTGTATCGTGCAATGACACTAGCCAAGGCATAACGCTCATAGGTACACCGCGTGCAGCAGAGAAGGCACAACGTCCATCACCAAGCTAGCCACATCTATCGGCCGACACACAAGGCAAAAGTGTGACGCCTGACACAAGGCCTGGTCACAACGCCCAAACGTCCAAGGTGAGAACGCACCACACAACCATCTGAGCTAAGGGTATCGGGCAAGGAGCTCGACCAGGTGTAACGCCCGACACTCACACCAGACAGGAAGCAAGGGTGATGCCCGACACAACCACTACATGTGTCGTCCAAGGCTCAAAATCACGGGGGATATCGGGCAACACCTCCCCGAAGATCCTAACGGTCAAGATGCAACTCCACAAGGTCGTCATCCACCTCAAGCACAAGGTACCAAAACCCTAACTGATCAAGGATATGGCTCACCTCTCAACAACCAAGAGAGAGGGGTCTTGCACATCTCTTATCACCAATCGGGCAACACAAGGGACAACCACAACCAAGGTCGATAACCACAACAAAGCTCACCTTTCAAGTCCATGGTGAGAGGAGGGTGTTGCTCAAGCAACTAGAACACAAGCTCACCTCTCAACTTAAACGAGAGAGGGGTATTTCCCATATTACTAGTGCTCAAGCTCACTCATCTAGACCAAGGAGAGAAAGGAGTGTTGCTCATTAAGAAACCCTAGAACACATGGTTCGGCCAACAAGAACAACCAAGCAAGAAACAAAGCTAGCAACATACATGGCCGATATGATCATAAGCAACATATAAGAACATAGAATAGGTAGTATAGTTAGGGTTAGGAGTTATGTAACCCGCCTTAAGCAAGCTCCAAGCTCCTAGATCCAAGCACCACCACAAGAAGGAGAGTAAGGCACTCTAGGCTTCGGCCACCACTAGAGGAAGAAGGAGACTCCAAGAAGGATCGGACACCAAGCTAGCTCCTCCAAGGGTATCGGCCACCAAGCTAGCTCCTCCAGGGGTATCGACCACCAAGCTTGCAAAGAAGAGGATGTCGTGCACCAAGGAGAGGGAGACTATGGAACTAAAGGGATCCTTTGCAAGGGAAAGGAAACACATATATAGAAGGGGATGGAGGAGAAACCAAGGTAGAGCAAAGCAAGGTGTCGCCCACCTAGGGACACTTATCCATGAGCAATGCCACCACACTAACATGTCCTAAACACATGTCCAAGGCCATTGCCACATGCAAGCACCAAGCACCAAGTGTCCACTAGTTGTGACACAAACGAGGTCAAAGAAGGTTAAAGGGGTCCATGGGCGACACACCCCCACACCTTGGCCGACACACCCCCATCATGGCCGACACAACCCTGGGCGACACATCACCAGGGCGACACACAACCTGGGCGACACACCCTGGGCGACACAGACATGCCCTTGCCCGACACAAGGCACAAAGAAGCAAAGGCAACACACAACAAGGCCCAACAAGCTCAACCAGGCCCAAAGGAACTCAAGCAACAAGCCCAACCCTTCCTCTCAACACTAGAGGAAGCAAGGAGAGGGAGGAACACCTCACAAGGTGACAAACTTGGCCACAAACCCTAGACCTGGGTTAATTGCAAATAGCACCTCCAGCTCTCAACAAAGCACCAACAAACCCTAATCACCACTAAAGGTGATTAGCAAGCAACTAAGCACCAGAGTTAAGCAGAACAAACAGGGTAAACCCTAAACGGAGGTCATGGTTCTTACACATGTGATCCTAATATGCTGATGACACTTGGTCCCATGGTAAATACATTCATATGATATTGTCTCTCTCTATATAAATACATCTTTCTACATGCATCAACTATTAATCTGACATTCATAATATACAGGAACAATACAACCTTATTGAGAAATGACAACCCAATCTCACAATAATACATCTCACGTTTCAAGTACAAGCTGAAAAGAAGTATAAAAATTTGGTGCAGTTGAAAATTTTGAAGATCCAAGAACAAGAAGACTAGGTTGTTTGTATGTATGTGTTGTAAAAACAGTGTATATACTTAGATGTGCTATATAAATATGGAAAAACACAATTTTGATATAGTTGTATATGCATATGTAATAATAATCTAAATTTCTATGCCTACTTTTGTTATTATGACCAATTAAATATGAATCACGTGCTAAGCACGTGCATTTTGCTAGTCTTAATTAATACATGAATCTCTTCACTTGTTCACTTCTTTTCTTTTCGTTCGTCTTCCCTTTTCAATCCATTTTTCTGTATAACCAAACATTTTGTATAAGGAGTCCCGCCAATAAATTTTTATGCCGAATCTGAAAATATCTAGTAGGAACCAACCAGCAAAAGAAAGAAGCCTGCGATCTTATAACTAAATAGGTCAAAAGTTTGTGGGAGGTGAATTTTTCTGTACGGGCAAAAGAGTAAAGGCGTGTTCCATAACCTTCAAATAAAAAGCGTATCACTGCAGGCAGCACCTATCGATAACAAAGATGTAAGATATAGAGTTGAGCACAAGGTGCAATTATTCTTCAGAAATGAACCACAATTTGATGCGGAGTAGTTTGTTGTGGGCTCCTTCCACGATTGAAAACTGAATCTACAAGGTGTAACAAAAAGGTGAACCTCATACTTTTTATAGGTTGCCGGATTCCTCTTGCATATAAAGCCTTTTTTTTGATAGCCCGCTGGGAAACAGGATGAATAGATATCCCCCATAGTTAGTTAAAAAAAGAAGACAAAAGAAAAAAATACTATGTAATCTAATTATTGTCGTTAGTAGGGACCTGCCTTGCCTTTTTCCAACATGAACTTCACTACTATTGTTTCTTCTCAGTTATATGGTAAGCATTATCAATCCGTAGTTTGTGGGTGATGGATCACTGCAACATCATTGGAACGGGTGGAGATCCATACGCTGGCCTATCACCTACCTTATAGTGAAAGAAATTTGCTATGCAGACCCGTTTTTTCCACCGCATGTTACAAAGTATAAAAAATAAAATATATTATTTTATTTGTTATACCTTGTAACATGTAGTGAAATTTGCTTCGGGTTTTATTTTGGGTTCTAAAATGATGTCCACCTAGCATTTCTCATAGTAAAAGATGAAATCAAAGGACAATATGAGAATCAAACACTCCGCGGAAAGACCATCAGATAAGACTTGTACCCGGCGTACTTTATGGTAAATAACCACAAACATTCTTTGACATTGTGCTGGTTGCTTCCAGAAGTGACCCACACACACGAAAAAATCTCCTAAAAAAACGCTGTAAATTGTCGTATGGAGGCTGTACCGCGTATAGATCTGGAAGGGCCGTTTGGATGGGAACGTTAAGAATCCCGACAGTTCACATGTTAAGTTCTACCCAGCCGGTAATCAGGAGCGGCAGCTCTGGTTGGAAAAAAGCCATTTTGCACGACAATGTCTAGAAAGACTGAAACTAAGCAGGTGTTCGCAGTTGTAAAACCTGTCAAGAATTGTTTGTTTTCTGAGAACCACATCTATAGTAATTCTATACAATATTTATCTTTGTTAAAATGTAGTACAACACAAGTTATGAGTAATCTATATTACATTTAACTCATAAACTATCAGTAATCTGAATCATCTGATCCAGATGGCCCTAACATGTTACTATTGTTATGGGTAGTTTGTGGACTATAGTATACCTTTATAATCCACATGTGCAACTTAAGTCAGTCAGTGGTGGCGTCAGGGGGGGGGGGCAAGCAGGGGCAAGTGCCCCCCCTCAGATTTTAGATTTAAAAAAAAATACATATATATATATATATATTATATACGCAATATGGTATCATAATGAATAAGTATTTTTAACTATTCTCTACAAAATAGGTTGGTACATCGACTTTTATAATTTATAAATTTTTTTCAACAAATAATGTCATTGCTTGTGTATTTTAAGCAACAAAACACAATAGAAACACATAAAAATAACATAAATTTCATATAAAACTGCAATATTTTATTACTTTTAGAAATAGATCTTGATTTGTGTGAATTTGTATTTATTTAAATAAATTGATAATTATGTTACAAATACAGACATTAATGTCAACTTACTAATTATTAATATTAACATATATAATGTTGAAACAAATAACGTAAATTAATAGTTAGTTGTATACTTTATTATAATTTTAATTATTTTATATCACCTATATATAATTAAATATATAACAAATATAGTTAGTACTAAGTTATATGTTGTATAATTTGTATGTGTTAATAATATAGGATAATTGTTTATCTAACGCATGTGTATATAATGATAAAAGAGGTAAAAATTACTAAATATTAATTATTTTTTTAGTTTATAGTTTCATAATATATTTGTTAATTAATGATGTTAAAACACATTTTTATTATTTATAAACTTCATATATATATATTTGGTAAAATAAGGATGCATCATGTACTAATAAAAGATAAACCCTTAAAATAACATTAATATAAAAATATAAAAAAGTTTAGATAATCATTATATATTACTTTTATTTATGATATTACTAAAAATGACATTTTAGATCTTTCATTATGTTAGATTATCTAGATTACATAACACATCTTAAATGTTAAATCGTTAAAGTCTCATTTATTTAAATATTTAAACTTTTCTAACAGATCAACTATATAGTCATACTTCTATATGTATGTAATCCAAATGTTTTTTTCTCAAAATTTTATATATTATTTTTACTATAATGTCAATCATAATGTATTTGGAATTTTCTTTATTTTCAGCATCGAGTAGATATGGGTATATTTTTAATTCAGTAATTAATTAATTACCTTATAATTTGTTTAATATTTAGATAAAATTGGTGATGGATTAATATCATGATGCATGTATTTTTTTGACTTAAATTTATTACATTGTTTTCTCTTAACTTATATGATATAATTGTTACATGGTATCGAATATACAAACATATTTATTAAAATCAATGTTACTTTATAATTATAAGAATTTTCAAAATCATCATATAAGAAATTATATGACAATCTTAAAACATAAATAATAATCCATGATGTTGGACATAAAATGCATGTGATTTTGCCTGAGTGACCTACATTTATGAAGATCTAATTTAAAGTAGTTCATTTCAAACAAAAATTATATCTTTTGAATGTTAGCAATTATGGTTTAGAATGCATTTGATTGTGTGTGGATAGTTATAAGATACATAATTGTATTTAATAATGTCTATAGATAAATGAGTGTTTTAACTGTACATGAGAATTAGACAATCCACAAAGTGGCGAGCTATGTTGTCAATATTTTTTGTCACAGTAAGATCCATTGATTTTTCTATACACATCGTAATAACCAGGATAATAATGTCTTTAAGACATGCTAGTCACTCTAATTATCTAATGACAATAGTTAAAAACCTTTTCTTATGTAAATAAAAAATATATATTTTGTATGATATTATAATTTTACTTTATGTGTGCCCCCCTTTGTAAGGAGGCTGGCTCCGCCACTGTAAGTCAGGAAGCCTTTTCGTTAGTTGCTTCTGCGTTCCAATATGCATGATTTCGACGATCTTAGATCTCTCAATTCTTGAATTGGTTGGGGCGTACATCTTGGGGAAGAATGTCTTGTATTTATCCTGATGAATTTTCCACGACCACACGAACATGCAAGGGAGAGCTTGCAATGTTATTCTTATCGACAGATTTCTTATTTCGACATGTTTGGTTTGTAGAAAAGGATTAAGATATGATATTCAAGAGGATGGAAAAGGAAGGTACATATGGAGGATGGGAGATTTTGTATCTTATCCTATGTTTGGATGCAAAAATATGATAAGATTAGTAACAATAATGCTTTAATTAGGTTTTTGGAATATGAAATGTGTGTTTTGAGGATTACCGAAATCAACGGATATTACCATAAAAACTAACTTCATAATCATCGTCAAATGCACAAACTAGCTTCTAATTTTGATATCACCTAATACTGATGATTCGAAATCTGAACTATATGAACTGAAAAAGTTGTTTATTGTCATGGTAAAAATCACAAACAAGCTACATAAATCACTGCTAGTCTGCTAAGCTAGAACCTTGAAGTTTAAAAGACAGGAATTCATCTTGGTTAGCACTGTAGATTTGCTTTATGAATTCCTTTACAAATATGATTTTTCGTAGAGGATTTGACAAGATTGCAACTTTAATCGATAGAAAATGATATATAAATTGATCAAAAAAATCAACTACAACGTTTTGGAGTTATTAATGGTCAATTGTCAATAATCAAAACTGGTTTATAGATTTTAATGCATTCGATCAATCTGGATGAGAAGTATATATTACAAAATAAACCACCTGCGTCTGGGGAGTTCGGATGCTATACCGATTATAAATTTTCCATCCAGCAATTCTATTGCTATCGTACAGTTCAATAGATGGATGGGCCGAGACGCATCGTAGAAAATGGAACCAGAGTTGTGTAGAAAACCATTGAAGCAGCCGTCATGAGGTAGGGAGTGCTGTGCAAACCTCTGGTCATGCGTATTGGCTGCGTTGGTGCTCAAGCACCGTAAAAAAATTTGAGCGACGTGTAGAAGGGGTTTATACCACTCAATACCTAGGGGGGTGTAGAACTCAGAAATCCCTATCAGATGGGATTTTAGTCACAACAAGATTAGAATCCTTGTATAATTTTTTGCACAAACAAACGCTGGGACTGAGATGGTTAATAGAATTCAAGTCCTATCCTACCTATAATACTGCAAACAAAACATGTTAGTGTATGGTGATCTCTTATTTTTAGAAAAGTCTAATGACATTGATGAACAATCAATTTGTACATTGGTGTTTAAATTCATTACCGTTACCTAGTGCTTTAGCCCAACCACTATTGATGCACTGTCCATAGGGGAACATACCCATCTAAGCCATCATTACACACTCGATGTACATTAGAAGCAACATGTGCATAAGGATTTCTATGGATTTTGGTAGAATTGTAGACCCAGAATTGTAGAGTGGGTGAGGCCAACCAATAATGGACTTTTTTTTCTAAATCCATAGTTATCACCAATATTAACTAAATGAAAAGCATCATACAATCATTGTCGTAGTTGAAGACTATTTTTTTATTTATAGTAAGTGAAGAAGGAAAGAAAAGGAGCATGCTAATAATTGAAAAGAACACACAATATACACATGTTTAGACCCTTAAAACCTCAATCGTAACCCACAATGGTTCCTTAACCGTTTTTTAAATGTTCACTAAATGTAAATAATGATCTATTCATATGTATATTATTCAGCATATGTTTGTGTACTGCTATGTACATTCATTGTACAATTATGCATATTTTCCTCAACGACTTGTAGTTGAAAGTGGCATGTAGTTCTTCTAATTCATCCATTTTGTCTTGGTGTATGCTTCTATTGTTATGTATATCAATGTTATTGTTGCATGTTGTGAAAAAAAAATAGAATTGGAACAAATAATATTTAACCATTATTGGATTGTCAAGTCATAGCTATATTTTTACTAGGGTTAGTTTGGTTGGATGTAGTTGTGTCAGTTTGTAATGTAAAAATATACATCAAACTCACACTTTGACATCCGACTACACCCTACCAAACATTCCCTACTGTACATTCATCTAGATAGTAATACACATTATTCTACTTATACTCGCTAATTTGCATAAAACTTCTATATAACAATGCATATTGAGATAAAGCGTAACATTATGGTTGATGGCTTTTTTCCCAGTACATCTTTGTGTTTTATTTGTATATTTCATCATGGTCCAAAATTTAGGTGAACTCATGGTTCAATAATTATCTATCTATTTATTTTCTCTAAACTAAAATAGGGGAAACCAGACCATATACGTTTTGGCTAATGCCTTTTGACTAGGAACAAATGATAACAACGTTCTTCTCTCCTTTCTACTTCATCTCTTCTCTCTCTCTTTTTATACATTTGTGTTTCTATGCTTAAGTCATCACTACTCCTCTTGTGAAGGTGATTTTTGTATTTTTTAGTTCAAGTATTAAATGCCCCAACTAAAGTTTAGGAGTTCTATTCTTGAGTTATTGCAAGAGACAAGGGGTAGTTGGGTCTTATAGGATTTATAGATAAAATATGGGAGTCTATTCACGGGGGCATTAGTATATGACAGCCAATTAAGTGGAGGCACTATGAATATTAGTAGAATGTGACTATTACCATCATGTCTCTCTGTATTCGGCATCTCGACTTTTCGTCTCTCCCGACATTTATGTCTATGTTTTCCCCTTCTAAACTTTTGAACTCCTTTTTCTCAACTTTAATGACTCCGTTACTTTCAGCGAAGCCAGTGGCCGTTTAAACCACCAGGCCTTGCGCATAAGCAGATTTTGGGCTATGCAACTAGCCATGCTTAGAATAAGGTGAGGCCGAAGAAAAATTAGGCTTCATAGTTAGTGTATATGGATCGCGGAGGGTGAGGCCATGGCCTCAGGTGGCCTCCACCTCCGTCGGCTACTGCATATTATATTGAAAGTTCCTATCTGCATGGACATGTGTTTAAAATATTTAGTAGATAATGACGAAGGTAACATAAAACATATGCAATTTACTGCTTTTTAGTTACCATATGCATTAGCTATGCATATTACGTTGGATGGTTCCTTTCCACATCGGGATGTTTTATAACCATTTAGTAGATGATAAGTTAACACAGAACAATTTATGATACATATGCTTATATAATTGATAATGTATACGTTTGATATTTTCAATAAACCTCATGTTATGTTTGCGTAAGGGAACATCATCAAACATTATGAAAATAATCCCACTTTTTTAGATTTTATTTACGATAGTAGTATTTAGCGTCACTATTGTATTGAGTGTTGGTATGTATGCCCTGAGAGCCAATCATGGGATGATTGGTGGGATACATTAAGATTGATTTGATAAACATCAAAGACAAGCTTCCAATTCTTTCTGGTTCAGTCATATGAGATAGTGATAGAACAGATTGAATGTCTAGAGAATGACAGTACTCAATGACGTATGCTTTCAGGTTGATGACCTGAACGATGAGATCATACAGATGCTAAGAGTTTGTACATTCTCATTATGTCCCTAGTCGGATGTCATTGTGGAAGGTAGATAGACAACAATGACACACAAGACTAGATTGTGGTGTTGGTTGATGACAGAATCTCATTAGTCATGATATAGAGATATCAAACCAAACACATGGGTACTTGTTAGAGAACAAGTGTACCAGACAGACCCACCGTGAGTTTGACACATGGAACCATGACATGGTAGTCATAGTCAGTACTCACAGTGATGGTGGTGAGTGTGATTCTTTGACCTGAAATCACTACACTCAACACATGTCGTTGGGCACACTTTGACATCATCAAACGCAGTCCTGAAACATGAGTTGTTATAAAGGTGATGATTGGGTGGCTTTGACACATGGGGCTTTTGAGGGGTGAGTGATAGATATGGGATTTGTCCCTCCTGAGGGAGTTTGATATCCATGGCCACTTAATGAGTAGGATTAAGAAAGGCGTGCACGCATGTGTGAATCAGTATGTGATGATGATGTCATAACGTATCTCTTCCAATCTACTCTGAGATCAAGAAAATGAATGAACGTTGACAGGATGACTGTTCCATGCCTCGAGTTCATTTGGGATATCAGTGACAAAGGAATTATACATTCACTGTAACACCATTCACGGATTGTAGGATTGAAAGTTATTCTCCAACTTTCTATTTCACTTGGGTAGCATTGATGTGTGACTAGGCACCACTCATTGCTTGTAAAATCATAAGTGTTATGGACTTTCACTGCCAACGTGAAATGGACCTGCAGGGTCACACGTAAAGGATTTAACTTGGAAAAGGAGTTTTGTCCACAAACAATGTTTAGATTGATTACTAAAGGAGTTTAGTAGTTCAATTAAACACTAAATTAATTGATAGCTCAATATCATAATGTTCAAGGTGTTGGACACATTGATTGGAGTATTAGATTGATTAAAACTGCAATTGACTGATTATGCACAATCTGCACTCCCAACCGATCGGCTCATGTGATGAACCGATCGACTCAGCTTGGTGAACCGATCGGCTCAGGTTGTGAGTCGATCGGCTCATGGACAGAGTGAAACGATTGCTTCAAGTGTTGAAACGATCGATTCAACTGTTGCAACCGAGCAAGTTGGGAAAGTAGGATTGGTGAGAAATTTTATTTCGTTTTACTTGCCCAATTTGATTGGAACAAGGATTGATATTTGATACCAATTAGAAACAAAAGATGGAAAGTCAATCGAGAACTGACCAGGACCAAGAACCGACCAGTTCAGAAGTGAATCGACCGTTTCATGTGTCCCAACCGATCGGTTGAGGTGTCAACCGACCGGCTCAGGTCCCCAACCGACCATTTCAGTCGTGAAATGATCGGTTCAGGTTGCGCAATTGGTTGTTTTTGTGGAAAATCTCAAACCCTTCTACTCCTACTTTTAGTCCCACATTGCTCGAGATAAAGAACCCTGTCCCATGACCCTCCTATATATATAGGGGTATTGGGGGCTTCTTAGAGTACAACACAGTGTGCAACCAGTTGCTATGTAAAGTTGTCGTTCTCTCTGGTTTTGGTAACCGAGAGAGCCCGAGCAAGTGCTACCCGACAAGGGAGGCACATCAAGGGAAAGACAACTGCAGAAAGTGATTGGTGGCAGGAGAGTGTGTCAGTGACTAGTACACTGACAGGAGGGTGCGACTCCTTCCAATTCCTTGTGGGACAAGGAGATTGGAGTTCCAGGTGGTCCGTGTGGACTACTTCATAGGCGGGAGATTTCTGCCGCTCGGAGGACTGCTGTCAATCCCAACAATCCCTATGAGACCAGGAGTCGTCAGTCCCGATGTGACCAGGAGCTGCACAGACACCGTCCAAGACCAGAGGTGAAGACCGCACAAGCCGCGAGGTATTGTCGCCGAGCAAGCCTCGGGACAAGGTATGATTCCACAAACCATCCTTTCCTATTGTATAGACGTTGACACGTTTCCTTGTTCTGGGTTTGGGGAGGAGACTTTTTTTTCCGCTGCCTTCTCTGCCTCCCCTAAAACCCAACAGTGGTATCAAAGCCACGTCAACTGCTCTATACTTTAGGGATAATTGATATGATCGATTTTGGTTTGTCGCCTTTATTTATTGTATACGATGAGAATAAAATTGGCTTTATGCATATCCAAGCCTAAATCCACAAATCCCAATTTACATATATGATATGTATTATGAATGCACTCAATACGTGTCACCCTTAAACGAGTTTTGTGGTGGATGTATAGTGTGGTTATGGCCAATAAACCCTATCTGTGTATGGTTGTATGTGGTTGCTTTCATCTCGGTCTGCGCACCGATCTTCCTTCTCCTATTCTTGATGTAACTCGAAATAATTCAATATTTCTTTCCTACCTTTGCTCCCCTCGAATGTAACTCGAGGTTTCTCTTTTTACAATGTAAAATAGGATAGAATTTTATTTCCTATTATGTCAAAGAACGGAGGACATCCTGATGACAACTGAGACAATCGGTTCAAGGCGTGAACCGATCGGTTGACATTCCAGACGATTGGTCCAAGGAGTGAACTGATCGGTTGATGACCGGTTCGAGGAGTGAGACGAGCGGGTGGCGGCCATGATGAGATGCACGACGACCAGGCGAACCGATCGGTTGGAGGAGCCAACTGATCGGCTGGTGGCACCCAGCCGACCGGCCTGATGGAGAGCCGACCAGTCATGTGATGACTTGATCAAACCCAGAAAGGCAAGGCACAAAGTTCATCTTGTACAGGTTGCATGTGATGTAGACCTAGATGACCGTGATTCCTCTTGGCTCGAGGAATCACATTAGGATGGCCATAATCATCGCTTTTATCGTTTCACATGTTTTCTGTGGGATATAGCACCCAAACGGTATCAAGACCGTTTGGGGATCACCCAAGACCGTTTGGAGGTCTAGGGTTAAGCATGGTTGACCAATTGAAGGTCTAAAGGTACCAAATCACTTTGCAATTAAGTGCTGATTTGATGATCAACTCAATAGCTCAAACCCTAATGATTTTTTCACTAGAATCCAAGGGTTGGATGAGCCAAACGGTCTCAAGACTGTTTGGAGGTCACCCAAGACAGTTTGGAGGTCTAGGGTTGAGTATGGTTAAGCAATCAAAGATCTAAAGGTACTAAGTTGAAGTGCAATCAAATGTTGATTTGGTGATCAATCTAATGATCCAAACTTTGATTGATTGACTTGGATTTTGATGTTGACATAGGCAAACGGTCTCAAGACCGTTTGGAGGTCATCCAAACGACCTCAAGACCGTTTGGGGTCAGGTCATGCCCAATTTGGATGATGGTCCAATGGTTTTAAAGTAACTAGTTTCACATTGGTTAATGTTGAAGGATCATCGATTCCAAACCCTAATTCAATTGATTCAAACCCTAATTGATGATCAATTGAGGGTCAATTGAGGGTCAAATCAGTTTAAGGTTGACCTACTTAACTCAATTGAAGTATGATGATAGGACCAATTGATGATTGGATACATGAATTCAATGATTGAAGGAACCAACATTGGAAACCCTAAATTGATTGGTTGAGACCATATTTGGTCCATGCAGTTTTGAGGAGGTTTGGACCAAATGGTCTCAAGACCATTTGGGACCAAACGATCTCAAACCGTTTGGAGACCCAAAGTGCAAACGGTTTTAATACCGACTTTGTCTAATCGATTTCAAGTACAACTTATTTAAATGGTTTTCAACCAAATGATGTATGAGAACCAAGATCATTGAGGGTATAAGTAATTAACTTTGTGAAGATCAACATGGTTAATCCATTTGAATATCTCATGTAATTGAAGGTCCATTATGGTGAACCTCTTTAGATACTCAATGCTATGTGTGAAACCCTAATTAGAGTAATGCTATGTGTGAAACCCTAATTAAAGAAATGCTAAGTGTGAAACCCTAATCTAGGGTAAAACTGAGTGTTATTATAAATTCAGGGTGATGATGTAACCCTAACTTAGTGTAACAATGAATGAAACCCTAATTTAATGGGAATTGTATATATTAACCCTAATTTGGGTATGAGGAAAGAGAAACCCCACTTGGATCTGAATGGTAAACCCTAATCCCTAAAAATGGGATAAAGATATATGAAACCCTAATATAGGGTAGTGCCATTAATACTAATGTGAAGCCTTAACACTGGGTGATGTGTTGTGAAACCTTAATTTCACATAATACTAGGTGAAACCCTGATATATAAAGATGTTATGTGAAACTCTAATAAAGAGTGATTCCAGGTGAAATCTATATATGTTTGTGAGATGCTAAGTGAACCTTAAGTTATAATTATGGGAATCCTATTCCTATTGATGGAATGATGATTAATGTATTGACAAATGAAATACCTAGAGGGGTTGATTATGGATATCCTTTTATTAACAGTCTCTGACTAAAGGGTGAGTCCATATCATTAGTAATGGTTGTATTTTCTAAATAGATGAATCATGACCATTACATTGCATGATGAATGTGATGATCTAGTGCATAAGTATTAGGATGAGAATTACCCTAATACAAGCTAAGTGAATAAACTCAAGTAAGATTATGGTGTTGAAGGAAGTGATACATCCAAACATGATAGATATCACATCCAACACCCCAATGCTGAAATACCTTGATGTGGTTTTAAATCCAATACAATTGAAATAAAGGACACATGAAATGTGTCATGACAATTGTTACATTGAGATGTAATGCACTTTGTTAAGAGTAGGCTATCATGCCTTATGAAAAGGTTAATTCAAATCAATATACTATGGTATAATCATATTCTGATAAAGATGAGAAAGAAACTCATACTTTATGTTGATAATACATTCAATGATGAATGATGAAGATATATAAGTATGTTTGAATACTTATGATATCTATTTGTGGTTTCTAGCTTTGAGAAGCAATGGAATAGGGCTGATCATTATTAATACGATCTTAAGAACTCAAGTGACTATTTATGGAATACCCTAATGAAGGGTGCTGATATAAAAGAGAAATCATGAACCCTAAAAAGGGATGATGCTACTTAGTGTTGTATGATACTGATATGAAAGCATTATAATTGTTACCATGAATATTAATCATGCAGGGATAATGAAATGAGAAGCATAGCCAGGTATGAGCTATGATGCTTTTTTATTGAAAATATATTATAGGCCTTATAAGCCTTCATATGCTTTGTGTAGTTAGAATCAATGAGATGTGTGTATTATATAAAATAAATTGTATAGCAAGAATTATGATGTCTTTGCTCAGATGATCTGAAGGTAAAAAGTCACCTAACAAGTGGTAATAAGTATCCTATGGTGAGTCATGGGTTCAAATCCCCAGATGCTATAATCATGATGATGAACTTGTTAAGAAGAGAAAATGTAGTGGTGAATTGAGGGATTAAGATCCCAACATTTTGTGAAAAGAGTATGGCTACAGGCCATGACTCCACAATGACAATGCCAGGTAGTAGATATATGATCTAAGCCTGAAGATAGTTATTGCTGTGGTAATGATGCTGTAGTGAATAAATGTTATACATGTTCTTCATATTCCTTAATGAATAAGTGACATGTGGCTCTTTCAAGTTATAGCTGCAATGTTTTAGATAAGAATAACATTCTAATCTGTTAGATATTGAATTAGCTGTTGTTTATCAAATATGATTCCTCTGTGCATATTTATCTTCTTAAGCTGCAATAATAATGTTACTGGCGGAGAGTTATATCCCTCACTGGGGCAATTTACAATTGTATCAACCCCGTGGGAACTACATTTTTAGGTGGACGCGGACGAGGAGACATGAATCCTTCAGTAGGAGAAGGACAACAACAACAACAGCAAGGACAACAGTGAAGTCTCAGGTGGAGACACTGACTGTTATGCCTTGTATAGTTATAGATAGGGTCCTATGTTTTGTCTCTGTACTCTCAGGTCCTCGGAGTAGTAGTTAGTGCTTTCGAGATTTTGGCTCAGTGCCTCGAGATTTTATACTGCATGTGTTTAGTTTGACAGGAGAGTTAATGCTGGTAATTCTCAAAAGGAGATGATACAAAATATGTACCTTTGAACAAGAATGTAATTATGTTACTTTGGTTCTATGTGAGAAAGTTTCCTTTGATGGATCTCTTGATAAAAAGGTTTTAATTTTTAGTAATTTTTGGTAATCCGCCGCTTAATGAACGCTTCCGCATTAGTTAATCTTGTTTTCACGAAACAGATGCCACATATTAAGTTTGAAACTCTTGCTTCTATGTAATACTCAAGTTCTGCTGTATCTTAATGTTATGGTTAATCGAGACTTATCATTTAGTAAGTGATGTTACAATATATTTGAGAAAAAGAAAAAGTTATGGTGGATTTTCATCAAGTGTTTAAAAGCTGATGGTTAGTAATAATCCCTACTTGGCAGGCCCTAACCCTGGTTAGTGGGTTCCGGTCATGTCAACTTTTTGGTATCAGAGCATAGGTTGAACCTAAAATGACTTTAGGTTTGGGACATGGGTGATAAGAGACCAATAGGATTAGGATGTTTTCCTCTTCAAACTACAATTTTCTAACAAATGTGTTCTGTTATGGATATGCAGATGGAATGAAGAGGACATGGACATGGTGAGGAACAAGCTGAGAGCTATTATGGCCCTATCCCTTGAACAATAGCTCAAGGTGGAGAAGATAATGAGGCAACAAGGATGTATCATATTTTTTTGGAGACAAAAGAAAAATACAAGATGGACAAGAAGTCTTCACCTTCTAGTAAGGATCTGATGAGATCCTATGAGCTGGTAAAGAAGCTTGGTGGGACTGAATTCTGTAGAACAACAGATCTAGTCGTAGAGGAGGTGTCTTCAACAACTGGAAAAAGTCTTTTGTCTAATGGAGTTATCAGAAGATAAGCACATCAATCATGCAGTCTAGAGCATCTTTCAACCTTTGGAAGGTAGTTTCACAGTCATCATTAAATATGAATTCAACATCTTTAGCCAGTAGAGAACAAAGAGGCTTTGCAGTTTTTGAGAAATCCTTAATGAATCTCCTATAAAACCCTGCATGTCCTAAGAAGCTTCATACTTCATTCACCAAAGTTGGAGTTGACATCTTTTCAATAGCCTCTACTTTTTCTTATCAACCTCAGTTACTCTGCTACAAATGATGTGGCCAAGAACAACCCCTATTTGCACCATGAAATGAAACTTCTCCCGAAGAACAAGGTTGACTTGTTTACATCTCTGCAAAACTTTAGTTATAGATAGAAAGACATCCACCTGTAAGCATATGTGTCGTAATGCATGTTAATATTGTATTTTCTTGATCAAGCAGATAGATAGGAATTTGAAAGAATCCAAAATACCCGTCTACATAGCACAAGTAGGAGTCATTAGCAAGTCTTTCCAACATAAAAACAATGAAGGGTAAGGGGAAGTGGTCTTTTCTCATGACTTTGTTTAATCTTATATAATCATTACACATTCGTCACCCAATAATTATTCATGTTTGAATTAATTCATCATTATCCCCTTTTATCACAGTAGTTCCTCATTTTTTGGTACAACATGTATGAGACTTGCCCAAGGACAATCACTAATAGGATAAATAATTCCTACATCTTCAATTTAAAAAATTTCTTTTTAACAACTTCCATCATGTTTTGGTTTATTCTTCTTGGGGGTCTATACATGGTTTGACATCTTCTTCCAATGCTATGCAGTGCACGCAAATGGAAGGGTTAATTCCTTTAAGATCATCAATTGACCCTATCACATCTTTATAGAGTCTTAAGTTCTTTTAACAATGTATTTTCTTATTCTTTACTCAATTCAGAATTTATTATGACTAGAGAGGTAGAATTTGGGTCTAAGAAAGCATACCTTAACCCCAGTGGGAGGGGTTTTATTTCTACCTTTTTATTTGGTGTGATGGTGTTATTGTCCTCCATATCCTTTGATGTTTCAACATAAGATGGATTCTTTATAACTTCAACATTTTCCTCATTGAGAATGGCCATTGCGTCTTCTTTGTCATCATCACTTTCAAAATTATCAAGAACATATTCAATAGAACTCTTGCCTTCTTCAAGCAATGTATCAATAATATACATCAAGTAGAGGCATTCTTTGGTACTAGGTGCTTTCATGGCATCATAAATAGAGAATTCAATACATTCATCCCCTACTCTGATAGTTAACTTTTCTTATTGTACATATACAAGACAACCTGCATTTCTAAGAAATGACCTCCCAAAAAGAATGGGATTTGGTGGATCTTCATGCATGTCTAGAACCACGAAGTCACAGGGTATGTAGAACTTCCCAATCTGCATGGGAATGTCTTCAACAACTCCTCTAAGATATTTTATTGATAAATCAACTAACTAGATTGACATTGAAGTTGGTTTCAAATCTCCCAAATCTAGCCTTCTCCACAAGGAAAATGGGATCAAACTGATACTAGCACTGAGATCAACCAATCCTTTATCAAAAGTTGAGTCCCCTATCTTGCAAGGTAGAGTGAATGCATCGAGTTTGTCAGGTTCCTTTGGCTACCTATTCTAAACAGTAGAACTGATTCTCTTAGATAGCATCAATGTTTCAGCTTGATCAAGCCTCCTCTTCTTGGTAAGAACATGAAAAGTAAAGAAAGCAAGTAAATCTAAGAGTTAATCTATGATAAAGATCACTAGGGTGTGATCGGTTTTTCACCGCCACTACACATCGATCAACACATGCAAAGCAAAACTTAACCTGCAAAAAGAGTTCGGTCAGTTAGTATCCTTGTAGACCTAGCCTCCTTTCGAATAATCTAGCTATGAGAAGTGCGGGAATGTTGCAACGCCATCCATTCCCGATCAAATGGTCACATTACTTTACATCATTCCCCTCGCAAAGTGTGTTCCTCGACTTACCAAGGTTGCACTTCCATACGTCAACTGATTACATTTCATAGTCTGAAAGTGCAACGGATGATAGTGAGTTTACTCCACTTCTTGAGATACACTTCTAGATACCGAAACAGATACACGGTGGATACATGCATCAAGAACCAACATGCAAATGAGTTTCGAATCTAATAGTACAAACGTAGACAATTCATACTAAAAGATAAAAGATAACACAAGTTGGAGATCAAGCAACAAGTATTCATTAATCGTTTGATGTCGAACTGACAAAGATAAGAACTCTACATTACAACCTAAGGATTACATTTTACATGATATGAAAGTATGGGTAGCGGGGCTACTCCTCGCACCCTAGTGAAGAAGACTACTCCCTCATGACTAAGACCAAGAAGGAGGCGAGAAGAGAGAGAGAGAGCATCATCCCCACAAAGGAGGGAGGAAAGTCAACCCCTTGGAGAGAGAGAGCAACGATCCACCAGTCTTCGTAGGTTGCACGATGAGGAGGTCTCCCCTTCCCACCTTCTTGGTGAAGAAGGAGAAAGCAGCTTCAGGATGGAGTATGGATCTGAGACCGACAGCCCCAGGGCGGAGGATGGAAGTGGCAGGAGCTCTGGAACAATTGGGGCAGCCTTTGGACGTCTGAGACTTGATATCTGATGGAGGACCCTTGGGGTCTTATTTATAGGCCTTGAGTGAAGTCCAACGGTTTGGAGACCGTTTGGACCTCAAGACTGTTTGGGGCCTCAAGACCGTTTGGACCGTGAGACCGTTTGGTTTCATGCGGTCTTGGGACCGTTTGAACTCCATGCGGTCTCGGGACCGTTTGGCTTCAAACGGTCTTGAGACCGTTTGAACTCCATGCGGTCTCGGGACGGTTTGGCTTCATGCGGTCTTGAGACCGTTTGAACTCCATGCGGTCTCGGGACCGGTTGGCTTCATGCGGTCTTGAGACCGTTTGACTCCATGCGGTCTCGGGACCGGTTGGCTTCATGCGGTCTTGGGACCGTTTGACTCCATGCGGTCTCGGGACCGGTTGGCTTCATGCGGTCTTGGGACCGTTTAACTCCATGCGGTCTCAGGACCGGTTGGCTTCATGCGGTCTTGGGACCGTTTGACTCCATGCGGTCTCGGGACCGGTTGGCTTCATGCGGTCTTGGGACCGTTTGACTCCATGCGGTCTCGGGACCGGTTGGCTTCATGCGGTCTTGGGACCGTTTGACTCCAAACGGTCTCAAGACCGGTTGGCTTCATGCGGTCTTGGGACCGTTTGAATCCACTCGGTCTTGAGGCTGAGTTATTCTTTTATGATTTTTGTGCTTTTTCTGCATATATAGAAAGGAAAAGTTAGTCTGATGATATATTTACAAAAAGGGGTAAAATTAGGATTATGTATAGTTTAAACTTTAAAAAGAGTATGGAAAACTAAAGAAAAAGACTAAGATAATCGACTAAAATAGGAGGTTATCACCCCCCCTAACTTAGAGTCTAGCTTGTCCTCAAGTTAGATAGAGCTGAGACATGTAATGGTGAGGCGATCTTATTTAATTAGGATTTCCATACTCTTGTTTCAGTTCTTAACCTGAGTTCCCCTAGGGTCATATCAAGTCTTATTGCATGCCTTGACTCTTTTAGATTTCAAGAGTTGCTTGGGTCTCAGGTTCCTTCCGTATCTCATAGTTCACATTTAGACCACCTTTATTTTGTGCATGTTGTTGACTCTAATCAGCTTTATACCTCTCTGAAAGGCCTATTGGTAGCTAGAGAGGGTATGAGGGTTGGCTAAAGGCTTGAAGTGTAGCTCCCCCTTCAAGTGGGGGAGGGGCTGTCAATGCTTTTAGGATCTCACTACCGATCGCGACACATCTGCCTTTGTGAGGGCAGCTGAATGTACCGGCCGGGTGAATCCTTTATGAGCCTTTCATATACTTAGAAACCTTAGGGTTTCACTACCGGGCACGACACATCTGCCTTTGTGAGGGCAGCGGAATGTGCCGGCCGGGTGAAACCTTTGTCAGTTCTTTATATAGATCCTTATGCATGGCACAACTCTCATAATTTTATTCGTCTCTCTGGATTTTATTCGATAACTCACAGGCTTGGGTTTTGGGATTTTTGGGAATTTATTTTGGGAGGCGAAGCCTCTTTTATTTTGAAGGGAGGAAATCTGTTCTTAGAGTTTTTCAACATGCACTTATTTGGTTTGTGGTCCACTTGCAGAACTTCTTGATTTGGAAGTTGCCTGATTCCCCTCTCATCTTTGAGAGCTTGGCTTATTTCTGCCTTGACGTTGACCTGTGGAGAGTCAGATAAAGAATTGAAGCAAAAACATGGAATCAATAGTGGATGGGAATTGTTAAATCGCCATTAAATGTCTAAGTGCTATTAACTTTTGGGGACTATCGTGATTCTAATGTTAGTTGGGGTGACTTTAATCCAAAAAGGGTTAAAAGGAAGAAAAAGGAGAAAGAGGGTTTTTAGAAAAAGAAGATACCTTGCCCTTTTCTAATGTACCCCCTAACTTATCACTCACTCTGTCCTCAGAGTGTCAAAGTGATAGGGTGAGAGGTAATTAGGACAAGGGCTGCGGCTAAACTAATTCTTGAAGTCATGGGTTGCCTCCCAAGTAGCGCCTTGGTTTAATGTCGCTGGCTCGACGAAGCTGTAAAGCTGTTATGCTGTTGGTGTAGCGTCTCTGATGTCGATGGTTTGTCGATGCATTTTGTCTTCCGGAGTGTAATATCTTTTTAAACGGTGCCCGTTGACCGTCCTTTCTCCTCCGTTGTTGTCGATAATAATGGCAGCTCCAGTTGGGTAGATATGTTTTATAGTGAAGGGTCCGAACCATTTTGTTCTAAGTTTTCCGGGGAATAATTTGAGCTTGGAGTTGAATAGGAGCACTTTGTCGCCAACGACGATATCTTTTCTCTTAAGATGTCCATCGTGTCACATTTTTGTTTGCTCTTTATAGATTCTGGCACTGTGATAGGCTGTCATTCGGAGCTCTTCTAACTCCTGTAGCTGGAGTTGTCTGTTCTCCCCTGCATTTTTAAGATCAAAGTTTAATTGCTTGATGGCCCACCAGGCTTTATGTTCCAGCTCGACTGGAAGATGACATGACTTCCCGTACACCAAACGGAACGGAGTTGTTCCGATTGGTGTTTTGTAAGCAGTTCGGTATGCCCAGAGAGCATCAGGAAGTTTGGTGGACCAATCAGTGCGGTTTTTATTCACCGTTTTTTCAAGAATCACCTTTAACTGTCTATTGGATACTTCTACCTGGCCACTAGTTTGTGGGTGGTAAGGCGTGGTGACTTTGTGATGGACTCCGTATTTTCTCAGTAACGCTTCAAGACTTCTTTCTAGGAAATGGGTTCCGCCATCCGATATGACCGTTCTTGGAACTCCAAATCTCAGAAAAATAGTATCTTTGAACAATTTGATAACAGGTTTGGAGTCGCTGGATACGGTGGGTATAGCTTCGACCCACTTTGAGACGTAATCTACTGTGACCAAAATGTAAGAGAAGCCATATGATGAAGGGAAAGGGCCCATGTAGTCTACCCCCACACATCAAAAAGCTCAATTTCCTGCCACATAGTGAGGGGCATTTCAACCCTTTTTGATATGTTGCCCGAAAATTGGCATTTGTCGCAGGCTTTCACGAAATCATACGAGTCTTTTGATATGGTGGGCCAGAAGAAACCAGATTGCAAAACTTTTATGGTGGTTTTCTTGGCACTCATATGCCCCCCCGTGGGTCCGGAATGGCAATGTTCTAAGACCGGGGTTATTTCTTCTTCTGGAAGGCACCGACGGAAAAGTCCTTCGGCGCAGAGGTGGAACAAGTAGGGTTCGTCCCAGTGATAACGTTTTATGTCGTGAAGGAACTTCCTTTTATCCTGATATGAAGCAGATGGGTGGATGATCCCTGTGGCCAGATAATTAACGATATCAGCATACCAAGGGAAACTATGAGTGGCCTTCATAAGTTGATCATCGGGAAGAGAATCCCTGATAGGGATTTTATCTTTTTCTTCAACCTCGATCCTGCTGAGGTGATCGGCCACAACATTCTCCACGCCACTTTTATCTTTGATCTCCAAGTCGAATTCTTGAAGCATTAGCACCCAACGGATAAGCCTGGGTTTGGCGTCCTGTTTCTGGATCAGGTAGCGGATAGCAGAATGGTCAGTGTAGACGATGACTTTAGAGCCAATCAGGTAGGAGCGAAATTTTTCGAACGCATAGATGATAGCCAAAAACTCCTTTTCCGTGGTGGTGTAGTTTTTCTGTGCTTCATCTAGCGTTTTGGATGTGTAGTAGATGACATAGGGTTTCTTATCGATCTGTTGTCCTAAAACATCCCCTATGGCATAATCACTTGCGTCACACATGATTTCGAAGGGTTGCGACCAGTCTGGAGCCCTTAGAATAGGTGCGGAAATTAATGCCTCTTTAAGGGTGGAGAAGCTTTGCATACATTCTTGGTCGAAAATGAACTCGACATCTTTGGTCAGGAGTTGGGTCATGGGTTTAGCTATTTTCGAGAAGTCTTTGATGAATCTTCTATAAAATCCTGCATGAACCAGGAAAGCTCAAACTCCTCTTATGTCCTTTGGAGGTGACAACTTTGAGATAACATCGATCTTTGCTTTGTCAACCTCGATTCCCCTATCACTTACCCTATGTCCGAGGACGACACCTTCTGTTACCATGAAATGGCATTTTTCCCAGTTCAAGATAAGGTTCGTTTCCTCGCAGCGTTGCAGAACTCGTTCAAGATTGATTAGACAATTGTCGAAGGAGTCTCCGTAAACAGAGAAATCATCCATACAGACTTCCATAACAGATTCAGTTAAACCGGTGAAGATAGCAGACATACAACGTTGGAAAGTGGAAGGAGCGTTACATAGCCCGAACGACATTCTTCTGAATGCATATGTCCCAAAGGGACAGGTGAAGGTGGTTTTTTCTTGGTCCTCTGGGTGTATGGGTATTTGGTAAAACCCAGAGTAACCATCGAGATAACAAAAATACTTTTGGTGAGCCAGGCATTCCAGGACTTCATCAAGGAAAGGCAGAGGGTAGTGGCCTTTCCTTGTGGCTTTATTCAACTTCCTATAATCAATGCACATTCGCCATCTTGTTACAGTCCTGGTAGGCACTAGCTCATTTTTATCATTGATTACTACAGTAGTGCCCCCTTTCTTTGGAACAACCTGAACCGGACTGACCCATTGAGAGTCAGAGATAGGATAGATCATGCCAGCTTTGAGTAGTTTAAGGACTTCCAGACGAACTACCTCTTTCAAGTTTGGGTTCAGTTTTCTTTGATGTTCACGAGAGGGTTTAAATTCTTCAACCATAGGAAGCCTCTGCATACACAGAGCCGGGTTTATGCCTGTGAGGTCAGTTATTTTATATCCAATGACCTTTTTATGCTTCCTCAGCTTATCCAGAAGTCTGACTTCTTGGTCTTCGGTAAGGGTGGAGCTGATGATGACCGGGCATAGCTCTTCCTCATCTAGGAAAACATATTTAACTCCTGTAGGTAAAGTCTTCAATTCGGGGACTTTTGGTGGTTCTGCTGCTTCTATGATAGTGACGGCTTTAAGCTCTTCAAAAGTAGCCTTTGGTGCTTCTTCTATCTTTTCTAGGTATTGGAGGCATTGCTGGACTAGTTCATTTGCAGAAAATTCAACTTCCAGATTGATAAGAGCATTCTCAAGTTCGTCAATTGGCTCGTAGATTTCTAGTTGCGACATTTGTTGAATCGCGTCCAAAAGAAAGACTTCTTCTTGGATGCTGGGACCTTTCATACTATCAAGGACGCGGAATTGAATTTCTTCTTCCCGAGCCTAAGAATGATGGTTCCAGCTTCGACGTCGATTAGCGCTCTGGCGGTAGCTAGGAAAGGCCTGCCGAAAATAATTGGATACCTCAAGTCTTCTTTAATATCCATGATAACAAAATCACACGGAACGTAGGCATCCTTTCCTATCCTTACTGGGATATCTTCAATGATTCCCAACGGTGCGGTTATTGTGGAGTCGGCTAGTTGAATAGTCATTGCTGTAGGCAGCAAGTCGGTGAAACCAAGACGTTGGCACATTGAGTAGGGCATGATGGATATGCTGGCCCCAAGGTCAGCTAATCCTTTCTTTGTAGACGCGTTTCCAATGCAACATTGGATTCCGAAGGAACCTGGGTCCTTCTTCTTTTTGGGCAGTTTGTTCAAGATGATGTCAGAAGTGGTTTGAGCAAGCTTGACAGTCTCCTGCTCCTTGGTGATATACTTTCGTGATAGCAAAGTTTTGAGATACTTCGCCCATGCTGGTACTTCGGACAGAGCGTCAAGGAGTGGGATGTCAATGTACAGTTTCTTCATTGCCTCCTTGAACTTCTGAAATCTGGCGTCCATTTTTGTTTCTTGCAGTCTGCCCGAATACGAAATCCTTGGTTTGAATTGCGGGACCTCAGGTTCTGCGGACACCTGTTCTTTGTTTTTGTCCTTTGTGCCTTCAGAGGATTTCTCAATTCCTTGTTGCGAGATCTCTTTTGTCATAAAAGTGGGCATATCATCATCGTCCAGGGTGATCTTGGTAGGTTCAGGAAGAATGCATCCCGACCTTGTGGTGACGACATTCAGCTGTTCATGTTTGTTTTGCCCATGCTTAGAATTTGGTTCAGGCTGCCCGACAAGCATACCTACTGGGGGCTTTAATTGTGCAGCAATCTGAGCGAGTTGAGCTTCAACTGCTTTCTGCTGAGCCTGTTGGTTAGCAAGCATAGTTTGTTGCGATTGTAGCAGCTGCCTTATCAAAGATATCTCATCTTCCGGCTGTGAAGTAGCATTTTTTGAAGACTTTGTTGTTGAGGCTGCTGAGTATGCAACTGCGGATGAAGCGGGGGATGAGTGTACTGATAGTAGGCTGATTGGTTTCTAGGGTAATTAGCCCTAGGGAAATTGTTCCTTGAGTTCCCTTGATTTTGGTTAAAATTGTTTGAGAACCCAGGTGGTAGCCTACTATCAGATCCCCCCTATGTCTGATGTTGCGGATTTGCAGTTCCGGAAGGATTCCCGTATTGGAACCCAGGATGATTCCTCAGTTGACTGGGATTATAGTAAACTTGTCCAGGAATAGTGTGGATGGAGTTAACTTGTTCCAGAATCTGATCTCCAGATTGATCAGTAATAGGTTCATATGGCTGCGGTGGTGGATGTAGATCCATCATCACATTATATAGCATACCGCAGGACAAGGTTGGGTGGTCGGAAGAATGACAAGCCTCACATGATCCTGTGACGGCCTTAACTTGTTGTAGAAAAGGGGCTTTTTTGTCGATCTCTCCGAGAGAAGCCTCGAGAGTTTGTTGTTTATGAACAATAGTTTGCAAGCCTCAGCTATTGCCTTCATTTCTACGGATTCTTCATCTTTGAAAACTTTAAGGACACCTTTTCCAGCTGACCGTCCCCAGTTGGACTGGTTTTCAGCTCCTAAAGTAACAATCTTCCATGCATCCTCATAGTTCTTCCTCATGAAATTTCCTCCAGATGAGGAATCTAGGAATTGTTTAATATCGTCGCTTACTCCCCGGTAAAAAGTTTCTATCAGTTGATTCTGTGAAATTCCATGATGGGGGCATTTGCGCAGAAGTTCTTTAAATCTTTCCCATGCCTCAGCGAGGGTTTCTCCAGGTAGATGGGAGAAGTGATTGATTTTCCCTTTGATTTCATAGGTTAGTGAGGGTGGAAAGAACTTCTCTAAGAATTTTTCCTCTAGAGGGGCCCAAGTGGTTATTATGGGTTCTCTGTCCAATGAGTTGTACCAACTCAAGGCCCTTCCAGATAAGGTGAAATGGAATAGGTGGAGCATTATCGCATCAAAAGCGATACCAGCTTGCGGGACCAGGTGGCATAATGCCTTAAACCTTTTCAAATGGTCCATGCAATCATCTCCTGAACCTCCAGAGAAGGAGATTCCTTACATAATCTGGATCCACTGGGTCCGGATCTCAAAGTTTGGGATATTGATGATCGGAGGCCGGATCGGGTGGTTATCCTCATAGTTCTTCGGGATAGCATAGTCCCTCAACTGCTTGTTCCGTAGCTCAAGCTGAGCAGCTTGGGTGGCTGCCTCGGTCTCAGCTCTTATGCGAGCTTGCTCTTCTGTACGTATCTCCGCTTGTATCTGGGCACGAGTGTCTGCTATGGGTTGTGCCCGTTGTGCGGCGATGGCAGCATTTACCCTCTCCATCACCAAAGCAGCTTGATGCTATTCGTCAACCATTTGTCTAGCGCGTTGGCAATTGAGGCGGATTCGGCGGTGGAAACTTCTCTCTACCTCGGAGTCGAACTCCGGATCAGGGGAGAATCCGCGACTATGCGATGATTGCATGCACATGTTCTACCTGAGTAGAGAAAGGAAAACACCTTTAGATAATAACAACAAAAAGTTTCAAGTAGATATAGAGTTATGATTCAAAAATAAAGTGTAAAATCCTAACCAACTAGAAAGGTACTAAGTGAAAATCACAACGTTCCGTTGTCCCCGGCAACGACGCCATTTTTTGATGGAGCTGGGACTTACACCAAAAGATTTTACTCTTCCAATGGGAGTCCCAAATTTGCACCAAAAACCCTAGAGAGGATTGACGTCTTCCCTAGGTTTACCTAGAACTGGTGCTTAGATAAACACTCCAACCCCATAAGAGTATGGAAGCCTTATCATAGTACAGATTTAGGATCGAACCCAAAAGACAACGGTCTTGTTGCAAGCAACAAGATGGAAAACGTATAGAATTTCACTTAGTTACTTACTAGCTGACACTTATATCGAAAGTTGGATTTTGATGGTTTTAAACTAAGAACATGAAAAGTAAAGAAAGCAAGTAAATCTAAGAGTTAAACTATGATAATGATCACTAGGGTGTGATCGGTTTTTCACCGCCACTACACATCAATCAACACATGCAAAGCAAAACTTAACCTACAAAAAGAGTTCGGTCAGTTAGTATCCTTGTAGACCTAGCCTCCTTTCGGATAATCTAGCTATGAGAAGTGCGGGAATGTTGCAATGCCAGCCATTTCCGATCAAATGGTCACATTACTTTACATCATTCCCCTCGCAAAGTGTGTTCCTCGACTTACCAAGGTTGCACTTCCATACGTCAACTGATTCCATTTCATAGTATGAAAGTGCAACGGATGATAGTGAGTTTACTCCACTTCTTGAGATACACTTCAAGATATCGAAACAGATACATGGTGGATACATGCATCAAGAACCAACATGCAAACGAGTTTTGAATCTAATAGTACAAACGTAGACAATTCATACTAAAAGATAAACGATAACACAAGTTGGAGATCAATCAACAAGTATTCATTAATCGGTTGATGTCGAACTGACAAAGATAAGAACTCTACATTACAACCTGAGGATTACATTTTACATGATATGAAAGTATGGGTAGCGGGGCTACTCCCCGCACCTTAGTGAAGAAGACTACTCCCTCATGACTAAGACCAAGAAGGAGGCGAGAAGAGAGAGAGAGCATCATCCCCACAAAGGAGGGAGGAAAGTCAACCCCTTGGAGAGAGAGAGCAACGATCCACCAGTCTTTGTAGGTTGCATGATGAGGAGGTCTCCCCTTCCCACCTTCTTGGCGAAGAAGGAGAAAGCAGCTTCAGGATGGAGTATGGATCTCAGATAGACAGCCCCAGGGTGGAGGATGGAAGTGGCAGGAGCTCTGGAATGATTGGGGCAGCCTTTGGATGTCTGAGACTTGATATCTGATGGAGGACCCTTGGGGTCTTATTTATAGGCCTTGAGTGAAGTCCAAACAGTTTGGAGACCGTTTGGACCTCAAGACCGTTTGGGGCCTCAAGACCGTTTGGACCGTGAGACCGTTTGGTTTCATGCGGTCTTGGGACCGTTTGAACTCCATGCGGTCTCGAGACCGTTTGTCTTCAAATAGTCTTGAGACCGTTTGAACTCCATGCGGTCTCGGGACCGTTTGGCTTCATGCGGTCTTGAGACCGTTTGAACTCCATGCGGTCTCGGGACCGGTTGGCTTCATGCGGTCTTGAGATCATTTGACTCCATGCGGTCTCGGGACCGGTTGGCGTCATGCGGTCTTGGGATCATTTGACTCCATGCGGTCTCGAGACCGGTTGGCTTCATGCGGTCTTGGGACCGTTTGACTCCATGCGGTCTCGGGACCGGTTGGCTTCATGCGGTCTTGGGACCGTTTGACTCCATGCGGTCTCGAGACCGGTTGGCTGCATGTGGTCTTGGGACCGTTTGACTCCATGCGGTCTCGGGACCGGTTGGCTTCATGCGGTCTTGGGACCGTTTGACTCCAAACGGTCTCGAGACTGGTTGGCTTCATGCGGTCTGGGGATCGTTTGAATCCACTCGGTCTTGAGGCTGAGTTATTCTTTTATGATTTTTGTGCTTTTTCTGCATATATAGAAAGGAAAAGTTAGTCTGATGATATATTTACAAAAAGGGGTAAAATTAGGATTATGTTTAGTTTAAACTTTAAAAAGAGTATGGAAAACTAAAGAAAAATACTAAGATAATCGACTAAAATAGGAGGTTATCACTCCTCTTCTTGGTAAGAATATCTTTTAAGAACTTGACATAAGAGGGCATTTCACCAATGACTTCAACTAATAAAAGATTTACATAAAGCTTATTCAAAATCTCCATGAACTTTCTTCAACGATTGTATCAATAACCTCATATAATTTCCTTTTCGAAGGAGGAGAAGATCCTCCAATCACAGCTTCACTCCTAAACTTTATGGATTTGCACATCTCTTTAGGATTCATCTCCAGTTGTCTTGACAAGGACCTAGATGGAGTTCTTTGCCTAGCGAGAGCATGCTCTGTAATCTAATTTTCTAGCATCTTAGTATGTGTGACAATACCACCAACCTTTGAACATAGTTGATTTATAGCACCTTTGAAGAGTTGTCCATGAGTACAGAACTCATGATTTTTATGAATTTGAGTTGACACAAAAGTTTCCATCATACTCTCCAAGCTTTGTCTATGTTGAGGTTGATTTTAGATCCTATTGTTATTGTTGAAACCCAGTGGTTGGCTGTTGTTAGAAGGTTGTCAGTTTCCCATTGGTTGTTGTTGACTTGGGCCCTGGTTTTGTTGATGCGGATTCTAGACGTTGTTGTTTCTGTAGGAGAAGTATGGGTGATCCCTCCATCCCGGACTGTAAGTGTTTGAAAAAGGATTGTATGGTTGTTTGTTTCCAAAACCACCTACAACATTTACTTGCTCTATCATATCCCCTACATTTGATCTTGGAGCGAAACAAAAAGAAGAGTCATGTCCTAAATCTCCACAAGCATCACAAATCTGTTCAATTACCTTGATAGAATGTGTACTCATTTTCTCAAACTTTTGTGACAAGCCATCAAGTTTTGCTACTATAAGGTCAACAACATCAACAGTGTGCTTCCCGCTTGACTTCTTAGAAGTTCCACTTTATGGAAATCATTGACTTGTTCTTTCTAAGCTCCATTGACAGTGGTTGAGTGCCATATATTTAATGATATCATAAGCTTCCTTGTATGATTTGTTCATGAGAGCTTCGTTTGTAGCTATATCCACTATGATATGGGTATTGTAGAACCACCTGTTATACAAAGTCTAAAGTAGAAGCTAGTTAGTCAAGTTCTGGTGAGGAAAGAGGCATTACATGTCTTTAAAATGCTCCCATGCATCATAAAGTGTCTCACCTTCTTGTTGCGTGAAGTTGGTGAATTGTCTCCGTAACTGGGCGGTCTTTCTAGGTGGAAAGTATTTAGCAAGGAAAATAATTAACAAACTCATTCCAACTTTTAATTGATCTTTTCATAAGTGAATAGAGCCATGCCTTGGTTCTATCTCTCAAGGTGAAAGGGAACAACAACAAGCGTATCCCTTCAATAGGAACACCATTGATCTTGAGCATATTCATGTACTGAAAAAACTCTGCTATGTGAAGATTTGTATATTCCATAGAAGTTCCTCCAAACCTATTTTGTTGGATCATCTGCATGATAGTGAGACTGATGGAGAAATTAATGGATTCTATGATCAGATGGTCAATAGCCCCATAAATGTTGATTGCAACTGGAACATCAAACTCCTTCAATAGTCGATTGTCTTCCATGACTGTTTGTTGATGGAGGGGTGAAGATAGTGGTGAAGATGATAGTGTTGAATGTGGTAAGGATGGCTGAGAATCTTCTAGGTTTGAGGAGTTTCCACTCCTATTTTCTCTTCTTCCACTTGATACAGTGTACTCTATCTCAGGATCAAAATAGATTGAAGGCTCAAGACCCCCCTTTTGAGTGCCACATACAACCTTGAAAAAGCACAAGTGAGTTAGAATAATCAACAAACAACAGAAGATATTGTAGACGAATGAGATGTAAATAAAATGATGAAGGATGGTGATCTAGTCTCACTTACTTACTAACACTTCTTACTCTAAAAAAAATACCAATGCTCCCCGATAAAGGTGCCAAAAACTTGTTAGCAGATTGCACAAGTCTTAAATCTATAAATTGAAGCACTATCCCACAAGCATACAGGTGCATGTAGTATACGAGATTGTATAAGGGAGCAAGGTATAGCTAGGCGCAAGAGTGTTAGTGTTCCACAATCTAGATCTATTTACACAAGTTGGATTTGATTATGATTAACTAAATTATAAATTGAAATGATGAATGGACTAAATAAGTGAAGTATAGATTCAGATTCTAAAAGATCTTGGTCACAAGATTTCACTTCTAAAACCATTACTAGCATGCAACTACAAAATTAACATTATAATTAACTTGCAAGGAGGTTGCCACAATCATTCACCTCCCCCAAGTTATGAAGCGGTTCTCATCTTCACATAGCACTCCTGTGCCTATGTTCAGATTCAGACGCAACCTAGATCCTCAATTATCCAAGCCACTCTCATGGCCATGGTTCATTTACAAGAGAACTACTCCATACTCCCTCATACATCCTCCCGAATCACATAAAGAAGCATAAGACATGCATATTTGATGGCCAGTCAAGCATACAAGCAATAAAACACCGTATAAGATATTGTAAAAGCAAATTAACAATTCGTTAAAGATTACGATTTCACATGAGTAATGGCATGGAAGCTACTCTCCCATGTATAAACACAAGTACATGCCACAATTTGTAGAGTTTTCCATGATTACAGAGAGGAAAAGCAAAGGGAAATCGAGGAGTGAAGTGTAAAGAAGTAAAACTCCACTTTGAGGATAGAATTCCACCCTTTTAGCTACTCTTACTCGAACTATCTTCCCTCCCGAGAAGACTGGATGGAGTAGAGAAGCTCCATTATACCCTTTTGAGAAGAAATGGTGAAGAATAGAGGTTCTTTCCTAATAAACCTCTTCTTCCTCCCCAAAATCACCCTACTCTTGCTTTGCAACTCCCTCTGGTCGTTAAGTGTTTCAAATTACAAGAGATAACTATCCCATCCAAGTGTTTTATATTTAGAAGTGGGACAATTGTCTTTTAAACTGTAGAATCAGTCGGAGAGATGTCGTGTCTTTTGATGGACACATTGTGTCTATGTGTACAATTCCTTCCTAGAACCACTCTCATGAAGAGTGCATGTCGTGTCGCTAAAGGAACGTGTAGCTGCTACATGAAGTCAAACTAGGCGGGTGACATACACCATGTGTTTTGATGAACACGCTGTGTAAGATTCCAGAACTTTGAAGTGAGGTTTTTGAATGCACATACACGCCGTGTTTTGGGACGAAGGCATCATCTCTTTTTCTCTATAGCTGCGGATGAAATTTTTTGTAAGCTTACATGTCGTGTGGAAAATAGCACACATTTGGTTCTCTTATTTGTCGCTGAGGAGTGATCTTTATGGAATGTCACACACCATGTCTATAACTACACACATTGTGTCTTCTTCAATTTCTTCAAGATCAACTCTATGAAGCATGCAGACTCCTTACGTATCCAACCGAGGTTGGATTTGGGGTGGATCAAGTTCATGTCATCATCTTAATTGTGTGCTTGCGATCACGAATATGACATGAGTAAAATAACTATAAATATGGAAAATCAAGTATGATTAGAGGCTAAATGGAGAGTAAAATGGACTGAATTTGTGTATGAAAGTGAGAAAAAAGCATATATAAAATGCTCACATCAATGTCGGTCGAGTTGTCACTAGGACAAACTCATCCGACACTGGGATTTATCAAGCTCCACACAACTTGTCCGTCGAGTTGTCTTTAAGACAAACCTGACCGAAAAGGCAACCTCTAATGAAATTTGATAAATGCTATAAAAGTGTTTAACATTTGATTGAAGTGATTTTGATTTTTTTAAAATCTTAAATTGCAAGTCATAAAATCATTACAAGTTATATACATCAAAGATCCATGGAGTAAACATATATTATTCAATCTTGATCTTTATGCATGTATGACTTGATTTCTCCAAGTGAGGATGCACAAGTGTAGGCATTTGGAGTGTGTTTATACCTAATATGAAACCTATGAAGTATAAGCATTAGACACAAATAAGTTGAATGGTTAGTCATCATTGAAACAAGGGTCTAGTGAATTTATACCTTGAGTCGACATTCTCCCTCTTTTTGAAGATGAAAAGCCATTCCCTCAATGTATTGAAAGAATATAAGTAAAACCACACCTTTGAAGAAACCTAGGGGTTTCAATAGAATTGAGTTCATCACCCCCTGAATTAATGGAGTTCACATACCCCCCCCCCCTCAATCGATGCTATTTCTCATGTATGGTTAGCTTTCATAACATTTATTGAAATTATGTCTTCTACTCATATATGCTCTACATATATGTGTTCTTCCCTTTACATAAGACATGTCTTCTCCCCCTTTTTAATTTTAAAAATGAGAGGGTTGAAGAGATAAAACACAATTTGTTAGAAAAGGGAATGTAGAAGAGCAAAAATTAAGGGCTTGTCCAAGAAATGTATATAAAGCAAATCAAGACATGCATTAGAACAACCCTTAATGCAATTCTAGCAAATAATCAAGGTAATTCTATACAACCAAGAAACTCAAGATAGTAGATATACAAGTCAAGGAACAAGCTTGAGTATGTATGAAATAAGATACGAGCATAGCATATAATTGAATACCAATATATGTGTTAGCTACCAATTGATGAACAAGACTAGAACTACATGTAGACAGACTACTAGTAGATCACAAGCTAGGACTACTTGTAGGACCTAGATCATATCAAAGGAATAACAAGTTAAATAACAAGTATGAGTAAAAGTAGAGAAATATCCAATCAAAGAAATATGCATTTCAGAAGCATGAAAGTATATCATTCACTAGCAAATGCTATTGGTGTGTATGCCCTTAGAGAAAATCATATGATGATTGTAATGACATATCTTGTAAATGATTTGATTAATAATAAAGCCAATCTTTCAATTTATTTTGTTTTATAAAGTTATGAGATAATGATGTTACATAATAAATATCTAGAGAATGATATTACTCAATGACATATGTCTTCAGGTTGATCACCTAAATAATGAGATCATACGAATGTCAAGAGTGTATACATTCTTGTTATGTCCCTAGCCAGTTGTTATTGTTGAAGGTTGATTAACAACAATAACACATAAGAATAGAGTGTGTGTTGGTTGATGATAGAATCTCATCAGTTACTGTCACGCCCCAATCTCACATTAACCACAAACCACAAGATTAGGACGCAACAGGATGGGATTTACACATAAGCCAACCACTCTTCACTTTTTAAAACATTTTAAAGATATTAATAGGAAAATCTGATTTATGCTGTCAAATGAAACTAAATAAACTACGGAAGCATCTTTATTAAACTGACTAGCAATATAAACAGAGGTTACATCATATTACATTATTCGACATAAAATAAAGCATAACAGTTAATTTACATCTTTATACACATTTTCTCTCTCACTCACACCTTGTCCCAAAGATCGAGGGGAATGGACTAAGAGACCTCTAACTACTAACTACATATACCTTCTACGGACTAAGCGATGGATTAAGGGATCCTTCAGATTTCCGGCTGCTAATGATAACCTGAAAATGTTTTGAGTAGAGGTATGAGCCTACTCGCTCAGTGAATAGCATTTCACTTAGTTATCATTAAACAACTCGTCAAGTTTATAAACTGAAATAAACAAATATACAGTTCAAGCAGGGCAGTTCTATTAGCATAGCAAATATACAGACAATAACCACACTTCTAAGCATCAACATGTATTTCAGGTAAATAAACAGTTATATAAATTTACTGTGAACCTACTCGATTATTTATCCATTTTATTATTATGCCCTAAATATATGCAGTGTACTCTGCATATAAAGATCCGCAACAAGTTCATGCTACGGTCCCACCGTACAAGACTTAGCGACACACCCGGGAAATGCTAAGTCTGACGCCAGCCCTGCTCTGCTACAGGACCCCTGGCTCTCCGGCCAGAACATAGGCTCTACGGCCTCAATGCACAACCACGTGTGCTCCCGACTCCTCCTTTAACCGGAGTACACCGGCGGAGAGTCACAGGGTTACCTTCGTGACACACGCACGAATGGTGTTAGATAACCGTGTTTTCTTTTTCTTTTCCCCAGTGCCATCGTGACACACGCACGATTGTTGTTAGACACTGCCTTTCTTTCTCTCCTCGTGCCACCAGAATTACTCAACCGGTTGATGTTGGATACGAGTTTCACCCCTAAGAAATAGACCTTCATTTAGGGGTTCTACGGTGTTAGGGCATCTAGGTCTATACTTGATTAACAAATAAACATTTAAACATGAATAACACATTTCATGCATTTTGCACAATCTAAACATCACAAAAGCACATATATATAATTATCGTAATTAAACATGATTCAGAATCATTTATCCAGTTTCAATGCTAAACAACTATATTTGAAATCAGTAAATACATTGCAACAATAATACAGGAAATCTCATCATTTTCATTAAGTATATTACGTAGTTCAATTCTAATGAATCTAACATTCTCTATTGTATGAACTATACTGTTTAGAAGTTATATCAGTTGATACAGAAGTAATTAAATATCTAAAATGAGTTAAATAATGATTACTAAATGAACTACTACTCACCCACTTCGGTGTGTTCGTATACACCGAAAAACATCCACAACCATGCCTAATTCTTCCCTTTACAACAGAGTGCACGCCGTGCACCTGGGCTGCACGCCGTGCACCTGGGCAGAAACTCTGTAACTTTGCACGCCGTGCAAACTGATTTGCACGCCGTGCACCTGCGCAGAAACGGGAAACTCATGAAGATGAACTCTATTCTAAAGCTATGTCTTGGACTTAAATCTACGGAATCTTACCAAACCTCTAGGACAAACCCATGGACGTTGTTTTGTGGCGTTGCCTTATTCCCACGGTGACTACTGGCTGCAAACGTAAGTCTTCTTCTACCTTGGTACAATCTGGTTCTAACTTGCTTCACGCACAGGTGTACAGGTGGAAGCAACGGACTCGAATGGGTGCTTAATCATGGCTGATGACAGCAGATTCTTGCTCAAACCTCTTGGCCGGAGTTGAAGCAGCTGATTCGAGGTGTTAGCGGTGTCAAAACGAGCTCCTAGCTGCTGCTTCGTGCAGCTATGGCTGCTGCTACGTAGGGGCGCCACCCCCCTTGCTTGGGCGCCGCTAGGGCGTTGAGGAGAAGGAGAAAGATAGGGGAAGGTGACGACGCTGCTGGACGAAGCTAAAGGACCAAGGACGCCCGCCCCTTTCCCCCTTTCTCTGGTCGACCTGCTGCTCCTGCAGATGGAGGCACCGCCCAAGCTAGAAGAAGTGCCGCTAGGGCGAGGGATGAGAGGGGAAAGGGTGGAGGAAGAAGAGGAAGAAGAAGAGGAAGCTGGGCGCCACTCAAACGGAGCTAAGGAGGCCCAAAACCGCCGCCCTAGCTCACCTTCTCACGGCCGATCAGCGCCGCTCTGTGCGGGTCCTGTTCCATCGGGAAGAAGAACAGGAAAAGAGATAAGCGTGACAAGGGAAATAAAGGTTATAAAGTGTCCGACCCACTTAAAGAAGTAATAAATGGGAAAATTGCAGCCAAGTCCAAGGATTTGGAAAATTGCATAACTATTGGCTCGAATGTCCAAATCAAGCGATTCTTTTTTGCAACGTTTTAAGCACGAGGTCATGTACACCCTTAAAGCAAGAAATAATCGTAATTGGATGGTCTCGCCTGATCAAAGTACTAAACACATCTGTGATTACTTGATTCAACTTAATGTACTAAATAATCAATATAGGTATCATTAATTGCCTCGGGTGATTCAAACTCAACTATTGATTCACATATTGTCTTATCTTGATTATTCATGATGTTTAACAAAAACTTAGCAATAATTGAGGTGTTTCACGTAATTCGAGGTATTTATTGACTAACCTTAATATGGGTCGTAACAATCTCCCTCCCTTATAAGAATTTCGTCCCGAAATTCCTAAAAGAGAAAAGGAAACTTGTTACGCACATCTATCCCAAAACTCCCATGTGGTTCCTTCTAGGTTGTAGTTTTTCCACAAAACCTTCTCTAAGGTATATCACAATTCGTGAGTTTCTTGATCCTCCGATCAATCATCTGTATAGGTCCCTTAACCTAGGACACATCTGATCTGATTCCAGATTGACCCACAAAACATTGTCTTGTTATAGCAGTATCTCACTATATGGTAATTACCAAGAAATTATTATACTATTCATGCAAACAAACTAAAATTCTTAAATAAACAGAATGCATGTCTATTTGGTACTAAAAATAAAATCATGCAATTTAACTGTTAAACATCACTATATATCATATCGAGACCTTTCATATCACCATAACATGATTCATTGAACACCCTATCCTTAGGGTTTCATTTGCCTTATTCATTCATCACATGCCAACACCCTACTCTTAGGGTTATCTCATTCACTAGTCACATGGAAACACCCTACTCTTAGGGTTTCCATTATCTCATCTGTTTGATTGCAATTCAAATCACAATACGGTATCATTCTGGAACTGGCAGAGCAGTATATTCAAAATCATTGCAATTACTGAGAAATCTTTATATCATGCATGTAGACAGATTAAAAATTCATAAATATCCCAAACTCAAATCAATTTTGGCAGATACATACTGAATTCATGTAATTAAACCTCTTATTATACCAATAAGAGTAATTTACTCCACTTATAAGAAATCATCTGTAATATTTATCCATTATCTGAAATTTCTCGAAATACGTGCATATTAACCAAATTCCTGGTTTATGCACCACATAACTCAATTAAGAGTTATTTACGTATCATATCACAAATATTTAATAGTACTTGAGAATTTCTGATAATATCTCAGAGAAACGATTCATTTAAATTTTAAGTCATACACATTAACATAACAGGAAGCATGCAATTTGGTTTATTTACATATTTTAATGCTATCTTACTAGCTTGAAATCATGCATCTAATGATTTACCAAATCTGTGTTTTCTGGGTTCATACTCAAACCGTACCATTATCAGTGATGCATTTCTAAACTCATTATGATATGATTGAAACTGGATTACCAGGCAACTTAATCATTTTATCCATGTATCTTAGTCAAGTTTCGAGACACCAAAGGTTGACTTAATATGAAGAAAGCGAGCAGACTAAATTAGTCTATCCACAATCATTCATATCAAATCACAACCTCTAGGTGTCCTGGGTAATCTTACCACAAAATCCATTGTGATAAATTCCCATTCCCATTCAGGCATAGAAAAAGATTACAAGGTAGCTATAGATTTCTAGGGTTCAGCCTTAACCTACTGGTACACACTACTTTTAACCACATACTCAGCTACATCCTTTTCACACCAGGTTATCAATACAACTCCTGAGATTCATATATATATATATATATATTCTAGTGTTTCCTGAAAGCATAGCATACATCAATACACACACTTCCATAAGAATCTTTTCTTTCAATCTTTTCCCCTTAAAAGAATTTTACACTATCTTGAGATACACACAACATGTCATGTTAATACAACACCTTATCATCATAAAAATTTAAACTGTAGTCTCTTTTCCTCCTATCATGTCATGCATGGTCTAGTTTAACTCACTATCACCCTATTGTAGTTCCTTGATCTGATCATAAGAAGTAGGCTTAACTTACATCTGTACAATCAAATCACTCTGTGTTATCACCCCTAAGTCTAAGTTCAACCTCCACATTTCTACTGACAGGTCTCTATTGAAACCTGCCATAGAGAATGCATTAACTGTTGAACTTGACTTTCTGCTGAAAAAATCATTCACCACATTCTCTTTACCATGGTGGTAATCTATTGTCACATCATAAAGATAATAACACCATGTCTTAAAAACATGAACTACATCAGCTATCTTTAGATCATATATCGGATAATTCTCCGCTTTCTATGCTACTTACTTATTGTTACATTTTAGATTTATGTTTTACTCTTTTCTCTAAGTCATTTCATGTTGTTCATGTACCGATCAGTTTATCTACCTCAAAACCCTAGATCACTATCAAAGCCAGTTTACTTTTCATAAAACAAATCTCAAGGTCTTATTTAACAAAGATACTGGTATACAAGGTTACATCACTAATGAGATCCCTTAATCTACTACAACTTTAATCATTCTAGGGTTTTGGTCTATATAAGTAACATAGCTTTATTGTGTGTATGTGTGATCGATTATATAAATCAAATTGAGTTGCTTGGGTCAGTAACATATTAACCCAACACTTAACTTTAATTACATTAACTGAAAATTCAGTTTTCACAATAGTTTCTGTAATTTATTTATTAAACTGCTAACGGAAGCTCCAAAAATTATGAAAATTTTATATGTTGTGCCTAATAAAGTTTTAGACCTCCATTAAAAATTTCAGGTCATTTCAAGTTACCAATAATTAATTGAAATTCAAACAGTGCGCTGCTATATAGCAGTCTGCAGCAGATTCGGTCGAGTTGCAACTCGACCGACACCTTACTGTAGAGATCAAAAGTCATCCAAAAATTACACCAAATTAATAGAGTGTCTAAAATTTGTGATTTTCAAACATAGTTAAAATTTGAGATCAATTGGATATACCAATAAAAAGATAAAATTCAATTACCACACTGCTATATCATTCAGAAAATGTGATCGGTCTAGTTTGAAACTCAGCCGATTAACAAGTCAAAACATTATTCAAAAATTTTGATATTCTCCAATGTTGTTTATATTTCATACATCCAAATCATATCCAAAATTGGGCTAAATAAGAGTTACACATAAAATACTAAAAATCATTTAGTGAGACATTCTATTTATCAAATTCTGTATTCATATGTCATTAAAATCCTAATTTGGGCCAATTAGGGTCTATGCTTCTCAAACCCTAATTCCCAAGACAAAAGAACATTTATACTTCTATTCTTATTTTACTTGTTAATAGGAGTCATTAGATCCCAGTAACGCATCCTGCCAGCCGGACCAGGCCGAACCTGTAGTCCTGAAGCCAAGAGCTACTCGGGATTAATCTACCCCTATTAATCTTAAACATGTGGAAAGAATATCCACTTAGGGCAACTTACTTATACATGATTTCGGATCTACTTTAATACAAAGAAAACAAACATTAAACAATTCACTTCATGTCACAACAATATAAAAGAATCATTTTTACTTTGCAAACTGAAAATTTCATTTCATGCATATAAAAGCATTTCCAGTGATCTTTAAATCAAATAAGCAATAATAGACAAGAGTTGAATCGCATCTTATATGTAATCTCTTATTTCTACATTAATTTCTTATCTCTTAACCCTAAGATTTCTAGGGTTTTCTCTCTAGCCTATCCTTCCTCTGCATACCTGGCCAGGGCATCCAGAGAAGAACAGACAGCGTAGCTTGATACTGGTCAATCTAAGTATTCAGATACCTGGCCAGGGTATCTAAACACTCAGACCTTCCAGAGCTAAAACACATCATTCATTATTCGTCTTACTTATAACCTTATCTTTTGACCCTAATGATTCTTAACGACTCAACTTAAGCTCATTACTTGATTCTCGTGACTACATTCTCTTCCTGCTATCTGCAATAGTATAACAGAACACTTCCTGTTAAAAAATTACAGATAGAAGAAAGACACCTAAACCTTAATCCTATTGGTCTCTTATCGTCCCCTGACCTTGAGTAACTATGTACTCAAACCAAAGCTCTGATACCAAAAGTTGTCACGCCCCAATCTCACATTAACCACAAACCACAAGATTAGGACGCAACAGGATGGGATTTACACATAAGCCAACCACTCTTCACTTTTTAAAACATTTTAAAGATATTAATAGGAAAATCTGATTTATGCTGTCAAATGAAACTAAATAAACTACGGAAGCATCTTTATTAAACTGACTAGCAATATAAACAGAGGTTACATCATATTACATTATTCGACATAAAATAAAGCATAACAGTTAATTTACATCTTTATACACATTTTCTCTCTCACTCACACCTTGTCCCAAAGATCGAGGGGAATGGACTAAGAGACCTCTAACTACTAACTACATATACCTTCTACGGACTAAGCAATGGATTAAGGGATCCTTCAGATTTCCGGCTGCTGATGATAACCTGAAAATGTTTTGAGTAGAGGTATGAGCCTACTCGCTCAGTGAATAGCATTTCACTTAGTTATCATTAAACAACTCGTCAGGTTTATAAACTGAAATAAACAAATATACAGTTCAAGCAGGGCAGTTCTATTAGCATAGCAAATATACAGACAATAACCACACTTCTAAGCATCAACAGGTATTTCAGATAAATAAACAGTTATATAAATTTACTGTGAACCTACTCGATTATTTATCCATTTTATTATTATGCCCTAAATATATGCAGTGTACTATGCATATAAAGATCCGCAACAAGTTCATGCTACGGTCCCACCGTACAAGACTTAGCGACACACCCGGGAAATGCTAAGTCTGACGCCAGCCCTGCTCTGCTACAGGACCCCTGGCTCTCCGGCCAGAACATAGGCTCTACGGCCTCAATGCACAACCACGTGTGCTCCCGACTCCTCCTTTAACCGGAGTACACCGGCGGAGAGTCACAGGGTTACCTTCGTGACACACGCACGAATGGTGTTAGATAACTGTGTTTTCTTTTTCTTTTTCCCAGGGCCATCGTGACACATGCACGATTGTTGTTAGACACTGCCTTTCTTTCTCTCCTCGTGCCACCAGAATTACTCAACCGGTTGATGTTGGACACGAGTTTCACCCCTAAGAAACAGACCTTCATTTAGGGGTTCTACAGTGTTAGGGCATCTAGGTCTATACTTGATTAACAAACAAACATTTAAACAGGAATAACACATTTCATGCATTTTGCACAATCTAAACATCACAAAAGCACATATATATAATTATCGTAATTAAACATGATTCAGAATCATTTATCCAGTTTCAATGCTAAACAACTATATTTGAAATCAGTAAATACATTGCAACAATAATACAGGAAATCTCATCATTTTCATTAAGTATATTACGTAGTTCAATTCTAATGAATCTAACATTCTCTATTGTATGAACTATACTGTTTAGAAGTTATATCAGTTGATACAGAAGTAATTAAATATCTAAAATGAGTTAAATAATGATTACTAAATGAACTACTACTCACCCACTTCGGTGTGTTCGTATACACCGAAAAACGTCCACAACCATGCCTAATTCTTCCCTTTACAGCAGAGTGCACGCCGTGCACCTGGGCTGCACGCCGTGCACCTGGGCAGAAACTCTGTAACTTTGCACGCCGTGCAAACTGATTTGCACGCCGTGCACCTGCGCAGAAACGGGAAACTCATGAAGATGAACTCTATTCTAAAGCTATGTCTTGGACTTAAATCTACGGAATCTTACCAAACCTCTAGGACAAACCCAGGGACGTTGTTTTGTGGCGTTGCCTTATTCCCACGGTGACTACTGGCTGCAAACGCAAGTCTTCTTCTACCTTGGTACAATCCGGTTCTAACTTGCTTCACGTACAGGTGTACAGGTGGAAGCAACAGACTCGAATGGGTGCTTAATCATGGCTGATGACAGCAGATTCTTGCTCAAACCTCTTGGCCGGAGTTGAAGCAGCTGATTCGAGGTGTTAGCGGTGTCAAAACGAGCTCCTAGCTGCTGCTTCGTGCAACTATGGCTTCTGCTACGTAGGGGCGCCGCCCCCCTTGCTTGGGCGCCGCTAGGGCGTTGAGGAGAAGGAGAAAGATAGGGGAAGGTGACGACGCTGCTGGACGAAGCTAAAGGACCAAGGACGCCCACCCCTTTCCCCCTTTCTCTGGTCGACCTGCTGCTCCTGCAGATGGAGGCACCGCCCAAGCTAGAAGAAGCGCCGCTAGGGCGAGGGATGAGAGGGGAAAGGGTGGAGGAAGAAGAGGAAGAAGAAGAGGAAGCTGGGCGCCACTCAAACGGAGCCAAGGAGGCCCAAAACCGCCGCCCTAGCTCACCTTCTCACGGCCGATCAGCGCCGCTCTGTGCGGGTCCTGTTCCATCGAGAAGAAGAATAGGAGAAGAGATAAGCGTGACAAGGGAAATAAAGGTTATAAAGTGGCCGACCCACTTAAAGAAGTAATAAATGGGAAAATTGCAGCCAAGTCCAAGGATTTGGAAAATTGCATAACTATTGGCTCGAATGTCCAAATCAAGCGATTCTTTTTTGCAACGTTTTAAGCAAGAGGTCCTCTACACCCTTAAAGCAAGAAATAATCGTAATTGGATGGTCTCGCCTGATCAAAGTACTAAACACATATGTGATTACTTGATTCAACTTAATGTACTAAATAATCAATATAGATATCATTAATTGCCTCGGGTGATTCAAACTCAACTATTGATTCACATATTGTCTTATCTTGATTATTCATGATGTTTAACAAAAACTTAGCAATAATTGAGGTGTTTCACGTAATTCGAGGTATTTATTGACTAACCTTGATATGGGTCGTAACAGTTACGATATGTGATATCAAACCAAACACATAGATACTTGTTAGCGAACAATGCATCAGACATACCCACCATGAGAGTGAGGATTGGAAATCATTACATGGTAGTCAGAATCATCTCTGATAGTGCTAGCGGTGTTTTTGGTTCTTAGACATGAAATTACTACACTCATCACATGTCATTCGTTGTACTTTGACATCATCCAATGTGACCTTGAATAAGGGTTTCCATAAAGGTGATGACCAGATGCATTGTGACACATGGGAATGACTGTGAGTGATGTAGATGGGATTTATCCCTCCTACATGAGTATGATATCTTGGACACTTGATAAGCAAGACTGATAAATGTACGTCCACACTCATGTGAGTCAATATGTGATACTAGACTTATATATATATATATATATATATATATATATATATATATATATATATATATATATATATCAGACAATCTGCTCTAGTTCAAGGAACATGGATTAAATAATGAAGAGAATGACAATTCCATGCCATGAGTTCAATATAGATATTAGTGACAAAGTAACTATACGAACACTATAACACCAATGAAAAATTGTAGGTTGACGTTGTTCTCCAATTTTTCAAATTACTTGGGTAGTAACAATGTGTTACTAGATACCGTTCATTACTTGTGATGTCATAAATTAGTTATGGACATTCAATACCAATGTAACTTGGAACCTATAGGGTCACACACATAGGATACACTTGGAATAGGAGTTTAATCATGAATGATGTTCACTAAAGTGTTTAGGTATTTGATTTAAACAACAATTGACTTACTGGACTCTAAAATGATTAGGTCAAGTGTTGAACCGATATGCTGGAGTGTCATGTTGATTGAAATTGCATTGGATGAATATTGGTTGAATTGCAGCATGAACTGACTACAATCAGCTCAATGGTCCCAAACGAGATCTTCATATGATGAATCACCCAATTCATTAATCAATTTGATTGCATCAAGGATTAGTGCTGACATCATGTTGTGCATTAATTGAATATTAATTTCCAATGCAATTGGATTTGGGAAATAGGATGAAATGGCCAGTTCAAGGGTTGAATCGATCGGCTCATGTACCAACCGATCGGTTCACCTGTGAAGCAATTGTTTCACCACTCGTAGGATGTGAAAATTTGTTAAATTTTATCCCCTTGCACTCCCACTCAGACAGAGAACCTTGAACCTAGCCCTCCTATAAATAGAGGGGTACTGGGTGCTTCTCAGACACATCAATTAGCTTTGACAATTGTTGTCTTTTTTGGTTGTATTAACCAAGAGAATCTGAGCAAAAGTCCTACCTGATAAAGTGAGGGATAGCAAGGGAGAACAATTGTAGGAGAGCAAGTTGGAGCTAATACACCAATGTTAAGGGCCAACTCCTTATTGTATGTTCTTCTAGAATGACAGGAGTTTCTAGTGGTCCATGTGGACTATTATAGAGGTGAGGAGGCCGTTAGCTGCCGCTTAGGAGGACATGTCAACTATTATCTGTGGTGATCAACCCAAGAGATGTTGATGACGCTATCTGGGTGCAACTTGAAGAAAGGCACATATTACTGTGAGGTAATTGTCACTGGATTTGCTCCAAGACCAGGTATGACCTCATAAACCATCCTTCCCATTACATAGTTATTGACACAATCATCTGTAAAAGGGGAATATGGAAGATAATTTTTTTTGTTCTGTTGCCTATATGTAGTCATATTTTCCAATAGTGGTATCAGAGCCACACTAATTTACTATGATTTGGGATTAATTGATATGATTATATTTTGGTTTTCATCATTTATTTATTGTATACAATGAGAATATATAAAACAATTAATGTGCATATCTGATTATATATATATATATATATATATATATATATATATATATATATATATATATATATATATATATGCAATTCACACATTCACCCTAAAAGTTGGTTTTGATGGTGGATGTGAAGCATGTAGATGGCCAATAAAGATCTCTATGCAAGGTTGTGTGGTTATTTATTCCTATTTATATCTCGATATGCATACCGAGCCTCATCTTCTCTTTCATATGTAAAAGTAGAATTCTTGTGATGTCCAATGTCACCCAAAATAAGATTACTCAAACAAATCACATGATCAACTACTAAACATCAAGATTACCAGAATTAGGCTAAATTAAACCAATTTAAATATTACTTGCAAGAGAAGAAACATTTACATAAAGGCCCATAAAATTTTTATAGCAACATATGCCAAATCAGGTATTTACACATCTGTTCGTTGACCTCAGCCACCACATGTATACAAAAGTTGTGTTCCATAATTACATGCTACATACGACATCCACATAAGCCAAAAACTTGAGTCGTTATACATAACATCTACAAAACATCCCTTGCTTGAACTTGAGAGTAAAGGGACTACTCTAGGATACTACGACTACTAGAACTACTGGCCAACCTTCAAAAACTACTTCTCTCCAAGCAAATCCTCTTCAACACCTCGCACCTACCCACATTGCTGACGATTACCTAGAAAACTGTGGTAACCCACAAGAGTGAGAGCCATGTCCCAGAGAGAGTTATAACTCTCAACAACAATTTTTGATTACAATAGATTACATTCTTAAACAAGATAAACAAGTTTAGGTAGATTAAGAAGAGAGAGAGATTAAGCAACCATAAGAGATTAAGAAGATAGTGTATCAACTAGTACATTAGCAACTAGATTAACAAGATCGTTAGGAGAAGTAGATAAGACTATCATTATTTAAGCAGATGTATATATATGTATATGTATGTATATATATACATATATATACATATATATATGTATATATATATATATATATATATATATATATATATATATATATATATATATATATATATATAACAGCTAAGCAATATACTAAACAAAGCAAGCGAAACATCCAATGTGAGTCGTGTTTAACCCTAAATAGATATACTACACGGCTGGATTACATCTTTTATAATTCCTAGGAAATTTTAGGTATACCACTCAAACTCAAAATCACCACTGCGAAGTGCTATTCAGTTGTGTATAAGATCAAGGAGTATCGACATCCTAAGATTTCCCACCCTCAGTCATTACGAGTGAAAAGATAGTGACATCACAATCAAGATGCCTGCAATGACATATAGTCAAGCTGTCAAACAATGACTCGTCCTTGGTATAAGGGAAACGACACCTAAAACCAGGGTATATACCACCCCATCATCCAAGGTACAACTGCATTTGTCCTTAATCACATTTGTATAATTATCAATTTTTCTCACATCGAGGTATGACCGCAGCCATCCTAAAACTTTAATGCTTGGATGTCAAGGATGTACTCTCCTTGCACCCCAAATTCTCAATAGTATGTGTTCTAAGTTTCCCGTAGGGATACTCATTTCCCCATTCAGAAAGTCCTGAAACTAAATGGTTCTACAACACAAGGCACTACACAAATAAGGTTCTACTTGATTAGTTAAGTTGATTGGGTGAATTAAGACTGCATCAAACAAGTGGACATACTAAACCTAATTCACTTCTAGCAAGAATTTATACATAGAAACTCCAAAAGTTATAAAATGTATGAAATATAAATCTTACCACATCTTGACATGATATCAAATTATGTCACATAAGCAAGGGGATCACTCCTCCATTAAGGCTCAACCATGCCCAAGGTTCATTAAGTCCACCACATCATAATCACCCACAAGAACATCATTATATTTCCATGCCTTATCAAAGGCTTAAAAACCATCACCATACTTGTGATACACATGTTTAGCATAACATTGTATTGAGATGTTCATATAACAACACATTGGGGTTACAATCACAATAGTCATACAAGAGATCTAAGTATGATCAATTATCATTGTTGGATTACATTAGGGTTGGCTTCAACAAAGTAGATTAAGCATGATCAACTATCAACACTATTTTGTATCATGGTTTGGATGTATCAAGGTAAGCTAGACTAATATTACACACCATCTCATTATAGTGATCATAGGCTCACATTCATATGAGGGCAAAGGTAAGACTAAATGATTAAGTCAAATGACCATCAGTTCTACATCATCAAAACCAAACCACAATACCATAAGCATCACACCTACAACCATCGGGTGTCACAAGGTAAAACCATTATTTGTAATACAAGAAAACACCTCGAACCAACCACCTAGAGAACCATCGAGTTGTGACCTAGAAGAGTCACCAACTAGACCTAGTTAAGCAATTGTTTGATCACTCAAAGGAAGCCATCAGTTGAAGACATGATAAGCACCATCAGTTTTTGACTCAAAGAAAACCATAGGTTGTAGGAATGCAACCCACCATTGGTTGTAGCACAATATATCCCCATTGGTTGTGGTGTCCAATTCCACCATCAATTGTGGTGTGCAAGACCTTTATCGAATCATGGAGTCAGAACATCCATTGGTTGACACCATCGAGTGTTGAACCAATAGAGCCATTGGTTGGTGATCATAGTTCATTGGACCATTGAGTTTGAGAATCAAAACAACCATTGGTTGATGGACCACAAGGGCAATTGGTTGTGAGACTTAGTAATCCCATCGGTTGTCATCAACAAGTGATGAAATCAAGCAAAACACAAGAGAAAATCATCGTTTGATTAAGGGAAGGAAAACCATTGGTTGAAGTCACACTAGGGCACCAAGACCATCCATTTTTTACTACTAAAAGAGTAAGAATAGAACTTAAGGTAGGACCATCAGCTGGCATGAGAAACACCAGCAAAATATCTCTAAAAAAAGAGTCCATTGGTTCTAGTAAGACAACAACCCATCGAGTGATACACAAGGTAGAAAGCAACCTTATAAACCCTACGTAACACATCAATCAAGAGATACCAAGAACTGTCGTTTGTTATGCAAGCAAACCCTAAAGATTCCTTTACCAAAGGAAGGTCGTGCACAAGGTTTAGAACACATCCAAGAAGATAAATCATCCAAGAAACTAGCACCTAATCTCAAACCTAGGCAAAGGAGTGATCTTTCTACCTAGAACTTAGTTTTAGAGCAAGGTCTAGCACATGCAAGCTATAAGCAAGAAATAAACATGGAGAAAGTTATATAACTCACCTCTAGGAAGAAGAAGAAGCTACAAACATAAAGGTATCTTGAGCAAAGGAGGAAGAAACCCTAGCTTAGCACTCCACACGACCAAGCAAACTTCTTCTCCAAGAAAGAGAGTAAACCCTATGTCAAGGAAGCAAGAAAGAAGGGTTCTTTAAGCTCTAGATCAAGCTACACCACAGAAATCCATGGTTATGAACAATAAGAAGGAGGAAGGAGGTAGATAAGAAAGGAAAACGAAGTAAATAGGGGATATCTTACCTACTTAGGTCAAGAGCAAGCAAGGAAAGCTCCACAAGCTCCAAGAGAGGGTAGATCTCAATCCTAGCTGCACAAGCAAGGAGATCGACCAACTTCTTATACATTGGGAAACTTCTTATCCATGAAATCTAGGAGGACGAATCTCTAGACAATAAGGAAGAGAAAGGAGTCTGAAATGTTCATTTTCATGGAAGGGAGGAGGTTTACATAGCTATGGGTGAGAGAGAAGAGAAGGCTAAGGTGTCCTAGCATGTTTGCCAAGTGTCCATGGCCATGGGACATCACATCCATGCATGAAGTAGCTCCATTGGTTGTGTAGTTTGCTAATACATAGTATATTGATCCTCGTAGGGTGTCCATTGAGTTTCATCACTTGGTGACCATCGATTCTTGAAACCCTAGGTCACTAGTTGGAAAACCATTGATTGATCACCCCTTCCAAGAAAATCATCAGTCCAAGGGACCCCAAGAGAGAAGACCATCAACATACCACCTCTAGAGATCACCATTGGTTGTCCCCAACTAAGTATGACCATCGGATGCCACTCATCTAGGGTAACTGTCGATTGATGGCCTCTCAAGGTAGCTCATCCATGAGAGCAAAACCCTAACTTACCCTATAAAGGTAACACTACCAAACCAAGGTACATATAGGTTCCCCAAGCCAAAAAAAACTCAAGAATGATATAAAAACAAGTAAGGAATATGAATCATTTGAAAAATTGCAAGAAAAACTACATATATGCGTAAATTTTAGAAAAGTCCAAAACGTGCACAAAATTGCATAACTTGCACAAACAATGTCCAAACTAGATTAATCTTGAAACTTAAGCTTGTAACATGATATAAAAGCACACCACAAGATTAGATTAAAGTGTTAGTCAATTAATTAAGGTAAGAAAGTATTTTCAACCACTAAGCAAGGTCTGGGGTCTTACAATTCTCTCCTTCCTATGCTCACTTTGAATGTAATTCAAGGTTTCTCTATTACTTTGTAATATGATAAATAGCATTGGGATGGTATTAATTTCTTATTACGGTGAAAAAGATGCTTCACACCGGATGAGTCACTTGGCTGGAGGATAGATGATAGAAGGAGCTGAACCAATCTACAAGAAGTGTCTAAAAGATGTTGGACCAGAGACCAACTGACCATTTAGACCGACCAAATGACTGGCCAGGAGGTGAACCGACCGGTTCAAGGGTTGAAACGATCAACCCAAATTGGTTCAAGTAGAGATCTTCATCAACAATGGGTTGGTACATATGATGTACACCTTAGGTGGTAGTAATTCCTTGCGTCTCCAAGGAATTACAATAGTATGACCATAACCATCGCTTATGTTTTATTGCATTTTTATGTTTGTGGGATATAACATGGATATCATATATACTATAGTATGTGGTGATTGGATATATATATATGTATTTATAAATACAAATTCCTCAATAATATATTAAGCCTAAGATGTTTTCCATAACAAACACACATGAAAAGCCTGATTGACTAAGTGTAGGATATGCCAAAGGATGGTACGCCGTCTATCTCGTGGAAGTGTGATGGTAGATATGTAGATCTGCCAAAGCAGGGTACATATTATATAATATTGGCTTTTGGGTCAAGTTTAACTAGGTGATATTAATGAGATTAAGTACATAGAAGCATAGAGATGGATTGTGACAAAGAGTTGTGAACATCATCTATCCAAGAGTTGCATTTATATGCAATTGGGAAAAGTTGCCTACCTAAATAGTCAAGTTGTGGGTGATCAACCAAAGCTGACTCATGATTTAATGAAATGTGGATCTTGACTCACCAGAAGATTGTACGCTACAATCTTCTGAATTGATAGTGAGGGCTATCAATTTAAGCAAAATAGTAGGAGCAATAATTAATTAAAGGCCTAAATAAATATCATCACATTTTATTCAAATCAAAATAAATCAAAAAGTGTTTTGACAAATGTGAGAAAGAGTTGCTTCTAGTGCAGTTGGAACCTATGAGTTATCTCTACCAAATGGTCTTATAATAGAGTTGGAGAACTGCTATTATGTAACTACCATTAATAGGAACATCATAAATGTATCTTGTTTGGACAAGAATGGATTCAAATTTTTTTAAAAAGAATGGTCGATGGTCTATTAGTAAAGATGAGATCTTTTATGGAAGTACCCCAATGTATTATGGTCTATACTTGATCATTTTGGAGACAAGTGTGTACAATGTAGACACCAAAAAACAAAAACTCAAAAACTCAAACCAAACATACCTTTGGCATTATCGTCTAGGGCACATAAATTAGAAACACATCTCCAGACTCCATAAAAATGGTTATGTAGACTCTTTTGATTTTGAATAAATAGCTAGAGACATGCGAGTCTTATTTATTGGGAAAGATGAATAAGGCCCCTTTGAATAGAAAAAATGAGAGGGCTATGATCTATTAAGACTCATACATGTAGATGTATGCGCCCTTTTTATTACAAATGCTAGAGGTGGTTATCAATACTTCACTACCTTTACTGGTGATTTCATTAGGTATGGTTATGTTTACCTGATGAAACATAAATCAAACCCTTGAAAAGTTCAAGGATTTCATTAAAGTACAAAACCAACTTGGTAAAAGTATCGATGCACTTCATTCCAATTGAGGTGGAGAATACTTAAGCCAAGAGTTTGAGGACCTTATGAGAGACCATGGTATTGTATCACAGTGAACTCCACCTAGAACATCTCAACATAATGGTGTATCACAAAGAAGGAATCACATATTGCTGATATGGTGCGATCCATGATGATTTTTTTTCTAATCTTCTGACTTCCTTCTGGGGACATGCTCTTCACACCACAAAGTTTACACTTAATTGTGTACCATCTAAATCAGTTCAAAAGACATCATATGAGATATGGACTGGGAAGCATCCCAAAATGTCTTTTATGATGATTTGGAGGTGTGAAGCTTATATGAGGAATTTTTTCCCTAAAAAGCTTGGCCCTAGATCTGATAAATGTTATTTTGTTGGATATCCCAAGGAAACCAAGAGATACTATATGTACAACCCAATTGACATAAAACTATTTATTGCAAAAGATGTTGCATTCTTAGAAAAGGAATTTATTTCCAAAGGAAGCAATGGGTGAAAAGTAGAACTTGAAGAGGTTAGAGACAAATAAGAAAACAAAGAACCTAAATAGGTAGATGAGGAAGAAAGAGACTCACAAATTGTTCTGGAATCTCAAGTTCCTTAGGTAACACAAGAACCTTGTAGATCTAGTAGGATAAACCTTGAGGATGAATGATTTGGTTATCTCGTGACTCAAGAAGGCAGTGACATGATCATACATGATGAGCCAAAAACCTACCTAGAAGTTACTAAGGGACCAGAGTTTGAGAAATGGCTTAAGGTCATGATATTTGAGATGGAAACCATGTACACCAACAAGGTATGGACCTTGGTGGATCCACATAAAGAGGTAAAACCCCTAGGGTGCAAGTGGGTCTTCAAGAAGAAGACCAACATGGATGGTAATATACAACCCTATAAGGGGTTGCAAAGGGTTTCATACAAGTTCAAGGTGTTTACTATGATAGAATCCTTTCTCTAGTTGCTATGATTAAGTCCATCATGGTCATGCTTGCCATTACAGCTTACCATGACTATGAGATTTGACAGATGGATGCCAAAACTGCATTTCTTAACAGGAATCTTCTTGAGGATATGTACATGATACAACTTGAGGGTTTATAAATACAAAGAATGCAAATAAAGTTTGTTAGCTACAAAGGTCAATCTATGGACTGTAGTAAGCATGTAAGAGCTGTAATATTTGATTTGACGAAACAGTCAAAGAGTTTGGCTTTAGTAAAAATAAAGATGAACCTTGTTTTTACAAGAAGTTTAGTGGGAACTGTGGGATCATTATTTAATTCCTCATATTGTAAGTGTATGACACAATATTGATGGGGAATGACATCCCTACTTTACAGAAGGTAAATACTTGGCTTGGAAATACATTCTTTATGAAGGACTTAGGTGAAGCATCCTACATCTTGGGAATCAAGATCTATAGATAGATCCAAAAGGATTCTTTGACTAAGTCAGAGCACATACATTGACAAGTGTTGAAAAGGTTCAACATGGATAACTCAAAGTGAGGAAACTTGCCCATTTCTCATGGGGTTGCCATCTATAGAGCTCATGCCCCAATTCTTTTGAAGGAAGGGAATGCATGAGTAGGACTTCATATGCATATGCAATTGGGTCCATCATGTACACACTATTATGTACTCGTCCCAATGTCTCATATTCCTTGAGCATGATGAACAAATATCAGTCAGATCTAGGTGATGCGCACTGGACAGCCATGAAGAACATCCTTAAGTACTTGAGAAAAACCAAAGATTAGTTCCTTATCTACAATGGAGAGGAAGAGTTGGTGGTAAAAGGTTACACCGATTCAAGATACCAAACTGAGAAAGATGATTATTGATCATAATCAAGATTTGTGTTTTGCCTCAGTAATAGACATGTAAGCTGGAAGAGTTCCAAGAAAGAGTTAGTTGTGAATTCTACAACAGAGGTCGAGTATATTGTTGCATCCAATGCAGCAAAGGAGCTTGCTTGGATCAAGAAGTTCATTTTAGAACTTGGGGTGGTTCCAAGCATCAACGATGCAATTGAGCTATATTGTGACAACAATGGAGCTATTGCACAAGCTAAGGAACCCATATCACATCAACTTTCCAAGCATATACAAAGGCGGTTCCACCTCATATGAGAGATTGTATAGTGAGGAGATGTGAAGATTTGTAGAGTACCAACCGAAAGCAATGTGGCGGACCCCTTGACAAAAGCACTTTTGCATAAGAAGCATGATGGTCATGTTAGATCACTTGGGATCAAGTTCATGGGCGATTATCTCTAAGTGCAAGTGGGAGTTTGTTGATCTGTTTGCCCTCAGAGAAAATCATATGATGATTGTAATGGCATGTCTTGTAAATTATTTGATTATTATAAAGGCAATTTTCCAATTTATTTTGTTATTCAGTTATGAGATAATGATGTAACATAATAAATGTCATGAGAATTATTTTACTCAATGACATAGTTCTTCGGGTTGATGATATGAATAATGAGATCATATGGATGTCAAGAGTATATATATTCTTGTTATGTCTCTAGTTGGTTGTTATTATGGAAGGTGAATTGATAGCAATAACACATAAGACTAGAGTGTGTGTTGGTTGATGAAAAAATCTCACAAGTCATGATATGTGATATCAAACCAAACACATAGATACTTATTAGCGAATAGTATATTGGACAAACCCACCATGAGAGTGATTCACAAAAACCATTACATGGTAGTCAGAATCATCTCTCATAATGTTGGTGATGAATGTCGTTCTTAGACCAGAAATCACTATACTCATCACATGTCATTCCGTGTACTTTGACATCACCCACCATGACCTTGAATGAGGGTTGCCATAAAGGTGATGATTAGATGCATTGTGAGACATGGGAATGAATGTGAGTGATGTAGATGTGATTTCTCCCTCCTACAAGAGTATGATATCATGGCCACTTAATAAGTGAGATTGAGAAATGCATGTACATGCTCATGTGAGTTAATATGTGATGTTGAACTTACATATATCTCATAGAGTCTACTCTAGTTAAAGGAACATGGATTGAATGATGAAGAGGATGACGATTTAATGCCTCGAGTTCAATATGATATCAGTGATATAGGAACTATACAAAAACTATAACTCCAATCACATATTGTAGGCTGAAGTTGTTCTCCAACTTTCTGAATTACTTGGGTAGCAATGATGTGTTTCTAGATACCACTCATTGTTTGTGATATCATAAATTAGTTATGGACATTCACTACCAACGTAACTTGGAACCTGTAGGGTCACACACATAGGATACATTTAGAATGAGAGTTTAATCATGGATGATGCTTAACTTGACTACTAAAGTGTTTAGGTATTTGATTTAAACAACAATTAGCTGACTGGAATTTGAACCAACCGGTTCAAGTGTTGAACCAATTGGTTGGAGTGTCAGGTTGATTGAAATTGCATTGACTCATATTGGTTGAACAGTGGCATGAACCGACCAATTAATTTAGTGAATCGATCATCTCAATGGTCCCAAATTACTAGTTCATATGATGAATCTCCTAGTTCATTGATCAATTGGATTGCATCAAGGATCAGTGGCTAATGCACTGAATAATTGTTGCTTTTTATAGGTTATTTTACTATGTATTTTATGCACCTATTGCTCATTTCAATATTATTTGTGCATGATTTTATCATTATTGTGCTATGAGACTTAATTGCATCAAATATTTGTTATTTTTATTGTTCCATATTGATATATCATCATTTGTGGAACTTATGTTCTTTTTTTTGTAAATTTTAGGAAAAATTGACAAGAATTGAATCAGATCAGTGCTACTGTCAGGTCTATTAGTGGTAGAGACATTGGAATAAAAGGAGCATGGATGAATCGAAGAAACTCAATGGTACCGATAGAAGAATCGATACTATGAAAATTTCAATAGGAGTACTCTAGAAGCATCTTGGTATTAATGATGCCCAAGTCGGTGGTACTGACTTGAACTGAAAATTAAAAAAAGAGATGTCAGAAAAAATCTAGTGCTATGAACGTCTATGTCGGGGGTATTGACAGTTCTCAAAGGATTGTGAAGCTGAGAAGGCCTCGATACCATCAACATCCTGTCAATGGTACCAACATGTCACGGTTAGGCTAGATTAAAGATCACAGTTAATCCAATGGTCGCAACTTAGTGATGTCCTGAGTCAATTCTATGACTAGGGAGGAGTGCGGCCAGACCTAGATATCATGTTCTATTCCGTTTCATGATAAGGGAGAGATGTGAGAAGAGAAAGGAGAGGAGAAAGTTATGTTCTGAGTGGTTCAAGCACTTATGGTGGATAGATTTGGAGCTGAAAGACAACAAATCATCATGTTCATCAGAGGGAGTCATCTAGATCGTCTTCTCTAGCGGTTTTTATTGCTTCTTTGGTGTTTTCCTCATCTCTTTCTTCTCCATCTATGTGTAGAGCAACTGATATCATACGAGGCTAATCTCCGTGTTCCTTAGGAATCAGGATTAGCCTGGTTATGTACTATAATTGACAATTATGTGTTAATGTTTATGTTTCCCTAATTTCTAGACATATCTCTATGATTGCTTCACAAATTATTTGTGCCTGATCACCAAAGGTAATTTATTAGACTGTTAATTGCTTCGAGAGAGGGATTAAGGGTTGGATAATTCATAAAGTTACATAGCCTAGACCACGCTTTGGGAGAAGGCTTATGGCTGTGAAAAGTATAACCCAGAGGTGTCATTAAAGCTCCTAACTAATAACTAAATCACTATGAGAGTGGAATTTGTATTAGATTAGGTAGTGAACTACACTATGAGAGTGGGTAATTCTTGCTACAAGTCTCTTGGTCCAGGGTTAGGTGAACTGAATATTGATAATTAACGTTAAAAGTAGTATAAACCGTGGTGAAACTATATTCCTAAGGAATCCATCCCATATGTGATCACAACCTCAGTAACTTAGTTTTAATTCTTGCAATTTGTCAATTGATCAGCCAATCACCTTTTCCATAGCTTTAGCTGATCAAGTTATAGTTAGTAGTAGTCTTTGGGTTCATGTTTCCCCGTATTCAATATCTGATCCTCTTTCAGCCTATATTACTTTGATACGTGCACTTGCATTTAAGACGTGAAGTAAACACACATCAAGTTTTTTGGTGCCACTGGGAAAATGGTAAATCCGACACTATGAGTGTTGTGACTGGCCTCTCTAGACCACAATTTTAAAATTACTTTCATCATTTTAAAACTGAAAATTCAAAACATCATTCAATTCCTAGTATCCATTTCTCACCTAGATCTTACTAATTTCATGTACTAGTGTATGGTTTAGACAAGAATCACCAACTACAAAGAGTCAAATTCATGGAGTTCCATTCAAGACAAACTCTTACGTAGGGTAAGAGACTACAGTGAATCGGTGGGAGGGCTGATTCCAACTCCACCACCATAGGCGACTCAACCAAAAAAACCAGATATGGCTGATGCTAATGTAGAATTTTAAGAGGAGACTGTCTGGGAGAAAATAAAGGCATCTTCTGCTACAACTCAGTTGGGGCCAATCAAAAGGTAGGGCATCAATGTGGACAGTTATTAAATAGACCCTGGTTTGGTTGCACTGGTTAAATCAAAACCATTCTATGGCCACGGTATGAAGGACCCAATGACACACATCCACATCTTTGTAGAAAGTTGTGACATGGTGAATATTGATAGGATTCTAGATGCAACGATATATTTGAAGTTGTTTCCCTCCTCACTGGCAGATAATGCAAAGTAATGGTTTCTAAATCTCAAACCCAAATTAATAGAAACATGGGACCAAATGATTGACACCTTCTTTGAACGTTATTTTCCACCCCAGAAGACAAATGAGCTTGTCAAGAAGATCTATAATTTTAAACAACATGTATTACTCTTAGGCTTGGGAAAGATTCCAAAACATATTGAGGAAGGTTCCTCATCTTGGGATTGACCTCTACGGCTAGGAAAAAACATTCTATTACGAGCTGCATAAAGGAGAAAGAACCTCATTGGATAGCGCATGGTTAGGATTTTTCCTCAACAACATGGCATCTAGGTTCCATGAAATCCTGAAGAACATGTGGCTAAAAATTAGTCATTAGGTAAATAAAGAGATGCTCCAACAACAGTCAAAAGTGTTGGAGAGTCCAAAGTCATTGTAGCACTAAGTGAGAAGTTGGACAACCTTGCCAAGAAGTTGGATCAGAAATCCAACACCTCATCTGGAGGTGAAGAGGAGGATTGCATGTACCTTTATTACAAATATCAATAGGACAGGGCCCCAAGTAAGATAGATAGAATTGAAGACATGCTAGACAAGCTAGTGAGTCAAAATGAGATTTTATTGGACCATGCAAAAAGGGTGCAACAAAATCATGAGGCTCAAATCCGTAGTCTTGAAAACTAGATCTCTCAGTTGGAAGTAGAGGTGGCCTCCATAAAGAAGCCCATTCAACAAGGATTTCTTGGGAACGCAGAGACAACTCATCAACATCACCAACTAAATTTTATCTCTATTTTTAAGGAGCCATAACATCCACTGAGGAGTCACCAGATTAGCACATTCTAGAGCCATATTGGATGTATATGCCAAAAGTTCCATTTTCACACAACCTATACGGAAGAATCGGGGGATGCAGAACTCTAGTGCGGTACGCTCACACATGCACCTCATTAGATACATGGCTAGAGAAAAGTGATAAGGATTCCCCATCTTCACCCTCTATGAGAGACAAAGAATATCAAAGTTCCACCAGTGTTGTGTCACTGCCTCCAGTTCCAAAAAATATGCCTTGAAAAGAAGAGCATGTGAAGGATCTGCTTCATAGTTGATCCATCATAGTCAATAAGGAGGCACCCACAATTCAGAAAGAGTATCCATCGGTCGTTCCATCCACAGGAGACATGACAAATTCTGTTCCATAAGCTGGTGTTGAAGCAATCTTAGGGGAGGAGATCTCTAATGTTCCATATGTTCCTTTGCACAAGCGTACAGAGAAGCCGCATGTGCCATTCCCGAATAGTCTGAAGCCGAGAATGGAGCAAAATAAGTTCAAGAGATTCCTTGATATCTTCTGAAAGCTCTACATCAACATCCAACTTGTGGATGTGATAGGACAAATTCCTGTATATGGAAGATTCTTCAAGGACGCCATCAACAAGAAGAGATGGATAAAAGATACAAATATCTTATGTGTTGATGAAGTGGTGAGTGCTATGATACAGGGAAGGTTGTCGATCAAAAGAAAGGATGCATGATGCTTCTACATTCCTTGTTCTATTGGAAGCAAGCATTTCCAACAAGCACATTGTAACTTAGGGGCAAGCATAAATCTCATGCCTCTTGCTACTTTTTGGGAGTTGGGTTTGAAGAAACCAACAAATATGTCCATGGCAATCTAGTTGGTAGACGAATCAATTGCTAGGCCGCATGGGATATGCAAAAATGTCTTAGTCAAAGTTGATAAGCTTATTTATCCTATCAACTTTGTGGTCATGGATATGCACGAGATGCACACAGTCTGAGATGTTGTTAGGAAGTTTGTTCCAAGCTACGGCTGATGTGATCATTGCCATGGGTTGAGGCTACTTGATTCTTGGGATAGATGATGATAGAGTGGAGTTTAGACTTTCGGACGAATCTTCACAACCATCCTGTGACAATCCATCTAAAGAAAACTCATCTTGTCGAGCCTAGGACATTAAAGAAGGGTGCTTATATGAGGCAACCCATTTTCATTTTTGTTATTTATTATTTTTTTAGGTCTTTTCATTAGTTATATTTCATATTTTTCTTTTTAGATTTTATTTGATGTAAAAAGGTACATTGATGCTCTTGTTTGATGTGCAGATAGAGTCAAAGTTGATACCAACTGACACCCAAGTCGGTGGTACTGACTCTTTTTTAGGTAAACGTCTACAAGAAGTTGATACTACCGACACCTAAGTCGGTATTATCGACTTTTCTCAGCAAAATCACAAGACTGCAGAATTGAAAGTTGACACTACCAACAACCAAGTTGGTGCTACTGCCTTTTCTCAACAAAATTCATAAAGCTACATGAAAAGATTTTTGATACCACTAACACACATGTCAGTGGCACTGACTCATATAACTCAAAAGAAGGATGGAATGTCATATCTTGGTACCACCAAGAAACAAGTTGGTGGCACCAACAAGAGGGATGTATGCTAGCATAACCTGACTCACAAAGCCACAAATGCCTCCCCCCACCACCCTTCAGATCACCTGGTACCACTTTGCCACCTCTTTGATTGGATTACAACAATGAGTACATCGTCAAGTTCAAGATTGTGAGGGGGGTGCTGGAACAACTATATATTTTATTTGCTTTTAGTTTTATTATTCTATGTTTTTAGGATCTACATCTACCTAATGTAATGGTATAGTAGTATAAGCATGATTTTTGTCTTCGTCACCATAGAATGTGTTCTTCTATGTATTTGCATTAAAATTTAAAAATTGAAAGAAAAAAAAACTTGGCTTAGTTGCAAATTCTTAAAGCAGAATCACCCAAAGGAAGTGTATGGGTTAGTCAATTTAAGGACATTTGATATTAATGAAAATCTTAATTTATCCAAGAGTTGTGGATGACGATGGAGTTTGAGCCTAAATTGACCAAACAATTATTGGGACTTTATATGGAAGTTTTAGAAAGAAGTCCTAAGGTTACCTTGTATACAGGTCAATAGTAGACAAACATATAATAGGTTAATGAAGGCATTGTCTCTTAATCTTGTGATTCCATCTGCTTTTCATTCATTTGATCCACCACCTTAAGATGATCGAGTAACTTGAATTGTTTCCTCTTGATTGCATTTCATAGCATGATAGGTGACATGATATTTAGTTCCCCTTTTAGTGCATTAGTTACATAATAAATAAAAAATAGCTTTTGTGCATATCATTTAGTTGCATAACAATCCCATGTAGATTGCATATCTTTTGCATCATTCATTCTTACATCATGTACCCATGATTGTTTTCATCTAAAAATAAAATGCAGGGATACACGTCCATACCCCTCAAAATCAAATGAACAAAAAGAATAGGATGTTATAGTAAAGCCTGGTCATAATCTTCAAGCATGCTAAAATAGTGGGATAACAAAAAATAGAGAAATTTTTTTAGTATGAAATAAACAGGGAGAAAGGATTTGGTGAACTCAATTTTGAATTTTTCTTCAAAAAGACATGAAAATAAGCACATGATGTATTCTTTTGTTTCACTCTCATCAAACTGATGAGACTTTTAGTGCATGCATCATTCCACCCATAACAGTAGGCATTAGGGCTCATGCATCTCTCATTACCTTCATTCAAGTATGGTCATCATGTTTGTTTTGCATAAATGATTTAGATGTTACTTGTGATTCTTCATAAGACACCTACTTCATTCCACCCATTTCTCTTATTGGTAGTCTAGATAATATTGATCTCCTCATTCATTTTTACAAGGAGAAATGCTTCCAATTAGTTGATAGTTAGGAAAGAGCAATGTAGATAGGGAATCACATGATGCACAAAGTGAATGCCTGATTGACTATGATATTAACTGCTCTATTGATAGTGTTTCACTGATCTAAGGGTGGACATCTTTAATGAATATTTTTGGTTGTTTGAGAGTAGTTAATTGTTAAGTGGTCAGTTATATCAAAAAAAATTGTTAAGTGGTCGGTGAAACCCGATTTGGGACCTTCGGGTGGGGGTAGTTGAGAAATGATATTCATATTAATTGTCCTTTTGCTAACTTATTACAAATAGATCTGAGGATTTGTTGCTCGAGGATGAGAAACATTTAAGCTTAGGGGATTTTGATGCACGAAGTAATTTATGCTATTATACTATGTATGCACCTATTGCTCATTTCAATATTATTTGGCATGATTTATCATTATTGGTCTATGACACTTAACTACATCAAAATTTATTATTATTTATTGTTCCATGTTGATTTATCATTATTTGTGGAAGTGGTGTTCTTTTTTTGTAAATTTCAGACAAAATTGACAAGAACTGAATCAACTTAGTGCTATCGACAGGTCTATATGTAGTACCAGCATTGGAAGAAAAGGAACAAGGATGAATCAAAGAAACTTGGTGGTACTGACATAAGAATCAATACTACTGACATTTCAACATTAGCACTCTAGAAGCGTCTCAGTATTACCGACACCCAAGTTGGTGGTACCGACTTGAATAAAAAATTCAACAGGAAATGTCAAGAAAAATATCATTGTTATCGACGTCTACGTCAGTGGTACTGACAATTCATAAAGGAACATGGAGTTGATTACCACCAACACCCTATTGATGGTACCAACATGTCATGATCATGCCAAATTAAGGAGTGAAATTAATCCAACGGTCGTGACTTAATGACATCCTAAGTCAATTCTATGACTAGGGAGGAGTGCAGCCAGACCTAGATATCATGTTCTATTATGTTGCACGATAGAGGAGAGCCATGAGAAGTGAAAAGAGAGGATAAAACTACATTCTGGGTGGTTCGAGCACTTCCAGTGGATAGATTTACAGCCGAAAGATAGCAAATCACCATGTTCATTAGAGGGAGTCATTTGGATTGTCTTCTCTAGGGGTTTTCGTTACTTCTTTGATGTTTTCCTCATCTCTTTTTTCTACATCTATGTGTAGAGCAACTAAAATCGTACAGGGCTAATCCCCTTGTTCCTTGTGAACCAGGAGGAGCCTGGTTATGTACTATAATTGACAATTATGCGTTAATGTTTATGTTTCCCTAATTTCTAGACATAACTCTACGATTTCTTCATGAATTATATGTGCATGATCACCATAGGTAATTTATTAGACCGTTAATTTCTTTAAAAGAGGGATTAAGGGTTGGATAGGTTGTAGAATTACATATTCTGGACTGGTCTTTAACAGAAGGCTTATAGTTGTGAAGAGGATAACCCAAAGGTGTCATTAAAGCACCTAACTAATAACTAAATTGCTATAAGAGTGAGATTTGTATGATATTAGGTAGTAAATTATGTTGTGAGAGCGGGTAATTCTTTCTATAGGTCTCTTGATACAGGGTCAGGTGAACTGATATTGATAATTAATGTTTAAAGCAACATAAACCATGGTAAAACTGTATTCCTAAGGAATCCATCCCGTCTGTGATAACAACCTTATAACTTAGTTTTTATTCTTATAATTAGCCAATTGATCAACCAAATACTTTTTTCATTGGTCTACATGATCAAGTCATAGTTAGTAGTGGTTTTTAAGTTCACGTTTCCCCATGTTTGATATCAGGGTGACTTTTTTCCTATATTACTTTGATATGTGCACTTGCGTTTAAGATGTGTAGTAAACGTGTACCAGTGCCAATGACATGTTGTGCATTGGTTGAATTAATTACTAATAGAATTGCAATTGGGAAACATGATGAAACAACCAGTTCAAGGGTTGAATTGATGGCTCATGTGCCAATCGGTTGGTTCACGAGTGAATTATTCATTTCACTACTCGTAGGATGTAAAAATTTACCCCCTTCCACTCCCACTCAGACTGAGAACCATGACCTAACCCTCCTATAAATAGAGGGATATTAGAGGCTTCTTAGACACATCAATAAGCTCTGACAATTGTCACCTTATCTAGTTGTGGTAACTAAGAAACCCCAAGAAAGTCCTACACGATAAAGGGAGGGATAATAAGGGAGAACAATTGTGGGAGAGAATGTTGGTACTAGTACACCAACGAGAAGGGACAACTCCTTGTTTGTTCTTCTAGAATGATAGGAGGCCATTTCCTTCCACTTAGAAGGACAAGGTCAACTACTATTAATGGTGATCAACCAGGAACTATTGGCGGCGGTGTCTGAGTGTGACTTGAAGAAAGGTGCATACTGTTGTGAGGGAATTATCATTGGACTTTGCTCCAGGATTATGTATGACCTCATAAACCATCCTTACCATTACATAGTTATTGACGCAATCATCTATTAAAGGGTACTATGGCAGATAAATGTTTTATTTCTACTACCTATCTACAACCATATTTCCCAACAAATATGCATCATTACCAAAAGATGATTTCTTCTAAGAAACTCAAGGTTACATCAAAATAAATACACCTATATAGATGTAGCAAGTTAGAGCACAATGGAAGAAATTTAGATCACAATTAAGAGATTCAAAGAGATCATCATCAAAATGTGTGTAACAATTCAAGATAAGTAACTTCAAGATATAGAGACACCAATTTATAACAATTAGAAAGATAAAGTTGTATGCAATATAGGCAATTTAAAACATGGCAATATGCACATATACATGTACCAAGGGAAGTGTCAATAGAAAAAGGCTATTGGGTTGAGAAAATCTAGTTGAGAGGGAAATTCTCATCCAAAAAGACATCTATATATTTTGTGCATAATGTTGTTGGTCGAGTTTCCGATTTGAACTTCTCACCCGACTATAGTTTTTGGCAACACCCATTGGTGCTTGTCGGTCGAGTTTCTTTTAGGACAAACTCGGTTGATAACTGCTACTGTCAGAAAGCACATATATTTTGGAAAATCATATGCAGATGCATGACAAAATATAAACCATGTCCAAACATGTATAAGCAAACTAATAATGCACTATGAAAGCATCAGGGGCATTTTTTGAGCAAGAAAGTGATCAAAATCACAATATACCAACTTTTACTCAAAAACCATATGTGATGTGCATACAAACTTGGCAAAAACAAACAATGATTAGATGTTGGCAAGAATATTGTTACCTCTGATCTTACCTTTCTTCTTTTATGTGGTTTGAGAAACCAATTTGCAAATAAATAGCTTATGATACTCCATTTGCATGTGACCTACAAGAAGAAATATGAAATGGTCTCCAATCATCTATTTGGATCTAGAGGGGTTATCTTAGCAACCCAATTCCATTTCTCTTGGGTTCTTTCCTTAAAGGGTAATATGTACCATAAGGACCAATACCATTACAATGATTACATGAGTCCATAGGCTTAGAACTAGAAGATTCTTCATTGAAAATTGAAGGTCCTTTCTATTTGTTGTTCCTTTGGCCACTATCAAGTCCAATACCATCTCTATCCATTTGTTTGGTGGTATGGTCTAGGATTTGATTAATGTTATTTTTATCATCTAATAATCTTTGCATTAAGGATATCAAACTATGATTATCATGCATAAGATAAGTAATTCTAGAAGACAATTGATTGATATCATCTCTAGCATGTGAAAGATCAGTTTCTAAGAAAAGATCTTATGTCATATAAGAGTCTTTTTCAGTATGAAGAGCAGCAACATTATTCTCTCTACTAGTAGAACTAGAAAAAGATTCAAATACAATGATTTTAGCAAGAAAGGAAGCTTTTTCATTTTCAAGCAAAGAAGCCTTTTCAAGATAGACACTATTTTCATTTTCTATTCCTTGCAAAACAAAGTCTTTGTCCTCACTTTCAGTTATTATAACATCAATATCAAGCATGAGAGAATTAACAATATTACTATGCTCTTCATTAGAACTAGGTATAAGAGGTTGAGCTTCTAGAAATCTAATCTTAACTAGCAAGTCAACATTTTCAAGTTTAATAACATATACTTGTCTAAGATAAGCATTGTTTTCAATCTCAACACTATTGAATTTCAATTCTAGTTCTAGATAATACTTTGATGATTGTTAACATCATCTTGCAAGCTACTATTAACATGTTCAAGTTTATCTTTTTCGTCATGCAAGTTATCAATAATCCTAGCAAGCTTTCTCTTGTACTTTTTAGTACACTTAAGAGAGGCACGAGTAGCATGAATAATTGCAATTAAAGATTCTTTATCTAAAGAGTTTAGATTTACCTCATTTGAATCTTCATGTACACTTGACATCAAAGCAAAATGAAATTCTTCACCATCACTAGAGCTTGATCTAGATTCTTCACTAAATTCATCACTTGAGCTTGAGTTGGAGGAGTCACTAGAGATTTTGTGTCATTTCTCCTTCTTCTTGTGCTTCTCTTCCCTTCTCTTGTGATGATAGGTCTTTTTGCCTTGAGGACAATCTTCCTTGAAGTGACCCTTCTTTCCACATTTGAAGCATCAGGTGGAGGAAGAAGGCTTGCCTTTGTGAAGTCTATCTTTGGAGTACATAGCATATTCTTCAACTAAGAGGATGGAGAAGATTGGCTCACAATAGCTTCAACTTGGGCTTTGATTTCATCTTGCTTCTTGTTGGGTTTTAGGGGAGACAGAGAAGGCAGCGATAAAAAAAATTTTCTTCTCCCCAAATCCAGAACAAAGGAAATGCGTCAACGTCTATACAATAGGAAGGATGGTTTGTAGAGGCGTACCTTGTCCCGAGGCTTGCTCTGTAACGCCCGGGCCCACTGCCCAAGGCTCTAGTAGAGTTTCAGGAATGACGACTAGCCCCACAAACCACCACTAGCCTTAACTGCGCACTTTGTCCACACTGACGCACAAGGATCAACTTCCCAAATGGTCATCCATCCTAGTACTACTCCAAGCTGAGCACGCTTAACTATGGAGTTCTTTAGTGATGGGCTCCCGGAAAAGGAGGTGCACCTTGGTGATATGGGTAGTCCAATCATTCCTTTTAAGATCATGTTATCTGAGGCCTCAAATCCTGGGATGTTACAATCTCCCCCACTTAGACTCTTGACGTCCTCGTCAAGGCTCAACTATATGGCCTCATAATCTGACCCCATTTCAGTGCAGCACAATGGCCCATGGACACCCAGCTCATGTCCACGGCTACCAGCGCAAGGGCGGCTCCATCTCGTCTCTATGGATAGCCCTTTCCAACTTTCCTAGACCGCACGGCTCAAGACTGGCATGCCACATGCCCATGTGGGCCCCACCTACTGGAGGGGTTATGGCTCTGGTACCATTTGTAACGCCTAGGCCCACTGCCCAAGACTCTAGTAGAGTTTCAGGAATGACGACTGGCCCCACAAACCACCACTAGCCTTAACTGCGCACTTTGTCCACACTGACGCGCAAGCCAGGATCAACTTCCCGAATGGTCACCCATCCTAGTACTACTCCAAGCTGAGCACGCTTAACTATGGAGTTCTTTAGTGATGGGCTCCTGGAAAAGGAGGTGCACCTTGGTGATATGGGTAGTCCAATCATTCCTTTTAAGATCATGTTATCTGAGGCCTCAAATCCTGGGATGTTACATGCTCGGTGACGTTACCTCGCAGCTTGCGTGGTCTTCACCTCCGGTCTTGGATGGTGTCTGTGCAGCTCCTGGTGTCACCGGGACTATCAGCTCCTGGTCTCACCGGGACTGTAGGGATTGACAGCTGTCCTCTGAGCGGAAGAAGTCTCCCACCTATGAAGTAGTCAACATGGACCACCTGGAACTCCGATCTCCTTGTCCCATAAGGAATCGGAAGGAGTTGCACCCTCCTGTCAGTGTACTAGTCGCCGACACAGTCTCCTGCCACTAGTCGATTTCTGGAGTTGTATTTCCCTTGTTGTGCCTCCCTTATCGGGTAGCACTTGCTCGGACTCTCTCTCGGTTACCAAAACCAAGAGAACGACAACTTTGCAAAGCAACTGATGCACTGAGTTGTGTACATGAGAATCCACCACTACCCCTATATATAAGAGGGTCATGGGACAGTGTTCTCTATCCCGGGCAATGCAGGATTAATGCAAGAGTAGAAGGGTTTGAGATTTTCCACAAAACAAGCAACTTGTGCCAGCTGAACTGATCGTTTCAACCTTGAAACGATCGTTTGGTGACCTCAACCGATCAGTTCACACCTGAACTGATCGTTTGGGACACCTGAGCTGATCGGTTCATCACATGATCCGATCGGTTCGTGGTCCTGGTCCAACTCAAATTGACTTTCAAATTTGTCTATGATTAATCAAATATTAATCCTTATCCAAATCGAATTTGTACAAGTGAAACAAATTGTATTTGCAAAATCGATTTTCCAAACGATCTCCGTTGGTCACATGAGTCGACCGGTTCAACAATTGAGATGATCGGTTCATTGATACATGATCCAATCGTCTCACCAGTTGAGCCGATCGGTTCACCAACCTGAGTTGATCGGTTCATCTCATGAGTCAATCGGTTGGAACAATAGACTTGTGCAAATCAGTCAATCGCAGTTTCAATCAATCTGATACTCTAATCAATCGGTCCAACACTTTAAACACTATGATATTGAGTTATCAATTGATTGAGTGTTTAATTGAACTACCAAACTCCTTTAGTAATCAATCTAAACATTGTTTGTGGATAAACTCCTCTTCCAGGTTAAATCCTATGTGTGTGACCCTGCAGGTCCATTTCACATTGGCAGTGAAAGTCCATAATACTTATGAATTCACAAGCAGAGAGCGGTGCCTAGTCACACATTAGTGCACCCAAATGAAATAGAAAATTTGAGAATAACTTTCAATCCTACAATCTGTGTATGGTGTTACAACGAATGTATAATTCCTTTTTCACTGATATCCCGAATAAACTCAAGGCATGGAACAGTCATCCTGTCAACATTCATTCACTTTCTTGATCTCAGAGTAGATTGGAGGAGATATGTATGACATCAATATCACATACTAATTCACACATGCGTGCGCATGCCTATCTCAATCCTACTCATCAAGTGGCCATGGATATCAAACTCCCTTAGGAGGGACAAATCCCATATCTATCACTCACCCCTCAAAAGCCCCATGTGTAAAGCCACCCAATCATCACCTTTATAACAACCCATGTTTCAGGACTGCGTTTGATGATGTCAAAGTGTACCCAACGACATGTGTTGAGTGTAGTGATTTCAGGTCAAAGAATCACACTCACCACCATCACTGTGAGAACTGACTGTGACTACCATGTCATGGTTCCATGTGTCAAACTCACGGTGGGTCTATCCGATAAACTTGTTCTCCAATAAGTACCTATGTGTTTGGTTTGATATCTCCATATCATGACTAATGAGATTATGTCATCAACCAACACCACTAGTCTTGTGTGTCATTGTTGTCTATCTACCTTCCATAACGACATCCGACTAGGGACATAATAAGAATGTACAAACTCTTAGCATCCGTTTGATCTCATCGTTCAGGTCCTCAACCTGAAAGCATACGTCATTGAGTATTGTCATTCTCTAGACATTCAATATGTTCTATCATTATCTCATATGACTGAACCAGAAAGAATTGGAAGCTTACCTTTGATCTTTATCAAATCAATCTTAATGTATCCCACCAATCATCCCATAATTGGCTCTCAGGGAATACATACCAACATACTCCCACTTGCACTACGAGCCAATCACCCTTGAATCATATTCTTAGTGATCTTCAAACATGTCCCACATGTTACTGTGCTCTAGTGCTTATGCAGTGAGTTATGGCAACACTTAGCCAAAGTCGGTATTAGATGCATGTCTCTCATCTCTTCGTTGTACGTCATACGTAGGAGATGGAGCTGTCGTAATATGTGATCTTGTATTCCTTTTCTAACCTTTAGCCACATTGCATGATCAAGCGTACCTTACTTGTCATCAATGAGTGGAATAACTATAAGTTCATCTTATGAACTTCCAGATCCATATAGTATCCACTGTTGTTCTCTAACACAGAGATAGTCAACTTTTCCTTTTAAATGACTTTATTGGAACATTTCCAAATCACTTTCATATATCACATATATATTGCGATTAATTTTCTGTCCTTCTCGGAAGTTCGCATCAATGTAACTCTTTACAGTGAACCCTTCCTTATTTCCATAGAACTAGTACTTCTCAAGTACTTATCAAGATCTTATGGTATTCCAGTAACCCTTACTGGAACTAGACAAACATCCACTCGTCATGTCCCACATACGAGTTATCAGGATGAGCACATCATATTGTCATGTCCTACATACAAGATGATAAATGAATTTTATTCTTTCCATGTCCATACATGCAAGATGATGGGATGATTACATACATGATAGATCCATATCTATTCTTAGTGTTCCCATTCTTCATAAGAATTGGACACATGGCCTTGGGATACTAACTCCATGTAACGTGGACAAGTTTTCTCCCACTGAATCTTTGCACACTGAACCCTTCAGTATAGATTTCCAATGTATGCTCTCTCTTTTTAGGTCAAGAGGTTTTTGAGAACTATCAATATAGATCTCTATTCCTATCACATAGGAAACGTCTCTATCTTCCCTAAAGATAATTTCCACTTTGGATTTCCATTCTAGAACATTTCCATTTCACATCAACATGTGGAATGTGAATACGCTCCCACAAAATTACAGATCCCTTCTTTATCTTTGTCATATCAGTCAAACCCTTTGACTATATCATCAAAGTAAAGATCCAACTCTGAGTTGCTTGTACTCAATCAATCACATTGATTAGTCCATTGTAACTTATAGACTTCATTTGCATTAATGGATTCATAAACCTTATAGGTTGTGTCACGTACACATCCTTGTCTTATTCCTCATAGGAATGCAGTTTTAGTATCCACATGCCAAATCTCTTAGTCATTAAGTTGCAATTAACAAAAATCATCCTTTTTCAAAATGTTATCCATGCGTCTTAACACTTAAGACTCATTTGCACTTATGGATTTCATCTCAATGGGTGCTACCATCAAGGTTATACCTTATGGTTCATATGGAAGTCGTTTAGGATGTAATGGTCATAAACCAAAACTCAAAATATGGTTCCTCATATTCATCTAGATAGTTGAATCATTACATGACCAACTTATCACATAGATAATTGAGGAGTATCTGTCAAGGATATAAGAATTCACAACTATTTGTGATTCTTAATGTCCTTTATTAGTGTGGGGTATTCTTTATTTAAGAAGAAATTAGTTATCTGATAATCACCCTCTAACTGCTTAGAATATGACTCCTTTTGATTTAGATATCACCATGCCTTAATCACGAGCTTACTATGATATACTATCATACTCACTCATAAGGATCTCAAACATTTGGTTCAAGTATTTCATTCATTGATCTCATCAAGAATTAACACTTTACCAAATTCGTACTTCATCTATGATATTCTTGAACACTTCAAGATATTCATATTGGTATTTCTCTAAACACCATTTGAAGTATGAACATTAACTCCAATAGGTATGTAAATACATCACATGTATTATACCTAATAGGATAATCAATATCCCACTACCACTAGTGAAGATCGATTAATCATGTCTAAGATATTCATGTCCCTTACTGGTTCTCTAACCAAAAGAGTCTAGATTTATCCATCATATGGAAACTAGAAATGAACTTCTCATGATTTATGTTAATTTGATTGTTTGAGTAATCAATAACTTCTAGGTATCATTTTATCTTATGCATACCAAGTACCACAAGATAAGCCAGGCATTGCCACAAAGATTAAAACATCAACTTTATTAATTGCTATCATTACAATATGCAAAAATAATATGTTTCTGTCCATTGGAAAATATGAAATAGCAGTTCATAACTCTATTACATGCCTTCAAGGCTGAAAATAAACTAAAGTAATCCTATCTATGGCGGCAACACTTGCCCCATTTATTGAGTGCCTTACATTTTATATCTTGCTATCATATACCTCAAAAATTTTATAAGTTTATTTCTTGACACCTTTAGGTGGAGACGTATGTCGCCTCCTTCTTCTTTAGTTCTTCCCGATAGAGTGGACAATTCCTTTTCCAATGTCCTGGTTTTTAACAATGGTGGAAATTTCCTCTCTTGGTCATGCCTCCCTTGGCCTTGAGAGTTGAAGATGACTTGGGCTCCTGGCTAGCATCAGAACTCTTCTTAGCTTTTCCCTTGCCCTTGCGCTTGGACTTGCCTTTCTTGTTGTTGATCATCATCACAGACTTAGGCTTGTCCTTCTTCATCTGTGTCTCGGCTATCCTCAACATGCCCAACAACTCTATCAACGGCTTGTCAAAGTTGTTCATGTTGTAGTTCATCACAAACTGAGTGTATGATTCTAGCAACGATTGCAGTATCATGTCAGTAGCCAACTCTTGGCTCAGGGGAAATCCCAGTCTCGTCAGGTTCTCCACATACCCAATCATCTTGAGCGTGTGAGGACCAACTGGATCTCCTTCTGTCATGACACACTTGAACAGCGCCCTGGAGACATCATATCTCTCTTTCCGTGCTTGATCTTCATACATGTTTTTGAGATGCTGAATCATCTCAATGACACCCATGTTCTCATGTTGTCTCTACAACTCGTGGTTCATGGAGCACAACATCAAGCACTTTGCATCAATGGCATCATCAGAATTCTTCTTATAAGCATCCCTTTTTGCCTTTGGTGTGGTAGGAGCAAGTTCCTCTGGAATTGGAGTATCCAGGACATAGAGCTTTCGCTCTTGAGTGAGAACAATTCTCAATGTCCTAAACCAATAGTGAAAGTTAGTCCCATTCAGCTTGTCCTTCTCAAGGACCGATCGCAACAAAAAGTGATTGTTGTTTGTTGTCATTTGTACTACAAAAAGAAATATACGCAATTTTAGTCCAAAACTCAATTTTGACTTATTTGATTGATTTGAAAAATTTACGATATAATTAGGACTTTAATTAATTATCGCTCCCACTATTTTGTTCAAATTGATAGCCCTCAACATCAATTCGGAAGATTGCAGTCTACAATCTTCTAGTGGGTCAAGATCTTGAAATCCTCTGAGTCATGGACCAGCTAGGGCTGTCACCCACAACTTAAATTTTCCAGGTAGGCAACTCTTGTCGATTGCATCATATGCAACTCTTGAAAGATGTCATATCCAACCCCTTGCCATGATCACCTCCAGGCCTCAAGGTGCTAGATCCTATCTAGGTCACCTTGTTAAGTCCGACCCAAATCCAACACGATGAATATGCACCCTGCTAGGGCAGACCCACATATTTATCCTTCATGCTTTCACGAGATAGATGGTGCACCATGCTAGGGCGTGCCCACACTTAGCCGATCAAGATTTTCACGTGTGTCGCATTTGGAAGGCATCTAAAACTTTAATATTTAACGAGGGATTTGGTTTTTATAGGTACATATACATATCCAATCACCACAATATATAGTACGTATCATATACATGCTATATCCCACAGAAAACATGCAAAATGATAAAAGTGATGATTATGGCCATCCTAATGTGATTCCTTGAGCCAAGAGGAATCACGGTCATCTAGGTACACATCACATGCAACCTGTAAAAGATGAACTCTGTGCTTTTGCCATTCTGGGTTTGATCAACTCATCTCCATGATTGATCAACTTTCCATTAGGCTTGTCGGTTGGGTGCCACCAGTCGATCGGTTGGCCCCTCCAACCGATCGGTTCGCCTGGTCGTCGTGCATCTCCTCATGGCTGCCACCCGATCGTCTCACTCCACGAACCGGTCGTCTGGATTGCCAATTGATCGGTTCACGCCTTGAACCGATCGTCTCAGTTGTCGTCAGGTTGTTCGCCGTTTTTTGACATAATAGGAAAGAAAAGGTCTATCCTATTTACATTTAAATTGGGAAACCCCGAGTTACATTCGGGGGGAGCAAAGGTAGGAAAGAAATCTCGAGTTATCTCAAGTTACATAAGGAATAGGAGATAGGGATTCGGTGCACAGACCGAGATGCAAGCAATCCACATATGACCAAGCACACATAGGGTTTATTGGCCATAACCACACTATACATCCACCACAAAACTCGTTTAAGGGTGACGCGTATCGAGTGCATTCATATTACATATCATATATGTATATTGGGATTTGTGGATTTAGGATTGGACATGCATAAAGCCAATTTTATTCGCATCGTATGAAATAAATAAAGGCGACAAACCAAAACCGATAATATCGATAATCCTAAAGTATAGAGTAGTTGACGTGGCTCTGATACCACTGTTGGGTTTTAGGGGAAATAGAGAAGGCAGCGGAAACAACAATTTTCTTCTCCCCAAACCCAGAACAAAGGAAATGCGTCAACACCTATACAATTGGAAGGATGGTTTGTAGAGGCATACCTTATCCCGAGGCTTGCTCGGTGACGTTACCTTGCGGCTTGCGCGGTCTTCACCTCTGGTCTTGGACGGTGTCTGTGCAGCTCCTGGTGTCACTGGGACTATCAGCTCCTGGTCTCATCGGGACTGTCAGGATTGACAGTTGTCCTCTGAGCAGCAGAAGTCTCCCAGCTCTGAAGTAGTCCACATGAACCACTTGGAACTCCGATCTCCTTGTCCCACAAGGAATTGGAAGGAGTCGCACCCTCCTATCGGTGTACTAGTCGTCGACACACTCTCCTGCCACCAGTCGCTTTCTGCAGTTGTCTTTCCCTTGTTGTGTCTCCCTTATCGGGTAGCACTTGCTCGGGCTCTCTCTCGATTACCAAAACTAGAGAGAACGATAACTTTGTAGAGCAACTGGTGCACTGATTTGTGTACTTGAGAAGCCCCCACTACCCCTATATATAGGAAGGTCATGGGATAGGGTTCTCTATTCTGGGCAATGCGAGGTTAATGCAGGAGTAGAAGGGTTCAAGATTTTCCACAAAACAAGCAATTTGCACGAGCTGAATCGATCGTTTGAACCTTGAAATGATTGTTTGGTGACCTCAACCGATCGGTTCACACCTGAACCGATCTTTGGGACACCTGAGCCGATCGGTTCATCACATGAGCCGATCGGTTCATGGTCCTGGTCCAACTCAAATTGACTTTCAAATTTGTCTCCGATTAATCAAATTATAATCCTTGTCCAAATCGAATTTGTACAAGTGAAACAAATTGAATTTGCAAAATCGATTTTACAAACGATCTCCGTTGGTCACATGACCCGACCAGTTCAATAATTGAGCTGATCGGTTCATTAATACATGAGCCAATCGTCTCACTAGTTGAGCCGATCAGATCACCAACCTGATTGGTTCATCTCATGAGCTGATCAGTTGGAACAACAGACTTATGCAAATCAGTCAATCATAGTTTCAATCAATATGGTACTCTAATCAATCGGTCTAACACTTTGAACACTATGATATTGAACTATCAATTGATTGAGTGTTTAATTGAACTACCAAACTCCTTTAGTAATCAATCTAAACATTGTTTTTGGATAAACTCCTCTTCCAGGTTAAATCCTATGTGTGTGACCCTACAGGTACATTTCACGTTGGCAGTGAAATTCCATAACACTTATGACTTCATAAGCAAAGAGCGGTGCCTAGTCGCACTTCAGTGCTACCCAAGTGAAATAGAAAGTTAGAGAACAGCTTTCAATCCTACAATCCGTGTATGGTGTTACAACAAATGTATAATTCCTTTATCACTGATATCCTGAATAAACTCAAGGCATGGAACAGTCATCCTATCAACGTTCATTCACTTTCTTGATCTCAGAGTAGATTGGAGGAGATATGTATGCCATCAATATCACATACAGATTCACACATGCGTGTGCACGCCTATCTCAATCCTACTCATCAAGTGGCCATGGATATCAAACTCCCTTAGGAGGGACAAATCCCATATCTATCACTCACCCCTCAAAAGCCCCACATGTCAAAGCCACCCAATCATCACCTTTATAACAACCCATATTTCAGAACTGCGTTTGATGATGTCAAAGTGTACCCAACGACATGTGTTGAGTGTAGTGATTTCAGGTCAAAGAATCACACTCACCACCATCACTGTGAGAACTGGTTGTGACTACCATGTCATGGTTCCATGTGTCAAACTCACGGTGGGTCTGTCTGGTAAACTTGTTCTCCAACAAGTACCTATGTGTTTGGTTTGATATCTCCATATCATGACTAACAAGATTCTGTCATCAACCAACACCACAATCTAGTCTTGTGTGTCATTGTTGTCTATCTACCTTCCACGATGACATCTGACTAGGGACATAATAAGAATGTACAAAGTCTTAGCATACGTATGATCTCATCGTTCAGGTCCTCAACCTAAAAGCATATGTCATTGAGTATTGTCATTCTCTAGACATTCAATCTGTTCTATCACTATCTCATATGACTGAACCAAAAAGAATTGGAAGCTTGCCTTTGATCTTTATCAAATAAATCTTAATGTATCCCACCAATCATCCCATGATTGGCTTTCAAGGCATACATACCAATACTTCTTTCTCTTGAGATCTTTTTATGATTCTCTTTCTTCTTCCTCTTGATTGTATAGTTTAACTTCAAAGGCTTGTAGATTTCTATGAGCTATTTAGAAGGAATTTCTTCAAGAGACTTTGTTTCTTTAGTTGTAGTCACCTTTTCTTCCCACCTTTTAGGAAGAGGCTTAAGGATATTTGAGTTTATCTTTCCTCGATCCATAGGATGACCTAGGACAGTAAGACCATTTATAATGGTGTTGAGCCTAGCATACATTTCAGCTACCCCTTCCTTCTTTCCCATCTTGAAGTTCTCAAGGAGACCATTAAGAATGTTGATTCTACTTTCCTATACTTGATTTGTCTTCTCACAAGTAACACATATTTTTCTCCATATCTCATAGAATGTCTCACAAGAAGAAATCTGATTGAACCTAATGGGGGAAAGAGAGACAAGAGAATGTTGATGACTCAAGCATTCAAGGTTGATTTCTTCAGTATCTTCATCCCATTCTTCTACTTTTGTCTCTGGTAGCTTGTATGGAAGATCCTCCTTTCTCCATAGCTCAATACTTGATCCTTGGATGTAGAATTGTAACCTTCTCTTACAATAGATGAAGTTTCTCCCATCAAATATTGGAATGTTGATGGAGTATGTCCCACCATGATAATTGCCCATCTTCTCGTACTTGTGGAGGTACTGCTTGGAGAAGACTCACTCTGATACCAATTGTTGGATCATGGGCTTTAGGGAGGTGAATATAGCTAAAACACTTAAACCAAATTCATGAAACCTTCAAAGTATATCACAAGATAAGTTTTCTTATATGAAATTTGAGTGTAACTAAACATACACAATAAGGGAGAGAGATTTTGAACAAACAAAAGTAACACAAGCTATGCATAGTGGTTCCAAACTCTAAACTAGAAGATGTACATCCACTACCTACAGAGCTCATTCTCTAGGATTTTCAACCATGTCTCACTCATTATATTCCATTCTAAGAGTTACAACATAAGACTTTCCTGTTTAAAGACAAGGATACCTAACATTCCCTTTTAGGACAAGGGAGACAATAACCTTACAAAAGACTTACCTATGAATGACCAAGAGTCTTATACCTTACCAAGGACTTACCCACTTTAGCAACAAGTATTCGTCCTTCTCCAAGGACGTACAAGCTCTGGTAACAAGTCTTTCTCCTTCAAGTATTTACCCACTCTTGACTTGGATATTCAGCCTTTGACTTCACCTTCGCCAAGGAGAATCTTTCACCAAGGGATTCCTTCCCTTCTTCTCACCTATCTTAGAAAAGAGAGAGAATCTTCTTCTTTATGTTATAAATAGAGATTGGGAGGAAGAGGAAGTGAGAGCCTCACAAGATATACATGTACGAATAGCTCTCTCTTATAAATCTACTACTCACTCTAATGGATGTAGCAAGTGATTAAGCTTATGAGAGTTGGAAGAGGCTCTTAGAGGCACTCAATTATAATATAGGGACCTTCATAGTGCTTGGCTAACCATGGGAGGAAGCCCAAGGGGTTCTATTTATAATAGAGATTCCGCACTAGCCATTGGAGACTCTTAGGATCAAATTCTAGCCATTTGGGGTGTTACAACAGGTATATTTTTGAGTTTTGCAACACTCCAATGTTTGGAAACACCTTTATATATTTTTCTATACATTCCTGTTGGTCAAGTTTCCATAAAGGTAATTCGACCAACAACACTATGTGGAAAAACAATTTTGAGTTGTTGACTGAATTTATCCTTGATGAAACTCGACCGACGGCTAAGATTATTTTTTAAGTGTCATATGTTGGTCAAGTTGTCACCATGAAAAACTTGGCCAACACTAGGATAATGAAGCTCTACACATATTGTCGATCAAGTTGTCTCCAGGACAAACTCGACCGACAAGGCAACCCATAATGGAATATGGTAAATGCTACAAAAGTGTTGAAACACTCGATTTAAGTGTTCCTGATTTTTAAGTTTAATTACAAGCCATGCAATCATTACAAGTGAGTTACATCAAAGAATGGAGGAAACCATTTATTATTCAACCTTGATATTTTTCCATGTATGACTTGATTTCTCCAAGTTAGGATGCACAAGCTTAGGCATTTGGAGTGTGTCTATACCTAATCTAAAATCGCTCAAGTAGAAGCATTAGACACAAATCAATGGAATGGTTAGTCATCACCAAAATAAGGAATTAGTCAATTTAGACCTTGAGTCAACAACTAACACTTGATAAACTACTACTAAAAAGTTTAATGTGGCTATGGTGCATGCAATAAGGAATTTGTGCTACTATATGATGATGTATACACTTCATCTATTAGAAAATATGACCTGCTTCACTACTTATGTAAATGCTTGATCCTCACCAAAAATTACACACTAGCTAATTGCAAGACATGGCCCACTTCACTACTAGTGTAAACGGTCCATCCTCACTAGAAAATGCAAAACATGGCTAGTGATGTTGTCATAATTTAACATCCCATATCCACCGATGAATTTTATAGATGAAGATATCAGAAGGATCAACTCAACTAACATCATTATCCCTTCATATCCTAACTTGTGGATGATTATCTTTGAAAGATCTGTAAATCACAAAAGGGGTTGGTAGGAATGGTCCTCCAGGAATCACACGACAAACATCTACCCATGGTAAGATGATTCAAGTTCAAATCCACCAACAATGTGTCCAAAGATGAAGCTTCCATCCTAGGACTCTAGTTTTCTTAGCAGCAATGGGAACTCCAAATTCAAGTCTATGTAGAATCTCTCCTCATAATCTCACAAGTCAAGAACAATTGGAGAACTCACCATTAAAATTAGATACCTTATCAAGAGTATTTGGGATCCCTCGTCATAGATTTTGAGAATAAGAGCACAATGTTTTGTCAACTTTTATGCCACACTAGCTTCACTAGTTTGACCTCCAAGGGGATTAAAGCTTCTCCTTCAAAGTTTGAACAATCTCTCAGGTAGCCTATTGTATGATCATAGAGAATGTAGTCAACGATGAAGAAAATGTGTGGTTCTATGACATCAAAGAGTATATTAATAACTAAGTCATCTATGAAGGACTCTCCCAAAGATAACAACAAGTACTAGAATGAAAAGCCATTCAATACATCCTAGGTGTGGGACATCTTTGTTGTGGGTTATACATACAAATATCCTTAGATTTTTTAAAGAGATATAATATGAATCCCTCATAGAGGAGTTCCATGGGGGGTGATATGGTAGTATCATGAGTGGGTTCATGCTTACAAATAGGATATATATTCTGGTTATTACTGGAACACCATGGATAGAAATTGTTGTCAATATGTTTGCAAATTTCAAGTCTACCAAATCCATAATCGTTATATTCATGTGGCACCGAACAACCTAAACAATATGGGAATGCCTTGACCATTATGTTTGCAAATTTTAACTCTACCAAATCCATGGTAATTATATTCATGTACCATTACCTATACAATATGGGGTGCCTTGGCCTTTATATGCTTTTGGAATTGACATGATAAAAAGGATACATCATAAAGTTTTAGACATAAACTACTTCATTTTGGTCGCCAACAACTACTTTACCAAGTGGGTGGAAGCAGTCTATATCACCAACACTTCAGCTCAACAAGTGATTAAGTTCCTCAAGAACAACATCATAAGACGGTATGAAATACTACATGATATCATCTCTAAAAATCACATACTTCATTCCAAATTCATCAAATAGTATGTAAGCTCTTTACCAAGCATCACCATATTGGCCCTGGATGAATGGAGTTGTAAAGGCTACAAACAAGAACATGATAAAGATCCTCAAGAATACAATCAGCTCCAAGCCGACTGGCGTGAACATCTTACAATGGATCCTTGGGTGTATCAAATGTCTATTACAACTTCCATAGGTGCCATGTCGTACTCACTTGTGTATGGAATGGAGATAGTACTACCAATAAATATCGATATATCATCCCTCTACGTACTACAGGAAGTAGAATTTCCCAAGGCAAAATGGGTTCAAGATTGGATCTACTGTCTTAATACACTTGAGAAATGATGAACGAGAATTTTGCATCACAATCAATGTTATCAATCTAGACAACTCAATCATTCAATAAGAGGGTCCATCCCTACAATTTCCAAAAAGGTGATGTGGTACTTTGTGTAGATAGAATGTTGATACTAGGGGCAAGATAAAATTGTAAATGGGAAAGAAACCTACATCACCCATGTCATCTATAATTTGGGTGGTTTGTGTCTCAAAGACATGAATGGGATTGTCATCTCCATCACACCAAAACCAGCCTCGTCAAGCACTACTATCATTGACAAACAAGCTACATTGACACCAAGCCTCTGACAAGGTGCAATACATGGGAGTATAACTCCTACCCTTTCAAAATACACCTAAAAGTTATGTAAATACTTTATTGTGTATCAAATGTTCCTGAGGTGGTGAGGCCAAACTAGAATTATAGGGCCAAAAACACAACAAACATGGTCATTATCTTGAGGCTCCAATAGTTTGCTGACTTAAATTAACCTTCAAAATATACCAAATCAAATATAAATTTTGAAGAAAAAACACAGTTTTAGTTGGCAAAGGAGACCCCATAGTTACAAGCATGACCATCCCAAAGATAAGGCAATAATGAGAACACTCATCTATGTCCATTATATGTCATCTAAAAGAAGATATTCGCCAAATCTATGAGTCCCCTTAGGCTAATTACACCTAAACTACAAGTCTGAGAGGACTTAACACCCATAAAGTGTTGGAAATCACCTAGTCTTTATGACAAGATTGAATCTACCTAGGTCAATAAGAAATGGAAAAGAATAATGCACCGAAGTGGAGATCAAGGCCCCCTATGGTTATCCACTCCTCATCCTTCAAAAGCAAGTGGAACCAATCTTCTCATGGACCAACCAAGGTGCCACAAGCTAGGAAACCCTCCACTAGGAAAAACCCATTCATTCTATCCTAAAAGGAACCCAAAATTCTCATACCAAGTCCTTGAGCATCCATATCCAGTCAAAACATATAAATAATAAATAAACATGTATTATCTGTGCTCAACCTTCAAAAGTGATCTCAACCATAAAAATGGCACTCAAAAGTTAGATACATGCTTGTGATTGATCACTATTGTAATGTATATTGGCATTAAAGCCCTCTAACACCTAGCTAACTAGGTAGGGAGTTCCCTCTTTCATACCCATTACATGGAATTATTTTATCCCTTAGTGTGACATCTAGGGTTAGTGGAGTCCCCAACCCATATTATCACCTAGGCAAAGGTTTATTTGTGAAAAAGAATATGCTATGAAAATCTAAAGGGAGGAACCACATACAAGTAGAAGGGGGAAACATGGAAAAACTTCAAGCATGATTGGGATCCCAACCATCTGGCTCTGGTAGTGGAAAGACACAAAATGGTGAACCAAATAGATGGCATTCCTCAATCTCTTTAAAACACTTAAACTCATACAACCATCCTTGATATCTCAACCAATCAACGATGCCCAACTCAAAAAAGGGAGTTGATATGGAAAAGACCTCAAAACTATCCAAGTTATAATCCTACCATCCTAAGGAATATAGAGGATAAACGTTTTGGATGGAGTATCCATAGTTGGTGTCGCATATCACGATTAAAAGAGAACAACTTTTCAAAATTAGCTTCTTTTCATTTTGAAATATATTTCTTACAAAAAGTTTTGAAAATAAGAGGAAACCTCACTCCAAAATCCCCACAAGTGATGATATAAGACTAAACACTAGAGGAAGTGAGCAAGGTCTCATAAGAATTCTTGGCTCCCCATTTGGACCACATGTCACCACTGTCAAAAAGGATAAAGCAATTCACTCCAAGTACTCTAGAAAATAACCCTTGCAGTAGGGAACGCTTCAGGAGTCATATTCTACTGAGTAACCCACATCATTGCAAATTTCTTTTGGACTTTGAGGGAGTCAACATGTACCTCCAAAATAAATATGAAAGCACCTCAATGTAATATATGCATAGCGGTGACCAAACTTCCTTATCCACTAGTAAATATGCAACACACTACTCTAACCCTGGGAGGATAATCAACCATTGAACGTTGGTCATTTCTATCCATCCATCCTAAATTCCAAGACAAAACTTCATCTAGGCCCACTGAGCATCCTCATGTGTCAAGTGGGAGAGTTACCAAGCCAAATCACGACACCACTCAAGAGGTTTGTCGCCATAGATGCACTTAAACAAGTAGTATTGTGCTATGATGTGATGCGGATCTTAGGAGTACTTGAAACTATGAGGACCAATGTGCATCTCTATAGAAATATGCAAGACCTTAATGGGTTCTCACCTCTTCTTGATTAACTTGGCTTCATCTAGATACTAGTATAGTTCACCCAATATCATGGACATAATGGTCTCCCTATGTTGAATTTCTGCTAAAATATCAACATCTATTATTGTCTCCTGAACAACCATTTCTCTAAAGAGTAATTCAGTCAAGATGGTCAAAGTATAGGCCCACATATAGGCATACATGCTATGTGTATCACTCTTATACAACTCCCAAGGAGGAGCCAATTTGATAAAGCGACCATTTTCAAGCAAGCATTGTGCAACTCTTGGTTTCTTCACACCAAGCATGTCATCGAACTCAGCAATCCAACTAGACTTCTTCAAAAAAATCAGACAACGGTCAAGAAGGTGAATAAGAGTAATCTTATCCACATCCTCTAGAGTCAACACAACAATTCCAAAAAGGAAAGTGTGACTGAGGGGGTTCAAGAAGTGGACCACTACTAACATTAATATGGCACCAAGAACATAATCTAGATGGTGGAGGTGTTTGAGTCACGCCAAAACTTGCCAACTCAACCTCCTCCACCACACACACATATAATATACATATATATTGGAACCAGGTAAATATATTCCGACTTCCTCCTAAAAATATTGGAGGCCAAGAGTTACATATATCCAAATGCTATACAAGCATAACATAAAAAACTACACTCTTCTAACAAATACGTAACTTGAGCTTGGTAGATTTACAAATTTTTACAATATATATATATATATATATATATATAGTTACATTTACTTATATATATGGGATTAAGAGGGAATTCTCTCCCATGCTCGTGACATAGGCCGAACATCTAGGAGGGTGGTAAACCAAGGCGACGGCTGGGCAGCAGCTGGGATTTGAATCTGAGTCCCTTTGTTAGGGGACAACGTGCTTGACCACTTGAGCCACTCCTTGTGGGAAATATATATATATATATATATATATATATATATATATATATATATATATGGGATTAAGAGAGAAAGATTTCTCCCCCACTCTCCCATAACCCGTGGCGGAGGTCGGATGCCCGGGAGGGTGATAAATCAAGAGATGCTTCTCTGTGTGGTTTCGAATATGTATGTATGTATGTATGTATGTATGTATATACATATGTATGTATGTATGTATGTATGTATATGTATATGTATATGTAATATATATGTATATGTATATGTATATGTATATGTATATGTATATGTATATGTATATGTATATGTATATGTATATGTATGTATGTATCGGAATTAGGTAAATTTTATTCCGAAACCCTCAAGCAAATTAGCTTTTGGGACCAAGATACAATGTAGTCCAACACTACAAAACTCACCGCATTTACATGAAAAACTTATGTTTTTACTCTATTACAAAGGATTTTATAGATTTTGCTCGCTAGGTCCTCCTCCTTCCTCTTCATATCATTGTGTCTTCTATTGTTCCTCTCCTTCCAAACATGAAAATGTACAGCTGATAGCCACATCAGCTCCTTCTTCAGTAAACTCTGAATCATGTCTTTAGTGTCCTTCAGATCTCTTTTCCTCATCCCCATTTTGTAATGGAGGAGCTCCCACACTATTTTCATGTACCTACACTCCCCGAAGACATGTCTGATGGATTCCTTCTCATCTTCACATAGATAACAATCCGTGATTGTGCCTGGGTACCATCTTTCTATCCTGTCTAGGGTAGGTAAAGAATTGTGAACAGCCCTATACAGACTCATCTCCCATTTAGGAATCCCATCTTTGGTCCATATGTATTTTGAGACATTCTCTTCACACCTCGGTTGAACCAGATCCCATATCTTTTCTTGCATCTCCTGTAAGCTCCAGGTGTTTCTACTGTCATTCAAGCTCTTGATATCCTGCCATACTTCAGTCATACGGTTGATTACTCTTGAATAACCTTCTCTTGTTTTGGGTTTAAAATCCAAGCCTTTGGGGTATCTCGTCCTCATCCACTTCGCCCATAGGGAGTCATCCTGCAGGTACTTGAAAATTCTTTTTGCAGTGCCCCAGGTTGCAATCACTGTGGGAGACTTCATCCTACTCCTCCTTCTTCCTTGCGACGTGCTAGCCTGCTGTATTTCATGGGATGATTGTTGCTTGCCCACACAAAATCGGATATCATCATCTTCATTCTCTCCAATACTGCAAATGGGATTTCCCCTTGCCGCACCCAGAAGATCATCAGTCCTTCAATCGCCGACTTGGTGAGAGTAATACGACCTGCCATGGAAGTCTTCGTCAGAGGCCATCTGCTGATCATCTCGTCCAACTTGTCCGAGCAACCAGTGAAGTCGCTAACCTTCAGATTACCCCCATCTAGGGGGGATCCGAGGTATTTCGTTGGAAGATTACTAGCTATGATTCCCATTGCTTCCTCCGCTTCCTCCTTGATCCCCCGACAATTTGTAGACAGGAACAATTGAGTCTTCTGTATGTTTGTTTGTAGTCCCGTTTCTTCTCCAAACTAAACCAGGAGCTGTTTCAGCTGAGCTAGATACCGAGGTTTAGCTTCGATAAACACTAGCACATCGTCTGCAAATATAAGATGACTCAACACTTTCGTGCCATGAACCGTGTAGGTGACTATCTCCTTCTTTCTTTCCCTGCACTCCATCAACCTGGAAAAATACTCCATTACTATCATGAATAGTAATGGTGAAAGTGTCTCCCTGCCTTAAGCCAATCCCACCTTTGAAAATGCCACATGGCGAGCCATTCACCAGGACAGAATAACTTGTCGTAGTTACACACTGCTTCATGAGATCTATCCATTTCTGGTTGAAACCCATCCTCGGCATAATCCACCACAACGTATCCCAGTTGACACTGTCATATGCTTTCGACACATCAAGCTTTAGACAAGCTTTCTTGTGCCCTCTCATCACATTGAAATCGAGCATGAACTCACCTGCTAAAAGGGCACAATCGCTGATGCTACGTCCAGCAATAAAAGCTCCTTGGTTCTCTGAGACAATGAGGGGTACCACCATCTTCAATCGCTCTGCCAGTAGCTTAGCTATGACTTTGTATTGCACATTGCAACATGCAATCGGTCTGAAGTCCGCCATGGAAGACGTCGTCTTCTTCTTTGGTATAAGAACAAGAAATACATGGTTAACCTGTCTCAAGATACACCCACCGTTCATGAACCACCTTATATATTCGCATAGCTCCTCCTTAATCAGTTCCCAGGCATCTCTGTAGAAGTAAGAGTTGAAGCCATCGGGTCCTGGCGATTTGTCAGTGCCAATGCTCCATAGAGCCTCTTTAACCTCTGCCTCAGTGATCTGCCTGCAAAGAATATTGTTATGAGAGTTCGTAATTTTATACTTCCACTGTATATCTTCATCCTGCAACAACAGATGGTCATTATACTCTTTGTTATACAATTTGGTATAAAATTCTGTCGCCTGTGCACCAAGCTCCTCCTGACTGTTGAGAGTTTTTCCTTCAGAATCTACCAGCTCCGAAATAGTGTTGAGTGCTTCTCTTTGTCTAACAGCATTATGGTAAACTTTTGTATTCCTGTCCCCATCCTTTATCCATTGTTGCCTACTTCTCTGCCATAAAAATCTTTCCTCCGCTTTCTTTAGCTCCTCCAGGATGTGTTTAAGCTTGATTTCCTTCTCAATCGTTGTCTGGTTCAAGGGATCCTTCATCAACGTTCTCCTAACCTCCAGGAGCTCCTTCTTGTTAGCTTCAATGAGCATAGGAATGTTGACATGCTCTTTCGACCATGTCTTCAGATGCCCCCTTTAGTCTTTTCAATTCCTTCGCAAAGGTGTATATTGGGTTGCCTTGTATTGGTTCCTTCCAGCTCCTCTCCAACAACTCCTTGTACCCCTCCCATTTAGTCCAGAAGTTTATGAATCGAAAAGACCTTTTCCTTTTAGACTTCACATGCAGTTGCATCATCAGCGGGGCATGATCACTAATGTCTGCGCTCATAGCCTTGATGCTGGTATTACCATTCAAGTCAATCCATCTGTTGTTAACCAGTGCTCTATCAAGTTTGCAGGCTATCCTCTTCCCCGGTTTTCCTTCATTATTCCATGTGAAGGTATCATCCCCTTGCATGGGTAGCTCACATAACTCCCCCTCATTGATCATTTGGTTAAAAGATCATAAAACTGACTCAGGTACCAGTCTTCCTCCCCTCTTCTCTTCCTATAATCTCACATTATTGAAATCACCCATGATCAACCAAGGAAGATCTGTCCACTTTGCTTGTGCCAGCATTTCCTTCCATAAGGTTTGTCTTTGAGAATGTAGGTTGAAAGAATACACTGCTGAGAAGAAGAATCTTAGGCCACCTCTGTTTGTGCAGACGACAGAGATGATTTGGTCATCATTTACCTCCACATCGACCTCCCAGGCATTAGGATTCCATCCCAGACAAATTATGCCTAACTCCACCGATTCATGATTAGAAGTACTCTTCCATCCATACGGAAAAATGGATGCCACACATCTGTAATTGGTTCTTTTTATTTTGGTTTCCGGAATCGCCGCCATTGACACTCCACTGGATTTAATCCAGTTTCTCACCTCACGTCTTTTGTAAGGGTCACAAACACCCATTACGTTCCACGTGAGAACTGACATAAAAATTTATTTCTTGTTCATGGTACGCCTACCAGGCTCCTTCTCCTTCCCTTTCTCCTTAGGTGTATTTTCTTTATCCTTCTGAGTTGGAGTTGTGTTCTTTTCTATTTCCAGGATTGTGTCAATCTCCTCCTCCAAATCACTCAGTGAACTAAATGCGTTGGTATCCACCTCTCCCTCCTCCTTATCCTTCGATGTGGTTGCTTTCTCCTTCGAAGAGTCTGTACTCCTCACTTTCCACATCTTCTTTGGGATTTGGAAGCCATCATCCTCCTTCTCCTTTTCCTTGTCTGTGTTCCATTAGCACTCTTCCAATCCGTGTCCAAAGACACAGCACCTCGAGCACCTCTTTGGCACAAACTCATACTTGATGTTAAAGGGAATTTCTTCCTTGCCAGGGATATTAACCCAGACTTTATCAGGGTTTGTATCCTCTGCCTCAACCTCCACCAGAACTCTGGCCTCATCGGTGCCCACCATCTCTGTGGCCCTTGTTTCCACGTGCAGAACCTTCCCCACACCTGAGGCGACAGTGCCAGTCGCCTTTTGAGTCCACGTCTTCCCATTAGAAGGAATACGTATCCAGACAGGCAATGAAGATAGTTCCATCTTCTCCAACTTGTCTCCGAACATGTAATGCTTGGTGATCACCAGATGACTGTCAAACCATCGAGGTCCACTCTGCAAGCATGCTTTTTTGTCCATCTCATTGGAAAACCGGATCAGAAAGAAACCGTTCTCCTTTGAGACAACATCAAAGTCGCCTTTGGGGCTCCAGACACACCTGATCCACGCCAAAAGGTGAGGATAAAACGGCCTCTTGCCCATGACATAGATCGCCACCGCGAATTCCCAGACGTCTTTCATCCGTCCATACTCTTCCGCATCCAGATCTACCATCACCTTGCCATCCTTTTTGGTTGGTTTAGGAAAGATCAATCCTGTACACTCTTTTTCCTGTGCGGGAGTTCTCTTCACTATTGCCGTCCAAGGATTCCTCTTCCTTCTGTCTTCGCTCTCCTTCTCCAGGTCATGGATTTGGTTATCCGGTGGTGGGGTTGGTTGGTTGGGTGGAGGGTTGGATGGTGGATGGGTGGTGGAAGTGGCTTGGCCGTTGTTGCCTGCCATGGTCGCCGGTCCTTCTCAGGGTCGCCCTGGCGATCGCCAGAGAAACCCTAGGAGACGGAGGGGGTGGGCGGTGTGCGTTATAGTATGTATGTATGTATGTATGTATGTATGGGATTAAGAGAGAAATATTTCTCCCCCCTCTCCCACGCCCGTGGCGGAGGCCGAACGCCTGGGAGGGTGATAAATCAAGGTGGCAACTGGGAGTATGTATGTATCAGAATCAGGTAAATATATTCTGACTTCCCCCTAAAAATATAGGAGGTCAAGAGTTACATATAGCCCCATGCTATATAACAATAACATGAACAACTCACTCAACTAATTAGTACGTAGTCTCCTCTTTACACATTTACATGGGAGTATGTATGTATGTATGTATATATGTATGTATGTATGGGATAAAGAGAGGCATTCTCTCCCCCTCTCCCATGCCCGTGACGGAGGCTGAACGTCTGTATGTATGTATGTATGTATGTATGTATGGGATTAAGAGAGAAAGATTTCTCCCCCTCTCCCATAACCCGTGGTGGAGGCCGGACGCCCGGGAGGGTGATAAATCAAGAGATGCTTATCCGTGTGGTTTTGAACTCGGGTCCCTTCATTGGGGACCGACGGAATTCGCCAACCGGGCTATTCCCTATGTATGTATGTATGTATGTATGTATCAGAATCAGGTAAATATATTCCAACTTCCTCCCACAATTATGGGAGGTCAAAAGTTACATCTAGCCCATATGCTCACTATACATCACCCTCGTGAGCAACTCACACCACTAGCTAACATGTAGTTTCTTCTTAACACTTTTACAAATTTTTACAGCAATAGCACTCACACTCCTAGATAATCCTCCATGTTTGCGAGTGTTCCTTTCAGTTCATGTATAGAAGCATAGAGAAGCCAGTAAGAGCATCTTCCTGTCATTATTGCCGCAGTGCTTTACCATTCTCTTGATATCATCAATCAGCTCAATCCTCAAGTGGAACTCCTTGCATACTTTCTCCCAAACTTCTTTAGTGAATTTGAAACCACCAAAGAGGTGTTCATGAGACTCTTCCTCCTCTCCACATAGAAAACAAGTTGGATATATATTGCTATTCCATTTTTTCACTTTATCTAAGGTTGCCAAGGCCCTATGTAGAACTTTGAATATGCATACATACCATTTTAGGGACATGTTTTTCAGCCCATATATACTCCATTACTTCATCTTTTTCAGCTCTTGCTCTAGTTATATCCCATAGATTGGCCTTTGGATTTATCATATGCCATTCCCCCCTTTGGTTGATGGTGAAGAGATGCTTCACATGTGGCCATACAGTTCTCATCACTTGGATATTATGTGACAATCCTTCCCGGGTTCTTGGCTGGAAATCCAACCCTTGCAGATATCTTTCTCTCATCCATCTTCCCAAATGGAGCCCTGAGTTTGATACAAAATGATTCTCTTTAGTGTCCCCCATCATGCAACATCCCGAGGTGTTTTCAATTGTAGTCCTCCTTCCTCTTTTGGCAGGGCCAACCTGGCATTACGCATAGGGTGGAACTCCCCCGCCCAGATGAAATTGGCTATTTTCATTTCCATTCTATCAAGCATTGTGCCCGGTATCTCTCCTTGTTGTACCCAGAAAATGAGAATAACCTCAATAGCTGATCTAATAAGAGTTGCTCGTCCTGCCATAGATGTCTTATGGGTAGGCCATCTTGCAATCATCTCATCCAGTCGTCAATGCAATCAGCAAAATCTTTGACTTGTAATTTGCCACCTACAAGCGGAAAGCCTAGATATTTGGTTGGGAACTTGCCCAACTCCACACCCATTGCTTCTTGTAGTCTATCTTCCATCTGGTAATAGTTTTTTGAGAGGTAGAGGTGAGTTTTATTCGCATTAATGTGCAGCCCCGTCTTCTCTCCGAAGTCTCTAAGAATTTTTTTTAGCTCCAGAAGCATATCCACTTTGGCCTCCATAAAAAGAAGGACATCATCAGCAAATATAAGATGGCTCATTACCTTCATTCCATGGATTGTAAATGCCTTGATCAACTTTTTGTCTTTAGTTTCCTTCAGTTTCCTTGTGAAGTATTCCATGACAAGAGTAAAGAGAAGTGAAGAGAGAGGGTCACCTTGCCGTAACCCATTGCCTCCTCTAAACATCCCTGTTGATGTGCCATTCACTAGAACAGAGAAGCTCATTGTGCTAACACACTATTGCATCCATTCTATCCATGTTTTAGAGAAACCCATATGCTGCATGATCCACCATAGCTTATCCCATCTCACACTGTCATAAGACTTGGACACATCCAGCTTTAGGCAAGCTTTTCGACTCCCTCTCATAACATTGAAATCAGCTAAGAACTCGTCAGCAAGAAGAGCACAATCACTAATGCTCCTGCCCGAAATGAAGGCTCCCTAGTTTTCAAAGATGAGGAAAGGTAGGACCATCTTCAGTCTAGTAGCCAGAATCTTTACAATGATTTTGTATTGGACAGAACAACAAGCAATAGGTCTGAAATCAGCAAGAGACGCAGTCATCTTCTACTTAGGAATGAGGACTAGAAAATCAAGAAGAGACCATCTTTAGTATGTATGTATGTATGTATGTATGTATGTATGTATGTATGTATGTATGTATGTATGTATGAGATTAAGAGAGAAATATTCCCCCCTCTCCCATGTCTGTGGTAGAGGCTGAATGCCTGGGAGGGTGGTAAATCAAGGCGGCAACTGGGATTCAAACCCGGGTCCATTCATGAGGAGACATCATGTATGTATGTATGTATGTATGTATCAGAATCAGGTAAATATATTCCAACTTCCTCCTATCAAATAGCAAAAGGTTAAGAGTTACATGTAGGTCCAACGCCATACACTCAAAAATAAAAAGGAGCAACAATTCACACGTTATCTAATGTGTAACTTACGTTTAACACATTTACAAATTTACATTAATACTCCTTTCATTTGCAGTTGTGTCGTGGTGTCTTATGGCATTTTGTTCCTTCCATATATGATAGTAGAGAGCAGCAAATAAATCCTTCTTTATGTCCTATCTTCCATAGCTTGTTACCATTCTCCTCGGGTCTATTTCCAGCATTAATTACAACTGAAACTCTTCACATATAATCCTCTAAACCTCCTTTGTGAAACTGCATCCTCCCACCAGATGATCATGGGACTTGATGTGATGATTTTGAGTCGCATTTATAGACCTTTTTGATATGTGTTTTGTGCTTTTATTAGTCACTTTTATGGTTAATACTGCACAATTCACCCATTTTGGTCTTTGCCATCATTTTATGTCAAATCCCCTTAGTTTTATCATTTTGAGCATTAATTATCACATTATTATAATTCGTGTGGATTTATTTGATCTTGTCTTTGAATTTCAGGAAAAACAAGTATCTGCTTCCATCGATACCATCGACAAGGCCACAGGTTGCCAGCCGAAAGGAGCAGCAAAGAGTCGATACCATCGACACCCAAGTCGATAGTATCGAGACCCCTTCAGGTTGTTGGCGAGGAAGTTGTCGATAGTATCGACCCCAAGTCGATACCATCGACGCATGGAGGCTACAACGTCGCTAAACAACAAAATCGACGCTACAGAGTAGTCGATACCATCGACCCAAGTCGATGGTATCGAGATGGATACATACACTCGGACGAAAAGACAAGAAGGCTGTCGCTACTACACTGGGTCGATACCATCGACCCGCGTCGATGGTATCGACACCGGCAGATATGCGTTGGATTCAGATTGATTTCAATCGGACGGCTGGAGTTAATTGATGACCTAATTAGGGACTTATACCTAATTACGGCCGCCCAGACGAGATCATCATCTCTTTTGTCATTACACAAGTGCCGAGGAGAGAGAGAAAGGAGAACGAAGGCCAGAAGTTCATTCCTGTCGATCCGGACGCTGTCGAAGACGGATTTCACCACCGAGAGGCGGGAAAGCTCGTGTTCTATGCAAAGGATCAATCAGTTCTCCTCCGTTCAGGGGTTTTCCCATTCAATTCACGTTTTTCATATGATTTCCCCTATTTCTACCATGTATTTGTGCGAGATGAACATGCAGGGCTAATCCCCTCCATCTTTAGGACCGGGAGTAGCCCGGGAATGCATTGTATGACAGTTTTATATTAATAATTCATATTTTCTCTCTTAAATCCGTGGTATAGTTTCGTTTTCTCCATATATTGTTATGCTTGATCACCATAATAATAACCTAATGCCCTTAATCACTTCGACATAAGGATTAACGGTTGAAAAGAGACGAAACCTACATTAATCGATAAATCCCTTGACAAAGGAGGTGTAAAATTAATGGTGGAAACTGAGAGATCGTTCGTAATGCACTTAGTTTAGGGAATAGATTACTACGACGGTGGAATCAACCTAAACCTAAGTAGTGAATTGCACCACGACAGTGGGCAATTCTATTTTCAGGCCACTACCTGGATAGAGAGAGAAGATTGAGGAGTTATATGAAACCTAATACAATGATAACCCGCGGTGAAACCGCAATCCTAAAGATACCCTTTTGAATTGATTAAATTAACCTTTAATCGATTGTTTGCTTTGTTTTATTTTTATTTTCTTTTTAATTTTGACAACAAACCCTAAATTGTTATTCGGTTTAGCTGAACGCAAATAGTTAGTAGGAGTCTCCGACAATTCCGAGTATCCCTGTGTTCGACTCGGGCCTCACAAAGGCATGTACTACTCGACGCGTATACTTGCGTTTTTAGCGCGTAGTAAAATACACGTCAAGTTTTTGGCGCCGTTGTCGGGGATACGGCGAATTGTTGGCACTTCGAGTGCTACGAGCGGCCACTCTAGGCCACAATTTTTTATTATTATTTTGAAATAACTTCAAATATTTCTAAATTTCTCTATAATTGTTATACTCGTCTGAGCATAGTACTGAACTCAAATTTTCTCATTTCAGACAAGTTGCATGGTGCATACGCGTAGTACGGACTACGCCAATCGCACACCCGAGGTTCCACATCCGGGACCTGAGGACGAGGAGTACTACGAGCAAGAGCACCAAGAAGAGATAAATTCTGAATCTGAGCAAGAGCAAGCAGAAGACATGGCCGAGCCACAGACCATATGGGAGAAGATCAAAGCTTCTTCCTCATCAGCTTTAAAGGGGCCTATAAAGAAGCAGGGGATCGACATACCGACATATAAGATCGATCCAGCGTTGATTAATTTGGTAAAATCAAATGTGTTTCATGGGTTGAAGAATAAGGATCCTGTTGCACACATCAGCCAATTCGTTGAAAACTGTGACATGGTAAAGATAGACAGGTTTCCACAACATGCTTTGTACCTCAAGCTGTTCCCAAGTTCCTTGGCAGGAGCAGCAAGAGAGTGGCTACACAACCTAGATGACGAATTTGTGGAGTCTTGGGACCATATGGTGGAAGTCTTCTTTGAGAGGTTCTTCCCTCCTGAGAAGACTAATGACATGATCAGGAAGATTCACAATTTCACCCAACAGGCGGGTGAAACATATTCTGAGACCTGGGAGTGATTTCAGGTTATGTTGAGGAGATGTCCGCATCACGGGTTGGACAAAGAGACACAGGTAAAAATATTCTATTTTGCTCTCTCCGAGCATGATAGGAGTAATCTGGATTCAGCCGGGTCGGGATTTTTCCTGAATAACACTGACACTAGATGCTGGGAAATACTCAAGAACATGGCGAGAAAGCAGTCCTGGGGAGAAAGAGAGAGAGGCCCAGTTGAGCAAGCACGAGTCGCCAGCGAATCAAAGGCAATAAGAGAGCTTAATGAGAAGATGGATCTTCTCGCAAAGAAGTTACTGCAAAAGGAAGACAATGAGTCAGAGGATGAGGCTCAAGTCAAGTACATTAGGCAACAGTAAGGATACATGAACAATGACTACTCATGGCGTAAGGACAAAAAGTTCTCATGGAAGGATCCGAACAATTTTCTGCAGGATCCGGACGCCAAGCCCGCACCTGCTATAGAGGACAAGAGCACGGAGTTGCTCAATCAGGTCATCAAGCAAAATCAAGAGTTAATGAACACATTCGGGCAGCAAATCAAACAACAAGGAGAATATATGAATCAATTTGGGCAGACATTGCAGAGCCATGGGGCTCAAATGAGGACCATAGAGACCTCCATGGCGCAGATGGCAGCTGAAATTGTGAGTTTGAAGAAGCCAGCACATCCGGGTTTTCCGGGGAACACCAATGTTCCCGGGGGAAACCAGCAGGCCAAGGCTATTTTACTGAGAAGCGGCAAGAAGGTGTTGAATCCAAGAACGGATGAAACAAGCACACCGCAAGATAAAGTTGAAGGTGAAACCACTAAGGAGCAGCCCACACCAGTCACAGGGCAAGCTGAAGACATAGATGTGGATGGTAATGAAGAACAAGATACTGAGGGGGAACCGCAGAAAATGACGCCTTATGTGCCACCTCATCAAAGGGCACACGCCGTTCCGGTCCCCTATCCGAATAGCACAAAGGCAAGGAAGATAGATGCACAATTCAAGAAATTCTTGGACAGCTTTAGGAAGCTTTCGGTCAATATTCCGTTATTGGAAGCTATTGAGAAAATCCCTTCATACGGGAAGTTTCTAAAAGATGTCATCACCAAGAAGAGGAAAATACCAGACACTGAGGTCATTGTGCTAAAGGAGCAAGTGAGTGCCTTCATTATGGGCACTCTACCGCCAAAGAGACAGGATCCCGGGTGTTTCAACATTTCTTGCTATATCGGGAAGTTTAAATTAGGAGAGGCACTATGTGATTCAGGAGCAAGCATCAATTTGATGCCCCTTTCGACATTTAAAAAGCTGGGATTAAAGGAGTCACGGCCGAACAATATGACTATCCAATTGGCCGACAACTCTGTGGTGAAGCCTTATGGAATCTGCGAAGATGTCTTAGTAAAGGTGGATCTATTTGTCTTTCCGGCTGATTTTGTGGTTATGGAGATGCAGGATGAACATGGTAATGAGCTGTTACTTGGACGTCCATTCCAAGCTACAGCCGAAATGATTTTAGAAATGGGGAGAGGTCGCTTGACCTTGGGCATAGCAAATGATCGCTTTGAGATGGTCATGCCCTCTAGCACTGCATCTTCTAAAGCAAAAGAACAATGTAACATGGTGAAACATGCGGATCACAACATCTCACTCTGCCTTGGAAAACCATTTTTGGACATGGCTCATGTGATGAGCAAGATGGATAATGGAAACTTATCTGTGGATATCATGGAGCAAACTAAGGCTGTCTCTTTATGTAAAGAAGTTGGATTTCCGAATGATGAGAATGAGGACATTCCGCCTTCTTGGGAGGATGATGCGATTGCTATTTCTGTCCTTGATGCATATCCGGAATTTCCGCTGGAGGCTTGTTTGTTGAATGTTACCTATGATTGGATGCGGAGTAAATCACTCAAGGAGTGCGCTAAAATGCTTCAGATGCTTCCATGCTTCTATACGAGGCACTATGAAGATTTAGGTGCACTTCCCCCACCACTGCAATCATCTCTTATAAGCCCGCCAGAGTTGGAATTGAAGCCGCTGCCCCCGTATCTCAAGTACGTCTTTCTAGCTGAGAAGGACAAGTTACCGGTGATCATATCTGCTTATTTGAGTGCGGATGAGGAGGAGCAACTGCTGATAGTGCTCAAGAACCACCGTGGAGCTTTTGGGTGGTCTGTTGCAGACATCAAGGGGATCTCCCCTACTCTTTGCCAGCATAAGATTCGGCTCGAGGAGGGAGCCAAGCCTTTCATTCAGCCTCAAAGATGCTTAAATCCGAGCATGATGGAGGTTGTGAAGAAGGAGGTCATCAAACTTCTTGCTGCAGGGATTATATATGCCATATCAGACTCGACGTGGGTGAGTCCCACACAGGTAGTCCCTAAGAAGGGGGGAATTACTATTACTAAAAATTTGTTAAATGAACCTGTCACCACCCGATTGGTAACCGGGTGGCGAGTTTGTATTGACTACCATCGTCTGAATGCTGCCACACTGAAGGATCATTTTCCCTTACCGTTTATTGCTCAAATTTTAGAACGTCTTGCCGGTCGGTCGCATTTTTGTTTTCTGGATGGGTATTCGGGGTATAACCACATCTCGATTGATCCTTTGGATCAAGAGAAGTCTACGTTCACCTGTCCCTATGGGACTTTTGCTTACCGATGAATGCCGTTTGGTTTATGTAATGCACCAGCGACGTTTCAACGCTGCATGCTTGCCATATTTTCTGACACGGTAGAGCGATGTCTTGAGGTTTTTATGGATGACTTCTCGATTTATGGTGCATCATTTGATGAATGTCTCTATAACCTAGACAAAGTGCTGCAGCGTTGTGAGGACACACACTTGGTCCTTAATTGGGAGAAATGTCACATGATGGTGACAGAGGGAATAGTGCTAGGACACAAGGTGTCTAGCAAAGGTCTTGAGGTAGATCCTGTGAAAATTGAGGTGATTTCCAAGCTGCCCCCACCAAATTCTGTAAAAGGGGTGAGAAGCTTTTTGGGATACGCGGGGTTTTATCGGCGATTCATTAAGGATTTTTCTAAAATTGCAAAACCTTTATCCGAACTGTTGGAGAAAGATGCAGTTTTCGATTTCAACGATAAGTATCTTCATGCATTCGAAGTTTTGAAGGAAAAATTGATTTCTGCCCCGGTTGTTCAAACGCCGCATTGGACAAAACCTTTCGAATTGATGTGTGACGCTTCGGATTTTGCAGTAGGAGCCGTTTTGGGGCAACGGGTAGATAATAAGCCCGCTGTGATTTTCTATGCTTCCAAAACTCTGAATGATGCTCAATTGAATTATACAACTACTGAAAAAGAATTACTTGCCGTCGTGTTTGCTTTTGAAAAATTTCAGCAGTATTTAGTTGGATCTAAAGTAGTTGTATGGACCGACCATGCTGCGATAAAATACTTGATGGAGAAAAAAGATGCAAATCCTAGACTCATTAGGTGGATTTTTCTCTTACAAGAATTTGACATTGAAATCAAGGATAAGTCTGGAATTGAGAATGTAGTGGCTGATCATTTGTCTAGGTTAGACAGGGTGGATGAAAAAGATTTGCACATACCCATAACTGAGACGTTTCCCGATGAACAACTTTTGAAAATTAATTCTAAAGAACTGTGGTTTGCTGAAATGGTTAATTATTTGGCTTGCGGGATCATCCCGGAAGACTGGTCATATCAAGAGAAAAAGAGATTCTTTCATTCTTTGAGATACTATTTTTGGGATGACCCAATTCTTTTGAAGCAATGCAGGGACGGTATCTTACGCATGTGTGTGCCTGAGGTGGAGTACGAGAGTGTTCTCCACCATTGCCATGCATCACCTACGGGAGGACACCATGCCAGTTCGCGAACATCAGCTAAGGTGTTCGAAAGCGACTTTATTGGCCAACTTTGTTTCGGGATGCCTATGATTTTGTAAGGCAATGTGATCTGTGTCAGCGAACAGATAACATTTCAAAATGACAAGAGATGCCCCTGAATGTATTTCAGGAAGTTGAAGTATTTGATTTGTGGGGAATAGACTTCATGGGACCCTTTGTGTCCTCGAATTCCAATTTGTATATCTTGCTAGCTGTTGACTATGTGTCGAAGTGGGTGGAAGCAATCCCCACAAGGACTAATGATTCTATTGTAGTGTGCAGGTTTGTAAAGGAAAATATTTTCTGCAGGTTTGGGATACCCCGAATGATAATAAGTGATGGGGGTACACACTTCCAGAATCAGAAATTTACACTATTGAAGAAGTATGGGGTCAAGCACAACATTGGTACCCCATATCATCCACAGACTCAAGGCCAAGTGGAGGTCTCAAACCGTGAAATCAAGAAGATTCTAGAGTGAACGGTGGCATCCACAAGGAAGAATTGGAGTGCCCTACTACCGGACACATTGTGGGCATATAGAACGGCTTACAAAACACCTATAGGAACTACGCCTTTTAGGTTGGCGTATGGCCGGGCTTGTCACCTTCCGGTGGAGTTGGAGCACAAGGCCCATTGGGCGCTTAGAAGGCTAAATTTGAGTTATGATGAAGCTGGGAGAAAGAGGATGTTTGAGTTGAATGAGCTGGACGAGTTACGCATGACGACATATGAGAATGCCCGAATATACAAGGAGCGCACAAAACTGATCCACGATCGCCATATCGAGCTGCGCACGTTCAAGAAGGGAGATAGTGTTCTGTTTTTTAACTCCCGACTCAAGTTGCATCCCGGGAAGCTGAAGTCCCGGTGGAGTGGACTATTCGTGGTGGAAGAGGTGAAACCACACGGTGCGATTTTGGTGCGTGATGGTGATGCCACGTTCTTGGTGAATGGACAGAGGTTAAAACTGTATTTTGGTGAGAATTACAAGAGAAAAGTGAATGAGGTCAAACTCATTACACTTGCAGACGAATGAGATGCTCGGAAGCCGTCTAGCCTAAGACGTTAAATAAGGGCGCTTGTTGGGAGGCAACCCAACCATCGGTACATTAGGATAGTTTAATTATAGTCATAGGTTGCTTTAATTTCGTTCAAATTTTAGTGTAAATAAGATACCTTGATACGTTTGTTCATTGTGCAGGCTAAGGCAGAGTCGATACCATCGACACACCTGTCGATGGTATCGACCTAGGTTCAGGTTGACAACTACAATGTTCATTCTGAGTCGATACTATCGACGGTCTCGTCGATGGTATCGACACACCTACAGGAAGGTCGCCCAACAACAGTCGATAGTATCGACACAGTGGTCGATACCATCGAGATTTCTGGAGAAGTTCAGAGCAATTTGTCTCAGTCAACTCGATACCATCGACGGCCTCGTCGATGGTATCGACATGGTCACAGGTCAAAGTGAAAAAGTGGCAGTGTCGCAATGAAGCCAAGTCGATACCATCGACGACTGTCGATGGTATCGACCATCCATGTCACTGATCCGCGCAAAGACATCGACGGAGATCGTGAAGTCCACGTCATCGATCCGGGTGTTGCGTCGATACTATCGACTTGTGTCGATGGTATCGACAGGTCAGCAATCCGGGTTTCACGATCCAGCAATCGTCAGCCGTCGATACTCGCGAGGTGGCGGATAGCATCGAGACTTGTCGATACCATCGACCCGCGTCGATGGTATCGACGGGTCAACAGTGGCGCCGACCAAGTCTATATAAGGAGAGTTATAACGTCATTTGACGTCACACCTTCAGAGTGAACTTCCTCCTTTGCGCCGAGCACTCCCCCGAGCCATTCAAGATCAAAGAGCAGCAACACCGAGCAAAGATCTTCACCGAGCGGAGAGTTGATTCTCCATCTTCCCCGAGCTCTTCTTCTTCAATCCCTTTCTCGTCGCCACCATGGTGCATACAACCAGAGCATCGCCCTCACGCGCAACTCCGACGGAATTCGTACCACCACCAACGACATCGGTCGTTCGTCCCTGACTCATCCATCCTTCCCTAGAGATTCGAAAGATCTACGAGGAGATAATGCGGAGGAAGATCGAGCCTACCCAGTATGTGGACCGGGAGATGATGCGCGATCTGGGATTCGAGGCCAACTTGGCCTATGTTCTCAACGGGCAAGCCCGTCACACTGGAATAAGGCCGGGCAAACTAGAGTATCACCAAGATGGCCAGCCGTTCTTTGGTGACTGGCCGACATATAAAGAGCTGGTAGCCGAGTTCATGGCGTCGTTGGACGTCTCCATCTATCCCAACGACATCAATGCTACCGACAGAGAGTGGATCCAGGGCCGGGTATCGTTCCGGCTGTACAACCACGACTACGTCCTCACGCTACGGCAATTCAACAAAATTTTCAACTGGAACCATTCCCAGTATGACCACCAGAGGCCGGACCACCGCACCGATTATGACATGATCTTCTCCGAGTTGGTGACGGTGCCACAAGGGAGGTCGGTTAGCTACCACAATGCTGCGGTAGCCGACTTCGAGCACCCCTTCGTTCGGGTCTTACATCGGATGCTGAGTTCCACCATTTTTGCGCGGGGTGATCTGTCCCTTAGCAAATTTCAAGGCTCCGATCTCTTCTTTCTATACAAGCTTCTGGAGAGACAAGAATGCAATTGGGGTGCATTCTTTTTGCAGCGTGTGATGGACGTGAAGAGGAGTATGAGGAAAGCGCCGATTCACTTCGGTGGGCTCATCACCAAACTGGCGTCGTACCTGGGACTGAATTTCCAATCCCTCATTCCTCTTTCTACCAGGATCAAGGTCAACTTGCAACATCTTCACCGGGCCAACTTAATACTTCTCCGGGATGGCGCAGCATTTGCACATTGCCACGTGAATCAAGCGTACCAGGAGTGCGCATTGCCGGATCCCGTCGTCAACATCGAGGGCGCACAGCATTTCAGATGGCCGATCATAGCCATCGACTCCGATGATGAAGAAGGCGGCGATGACGGCGGCGACGACGGACAGGACGAGGCCGAGGAGGAAGAAGAGGCCTTTACACCTCTTCATGCACGAGTAGCACCCCGGAAGCGTCCTCGGATGCATCGAGGTGCATCATCATCATCACGGCCTCCGTCTCCACCGCCGAAGCCCTCGCAGCAGAGCGAGGAGGTTTATTCGATGCAGGGCATGTACAACATGCTCCAAGAGATTCAGCAGACGCAGCACAGCCACACCGCTGCATTTGCCGGTATTCAAGAGACAACCAACCGGCTTTTCGTCAATCAGCAGGCGATCTTTGAGAATGAGCGCCTCCTTTTCACCAATCAAGAGAGCATCCATGATCGGCTGCATAGGATGGAGACGCAGCAGCAGCCATTCTACGACAACTACTGGAGTCAGGGCTATTTTGGTGGGTATCCACAGCCTCCACCAATGCCCCCGTATGAGCCGCACTTCCAAGGGCAGTTCCCGTCTTGGGACCCCACTTCTCCACAGCCACCTCCACCTCCACAAGAGTGATCGGGTATCTCTGTTCCAATCTTAAGTTTGTTTTTGACTATGAGGCCATAGTCAAATTCAAGCTTAGGGGGGGTAGTTGGAACAACTCTATCTTTTATTGTTTTAGTTTTTAGCATTGTTATTTGTTTCTTGCATCTTTAGTTTTTGTAGGATCCACGTGCTATCTAGTGTAACTGTGGATGTCGTAAAAGTTTGTCATCTTGCTGTTAGTTCATAGGAAATTTAGGGGAAATTTAAAATTTTTGTGTCTTTGGATAGCTTGCTTTGGTTGACCTTGGGGAACACATCCTACGAAAATGATTGATTATGTCAACTTTAAAACAACATTTCACACCTGTACTCCTAATGATTCATGAAAAGTGGACAGTAATGGTTGTTTGAGCCTAACCTAACCAAATGGTAATGAGACCTTAATTGGATGTAAGAGAGAGAACCCTCTAAACCACTACACAGGTCAGTAAGGAGGGCCACATAATATCGTTCTAAGGTTCAGTCATCTAATCTTGTGATCATTCCACTTCATTTTTCCATAATCCACCTAAGAATTGGAAGTAAAGTGCAATTTTAATTCCTTTTTGTGTGCATAGCATGTAGATAAGACTTGCATTTATATTTTCCATACTTTTGTATAAAAAGAAGAAAAAATATAGGGATTCATGCACATTACCTTTAGGTGCATGCCATATAGTTGCACTCATGATTTTCATGCATAAAGTATACCACGTATCTCAATTTTTCCTCAATGGTGAATTGAACTGTTCCATACCTTCTAAATATTGCAAAAATTTTTGAGCATGAAGAAAATAGCCAATAAACTTATCTTTAAGCAATTATGGATATGTGGGCTAAAGAAAAATTTTCTGAAAATCTGCAATATATAAAAAAAATGAAAAGAAAAAAAAAGAATTTAGAAGAAAGTGGAATAAGAGGGAGAAAGGAACATGATATCACTCGCATTACAGGAAAATTGAGTACATGATGTAGTTTGACTAGATATCCATCTCATTTTGAGGTGGAAGGTTAGTGCATGCATCATTTCACCCAATTTTAGGCATTAGGGCATTTCTAATGTGCATTTGCATCATATAGGACATTTTTGTATTATGCATGTTGAAACTGTACAATACTTCCAAGTTCTTCCATGAGCCACCCATTTTCATCCACCCATTGCTCGGATTGGTAGGCCACCGTGAATTTCTCCTCACTTTTGATTATCAGGAGAACTGCTTCCATGTAGATGGTAGTTAGGGCGAGCAATGTAGTATAGGCGATCACAAGATGCACCAATGCTGAATCGGCGAATTTTACTATGTTAATTGCCTTATGTGATAGTGTTCATCGGGTTGGAGGTTAATTTCTTTTATTGATGATTACTGTCGCCTTTAGGGTAGTTACCGTTCTGTGGTTAGAGAAGGCCGGTTTGAGAACATTCAGTGGGAGTCACATGGGATGTTGGGTTGGTGTGTTGTTTTTCAGTTGACATTTGCAATTCTATTCTAAGGATTAGTTGCTCGAGGGCGAGCAATGTTCAAGCTTAGGGGAGTATGATGCGATGATTTTGAGTCGCATTTATAGACCTTTTTGATATGTGTTTTGTGCTTTTATTAGTCACTTTTATGGTTAATATTGCATAATTCACCCATTTTGGTCTTTGCCATCATTTTATGTCAAATCCCCTTAGTTTTATCATTTTGAGCATTAATTATCACATTATTATAATTCGTGTGGATTTATTTGATCTTGTCTTTGAATTTCAGGAAAAACAAGTATATGCTTCCGTCGATACCATCGACGGAAGTCGATACCATCGACAAGGCCACAAGTTGCCAGCCGAAAGGAGCAGCAAAGAGTCGATACCATCGACACCCAAGTCGATGGTATCGAGACCCCTTCAGGTTGCTGGCGAGGAAGCTGTCGATAGTATCGACCCCAAGTCGATACCATCGACGCATGGAGGCTACAACGTCGCTAAACGACAAAACCGACGCTACAGAGTAGTCGATACCATCGACCCAAGTCGATGGTATCGAGATGGATACAGGCACTCGGATGAAAAGACAAGAAGGTTGTCGCTACTACACTGGGTCGATACCATCGACCCGCGTTGATGGTATCGACACCGGCAGATATGCGTTGGATTCAGATTGATTTCAATCAGACGGCTGGAGTTAATTGACGACCTAATTAGGGACTTATACCTAATGATGGCCGCCCAGACGAGATCATCATCTCTTTTGTCATTGCACAAGTGTCGAGGAGCGAGAGAAAGGAGAACGGAGGCCAGAAGTTCATACCTATCGATCCGGACGCTGCAGAAGACAGATTTCACCATCGAGTGGCGGGAAAGCTCGTGTTCTACGCAAAGGATCAATCGGTTCGCCTCCGTTCAGGGGTTTTCCCATTCAATTCATGTTTTTTATATGATTTCCCCTATTTCTACCATGTATTTGTGCGAGATGAACATGCGGGGCTAATCCCCTCCATCTTTAGGACCGGGAGTAGCCCGGGAATGCATTGTATGACAGTTTTATATTAATAATTCATATTTTCTCTCTTACATCCGTGGTATAGTTTCATTTTCTCCATATATTGTTATGCTTGATCACCATAATAATAACCTAATGCCCTTAATCACTTTGACAGAAGGATTAACGGTTGAAAAGAGACGAAACCTACATTAATTGATAAATCCCTTGACAAAGGAGGTGTAAAATTAATGGTGGAAACTGAGAGATCGTTCGTAATGCACTTAGTTTAGGGAATAGATTACTACGACGGTGGAATCAACCTAAACCTAAGTAGTGAATTGCAGTACGTCAGTGGGCAATTCTGTTTTCAGGCCACTACCCGGATAGAGAGAGAAGATTGAGGAGTTATATGAAACCTAATACAATGATAACCCACGGTGAAACCGCAATCCTAAAGATACCCTTTTGAATTGATTAAATTAACCTTTAATCGATTGTTTGCTTTATTTTATTTTTATTTTCTTTTTAATTTTGACAACAAACCCTAAATTGTTATTCGGTTTAGCTGATCGCAAATAGTTAGTAGGAGTCTCCGACAATTCCGAGTATCCATGTGTTCGACTCGGGCCTCACAAAGGCCTGTACTACTCGACGCGTATACTTGCATTTTTAGCGCGTAGTAAAATACACATCAGGACTAATCCTCCTTATTGTATAGCAAACACTACACTAAGACATCATAGTTCCATCCACTTAGCTTGTCCAGGGTGGCCAATGCACTATGCTGAATTTTGTAGACGTACATGCTCCATTTCTGAACAAACCTACCCGTCCATATCTATTCTACACATGTGTCTTTTGCTGCCATTTTCCATGTTATTTCCGATAGATTCATCTTTGTGTCTTTAAGCCTCCATGTCCCTTGAGCGTAAGCCTCAAAAAACTATCTAATCTGCTTCCATAATTCCTTCATGATGTTGATAGTATGTGAGTATCCCTCCCTTGTCTTTCGTTTAAAATCTAGCACTCTAGATATCTCTCTCATCCATCTCCCCCATGTTGAGGAGACTTCCTGGAAGATTATGATTCTCCATATTGTCCCCCACTTCGCTATATCTCTGGGTATTTTTAGATTTAAGCCACCTTCCTCCTTAGGTAGAGCCAATCTTGCATATCTCATCGGGTGGTAGTCTCTTGCCCATAGAAAGTTTGACATCTTCATCTCCATTTTGTATAGAACCGAACTAGGAATCTCTCCTTGTTGCACTCAGAAAATAAAAAGCCCCTCTATAGCTTCTCATATTAGAGATATCTTTTGTGATGGCCATCTGTTGATCATTTCCTCTAGCCTATCCATGCAATCAGTAAAGTCCTCTTTACTTGTAGGTTTCTGATGGGAGCTGGGACTTACACCAAAAGATTGCTCTTCCAATGGGAGTCCCAAGTATGCACCAAAAACCCTAGAGAGTTGATATCTTCCCTAGGTTTACCTAGAACTGGTGCTTAGATAAATGCTCCAACCCCATAAGAGTATGGAAGCCTTATCGCAGTACAGATTTAGGATCGAACCCAAAAGACAACGGTCTTGTTGCAAGCAACAAGATGAAAAACGTATAGAATTTCACTTAATCACTTACTAGTAGGCACTTATATAGAAAGTTGGATTTTGATGGTTTTAAACTAAGAACATAAAAAGTAAAGAAAGCAAGTAAAGCTAATGAGTTAAACTATGATAAAGATCACTAGGGTGTGATCGGTTTTTCGCCGCCACTACACATCGATCAACACATGCAAAGTAAAACTTAACCTGGAAAAAGAGTTCGGTCAGTTAGTATCCTTGTAGACTTAGCCTCCTTTCAAAGAATCTAACTACGAGAAGTGCGGGAATGTTGCAACGCCAGCCATTCCCGATCAAATGGTCACATTACTTTACATCATTCCCCTCGCAAAGTGTGTTCCTCGACTTACCAAGGTTGCACTTCCATACGTCAACTGATTCCATTTCATAGTATGAAAGTGTAACAGATGATAGTGAGTTTACTCCACTTCTTGAGATACACTTCTAGATACCGAAACAGATGCATGGTGGATACATGCACCAAGAACCAACATACAAACGAGTTTCGAAACTAATAGTACAAACGTAGACAATTCATACTAAAAGATAAAAGATAACACAAGTTGGAGATCAAGCAACAAGTATTCATTAATCGTTTGATGTCGAACTGACAAAGATAAGAACTCTATATTACAACCTAAGGATTACATTTACATGATATGAAAGCATGGGTAGCGGGGCTACTCCCCGCACCCTAGTGAAGGAAAACTACTCGCTCATGACTAAGACCAAGAAGGAGGCGAGAAGAGAGAGAGAGAGCATCATCCCCATAAAGGATGGAGGAAGGTCAACCCCTTGGAGAGAGGGAGCAACGATCCACTAGTCTTCGTAGGTTGCACGACGATGAGATCTCCCCTTCCCACCTTCTTGGCGAAGAAGGAGAAAGCAGCTTCAGGATGGAGTATGGGTCTTAGACCGGCAGCCCCAGGGTGGAGGATGGAAGTGGCAAGAGCTCTGGAACGATTGAGGCAGCCTTTGGACGTCTAAAACTTGATATTGATGGAGGACTCTTGGGGTCTTATTTATAGGCCTTGAGTGAATTCCAAACGGTTTGGAGATGGTTTGGACCTCAAGACCGTTTGGGACCTCAAGACCGTTTGGACCTTGAGACCTTTTGGCTTCATGCGGTCTTGAGACCGTTTCAACTCCATGCGGTCTCGGGACCGGTTGGCTTCATGCGGTCTTGAGACCATTTGAACTCCATGCGGTCTCGAGACCGGTTGGCTTCATGCGGTCTTGGGACCGTGTGACTCCATGCGGTCTCGGGACCGTTTGTCTTCATGCGGTCTTGGGACCGTGTGACTCCATGCAGTCTCGGGACCGGTTGGCTTCATGCGGTCTTGAGACCATTTGAACTCCATGCGGTCTCGGGACCGGTTGGCTTCATGCGGTCTTGGGACCGTTTGACTCCATGCGGTCTCGAGACCGGTTGGCTTCATGCGGTCTTGGGACCGTGTGACTCCATGCGGTCTCGGGACCGGTTGGCTTCATGCGGTCTTGGGACCGTTTGACTCCATGCGGTCTCGAGACCGATTGGCTTCATGCGGTCTTGGGACCGTTTGAATCCATGCGGTCTTGAGGTTGAGTTATTCTTTTATGTTTTTTTTGTGCTTTTTCTGCATATATAGAAAATAAAGTTAGTCTGATGGTATATTTACAAAAAAGGGTAATTTTGGGATTATGTATAACTTTAACTTAAAAAGAGTATGGAAAACTAAAGAAAAAGACTAAGATAATCGACTAAAATAGGAGGTTATCACCCCCAACTTTGAGTCTAGCTTGTCCTCAAGTTAGATAGAGCTGAGACATGAAATGGCGAGGCGATCTTATTTAATTAGGATTTCCATACTCTTGCTTCAGTTCTTGACCTAAGTTCTCCTAAGGTCATATCAAGTCTTATTGCTTGCCTTGACTCTTTCAGATTTCGAGAGTTGCTTGAGTCTCAGGTTCTTTCCGTATCTCATAGTTTGCATTGGGACCACCTTTATTTTGTGCATGTTGTTGACTCTAATCAGCTTTATACCTCTCTAAAGGACCTACTGGAAGCTAGAGAGGGTATGAGGGTTGGCTAAAGGCTTGAGGTGTAGCTCCCCCTTCAAGTGGGGGAGGGGCTGTCTATGCTTTTAGGATCTCACTACCGGGCATGACACATCTGCCTTTGTGAGGGCAGCTGAATGTACCGGCCAGGTGAGTCCTTTATGAGCCTTTTATATATTTAGAGACCTTAGGATTTCACTACCGGGCACGACACATCTGCCTTTGTGAGGGCAGCGGAATGTGCCAGCCGGATGAAACCTTCATCGGTTCTTTATATAGATCCTTATTCATGGCATAACTCTCATAATTTTATTCGTCTCTCTGGCTTTTATTCGATAACTCACAGGCTTGGGTTTTGTGGTTTTGGGAATTTATTTTGGGCGGCCAAGCCCCTTTTATTTTGAAGAGAGGAAAGCTGTTCTTAGAGTTTTTCAACATGCACTTATTTGGTTTGTGGTCCACTTGCAGAACTTCTTGATTTGGAAGTTGCCTGATTCCCCTCTCATCCTTGAGAGCTTGGCTTATTTCTGCCTTGATTTTGACCTGTGGAGAGTCATATAAAGAATTGAAGCAAAAACATGAAATCGATAATGGATGGAAATTGTTAAATCGCCATTAAATGTCTAAGTGCTATTTACTTTTGGAGACTATCATGATTCTAAGGTTAGTTGGGGTGACTTTATTCCAAAAGAATTTAAGTTAAAAAGAATTGTATAAAGAGAAAGAATAAAAGAAGAAAAATAGAAAGTGCTAGCAGAAAGAGGGATGTAGAAAATGATACCTTGCCCTTGTCTAATGTACCCCCCCTAACTTATCACTCACTCTGTCCTCAGAGTGTCAAAGTGATAGGTTGAGAAATACTTACGACAAGGGCTGCAGGCTAAGGTAAATCTTCATTTGCCCCCGGAGAACGAAGTAGATTGGATGCGAACTGTCCTCGTAAAGCGTGGTAGTCCACGTCAGTCATCTCCTCTACTGGTCTTTGGAGAACGATGATGGGGTACATCTAGTAGAGGACGTGGAAGCCGCAGTCATTCGATTGTCAGATTTGTTGGGGGCATTTTTGGCAGAAGGCAGGGCGGTGGAAATGCTCTTTGTCGTACGCCTTAGTATGCTGACTCAAAAAATCAATTAACTTTTCGGCGCACTCCTTTGCCACTACTTCTGTTTGCGTCTTTGGTATCACGACGTAGTTTCTCTGTCGTGTGTTGTACTGGCTATCGGAACTGTTGTATAGTGTGGTTGTTCCTTCTGGGAGGTTTGTTGCCAGGAGCATCAAGTGCTCATGATAAAGGAAAGGTAACATGATGAACATCGGCGTTGTGTGCTGGAGATAGGTGATCAGCGCATCAGTTGTGCTGAAGTTCTTGAGCTTTAGGAGATCATCTTTCATATATGGAGACGCCATGTATGTTTTTGGGTTGTTTTGGCCAAGCAGAAACTGATAGGCGGCCATAAGGCTTACAGAGAGGGATCCCTTAACATGTAGAGTCTCTCGCAGTGTGTCTACCATTACAAGAATGTCTCGAGACATGAATACCAGGCCATCTTTGTCGGCGGAGAGTCACGCCATAATGAGACGCAATTCGAGGTCGTTGAGACCCTTGCAAGCATCGCGATCAAAATCAAGGAAGGTTGGTTTAATGGCGAACACAGGATTGATCTTGCTTTGATCTTGCTCGGTATCGGCGACTGGCAACTTGGTCTTTTCCGACTCCTTCAGAGTTTGTCGGAAGGGTCGCCGTTGCGGTCGCCGGATAGCTGAGAAGAGGTAGTGAGGAATGTCATCTGGTGCCATAGTTGGGTCCTTGAAGAACCGTCTATCACAGATTAGCTCCATGGCATAACGTCCACGTAATGAATGAAAATCTTCAGCTACCAGATCGTTAAATGGGATCTCCTGGTTCATCGCTTGAATGTGATGTATGGTGCAGAAAGCGCTATCCCCAGATCCCTCGGTGGCTTGGACTGGAGGGTTTATGATTTTGAACCATGGTTGGCTCCAATCTTGGCGGAGAGATGGGCGTGCAACCCAAATTAACTTAAGCAGTCAGAAGGGTATACACCTGGCTTCTCCTACTGCTTCTCCTACGAAGTTTATTGTGTTGGCTGGTAGATCGACGCTACAGAAGTTATACACCTTGGCATCCCGAGCCTCGGTATCCACGATCATAAAAAGCCAGTGGTCCGAGACTTGGAAGGGCACGGTAAGATAACGTGCCTGACGTGCTAAACCAGCACGCAGCCGCTCGATCGACTTTGCTCTTACGTCTTTGTATAAAAGGCCAATAGACAGAGTAGACGAGGCGTTGAAAATGGGTTGCTGCCTCTTGGAACTTTTGTATATTTCTATACAATTGGCGAGGAGGACACGGAAGATTGCCATAGGCATCGTGGACCGAGGTCGGAGGATGTTGCGAAAATCTTCACGTGTCATCTGACGCCTGGTTTTTGTATTGTGATAAATTATGTCTTCCCCCGCCTTTGCATCGTCCACTATAGTGTTTAGTATAAAAATGTCCTGAGCATCTAAAGTGGAGATGGCTGCCATATCCAGGTCATGCATTTTGTGCGGCAGAGGTGGTGGCGGGGGAAGTTCTTGTGGAGGGGGAGAAGTAGGTTGTTCTAAGGGCTGTTCATGGCCTTGTATATCGTCGTCCGAGTCGGAGGCAGAATCGAGGTCTTCATCGGTGTCTAAACTTACTCGATATGCCTTGCCCTCATCGAAGGGAGAAGGTGTGGAGAGAGGTGGAGCAGTTGTTTTTGGTGGGCTGGCATTGGTTCCTAGTATACAGTCGTGGAACACAGCGAAAGCTGCATCTTTAGCAGCTTCCCCGATGGACCCCACAGCGGAATAATCGAAGAATTGGTCCCCATATGACATGTTGACATTGTCGTTATGTGGGGACTTGGGGTGATTGTCACTGTCATGGTGACCTTTGTCGGACTCTTTTTGGGAGGGTTCTGCTGCATCCTGGGTCCTCTCCATCATCATGCTTATCACCTGAGGAGGTGTTATCTTTGTTTGAATTGGCAGATGAGTCGGAGTCGTCGTCTTCTTCATCATCACCATCCTTGTCGTCCGCAGCTTCGTCAGCTTGCTTTTTACTTGCGGACGTTTTGCACCGCCGATGGGTGGCTTGTAGCTCATCGAAAGCCACTTGCAGATGCTCGTGTGTTTTGAGCAGTGCATCGTGGGATTCTTTGAGGTCGGTATATCTGCCCTCGGCGGAGAGGAGACGTGTTGTAAGATTTGTAACTTGGGCACGTAACTGTTGGATTTCATCATTATTGGACTCCTCTTGGCGATGTTGAAGCTGTGTAAGTGTGATGTTGATGGTGTCCAAGCACGTGCTCAGGTCTGCTTGCTGTTGCTGGAGCTCACAAAGAGTCTCTGGCAGAGGCTGAGTCTGCGTGGAGATCTCATCGACTTGCTTCGTCGTTGCTTCTTGTTGACGCTTCACCCTAAGGACCAGGTCTGGCAGGTTGTTGGTGTGGCTGTTGATGTGCTCAACTTGCTTAGCCACCTCATCGTGTCATTGCTGGAGGCCTTGGAGGAAGGTGGGCAAGGCTCGGTGTTGTTCATCGATTTTGGTCACTTGTCGTGATAAATCCTGCACACAAGAAAAAATAGAATTTAATATATTAGAAGGATCGGTGAGGAGGTTTTGGACAGCGTCAAATTGACGGCCGAATTCCTCACTGATATTAGCAAAAGGGACCCCAAGAGCGGAAGGGTGAGATGGCTGGGGTCTGTGTGGAAAGGTGTTAGTGTCTTGTAAAAGAGACACTGATGATGCCCCGAGCTACGTAGTGACTGTGGATGTAGTCACCGGCGGTGTCGGGGTGGTGGTAGATGTGAAAAGTGGTGGGATTTGAGGTGAAATCGGTGGTAGCGATAGTGATGGGGTGGAAACTACGGAGGTGAAAGGGAAAGTGGTAAAGTCGGTCATAGGGATGGAGAAGGGAAAGCCCGAAGTAAAAATGGGTGAAGAGGAAGATGTGAAAGGTTGTGTGGATGTGGGGAAGAGAGGAGTGGTAGATGTTGGAATGGTGGAAGGTGGAGTGGTGGCAGCGGTTAGCTGCTCATGTAGACTCTGAATGAAAGAGTCGATTGAAGAGGAGGTTAAGATTTCTTCATGGAGCTTCTCGGCCTCTGGATTTGGCCTAGATGTTGGTGTCCCCGATAGCTGTTGGGCCTGCAACTGCCTTCTAGAAGGCTGTTTGACATGTATTTTTTTAGGTCGAGCTATCGGGGCTGTGATGCTCAGCTCTGTTTGTCCCGCTGTTGCTTTCTTTTCGATTGTTTTAACCGAAGCTAGAAGGTGTGAAAGCTCCTCGTCCGAGAAGAGGAGCTGTTTGATGTCATAATTTGCTAGCTCCAGAAGCGGGATAAGTGTTCTGGAAGACTTAACCATCGGGCAGAATACATAATGTAGTTCCCCATCCTTTTCCTTGATAATGAAGGAGTTCTTCAAAGTTTGCTCATTGGTAAGGATGTCGCCCTTTAGTTGCGTGCAGCGGGATAGGGGTCTATCCATCTTGAGGTATTTGATAATAGATGTGACATGCCCCCCCATGCAGATCTCTTTCCCCAGGCTGGAGATTGATAGTTTCTGGATCAGATGTCGTCTGATATTGACCGGTCTTTCGTTAAGAATAGACCAGAGAACGAAAAGATCTGAAATTATAACGTTCCCCCCTTCTGTCCTGGGGAAGAGTGCACCAGCAAGAATTTTGTGCAGGGTGCGCACAAATCCAGAATGTATATTTGTTGCTTTGCACATCTTCGCATCATATGTGGGGATCCCGGTAAGAGATTTCCAGAATGTGTGTCTGTTGAATTTTGGATGATCGGTTCCCACTTCCATAGCCTTCCGCAGTTGTTCCTGGTTGTCAATGAAGATAGTGTTCAACAAATTTTCCATTATGACAACCTTGCTGCCGAAGATCTGGGTGACGAGCCTTCTGTCACCCCCGTCCTGTGACTTATCCATGATGTCGATGGGCTCTTTGGTTAGAAAAGCGAAAAACTCTGTGGTGGGTTCAGAGTAGAATACTTCAGGTACTAAACACAACCTGACGAGGTTGGCTTTGTCTAGCACGGTGAAGATGCGGTTGTATATCCCCATCCTGAGCAGTATGCTGGAGCACACATACTTGGTGGGTTTCAGTGATTTGTCAGCGGAGAGGTTGGTTTGGATGAAGAGGTTTTCTGGTGGTGGTGTAGTGGTGGTGATAGGAATAAAAGTGGGGGTGGTAACAGGGATGGTGGTGGTAGCAGGAATGGTGGTGGTAGTGGTGGTAGTAGTAGGGATGGTGGTGGTAGTGATGGTAGTAGAAGGGATGGTGGTGGTAGGTTTTGCCAAGGGTTGATCCATGGAAGAGGCAGGTCGGACTTGTTTCCTTGCCCGCTTCTTGGAGGGCTGCCCAGATGCAGTCTCCAGGACCTTGTGTTTCCCCTTGTGATCTTCGGAAGGGGATTCCTCCTTGGGATTTGGTGTGTAATCCGAGCCTTCGTCGTCGGAGGAGGACATTTCTTCCACTTCTTTGTCAGATGCCTCTGCTAGGCATTTAGTGAGGTGGGCAATCTCGCACAGAACATCCATCATTTTGGTCTTTGGTGGGACTTCTCTAGTCCTGTTGAAGACATCTTTGATCTTCTGGAGCCTGTCCAACTCTTGCATCATCTGTTCCCTTGTCTGAGAAGGAACATCTCCGAATCCGATGGTCTTGTTCGCTGGTGATGCCATATCTGAAAAATGGGAATTCATGAGTTAGAGCAAAAGATTTAGAAACAAATTAGATTTTATTTGTATTCATGTGTTTTTGTATTTTTGTGAAAATTAATGAATGTGGAAGACCAAACGGTTTGAAGACCGTTTGGTCCCAAACGGTTTCAGGACCTTTTGGTCCCAAACGGTTTTTAAGACGGTTTGGTCCCAAACGGTTCCAAGACCGTTTGGTCCCAAACGGTTTCAAGGACCGTTTGGAGATCGAAGCGTCACGAGGCCATCGGCGAAGGTGAAGATGAAGATGAAACGGCACAGAGGCGGAGGATGCGCCGGCGACGACGGCGATGATGAAAACGATGATAAAGACGACGATGAAGCCAGCGATGAAAACGGTGGTGAACACGGCGTCGGCGGACAGGATTATTGGTGAAAACGGCGAAGACGGTGGTGGTGCCGGCGATGGCGGACAGAGCCGATGGTGGCGTCGGCGGAAAAGATGGCGGAAGAGAAGTAAGCCGCGGATAGCGACAATGGCATAAACGTGCGGATGGTCGGTCGTGCTGCCGCGGTAGATGGACTACCTTGCAGTTGGTGGTGATGTCGAAGGCAAGGAAGCGAAGGCTGGTGGTGCGGAAGTGTGGTTGTTGTGCAAGAGCACGGGAACCACATCGCTGGAAGGGATTCGTGCGGGAACAGAGAAGAGCAAGAGCAATAGAACAGAAAACACAAGAAAGTTCGAGAGTTCGAAGAGAGAAATACGAAGGGGTAGGGTTTATATTTATAGGGAACGGTTAGCGACCCTTTGCATTCCAAACGGTTTCGAGATCGTTTGACCCCAAATGGTTTCAAGACCGTTTGGAGTCCAAACGGTTTCAGGACCGTTTGGCTCCAAATGGTTTGAAGACCGTTTGGAAGGGCAAAGGCAGAAAAGATTTTATATTTTTATGTTGGTTTTTGATTTATATATTTTTATGTTGTTTGTTTTTGTTTATTTTTTTGATAGTTTTGTTATGTAATTTTTTTTGTATTTTCATAAAATAAAACCAAGGAAAATAGAAGAACATGACATAAAGGAGAAAAGTTGAAATCTTGGGTTTCCTCCCAAGTAGCGCCTTGGTTTTACGTCGGTGGCTCGACGAAGCTGTAACATTGTCATGTTGTTGGCATAGTATTCGACTGCTCATGTCTGTTCTGCCCATGCTTAGGGTTTGACTCGGGCTGCCCAGCAAAAGTGCCTGCCGGAGGCTTCAATTGTGCAACGATCTGGGCAAGCTGGGCTTCCACTACTTTCTGCTGAGCCTGTTGGTTAGCAAGCATAGTTTGCTGAGATTGTAACATCTGCCTTATCAAAGATATCTCATCTTCCGACTGGGCAGGAGCATTTTTCAGAAGACTTTGTTGTTGGGTTTGTTGAGGTTGCTGAGTGTGCAACTGCGGATGAAGCGGGGATGAGTGTACTGGTAGTAGGCTGATTGGTTCCTAGGGTAGTTAGCCCTAGGGAAGTTGTTCCTGGAGTTCCCTTGATTTTGGTTGAAATTGTTTGAGAACCCAGGTGGTAGCCTACTATCAGATCCCCCCTGTGTCTGATGATGTGGATTCGCAGTTCCAGAGGGATTCCCATATTGGAATCCAGGATGATTCCTCGGTTGATTGGGATTGCAGTAGACTTGTCCAGCAATGGTGTGGATGGAGTTGACTTGTTCTGGAATCTGATCTTCAGCTTAATTCGTAATGGGTTCATATGGTTGTGGTGGTGGATGCAGGTCCATCATCACATTGTACAGTATTCCGCAGCAGAGAGTCGGATGGTCCGAAGCATGACAAGCCTCACATGATCCTGTGACGGATTTGACTTGATGAACCAGCGGAGTTTTCTTCTTATCGATCTCCCCTAGAGATGTCTCAAGGGCTTGCTATTCATGAACAATTGTTTTCAAGGCCTCAGCTATTGCCTTCATTTCTATGGATTCCTCATCTTTGAAAACCTTAAGGACATCTTTACCAGCTGACCGTCCCCAGTTGGACTGGTTTTCAGCTCCTAATGTAACAATCTTCCATGCGTCCTCATAGTTCTTCCTCATGAAGTTTCCTCCAGATGAGGAATCTAGTAATTGTTTAATATCATCGCTTACTCCCCGGTAGAAAGTTTCTATCAGTTGATTCTGTGAGATTCCATGATGGGGGCATTTGCGTAGAAGTTCTTTAAATCTTTCCCATGCCTCAGCAAGGGTTTCTCCAGGTAGCTGGGAGAAGTGATTGATTTGCCCTCTGATTTCATAGGTCAGTGAGGGTGGAAAGAACTTCTCTAAGAATTTTTCCTCTAGAGGGGCCCAAGTGGTTACTATGGGCTCTCTGTCCAGTGAGTTGTACCAACTCAGGGCCCTCCCAGATACGGTGAAATGGAACAGATGGAGCATTATCACATCAAAAGCGACACCAGCTTGCGGGACTAGATGACATAACGCCTTAAACCTTTTCAAATGGTCCATGCAATCATCTCCTGAACCTCCAGAGAAGGAGATGCCTTGCATAATCTAGATCCACTGAGTCCGAATCGCAAAGTTTGGGATGTTGATAATCGGAGGCTGGACCGGGTGGTTATCCTCGTAGTTCTTCGGGACAACATAGTCCCTTAGTTGCTTATTCCGTAACTCCAGCTGAGCAGCTTGGGTTGCTGCCTCAATCTCCGCTCTTATGCGGGCTTGCTCTTCTGCACGTATCTCCGCTTGTATTTGGGCACGGGTGTCTGCAATGAGTTGTGCTCGTTGTACGGCGATGGCAGCATTTACCCTCTCCATCACCAAAGCAGCCTGGTGTTGTTTGTCAGCCATTTGTCTAGCGCGTTGGCGATTGAGACGGATTCAGCGGTGGAAACTTCTCTCTACCTCGGAGTCGAACTCCAGATCAGGGGAGAATCCAAGATTATGCGATGATTGCATGCACGTGTTCTACCTGAGTAGAGAAAAGAGAACACCTTTAGATAATAGTGAAAATATGGGAGTTTCAAGAAGATATAGAGTTATGATTAAAAAGAAAGTGTAAAATCCTAACCAACTAGAAAGGTACTAAGTGAAATTACAACGTTCCGTTGTCCCCGGCAACGACGCCATTTTTTTATGGGAGCTGGGACTTACACCAAAAGATTGCTCTTCCAATGGGAGTCCCAAGTATGCACCAAAAACCCTAGAGAGTTGATATCTTCCCTAGGTTTACCTAGAACTAGTGCTTAGATAAATGCTCCAACCCCATAAGAGTATGGAAGCCTTATCGCAATACAGATTTAGGATCGAACCCAAAAGACAACGGTCTTGTTGCAAGCAACAAGATGAAAAACGTATAGAATTTCACTTAATCACTTACTAGTAGGCACTTATATCGAAAGTTGGATTTTGATGGTTTTAAACTAAGAACATAAAAAGTAAAGAAAGCAAGTAAAGCTAATGAGTTAAACTATGATAAAGATCACTAGGGTGTGATCGGTTTTTCGCCGCCACTACACATCGATCAACACATGCAAAGTAAAACTTAACCTGCAAAAAGAGTTCGGTCAGTTAGTATCCTTGTAGACTTAGCCTCCTTTCAGAGAATCTAACTACGAGAAGTGTGGGAATGTTGCAACGCCAGCCATTCCCGATCAAATGGTCACATTACTTTACATCATTCCCCTCGCAAAGTGTGTTCCTCGACTTACCAAGGTTGCACTTCCATACGTCAACTGATTCCATTTCATAGTATGAAAGTGTAACGGATGATAGTGAGTTTACTCCACTTCTTGAGATACACTTCTAGATACCGAAACAGATGCATGGTGGATACATGCACCAAGAACCAACATACAAATGAGTTTCGAATCTAATAGTACAAACGTAGACAATTCATACTAAAAGATAAAAGATAACACAAGTTGGAGATCAAGCAACAAGTATTCATTAATCGTTTGATGTCGAACTGACAAAGATAAGAACTCTATATTACAACCTAAGGATTACATTTACATGATATGAAAGCATGGGTAGCGGGGCTACTCCCCGCACCCTAGTGAAGGAAAACTACTCGCTCATGACTAAGACCAAGAAGGAGGCGAGAAGAGAGAGAGAGAGAGCATCATCCCCATAAAGGATGGAGGAAGGTCAACCCATTGGAGAGAGGGAGCAACGATCCACCAGTCTTTGTAGGTTGCACGACGATGAGATCTCCCCTTCCCACCTTCTTGGAGAAGAAGGAGAAAGCAGCTTCAGGATGGAGTATGGGTCTCAGACCGGTAGCCCCAGGGCAGAGGATGGAAGTGGCAAGAGCTCTGGAACGATTGAGGCAGCCTTTGGACGTCTGAAACTTGATATTGATGGAGGACCCTTGGGGTCTTATTTATAGGCCTTGAGTGAAGTCCAAACCATTTGGAGACTGTATGGACCTCAAGATCGTTTGGGACCTCAAGACCGTTTGGACCTTGAGACCGTTTGGCTTCATGCGGTCTTGAGACCGTTTCAACTCCATGCGGTCTCGGGACCAGTTGGCTTCATGCGGTCTTGAGACCGTTTGAACTCCATGCGGTCTCGAGACCAGTTGGCTTCATGCGGTCTTGGGACCGTGTGACTCCATGCGGTCTCGGGACCGGTTGGCTTCATGCGGTCTTGGGACCGTGTGACTCCATGCAGTCTCGGGACCGGTTGGTTTCATGCGGTCTTGAGACCGTTTGAACTCCAAGCGGTCTCGGGACCGGTTGGCTTCATGCGGTCTTGGGACCGTTTGACTCCATGCGGTCTCGAGACCGGTTGGCTTCATGCGGTCTTGGGACCGTGTGACTCCATGTGGTCTTGGGACCGGTTGGCTTCATGCGGTCTTGGGACCGTTTGACTCCATGCGGTCTCGAGACCGATTGGCTTCATGCGGTCTTGGGACCGTTTGAATCCATGCGGTCTTGAGGTTGAGTTATTCTTTTATGATTTTTTTTGCTTTTTATGCATATATAGAAAAGAAAGTTAGTCTGATGGTATATTTACAAAAAAATGGTAATTTTGGGATTATGTATAACTTTAACTTAAAAAGAGTATGGAAAACTAAAGAAAAAGACCAAGATAATCGACTAAAATAGGAGGTTATCAGTTTCCCCTGCAAGTGGAAAGCCAAGATATTTTGTAGGGAACTTTCCTTTCTCTACACCCATTGCCTCAGTAACCTGTCTTCCACTTGGCTGCAATTTTTGGAGAAAAAGATGTGTGTTTTTCTTGCATTCACACACAGCCCTGTCTATTTCCCAAAATCTTTCAGCAGATTTTATAGGCACTCTAGAGTATTTTGTTTTTCTTCTACAAATACCAACACGTCATCTACAAATATAAGGTGAGTGAACACTTTTGTGCCATGTATAGTGTAAGGCTTTATCTCCTTTCTTTTTCTGGCCATCTGCATTTTTTATGTGAAGTATTCCATAACAATCATAAAGAGGAGAGGAGACAAAGGGTCCCCATGGCACATCCCATTGCCACCTCTGAACATTCCTGCAGAGTGTCATTGACCAGAATAGAGAAACTAGTAGTTCCAACACACTGCTTCATCCAGTTGATCTATTATTCACTAAATCCCATTTGTCGCATGATCCACCACAACTTTTCCCATCTGATGCTATCATATGCTTTGGACACATCTAGTTTGATACATGCCTTCCTGCTTCCTCTCAAGACATTATAATCTAGTAGGAATTCTCCATCCAAGAGAGAACAATCACTAATGCTCCTTCCTGTCACAAAGGCTCCTTGGTTTATAGATATGAGATACGGTAGTACCATCTTCAGTCTAGCAGCCAAAATTTTTGCAATAATTTTATATCGTGTCGAGCAGCATGCAATGGGTCTAAAATCATTAAGGGAGAACGTCACCTTTTTCTTGGGAATGAGTACTAGAAAAGAATGATTGACCTATCTCACCATGTTGCCACCCTCCAGAAACGAGTTTACATATGCAATTAGATCCTCCTTGATGATGTCCCATGTCTTCTTATAAAAGTAGGCATTGAAACCGTCTAAACCCAGAGACTTATTACTGCCAATACTCCAAACTGCTTCCTTGATTTCCTTCTCATTGGTCTTTCTTATGAGAATATTGTTGTGCATGGTAGTGAGCTTGAATTTCCACTCCATATCCTCTTCTTCTATTTCCTCCATAATATTTTTATTATATAGAGAGGAATAGAAATTTATGACCTTCTCTTCTAGATCCTCCTGTTTGTTGACTACTCTTCCCTCCATATCAATCAGCTCAAAAATAATATTGTCTGCCTCCCTTCTTCGAACAACATCATGGTATAGTTTGGTATTTCTGTCCCCATCTGCCATCCACTTCTCTCTGATTCTCTACCAGTAGAACTTTTCATCTGCTTTATTCAAGTCCCGTAGCATCATTTTTAGCTCGTCATCCTTCTTTATCATATCATCATTGAGTGAATCACATAATAATTTTCCTTTGACCTCTCTACATTCTCTTTTTGTTTCCACCAGTAGATTTGGGATATTCACTTCATTCTTGGCCCATCTTTTAAGTGCTTTTTTGTGTTTTCCAGCTTTTTTGCAAAAATAAACATCGGGTTCCCTGACACCTACACATTCCATGCCTCTTTAATAATGTCATTGAAGCCCTTCCAATAAGTCGAGTATTTTAGGAACCGGAATGGTCTTTCTTTTTTGTTTCTTTTTTGTAATCTGGACTGAGATAGGAGTGTGGTCACTTAGTTCAGACCCACCTGCCTTCACATGTACCTTAGGAAAAATATGTAGCCATTCATCATTCACCACTGCTCTATCTAGCTTGATTGCCATTCTGTCTCCTGGGCTCCTTTCATTATTCCATGTGAAGATATCACCACCATTCATTGGTATCTCAAACAAACCAGCTTTATCTATAGTATGGTTGAATGCATCAATCTCTGCATTTAAAGCTAGTCTTCTGCCTCTTTTCTCTGCCTGCATTCGGACTCTATTAATGTCTCCAATCACCAGCCACAGTTGTGTTACATGTCTAAAGATAGAAATCAGCTCCTTCCATAGGTCCAATCTAGCCTTTGCATCATTATGAGCATACACCGTTGTCACCCACATTTACAACCCCCCATTATTTCTACAGTCTACTGTAACATGCTGATCTAACATCTGTATCACTGTCACCTGCCAAGCATTCAATTTCTAGGCCACACATACTCTAGCCACCTCAGCGTATGTTACATTAGATACATACTCCCATCCCTGTAGAAACAAGTATTTAATGTTGTTTTTCTTCTTTTCATTTATTTTTGTTTCCACCAATGCAGTCAAAGAGTGATCACTAGTAGCGATCCATTCCCATATTTCCTTCTTCTTGCTCCTATCACACCCCCCTTTAATATTCCATAGTAGCATGGACATATTAACGAGTTTTTTGGGATTTGGTTCGCCTTGTCGGATCCTTCTTGTTATCCTTCCTCTTGTCTTCTTTCTTATCATGCTTTGGTATAGCAACATCTTCACTATTTGAGTCAGTTAATGCCTCAAAGCTATTTCCTATTCCCAAAATGTTGCCCACTCCTTGGTTTCTGGGAATGGCGTTCTTCTTGAAGCTTTTTCTCTTTGTAGAAGCAACAAACTCTCCTTCTTCCTTCTCAGTGCCTAGGTTACTACTTTCATCTTTCTCATGTGCTTTGTCTGACTCCTTGTGAGGTGTTGCTGGATCTTCTTCATTTTGCACTACTTTCCCCAGGTCATCCCTTCCATTGCTAGTTTGACCATGTTTCGTGCTAGTGTTCTCCTCCATACTGGACTTGGGTCCAGGCTTAGTTTTTTCCTTCCATTCTTGCCTAGGACCTTTAACACCTTTGTCTTCCCCCTTCTTATGATAGTTGCTATCAGTATGCCCAAAAGATTTACATCCACTACATTTTAGAGGAAATGTAATCTGGGAGGACCTGCAATGGGATGGGCTTATGTCCATGTGCATTCAGTCATACAGTGTCTATTGTCTCGTCATCAGCATTCACTTCAACCACTACTCTTGCTTCTTCATGCTCGAGTGATCTCTCATCAATGTGGAGTACCTTTCCAACACCTACCACAATCATTCAAGCAGCCTTCCTTGTCCATGCTCTACCAAAGGACTTGAGTATTAACCATGTTGGTATTGTAGTGAATGCATCCCGCTTCAGCTCGTCACCGTGATGATAGTCTTTAGCTACCGCAAGTTGGGCGTCAAACCATCTTGGCCCCATGTTGAGCACTGCCTATTTGTCCATTGCATTGGAGAAGAAAACAAGAAAGATGCATTTCTCTCTCGATAGTAGTTTGAAGGTTCCCTTTGGCCACCATGTATGTTGTATCCATGCATTGAGATGGGGGTAGAAGGGGCACTTGCCCAGTACATATTCCATCTTTGTGAACTCCCAAACATCCTTCATGCATTCAAATTCCTCCACCTCCAGATCTACATGGACCTGCCCTCCAAACACCTTGGTTGTGGGAACTGCACATCCTTGCTGCTCCCCGACAGTTGTTTTAGAACTTGCATCCACGCTCTTCTACCTCTTTTGGGCTCTCCTCCATCCTCCACAATGCCCCATCGGGCGTCGTTCTTTGCATCCCCTTGTTGGGTGTTGTCCCTCACAACGCTGCATCAGGCATTATCACCTTGTCAGGCGTCGTCCCTCACGACGTTGCGTCGAGCGTCATCCCTAGCGACGCTACATCGGGCATGATCCCTAGAGACACTGCGTCGAGCATCGTCCCTCATGACGCTACATCGAGCGTCTTCCCTCATGACAATGTGTTGGGAGTCATCCCTCGTGACATTGCGTCAGGTGTCTTCCCTCACAAAGCTGCATCGGGCGTTGTCGTTCATAGTGCCGCAATGGTCTTCTTCCATCACAATGCCTCATCGGGTGTTGTCGTTCACGACGCTGCATCGGGTGTTGTCCTCCTCGCCCTCTATTTCCCCTACAAAGCCCCCCACGCTAGGGCTAGGGTTGTTTCTTGCTTACTTCTTTGGGTCCTCTGTCTTCGAACTAGAGTTAGGGTTGGTGGTGGTGGTGGTGTGCAGGGTGGGTTGGGTGGTATGGGGGTGGACGCCCTCGGTCAGGATGGTTGACAGTGTGGGCACCATGCCCAGGGTCGTGATCGCTTGAGAATCACCCAGACGATGCCCTAGGGAACGGACGATGCATTGTTGTATGTATGTATGTATGTATGTATGTATGTATGTATGTATGTATGTATGTATGTATGTATGTATGTATGTATGTATGTATGTATGTATGTATGTATGTATCGGAATGTGGTAAATTTTATTCCGAATCCCCAAAAAAGAATTTGGGACAAAGTACATAGTAGCCCCTACTCGCTACTAAACATAGAAAAAGAGATTGAGCTATACATTGAATCTATAAGCTAGAGATTTACAGATTTTCTTCACAATGTATTCTATATTGCAATTCTTGGACTTATTCTTTCTGTTGTTTCTTTCCCTCCAGATATGGTAGTATGAAGCTGAAAGAGCTGTAAGGGTCTTCTTCTTCTGCAGGTTGAGGCTCGGACCAAGGGTTGTAATCATCTCCTTTGTTGAGAGAAGATGCACATAGTTGAGGTTTGTCTTGTCGTAGACTTGTTTCCAGAGAGCTGTGGTGAAGGAACAGCACTGGAAGAGATGGTCGTGAGTTTCAGTCTCTTCATTGCATAGGAGGCAAGTGCTCAGGGTGCCCGGATACCATTTCTCAATCTTGTCCAGAGTGGGAAGAGTACCATAGGCTGCACGATACAGACATAGACTCCATTTAGGAATCTCGAAATCATTCCATATGTACTTGGTGAAGCTGGGAGGGGCAGTAGGAGTGTTGTACTCTAGCTCAGCTAGCTCCCAGGGGTCGACGCTGCTGTCTAGCTGCCAGCCGCCGGAGATGAATCTGAAAGCATGTTTGACATGTTTCCAGACGACAGTCATTCTGTTAATAACACGGGAGTAGCCCTCTCTGGTCATGGGATCGAAGTCCAAACCTTTAGGATAACGAACTCTCATCCATCAAGCCCAAGTTGTGTCCCCTTGATGGAAGTTGATGATGCGCCTAATGGTGCCCCAGTTGGCGATCACCGCCGGAGTTTTCAGACCTATACCCCCTTTGTCTTTGTGTAGAGCAATCCTTGAGTATTTCATAGCATGGGTGCCTCCAGCCCATATGAAGTTGGACATGGTCATCTCCATTCGATCAAGAATAGCAGGTGGGATTTCACCTTGCTGAACCCAATAGATGAGCAGATCTTCCAGGGCAGATTTGGTTAAGGTAACACGTCCCGCCATGGAAGTTTTGTTGATCGGCCATCTACTGATCATATTCTCTAGCTTATCAGTGCAATCTGTGAAGTCCTTCACCTGGAGTTTGCCTCCAGTTAGAGGGAAGCCGAGGTATTTGGTAGGAAGAAAGCTAATTTCCATCCGCAGAGCATCTTCTATATCCTGCTTGATGCCTTCACAGTTGGAGGAGATGAACACTTGGGTTTTATTTTCGTTGATGTGGAGGCCTGTTTGGGTGCCAAACTTATGTAGAAGAGCTTTAAGATTTACAAGGTGCTTCGGTTTAGCTTCCAAGAAGACTAAGACATCGTCTGTGAAGATGAGGTGGCTCATGGCTTTGGTTCCCTTCACTGTGTAAGTCGAGATTTCTTTGTTGAGTTTTGCCTTCTTCATGAGTTGGGAGAAATATTCCATTAGAATGGTGAATAAGAGAGGGGACAAGGGGTCGCCCTGCCTAAGTCCGTTTGAGGCTTTAAAAATGCCATTTGGGGTGCCGTTGACAAGGACTGAGTAGCTTACAGTTGTGACACAGTGTTGGATGAGTGAAATCCATTTGGTAGAGAATCCCATGTCCTTCATGATTTGCCATAGCTTGTCCCACCGGACACTATCAAAAGCTTTTGAAACATCAAGCTTCATACAGATTTTCTTGTGTCCTTGTTTGATATTGAAGTCTAACATGAATTCACCTGTGAGGAGGGCGCAATCCGAGATACTCCTGCCTGTTATGAATGCTCCTTGGGCATTTGGAATGAGGAAGGGAAGTACCACTTTGAGTCGTTCAGCTAAAATTTTGGCTAGAACCTTGTAGTGGACGTTGCAGCAGGCGATCGGTCTGAAGTCTGCAAGAGTGGCTGTGGTTTTCTTCTTAGGTATGAGAGTTAAGAACGCATGATTGCTTTGCCTTAACATATTGCCCCCTTTCATAATCCCGTTGATGTTGTTGAGAAGATCGTATTTGATAATTTGCTAGGATTCTCTGTAGAAGTAGGCGTTGAATCCATCGGGTCCAGAGGACTTATTCACCCCAATACTCCAGACAGCTTCTTTCAGCTCGTCCAGGTTGACTTCCCTGCACAGGATATTGTTATGTGAGTTGGTTAATTTGTACCTCCAATCAAGAGCTTCAGTGTGGGAGATGTTGTCCAGTTGCTGTTGTTTATTGAAGAGAGCTTCATAGAAATTGTTGGCTTGGATTTCCAGGTCTTCTTGGCTGTTCACGACGCTTCCATCTTCATTGATGAGCTCCGCAATAGTATTTTGGGCTTCCCTTTTCCGAATAGCATTATGGTAATACTTGGTATTGCGATCACCATCCGCGATCCAGGAAGATCTGCTGCGCTGCCAAGCATAGCTTTCCTCCGCTTTCTTCAGGTCGTCAAGTTGAGATTTCAGCTTTAACTTAGCTTCGATGAGATGGGCATTGAGAGGGTCCTTGAGTAGGTTGGTTTTAATAGTTCTGAGCTCCATCTTACATTCAGCTAATAACCCAGGAATGTTGACTTGTTCTTTGGACCATTTCTTCAGCAATTGTTTAGCTTTCATGAGCTTTTTGGTGAAGACAAACATGGGGTTACCTTCGACACTTTCACTCTAGGATTTTTTGATAATGTCCTCGTATCCGTCCCAGGAAGACCAGAAATTTTTGAATCTAAAAGGTATGGCTTTCTTTTTCTTCTCCTGAATTTGCATGATCAAGGGAGCATGACACTTATTTCCGTCCCCTCGACTTTGATGTGTGCATGAGGAAGGGTATGGAGCCACTGGTTGTTGACTAGAGCTCTGTCTAGTTTACTTGGAATCCTTTTATCAGGCTTGCCCTCGTTGTTCTAGGTGAAGATGACATCACCACTCATGGGAAGCTCACACAGATCAGCTACGTTGATAGTATGATTGAAGGTTTTTATTGCAGAATCATGTGCCAGACATCCCCCTTTCTTTTCTTCTTGAAGTCTTACATTGTTGAAATCTCCCATCAGTAGCCAGGGTTCATTAATAGAATTCAAGAGGAGTTCAATGTCCCTCCATAGGTCCTTGCGCTGATTATGAAGGTTGTAAGCATAGACAGCCGTAAACCAGACCTGGAGTCCTCCTTTATTCTTGCAGATAACAGTGATCATTTGTTCGGTTTTCTTGTAGATATCAATGTTCCAAACATTAGGGTTCCAACCCAAGCAGATTCTTCCAAGCTCAACCTCATCTAGGTTAGATATGATGAGCCATCCTTTAGGAAAAATGGAGCTGACGCAATTGGAATTGCATCTTTTTATTTTGGTTTCTATTATTGCAGAAATGGACACATCACTCGTTGAGATCCAGTCCCTCACCTCTTTCCTTTTCGAAGGTTTATTGATTCCCTTTACATTCCAAACGAGAATCAACATAAAAAACTAGGTTTTTGAGTTCCTTGTTCGCCTTCCAGGCACCTTCTCCTTTCCCTTTCCCTTTTCTTGGATTGTGGTTGGAGGAACCTCTTTCACAGTTGACAGAAGATCCTCTTCTTCCTTATCAGAATCCAGAGTCTCGAACTGGTTTGATGTGGATGTGGTCACCTCCTTTCTGACCACCTCTCCTTCTTCTCTCTCAGGGGATTTCTCAGAGGGTTGTTTGTCTGCCGCCTTTGGTTTCCATGTCTTCTTTGCCGGTTGAAAACCATCGTCGTGTAGATCTGAAACAGGCTCCTTGGGTTTCATGGGACAATCATCCTCACCATGTCCGAAGACACAGCAAGAAGTACACTTTGCAGGGGTATGTTCGTAATGAATCTTGAAGGGTTGTTCCCCTTTGCTGGGAATGTTTAACTAGACAGTATCTGGTTGATCCTCCTCCGCCAACAGATCAACAAGCACACGAGCTTCATCTGTGTCGGGTCCTTCCATAGCTCTGGTTTCGATATGGAGGACCGTTCCCACACCTGCCGCCACAGTGCATGCGGCCTTTTTGGTCCATGATTTTCCATTAGTGGGAATTCTGATCCATGCAGGGATCGAGGACAGCTGCTCTTTGACGAGAAGATCTACATACTTGTATTCCTTCGTGATCACCAGTTGATAATCGAACCAGCGTGGTCCTCCAAGAAGGCAGGCTTTCTTGTCCGTCTCGTTGGAGAAACGGATGATGAAGAAACCATTAGGTTTCGACACCAGATCGAACTCGCCTTTGGGGTGCCAAGTTCTTCTGATCCATGCAGCCATGTGCGGATAAAAGGGTCTCTTTCCCATGACGTAGATGGCAACAGAGAACTCCCATATATCCTTCATTCGATTGTACTCTTCTTCTTCCAGCGTGACTACGACTCTACCATCGATCTTTGAGGCTTTAGGGAAGTTCAGATCTGAACTCTCCTTCTCTTGGGCTGTTGTTCGCGTCACCACATGAGTCCATAGGCGCTTGGGTGCGCCGTCTTTCTCACTTTCCTTCGCCGCCGGAGCGGTTCCTGGATCCTTGGGTTGGGGTGGGGTGTGGTGGGGTAGGGTTGGATGCGGTGGAAGGGGTGGAGAGACTCCGACGAGGGGAGCTCAATTCCACTGGTCCTTCTCAGGATTGCCCTGGCAATCGCCAGAGGAACCCTAGGAGACGGAGGGGGTGGGTGTTTATGTATGTATCTGTGTGTGTTATGTATGTATGTATGTATGTATGTATGTATGTATGTATGTATGTATGTATGTATGTATGTATGTATGTATGTATGTATGTATGTATGTATGTATGTATGTATGTATGTATGTATGTATGTATGTATGTACGTATGTATGTATGTATGTATGTATGTATGTATGTATGTATGTATGTATGTATGTATGTATGTATGTATGTATGTACGTATGTACGTATGTATGTATGTATGTATGTATGTATGTATGTATGTATGTACGTATGTATGTATGTATGTATGTATGTATCGGAATCAGGTAAATATATTCCGACTACCCCCTACAAATGCAGGGGTTAAGAGTTACATATAGCCCTACGTATGTATGTATGTATGTATGTATGTATGTATGTATGTATGTATGTATGTATGTATGTATGTATGTATGTATGTATGTATGTATGTATGTATGTATGTATGTATGTATGTATGTATGTATGTATGTGTGTATGTATGGGATTAAGAGAGAAAGATTTCTCCCCCCCCCCTCTCCCATAACCCGTGGCGGAGGCCAGACGCCCGGGAGGGTGATAAATCAAGATATGCTTCTCCATGTGGTTTCGAACCCGGGTCCCTTCATTGGGGACCAGCAGAATTCACCAACCGGGCTATTCCCTTGCTGGCATGTATGTATGTATGTATGTATGTAGGTAGGTAGGTATGTAGGTATCAGAAATTGGTAAATATATTTTGAACCCATAAATGGGTACAAAGTTACAAGTCACACACAGACATATGTCTTACATCGAGAAGGTAGGATCTATAGTAGCTCCCAATTTCTTAGGACAACCCTAGGTATTGAATCTAGGTTGCTCTTATGAAACGAGTACAAAGTCTTAATTTCTTTTTTCTAAAGTAAGAAAAATATCCTATTCATCCTTCCTCTTGTTTCCAAGCCATCTGGAGTTCCTTTCCCTCCATAGTAGGTGAGTGCAAGCAGAAATAACCCAGATGTTGAAGGTTTTCTCAGCCATTGGCATTGAATGTATTTCTTTTAGGGAGTCCGCAAGGTTCCTTACTCCCCTCTTGTTTAGTTTCAGTCTGACACAACTGCAAAGGTATCTCCATGATTTGCAACCATCAAATAGTTGACTACAATCATATTCTCTAGCACCACACATGAAGCAGGTGGTGTTGACATCGGCTTTCCATTTCTTAACCTTCATCAACATAGGAAGATAGTATTTTTATGCTCGATAGGTCACCAGGCTCCACCTAGGTTGAAGTAGTCGACACCATATAACCTTAACACAACTATCAGCAGGTGCTTTTTGTCTACTAACTTGCCACAAATCAACGTTGGAGTTAGTGTTCCATCTCGGCCAGCATTCACCCATTCTTCTCCAAGAAGTAGAATAGCCCCATCTGTTCTTTGGAGCCTCATTGAGATTGGTAGAGTATCTATCACTCATCCATTTTAGAACATGGCCACTTACTAATCATGCCTTTAAGATGACCCAAGCACTCATGGAAGTGTTTCCACCTAAGGTTGCCCCTGCAAGGGGTAAACCCAAGTATTTCATAGGTCATTCACCCTCCTACTGACCTATCGATTCAGAGAGCATCATCTTGTTCTTACATGACACCGAGAAAAAGATATGAGATTTTTTAGCATTCAACCTCATGCCTAAGATTTTTCCAAACTCCACGAGGATATTCTTCAAGTAAGAGAGAGTACATGTCCTCCCTTCCATGAACATGAGTATATCATCAGCAAAGATCAAGTGAGACATAACCTTGGTCTTCCAGATAGTGTAGGATTTTAGTTTCTTATCCTTAGAAGCTTCATCAATCACCTTTGTCAGAACCTCCATGGCAATCATGAAGAGTAAGGGTGATAGTGGGTCACCTTGGCACAACCCATTTGTACTAGAGAAGTGACCCTCAGGCGTACCATTCATCAAGAGAGAAAAGGATGAAAAGGTGACACATTGTTTAACCATTTTGATCCATGTATCACAGAAACCCAGACCTCTTAAGCAGCTCCACAGATAGCTCCAATTAACTGTGTCATAGGCTTTAGTAATGTCCAATTTGAGGAAAGCAACAGGTGTGCTACATTGGACATTGTAATTAAGCGTGAACTCTACATCCAGCATGGCATAGTCTTCAATTCTTCTACCTGAACAAAAGCACCTTGGTTAGGGATGATGATTCTAGGTAGAATGGATCCCAGCCTGATGGTAAGGATCTTGGTGATAGCTTTATACATCACTGAGCAACAGGAGATCGTCCTGAAATCTGAGGGGGTGGTGATCATCTCCTTTTTTGGTATTAAAGCTAGGAATACATGGTTGATTTGCTTAACCATGTTGCCTCCATTAAAGAACCACTGAATGGCCTCGACTAAAGCAGATTTGATGGTATCCCAATTGCTTCTATAGAAGAAGACATTGAAACTATCAGGACCAGGGCTTTTGTCAGCACAGATACTCCACACAACATCTTTGATTTCTTGTTCCCCTGGACATTTAGAAAGCATTAAGTTGTCTTCATCAGTGACAAGCTTATCCCACTTGATCTCAAGAGAAGACAACTCATTGTCTTGTTGATTGTAGAGTTTCTAAAAAAACTCAATTATGTGTTGTACATTGACTTCCTCATTGTCGATGTAGTTGCCTTCATCATCATATAGCTCAGTAATGGTGTTAACTGACTCTCATCTTTTGACAATTGAGTGATACATTTTGGTATTCTGATCACCACTCTCAATCCACTTAGATATGCTTCTCTGCCAGTAGTTGTGTTCTTCGAACTTGTCAAGAAGTTTCATCCTATCAAGGGTAAATCTCTCATCATCGATGAGCTCCTCATCAAAGGGGTTCTTTCTGAGAACTTTAAATATGTCATCTAGTTCTCTGGATTCCTCTTTAAGAAGGTTATGCATGTTGACAAAGTTCCTCGGCCAAGTCTTCAGTGCCTACTTAACATTCTTGAGATGTTGGTTGAATTAGAAAAGGGGGTTTCCATACACCTCCTCCTTCCATGCTTTCAAAATCACATCTCCACAACCTGGCCAATCTTGCCAGAAGTTGAGAAAATAGAAGGGACGATTTTTCTTAGTAATCTCTTTAAGATTAACCTGCAAAGGTAAATGGTTAGAGAAATAAGATGTAAGAAGTTTCATCTTGGAACCAGAGAAGAGTTCCAACTAATCCTCATTGACTAGAACTTGATCAAGCTTGTAGGCAATGCGCTTCTTCTTCAGGTTATTGTGCCAAGTGAAGGCCTCCTTACCAATGACTGGTAGCTCAACAAGACCAACTTTGTCGATGGATGTATTAAAGGTATTAAGGACTAAATTCAGTACTTATCTACCATCGACCTTCTCCTCCCTCTTCTTGAAATTATTGAAGTCTCCAAAAACTAACCAGGGGTACATGATCCCCTTAGAAAGTTTTTCTAATTTGTCCTAGAGCTCCATGCATTGACTCATCAAGTTGTGGGCATAAATCACATAGATAATCACAATCAGGCCACCTTTATTGATGCATTTAGCAGTGATTTGTTGGCCATCCATGTCTATAGGATCCATGTCCCACGACTTTGGATTCCAACCCATGCATACTCTACCATTGGTATTGTGATCATGATTGGTAATCATGTTCCAACCATTAGGTAACATCTTAGTCAACAGTTGCATGTTGTCTTTCTTAATTTTTGTTTCAACAAGCCCAACAATAGAATCTTGGATCAACTGAATAACTTCCTTCACCTTCCTCCTCTTTCATGGTTTTCCAACACCACAGTTGTTGGCCAAGAAGAAGGTCATTAATGACCCTTATTGGATGACTGAGTTTTACGTGCCTCGGGCACCCTAGGGCTGCCTCCAACATTGCTGGAGCCTTGAGTTTTCTTTTTTGCTGGAGTTCACCTCTTTCTTGATCTCCTTGCTCTCAGTCTCACGGTTGTCCTAGTTCTGGGTCTGGACTTCCTTCTCTTCATGCTCCTTGTTAGCCTCAACAAGCTCCTCATCAACATTTAGTTGCTCATATTTGTTGTTGGTTGGGACTTTGTCAACCTTATCTACATACTCCTTAGAGGTAGCAGGTTTGGGCGACTTGTTCTTCCTGGCAGGAACCCATTTAGTTTTATCTTTCTGTGCCACTTCTTTCTCCTTGGCGTGAAGGGGACAGTCATGACCAAAGACCTTACACTCCTGATACTTGTTCGGAATGTGTTGATATAGAATTTCAATAGGTATCAGGTCTTTCTTAGGTAGATTGACCCATATCTTTTTGGGAGGATCCTCCTCCGCTTGAATCTCGACAAGAGCCTTCACCTATCCTAGAGACTCCTGGTGGATTGAACGAAGGTCTACCCTCAGAAGTTTACCTACACCAGAGGCGACGATCCCCACTGCCTTTTCAGACCAGTTCCTTCCCATGCTCGGGATTTATATCCAGATCGGAATCAAACTAAACTGATCTTTCTTCATATCATCACCAATGTGATGTTCCTTCGCAACCATGAGGCGATCATCAAACCAATGTGGTCCCTTGTGAAGATTGTGTTCTTGTCCTCGCCATTGTTGAAGGGCAAAAGGAAGAGGCTATCAGGTTTTAAATAAAGGTCAAAACCTCCCTTCGGTTTCCAGACTCACTTGATCCAAGCCAGGAAGTGATAGTAGTAGGGTCTCTTGCCCATGAGATATAGTGAGAGTGTCTGCTCCCAGGTCTTATCCATGGCCTCATATGTCTTGTCATATGTGGTGACAAAACATTTTCAATCTTCGATCACCGGTGGCTCGTAGGTGCGCTTGATCTTGAACTGGTCCGACCCCGAGAGGACTTAGGACCAAGCCTTCTTGCTAGGGTTCTCCATTGTGGAGGATACGAGCCTCCCCGTCGATCAGGGCGCAATCACCCTTTGGGTCACCACCTTGATTGCTAGAGCCTCCTGAAACCCTAGGCGGTAGTTTTTTGTCTTGTATGTGTGTGTGTGCGCGGATGTATGTATGTATGTATGTATGTATTTTGACGTTCCCCCTAAAAAATATTAGGGGGTCAAGCATACATGTAGGCCCAACGCCATACATGCATAACACCGTTACAACTCACGCATCTAGCTAATACGTAGTCTACTTCTAATGCATTTACATATTTTTACAGCAATGCTTGTGGCATTTGTGGACTTCCCTTGGTGTTTTCTAGCATTCCTTTCTTCCCAAACATGGTAGCATAGACCAGCCAACAAAAGATTTTTCTTGGCATCCGTTCCACATCTATCAAGCATCCTTCTTGGATCAGCAATAAGCTGTATTTGAAGTCTGAATTCTCTGCATAAATACTCCCAAATCTCCTTCGTGAACTTGCATTCCCCCACAAGATGGTTGTGGCTTTCTTCCTTTTCCTCACATAGAAGGCATATAGTAGATATATCATAATTCCATCTCTTTATTCTATCAAGAGTAGCAAGGATATTGTGCAGAAATTTATAAACACATATGCTCCATTTTGGCACATACCGATCCATCCATAGTCGTTCACCCACTAGGTCTTTTGCACCTCTTGTCCTGGACACCTCCCATAAGCATATCTTCTTATCTTTGAGTTGTCATCCTCTAGAATCGTTTGCCTCAAACAAGTGTCTAACTTGTGGTCACACTTCCCTCATAACATTGATAGTCCTTGAGTATCCTTCTCTTGTCTTTGGAATAAAATCCAGCCCCTTGTGATATCTACTTCTCATCCATTTACCCCATGTAGAGGTGCCTTCTTGGAATGCAACAAGTCTACTCATGGATCCCCGTCTAGCAATATCTCTTAGTCTTCAGGTTCATCCCACCTTCATCTGTAGGAAATGCCAGCCTGGCATACTTCATAGGATGATGCTCACTCCCCCAAAGAAAGTTAGCAATCTTCATTTCAATTCTATCCAAAACAGATATTGGAATTTCACCTTGTTGTACCCAGAAGATGAGAATTCCCTCTATAGCAGCTTGAATCAGAGTTCTATATCCCGCCATGGATGTCTTTTGTGTAGGCCATCTGTTAATCATTTCCTCCACTCTATCAATACATTCTGTGAAATCTTTGACTTGAAAATTGCCGACTGTAAGAGGAAAACCCAAATACTTGGTAGGGAATTCACCCTTTTCCACTCCCATAGCCTGTGTGAGCCTATCCTCCAGCTGATAGCAATTTGATGTAGCCCTATTTTAGGGCTCCATTCTGTGCCATTTTGTACTTAAATCGCATCTAAACATGTTAGATTACAAGCTTTTGCCCCTAATGTGTTTATCATTGCCAAATGCACTTATGATGTTCTTTCCAGTGTTTCCAGGTACGTGGACCATGCCTTAGATGTAAGAAAGAGAAAGAAGAAGTTCTAGGGCTCCTCCACTCATGGGGAGGTCCAAAGGAGGCCCCAAAATCTCCCTCAACCTACCTCTAATGGCCAAGATCGTCACCAAGCAAAGAAATCCAAGAATGATGAAGTTTGAAGGATAATCAAGTGGTGCAAGCCTCACACGGCCGTGGGAACAACCCCACGGTCGTGTCTTTTTTGGCAAAGAAGTGCCAAACTCAACATGGTTTTTCCTCAGAATCCCATCGTCGTGGCCATCTGCCACGACCGTGGCCATTGAAGACACCACGGTTGTGGCCATCCGCACGGTCGTGGTCATAAGAAAGGAAAACAGTCATGGGCATCTCCCACGGTCGTGCGAATTTATGACCAAGAACTAGCACTTCAACAGGGTTTTTCCCCAAGTCACCACGACCGTGGCCAATGAAGAACAAAATGACTGTGATGCTGCTCCACGACCACATCCCCCTCCTCTAAAATGGTCGTGTTACCCAACACGGCCGTGGTGCCACTCACCCACCACATCGTGGTATTCCTCCATGGTCGTGGCCACCACCATACTTAGCATATCACCACCAACCCCATACCACGATCGTATTCTTACCCCATGACCATCCTATACTATCCTCACCACGGTCGTGGCACACCAACATGACCGTGGTGACCCTCCAACCCTAGTAAACTTTTACACTATTTTTCCTAAACTACCCCTACTTACCCTAGTGCCTCCCTACCACCTATATATACATAGGTGGCGGCTGGGGTACAAAGGGTTAGCTACGCTACAGCCACTCTAGCCTCCCCATTTCGTCCCCCACTCATTCCCACCTCATTCCACCTCCATTTCACCATTCCCACCATCAAAACCATACTTTCCTTTCATTTCCACCATACATCCATGTCATTCACCTACCTTGAAGGAGGGAGCTCGAGCTACAGCTGCTAGGAGGTGGAGAAGGAGGAGTCTTCACCGAGCTCATCATGGATTTTCACTCCTCTACTGATTCTTCTTCCTTTCTTTTTGTATTTTCCATGTCTATGAGTAGCTAGGCCCCTTGGGTGGGCTTTTTGGGGGAAATTATGTTACTTTGATACCATGTTGGGGAGAAATGGTATGTAAACATTGTAATTCCATTTGTTAATGATTATATTCTATTTCTATCTCATTCTCCATAGATTGCTTGTTGGTTTGTGTGTGAAATCGCCTAGGAATTTAGGCAAATTGCTTATATGTGTGAATTTTGGGATTTGCCCCTAGGTCCAATTCTTGGATCCCTAGGTTGCCTCCCATCTTCCTACATTCTAATCAATCTCCCTAAACCTAATTGAGAGATCTAAGTAGCTATATTAGATAATTCTAGTGCAATTAGCATGGAGCCTTCTCAAAGTTAGAATGTGGGGGAAGTGGGGTCCAAAGCCCTAATTTCACCTCCCCATTACTACCCTCAACCCCTAATTGCCCTAGGAATGCCTAATCTAGAAACCTAGACTTGATTAGACTCTACTTGAATTGAACCTAATCCCAAATCCAATTGAGCCTCGTAAGGGTAGTAGGGGGTGTTAGGGACTAGTCACCCTATACACAAACTAGCATATTCATGGCCAGTTAGTAGCTTAGGTTAATTCATTAGACTTTAACTTGTTGTTTAGTTTGGATAATCTAAATGGAATCATAATGTTCATATGTCACCCCTCCAACTTAAGTGATAAGTTCATACCCCTAAACAGCCCATACCTCTCTTTATTGCTTAAAACTCTAGTTTTGTGCTTGCTTAGCTTAATTAGTTCTTTTCTTGCTTAGTTAGCTTCTTTCCTTGCTCTTGCCTTGTTCATGCTAGCTTAGCTCTTTAATTGCTCTTTTGCTTCTCTCTTGCTTGCCTTAGTGTAATTTGTCCTTTCATACCTAGCTTAATCCTTTCTTGCATGTTTAGCCTTAATCTAGTCTAGGGTTAACGTAGATTTCATTCTTGCCTTTGATTCCTCGCTTGTTCATAGTAGTTTAACAATCAAAATAGCCATCAAACCCTTAACCCTAGTCTCTGCAGTAGGAACCCAGCCAAACTAATCTAACTCTAGTGCCCCTTCTATCCTTGTGGATCGACCCTATACTTGCCATCTTCCTATACTACGAAACGACCTCGTGCACTTGCGAGTGTACTATTTTAGTAGAAGTAGGTGTGTTAGTTAGGTTTATAAATATCGAAAGCAAAATCCCATCCCGTGTGTTCCAACCTCATGGAGTGCATCTAGCCACCCTAGTTGGATAGTCTATACACCTCTAGCGGAACCGTACCACAATTCTTGGACAAGAAAATGCGTGTTTTATTTGCATTAACACACAACCTCGTTTGCTCCCCGAACTTCGCCAGAAGGCCTTTAAGATTTTCCAAGTGTTGCTGTTTGGCTTCTATAAAAATCAGCACATCATCTACGGAGATAAGATGTATCATTACCTTAGTACCATATGTATAAGGTTTAATTTCCTTCCAATCCTCAGCTTGCTGCATCTTTCTTGAGAAATACTCCATGACAATCACAAATAGAAGAGGGGATAAAGGATCCCCTTGCCGTAGTCCATTGCCACCCTGAAAGGGACCTGCAGAACTACCATTAACCATAATAAAGTAGCTAGTTGTCCCAACGCATTGTTTCATCCAGCTAATCCATTGTTCATTGAAGCCCATCTGTTGCATGATCCACATAGGCTTTGGAGACATCAAGTTTAAGGTAGGCCTTCCTACTACCACGCATGGCATTATAGTCCAGAAGAAATTCACTAGCCAGAAGGGCACAGTCACTAATTCTCCTACCTATAACAAAGGCTCCTTGGTTTTCATAAATTAGATAAGGGAGGACCATCTTCAATCGAGCAGCCAGAATTTTTGCAATGATCTTATACTGTACCGAGCAACATGATATAGGCCGAAAATTAGCAAGAGGAGAAGTGGCCTTCTTTTTAGGGATAAGGACAAGGAAAGAATGATTAACCTGTCTCACCATATGCCCACCTTCCATGAACCAGTTCACATAAGCAAGCAGATCATTTTTGATGATTTCCTAAGTCTTCTTATAGAAGAAAGCATTGAAACCGTCGGATCCAGGTGACTTGTTGCTTCCAATACTCCATAGAGAATCTTTCACCTCCTGTTCATTGACTCTTCTTGTAAGGATGTTATTATGGGTGCTAGTGAGCATGTACTTCCAGTCAACTACCTCCTCATCATCAATACAATCCAGAAAGTTTTTGTTATACAATGATGTGTAGAAATTAATAGCATGTTCCTCAATGTCCTCTTGCTTGTTAACCACCTCTCCATCAGCATTTATAAGTTCAGAAATAATGTTACCTGCTTCCCTTCTTCTCACAGCGGTATGGTAGAGTTTTGTATTCCGGTCCCCATCGTTCATCCATTTCTCCTTGCTTCGCTGCCAGTAGAATTTCTCCTCTACCTTTTTTAAATCTTCCAGAATCACCTTTAGCTCCCTATCCTTCTCTATCAAGTGAGGATTTAGTGGATCAGCCAGCAGTCTTTCCCTGACTTATTTACACTCCCTTTTAGTCTCTTTCAGTAGATTTGGGATATTTACCTCCTCCTTTGCCCACCTTTTCAGGAACGTCTTGGTGTTCATCAGCTTCTTGGAAAACACATACATAGGATTACCAGTCACATGAGTGTTCCAACCTTACTTAATGACATCATCAAACCCTTTCCAATCAACCCAATAGTTAAGAAATATAAACAGTTTCCTTTTCTGCTTTTTCTCCGTGAGCTGAACCGAGATAGGTGTGTGATCACTAATATCGAATCCACCTACTTTTAGTTGTACATTAGGAAGAATTTTCAGCCATTCCTTATTCATCAGTGCTCTATCAAGTTTGCTTGCTATTCTATGCTCTGGGTCCCTCTCATTGTTCCAAGTGAATAGGTCACTTCCTACCATAGGTAGCTCATATAAACATGCCTTATCAATAGCCTGATTGAAAGCATCCACCTCAGCTTTGATAGCAAGTCGTTTCCCCCTTTTTACCCTTGTAGTCAAACTGTATTAAAATCACCAATGACCAACCAGGAAATCTGCACCTCTCTGGAAAGTGTAACTAGATCTCTCCATAGATCAAGCCTTGTACTGCCATCAGATAATCACCATTGTTTCTGCATTCAATTTTGACATGTTGATCTGACATCTGTATCACAGACACCTGCCAAGCATCGGGCTTCCAAGCCACACAGACTCTGGAAACATCACCACACTCCATGTTAGACACGTGGTTCCATCCCTGTGGAAAGAGATACTTTATGCTATTGATGTTTTGCTTCTTTATTTTTGTTTCCACCAATGCAACTAACAAGTGACCGCTGGCATCAATCAACTCTCGGACTTTCTTCTTCTTATTCCTGTCACACCCACCATTGATATTCCAAAGTAGCATAGACATATCAAGGGTTTTTTGTAGACCTGGTTCTCCTATTTGGCTCCTTCTACTTGTCCTTCTTCTTTGCTCCTTTATCCTTCACAATCTCTCTTTCTTCTTTGTCTGATTCTGATAGGGACCCAAAGCTATTTGTGGTAACAAGAATGGTTCCCACTCCTTGGGACTTTGGGATACCTACACGTCTATGGCCTGACTTATTGGAAGCACGTATAAACCCTCCTTCAGTACCTCTAGCATGATTCTTCTCAGCATTCTCAGTCCTCTTATCCTTCTTACCATTAGGGTTGGGGCCAACAACACCGTCTCCAGTAGCCTGCTCTGCCCGATCATTGTTAACAGTAGTAACGACTCCACCATTACTACTTGTGGATGGCGCATCAGCCATGGCCGCCCCATGGCCATCCTTGCTCACCGACGTAGCATCATCAGCCTACTTCTATGGCTTTTCCTTCCAGACCTATTTTGTAGCCTCCATCACCACCGTGGTCTCCTTCTTGCACTAGCCGTCTCCATGACTGAAGGCGCAGCAGCTAGCACATCGTGGGGGGATGAAGTCGTAGCTTATGCTCACCCTAATGGGTTCTTTACTGGCAACATTAAGCTAGATGGCGTCAAGTTCAGTGACGTTGGCTTGCAGCTCAACGATTGCCCTTGCATCATCTCCTTCCAGTGACTTGTTATCAATGTGTAACACCCTCCCGACGCCAGTCGCAGTGGTGTCAGCGGCTCTTCTCATCCAAGACCGCCCGATAGAGTGGAGGGTGATCCACGTTGGGGTTGAGGAGAATAGGTCCCTCTTCAATTCATCGCCATATGTATAATCTCTCATGATCACCAACTAGCCGTCGAAAAAATGGGGGTTGAGATTCAGCGCACCTTGCTTGTCTGCCGCTGTCACAAATTGGACCAAGAAGATGCCATCTTCCTTCGATATGAGTTCAAATGCTCCCTTAGGCTTCCATGTCCGCGGATCCAGGCAAGGAGGTGGGGGTAGTAAGGTCTCTTGCCTAGGGTGTATAAGAGTACCATGTGCTCCCTCACATTCCTCATCCTATCAAACTCCTCCACCTCAAGGTCGACATGTATTGCGCCCTCAACAATCCTCAATTTGGCGAACACAAGCTCTTCGTATGGCCTTGGGATCGGCTACTTTAGCACTTGTGTCCAGGTCTTCTTCATCCCTCGTACTCCGTCGGCGCCGCTGCCGCCATGGCCTTCCTAGCTCACGCCAGTCGTCAAGGGACCTTTGCTTATGGTATGGGTGGGGTGTGTAGTCATGGAGGTGGGGTGTGCGGATGAGTGGACATCGCCGATCAGGGTGATCGGTGGCATTGGGGTTGCGTTCGCCAGGGTCGCATGAATCACCCAACCCTAGGAGACGAAGCGTGTATTTGTATGTATCCTCATCGGCATTGTATGTATGTATGTATGTATGTAGGTATGTATGTATGTATCGGAAGTTTTGGTAATTATATTCCGACCTCAAAAGAGGACAAAGTTACAAGCCACACCATACGTGTAGCTACAAAGCATTACATAGAGATCAAACTAAAAGAAAGATAGTCACATAAAGACTGCTTATAACATATTTAAATCCCAATTCCTAACAATGATGTGAGATAATTGGGTCAATTTGTGATGATGAGTTTTGTAGTGTAGCTTTAGTTCGTGTTCAATCTTTTTAAAGATGAGCAGCTCATCTTCCTTCTTGCCTCCATGCCTTCTGGAATTTCTTGCAGTCCAGATGTAGTGAATGCAGATAGTGATCGCCCACAAAATGAAGATACGGTCATCCTTGCTACTTGTCTCAATATCTGTTAAGCACTTTTCCAAAGAGGAAGAAGTGTCCAGGCCCAGCTTTAGTGCAGCTCGTCCCCAAATGTATTTCCACCATTTTCAGGTGGAGGAAAGATGAGTGGCATCCTCTTCAGCTGCGTGAGAGAGTCCGCAAATGTTGGTGATGCTAGGGTTCCACTTCTGAATCTTTTCCAAAGTGGGAAGAAGGTTTTTAAGAGCTCTATAGGCAGTGAAGCTCCATCTTGGATTATGTAGAGGATGCCAAAGATTCTTGGCAGCAACGTTGACATCCTGTCGAGATCTACAGATCTCCCAAAGCAGGTCATCATCTTGATTCTGAAATTTGTCCCACACGTCGGTGAATCTACGCCAGCAAGTGGAGAAACCCCAACGATGTGTTGGTTTTTGAAAGTTGCTAATGTCATAACGCCGAGACATCTAGTTAGCCCAGACAGAATCACCACTGAGTAAGCCTTTGAGACGCTTCATGGTATGGAAGTCAGCTAGTTCTTCAAGATTCTTTAAGTTGAGTCCTCCTTCCTCATAGGGGTAAGCAATATGTTGCCAACTAGCAGGATGTATAGACGAACCCCATAGAAAGTCACCAAGGAGAATTTCCATTCTGCGGAGAGTGGACTTGGTAAGTTCGCCCTGACCAAGCCAGTATTGTATGATGCCAATGGCATTAACTTTGATTAAGACCAATCTGCCAGAGAAGGATATTTTGTTTCCTGGCCATTTGGTTAACATGTCCTTGAGCTTGTCAAGGCAGTGATTGAAGTCAACTCTACGTAGGTTACCACCAGCTAATGGATAGCCTAAGTAGGTTGTGGGCAGATCGCCCAACTGAATTCTGAGCAGGTCTGCTTTCTCTTGCTGTTCAGGAACCGACTTCGAGAAGTAAATGCAGGATTTCAAAGCATTCATCTTCATGCCAGAATCGGACCCAAAATCATGTAGAAGAAGTTTTAGATTAGCAAGGCTCCTGGTGCGTGCTTCACAGAAGATTAGAACGTCGTCTGCGAACAGCATATGTGACATGACAGGAATGTTCCTGATGGTATAAGTGCGGATCTTTTTCTCAGAGACTGCATGTTCAAGCTTCTTGCTAAGACCTTCCATGACAATAGTAAAGAGTAAAGGCGATAGAGGATCGCCCTGTCGAAGTCCATTTGAGCTCGTAAAGAACCCTTAAGATGCACCGTTGAGGAGAATCGAAAAAGAAGGTGTGGATACGCACTGCTTAACAATGTTTATCCAATCATCTCTGAAGCCCAGTGATTTTAGACAGTTCCAGAGGTACGACCAATTGATTGAGTCGAAAGCTTTGGTTATGTCCAATTTAACACAGGCTGAAGGTGAGCTCCTTGCTAGATTGTAATTTAATGTGAACTCAGCAGCTAACAAAGAACAGTGTTGTATGTTTCTGCCTTTGATAAATGCTCCCTGATTGGGGGAAATAATCTTGGGCATGAGGACAGCAAGGCAGATAGTAATTATATTTGTGATAATCTTGTAGAGCATGGAACAACATGCAATGGGCCTGAAGTCTGCTGGAGACGAGATGATATCCTTCTTCGGGATGAGAGCAAGGAAGACATGGTTCAATTGTCTGACCATGTGACCACCTTTGAAAAACCACTGAACTGCCTCGAGAAGATCTGCTTTCAATAAACCCCAGTTCTCACGATAGAAGAATCCATTAAAGCCATCAGGGCCTGGACTCTTAGAAGGAACAATGGACCAGATAGCTTTCTTTATTTCTTCAAGCTCTGGAATATGACATAGCATGTCGTTGTCCTCCTCAGTGATGAGTTGAGACCAATTATTGTCAACAGGAGCAGCAGCTACATTATCTTGATTCTAGAGTTGTTCAAAGAATGAGATTGTCTCCTTCGCAATAGCGTCTTCATCTTGAATGAAATTACCATCATCATCGTAGATTTCAGTAATGGTATTGAGGGCATCCCTCCTTTTAACAGCAGATTGATAAAGTTGGGTGTTTCTGTCACCATTTGCAACCCAATCCATACGGCTGTGTTGCCAATAGTAAACTTCCTCGGCTTTATCAAGCATCTTGATCCTTTCAAGCGTGACTTTCTCAGCTTGAATGAGCTGTTCATCAAGGGGGTTTTTGCGCAGGGCTTTCGATATATCATCCATCTCTATATGTTCTTGCTGCAATAAGTTCTTTAGATTGACTTGAGATTTGGCCCATTTCTTGAGCTTCCTCTTCACTGTTTTAAGTTTTTGGATAAACCTAAAAAGTGGATTGCCTTCGACTTCTTCATTCCAAGCTTCTTGGATGAGTTCCTTGAATCCAAGCCATTCTTGCCAGTAGTTCAAGAAATGGAAGGGTCTGGCTTTGCGTTGGACTTCCCTGAGATTAACATTGATGGCCGAGTGGTCAGAAAATTTAGAGGTAAGAAGTTTGGATTTCGTACTGGAAATTTTGTTAACCAGTCATCATTTACAAGGGCTCGGTCAAGCTTGCAGGCAATGCGTTTAGACTTGGCAAGTCTATTGCTCCAAGTAAACATTTCACCTCCAACTGTGGGAAGTTCAACTAATCCAGCATTATCTATAGCCGAATTAAAAGAGCTAAGAACTTGGTTGAGAACATCACGTCCTCCTGCCTTTTCTTCACATTTGCGAATGTTTTTGAAGTCACCAACAACGAGCCAAGGGTCTTGAATAGTGGATGAGAGAGTGACCAGTTTATTCCATAAATCAGTTCTTTGAGACATGAGATTTCTGGCATAGATGCCTGTAATCATGAGTCGAATACCTCCTTTATTCATAGCACACATAGTGATTTGCTGATCGTCAGAATTAATGGCAGTTAGATCCCAAGAACGAGGGTCCCAACCTATGTAGATTCTGCCATTATCATCGGAGAGATGATTTGATTTGTGAGACCAACCATTAGGAAAGAGCTTCTTAATGGTTTCTTTACTGCAAGTCTTGATTTTAGTTTCCACTAGAATCGCTATGGAGGCTTTAATATTTCTTATAGCTTCTCTGACCTCCTTCTTCTTCCGTGGTTTCCCTGAACCACGGACATTAGCCATGTAGAGTGTCATTTATTGGATCTTCCAGACGATCGGGTCTTGCGCGGCCCTTTCGCACTAGAATCTCCTTTACCAGCCTCCTTTTCCTTCATCTAGTTACCTAACTTGTTCCCAAACTCTTTCTCCTTTGTGTGACTATCTGAAGAGGTAGCTTCTTCATTGCTGTCAGTAGGAATCACAGCGGAATTCCTTTGATTGGGTACATCATTTGCAGACTCCTTGTTGGTTGCAGACGTCTCAGCTATGGTGTCAGGTTCTTTGGTAGCAGATGTCTCAGCTATGGTAGCAGTGGATGTCACTACTTCATCAACAGTTGCTTCCTTGTCAGCGTTTTTATCAGCTTCAAGAATCAGATTATCCTCATCAGGTATGATAGTGGCTTTCCCATCCACTATCTTCTTCCATTGCTGCTGCTTTTTGGGAGGAGCGTTGTTTTCTTTGGGTACGGGATTTAATGGACAATCCATGTCAGAGTGCCCAAAGACTTTGCACGTCTGACATCCATCAAGGACGTGTTCATATTTGATCTCGACCGCCAAAGGCTCACGCTTAGGCATGTTGACCCAAACTTCTTTAGGAAGCTCTCCTTCTGCTTCAACTTCAACTAGGGCTCGTGCTTCACCCAAGGATTCCTGAGAGAGGGAACGGAGGTCAATACGGAGGAGTTTGCCAACGCCACTAGTGACGATCCCCATCGCCTTCTCCGACCAATTCCGACCAAGGGTAGGCATGTTGATCCAGACCGGAATAGGACTGAACAGGTCTTTCTTTAGATCATCACCGACTTTGAAGTCCTTCACCACAACAAGTTGTCTATCGAACCAACGTGGTCCCATGTTGATCACAGCAACTTTGTCTTCTTCATTATTGAAGCGAAGCAGAAAGAACTTATTAGGTTTTGTGTATAGATCAAAGCCTCCCTTTGGCTTCCAAACACGCTTGATCCAAGCAAGGAGATGGTAATAGTAAGGGTGTTTGCCCAGAACGTATACCACCGCGGTATGCGACCAGTTTTTCTCCATCTTCTCGTAAGTATCTTCATCAATTGTGACAAATCTTTTTTCGTCAATGATCTCAGCAGCAGCGTAGTTGTGTTCTTTCTAAGTATTGGTGCCGCCAAGGACCCGTTCCCAAGCTTTTTTTGGTTGCTCCATGGTCGCTAATGGAGGGGGAAGACCCCCTCCGCCGTCGACCTTGGGGTCGGCGCTGAATCGCCTTAGGTCGCCAGAGCACAGAACCCTAAGCTCATCCGCTACGGTTGTATTAGTATGTATGTATGTATGTATGTATGTATGTATGTATGTATGTATGTATGTATGTATGTAATCCAACATCACACCTACAAAAAAATCATTGGAGATCATTTCAATCAAGACTTCATCAATCACCAACAATGCCATGGGATCAAAATCTCAAAAGTCAAGGGATTTAGAATAATGAAACAATCATGCTATATTATTTAGAATAATGAAACAATCATGCTATATTATGTAGAATAATGAAACAATCATGCTATATTTATAACCATCTCAAAACAATCAATCCAAGACAGACATGCATTATGGGGAAACTTGATTCCTAATCATGATCCTTCATGGAACACAGCATTTTGCCATCAATTAGGAGGGTGAAACATGACATCCTGCCACCCTTGTTTGGGCCCCACAAATATGACCCAATATAGAGTCCAAAGTGATTACTAGAATTAAAAATGGGATTTCTGGGTCCCCATAAGAGGATTTGGATCTCCAACTTTCATTAGAAATAATTAAAAGAAGTATATTACCAAGTCTTACAGAGAATTACACTAATGATAGTTTTCTTTTAGGAAAAGAATACAAAAAATAAAGATACTTGGTCAAGAAATTCCATGTAGAACTGACGTGGCGTTTTGAATGCACTAACAAATTCACCCGGGGCTGAAATCCCCGAGCTTTTACCTAAACCAAGTGCAATAATACCACCCACAAGCGGACGAGTCTTATCGCAGTATAGTTGAGGATCCAACCCAAAGGACAACGTTTTTAAGAATCCTTGTCAGCTGGATCTAGTTCAAGTAAAACTAATATTTAGAACAAAAGGGCTGATTTTGGTTTGTTTAAACTAATTGCAGGAAAGTAAAAGCAGAATTAAAGATAGGTTTAGATCAGTGATGTGGAATCGTTGGGGTGGTACCGGGTTTGACCACCGCTACACACACAAACATACTCCTTAGCAAACAATCCAGGAAAGATATAACACTCCAAGTAGATCTGCTGCAGAACCCCCCATACGGGCGTTAGGTTCGCGTAAACATCACCATAGGCATCAGATGTCTCGTCACCATCCGGATCATGTGTCTTACGGCTTTGAAGATACAACATCCAACTAAGGCTGTGAACCCCCCATACAGGCATCAGGAGCACAGAAGCGTCACCGAAGGCTGGATGGCTCGTCCCCTCGCGGATCATACACTTATGACCTCAAGGAATCCTATCAGAAGTTCTCGTCAAGAAGTCAACCGTGTTAACTGACAAGCATGTAAGCGAATAAAGTACGAGTAAACATCGACGATTAACAAGAAGATACAAAATCCCACTAAGGTTGTGAACCCCCCATACGGGCGTTAGGCGCACAGAAGCGTCACCGAAGGCTAGATGGCTCGTCTCCTCACAGATCACGCACTTACGACCTCAAGGAATCCTATCAGAAGTTCTCGTCAAGGAGTCTAACTTGCTAAATGACGTTCATACCCATGCATAGAAGTTCTCGCAACATAGGGAGCACAAAGATGAAAACAAGCACATAACCAACCAACGAGCTTAACGAAAAACGACAAAATGAAGAGTTATACACATTGCAATGGAAAGTTTAACAAAAGAACATGGTTTGCATGGGCAGTGGGGCTAGTCCCCGCACCCCAGTGAAAGTGGACTACTCGCTCATGATGCAAGATACAAGAAGGATGAGAGAGAAAGAAATATCTGCCATGAGCTCGGTGCAGAGGGTGGATGCAGCCCGGTGAAGTAGATGCGCTCCTTGCTCCATCTTCCTTCTCTTCTTGTCCTCCTTGGATGCAACACCAGCAGTAGGTGGAGTGGAACTTGATCGGAGTGGTTCTCTGGTAGCCTATCGGCGTCCGGATCCGATGCCTCCAAATGAGGACCCTGGGGATCTATTTATAGGTTCAGATCTGATCCCAAACGGTTTGGATAAGTTGCTGGAAATATCCTCTCTAAACGGTCTGGAGACCATTTGGTGCCAAACGGTTTGGAGACTGTTTGGTGCCAAACGGTTTGGAGACCATTTCGGCGTCAAATGGTTTGCGTCGATCGATCTTGAGGTCGGTCTCGGTCTCGGTGTGAACGCGCTACTTCTGTTCTTCAATCGGTCTTTGCGCTTGCGGCAGACGGTATTGGAAATCGCATGGATCCAAACGGTCTTGGGGCCGCATGAACCCAAACGATCTTGAGACTGAATGAGCTCAAACGGTCTTGGGACCGCATGGATCCAAACGGTCTTGGGACCGCATGGATCCAAACGGTCTTGGGACCGCATGGGCTCAAACGGTCTTGGGACCTCATGGACCCAAACGATCTTGGGACCGCATGGATTCAAACGGTCTTGGGACCACATGGATCCAAACGGTCTTGGGACTGCATGGTTTTCTTTGGCAACTGATTTCGTCATTCGTTCTTCATATATTCCATCAAACGATCTTGGGACCGCATGAGCCCAAACGGTGTTGAGACCACATGGACTCAAACGGTCTTGGGACCGCAGGTGCTCAAACGGTTTTGGGACTGCAAGAGATCAAACGGTCTTAGGACCGCATGCGTGGAATTGCTTGATTTACCTGCATTAGATGAATGATATTTAGTTAAAACCTTGATTATTGAATCAACTAAGTAGTTTTGTACATTATGATTGATATTAGGATGAAAACATGCGAAATAGAGATGAAATTGTTCCAAAAAGGCAATTGAATTCCATGATGAGTATGCACTCATCAAAACACCCCGAACTTAAACGTTGCTCGTCCTTGAGTAACATAAAATTTGAATTTGTTGCCCAATGAAATACTTTCAATCCGTGTGATTGCTTCATCTTCACATCACGAATGTTTTCTTTCTGCTCAGTATGAATCAGTACCTCAACTTCCTGGGACCACTAAACACGTCTTACCATAGCTTCGTTCCTGAGTTCGTTTTCCAACATCACTTCCTCCTCACTTTTTCCAACAACAAGCATGTCAAAGAGTTTTGTAAGAGTCCAACGATACCCGCAGAATCAATAAGTGTGCATCCGATCTGACATTGGTGTATTTAATGATGGTGGGGGCATGCATTGTGCCCTTAGGTAGAAAAAGGAGTGAAAGGTGATATGGAAAGAAGAAGTAAATCTCTCCTCTATTCGACTCGAGATTTTTATTTGTTTTGCAATTTCATTTATTGCATTTTTTTGTACAATTCTCTCCTCTATTCGACTCGAGATTGCAATTCTTTTTGTGTGCACTTTGGCATCTTTTGTTTGCAAGTCTCTCCTCTATTCGACTCGAGATTGCATTTTTGGCGGTATTCCCCTATTTATTGCAAGGGGTATGGAAGAAGCGGATAAGGGGGAAGTGGTGTGCCACCCCGAACTTAGGGTTTGGCACAATTTTGGCTATTTTGTTGCTTTTTTATGGATGGAGGGGCACGAAGATGATAGAAGAAGTGTAGAAGAGAGTTCAGATCAGAATGCATCTTGATTTACAATTCCTCTCTAAACGGTCTGGAGACCATTTGGTGCCAAACGGTTTGGAGATCGTTTGGTACCAAACGGTTTGGAGACCGTTTCGGCGTCAAACGATTTGCGTTGATCGATCTTGAGGTCGGTCTCAGTCTCAACGTGAACATGCGGCTTCTATTCTTCAATCAGTCTTTGCGCTTGCGGCAGACGGTATTGGAAATCGCATGGATCCAAACGGTCTTGTGGCCGCATGAACCCAAACGGTCTTGAGACTGAATGAGCTCAAACGGTCTTGGGACCGCATGGACCCAAATGGTCTTGGGACCGCATGGATCTAAACGGTCTTGGGACCGCATGGGCTCAAACGGTCTTGGGACCGCATGGACCCAAACGGTCTTGGGACCGCATGGATTCAAACGGTCTTGGGACCGCATGGATCCAAACGGTCTTGGGACCGCATGGTTTTCTTTGGCAACTGATTTTGTCATTCGTTCTTCGTATATTCCAGCAAATGATCTTGGGACCGCATGAACCCAAACGGTGTTGAGACCGCATGGACTCAAACGGTCTTGGGACCGCAGGTGCTCAAATAGTCTTGGGACCGCAAGAGCTCAAACGGTCTTAGGACCGCATGCGTGGAATTGCTTGATTTACCTGCATTAGATGAATGATATTTAGTTAAAACCTTGATTATTGAATCAACTAAGTAGTTTTGTACATTATGATTCATATTAGGATGAAAAGATGCAAAATAGAGATGAAATTGTTCCAAAAAGGCAATTGAATTCCATGATGAGTATGCACTCATCAAAACACCCCAAACTTAAACATTGCCCGTCCTTGAGTAACATAAAATTTGAAATTGTTGCCCAATGAAATACTTTCAATCTGTGTGATTGCTTCATCTTCACATCACGAGTGTTTTATTTCTGCTCAGTTTGAATCAGTACCTCAACTTCCTGGGACCACTAAACATGTCTTACCATAGCTTCGTTCCTGAGTTCGTTTTCCAACATCACTTCCTCCTCACTTTTTCCAACAACAAGCATGTCAAAGAGTTTTGTAAGAGTCCAGCGATACCCGCAGAATCAACAAGTGTGCATCCGATCTGACATTGGTGTATTTAATGATGGTGGGGGCATGCATTGTGCCCTTAGGTAGAAAAAGGAGTGAAAGGTGATATGGAAAGAAGAAGTAAATCTCTCCTCCATTCGACTCGAGATTTTTATTTGTTTTGCAATTTCATTTATTGCATTTTTTTGTGCAATTCTCTCCTCTATTTGACTCAAGATCGCATTTCTTTTTGTGTGCACTTTGGCATCTTTTGTTTGCAAGTCTCTCCTCTATTCGACTCGAGATTGCATTTTTGGTGGTATGTCCATATTTATTGCGAGGGGTATGGAAGAAGTGGATAAGGGGGAAGTGGTGTGCCACCCCGAACTTAGGGTTTGGCACAATTTTGGCTATTTTGTTGCTTTTTGATGGATGGAGGGGTACAAAGATGATAGAAGAAGTGTAGAAGAGAGTTCAGATCGGAATGCATCTTGATTTACAATTTAAAATCGAGTTATTCTCCTTGTCATACACTGCTCAAATAATGACTTGATGCGGATCCATTGGGGATTATGGGCCATTGTTTCACTAGCCAGTTAGGAAGCACGACTTGTTTGATCCCTATCATTTTGACAGATACTTATCATTTTTGTAAGAAGTATTATGATGTTAGGAATCATAAGCTTCACATGATGATTTCAGGCAAAAGGCAAGTTTCAAAAGTCAGTCCTCTTGAGGATTTACTTCGAATAAGGAGGATATTATGATTGAAGATGCATACCAAATTGGTTAGTTACATTTTATCGACAAGTGTCAAAAATTCATCAAATATTTGTTCAAAAATTTTGAAAATTTTGAAAATTTTTATGATAGAGACAACTTTTTTTTTAGAAAGGGTGCCTGCCATTTTATTAAGTAATCAAATCGTTTGCAGCAAGTATAAGGATCCGATCCTCAAAATCCTCACCAACAATGTGAGGATTAACAAAATGACAGGCAGCAACAGCCAAGGCATGAGCTACTCTATTGCCTTGCCGTTTAATAAAACACAAACTAAAAGATAGGAAACTACAAGAGAGATCAACAATATCCTGAGAAATATAGTCTTCATAACCACGTCCACCGTAGCCCTTCTTGACAGCCTCCACCAGCAGCAAACAGTCTGTCTCCACCACAATATCTGTATAACCTTCCCTAAGAGCTAGTCACATATCATGTAGGACAGCCATACCCTCCGCACTAAGCACCGAGTACGGCTGTTCTAACCGGCATTGGAAGGTCCACAAAAGCTGACCGTTGTCATCCCGAATGACTGCCGCACATCCGTTCTCTTCCGCTGTAATGACTGATGCATCTGTGTTGATCTTAACGCAGCCACACGATGGGCAGCGCCATGAGACCTGACGTGGAGATATGGAAGAAAGAGCAGCTCTACCCACAGCCCCATGATAGTGTACATGGTCAGCAACCAGCCTGATGTAAGAAGCCACAAGACTCGGAATATAGGGGGGATGATCATCAAAAAAAAAATTATTCCTCACTGTCCATGAGACCCACATAAGAATAGCGCCCTCATCTTTTTGCATGTTGTCCTCATCCTCTAGAAGACCCCTAACAAAGGTTGCCACGTCGTGATTACCCAGCCGTCTGCCCCAATCAAACACACCCGACGCCCATACCTGTCTGGCTACGTCACAGTGCAGCAGTGCATGAGAAGAATCCTCCCGCTGTCCACAGCGATGGCAGCTGTCATCCGGTGTCACATGCTTCCTTTGCAGTTCTGACTTGGTGGGAAGTATATTCCTGAGAGCTCTCCATATAAAGTGCTTCAGTTTTGTTGGCCATCCTTGCTTCCAAACCCTCTTCCACAACTATATATCCATACCATCAACTAAATCATCTCCTGTTCGAATAAAGAAATAAGCACTCCTGACTGTAAACCTCCCATTGCTTTCCCTATCCCAATATAGAGTGTCCTCGTCATTCCGCTGTGATAGTGGAATGTTAAGAACTATTCTGGCTATATGTGTAGGGAAGCAAGTCTCCACCGCCTCTCTATTCCACCTCTTTGGTCCCTCGTACATCAAGTCGCTCACCCATCTGTATTCCACTGGACCATGAATCAAATATCTGTTTGTTGTGCCCCCCAAGTGTGGTATCCATCTCTCCTTATAGATATGAATATTTTTTCCATCCCCCACCCTCCACCTGAAGCCACTCTTCACTACTTGCAACGCCCCCCAAATACCCCTCCATGTATAACTGGGATTCCCCCCTAACTCCACATGTAGAAGAGAAGATGTGTTGTAATATTTTGCCTTGAGTACCCGAGCAGCAAGAGACTCCCCATAGACTACCAACCTCCATCCTTATTTAGCGAGGAGTGCTTGGTTAAAAGCTTTCAGATCCCTAAACCCCATGCCCCCACTCTCCTTGGGTTTGTACAATCTATCCCAACTCATCCAATGGATTTTCCTCTCCCCCTCCTTTGAGCCCCACCAGAACCGTGCCATCATAGAATGGATATCATCAATAATTCCCTCAAGAAGTTTGAATATGCTCATGAGATACGTAGGAATTTCTTGGATGACTGCCTTGATCAATACCTCCTTCCCTGGTCTGGATAAAAGCTGCTCCTTCCACCCCTGTAATTTTTTCCACACTCTGTCCTTTATAGCCGCAAACACCTACTTTTTGGACCTACCTACCACCGTGGGAAGGCCCAGATACTTCTCATGCATGTCCACCTCCCTCACCTGCAGCAAATTCTTAATTAACTCCCTTCTTTCCCTTGTCACGTTTGTACTAAAGGAAACCTCCGTCTTCTCGTAATTGATTTTCTATCCGGATGCCCTCTCGTATTGGCTGAAAATTTCAGCTAAAGCGGAGCATTCTTCTGAGGTAGCCCTTGTAAAAACAATGTTATCATCTGCGAAAAGAAGGTGAGTGACCCGTGGGGCTCTTCTGCATATCCTTGTCCCATGTATTTTATTGACTTGTGCAGCTTTGGATAGAGAAAAAGAAAGTGCTTCAGTGCAAAAAAGTAAAAGGTAAGGGGATATAGGGTCACCTTGGCGAAGTCCTCTAGATGGTTTTGCAGACCCTCTCCTATTGCCATTGACGATGAACTTGTGAGATAGGCTTGTAACACACTCCATAACCTTTCTTCTCCATATAGTCGGCAGCCCCATTCTCCCCATCACCCCCTCCAGAAAAGCCCACTCAACCCTATCATATGCCTTGCTCATGTCCAGCTTAAGTGCCATAAGCCCCTCTCTTCCTTTCTTTCGGTGTTTCATGGTATTAAACAACTCATATGCCACTAAGGTGTTGTCAGTGATCATCCTCCCTTCTATGAAAGCACTTTGATTCTCCGAGATAATCCCATTCATCAGCGGTTTGATTCTATTGGCCAAGACCTTCGTAATAATCTTATATGAGACGTTACACAAGCTGATAGGTCTATATTCAGACAGGAGGACGGGATTGTTTGTCTTTGGGATGAGAACTATATCGGTGTCATTAATGTCATCAAGGCCAATCTCCCCTCTCCACCATTTAGCAATAAAAGCCATCAAACTACTTTTAATAACCTCCCAGAATTTTTGGTAGAAAATTGCCTTCATCCCATCAGGGCCGGGAGCTTTATTCGGGTGCATTTGTTGGAGTGCTTTACAAACTTCTGTCTCCGTGGGAACCTTTTACAAGTCTGAAATAGAAGATTCATCAATCATCCTAGGCATGCCTTCAAGGAATTCCTCCATCCCGTAAGGGTTTGAGCTGGAAAAGAGAGAATTAAAATAAGAAAAGATAATTTCAGCAATGGAATCCGCCTCCGTATGCCAACTCCCATCCTCCTTAAAGAGACCTTCTATGGTATTACGTCTCTTTCTTTGGCTTGCTTTATGATGAAAGTATTTTGTGTTCTTGTCTCCGTCTCTCATCTCATTGGTCCTAGCTCTAGCCAACCAATAGCTCTCTTCCATCCTCTGTAGATCATGAAGTTCTCTCGCTAAAGATTCACATTCTTGCAACATGTCATGAGATGGTGGCTTATCTTGAGCACGACCAAGCCTCTTCTCAAGCTGCTGAATTCTCCTCCTAATGTTTCCAAATTTATCCGCCGCCCACCCAGCAAGCTTCTCCACACAAAAATTCGTCTGCCCTTTAAGGCCCAAATCATAGTTGTTGTCCCAAGCCCGTGTGACGACCTCTTTGCATTCCGGTGAAGATAGCCAAAAGGTTTCAAATCTGAACCGCTTCTCCACCTGTCCCCCATCTTGATTCCTTTGCTCTTCCCATAAAAGAATCTGCCCATGATCCGAGTTGAGAATAGGGAAATTTTTGACCTTTCTGATATTGTAAAAATCACACCATTTCCTGTCAGCCAGAAACCTGTCAAGTCTTTCCAGAATCATCGTGTCTACCTGTTGTCCTCTCTTCCACGTGAATTTATTACCAGTGAATCCCAAATCAGTGAGTTGGCATCTATCCATTGCCTCTCTGAAGTTCTGCATCTGCCATTCATGCCTAGGTTGACCTCCCTGCTTCTCAGATTTAAAAAGGATCTCATTGAAGTCCCTGCCGAAGACAATAGGCAAAGTCGTCTGTGCACAAAGTTCCTCCATCAGCCTCCATGTGTTGTGACGCTCATGTGTTGCTGCCCAACCATATATCCCCACAAAGCAAAAACAGTCATGGTTGTCCTCCCTTCCCACCATCGCACTGATGTGATGGTCTGAAAAAGATTTCACATACACATCCTCCCCTCTCCACCATAACCCCAACCCTCCAGCCCTCCCCCTACTGTCCACTCCAAACCCCGCATTGTACCCACATCTCCTTCTTACCTCCTCTTGGTCCCTTCCTCTACACATAGTCTCCATCACAAAGACTATGTCAGGAATCTCTCTCCCACATGCCTCCTTAGAGAGTCAACCGTCCTAGGGCTGCCCAGACCTTAGACGTTCCAGCATAGGATTTTCATGGCTCTTCACGGGCCTGGACCTCGCCAGCACCTGCTACTGTTGTGTGATTTGGTTCACACTACACCACCACGCGCAATCATTTCCCCGCCAAACCCATATCGCCTTCCTTAACCCCCACCATATCCTCCCCCCCCTCTCCTCCTCTTTCCCCTTCAAGGACTTGCTGTGACGCCCTATCGCCCCCCCACACCCACCTGCCGTGACCCAAGCCTTATAAACCTTTGACTTCTTCCTCCCTTATTCCTTCCCTCACCACCCTTCCTACTATGGTGCATCGTCCTCATAACAAGAAGCCCCACCCCTTTGTCCCCCGCCCCTTTTCCCCCACGCACCCTGCAATTTCATTAGCCTTCTTGTTAACCTGGAACAGTTGTGGCACACCTGTGTCAACGTCCCCTGTAGATGCATGAGCGTTGATGTCCCCTACCATATGAGCCACCACGTTGGAAGACAACCCTAACACCTGACCTACAATGTTGGATGACACTGCCGAAGCTTGCACATGGATGTCGACGCCCCCAGTGGAATGTTCAACATTAGTGTCTGCCATCAGTCTCGTAGCATCGTGTGTAATCACCCTGGGTTGGCTTGTTGCTTGGCTCCCACTCGCACCTTGCTTCTCTGTCAGTGGCGTTAACGCCTCACCCAAAGGTGCCCCCGCCCCCATCTCCGCTTGGCACCCAAGACCCTGAACGACCACCGGCATCTCCTTTGCACCGCCCCCTGTATGTCGCTCAATATCAGTAGTCGGAGTGTCCACCCGTTGGACAAAAACATCATTAAGATCAACCATCTCCACTGACTCATCTGTCACCTCCTCTCCCCATGGACTCCCTTCAGCGTCTGGACGGTGTCGACCTGCGTCTGCGTGTCGTTGTTGCTCACCCGACGTGGTGCGTGTAGCGTTAGGTTTAGATATGAACTTCAATTCCTTAGATGCACCCTCTCTTCCCAGGAGCTCCTCCCTAATCAGAATAATCCAACGCTTTGTCGGTGACGCTTTGATCCAAGGACCCCAGCGCCTAGGTGTCGTGCCGTCCTCCGCCCCCCCACTCCTCCTCTCTACAATCCTTCTCAAGATGGCCCATGATGCCACAAAGATAGCAAAACGCTGGTAGCCGTTCATATCTAATCTCAACTGAAACAACTTTGCCGCTCCTATCCCTTATCTGTTGCAGCTGACGGATGGGCTTTGTGATATCGATCTCAACGTGTGTCCTACACGACGCCCCCCATCAGAGGTCGTGCCTATCAATGGCGACGACCCTGTCGATCTTGCTAGCAACCGCCCTGATTGATTCCTCCGATCTGTAGCCTAAAGTCATGTTGTACAACCGGATCCAAAATAGGCAGAGGTTGAGAACCATCTCAGACGGTGTATCTTCTGGATTGATGTCCCTGACGACGAGAAAGTGATTGTCGAAGTTCCATGGACCCTCCGCAACGACCTTCTCCTTGTCCTTCCAATGGAGAAACTGGATCACAAAGAGATTGTTGGATATCTGCCTGAAGCTAACATCCTTCCTCAGCGCCCATGCGTTGGTCATCGTTCTTTTGAAAGCAGGGAAGTTATATGGCCTATTCGTCGTCAGCCGTCTGACCAACGCCAGGGCTATGTGCTCGCTCCCCTCCCCCTCTGACGCCCCTTGAAGATCAAGGACGTCATTCTCCTCCTCCTCCTGGACCCGAAGTGCCGCATATCTATCCACGAGTTCATCCGCCATGATGCAGAGAAGACCTACAAAATGCAAGAGTGACGATGCCGCAGTGGCGAGAAGTCCTAGATGCGTCGTCGCCTAGAGAAGCCCTAGGGAACGAGCGACCAAGAGTTATAGAGACAACTTGAGTATGAAAAGAGGGTGTATGTGGAAGTGAAGTATGTACCACCCACCCTCCACCCCGAACTTAGAAATTTGCTCATCTCGAGCAAACCCTAAATCCAAGATGGAGGGGAAAGGTTACACCAGTTATGACCGCCGAGTGTGATTGCGTTCTGATCAGCGTGACTCCGATCTTTTATCTGAAAGAAGAAAAACTATCTCAAAAGGCAAATTTTATTTAAGGAAAAGTTAACTAGAAAACAAAATTTGAAAAGGAAAAGTAAACAGAATTATTGATTGGGTTGCCTCCCGACAAGCGCCTTTATTTTATGTCGATGGCTCGACAGAGTTTTTCGGTATCATGGTGGGTCCTTTGGATTTGCGAGTTCCAATATTATTTCGGTGCCTATGTTAGTTGAAGTGAAGTATCTTTTCAAGCGGTGACCATTTGCTATAAATTCTCCTGACTTGTCACTCCATAAAGAGAAAGCACCATGTGGAGAGATGCTTTTGACGATGTAAGGTCCACACCAACGTGAGCGGAGTTTCCCTGGGAACAATTTTAATCTGGAGTTGAATACTAGAACTTGGTCTCCTACTTGTATGTCTTTTTGTTTCAGATGTACATCATGCCAAAGTTTTGTACGTTCTTTGTAGATTCATGCGTTCTCATATGCTATCATTCTTAGTTCATCTAGCTCGTTGAGTTGCATAATCTTGGCTTGCCCCGCTTCTTTCATATCGAAGTTCAATTGTTTAATTGCCCACCATGCCTTATGTTCTAATTCGACTGGTAGGTGGCAAGCTTTTCCATATATCAATCGAAAAGGGGTAGTCCCAAGGGGAGTTTTATAAGCAGTACGATAGGCCCATAGGGCGTCGTTGATTTTTGTCGACCAGTCTTTTCGATTACGTCCAACGGTTTTCTCAAGGATAGCCTTTAGTTTTCGGTTAGAGACCTCTACCTGTCCACTAGTTTGTGGATGGTAAGGTGAAGCTACCTTGTGTGAGACGCCATATTTTCTTAGTAAAGCTTAAAACTTCTTTCAATGAAGTGGGAGCCTTCGTCAGATATCACGGTTCGCGGAACTCCAAACCGTGGGAAGATGACATCTTTGAATAATTTGATGATGGATTTTGAATTACTAGTGACTGTTGGAATAGCTTCAACCCATTTTGAGACGTAGTCCACCGCTACTAGGATGTAAGAGAATCCATTAGAAGATGGGAATGGACCCATATAGTCCACTCCCCAGACGTCGAATATCTCGACTTCTCGCCATAGATTCAGTGGCATCTCGTCTCTTTTGGTTATATTGCCAGATCTTTGACATTTGTCACAGGATAGGACAAAATCATAAGAGTCCTTGGATAAGGTTGGCTAGAAGAATCCACATTGCAAAACCTTTAGGGTAGTCTTTTTAGAGATCATATGCCCACCTACGGGTCCTGAGTGGCATTGTTCCAGAATAGCTGGAGCTTCTTCTTTGGCGATACAACGTCTATACAACCCGTCAGCCCAAAGTTTAAAGAGATATGGTTCATCCCAGTAATAATGCTTCACATCATGCATAAATTTCTTCAGTGCATTCCCGGTGCATTGGGGATGGATGACTCCAGCAGCAAGATAGTTTACAAAATCAGAGTCCCATGGTATAACTTACGAGACCCTCATTAGCTTATCATCTGGTAGGGAATCATTTATCAGAATTTTTTCAGCATCCAAAGTGTGGATGCGATTGAGGTGATCTGCTACAACATTTTTCGTCCCTTTTTTATCTCTTATCTCCAAATCGAATTCTTGTAGTAAGAGGATCCATCTTATCAGCCTTGGTTTTGCATCTTTCTTTGCCAGGAGGTAACGAATAGCAGCATGGTTTGTGTAGACAATGACTTTTGAACGGATAAGGTATGACCTAAACTTTTTGAAAGCATATATGACTGCTAGAAGTTCTTTCTCAGTAAAAGTGTAATTCCTTTGCGCTTCGTCGAGGGTTTTCGATGCATAATAGATCACATAATGTTTCTTTTCTATGTATTGCCCTAAGACGGCACCCATCGCGTAATCACTGGCATCGCACATAATTTCAAAAGGATGGTCCCAGTCGGGAGCTCGAATGATGGGGGTAGTTGTAAGGGCCTTCTTCAGTGTGTCGAAGCTTTTGACACATTCTTCATTGAAATTGAAAGAAGCATCTTTTAGAAGTAGGGTGGTCATTGGCTTAGTTATCTTGGAGAAATCTCTTATGAATCTTCTATAAAATCCAGCATGACCAAGGAAAGCACGAACTTCTTTCACATTCATGGGAATAGACAATTTAGATATCACTTCAATCTTGGCTTTATCAACTTCAATTCCTCTACTGCTAACCCTCTGGCCCAGGAAAATGCCTTCCCTTACCATGAAGTGGCATTTTTTCCAATTTAGCACCAGATGTGCTTCTTCAAAACGCTTGAGGACCAGGGAGAGGTGCTTTAGACATGAATCAAATGAGTCTCCATATATAGAAAAATCATCCATGAAGACTTCCATAATAGTTTCCGTAAGCCCTGCGAAAATTGCAGACATGCAACGTTGAAAAGTCACGGGTGCATTACAGAGTCCAAATGGCATTCTTTTAAACGTGTATGTTCTGAAGGGACAGATGAAAGTCATTTTCTCTTGATCATCTAGGTGTATGGGAATCTGATAGAATCCAGAGTAACCGTCAAGGTAACAGAAATATTCTTGGTGAGACAGCCTTTCTAAAACTTGGTCAAGGAAGGGCATGGGAAAATGAGCTTTTCGAGTCGCTTTGTTTAATTTCCTAAAATCAATACACATCCGCCACCCGGTGGCTGTTCGAGTGGGGATGAGCTCATTGTTTTCATTCCTTATAATAGTTGTTCCACCTTTCGTTGGCACCACGTGTACTGGGCTTACCCATGGTGAATCTGATATCAGATAGATTATTCTAGCTGTGAGAAGTTTGATGATCTCACAACAGACTACTTCTTTCATACTGGGATTCAATTTCCATTGATGCTCGATGGTCAGCTTGTGATCTTCCATCATGGGGATCTTATGCATGCACAAAGCTTGACTGACCCCTGTGAGGTCGCTCATTCTATAGCCTATTGCTTTCTTTCTTTCCCTTAATTCCTCCAGAAGTTTCTCTTCTTGTACAGTTGTTAAATCAGAATTTATGATCACTGGACAAACTTTGAGGTCGTCCAAAATATGTACTTTAGCCCTTCGGGTAGGGGCTTCATTTTGGGAGCTTCAAGTTTTTCGCTTCTTTCTTCCGTAGTTTCAGTAGCCTTGAGTTCTTCATAAGTTGTGTCAGTATCTTCTTCAGCAGAGTCGAGGGGTTCGATGCAGTCCTCTACTTGTTTGTTTATAGGTACATCGATCGATAGGTTAGATAAAGCAATTTCCAAGGGGTCGTACGATTCATCATATTCTTGAGTCAGTTGTGACAATTGCTCAACGCAATCAATAAGATAGACTTCTTCATGTATACTTGGTCTTCTCATACTTTCGAAAACTTTGAATTCTAGGGTCTCTTTGCCTAGCCTGAGCAGTAAGGTACCTGCCTCAACATCAATAAGGGCTCTTGCAGTGGCAAGGAATGGACGACCAAAGATAAGAGGGTATCTGGTGTCTTCTTTTATATCCATAATGACGAAATCACATGGAACGTAAGCGTCCTTGCCTACCTTGACCGTGATATCTTCCAGGGATCCTAACGGTCTTTTTATCGAATTGTCTGCAAGTTGAATGGTCATAGTGGTAGGAAGTAATTCTGCAAACCCTAATCTCTTGCACATACTGAATGGCATAATAGAAATACTTGCCCCAAGATCTGCCAGTCCTTTCTTGCATGATGAGTCACCAATGTGACATGAAATTCCAAAAGATCATGGGTCTTTCTGTTTCTTTGGCATCTTGCTCAGTATGATATCTGATGTGGTTGTAGCCAGTTTTACAGTTTTGTACTCTTCAGTTATGTACTTCTTAGTGAGAAGCGACTTTAGATACTTAGTCCAGGATGGTATCTCGGCAAGAGCGTCTAAGAAAGGTATATCAACATGGAGTTTCTTCATAGCCTCTTTGAACTTGATGAATCTCGTATCAAGCTTTGTTTGCCTTAGGCGGGATGGGAAGGGTATACGAGGTTTATATACAGGAACATCTGGCTCTAGTGTTTCAGCTTCTTCATTAGTGGTTTTCTCAGGACTTCCCTTATCAGTCTTATCTTCCTTTGGTTGCAATTCTGGTGTTGTCGAGTTTTGGACCATCACAGGTTCATCTTCGTCAGCAATAACTACATGTGTCTTTACTGGGGGATTCGAATAATCTTTTTCTGATGTGATGTTGACAACCTTCAGCTGTTCAGGATGTTTGGGATTGTTCTCAGGTTGGTCGGCAAACACTCCAACCGGTGGCTTTATGCTAGCTGCAAGTTGAGCTAGTTGAGTTTCAATAGCTTTCTGTTGAGCGTGTTGGTTAGCTATCATAGTTTGCTGAGTTTGTAACATCTTTTCAATAGCTGATATCTTGTCATCAGAAGGGTTGGATCCCGCTTGTCCTTGCTATTGATTCAGGTTCTGATACTGAGAATTATTCTGATAGTTATTGTAGTTCCTATTTTGAAAGTTTCCTTTGAAATTTCCTTGATTCATAAAGTTCTGTTGTTGGTTATACTGGAATCCTGGTGGGCCTCTTGATTGATTGTTGGGACTGAATTGATGTGAGTTCATATCTCCTAAAGGGTTTCCATATTGGAAGCCTTGGTGATTCCTATTTTGATTGGGATTGTAATAGTTCTGCCCGGGGATGGTGTTGATAGCATTTAGATTTTCCATCTGGCAATTATCTCCCTGTCCACATGCATTGCTTAGAACAACATCATAGAGAACGTTGCATGATAGAGTGGAATGATCGGTGCTTTTGCATGCTTCACAAAACAGAGAAGTGGACTTGACCTGTTCATGTTGCCTAGTGGGTGAATGTCCTCTTCCAATCATAGCTAGGGATGATTCTATATGATCTTGTTAAGGACCTTCAACATTTCAGCGATAGACTTGTACTCTGGAATAGCTTCAGCCATAGCTACCTTCAAGACTCCCATGCCTACAGATCTACCCTAGTTGGATTGATTTTCTGCTCCCAAAGTGACGACTCTCCATGCGCTGTCATAACTTTGACGCATGAAGTTTCCTCCAGATGAGGAATCTAAAAACATCTTAACATCATCCTCCACACCTCTATAGAAGATTTCTATCAGTTGATTCTTTGGGATTCCGTGGTATGGGCATTTGCGTAGGAGCTCCTTGTACCTATCCCATGCTTCAGCGAGGGTTTCTCCAGGTACTTGAGTGAAATTTGTTATTCGACCCCTGATTTCATATGTAAGAGATGGGGGTAGAACTTTTCCAGAAATGCGTTTTGGAGCTGCTCCCAGGTGGTGATAGGTACTTCACTCTGTAGTGAATTGTACCAACTAATGGCTCTATCAGTAAGAGAATACTTGAAAAAATGGAGTCAAATGGCATCATCAGAGACCCCATTTTGCTTTGTCATAGCACATAAGTCGATGAATCTCAGAAGATGACCTTGGTTATCTTCCGCTTGTTTGCCATAGAAAGGGTTGTTTTGAAGCAATGTGATCTAATGGGATCTAATCTCGAAGTTGGCAGCTTCGATGGGAGGAGGTTGCACTGGGTGATAGACATTTGCAGCTTTCGGGATGGAGAACTCCCTAAGATCTTTCTGTAGTTCGGCTGCCTGCGTTGCTGCTAGTGCTGCTAAGATTTTCAGTTGAACCGCAGCTCTGGCTTCTTGCATGAGCCTCTCTCTTTGCGCATTGATGGCTTGAGCCACTCTTCGTGCTACTTCTTCTTCTTTCGCCATCCTTGCTTGATTCTCTCTGATTTGACGATGGAAGATTCTATCTATTTTGGGATCAAAGCTTGCAATGAGTCTGGAACTGTCCGAACGGTGCATACACTATCCGTTGAGTAGCACCTGAAAATTAGAGAAGTTTTGAAAATGAGATCCACAAGGTAGAGTCAAATTCAATTAGATAAGCGATTATTTCAAAAGAAAAGCAAAATCCTAGATTGGTCTTAAAAGAACTAGATTAGACTGGTTGATTTTGTTCCCCAGCAACGGCGCCAGAATTTGACGTGGCGTTTTGAATGCACTAACAAATTCACCCGGGGCTGAAATCCCCGAGCTTTTACCTAAACCAAGTGCAATAATACCACCTGCAAGCGGATGAGTCTTATCGCATTATAGTTGAGGATAGAACCCAAAGGACAATGTTTTTAAGAATCCTTGTCAGCTGGATCTAGTTCAAGTAAAACTAATATTTAGAACAAAAGGGTTGATTTTGGTTTGTTTAAACTAATTGCAGGAAAGTAAAAGCGAAATTAAAGATAGGTTTAGATCAGTGATGTGGAATCGCTGGGGTGGTACCGGGTTTGACCACCACTACACACACAAACATACTCCTTAGCAAACAATCCAGGCAAGATATAACACTCCAAGTAGAGCTGCTGCAGAACCCCCCATACGGGCGTTAGGTTCGAGTAAACATCACCATAGGCATCATATGTCTCGTCACCATCCGGATCACGTGTCTTACAACTCTGAAGATACAACATCCAACTAAGGCTGTGAATCCCCCATACGGGCGTCAGGCGCACAGAAGCGTCACCGAAGGTTGGATGGCTCGTCCCCTCGTGGATCACACACTTACAACCTCAAGGAATCCTATCATAAGTTCTCGTCAAGAAGTCAACCGCGTTAACCGGCAAGAACGTAAGCGATTAAAGTACGAGTAAACATCAAAGATTAACAAGAAGATACAAAATCCAACTAAGGTTGTGAACCCCCCATACAGGCGTTAGGCACACAGAAGCTTCACCGAAGGCTAGATGGCTCGTCCCCTCGCGGATCACGCACTTACGACCTCAAGGATTCCTATCAGAAGTTCTCGTCAAGGAGTCTAACTTGCTAAACGACGTTCATACCCATGCATAGAAGTTCTCGCAACATAGGGAGCACAAAGATGAAAACAAGCATATAACCAACCTACGAGCTTAACCATAAATGACAAAATGAAGAGTTATACACATTGCCATGGAAAGTTTAACAAAAGAACATGGTTTGCATGGGCAGCGGGGCTAGTCCCCACACCCCAGCGAAAGTGGACTACTCACTCATGATGCGAGATACAAGAAGGATGAGAGAGAAAGAAAGATCCACCATGAGCTCGGTGCAGAGGGTGGACACAGCCCGGTGAAGTAGATGTGCTCCTTGCTCTGTCTTCCTTCTCTTCTTGTCCTCCTTGGATGCAACACCAGCAGTAGGTGGAGTGGAACTTGATCGGAGTGGTGCTCTGGCAGCCTATCGGCGTCCGGATCCGATGCCTCCAAATGAGGACCCTGGGGGTCTATTTATAGGTTCAGATCTGATCCCAAACGGTTTGGATAAGTTGCTAGAAATATCCTCTCCAAACGGTCTGGAGACCGTTTGGTGCCAAATAGTTTGGAGACCGTTTGGTGCCAAACGGTTTGGAGACCGTTTGGTGCCAAATGGTTTGGAGACCGTTTCGGCGTCAAACGGTTTGTGGCGATCAATCTTGAGGTCGGTCTCGGTCTCGGCGTGAATGTGCAGCTTCTGTTCTTTAATCGGTCTTTGCGCTTGCGGCAGACAGTCTTGGAAATTACATGGATCCAAACGGTCTTGGGGCCGCATGAACCCAAACGGTCTTGAGACCAACTGAGCTCAAACGGTCTTGGGACCGCATGGACCCAAACGGTCTTGGGACCGCATGGATCCAAGCGGTCTTGGGACCGCATGGATCCAAACGATCTTAGGACCGCATGGTCTCAAACGGTCTTGGGACCGCATGGACCCAAACGGTCTTAGGACCGCATGGATTCAAATGGTCTTGGGATCGCATGGATCGAAACGGTCTTGGGACCGCATGATCCAAACGGTCTTGGGACCGCATGGTTTTCTTTGGCAACCGATTTTGTCATTCGTTCTTCGTATATTCCAGCAAACGTTCTTGGGACCGCATGAACCCAAATGGTCTTGAGACCACATGGATTCAAACGGTCTTGGGACCACAGGTGCTCAAATGGTCTTGGGACCGCAAGAGCTCAAACTGTCTTAGGACCACATGCGTGGAATTTCTTGATTTACTTGCATTAGATGAATGATATTTAGTTAAAACCTTGATAATTGAATCAACTAAGTAGTTTTGTACATTATGATTCATATTAGGATGAAAAGATGAAAAATAGAGATGAAATTGTTCCAAAAAGGCAATTGAATTCCATGATGAGTATGCACTCATCAAGAACTACTTCTTCAATTTCTTCTTCAATCACTCAATAAAGTGCTTGGCCAAAGGTTGATGATCAGAAGAAGACGATCTTGTAGATCTTTTCTCTCTACTAATGCCAGGACTTACAACATAAATAGAAAATTGAATGAATAATATGAGTTTCTAGTTTGCAGGTAAACATCCAAAGAAGTTTGATGGTTGTGCATCGACAATTGCTAAAGATGACTCTATAGTGATGAAACAACCTTTTGGCTCCCCAAAAACAACTAGGTCTCCCATGGGTAAGTCACTCATACTCACACTATGTCCATGGTAGCCCTGAGCTCCCTAGATAGGTGGACTATGATCATATATTGCTAGGGTACTTGCATTGAAGAACGCCTCAGCTGCACTAGTCCTTACATCAGCTACTTGATGGTGAGGACTATCCAAAGTTGCCTCCATTAAAGCACACTCCAAAAGCATGGAAGTGACATCAAGCGCCAAGTTAAACTTACAATGAGATACTAGCCTTAGATAATTATGAAATCCTTGAGTCGGTTCAGGTGGAGGAGCCTCATGACATATAGTTTCCTAAGTAGGAGGTGTATGACGCAACTCACAATGAGTATAATCTTGCTCCTCAAAAGCATCGTAGTCAATCACTACTAAAAATACATATGTAATCACTTTGAAAAGCAATAAATATGAAATGCCCTATAAATCAAAGATAAACTCTTACCAGAGGAGCACATACCATATGTTCATATACCTCCTACCAGAATAACAACTTTTGACTAGAATGGCAGTACCACTCAAGATATACATTATATCTCACTTGGACACCCATCAATTCCAACAGTCACTGATTGATCCTAGATCCAGATAGAATCAACCTAGAATATGATCTAATGGAATATGCCAACCACCAACTATTCATGAGTAGCACACTAGCCCATATATAGAGCACTCCTTGCTTGTAACTCAAAATGGAAATGTCGAACATACAAGTCTAAGGAGTGGAAATAGGCAACACATTATATACTCACCAAACCAAGTTGAAACCTAGAGAAGATTGTGAATTTTGACCTAGAAAGTGCAAACAAACAAAGGATTCATCTAAAAGCACACACATACAAAGAACACATTATCAGAAAGTGCTAACACTGACCTCTCTATTATACATACTTCCATATCCTCCTATCACTACTTGTAAGATCGCTCTACTACTTTTTTGGGTCCAGCAACGATACAGAAGAGGCATGACCATAAAGGCCAAAATGGGTCTTGGGTCTACTCAGTCAAAAATTATCATATCCCCAAGCTGTGAAAGAAAAATTAGTAGAGTCGATCACAAAACATAAAAGGTGAGCAAAAAATGAATACAAGACATACCACTAGTAGTGTAACCTCTTCAATTTTTGCCATTATCCTTTGGTCTCAACTACTTTCATCATTGTGTACACTTGAGGAATCATTAGTTAAATATTAGGGTTTCAATTATAAATTACCGATGTTAGATAATTCTTTTGCCTCTACAAATTTTAAGTAAGAAATAAACTATATCCTATCCGATTTCCCCAAATTTTGTGATCAAATTCATCATGAAGAATTATTATTAAATAAATCACTCTTGGGCTCTAAATGTGGAAATAAAATTTTCTTACATAGTTTAAAAGTCAAAGTAGACTATATGATTGGAAGCTTTACCCTATAATTAATCTATTAATAAATTTTCTTAGATATTTTGGAAAATGGTTAGACCTCCAAACAAATTGAGATAGAAAAATATTTCAAATGACTATAATTCTAAACTTGGTAATCCTAGTCAAACTAACTTTGTTTATGCAGGGATACAAGCTAAGTGGCATGCACACATTACATGGGCTCTATTTAAGCCACGCGATGAAGATTAGAGGGACATAACATTGTCCCCTTCCTCATGAACCCTACTGTTAGGAGAGGAATGGAAATCCAATCCCTAGTGGACAATCTTTCCCCCATGTCTCTCTCTACTCCGCTCCTCTTCCCATGATATAAATTGTGAATGCATATTCATCCTAGTCTTAATTGCAATTTCAGTCTGATTTTGCATTCCTTTCCATCATTTTATCTTAGAACTAGATTGCATTTAAGTCTTCTTTATTTTATGATAATTTATAAGATTTTGATGAAAATTCTTGGACTTCATGAAAGGCTTGAACTTCATTGCATGTGAGGAATGTAGGAGGTGTTGGTCCCACTAACGGACTAGTAGGCCTAAGAAACTTTTGATAAAATGAACCAGTATTTGAATGACTCAAGCCTTCATCGAGTTGCATCGTCGACCCATGTTTTATTGGTCAGAAATTCCATAAGTGCAGCCTCGATGACCCATAACATTAGCCCCCCTCTAAGGTGGGTTGTATTCTCCTAGAAGACCATCGACCTGCTCACCTTGCCAATTTTTTGGTCTAGCACCGATGGAAACTCTCGCTGAAAGGATCTCACCTTCCCAATTTGTCTTTGATCAATGATAATCCTGCCTGATGGGAATCCTGCATTTGAACATGGATGGAAGTCTACCCAATGGCTAGCCTACATCTACCTTCAAAGGGACACCTACCCGGTGGAAACCCTACACCCAATGAGAATCCTTCTCAATAGAATTGTTGCATTTGTTGAATGAAAAATTCTAGTATTCATTGACCTACATGAGACCTACATCCTAGCCCGACGGGTGATCTGCTGATGCACCCCAATGAAGATCTTGTTACCCCACTCCAACAACAATTCTAAAGGTCAAAAAAACCTTCACCTACCTCTAGTCGTCAACCCTTCATCTTCATGGGGGTTGAGACTCAAATGTAAAGCAGTTGGGAAGGGTCCCAAATCCTATCCCCCACCTAGAAATAGGAGGCCAATGACACCTTGAATGAGATCTTCAAACCATGCCACTAGGATTCCATCGTTAGTCCATATCATCTACCTTTAGCCTCTGTCAACCCTTCCCTTCAGCTTCCTTCTTTGATCTATCGATCAAAAAGACTCCAACCCCTGGCAAATTTCACAATTCTAATCTCAAATGAAGATAGAACCAAGGTAACTGCTCCACCATTGACCCATCATCTATTATCCTTCTACTTCACATCCATAGAAATAGATCCAGCTTGTAAGGAATGAGAGACTAATGACACGACAATCTACCTCTGAAAAACATCCAAGAGATGTTCTTGTTTCTTGTTTGACGCCATCATTCTAGAGTTTGAGGATTTGAACATGTAAACCAAAAGTTTATATTTCTCTACTTTTGTGAAATGACTTATTCTTCTCTTCTTTCCTTTGTTGTATTGGTATTTGTTGCCGTGAGCAAGTCGTCCTCTTTCTAGGGTGTAGGGAGTAGCCCCACTACCCGATTTTGGTCTCTTATTGCATCTGTGATTGTATGAACCACTATATGTTTGGAATCAATCATTTTTATGCTTATAGTCTTATATGATCGTCAAGTTTATATGTTATCAAATCTTGGGTGTAGAGAACTTTGAACTTAGGATATAGGATATCAATTGGTTCCTTTTAAACCCTTGATTAGAATTTTAGATAGGTGTTTTCTAAGGAGATATATACATGGACTCTAGGTAATGGGACAACAAGCTCAGACTGATATCAGTCTGGGTATTAATCCTACCACCCAAAAGGGGGATTTTCCCAAAATTAACATATATATATTTCATTGTTGATATAGTGTAGTGAGAGGGTGAATGGCTGGTAGCAGTGGTGAAACTCATTCCACCTTAGTGTTCCCATACATGAATTTATCAATCCTTAATATAGTTCATTGCTATTATAACCTCAGTATAATCAACAATCAACCTTTGTGAGTTCTTAGTTGGTTACAATGATTAAATAATTCTTAAAAAAGTTGTCCTTTGGGATCAATCTTGAACTATACTTGGCGCGAGGAGAAGCTTGGTTCAGAGGGGTAGCTGCTCGATTTGATCGATTCCGCTCCATTCATGTGTGATGGGTGGAAAGAGATACCAGATCCAGGTCCATCGTCGCCGGTCCTTCTTGAAGCCTGGTGTTTTCTGTTGATGGTTCCATCCAGCTCGATAGCGCACCCTCCGCCCCCAATGACACTGTTGATGGGAGAATCGTCATCAGATCAGTACCTCCTGATGACGGCGACTCCCTTCTCTACCATGACGTCTGGCCCGTGTCTTTGGATCTGGGCGGCTCAGCTGATTCGTCGGATGGTGGCAGAAGATGGCACCGCTTGCGATAGGGGTGCTTCTTGTCCTCTGCCCGGCTCAGAGTTTACGCTCCTGCTCTGCCGGCAGAAGACCTGAGGCCACTGGCGATACGCGGGATGGTTCTAGAGGGCAGTATCCTTCCTGGCTCCTGTGAATCATGAAGGACTCCCTGCGGTGATTGATGAATGCCATTTCCAGTCAGCGGTGCGTGACATCTGGGCTTTTGCAAGATGTTCGACCTTCCCCCTGCAACCTAGCCACCTCGTCAAGTTGCCGGATTTGCTCTCAACGGTGGATTATCTACCCCTCTCCTCCTTATACTACTTCAGTGATTGGGTTTAATTCTATGTGTGAGGAGGTTTTATGGTAGATGCCTCTGCCTTGGTTGCTATGTATCCCTGGTTGCTTCACGCTGGCTGGCTGGCTTGGCAGGGCGATGGTCGCTGCTGTAGTAGGTGGGTCTCTTTTCGAGTGTTGTGGTGGATTGTTGTGCAAACAACAATTCTTTGTGCATCAAGGTGGTACTTACAGTGGAGTTTGATAGTGTTTGGTTTATTGTTGGCTCCTCTGGAGCCAAAAGGTCGGATGCCTTCTAGGTGTTCGAGTAGGGGTCACTGATGCTTCTGTGCAAACAAAAGGATCTGCGATTCTATGATTGTGTCTCCATCTGCTCGTCTAAGTCACCTAGGCACTGATAAGTTCTATTTGGAGTCTTCACTCAAGTTTTGTATTTCTTCTGGCCACTAACCTCAGAGGATGATTGATTATACTGCCATGTGAGAAGGAGTAATATGAGGGTTGAATGGAGCTTTGTTCCAGTCTGCTCAGTTGTTCTCTGGAGTCTTCTTTGAGAAGATGGTTTGACAGGAGTTTCACCTCTCGGGTGCTTGTGGGGTGTTGCTGAGAAAACAACAACATTCAATGTTTGGTCTCTGGTTCTTGCATAAAGAAATGGCTAGGTCCTCTTGGCAGTTTTCTTTGCTTGCCAGGATCTCAAAGACCTGGATGATAGCAGTGGAGGTTTCTTCTATATTGCTCTTGAGGTTCCTAGGTTGCTGAAGTGATGTGTTCGGCTGCCCATGTTGCCACAATTTCAGACGATGAGCCTATTGCCAGTGTTGGCATGTGTAGTTTGGATAGTCGTTTCAGGTTCTCTATTTATCTCTTGAGTTAGTATTGTGGGTCTGTTTCTCTTTTATCTAGGTAGTTGGCTATTGTGTAGCTTGTGTTTAGTGCGTTCCTTTAGTTGTTTGGATGTTTTCATCCAGGGCTGTAATGGGGGTGCAATTTTTTTGTACCTAAAGTTTTGGTAATACAGTAACACGCTTTTTGGACCGACAAAAAAAAATCTTGAACTATACTATGATAAGATTTGTCCTCTTGCAAGTGGTGATTATTGTAAACCTAGTTAAGGTGAAATCTAGGGATTTCACCTTGAGGTGATATTCCATGTATGATAACATCCACATCAATAACCAATCCCAACTTCCTCCCACTCTCCTGAACCCAATGAACCCTATATTATGCCTCTTAGAATCCCTTATCTTGGAGATGCCCACCTTCATGTTTCTCCCAATCTCTAGACATGACCATGAAGGCAAAAGAGATAACTCCATATAAAACCAAGGCCTACAGAATGTCATTCTCTATCACCAGAACCCTAAACAACCTCCAATTTTACTCTCTTTACCCCAAAGTGCCCTAAAACCTAGTTTATTTAGCCTACAACCCTTGCACCAATAAACACCGCATATCAACACCTAAAATAAAATTAAATGGTTAAAACTATCCTCAAAATTCCAAAAACCTCCCCAAACAAACAACACAATGCCATGTATTGGTCATCTTTGTTGATAAGGCTTGATAAGAAGCTTGTTGTAAGAGTTCAAGATATAGGATCAGGTGACCCACAAACATTAGAGAAAGTATATAACACTCCAAATTACCCCCAACAAGATTTTGAACCCCTCAATTCAATTCTAAGGTAGGTAGTTTGTCTTTACCCAATTTTGAGCTTCTATTGTGTTTTCTGACAATCTCATGCTTTTGATCATTGCCAGAACCACCGTGATAGTTTTATGACTTTTACATGATCTCACAAAGATAGTCGTATTGTTGGTTGGTTAATGAATAATGTTTTTATAGGAATTTTGAGTCAAGCCTTGGAAGCAGCAACTTCTGGAAACCACTATGGGCTGTTCCAGCCACCACTGATGAAAAGTCAATGCTTACTCGACTCACCTTGATCTCAAAAAGAGATATGTACCCTTTTTCACCTTAATTGAAGTGTGAATTGATGAGTAATGAATCAAAGTCACAATGTGTCCTTGTACATGAAGAACAATCAAGCATGAGATTTTATAGATCTATGCCTCCATGACACAATAATGAACAAAAATGATTTGAAGGGAAAATTGCACATAGCCAACTCAAGCACATGTTTTATTTCTTAAACTTGTAATCATTCAACATCATTTCTGATTGGTTTAGAATCCCTAAAACATAGAAAAATTACAGTGATTAATCTATCAATTAGAGAAGCAAGAAATTTTACCCATAGCCCTAGAAAAGTATTCAAATTTAGTGAAGCAATAATAGAAACCTTTTGATACTTTGTGATGACACATATAAAATAATAAGTCCCAATTACATCACACTAATCAATATCAAAAAACTATTTAATTCAACTAATTGCACCATAGGATTCCAATGATTTCGAATCAATGTGACACCTAAATTAGTAATCATAATGAACATATTTTGTGATAAATAAAAGTATAATTAAGATGCTAGGGTATTATATGGCTACTCTATATGTTATCAAATGATATGTGGAAAATATCCAACAATAATAGTATAAATGATTGATATATGATAAAAATGAGATACATAGGATAATGAATTCCCTTACATATATTGGGAACTAGAACTAACAAATATAAATGTTATTATGACAAAGGGAGTAATTAAGTTATACATATTGTTTATTTATAAAAAATAATTAAGAGAGAGCTAATTGAATTATTAGAGTAGGATTAATGAATAGCATGATAATAAGTGAACATGTCCAATACCCTAACCCTAAATCATGTAACTCAAGCATTACATGGAATTAGAATATAAACCCTAGTAATAACTAGATAATAAGTACTTGTATAGTTATAAAATTTATCCAAGAATTAATACCATGTCCTTGGAAGGCCTAATAGAGAACCATAAATTACCTTAGAGCTCTTGTCTTTAAGAAAAGACACGAGAAATGAAAAAACCTTTATTTTTTAGGAGAGATATAGACTCATACCATTGAAGAAGTCTTTCTATTAGGACTTGGATTACCATAGATAATTGATCTTGCACTTTGAATTCTAATCCCTTTTATCATATTTAAGCAATTGGTCTAAATCATCAAATGTAGAATATATCTTATAATGTAGTAACTAAATGCATTCATATTTTCAAGTACATAAAAAGTGATATGTTGGATTACCATAGCTAATTGACCTTGCACTTTGAATTCTAATCCCTTTTATCATATTTAAGCAATTGGTCTAAATCGTCAAATGTTGAATATATCTTATAATGTAGTAACTAAATGCATTCATATTTTCAAGTACATAAAAATGATATGTTTATCTTGGGCATTGTAGCCTTTTCATTATCTTCTCTTGCATGCCACAAACTCTAAGAATTCAGATTTTTTTTATTAGAAGTATCAAATTTGATTCTCATTATAATTTTTCTCAAACATTTCTTCATGTCATGAATAGAAATACCAGAATTAACAATCTCATTACATCATTTTTTTTTACTTTTTCATGGTTGAGTAGAATCCAAAATGTTTTTAATATTTAGTACATATTAAAAGTATTGAAATTTATCTTAGAATAGAGATAAACAAAAATAAATATAAAGAGAACAGAAAAAGAAATGAACATCACCTAATATTATATGATAAGTCCTCACGTTACAAAAGTGCTTTGATAGAATAGAAGGCTCTTTATGCCCCAAAAGGCATATAATGCCACAAAACGTTTCCTACACCAATAGAAGGCACATCATGTCATAGAAGGCTGTTCATCCCACATAAGTTGAACCATGAGACAGAAGATGATTTATTGTATGATAGTGGCCACAAAATGATAAAAGACATAACTAAAACATATCTACATAATCATATATTTTTCTAGTTGCTCATAATGCATTCATTTTCCATGCAGTTGATAGAATACAATGCCACTTGTTGTAATCTATTTTTTCCTTTGTACATGGTTGTGTATGAGATGTACATAGGTGGTGAGTAACAAAATCAAAAGTAAATCTTTGGGATTGGAGATCTTAAAGCTTGGAATATCAATTGAGTTCCTATTTAGCTTTTTATTTTAACATAATGTAGGGAGATGATATATTCCCAAAACTCTCTTAAAGTTTTGTAGGACTTTTATCCTTTTGTTATAATTGCAATGGCTATTTATTGTTACTTTGAGCCAGATGTGTGAAAATTTCTCATAGATTTTATATTATATGTGTATTGATGTTGAAGCATATGATTTTGCAGTTGATATATGGACAAACCAACCTCATCTACAATCAATTGGGACATGGCATCAGGACAGTGCAAGAGGGACTAGAGGCGACCCTGGGGTTGGAGGACCACCCAAGACAAAATTAGAAAGAAAGGAGGATCCTCAAGTGGCAACTATCAATACAAAGGTCAGAACGGTGGACAAAATAATAAGAGGAAGGTCCTAGAAGAAGCACCAACCCCAATAAAAGCCCCAAATGTAGTAGCTCAGAGGCACTTGGTCATGTACTCCCAAAGTGTGTGAAGCCCCATTGTGGGGAATGAAAGTCTGGACAGTTAGTATGCTACTTATGTGGCGAGGAAGGTCCTTTGAGTTCAATTATCCAAAGAAGTAGAAGCATGACTAAAACAATATGAGAGAGAAGCATCACGAAAGAGTGTCCACCATGGACACAAAAGAGGTAGATGATGACCAGATAATAGAAGGTATGACCTAACCCTAATAGTACTAACTAGATGGAAGTATTTTATCAAATGCATAGTCTAGAACTTTTTACGTACATAATTTTAGACTTTAGATTGGTTGAGTATCACCAACAAAGAATAAGTTAAAAAACCTAATATGGGTGCACATGAAAATTGTGAGCATGAACTTTTGTTCAAGGTGGCTAGAATTGTATCATCCTCCATTCTTGTCACCATTCGTTGAGTTCCTTAACTACTCTCATTGTGTAAACCTGATAAATCATTAATTGAACACTAGAGCTTCAGTTATAGATTATCCATTTTAGATATTTCTTGTGCCTCTAAAAATTTTAAGTAAGAAAATAAACAATACCATGGAGTTTTTGAAATTTTGGTGATATTATTCATTAGGAAGAATTATTATCACACAAATCACTCTTGGGCTCTAAATATGGATTTTAGTTACTTACATGGCTTAAAAGTAAAGATAAATTTCTAAAAGAAAGTAAAAATTAAATTAGATAATTGGATTGCTTACCCTATAGTTAGTCTACCTAATATTTTTTCTAGAATTCATAAATAATATTTAGATCTTAAAATGAATTTAGAGAAAACTATTTTGAATGACTCAATAATCTTAAACTTGATAGTCCTAATCAAACCAACTTTGTCTTCATTGAGATACACATTAAAAGACATGTCATGAGTTACACTAGATATGTATGTGCCGCATGATGGATATCAGAGGGGTGATACATCATCCCCTTCCTCGTGTCCCCTCCTATTTATAGAGGAAGGAAACCCAATCATTTGCAGATTGTTGTTTCACCCATATCTATCTCTTTTCTTCTCCTCTTCCCTTTATTTAACCACCTTGGAGTTCATCACACTCTCCAAACCAAATAAATCATGGATTATACACTACACTGTCTTATCTAAAAAATGCCCAACTTCATGTTTGTCCCAATATTTAGCCATGGCCATCGCAGTTAGAAGAGATAACCCCATACAAAACCAATGCTTTTGGAATGCCCACCACTATCAAAACCCTAACCAGCCTCAGATTTTGCTCTCTTTAGACAACAACACGCAGAACACCATTTGTCTTCAACCTCCTTCCCCTACACCCACAACCACCACATACTAGCACCACACACAAATTATCTTGGCTAAAACCAACCTTAGACTTCCGGGACCACCCCAAACAACCAAGACTTAACAAAATATTCCAATCCTCTTTGTCGAATGGGCTTGTAAAGCTTGTTCTAGAAGTTTGAGATACACACTCTGGTGACCCATAGACGTCAGAGAAGGAGAAGAACACTCTGATTCACCCCCAAGAAGCTCCTCAACCCCTCAATTCAACACTAATATGGGTAATTCATCTAAGCCCAATTTCGAGATTTTACAGTGTTTTCCAGCAATCTGAGGCTTCTAATCATGGCACAGTAGCTTTATGACTTCAAGGTGATCTCGCAAATCTACTCATATTGTTGGTTGGCCAAGAAATAATGTCTTGATCAAACTTTTGAGTCAATCCTTTGAAGCAAAAGCTTTAGGCAACCACTACAAGCAACTCCCACCATTGATGATGATGAGCCAATGCTCGTTTGACTCATCTTGATATTGCAAAGAGATTTGTACCTTTGTTTTTGCCTCAAGTGTAGTGTGGGCTGATGAGTAATGGATCAAAGACACGTTGCGTCCTTGTGTGAGAATAATAATCAAGCTTAGATCTTACATTTATGCCTCTTGTCATGCTAATGAACAAAAGTTGATAAGGGTGCATTAGTCATTAGCCAACCCATGTGCCAATTTTTTTTCTATAACTTGAAATCATTTTATCCCATTTACTATTGGTTCGAAATCTCAAAAAAATAGAAAAAATATAGTAATTAATTTATCATTATACAAATATCAGATTGTAATCAATAAATACACTTATCTTAAGGAAGAAATAATATAGACCTCTTGATACACGGCGATGATGCATATAAAGTAATGAGTACTAATCACGACACACTAATTAATATCAAGAAACAAATCAAATTAATTACATCATAGGATTTCAAAATATTAAACCAACCTGGCACCTAAGTCAATAACCATTATAAACATATTTTGTTATAAATAAAACTGTAAGCAATATGCTAGGGTATTATGTGGCTACTCCATATATTATCATAGGATATGTGAAGCATATGCAATAATAATACTTTAAATGATTCATGTATGATAAAAATGAAATCATTAGGATAATTAATCCCCTCATGATGATTGGGAAGCCTCTAGAAATAATAAATATAAATGTTATTATGACAACTAGATAAAATAAGTAAGTTATAGCTAATTTGTCCCACTAAAATAACTCAAATGGTACTAATCGAATGATAATGACAGTATTAATGAGACAATATGAGAATAAGTGAATACAACCAATACCCTAAAATCGTGTAACCAAATAAATATAGGGAATTATAAACCCTAGTAATTATTAGAACGTCATAACATGATCGAGAACCCTAAATGACCTTAGAGCCATTGACTTAAAGAAAAGATAGTGGAACTAATAAAACCCTTGGTTTTTTAGGAGAGATATATACTCAAACTATTGAAGAAGTGTTTCTGTCAAGACTTGGTTACCACGGGTAAGTGGACATGCCCTTTGAATTCTAGTCCATTTCATCATATTCAGACAATCTGTCTAAATCATCAGCTTAACAATGTTTCTTATAATGCAACAGTTTGACATATATATGGTTATTATAAACTTTAAAAGTTACAAATCCATAAGAAACATCTAAAGAAATGCCTTCACAGAGGCATGATCAATAATAGTGGCCCTTATAGCTTTTCAATAATCTTCTCTTGCATGCCATGAACACTAAGAATCCATATTTTATTATTAGAATTATCATATTTCAATTGTCATTATAAAGTGTTAGTCAACATTCCCTCCTGTCATGAGTATAATTACCAGAACTTAGAATCTCACTATAGAATTTCTTTTTACTTTTTCATGCTTGAGTAGAATCCAAAATGTGGTTAATATATGGGAACATAATATAGAATATTGAAAAATTTATCTCAGAATCAAAAATAGAAAAATAATTATAAAGATAAAAAAGGGCATCAGAGTATAACATAATATTTTTTTTGGATAAGTTAGGAGATCATCTATTCATCCCGTTCTCCTCCTACAAGCATGGTTAAAGTGTTCAACATACAATATTCAGATTGCGAATTAAACATGGTAGTACTACTACCATTACACTTATCAATTTGCAGCCATTCATTGATTTGCTCTGGTGGCCTGGTATACTAAAAAAAAGTATAACATAATATTATATAATAAGTCTTCATAGAATAGAAGTAGTTTGATACATATATGAGAAGGAAATGTGTGCCATAGAAGGCATCTAATGCCACAAAAGGTGCAATGCACCAACAGAAGACACATCATTCCATAGTAGGTAGTTCATACCATAGAAGGTGAACCACACCATAGAAGATGACTTATTGTATAACAGTGACCATAGAAAGATAAAAGACGAAATTAAAAGATGTATACTTTAGTTATGTATTTTTCCAATTTTCATGATGAATTTATTTCTCATTCAGTTTTTAGACATCAATGCCACTGATGCTAATCTAGGTTTTTCATTATGCATAATATGTATGAGATGTACATAGGTTGTGAGCATCAACATCAGAAGTAGATCTTTGCACTTGGAGATCTTAAAGCTCAGGATATCAATCACTAATTGGACTTTATCTTGGGTGATCCTCCCAGCTTAGGAGTTATTATTTAGATTTTTTTCAGCATCATGTAGGGAGAAGATATACTCCCAAAATTCTATTCAAGTTTTGTATACTTTTATCCTTTTGTTTGAATTTCAATAGTTATTTGTTGTTACCTTGACCCATTTGTGTGAAAAATGCCCATAAATGTTGTAGAATATGTGTGTTCATGCTTCCACACATGATCTTGTGATTGATAATAGGGCAAGCACTACAAGTAGGCCCATGAAGCCTTCACAACTCTTCATAGATTGAATAATTTTTTATAGAGAATTCACTGATGAGGAACCTCTACATACAATTTAATATATGGACATAAACACCTCCACCACACAGATGCCCCCAGATCCATCAAGATGGAAAAGTAATTGATTTCTCCTCTTTTCCAACATCGGTTCCAAAAAGACAACCAATGATCAACAATAATAGAAGCATACAGACTCATTGAGTGATTAAGTAGGAAAAATGCACACCCTCACTTCATTCTTCTTGAAGAAGATCTTGCGTAACCCAGTATACTTGATTTCAAACTTTGAATCCATGCCCTCTCCAGCTAGATCCACATCAAACAACTCAATGATCATACTTTCCCCCACTATTTCCTATTTGGCAAGCGACTAATGCGGGTACCACCAAAGGAAATCCCAATTATACAAATGGAATTGCTAGGGATGATGCCAACTCACAAAATGTGAAATTAAAAGTTTTAGTAACATGATGAAATGCTCAAGTAAAGGGATGACATAACTCCAAGCTACAATTCCACATATACTAACATTTTGAATATTATTCTTTTCTAACAAATTCATCTCATGAGCTACCAACGTAAAAATGAGTACCTCATTCCAATTAGTTCTCAAGGGAACATTGAAGACATTGAGCCCCTAAAATCAAAATACCAAAGACAACGGCAAGTGACAAAATCACCATAAAAAATAATCAAAGCCCATTTCAAATTTACCAATTAGAAGGGAATAACTACAAGAAAAGCTTCAAGTCATACCTTATCACCCACTCTATGCAATGAGTGATGAAAGTTCATCCATAATGGATCTTGCAAATCCAAAAACACCTAAAGAGGGAGAATCTCTTCATGAATATTCTTGACACCGCCATGGTGTCTATCAAGAGCAAACAAAAGTCAAAATTTCCTAAAATGAGGAGAACCCAACTAAACAAGCATAAATTAGAATGCAAGTGGGATATGTTTGAAGACATAGATCATCATTGTCAATATCTACTCATATGTAATAGGAGCCTCATGAGGAATATATGATCCCTTATAACTACCTTGGTCTTTGTAACAAGCCATATGTGATCAAACAATCAAAGCTGCATTGACATCAACTTTGTCGCAAGCTGAACACCACAATCAAATTCCATATGCTCACAAAAACATGTAAATAACAAAAATGAATGAATCACAAACCAAAACATGAGCTTGTTCATATTCAACCTCAAGAATTTGAAGTGCAATGGAAAGCAAATAAAACATATTTTGCCACTGGAGGCCTAAAACAACAAATGTAAGGCTAAAAGCTAATGTTATACATTCCTAGACAGAACGAAGCTGGGAAACCACAAAAATGCTCAAAAAACACTAGATATATCACTCCCCACCACCGGAGAAGATGCTCATCATACACACCTAATCTCCACCATGAAATGGAAGATTCTACCACACTTGTTGATGGAAGAATGGAAGATTCTACCTATAATCATCTCTCTTTGATCGACGTAGCCGCCTATACAAGGAAAAACTCCAATCATAATGTTTATTAAAAGAAATTGGGAAATGGCAGAGATACTCAACCTCCATGCATTCCCCCTATTTAGACAAATTTTGGAGGAAAAATGATAAATAGGTCCCAAGATTTTTAGGTAAGCTTCCAAAAAAAACCTTTTAAAATCATAAAATCATACAAATGCAAAAATATTGTGAATATTCATAAAATCAAAATATTCCAAATATTCCTCATAAACATGGACAAACTCATTATTATCAGTACGATATAATGTTTGATTGTCTCTAAGGTTTGAACTACTTTAGATCCTAGATCTTGGATAAGGTCCCTGTTTTCTCAATTTCAAAATCTCATGATCATATCTTACTCAAACACAAAGGCCTATTACATGTAGGCATCATCTCCTACTGTAGGGATGGAATCACGACCTTAAACTATATAACAGGGTCATAGATGACGACCTTAAATAGTATTATAGGGTCCAAAATTATGACCTTAGATTATTTTCTACTTCAATGACAAAATCTCTCCAGGTCCTAGATCAAGACCTCAAACTAGACAACTCACACTCCATAGAAATGATACATTCATGTAGGCCCTTGTTCTTGAAGCCATGCCCTAAATAAACATCTCATGATCTTGAACACCTATCATGACTAGGCACATTTACTTCAAAGCCCTACCCTAGGTAAGCATGTCGCCTTTTGAAAACCTACCATGAGTAGGAAACTAATTTTCATATTAAATTGTGTCCTGACCAAGTCACTTTTTTTTACTTTCAAAGCCCTATCCTAAGTATGTCCCTTATTTATTTCCTTTCCAGAATACCTATCTTGAGTAGTCAAACCTCTTTTCAATCCAACATTTAATACCTACTTTTTGTCTACTGTATTGCATCGTGTAATCCCTATGTATGTTAGAAGCTTTTAGACAAACACACATGCTTCCATTTCCATATTTAGGTCTTATATATTCCTACCTCTTGAGATCCGATAAGGCTTGATGTTACTCTATGATGTATAAGAGAGAATTGATCAAATTAAATGGGAACAAGAGCAGGAGGAGAACATATTTGAAGCCTTAATCAACTTGGAACACTTGGAATGACTTTCTAATGATCTACATGATAAATGATTAACTAGTACATGCACATGCCTTGGCTATAGTTGTATTATTGATTGGTTCCCAATCTTATTTTTTTCAACACCCCTCCCATGAAGACTATCCTGGGGAATAAGAAATGATCTACGATGCATATGATTAATTAGTACATGAACATGCCTTGTATAAAAGCTAACCTTGTTGTTGAAAAATTGTCTCGTGCCCAATCTTAATAAGGAATATTGTGTGCACTTCAAAATCAATGCCAAAAAATTTCCTTGTTTGGATCTTAGACATGACCTTAAAGTGTATTGCATCCCAAGCCCAACCTAATGTATCCAACTCTCTACATTTTTCCTCTTTAAGATTGTGATCCTAGCCTAAATTGGTCCATTTTCCAGGTTTGTTGACTGACCTAACTCACTCAAACACCTAACTGCAGAGAGAGAGAGAATATATTTTTTCAAGTTATTTCAAAATCAAGCAATTTGGATGATCTTTCACTCAATATTGCTTGATTTAACTATACTATTTTTTTAAAATTTGGTCGCCCTCTTAATATCTCTCTTGAATCTCACCCTTCATCTCAATTTCCTTGGATGGGTCTCTACTGTTAGAAATCCTTAGGTGATTGGGATCCTGTAACCATAAAACGTGATACTTAATGCAACAATGCAAAATCCACAACCATATTCATCCGCAAAGATCTATACACTAAAAATCACTTTTTTTCTTTTGTTTTTATTACTTTGTTTTCATTAATAAAATTGAAACCTCTTTTTACCTCAAGATTACGAAAAATACAATATTTTTCCACACGAGATGTGGGGTGCCTAAACCTTCCCCACTCATATTTAGATCACTAAATTTTGTCTTCGGCCATGCTTTCCTTTTCCTTATCAGCCATCTAGTGGAGTTCAATTGGGTCTTTTTTACATTTTTTCTATTGATTAAAATGTGTATCCTCATTTTTTTCCATTTTTTATATATTTGTAAAATAAGGTGGTGACTACAAGCTTGATTTATTATTATTTTTATAAGTTTTATACAATCACCTAGATTAGCCTCTTCTTAGGATTTTTATAAAGATTAATATAGCAACCTTGTCAAGGGTTATAACTTCTCAAAATGGAAGGTTGGGGGATATCTTTAGGTGCTAGTCTTTAGAAGCCATGAGGTTGTTTATATGGGGGATAGGGGGTTTACCTAGGGTTAGGGTTTAACTTAGAATTTAAGTAAGTTAAGAAGAGTTTAGAGACTAGGGGTGTGTGCCTTGACGATGCCTCTCTTTCTGGAGGCTATTGGGTGTGTTAAGATGATGCTTCATAGGCTTGGTCAAATTTGGGAATTCCATGCATGCGTTTGGTGCATGTGCCATCTTCAGGTTCCTCTGAAAGAGCTTCAAATGATTCCTTGTTGACTACTCAAATCCAGGGAGTTTTGGGGCGTTTTCCTAGTGCATGACCTGCCTTGCATGTCTTTTGGGGTTTGAACAAGTAGACCATTGACTGTTTCATAGTGGGTCTTTGTAGAAGTTCACTCAAGCTAAAATGGCATGCAAGTTTGGATTTGATTAGGGGTCGAGAGGGGTGCCCATATGGTGTGCTCCACATTATTTTGAGCTAGGAAGCTCATTTTGGGTGGTGGGACTATGTTTTGAGTTGGATCTTTGAAGACATCATCCAAGTTAGGCAGTTTGTAGCAAAGCATCCATGAATAGATATCTACTTCGATCGATAAAAAAAATTATTGCGGAAATCATTATTTGAGTTTACAAGTGTGATCCTAATCACGAAGAGTAGGGTCATTACTCGAGGAACTCATGGAATGATGATAACAATAAATCGTTGCAATTTGGAATTGGTTGGTAATTGTCATCTTAAGTATAAAATCGATTTGTTTGATAACCAATATCAATCCGAGTAAGTTTAATATAAATAAAAAATGAGTGTCAACATATGATACATGGTATATATATATATATATATATATATATATATATATATATATATATTGGTTGGTTCATGTCCTTGTAGAGTATGGTATCCTATCTAACTTGAAGAAGATTATCTAAAAGAAGTTTTATATTACCTATGATACAAGGAACTATAAAATTGATTCCCTCAATACACACCTCCAAAATACTAAAATAAATTGCAACCTCACTATAAATGAAGGTTTCTAATGCATTTGGTCTCAATATTGGTATCTACAACTATTGCAACCCACTCCAACCATCCTTCTTCTCCCCTAACAATGAATAACCAGTGGACCTATTTTGAATTAGTACTAAAGGTTGCATTGAATGATGACATTGGATGATACCATCGTTTGTGGTTATCATGCAGTATTGTAAGCATCATTACTAACCAATTGCAACATTCCTCACTTGATCTCCATGACAAACTTTGGATGATACACTTGGAATGACATGATGGGAATGTGCTTTCTCCATCCACATCAGCGACGAGTGCAACATAACTACCTTTTGTCCTTCCATAAAATTTAGATGGAGATAGCAAGAAAAGACCACAACTAAGGAGAAAATAATGGTGGCAGTAAAGAACAAAAAGGAACAAGTGATATTGGATCTCTTCACTTTTTTTTGACGTTTCGTACCAAGTTTCTAATATTATTTCTTGTTGTGTTGATTAAGGACTTCCCATCCTATATCAATTTTTTGACATAGTAAAAGCATAGAATATGGGTATATGATGAAGTGCATAACCATTATATTATTAAGAAAATGTGTTTTAACTTTACAAACACTTGGAATTATATTGGAGTATGAGGATATATTCCTATAAATGATTCCTTTTGTACATATTTTAGGGAGGGATATCTTGAAAAGAAAATCTATCATATTCCAAATAGCTAAGAAAATGTATGGTTTCACTAAGATGGATACAGCTTATGGTAGTAATCCATGAAACCCATAGTATGGTTTCTTCTTCTTTTGGTGTTGACCAACCCATCTTGTATTCGTGACATGTAATGTTGATGTTTCAATGGATGTCATGCTACATTAAGTTTGTCAAAAACCAAGCTACTAATGAAATTTTTGGATATGGTTTAAAAAATTCTCTCTTGACACTCAATGTGTAAAGTATCATTTTATAAATTTTCATCATGCATCTACTATTGGCTTATGCTCATTGACAAAATGAACTTAGCATAAAACCTACTTTTCTAATCAAGAAATTCAAAAGGAGTACAGATGACAAAACTATAACCCAGTGATTTACATAAAAGGAATTATATAAATGAGTATTAGACAAAAATATTGTTGCTACTTTTAAAAATCTTATTTTTTTTTGCTCAGTAAGCGTGCCTAACCTTCTTTGTTGTTGTATATCAAAGTCCATATGTACAAAGTTCTATTAGGAAAAGCATGCCTATACAAAATGATGATAGTTTAAGAGGAATACACTACTTATACAACTGAGTTATATCAACTATACTTCTCCTACATTTATCAACACCTCCATTCTTTTGCCTGAACATTCTTGAGTTTCTTTCAATCTAGATCGAACGTAAAATAGCAATGCAACAAATATGTTGTTCTTTTAGATAGAAATCCACACAGTCCTCTGAGTATCTTGGGACTTTGGGAAGGATAATACAATCCTAACCTTCTGACACATCTCGATAGCAAAATTACATTCATAGGACACACGAGCTATGCTTTTAGAAGCATTTTCACATAAAGAACATCTACAAGCAATACATATTTCATACTTCTACTAATAGTCAAGAGTGGGAAGCTTTCCTAAGAACATTTTCTAGGTAGACATTATGTAAGGACCCTGACCTTCATTTTGGGCTTACCATGTTTGTTTTACCTAAACCTTATGCTTAGTTGCTTGCTAATCACCTTTAGTGGTGATTAGGGTTTGCTTGTGTTTTGTTGAGAGTTGGAGGTGCTGCTTGCAAAATAACCTAAGTTAGGGTTGGAGAGCAAGTTTATCACCTTGAGAGATGTCTTTCTCTCTATTTGCTTCCTCTAGGGTTGAGAGAAGGTTTGGGTTCATGCCTTGAGTTGCCTTGGGCTTGGTTGAGCTCTTTTGGGCCTTATTTTCCCTTGTTTGGGCCTTACCTTGCTTGGTTGAGCCCTGTATCAGACAAGGATGCCTTGTGTCGGCCATGGGGTATCGCCCATGGGGGTGTCGACCAAGGTGGTGGTGGTGTGTCAGCCTTTGACCTTGTTTGACCTCCTTGCCTTGGTTGTCTCACCCTAGCTTGGACATGTGACTGATCCTTGGGTGAGTGGTGGCATGGCATGTGCATGTGTTTTGAAAGGTGGCAAAACGTGTGGGAAACTGTCCCTTAGTAAGGTGACACCTTGCCTTGGTTTAACTATGACCCTCATCTATATATGCATTGCCTTTCTCTTCCTTGGGAACCCTTTAGCTATTTTGTTGCTCTTCCCTCCTTGTGTGCACGACACACCTTCCTCGGAGAGCTTGGTGGACGATCCTTTCCCCTTGGTGGAGATCTCTTCTTCTTCCTCTAGCTTGGTGGTCGAACCCTAGGTGGGTATTATTCTTTAGTAAGCATCTTCCCTCTCTCCTTAGCATCTTCTTCTCGATCTTGCCTACTCTTCGACCATTGTGGTTATGGTTCTTGTTCCTTTTCTTGAGGTGGCCGAAAGTGGTGTGCTTGGATCTAGGAGCTAGAAGCTTGGAGCTTTGGAGCCTAAAGAGTTTTCTTAAGGCAGGTTACATAACTTCTAACCCTAGCTATACTACCTTCTTTATGTTGTATGATTCTTGTATGTTGATGATTGGCCATTCATGTTATGTTTCTTGATCTAGTACATGTTGTTGATCTTATGGATATAGTGAGCATGATGTTGTTGATGTTGTTGATGGTTTATATATTTTTGGATCTAGTTGGCCGAACCATAGTTTAGGGTTTCTTTTGGGGCAATGCCCCTTTCTCTCCTTGGTTTTTGAGAAGTGAGTTTGAGCTCCAATGATGTAGGCAATACCCCTCTCTCGTTTAAGTTGAGAGGTGAGAATATATTCTAGTTTCTTGTGAAACACCCTCCTCTCACCATGGATTTGAGAGGTGAGATCTTGGATATGTGATGACCTATGTTGAGTTTGGTCCTTGTGGTTGCCCGATTTTTGATTGAGGTTGTGCAAAACCCCTCTCTCTTAGTTGTTGAGAGGTGAGCCGATCTTCTTGATCAATTAGGGTTTGGTGCCCTTATGCTTGAGGTTGAAAATGACCATGTTGGGTTGTGCCTTGCACGATATGACCTTGGAGTAGTGTTGTCCGATATCCTTGTCTTGGGTTGAACCTTTGACCGATATGCCTAGTTGAGTTTGGATGATACCCTTTGTGGAGTGGGAGCTTGGATGATACACCTTGATGTGTGCTCTGCACGGCACACTTTGTGATAGTCCTTGGACAATATGAGATGTTTTACCTAATTGGATGATAGGTCTTCTTGTGGTGTTGCTTGTTAGGTGGGCGACACCCTGGCCGCTTCCTTGGGCGATATGAGTAAGATGGGAAACCTTGTGTCAAGCATGGGGTTTGTGTTTGCCCGTCATACCCTAAGTGAGTTGGCTGATATGGTGCCTTAGTGGTTACCATGCTCTTGGACGATAGGATGCCTTGGATGATAGAGTACCTTGGTCGTCATGAGGGTCCTTTGTATGATATGGGTTGATGGTTGATGATAGGGCATCTTTGGCTCCATGATCTTGGTTGACATGTTTCTTGTTGAGAGAGTGGACCGATAGAACTCTAACCCTAACCCTAGTTCTTGTGCATGATAGGCCCTTGATCGACAACCCCTACTGATGATGCACGATTCATCCTTGAATCTGGTTGCCCGACACCATGTGAACTAGTTGCACGATAGGTTGAAGCGGTTGGTCGATATGAAGGCACAAGTGCTCTAGGGGTTGGAACCCTAGACGATACACCCTTTGGTGAGGGTTGGCGCTGCTTTCGATACCTATAGTGAGGGTTGCATGAGCTTTAGTGAGGGTTCTAATAACTCGGAATGTGTATAGTTGATAGTTCTCTGTTAATAATGATAATACAAGTGATATGATGTAATCACCTTGAATCATGTATATATGATGATGGGTTAAGATGATAGGTTGTGAACCAGGAATCTTGGAAGCATATGATGTTGCTTCACATGATGATGTGGCTCATGATTATGATCACATGTATGAAGCATGATATATGCTTATGATTGATGATAAAAACTATGCTTTCTATAGCTTATGTGTAATATACTCATGGATGTTGCGTTATACTTGACAGCATGATAATCCTATTAATCCATGATGACTTCAATTATCTCTATGGATGTGTATACTAATCATGCAGGTATATTATGAGATGTATGTGCTTGAGTAGCACCATGTGGTAATGAGATAACAAGTTGATGGGTCTGAGGACCTGATATCAGGCTAAGTGCCTAGTTGAGGTGTTATCCTCTGATGATGAGATAAGGGATGTGTTCTCAGCATGATGTTGCATGATGATGATGCCTTGAGAGGCATTGGTTGATATCATGAGGGATTGAGGTCCCAGGACAGTATGATGATGGCAATAATGATGTAATTCTATAAGATTGTGTTATACTTTGGTTGCCTCAACAATTGGCTTAAAATATACAATAAATTATTTATGAACATATCATGTAGTTTGCCCTGGCCATAGATCCATCATCGTCAGTATTTGGTGATGGTGAAACAGGTTTATCCTGCGAGATTACCTAGAGTGCATATTGTTGAATATGTGAGGTTTTCCACTAGCCTAAAATAGGAGGATTTGAGTGCAGATGTGGTTGCAGGCTCAGGATATATGGAGCATGGTGAATAGACCCATGGCTCAGGATATGTGATGATGAGCATGATGCGTTCATGGCTTAGATGTATATATGGGTAGCCTACAGAGCTGACCCAGAGGTTGAGGCCCTATAAGCATAAGACTGCAGTCTTGCTTAATGATTCGTGTACTGACCACGAGAAGGTGAGGTAATGGAGTCTGGATCTCCTTAGACCTTGTATGGCATCGGATTGGGCTTCGTAGCCAATGGTTGGATTTGAGCAGGGAAGGCTCACTTCCTCAGGGCATAATAAAATGTAATCCAGCTGAATAGTATATCTTGCTTAGAGCAAAATATGGAACATTGATTGAGGCCTTGCTTATATAGCTGATCTAGTTGTACTATGCAGTTGTGTGTACAATCCTTATATCTTGTGATAAGTTCTTATAAAGCTTATCTTGTCAATCATGTTCCATAAAGAAATACTTGGTAATATGCCTCCCGGATATCTTAATAAGATTGATGGTAATATTAGCTATGCTCAGTATGATGTCTTGTTATACGCTTTATCAGTTATCTGTTGTTATTCCTTTAACCTTCTGAGGTTTTATAGTTTCAGCGGGGAGTTATGTTTCTCGTTGGGACTGTGTGTCTCACCCCTCTGGTTTACACCCTTTTTAGGTGACCGTTGTAGACGTAGTAGTGGTCGTGAGGTTGCGGCGAGCAACAAGAAGAGCAGTAGAAGAAAGAGATGGACATGCTGCTATTTTGGTGGTTTGGTAGTAGAGTTCTAGAGTCATCCTTGTACTCTCAGCTCCAAGGAGGTGTTTGACGACGTTTCACAATGTCTAGCTGTTGTAATTTTGTTTATCCTACTACTGGTCATACGTGGCCGTTATGTATGTATAAATAGGTGTTGAACTCTGGTGCTAACAGTACAACTGGTTCCAATTTGCTGTGGATCTATAACAAGGTTTGTGAATGTTTATATAACATGTTTCTCTACAGGATCTAGATGCAAAAGTTCTCTCATGTATGCTTTCCGAAATCAGTTTTAATGAACCCGTGTTTTCAGTAATATGTTGGTTTCGCATGTTTTCGTGTGTCATCTCGTTGTCTGTGTGATGGCGGGGTGTCACAGTTGGTTTGGTATCAGAGCTCTAGGTTTGCTGAGTCTGCAGGGATCTAGGACTAGGTTTGCGACTGTTCTTGTGAGTTTTTCAAGATTTTCTTACAATAATATTCTGCCCTCAGCGGAAGATAAAGCTTAAAGATGTCTAGAAACCATGAAGAAAATGCTACCGAGAGCAGCGATGCTGCATCAGTTGATGGAGCAGGAGGCAGGCACATGAAGATCGGGTGCCTGAGGTCCCCCAACTTGACCCAGTCATTCTTAAAAATCCTACCTACCAACATCTTATGGGGCAGTTGATGGCTATGATGAATCACATGGTGGAAAGGTTGCCGATGCCTCAGCCAAGGGCACAGGCTCCCCATGGTGAAACATCAGGTATTGGGAAGACCTTTAAGCCGCTTCGCCGAGTCGGAGCTTCGGACTATGCTGGAACGGCTGATCCAGCGGATGCAAATCTATGGCTGACAGGTCTCGAGAAGGCCTTCCAGATCCTCGATATACTCGAAGTAGACAAAGTCAAGCACGCTGTTTACCTTCTGAAGTGTAGTGTTGGCCACTGGTGGGCCATCGAGGAGGAAAAGCGACCCGTTGAGGAGATCGGTTGGGAGGTTTTCCGGCAAGAGTTCATCAGTAGATAATTCCCGAAGACGTATCTGGACGAGAAGATCAACCAGTTTGAGCGTCTACACCAAGCATCAATGAGCATCACCAAGTATGAAGCCAAGTTCATGTACTTGCTAAGGTTTGTCTTCACATGGCGGCAACAGATGATGAGTGGATCAGGAAGTTTGAGAAAGGTTTGAGTGTTGAGCTGTCGACACCTACTGCTACTTTGGAGAATCGGGAGCGGTTTGCCACGTTTGTGGAATCCATCTATAGGATTGAATGGTCTGTCAGGGAAAAAAAGGAATCCATGACCAGGAAAAGGCCTGCTCAGTTCCAAGGATAGAATCTGGTGGCTTCAAGAAGCCAAGGTTTTCGACACCTTCTGTGATGCAGAGTTCTCGTGTACCATCTCAGTGGTCTCCGAGTAAGGGAAGAGGGTATGTTTCTTCACCGTCGAAGGCGCATAGTATAGCTTATGTGGCAGTAACAGAGCCATCTAGGCCACAGACACAAGGCAGGTCATGTTATCACTATGGACAGATTGGGCATTTAAAGTCAAATTGCCCAAGAAGAGACGTTGAAGTAACACATCAACCAAGACAGAATCAATAAGGGTCAGACATACAGTAGCCCAGTGGTAGCTGAGGGTGAGGACGCGGTCAAACGTCACAAGCGGGATCGTCTGCTCAAGGAAGCATAGGATGTGGACAACAAGCAATGGCTCGATTCTATGCTATGAGTCAGCCGGAGGCGATAGTCAACCCACGAGTGGTGACAGGTCAGATGGAGTTATTACATTCTGATTTGTCTTCTTCTTGCTTTATATCTGTTCTGGTTGACTCGGGTGCTACACACTCTTTTATCACACATAGTCTGTTTGATAGATGTCCTTTACCTGTTAGTTGTAAGAAAGATAGCCTGCTGTTAGAAACCCCGCTCGGTGGTTCCTCGATGCTTCGAGAGGAGTGTCCATCTTGTGTCTTATCTTCTTCGGGACACAGTATACAAGTGGATCTTATACCACTTGATATGCATGGATTTGATGTGATCCTTGGGATGGATACTTTAGAAAAGTATAAGGTTGTGTTGGATTGTGGTTCCAAGCAGGCAGTGTTTGATGACGGAGGTGAGAAGTGGATCTTCTAAGGAGACAGGAAGATTCTTCTGACCTGTTTGGTGTCATCTATGGTAGTAGAGAAGTTGTTGCGGCAAGGTTGTAGAGCGTTCTTAGCTCAAGTTATGGATACTAAGGTGAAAGGTTCTAGCCTTGAGGAGGTGACGGTTGTCCAAGAGTTTGTGGATGTGTTCCCTAATGAATTCCCCAGTGTTCCCCCACCTCGAGAGATTGATTTTGAGATCAATCTGGTACCAGGAACACAGCCAGTTGCACAGACACCGTATAGGATGGCTCCAGTAGAGATGGCAGAGTTGAAGAAGCAGTTACAGGAGTTGTTGGAGAAAGGTTTCATCTGACCGAGCACGTCGCCTTGGGATGCTCTGGTGCTGTTTGTTAAGAAGAAGTATGGATCGATGCGGCTATGTATAGATTACCGACAGTTGAACAAGGTCACGATCAAGAATAAGTACCCGTTGCCGAGGATAGACGATCTGTTCGATCAGTTGCGTGGTGCTACAGTGTTCTCAAAGATCGATCTATGGTCTGGATATCATCAGTTGAGGATTAAGGTGGATGACATACCTAAGTCAGTGTTTAGGACGAGGTATGGTCACTTTGAGTTTGTGGTTATGCCGTTTGGGCTAACCAATGCCCCTGTTGCTTTCATGGATCTGATGAACTGAGTGTTCCATCTGTTTCTAGATCAGTTTTTTGTAGTCTTCATAGATGACATCTTGATCTACATTTGGGACAGTCAAGAGCATGAACAACATCTTTGATAAGCCTTGACTCTTCTTCACCAACATCGGTTATATGCCAAGTTTAGTAAGTGTGAGTTTTGGTTAAAAGAAGTGACTTTCTTGGGTCATGTGATATCTGCAGAAGGAGTCAGAGTGGACCCCAAGAAGGTGGAATCAGTGGTAGATTGGGAACAACCAAAGACACTGATCAAAGTTCGTAGTTTTCTAGGTTTGGTAGGATACTACCGGAGGTTTATCAAGGATTTCAGTGCAATCGCGTTGCCGATGACAAAGTTGACCAGGAAGGATGTGCTTTTTGTCTGGGATGATCGTTGTAAGCAGGCTTTCCAAAGTTTGAAGGAAAAGTTGACTAGTGCTACAGTGCTAGTGCTGTCAGAGCCTAGGAAGGGCTATGTTATTTTCTGTGATGCTTCCAAGAAAGGCTTAGATTGTGTATTGATGCAGGAGGATCATGTGGTTTCTTTTGCTTCACGACAACTTAAGAAACATGAGGAGAACTACCTGACACATGATTTAGAGTTGGAAGCGGTGGTCCATGCGTTAAAGATTTAGAGACACTATCTTTATGGGGAAGTGTGTCAGATCTTTACAGATCATAAGAATTTGAAGTACATCTTTTTGCAGAATGAGCTGAACATGTGACATCATCGTTAGATGGAGCTAATCAATGAGTATGATTGCACCATTGAGTATCATCCTGGTAAGGCAAATGTGGTAAATGATGCGCTTAGCAGAAAGTCTTCTTCTCTCCCCACGAAGAAGGCACAATTGATTTCCTTGGTATGCCATAGGCGAGATATGTTTGTCTCCTTGGGGTAGATGAATGTGTAGTTGGAAGTTTCCTTGTTGGCAAGATTGTTGGCACAGATGCAAGTCAAGCCTACGCTAAGACAACAGATCAAAGATGCACAACAGGCAGATGATACAATGCAGTTGATCAGGTCAGAGCTCAGCAGCGAAAAGCGTGATGGGTTCCATGAATTCGAGGATGGACTAGTTTGCTATCATGGTAGGATGGTGGTCCCCTATGTTGATAATCTAAGGAAGCTAGTGCTCGAGGAAGCACACACATCGATGTATGATATGCATCCAGGAGTCACCAAGATGTATCATAATCTAAAAGACCTGTATTGGTGGTCTGGATTGAAGAAGGACGCAGCCGAGTTTGTGGCTAAGTGCGCAGTATGTCAGCAAGTTAAAGCTGAGCATCAGAAGCCAGCATGTACTTTGCAACCCATGTCGATACCTCAGTGGAAATGGGATCATATAATCAAGGACTTCATAGTTGGTCTACCAAAGACAGCTAGGAATCATGATTCCATTTGGGTAGTAGTGGACACGCAGACAAAATCTACTCATTTCATACCTGTAAAGACAACGTATATAGCAGAAAAGCTTGCTCAGGTGTATGTAGACGAGATAGTGCATCTACACGGTGTACCAGCAACGTCAGTTTCCGACAGAGGTCCTCAATTCACAAGTCGTTTCTGGGAACAGTTGCACAAAGTGTTGGGAACACAGTTGAGGTTCAACACTGCCTTCCACCCACAGACGAACGGACAGTCTGAAAGGACTATTCCGACTTTGGAAGATCTTCTCTGAGCATGTGCTTTGCAGTTCCTAGGCAGTTGGGATATGCATCTCAGTTTGATAGAGTTCGCTTACAATAATAGTTATCAGCAGAGCATTGACATGGCTCCTTATGAGGCTCTATATGGAAGGAAGTGCAGATCCCCTTTATGCTGGTATGAGTCTGGTGAGTATCAGCTTTTGGGTCCTGAGTTATTACAGTAGACAACAGAAAAGATCAGAGTGATACAGCAACAGTTGAAAATGGCACAGGATAGACAGAAGTCTTATGCAGACAATCACCGACGACCTTTAGAGTTCCAAGTGGGAGACAAAGTGTATCTCAAGGTCTCACCTTGGAAAGGCATGCTAAGGTTTGGCCGGAAAGGCAAACTGGCGCCCAAGTATATGGGGCCATACCCGATAATAGCACGTGTTGGCAAGGTAGCTTACAAGTTAGAGTTTTTGCCAGAATTGCACAAGTTACATCCAGTGTTCCATGTCAGCATGTTGAAGAAAAGTCATCCAGACACAGGGACAGTGATACAGCCAGTTGAGGTTGAGCTTGATGAAGACGTTACCTATGAGGAGGGTCCAGTGGCGATCCTTGACAGAAGAGTAAAGAAGTTAAAGAGGAAGGACCTGGTTCTTGTGAAGGTTCTTTGGCATCATCGTGGTGTTGAGGAATCCACATGGGAGCTTGAGGAAGAGATGAGGCAGAAGTATCCCTCGCTTTTCTCTTTGGATTTCGGGGATGAAATCCCTTTGTAGAGGTTTATGGCATGTAAGAACCCTGACCTTCATTTTGGGCTTACCTTGTTTGTTTTGCCTAAACCTTGTGCTTAGTTGCTTGCTAATCACCTTTAGCGATGATTAGGGTTTACTTGTGTTTTTTAGAGAGTTGGAGGTGTTGCTTGCAAAATAACCTAAGTTAGGGTTGGAGAGCAAGTTTATCACCTTGAAAGATGTCTTTCTCTCTCTTTGCTTCCTCTAGGGTTGAGAGGAAGGTTTGGGTTTGTGCATTGAGTTGCCTTGGGCTTGGTTGAGCTCTTTTGGGCCTTGTTTTCCCTTGTTTGGGCCTTGCCTTGCTTGGTTGAGCCCTGTATCGGACAAGGATGCCTTGTGTTAGCCATGGGGTATTGCCCATGGGGGTGTCGGCCAAGGTGGTGGTGGTGTGTCGGCCTTTGACCTTGTTTGACCTCCTTGCCTTGGTTGTGTCACCCTATCTTGGACATGTGGCCAATCCTTGGTGAGTGGTGGCATGGCATGTGCATGTGTTTTTCAAGGTGGCAAAACGTGTGGGCAAGTGTCCTTAGTAAGGTGACACCTTGCCTTGGTTTCACCTTGACCCTCATCTATATATGTCTTGCCTTTCTCTTCCTTGGGAACCCTTTAGCTCTTTTGTTGTTATTCCCTCCTTGTGTGAATGACACACCTTCCTTGGATATCTTGGTGGACAATCCTTAGCCCTTGGTGGTGATCTCTTCTTCTTCCTCTAGCTTGGTGGCCGAACCCTAGGTGGGTCTTGTTCTTTGGTAAGCATCTTCCCTCTCTCCTTAGCATCTTCTTCTCCATCTTTCCTACTCTTCGGCCATGGTGGTTATGGTTCTTGTTCCTTTTCTTGAGGTGGCCGAAAGTGGTGTGCTTGGAGCTAGGAGCTAGAAGCTTGGAGCTTTGGAGCTTGAAGAGTTTGCTTAATGCGGGTTACATAACTTCTAACCCTAGCTATACTACCTTCTTTATGTTGTATGATTCTTGTATGTTGATGGTCGGCCTTGCATGTTATGTTTCTTTCTCAAGTACATGTTGTTGATCTTATGGATATAGTGAGCATGATGTTGTTTATGTTGTTGATGGTTTATATACTTTTATATCTAGTTGGTCGAAACATAGTTTAGGGTTTCTTTTGGGGCAATACCCCTTTCTCTCCTTGGTTTTTGAGAAGTGAGTTTGAGCTCTGGTGATGTGGGCAATACCCCTCTCTCGTTTAAGTTGAGAGGTGAGCCTATATTCTAGTTGCTTTTGCAACACCCTCCTCTCGCCATGGATTTGAGAGGTGAGCTCTTGGATATGTGATGACCTATGTTGAGTTTGGTCCTTGTGGTTGCCCGATTTGTGATTGAGGTTGTCCAAAACCCCTCTCTCTTAGTTGTTGAGAGGTGAGCCAATATTCTTGATCAATTAGGGTTTGGTGCCCTTGTGCTTGAGGTTGAAGATGACCATGTTGGGTTGTGCCTTGCACGATATGACCTTGGAGTAGTGTTGTCTGATAGCCTTGTCTTGGGTTGTACCTTTGACCGATATGCCTAGTTGAGTTTGGCCAATACCCTTTGTGGAGTGGGAGCTTGGACGATGCACCTTGATGTGTGCTCTGCACGACACACTTTGTGATAGTCCTTGGCCGATATGAGATGTTTTACCTAGTTGTATGATAGGTCTTCTTGTGGGGTTGCTTGTTAGTTGGGCGACACTCTGGCCCCTTCCTTGGGCGATATGAGTAAGATGGGCAACCTTGTGTCGAGCATGGGGTTTGTGTTTTCCTGTCATACCCTAAGTGAGTTGGCTGATATGGTGCCCTAGTGGTTACCATGCTCTCAAATGATAGGATGCCTTGGACGATAGAGTACCTTGGCCGTCATGAGGGTCCTTTGGACGATATGGGTTAATGGTTGATGATAGGGCATCTTGGGCACCATGATCTTGGTTGACATGTTTCTTGTTGAGAGAGTGGACCGATAGAACTCTAACCCTAACCCTAGTTCTTGTGCATAATAGGCCCTTGATCGATAGCCCCTGCTGATGATGCATGATTCATTATTGAATCTGGTTGCCCGACACCATGTGAACTGGTTGCACGATAGGTTGAAGTGGTTGGTCGATATGAAGGCACAAGTGCTCTAGGGGTTGGAACCCTAGACGATACACCCTTTGGTGAGGGTTAGGTTGCTTGCCATACCTATAGTGAGGGTTGTAGGAGCTTTGGTGAGGGTTCTGATAACCCAAAATGTGTATAGTTGATAGTTCTCTGTTAATAATGATAATACAAGTGATATGATGTAATCACCTTGAATCATGTATATCTGATGATGGGTTAAGATGATAGGTTGTGAACCAGGAAGCTTGGAAGCATATGATGTTGCTTCACATGATGATGTGGATCATGATTAAGATCACATGTATGGAGCATGATATATGCTTATGATTGATGATAAAAACTATGCTTTCTACAACTTATGTGTAATATAATCATGGATGTTGCGTTATACTTGACAACATGATAATACTGTTAATCCATGATGACTTCGGTTATCTCTATGGATGTGTATACTAACCATGCATGTATTTTATGAGATGTATGTGCTTGAGTAGCACCATGTGATAATGAGATAACAAGTTGATGGGTCTGAGGACCTGATATCAGGCTAAGTGCCTAGTTGAGGTGTTATCCTCTGATGATGAGATAAGGGATGTGTTCCCAGCATGCTGTTTCATGATGATGATGCCTTGAGAGGCAGTGGTTGATATCATGAGGGATTGAGGTCCTAGGACAATATGATGATGGCAATAATGATGTAATTCTATAAGATTGTGTTATACTTTGGTTGCCTCAACAATTGGCTTAAAATATACAAATAAATTATAGATGAACATATCATGTAGTTTGCCCTGGCCATAGATCCATCATCGTCACTATTTGGTGATGGTGAAACAGGTTTATCCTGTAGGATTACCTGGAGTGCATATTGCTTAATATGTGAGGTTTTCCCCTAGCCTAAAATAGGAGGATTTGAGTGCAGCTGTGGTTGCAGACTCAGGATATATGGAGCATTGTGAACAGACCCATGGCTCAAGATATGTGATGATGAGCATGATGCGTTCATGGCTCAGATGTATATATGGGTAGCCTACAGAGCTGACCCAGAGGTTGAGGCCCTATAAGCATAAGACTGCAGTCTTGCTTAATGATTCGTGTACTGACCACGAGAAGTTGAGGTCATGGAGTCTGGATCTCCTTAGACCTTGTATGGAACCGGATTGGGCTTCGCAGCCAATGGTTGGATTTGAGCAGGGAAGGCTCACTTCTTCAGGGCATAATAAAATGTAATCCAGCTGAATATTATATCTTGCTTAGAGCAAAATATGGAACATTGATTGAGGCCTTGCTTATATAGCTGATCTAGTTGTACTATGTAGTTGTGTGTACGATCCTTATATCTTGTGATAAGTTCTTATAAAGCTTATCTTGTCAATCATGTTCCATAAAGAAATACTTGGTTATATGCCTCCTGGATATCTTGGTAAGATTGATGGTAATATTAGCCTTGCGCAGTATGTTGTTCTTGTTATATGCTTTATCAGTTATCTGTTGTTATTGCTTTAACCTTTTGAGGTTTTATAGTTTCGGCGGGGAGTTATGTTTCTCGTTGGGACTGTGTGTCTCACCCCGCTGGTTTACACCCTTTTTAGGTGATCGCTCTAGACATGGCGGTGGTTGTGAGGTTGCGGCCGAGCAGCAAGAAGAGCAGTAGAAGGCAAGAGATGGACATGTTGTTGTTTTGGTGGTTTGGTAGTAGAGTCCTAGAGTCATCCATGTACTCTCAGGTCCTAGGAGGTGTTTGACGATGTTTCATGATGTCTAGCTGTTGTAATTTTGTTTATCCTATTGTTGGCCGTACATGGCCGTTATGTATGTATAAATGGTGTTGAACTCTGGTGCTAACAGTACAGCTGGTTCCGATAAGCTGTGGATCTATAACAAGGCTTGTGAATGTTTATATAACATGTTTCTCTGCAGGATCTGGATGCAAAAGTTCTCTCATGTATGCTTTCCAAAATTGGTTTTAATTAACCTGTGTTTTCGGTAATATGCTGGTTCCACACGTTTTCGTGTGTCCTATCGTTGTCTGTGTGATGGTGGGGTGTCACACATTATGTACTTTCTTGGATGTTCAAATCTCCATAACCATTTTTCACAGTTAAGCAAGGGAAACTCATGTCTAATGATTTTCCAGGCACTTTTTAGTTTCAAGATGGTATATCATTAATGTTGATCCAATCCTTATTAGATATACAAATCCCAACATTGTTAATACACTCCCTAAGCCCAATGAAACTTGTTCTGTCAAAGATATTCCACTCACCATCTTTAATGATGTTTCTTAATAACCCAGAGCATCCAAGTCCAATTTTAAGGACATTTTTCATATCAGTGCAATCCCAAGCAACTGATTATTAGGAAACCAAAGGTTGTTCCAGATTGTGAGACTACTGCCATCTACATTTTGGATATTCATTAGGGGCAACATAAGAATCTTTGCACTCACAATCTGCCTCCACATCTCAGAGCTTTTAGCTTTAATTTTATAAGACTATAAAGAAACATTTTTCAGGAACTTCTTGTTGATCCACTTTACCCGTAAAGTGTCCTTTTATGAAGCAACATTTAAGGCATTTACCAACAAACTATCATTATTGATATCTTCGACCTTTCTAACCCTCAATCCACCCTTCGTTTTGGGTTTTCAAACAAGATATCAATTTTCGTAGTGTGATTTTTCTCTAGAGAATGGCCACCCCAGATGAAATCCCTACATATGATTCTTATTTCATCCATAATAGTATAAGACAAAGGAAAGGTTGACGACCATAATAAATGAAGGGCGGATACCGTGGAATTCACCAGCTCCATCTTTTCCGCCAAAGGATAAAGGCATCATCTTCCATATTTCTAGTTTTTTCCTAATTCTATCAATTAAAGGGAGGAAATAAAATCTTTTGATCTTTCCATCTAACAAAGGCAGTCCTAGATACCTCATGGGAAACTCACCTTTATCAATAACCAAGATATGGGGTCTAGATTCTTTATCAACATTATTTCTACAAAAGTCACTACCTTTACCATTATTGGAGACCAAACCATAAATACTACCAAAATGTGTAAGAAAAAAAATGTATTGGTGACATTCTTTGAGTTAGCTCTAGAAAACACCATCATGTCATCAACAAACAAAATATGTGAAATCTTAATGTTACCATATTTTAAAGGATCCACCAAATTCTTCCTGATAGCATTTCTCATCATAGCAGTAAAACCTTTTGTGGAAATAACAAATATAGAAGGGGTAAGGGGATCTCTTTGCTTGATGTCATTAGATGGGAAGATCACATCAGTGGGACATCCATTAACCATAATAGGTAAACTTTTTAATTATGATGTAGTCTTAATCCATTCAAACCAACATCTTGGGAAATTCATTTTCTTCATGACTTTAAAGAGGAAAGGCCATTTGATTGAATCGTAAGCCTTTGTCATGTCAGCTTTTATACACATTTTAGCTTCACCATTAGAGAAATTGAAGTCGCTTATAAGATCATTTGTAAGGGGGAGAGCTTCCACAATCTTCCTACTTTTGATTTAAAAAAACACTTTGGTTTTGGTGAATGATGGATGGCAGAACATTTGTACCCTATTGGATATGAATTTACAAATAATTTTATAGAGAAAATTGCTTAGAGAAATAGGGTACCAATCTTTACTACAATCAACATCTTGGACTTTAGGTATGAGAGTAATGTAAGATATCTTCTTGATCATCTTAGTAATAATAAAAAAGTTTTGAATTGCTTTATAAACATCCATCCCAACATTATCCCATGAGACTTTAAAGAAATTTCCATTGAATATGTTAGGCCCATGTGCTTTATCCCCATCAACCTCTTTGACTACTTCCTAGCTTGGCCTCTTTGAATACTTCCTAGCTTTCCTACTTAGTCACAAAAGCTCTCATCATATTGAAATCATTATTTGAAATAGTGGGGATAGACCAATCTTCACCCCAAGAGGCTTCACAAGGCTCAGAATATTGATTGAACATAGCACTATAATATTCATCAATATGTTTAGCAATCTCATATTCATTACATGATTTATAAACATTTATATTCAAACATCTAATTTGATTTTTTTCATGCTCTAGATTTTATGGAGCCATAAAATAAGTTGGTATTCTTATAACCCACCTTTAGCCAGTTCACTCTCTAGAGTCAATTAGCAAATAACTCCTCTCTATCAACAAGATGGATGGCTATATTCCTTTTTTCAATAGTAATCTCCCCTGGGTTCATGTCATCAGTACATATATCAACAGATTTAAGGTCTTTCGTTGCTTCAAACTTCATCACTTTAGCATAGTTAGGAATATTGCCAAAATTCACTTCGTTCGACTTCAGAAGTTTTCTGTTAATATTTCTCAATTTTATAGTAACTTTGAACATCGGGTTACCTTCAACCTTTATATCCCAAGCCTCTCTAACAATGTTCATGAACTCAAGATGACCAGACCAGGCATTCAAGAATTTGAAATAACCTCTTTTTTTCCTCAAAACATCATCCACTCTAACAATCAATTGGCAATGATCTCTATGGATAGTTCTTTGAATCCCAAAATTGTCTTTGAAATGCTCTTTAAACTCCTCACTGTATAAAATTGTATTAGTTTTTGATAGAATAAGCTGATGCCCTTTATTCCTATTTGTTGGATATAGGATGGGCTCTAGAGGGTGTGAATAGAGCTAAAAGCACTTAAAAAAATTCATTAGACCTTTAAGATAATTCTAAGATAATATGGCAAGTATGAACTTTGAGTGCAACTAAAACATACATATCAAGGGAGAGAAAGATTGAACAATCACAAGAACACCAACTATGTATAGTGATTCCAAACTCCAAACTAGGAGAGTGTACATCCACTACCTAGAGTGGTCAACCTCTAGGATTTTTCAACCTTGTCTCACTCCTTATATTCCATTACAAGAGTTACAAAATTGACCTTTCTTTTCCAGGACAAGGATATCCAGCCTTCCCTTTGAGGACAAGGGAGCCAATAACCTTACAAAGGACTTACCATTCAAGACCAAGAGTATTCTACCTCACCAGGGACTTACCCACTTTTGCAACGAGTCTTCTACCTTCATCAAGGACTTATCCACTCTTGAGTCTTCTGCCTAGAAGGAATTACCCACTCTTCTCTTGGATCTTCTTCCTTTGACTTCACCTTCACCAAGGGAGTCCTTCCCTTCTTATTCTTTGCAACTTTTTAGCCAATAGAGAGAACCTTTATCTTCATGGTAGAAAGAGAGAATGGGAGGTGGAGGAAATGAAATACTCACAAGATATACATGTAGGACTATCTCTCTTACAAATCTTCCTACTCACTCTAATGTATGTAGCAAGTGATTAAGATTAAGGGTGGAAGGAGGCTCTTTGAGGCACTCAACTATAACATAGGGACCTTCATAGTGCTTATCTAACCATGGAAAGAAGCCCAAGGGGTTATATTTATAGTTGAGATTGCCTACTAGCTAGTAGAGACACTTAGGAACAAATTATAGCCATTTGGAGTGTTGCAATGGATATATTTTTGAGTTTTGCAACACTCCAACAGTTAGAAACACTATTTTTGTGCATTTTGTACAATGCAGAGGGTTGATTTTACTTTTGAGAAACACGACTGATTGCACTAGTGCAAATCAAATTTTAGCTATCAGTCGAGTTTATCTTGGATGAAACTCGATCGACAGCTTAAATTTGGTTTTCTTATACATGGTGTTGGTCGAGTTTGACTTAGGAAATTCAGTCGACCATGGTGACATGATTTTACCGTGCATATAACACAAGTGCACACGTCAGAGTAATATAGGCCTTGTGAGGCACGAGTCGAACACAGGGACACTGAACTATCGGTAGACTACTTACTAACTACTTGTGATCAACTGGACCAATTAAAAGGTTTTGAGAGTTGATTGAAAAATAAAAGAAAATAAAAGAAAACAAAGAAATCGATTAAATGTTGAGTTTAATCAATTTAGATGGGAATCTTTAGGATTGCGGAATCACCGCGGGTTCTTGTTGTATTTATTTCTATATAATTACTCAAATTTGTCTCTCATTCCGGGTAGTGTCCTGTAGTTAGAAATATTCACTGTTGTGATACAATTCACTACCTAAATCTAGGTCGGTTCCACGGTCGTAGTAACCTATACCCTAAACTAGGTGCATGAAGACCATACTCTGGGTTTCCACCATTAACTGTACATCACCTTGTTCAAGGGATTTATTAATTAATGTGAATTTCATCTCTTTTCAACCATTAATTCTTCTTTCAAAGCAATTAAAGGCATTAGATTATCATTAGGGTGATCAATCATAATGATATTATGGAGAAAATGAAATCATACCATGGATTTAAGAGACAAATTTTGAATTACTATGATAAAAACGTCATACAACAATTACTTGGGCTACTCCCGGTCCTAAAGACGAAGGGGATTAGCCCTGCATGTTCATCTCAACGAAAGACATGATGGAAGAAAGGGAAAACATGGAGAAACGTGAATGAAAGTGATGTAAACCCCTGAATAGAGGAGATCCGGGCATTCCTTGATGTAGAGTACGCGATCTACAGCCTTCCGGCGGTGGAATTCGTCTTCTGCGGCTCTCGGAACGATTGGGGCATGATACTGGGCTCCGTTCTCTTCTCCACACCTCCTCAGGACTTGTGCAGCGGATAATGACGTGATTTTCTGCTTTTGGCCACCGTCATTAGGTATAAGCACCAAATTAGATCGCCGAAGTATCACCACTGTCAGATTCGGGCCGATCTGGAACAAAAACTGATCTGACGGTGTCGATACCATCGACGTGGGTCGATGGTATCGACCCGTCATGATATCGGCAAGTTTTCTTTGTTCTATGACACTCCGCCTGATGCAGACTCAATACCATCGACTCGGGTCGATGGTATCGACATCTTTAGGCATCAGTTTTGTCACCATTCTGACACTAAAGCTGTGCAATGTTGATAGTATCGACTTTTATGTCGATAGTATCGACCGGATAATTGTTGGCTCACTGTAAGTATCTCGCTACCATCGGCCTCCCAGTCGATGGTATCGACTCTGCTTGGCTCCTTGTGGTTGTCTCACTGTGACTGTGTTGATACTATTGACGGATGTAGATGGTATCGACAGCTGTGTATATGCGTTTTTCCTGAAATTGCAAGACAAAGCCGAATCAGTTATGCTAAAACCCATTATTATGATCGTTTATAATCAAAAAGATAAAATATGAGAGATTTGCTACAAACTGAGATTATAGACTAAAGCGAATTAATCATGCGATACTAACTAAAAAAGTGGCTAAGAAATACATAAAATGTATGTAAAACAAGTCTATAAATGCGACTCAAAATCCTCGCATCAAACTCCCCTAAGCTTAAACATTGCTCGTCCTCGAGCAGCAAAACTATAGAATACAATTGCGAGGGTCAACTAAAGAACAGATTATCACAACAGACATTGCCATATGATCCCCACCAAACATTCACATACCGGCTTTTACTGACCACAGAATGATAACTACCATCTAGGCAACAATGATCATCCATAAGAGATATCCACCCCAAGATTGATGAACACTATCAAATAAGGCAGTTAATATAGTAAAATCCTCCGGTTCGGGCTTGGTGCATCTTTGTGATCTTCTATCGATGTTTTCTCGTTTCCTAACTACCATCTAGATGGAAGCAAATCTCCTGATACTAATGAGTGAGGAGATAATCACGAGTGGCCTACCAATTCGAGCAACGGGTGGATGGAATAGGTGGCTGTGGAAGAAATGGATGCATATAACCGTCAATCATGCAATACAAAAATTAATGACCTATCATGATGAAAATGTCCTAATGCTACATTTTAGATGGAATGATGCATGCACTATCATTCTATCTCAATGAGAGACAGAATATCTACAGGACTAAACATGTGCTTGTTCTTCTTATTCTATATGTGAACAAATTCCTTTCTTCCTCTGATCTTCATAATTTTTTCTTCAAGCCCTCATCTTGCTTAACAGAATAAGACAAAATTTTCAATATCTTTTATTGGGCTTATTCACATATCTCCTATTTTTCTCCTTTTTTTCTCTTCTTATTCTTAAATTTTCAGAGAGTATGAAATAAGTCCTTTATTTGCATAAGAAGCAAGACACATCATTGTACAAGATGACTAAAGTTATGCAAAATGCAACTAAACTGACATTGACATGCACTCTAAAATTTTTGAATGCAGGATTATAATGCAACATTTTTTCTTTTTTTTTTCTTTCAATGCAACAAATGTAAACACTACTATAATGCAATCCTATCTACATGTCATGCAATCAAGAAATGACAAACTGTATAGTGCTCCCAATTCTTATGGTGGGGTGTTAAATAAGATGAAGTGGATAGATCACAAGATTCATTGACAGAACCATTGGAAGATATTATATGTCCCTCCTTACTGACATGTGTAAAATCAAGAGGTTTATCTCTCTTATTTCAGATTAAAATCTCATTACCATTTGATCAGTTCAGGCTCAACATCTAATTCCGTCCACTTTTCTTGAATCATAGGCATTTACATTTGTGATTTTATGTTCTTAATTTGACAAACCCAATTATTTTCATAAGTCATTTGCTCAAATTCAAACAAAGCAAGCTTGCAAAGTCAATAAAAATTTTCAAATTGACCCTTGAATCCCATGTGACAGACAAAGAGATGACACATTAAATTAGACATCCATGATTACACTAGATAAAATGTGGATCCTAAAACTAAGAACATTTCTAGAACAACAGAAAAGACAATAAATGATAAAAACTAAAAATAAAAGATAGAAAAAAATAGAAGTTGTTCCATCTCCCCCCTAAGCTTGAATTCGACTATGGCCTCATAGTCAAAAAAAATCTTAAAAGGTGGAACAGTGATACCAATCATTGTTTAGGTGGTGGCGGGTACTGCAGGGCGGTGGGATCCCATGATGGATATTGCCCCTGGAAATCGGGATCATACGGTGGCATGGGTGGAGGTTGTGGATATCCCCCAAAGTAATTCTGGCTCCAGTAATGATCATAGAACGGTTGTTGCTGCATCTCCATCCTATGCAACCTATCATGAATGTTCTCTTGGTTGGCGAGGAGGAGGTGCTCGTTCTCGTAGATGGCTTGTTGATTTAGGAACAGTTGATTCGTAGTCTCCTGAATACCGGCGAAGGAAGTAGTGTGTTGATGTTGGGTCTGCTGAATCTCATGCAGCATTGAGTACATCCCCTGCATAGAATAGACATCATCTCCTTGCTGAGAGGGATGAGGTGGCGGAGGTTGCGAAGATGATGATGCACTCGGGTAGAAGCGTGGACGCTTCCGCGGTGCCACTCGTGAACGAAGAGGAGTGAAAGCCTCCTCTTCCTCCTCTTGCTCGTCGCTGTCATCATTGTCATTGTCATTACCGTCATCTTCTTCGTCGGAGTCGACGATGACGATGATGGGCCACCGAAAGTGTTGAACTTCCTAGATGTTGAAAATAGGATCTGGAAGTGCACACTCCTGGTACTCCTGGTTGACATGGCACTCTGCATAGGCCACGCCATCACGGATCGTAAGAAGGTTGGATCGGTGTAAATGATGCAGGTTGACTTTATTCATGTTGGCCAGCAGAGAGAGTTGGGAAAAATCCAATCCAAGATACAGAGCAAGCGGTGTGATAAGCCCCCCAAAATGGATAGGAGCTTTCCCTGTACTCCTCCGCACAGCCAGCACACGCGTTAAGAAAAACGCGCCCCAGTTGCACTCTTCCCGTTTCAGCAGCTTATATAAAAAAACAAATATGTCTCCTGAAACTTACTGAGAGAAAGATCGCCTCAAGCAAACAGAGTAGTACACATAATGCGATGTAGAATATGCACAAATGGATGCCCGAAGTTGGCGACAGCAGCATTATGATAGCTGACGGACTTGCCTAGAGGCGTGGTCACCAGCTGGGCGAAGATCTCATCATAATCTGTCTGGTCATCCGGCCTCCTGTGTTGATTCGGAGAATGGTACCAGTTGTAAATTGCATTGAACTGCTGGAGGGTGAGATTGTAATTGTTGTTGTAGATGCGGAAAGAAATGCGGCCCTTAATCCATTCCCGATCGGTGGCAATGAGGTCGTTACGCACGAGGCATATATCCAACGATGCCATAAACTCTGCCACCAGTTCCTTGTATGTCAGCCACTCGCCAAAAAAGGGGTAGCCCTCAACGTGTTACTGGACCTCATCAGTCCTCCGTGTTGTATGCTTTGCTTGCCCTTGAAGGACATAAGAAAGATTGGCCTCGAACTCAAGGTCGCGGATCATGGTCCGATCGACGTATCAGGTTGGCTCGATTTTCTGCTTGAGCAACTCCTCATATATCTTCCGTACTTCCGCCGAAGGATGAACAATCCTCGGATGAGGAATGGATCAGGGTGGTGGAGGGACAAACGTAGGAATCTCCATCGGGGCCGCCCTTGAAGAAGAAGCTCCTTCTGACCGCACCATCGTCACAGAGAGAGAGAGAGGAGAAAAAGAAATAGAGCTCAGTGAAGGTCGGAGAAGACGATCTCCGCTCAGTGCAAAGCTTGGTGAAGATATCCCGATCCTTGGATGCTCGACAGAGGCCTCTGTTCGCCCAACAATACTCAAAGCACAGTGGAAGGAAGGAGCTCTGAAGGTGTGAAGAAAATTGAGAAACAACCCTTCCTTTTATAACTGATTCCGTCGTTGCTGTCGTGGTGTCGATACCATCGACGGGGGTGTCGATGGTATCGACACATGTAGCACAATCTGTGTATTTTCTAGTATCGATGGTTGTCAGTTGCTTGATGTGGGGGCCCGGATCGATGACACGTCGATACTATCGACATGGGTTGATGGTATCGACCCATCCCACGGATCGACTTCCTTGATTTAGCGGTCGCCGTTGATTTCTTCTTGCGGATCGGTGACGTGTCACGTCGATACCATCGACGGGAGTCAATGGTATCGACTCTACATGGATCAACTACCCTCGTGAGGCCCGAGCGTCGCTTCCTTGTTGTTGCTGTGTCGATACCATCGACGCGGCCGTCGATGGTATCGACTTCACTGAGACAAAATCTTCTGTAAATCTTCAGGGATCTTGCGAGTATCGACATCTTAGTCGATACTATCGACCCTGAGCTATCGTTTTCTTTCGCGTTACTGATGGTAGGTCAATACCATCGACGCAACCATCGATGGTATCGACTCAGAAAATTTTCTACAGCTGCTTCCTTGTACCCATGTCGCTACCATCGACATTCTGGTCGATGGTATCGACTCTGACTCAGTCCTGCACACTGAAAAAACGATTAAGGTATCATTTTTACACTAAAAACGAAATTAAACAGAACTAACTTGCAAATGTAGAAGATCAGGAAGAAACTACCAATGGTTGGGTTGCCTCCCAACAAGCGCCCTTCTTTAACGTCTTAGGCTAGAAAAAATCAAGCTCATCATGCCTCCTTAAGTGCTATGAGTTTGACCTCATGCACTTTCCTCGTGTAGTCCTCACCAAAGTACCGCTTCAACCGCTGACCATTAACTAGAAATGTCATCTCTCCATCGCACACCATGATGGCACCATGCGACCATACTTCTTCCATAACAAAAGGTCCACTCCACTGGGATTTCAATTTCCCAGGATGCAGCTTCAACCTCGAGTTGAACAATAACACATGATCCCCCTTTTTGAAAGCACGCACTTGAATGTGTCGATCGTGAATTAGTTTTGTCTTCTCTTTGTAAATTTGTGAGTTTTCATAGGCGTTCATCCTCATCTCATCTAACTCATTGAGCTCTAGCATTCGCTTCTTCCCTGCCTCATCATAAGTCAAATTAAGCTTCCTTAGCGCCCAGTGCGCCTTGTGTTCCAGCTCTACCGATAAATGGCAGGCCCGCCCATAGGCCAACCTAAAAGGTGTAGTGCCTATAGGTGTCTTATATGCGGTCCTATACGCCCATAATTCATCCGGTAGCAAAGTTTCTTTCTTGTCGAAGCCACGGTGCGCTCTAAAATTTTCTTGATTTCTCTATTTGACACTTCGACCTGCCCTTGTGTCTGTGGGTGGTACGGGGTACCCACATTATGCTTCACCCCGTACTTTCTTAATAATCCAGCAAACTTTTGATTCTTGAAATGGGTGCCTCCCTCACTAATAATCATCCTTGGCACACCAAATCTACAGAAAATGTGATCTTTTACAAACCTGCACACTATAGCAGCGTCGTTAGTCCTTGTGGGTATTGCCTCTACCCACTTTGATACATAATCAACCGCAAGTAAAATGTACAAATTAGAGTTTGAGGACATAAAGGGTCCCATAAAATCGATGCCCCAAAGATCAAATGCCTCAACTTCTTGAAACACGTTGAGGGGCATCTCTTGCTGCTTAGAAATATTACCTGCCCTTTGACAGGAATCACATCTTCCCACATAGTCGTAGGCGTCTCGGAAGAGTGTAGGCCAATAAAGACCACTCTGTAGCACCTTAGCCGCCGTTCTTGAACTCGCATGATGACCACCGGTTGGTAGTGTATGACAATGACTAAGTACACTATCATATTCTATCTCCGGTACACACCTGCGCAAAATGTCGTCCCTGCATTGCTTCAACAAGATGGGATCATCCCAGAAATAATATATCAATGAATGGAAAATTTTCTTTTTCTCTTGATAATTCCAATCATCTGGGATTATTTTACAAGCAAGATAATTAACAATATATGAAAACCATGGATCTTTGGATTTTACGAAAAGGATTTTCTCATCAGGAAATGTCTTGGTAATGGGTATATTAATATCTCTTTCATCTACCCGCTCTAACCTAGACAAGTGGTCCACAACCACATTTTCAACTCCCGCCTTATCTTTAATTTCAATGTCAAATTCTTGTAACAATAAGATCCACCTAATCAATCTAGGTTTGGCATCTTTCTTTTCCATCAAGTATTTTATGGCGGCGTGGTCCGTCCATACCACAACTTTTGACCCTACTAGATATTGCCGAAATTTTTCAAATGCAAAAACGACGGCGAGAAGTTCTTTTTCAGTTGTGGTGTAGTTAAGTTGTGCCTCGTTTAAAGTCTTGGATGCATAGAAAATTACCGCGGGTTTGTTCTCAAAACGCTGCCCAAGAACAACCCCTACTGTAAAATCTGAAGCATCATACATGAGCTTGAAAGGCTTTGTCTAATCCGACGTCTGAACAACCGGTGCAGAAATTAACTTTTCCTTCAATACATTAAAAGCATGCAAGCATTTTTCATTGAAATCAAATATCGCATCTTTCTCTAGCAGTTCAGACAATGTTTTAGCGATTTTCAAGAAATCCTTGATAAAGCGGCAATAAAATCCTGCATGACCAAGAAAACTTCTTACCCCCTTAACCGAATTAGGTGGGGGTAATTTCAAAATAACCTCAATCTTTACTGGATCCACCTCCAACCCCTTGCTAGACACCTTGTGTCCAAGCACAATTCCTTCACTAACCATCATATGACACTTTTCTCAGTTGAGAACTAAATGTGTGTCCTCACATCATTGTAAAACTTTATCCAAATTGTACAAGCACTCATCAAATGATGCACCATAGACGGAAAAATCATCCATGAAAACATCTAGACAGCGCTCAACCATATTAGAAAAAATAGCGAGCATGCATCGCTGAAAAGTAGTTGGTACGTTACACAGGCCAAAAGGCATACGGCGATATGAAAATGTTCCGTAAGGACAAGTGAAGGTAGACTTTTCTTGGTCCTTAGGATCAATAGAGATCTGATTGTAGCTAGAGTATCCATCTAAAAAACAAAAATGAGATCGACCAGCTAGTCGCTCTAAGATTTGATCGATGAACGGAAGAGGAAAATGATCTTTTAACGTAGCGGAGTTCAATCGACGGTAGTCAATGCACACACTCCACCCAGTTACCAATCGGGTCGTGACCGGCTCATTCAACAAGTTGTGAGTGATAGTTATTCCCCCCTTTTTAGGGACTACCTGTGTGGGGCTTACCCACGTCGAATCGGAGATAGAGTAAATGATGCCTGCAGAAAGGAGCTTGATCACCTCCTTCTTGACAACCTCCATCATGCTTGGATTGAGTCTATGCTATGTCTGGATTACAAGTTTGGCTCCTTCCTTGAGTCGGATCTTGTGCTGGAAAAGTGTAGGGGAAATCCCCTTGATATCAGTAACTGACCACCCGAATGCGCCACGATGGTTCTTTAGCACAATCATCAATTGCTCTTCTTCATCGGCACTTAGATATGCCGAAATAATCACTGGTAGTCTTTCACCATCGGCTAAGAATGCATACTTCAAATGTGGAGGTAGTGGCTTCAGTTCTAACTATGGTGGATTGATCAATGATGATTGCAGCGGTGGTGGGAGTGGCCCAAGATCTTCATAATACTTGGCATAATAGCATGGAAGCACTTGAAGCATCTTGACACATTCTTGTAACGACTTGCTTCTCATCCATTCATGCAGTATGTTGACAAGGCAAGCTTCAAGGGGCAGTTCTGGATATGCGTCAAGGACAAAACTTGCTATTGCATCATCTTCAGTAGACAGGGGAATTTCCTCCTCTTCATTATTTGGAAAACCCACAGCTCTACAAAGAGAAACAACTTTGGTATGTTCCATAATATCTACAGCCAGTGTCCCCTTATTTACCTTGGTCATTACATGAGCCATATCTAGAAATGGCTTCCCTAGACAAAGAGAAATGTTCTGATCAAAATATTTCACCATGTGACACTGCTCCTTTGCCTTTGATTGTGTTGTACTTGTGGGCATAACCATTTCAAATCGGTCATCCGCAATTCCCAATGTCAGACGGCCTCTTACCATTTCAAGTATCATATCTGGAGTAGCCTGGAAGGGTCTTCCAAGGATTAGCTCATTTCCTTGTTCATCTTGCATTTCCATTACCACAAAATCTGCTGCAAATACAAACATGTCAACTTTAACCAAAACATCCTCGCAAATACCATACGGCTTAACCACGGAATTGTCCACTAACTGAATTGTCATGTTGCTTTGTCTTGATTCTTTAAGTCCCAGCTTCTTGAACGTAGAAAGAGGCATCAAATTGATACTTGCCCCGGAGTCACACAATGCTTCGCCGAATTTCACTTTACCGATGTAACATGAAATATTGAAGCAGCCCGGATATTGTCTTTTTGGTGGCAATGTGCCCAAAATGAAGGCGCTCACTTGCTCCTTAAGAACCACCACTTCAGTATCAGGAATCTTCCTCTTCTTCGTAATTATATCTTTCAGAAACTAGCCATAAGAGGGTATTTGCTCTATTGCTTCTAACATCGGAATGTTGATAGAAAGTTTCCTGAAGTTGTCTAGGAACTTCTTGAACTGAGCGTCCACTTTCTTAGCCTTCACACTGTTTGGATACGGGACGGGTACAGTCTGTGCCCTCTGATGTGGCGGCACATATGGTGTCCTCTTTTGAGTCTCTTCCTCGTCAATGGGTTCTGGTGTGGCATCCTCTATCGCATCCTCTATTGGCTCTGTGATTGTAACCTCCTCTGTGGCCTCACCTGTGGTTTTCGGCTGGGGTATGCTCAGTTCATTGGCCCTGGGGTTTAAAGTCTTCTTTCCACTCCGCAACAGAATTGCCTTAGCTTGTTGATTTCCTCCTGGAACATTTGTATTTCTTGGAAAACCTTTTTGTGTAGGCTTTTTCATATTTTCTATCTCAGCTGCCATCTGCACTAACAATGTCTCCATAGTTCTCATCTGAGCCCCATGACTTTGTAAGGTCTGCCCAAATTGATTCATAAATTCTCCTTGTTGCTTAATTTGTTGGCCAAATGTGCTCATGAGTTCCTGATTCTGCTTGATTACTTGATTGAGCAACTCATTGCTCTTGTCCTCTACTGACGGTTGTGGTTTGGCATCGGGGTCCTGTAGGAAATTGTTTGGGTCCTTCCATGAAAATTTCTTATCTTTCCTCCAAGAATAATCATTGTTTCTATACCCCTGTTGTTGGCGCATAAATTTGACTTGTGCCTCATCATCAGATTCTGCGTCTTCCTTTTCTAGCAATTTCTTAGTTAAAAGGTCCATCTTCTCATTCATCTCTTTGATGGCCTTTGACTCACCTGCAACTTGAACTTGTTCGGGTGCATCTCTATCACCCCAGGACTACTTTTTGGCCATATTCTTCAAAATCTCCCAACACCTAGTACCAGTGTTGTTCAAGAAGAACCCCGAACCTACTGAATCCAGGTTGCTTCTATCATTCTCAGAAAGAGCAAAATAGAAACCTCCTTGTCCAACCCATGGTGTGGGCACCTCCTCAGCATTATTTGAAAGCGCTCCCAAGTCTCAGAATATGTTTCACCTACTTTCTGACTGAAGTTGTGGATCTTACGTACAAGATCATTAGTCTTCTCAGGCGGAAAGAATCTCTCAAAGAACACTTTGACCATATGATCCCACGATTCAACATACTCGTCGTATAAGTTATGCAGCCATTCTCGGGCATTTCCCGCTAGAGAGCTGGGAAATAATTTCAAGTAGAGTGTCTCTTGCGGGAACCTGTCAATTTCGATCATATCACAGTTCTCCACGAACTGGCTTATGTAAGTCACCAGATCTTCGTTTTTGAGCCCGTGAAATGCATTTGATTTGACCAAGTTTATTAGGCCTGGATCGATTTTATAATTGGGAATGTTGATAGCCTGCCTCTTGATCGGCCCTTTCGATGCAGAGGCAGATGACGCCTTGATCTTCTTCCAGATTGTCTGCTCCTCAGCCATAACTTCTGGTTTAGAGTCTGAATATATATCCTCAGGTTGATCTTAAGTGTTGTTTTCCTCATCGTCCGATCCCAACGGTGGAACCTCTGGTGACGGAAGTGTGTAGTCTGTGTTATGCGTCCTTACCATGCACTAGTACCTGCAGGGTAATAAATTTGATTCAGTACAGTGCTAGACGATTGCTAAATATGAAAGATAAACGATGAATTTTGAAAATAATAATAAAATAAAAAGTGGCCTAGAGTGGTCGCTTGCAGCACTCGTAGTGTCGATAATTGTTGTGTCCCCGGCAATGACGCCAAAAACTTGGTACGATTTTACCGTGCGTATAACGTAAGTGCACGCGTCAGAGTAATATAGGCCTTGTGAGGCCCAAGTCGAACACAGGGACACGGAACTATCGGTAGACTTCTTACTAACTACTCGTGATCAGCTGGACCGATTAAAAGGTTTTGAGAGTTGATTGAAAAATAAAAGAAAATAAAAGAAAACAAAGCAATCGATTACATGTTGAGTTTAATCAATTTAGATGGGAATCTTTAGGATTGCGGTTTCACCGTGGGTTCTCGTTGTATTTGTTTCTATATAATTACTTAAATTTGTCTCTCATTCGGGGTAGTGGCCTGTAGTCAGAATTGTTCACTGTCGTGATACAATTCACTACCTAAATCTAGGTCGGTTCCACGGTCGAAGTAACCTATACCCTAAACTAGGTGCATGAAGACCATACTCTGGGTTTCCACCATTAACTGTACATCACCTTGTTCAAGGGATTTATTAATTAATGTGAATTTCATCTCTTTTCAACCGTTAATTCTTCTTTCAAATCAATTAAAGGCATTAGATTATCATTAGGGTGATCAATCATAATGATATTATGGAGAAAACGAAATCATACCACTGATTTAAGAGATAAAATATAAATTACTATGATAAAAACATCATACAATGATTACTCGGGCTACTCCCGGTCCTAAAGACGAAGGGGATTAGCTCTACATGTTCATCTCAATGAAAGACATGATGGAAGAAAGGGAAATCATGGAGAAACGTGAATGAAAGTGATGTAAACCCCTGAACGGAGGAGATCCAGGCATTCCTTGACGTAGAGTACGCGATCTACATCCTTTCGGCGATGGAATTCGTCTTCTGCGGCTCTCGGAATGATCGGGGCGTGATTCTGGGCTCCGTTCTCTTCTCCACACCTCCTCAGGACTTGTGCAGCGGCTAATGATGTGATTTTCTGCTTCTGGCCGCCGTCATTAGGTATAAGCACCAAATTAGATCTTCGAAATATCACCACCGTTGGATTCGGGCTGATCTAGAACAAAAACTGATCTGACGGTGTCGATACCATCGACGTGGGTCGATGGTATCGACCCGTCATGATATCGACAAGTTTTCTTTGTTCTCTGACGCTCCGCCGAATGTAGACTCGATACCATCAACTCGGGTCGATGGTATCGACATCTTTAGGCGTCAGTTTTGTCACATTCTGACGTTGAAGTTATGCCATGTCGATAGTATCGACTTTTGTGTCGATAGTATTGACCGGCTAATTGCTGGCTCGCTGTAAGCATCTCGCTACCATCGACCTCTCAGTCAATGGTATCGACTCTGCTTGGCTCCTTGCGGCTGTCTCACTGTGACTGTGTCGATACGATCGACGGTGTCGATGGTATCGACAGATGTGTATATGTGTTTTTCCTGAAATTGCAAGATAAAGCCGAATCAGCTATGCTAAAACCCATTATTATGATCGTTTATAATAAAAAAGATAAAATATGAGAGATTTGATACGAACTAAGATTATAGACTAAAGCGAATGAATCATGCGATACTAACCAAAAAAGTGACTAATAAACACATAAAACGCATGTAAAACAGGTCTATAAATGCGACTCAAAATCCTCGCATCACCTGGCATTTCTCAAAATCCATCAAGGGTGTTGTTCAAGTTTATCCTAGATGAAACTTGATCGACAAAAGTCCATGTGATGAATTTTGGAAGGTGCCATAGAAGTACTTAAATAATTGATTTAAGTGCTCTTTATTTTTTCTAAGCTTAATTACAATTCATGCAATCATTACAAGTGATTTACAACATGATTCTAATAGATATACATCATATTCTACAAAAGTGCTCTTGCATTGATTTTGACTTGTATTTTCCCCAAGTTAGGATGCTCAAGTTGGAGTGTCTCTATACCAAATATGAAATCACTTAAATAGAATCTTTAGACACAAATAAGTGGAATGGTTTAATCATCATCAAAATAAGGGTTTAGTAAAATTAGACCTTGATTCAACATTCTCCCCTTTTTGAAGATGACAAACCATTCCATAAATGTATTAAAAGTATTTAAGTAAAAGTGTACCTTTGGATGAACCTAGGGGTTTCAATAGAATTGAGTTCATATGCTCCCCCTCAATTGATGATAATGGAGTTCTCATACCCCCTTGAATTGATGTTATTTCTCCTGCATGGTTAGCATGTATAGAAACTATGTCTTCTACTCATATATGTCTTCTACACATATGTGTTCTCCCCTTTACCCCTTCAAGACATGTCTTCTCCTCCTTTGTCATTTGAAAAAGTGAGGAGGTTGAAGAGCCAAAACACAACTTGTTAGTAAAAGGTGATACCAAAAGTTATCATGGAGAGTAGAAGAGAAAAACTAGGGGCTTGTCCAAGTAAATCATATAAATCAAAATAAGACATGCATTAGAACACCCCTAGATGTAATTCTAGAAAATAACCAAGATAAGGCTATGAACGCAGGTAACTCAAGATAGTAGATATCTAAGTCAAGGAGCAAACTTGAGTAAATATGAAACAAGATACAACATGGCATATAGTTGAGTACCAATTGATGAATAATGTTAGAACTACATGTAGATGGACTACTAGTAGATGATATCACAAGTTAGGACTACTAGTAGTATCTAGGTCATAGCAAAGATTCACAAGTTAAGGAACACGCTATGAGTAGATGTAGAGATATATCCAAACAAAGAGATATGCAATTTTAGAAGCATGAAAGGATATAACTCATTAACAAATATGCATCATTACTAAAAGATGATTAACCCCAAAGAACCTTAGGTTGCATTAAAAAATATACTACTAGATATATGTAGAAAGTTAGAGCACAATGGAAGCAATTTAGATCAAAACCAAGAGATTAAAAGGGATCATCATCAAAACAATCATAACAACTCAAGATGGTAATTACAAGATATAGATATACCAATATATAACAATTAGAAAGATAGAGATATATTCAAGATAGGCAATATAAAACATGGCAATGTACGTTATATAGGTACCAAGGGGTGTGCTATAGAATAAGGCTATTGGTTGAGAAAGTCTAGTTGAGTGGAAATTCTCATCCAAAGTATACATTTGTGTATTCTATGCACATTATTGTCGTTCGAGTTTATGGGTTGAACTTCTCGGCCGACAACAGCTATTGGCAATACTCGTTGGTGCTTTTCGGTTGAGTTTCCTCATGACAAACTCGGCCAACAACAACTACTGTCAAAAAGTACATATATTTTAGAAAAATGTATGTAGAGGCGTGATAAAAATATAAACCATATACAAACATGTATAAGCAAGTTAGTAATCCATTATTGAAGCAACAGAGATAGTTTTGTAGCAAGAAAGTGATGAGAATCACAATATACCAATTTTGACCCAAAAACCATATGTATAGTGCATACTAACTTGGAAAAAGCACACTTGATTGGATATGAGCAAGAATATCATTACCTCTATTCTTACCATTTCTTTTCCACTTCTTGTCACTCCATACACATCTCACCTATCTTCTTTTGGGATTGATAAACCAATTTGTAAAGTAATAGCTTATGTCAATCCATTTGCAAGTGACCTACAAGAAGAAAGATGAAATGGTCCCCAATCATATTTTTGGATCCTGAGGGGTTATCTTAGAAGCCCAAGTCCTATTACTCTTGGGTGCTTTCCGAAAAGGACAATATATGGAATAGTGGCCGATTTTATTGCAATGATTACATGATCTCATAGCCTTAGAACTAGAGGATTCTTCTTTGAAAATTGAAGGTCCTTTCTTTTTGTAGTTCCTTTGTCTATTATCAAATCTAATACCATTTCTACCCATTTGTGTGGTAGTATGATCTAGGATTTGATTGAGATTATTTTTCCCATCTAAGAATCTATACATAGAGGATCTCCAACTATGATTATCATGCATAAGATAAGTAATAGTGGAAGACAATTGATTGATGTTATCTCTATCATGTAAAAGATCAATTTCTAAGCAAAGAGTTTTTGTCATATAAGAATCTTTTTTAATACGAATAATGATAACATTTTTCTCTCTACTAATAGAATTAGAACAAGATTCACAGACATTGACTTTAGCAAGCAAGGAAGCATTTTCTTTTTCAAGCAAATCAATCTTAGAAAGATAGACACTATTTTTAGATTATATTCCTTGCATAACAAAATTTTAATCCTCTTTTTAAATTTTAAAAACATCAATATCAAGCATGAGAGAATTCACAGTTTTAGTATGCTCTTCATTTGAAATAGGCATAAGAGGTTGAGCTTATAGAAATCTAATCTTATCAAACAAGCTAGCATTTTCAAGTTTAAGAATATTTACTTGACTAAGATAGGCATTATTTTCAATCTCAACACAATTCAATTCTAGTTCAGGAAAAGACTTTCAGATATCATTAACATCATCTTGCAAGTAAGTGTTAGCATGTTCAACATAATCCTTTTCATCATCCAAGTTGTCAACAATCTTAGAAAAAAAAATCTTTTTCTTTTTATAAGACTTAAGATAGGCATGAGTAGCGCTAATAATGGCAATTAAGGATTCTTTCTGTATAGAGTTTAGATTTACCTCATTTGCATCTTCATTTGCACTTGCGAGGAGATTAAAATGGCATTCTCCATCTTCACTAGAGCTTGAGATAGATCCTCCACTAGATTCTTCACTTCAGCTTGAGTTGGAAGAGTCACTAGAGATTTTGTGCCATTCCTTCTCCTTCACGTACTTCTCTTCTCTTTCCTTGTGATGATGAGTCTATTTTCCTTGTGGACAATCTTTCTTGAAGTGACCCTTCTTTCCACATTTGAAGCACCAAGTGGAGGAGGAGGACTTGCCTTTGTAGAATATACCCTTGGAGTAAATGGAACCTTCTTCAACTTGATAGGATGAAGAAGCATGACTGACAATAGCTTCAATTTGGGATTTGATTTCATCCTTCTTCATTCTCTTGAGTTCTTTTTCTTCTTCTCTTTCTTCTTCCTCTTGTTTGCCAAGTGTAACTTCATGGGCTTGTAGATTTCCTATGACCTCCTCACTAGGAATTTCACCAAGGCTCTTGTTTTTTTCAATGGAGGTCACCTTGGATTACCACCTCTTAGGAAGAGATCTAAGGATCTTGGAGTTAGACTTCTCTTCTATCCATAGAATGGAAAGGCCATTTACAATGGTGTTGAGCCCTGAGTACATATCAGCCACCCTTTCCTTTTTTTCTATCTTGAATTTTTCAAGAAGTCCTTTGAGCATGTAGACTTTGTTTTCCTTCACTTGCTTTTTCCCCTCATAAGTGACACATAGCTTTCTCCATATCTCATAGGTCGTACATGAAGAAATATGATTGAACTTGGTAGGAAAATGGAGGCATAAAAGAATGTTGATGGCTCTTGCTTTCAAGGGTGCTTTATTCAGGTAGCTTTATCACATTCTTCTGTCTTTGTCTCTGGTAGCTTGTATGGAAGATCCACCATTATCCATAGCTCAAGATTTTATCCTTGGATGTAGTATTGTATCCTTCTCTTCCAATAGAGGATGTTTCTCCCATCAAAGATTGGAATGTTGATGGAGTATCTCCCATCTTGATAATCGTTCATCTTCTCCTACTTGTGGTAGTATTCTTAGAGAAGACCTGCTTTTATACCACTTGTCAGATCTAGGACGGGATCTAGAGGGGGTGAACAGAGATAAAATCACTTGAACTATATTCATTATACCTTCAAGATATTTCTAATATAATATGGCAAGTATGAACTTTAAGTGCAACGAAAACATACTAACAAGGGGGAGAGATATTTAACAATCACAAGAACACAAGCTATGTATTATGGTTCCAAAAAGTAAACTAGGAGAGTCTACATCCACTACCTATAGATGTAAACCTCTAAGATTTTTCAACCATGTCTTACTCCTTATATTCCATTATAGGAGTTACAACATTGACCTTCCTTTTTTGTGACAAGGATACCCAACCTTCCCCTTAAGGACAAGAGAGTCAATAACCCTACAAAGTACTTACCTATCCATGACCAAAAGTCTTCTAGCTCACCAAGGACTTACCCACTCTTACAACTAGTCTTTTGCCTTCACTAAGGACTTTCCACTCTTGCAACAAGTCTTACACCTTGAAGGAATTACCCACTCTGCTCTTGGATCTTCCGCCTTTGACTTCACCTTCACCAAGGAGAAGATTTCACTGAGGGACTCCTTCCCTTCTTCTTCTTCGCCTCTCTTAGCCAAGGTGAGAGAACCTTCATATTCATGGTAGAAAGAGAGATTGGGAGGTGGAGTTAGTGAGAGCCTCACAAGATATACATGTAGGACTAGTTCTCTTACAAATCTCCTACTCACTTTAATGGATGTAGCAAATGATTAAGCTTAAGAGTGGAAGTAGGATCTTAGAGGCACTCAATGATAATATAGGGACCTTCATAGTGCTTGACTAACCATGGGATGAAGCCCAAGGGATCCTATTTATAGTTGAGGTTGTCTACTAACCATTAGAGACACTTAGGAACAAATTCTAGCCGTTTGGGGGTGTTGCAACAACTATATTTTCCAATTTTGCAACACTCCAACAGTTAGAATTTTTTTTTTGCACATTGTGTATAGTGCGTTCAGTCAACTCTTTTGGGAAACTCAACTAATATCACTATGTGATAAATCAAATTTGACTAACCTATTGAGTTTATCTTGGATGAAACTTAGTCGTCGGCTTAAATTTGGTTTGCCTGTGCAGGGTGTCAGTCGAGTTTGACCTAGGGAAACTCACCCAACCCTGGAAGTTCTCAAAATCCATCAAGGGTGTTAGCCAAGTTTATCCTAGATGAAACTCACCCGACAAAAGTCCCTATGATGAATTTCAGGAAGTTCCATAAAAGTGCGTAAATATTCGATTTAAGTTCTCTTAATTTTTTCTAATCTTAGTTACAAGTCATACAATCAATACAAGTGATTTACAACATGATTCTAATAGAGATACATCATATTCTACAAAAGTGCACTTGTATTGATTTTGACTAGTTTTTTTCAAGTTAGGATGCACAAGTTTGGGCATTTGGAGTGTGTCTATATCTAATCTGAAATCACTCAAGTAAATGCATTAGATGCAAATAAGTGAAATGGTTTAGTCATGTTCAAAACAAGGGTACAATCAAATTACACCTTGAGTCAACACTATTATCCCATGTAAAGTAAGCTCCCTTTAACTCCATATCAATGAGATCAGTCTTATTGAAGACCTCATTATAAATCTTTCATAGCTATAGCTAAATAGAAGCCTCTACCCTTTCTCTCATGAGAGAATTTGATAACATTAAAATAACATATCAACATGTAAGGTCCATCAATATTAATATAATGCCCCTAACACAATCCTAATGCTCATTCCTTCTCTTTTCTTCATTTTGACCATAAACATCCATAAGTAAGAAAGAACTATCTTTATGTTTAGCATCAGTATGAATAATTGATCAGACTCCATAATTTTCTTTACATTCACAACTCCTTGATCCCAAAAATGATCATACTACCAAGCAGATGAGATATATGGTTAGAAAACCAATTCTTATTGCTCCAAATTCTTTGTATGATTTATTAATCTTTAAATATCTGACTTTGGTTTCAACTAGAATATATAACAACAAATCATAGTGAGAGATGTTTTCTTTAACTTTCTCTCGGTGTCCATGCTTATTGAGGCCTCAAACATTCTAGCAAAAGACCCCAAGGTTGTCAGGCATTGAAATGATCCCTCACTAGGGTCTAGTCCATCTCATTCTTCTCTAGTTCATCATCAGTAGTTTCATCAAGAAACTCATATATATTGGTAGATACTTCCTCTACAATCTTCTTAGTAGTATATAAACTCTTATGCTTTCTCAAAAGATTTGTATTCTAATTCACCACTTTACAGAATCCATCATTATCTTTCACATTCTTTTTATGTTTATCTTGCTATCCAAGACTTCATCCATGTCTTCGAGAATAGTACAATGTGAGTTAATAGGAGTGACATGAAACTCAAGTATCCCTTCATTATATGCCATCATGCTTGTAGAAGAAATGTTATTAATTTGAGTCTATTAATAAATATTAGCACTAGTTTCAATCCAGTCAGTATACCTAATTCTCACCTCCTTTTGTTTCAAATGCAGATTCTAATAGCATTGACTATTATAATCTAGAATAGGGTTAAGAGAAGCATGAGTTTTCTACACAGATGTAGAGGGAACTTCTGTCTGGTTTGATTCCTTCCCATATCCTCTGGTCATATCACTTCTCAAAAATATCGGCTGCCATTGAATTGAAATCAACTCCTTTTGTCTTCACAAGGATTCACAACTTCCAGATTCATGACTGTAGCATCCAATTACACAGAGTTCCAGGATCCATTTGTAAGAAACATCAACTCCATACTTGTGCCCCCTCATCATTCTGCAAAACTACAATTTTAGGATAGTTACATGTATTTGACACCATAACTTGAATTCTAGCATGGTCCAATCCAACTGTAGCTTTTGAAAAAAATTATAATAGATAGGTTGACCAATAAAGCTACCAAGAAGTTCAAGCATTTCATCGTCTCATAATCCCAAGGTAAGGATAGGAAACATATCTAAGCCAAAAGTTCCACCAACTTTTGCTTCTCAAGTGGCTCACTGATCTAGTGGAGTTTTAGGAATGGCAACTAGACCCACAAATCACCACTAGCCTTAGTCGCACACTCTTTCTTCACTCACGTGCAAGTTAGGATAAACTTCTCGACTAGTCACCCATTCTAGTACTGCTTTGGGCTAAGCAGCTTAATTGTAGAGTTATTTAGTCATGGGCTCTCTAAAAAGGAGGTGCACCTTAGTGATATGGGTAGTCAATCATTCCTTTTATGATCATTATATCTAAGGCCTCAAATCATGGGATGTTACAATATCCCCAACTTAGACTCTTGACGTCCTTGTCAAGTCTCAACTATATGGCCTCAAAATATTTTCCCATTTCACTACAGACCCAACATGGCCATATTGTAACATACCGGTACTTGGACCCTACCCTAGAACTTTGACCTTTTGGGTTTTTCCAAACAAGGTTGAGGCTAGAGTGAATCTAATAATCTAATGCATGAAAAATGTAATCTAATATGTCATATAATTCATTTGGTAATATTAAGATGATAAATAACTTAATTGGATGCATAATGATGTTAATGGGCCATATGACATAACCCAAGTAAGGAAGTCTCAAAATAAATAATAGATGTCAAATTTGTAATCTATACATCAAAATAAGCTTACATGTCAATTTTCATTTAATTTGGACAACCTCAAAATAATATGGTAAGTTAAGAGAGAGAAATTGCCTAAAAGGTGTAATTAATAAATAAAAATATAATAATTGACTCCAAAAGAGGAAAATAATCTTAGATTCATGATCTACATAATAAATATAGCCTTTGGGTGAATTTTCATCCAATTTGGAGAAAGTTTGCTTAAAGGGTGAAATCAGGAGAGAGAAAGTGTGTAAAACCTTCAAGATATTAAATAAATATGCAAATATATCCAATATGTAAAATTGATGGAAAATTCGTGTCCAACACATTAAATATGACTTGTGCGTCAAGTTTCATCAAATTTGGATAATACTAATGGCATTCATGAAGGAGGAAAGAGAAAATATGGTTTGATTTATTTAACCCACTAAAGGTTTTCAAAAGGAAAATCTAATTTTATATTCGGAATCTACATGCTTTAATTAGCCTCTGTGCAAAATCTCATCTAATTTGGAATTCATTTGCAACCTCAAAAGAGGAGAGGGAAAAAGGAACATAAATAAGTGTACACTTTAATCGAATTGGTTTGGGAATCGATTTATTTGTCACGTAAGATTTCTCGCTTATAGGAAACCCGGATGCTTTCTCGGCGGTTGGATTTTGATCATGTGGCTAGAAACTTCTCTTCTACCTTCCGTTTCGGCAGTACCTGTGTGAACAGCAGGTCTGAATTCTTTGCTTCCAAATCCCAATTTCTCCCTCACCTTTCCTCCCTTTCCCCCGATTTCTTCTCCTCTACCTTCCCCTCTCAACCGCGAACTCGTTCACCCTATTTAAGCTAGGGTTCCAAGGCCCCGCTTCTATCTGGTACCCATCGTCCATCTTCCTCTGTTCCTTCCCCTGTTACCATCCCCCTTCTTCTTTCCTCCGCTTGTGGGTCCAGGAGATTGGTCCTCTACCTTCGACGGAAGCCTAGGTTGCGTTTTCTCGCTTCAGTTTGACGTTTTACAGCCCCGACGACCTTTCCCCATTTTCGGCCACCTCGTCGCCAGGCTCGGTTTGGGGGTCATCTTCCCAGGTCATCGTGGAGCCTGGAAGGGGCTGGGATCGACTCCTTGAGTGGCCACAAATGTTTCTAGGCCTCCAATTGGGTCTCTTCTCACGGTATGCAGTTTTCCCTCTTTTTCACCGTCTCCGCAGGGCTTTCCGGCATTAACATGGTGATGGTCGTTTCCTCTGCAAGTTTTGGTTCTTCGAGTTCGTTGGGGCACGAGGAGGAGGACGAGAACCCCCATTACCTTCACTTCATTGCGACTTGCTGTGTTGTTTCTCGCCCAGAGCTGCTGCTGCTCTTGTCGTTGTTTCTGCAAAACGAAGAAGATGACCTGTGCTACTTTGTCTACCTTACCCTCGTTTCTTCCTCATTTTTGTTTTTCTCTTTAGGGGTAAAATCATCTTTGTGCCTCATGTTTCCTTTGTTATGGGGCAAGTCAAAACGAGCCTTTGACCCGCTGAACTGGCCAGTCATGATTGGGCCATGTCAGCTGGGCCCGATATCTTCTCTCTCATCTCTGATTTGCTGAGTTGGCTTTCCTGAATTTTTCCATTGGTGGATTTTGTAAAATTAATAACTAATTATTGGATGATCAAAAAAATACAAATAAATACTCGTTGGATTCATAAAAATAAGGGCATTCTAATGGTATAAGTTATAATGGTTGAATTTGATGTTTATTAACATGAGTTTTAATGGATCCAATTAATGATGAATTAACTTGTAAAAATCATAACTAATTATATATAAGTTAGAAAAATATAATAACATATGTTTTAGACTCGTAATAACATAACCTAAAATATGGCATGGTTTTGATGACCTAATTCACATAATAATAAAAAGGCAATTTTCTAAGTTTTGAATAATTAATGGAAACCTAACCCTAATTTCACATATATGCTAAATAGGTGTTTTGGAAGCCTAGGATTGGACCTAGAAGTGGATGTGGATCGTTTGAATCCGATGTTGAGGTATGATTTCATCCCACATTATTTCTATATTGAGCAATAGCCTATCTTTATCATTCTTTTGGTCCTATGGTCATTAGCCTACACATTGTCTTGTTCTTTTGATATCATGGTTCATGTGAACTATCTTATTTTGTTATTGATCTTGTGATCACATATATTCTATTGGAATCTTGTCTTGTTGCCTTGGTGAAATTTAGACTTTTGATATTATATGTCCACTGTGATGTGGAAGTTTACTTGGTGATATATGCCCACTTTGAAGTGGATTTGCTTATATGTTTGAGTTGTCCATTATGTGATGGAAACCTTGATAATTCTGACTATACTTTTAGTTGCCTCTACATTTAACATGCTATGTGATTCAGTAGCACTAGAGTAGTATAATTTCATTGGTTTTGTCTCATTATGCAACATGGCAACATTGTGATATCTTTGGGATGGAGGATGTGTGATTCCCCATACCCGGGCAGGATGTGTGATTCATGGCCCATGTTATATATATTTGGATGGTGTATGTGTGATTACCCATGCCAAGGCAGGATGTGTGATTCCTGGCCCATGTACCATCAGGGCAAGATGTGTGATTCTTGGTCGCCTTTGTTATTTATATTGTTCTAGGGCTATGCTTATCTCACATGCATGCAAGTTGATGATGATATGTGCTTTGTTTCCTACCATGGTAGTGGATGTTTATATTGATAGCACATTCTTATTATTTGTTGGTTATGGCAAGTATCCCTTTTGTTGTGATCTTTTCTTTTGATACCCATTTGGGTGGTACTTATCTCTTGCATGGGAAGCCTTTTATTTTGATGTCCCTTATTCTTTATAAAATTGCTCAATTTGCTTTTAGTATGCACATACCAGCCTTTGCTGATGTCTCCTTTTGTTTCTCTTTTGCTGGGGTATGCTTCCAACTCTAGGTGGAGGACTTGGTTGACAAGGCTTGATGACCAGGACTTAGATTGTGAAATTAAAGCTTGGAGACAATCTTGAGGTGGTTTAGATTTCCTCTACATGGATCCTTGTGATGTAAGTTGTAACCCTTTGTTTTATAATTGAATAGTCAAATATTTTCTTTCGCTGCTATACATTGGTCTTTTGATTACCATTATATAAAGATTTGAAAATTTTACACCCACTCCATCACACCTTTTGAGTGTGTTTGGATTGGAGGTTCTATTGTTCAAATTTTTAGTAGAGAAGTGGTTTCGCTTCTTTACACATATACACCCAGCTCACAATCGTGGCTACCATCGCAAGGGTGGCTCCATCACCATGGATGGATCTTTCCAACATGTCTATACCGCACAACTCAAAGACTCACATGTCATAGGCCCATGTGGGCCCCACCTACTAGAAGGGTTATATCTCTGATATCATTTGTAACGCCCGATCCCACTACCCAAGGGTCTAGTAGAGTTTCAAGAATGACGACTGGCCCACATATCACCACTAGACTTAACTACACACTTTGTCCTCACTCACATGCAAGCCATGATAAATTTCCCTATTGGTCAGCCATCCTAGTACTACTATGTGTTGAGCATGCTTAACCATAGAGTTCTTTAGTGATGGACTCCCTGAAAAGGAGGTACACCTCGGTGATATGGGTAATCCAATCATTCCTTTTAAGATCATTATATATGAGGCCTCAAATCCTCGAATGTTATAGTTTGCCTCCAACAAACCATGGTCCCCCTCTACCGCACTTTTTAGGTCACCTTCCTCTTTGATATTCATGATGAAAAAACTTTTGTTTTTCAGAAACATCGTTGAAGTAGATTTTGGTTTCAATATTGTTTCAAAATGTCAGACGAGATAGCCAGTGAGGTTTAACTCCCGAGTATGTATCTTGTATTCGTATTGCTGCATTTCTTCATGATCCCCAAAACTTTTGCTTGCTTATACCTCAACTCTCCATCTACTGCCTCCGACAGGATGAACTGGAGCATCATGTTTTCTCTTTGCTTCTGAGTGGAGAATAGATCTGTCCATGCCCTTGTCGAGATAGAAACATGATACTCTCCTTAGTAAATTTGGTATGAGGAGCCACCGTGATTTGATTCAAAGATCGTCACCATCATCCCTCTGGAATCGTCTCTCTGGTCTCCCTCCCAATGCGGTTCAAACCCGCTCCCTCCATATCCAAATAATTATGCTATCAAGAGTTTGCTATAATTTGTTAATTTACATTATTAAATGGATTTAGAAAATGAAAAATGTATATTAAGATACACTACTTAACATTATCCATGTCTAGATATGTGTGACAACAATAATAAATTAGTTCTACTCTATATATCATGTTCACACTTTATCTTTCCCAAAAAATGGTAAATTTTTCCCATGGTTTTGAGTTGATTAGTATTTAGTTTTTTTGTAGAATTAAAGTGTTCACTTTAACACCAAAGTTGTTTTTATGTATGCACATTAATCACATCTTATTACATTTTAAAATGATAACGCAATAATCTTATTATCATCATATTAACATTATCTCTTGATACTTAGGTGTGTGTATATTAGATAAAACTCTAATTGAATAGTGTGTATAATGTCTTATTTCAAGAAATATAAATGAGACTTTTGTTTTTCAGGCAACAACAAAGGCCAATGACACACACATGATTTAAGTCAAAAATTTATCTATTATCATCATGTCATAATAAATAAGTGACAACTTCTTACATCTAGCAAAATGCAATTTTAATAATAAGAATCTTTTAGTCATATGGCAATCCATTAACATGACATGTATATGTTTCTACAACTCAATTTGTTATTCATCAATCAATATGAATCACACATTATTAAAATCCAATTGATACATTTCTTAAAAAAAATTATGTATCATCTTTTATTTTTGTCTTAGTAGTAAATATCGTATATTTAATTTGCATACACATGTATACTTACAAAACTCAAATCCTATTGGTGCTATGAGAATTGCAAATTATGTGCATTTTGGTTCTTTTTGGTCAAATCCTTGGTAATTGCACAAAAACATATCCACTTTGATAAATACAATTTTCAATGGCTTGTAATATATTCTGCATAGGAAAAAGTATCGCATGTGGGATATTCATTTATAAAACAACTCTAACATATTTTTTCATGTTATATAATTGTAAATTTTAAACTAATACTAAATGAAAATTTTTGAGTTTTACTTGTCTATTTATAGTTACACCATTTTGAATCTCTTAAATATAAAATCTCTTAGACCACTGGTATAAAAAAAATCATGTATTCTCCCAACTCTCCCTCCTCCAAGTTATTTTCTCCCATTTTGATCATTTTTTTTACCTTTTGTATTGTTCTTTTCATCTAATCATGTCTCCAAAAAGTTGCATTCTAACAAGTTGTACCCCAAGAAACTCTCCCTAACAAGCAACATTTATGCACTTCTTTTTTCATTTTATAATTAGCATTGACACACTTTCTACACGAAGGTCATTAATATATCACCCATTTCAATGTTTCTCCATCACCAATATATGTTGTATATTACATATTTTTTAATTGATCATGTTTGAGTATTTAATCATAAACAAAAGTAATGATAAATGATAAGTTTGTAGTGATTTATATAAAGCTTGACATGAGTAGAAAATTGATGGTATCACTCCATTGGATACATATGATTTTATTACATACAATAAAAATCATCATTTTGACAACTATAGATCCGATACATGTATTCTATGGACATGCAATATGCATCTCACACAAAATTTCAATGTCATTATATAATCATGAGCTCATGATGGTATCATTTTTAGAATGAGAGAATTCCTCCATATATCTGATGTAAAGTTGTCTAGTCATAGTAACCATTTTTTATCATAAAAAAATTAGATACATAATTTTAAAATATTGTGGCATGAAAACATGCAAAATTGCTCAAAATAAAAATATTTCTCTTTATTGCAGTATCAATAGAGTTTGTGTAGCCTCACTAGTTTACATTATTTACATACAGACATTTTTACCAATGGCATGACTAACATTTAAGTTTACACTCCATAGATATATATTTTGTTAAATCAATATAAGATGTACGAATAAATTCCCACTTGCAAGGCATAGTAAATTTATGTTTTTGGTCCTTTTCAGAACCTAAAAATGTATAATTTAATATATAACAAATTAAATTATTAATCATAAATTTGACTAAGTAGAAAGGAGCAATTCACATGTTGTATTGGGTGGTAATCCAAAATTTATACATTCATCGTGTTCTAAACTAATAAAATAGGCTCTGTCATGTTTTCTTTTAAAAATTATCAATTCATGGATTCTTTCTTTTCCTTGCAATCCTACAAACTTACCCCACCCCAAGCCTCTCAGGAATCCAAAACCCCTAACACAACCGATCGATTCTTCTCCTCGGGCAACCGTAGGTCTGCAACCCGATTGATATGCCCTTCTTGCCACCTCATCGTACTCGAGGACCATGCCTCTGCATCAGCTCAAGGTTCGCCACCTTGCAGGCTATTGAGAGTGTGCAGGAATGTAAGGTGTGACTCAATGGTGTGTAGAAAGAGAGACATCGGGGAAGCTATTGCTACTGCCAATGAATTTATTTTAGTCACTTTCCTCTCTTAACCTTCCTGCACACCTACTGCCGCTCCTACTCCGCTCCCGCTTGTGAGAGAAGAACCCTAGCAATTGAGCAAGTTCACGCTGCTAGGATGCTAAAGACCCATCATCGAGGAGAAGTTGGAGGAGACATCACCAGTTGTTGGGCACCAATCTCCTAGTCAAGAAGATGACTTAGGAGGCTTCGCCCGCTACTGACCGTGTGGCAAGGACCCAAGAGACTAGCAGCCGCAGTGGCAGGCTATCCTGACAACCTATCCAATGCAATGTCATTATGAGACCCTCCCCTCTTCTCTTCTATTTTTAATACCAATTTTAGAGCATGCACTCTTCTCATTCTTCCTATCCTCCTGCAGCACCCCTGTGCCCCCTTTTTCTCCTCTTTTGTATTTTCTTTTTCTTCTTCTTCTTCAATTTAACAACTTAAACCTTATTTTCATATTTCTTGTAATTAAATTCCAACGTATATCGCTCATGTGATGCTATATCCTTAATTCCAATAGGCAATCCTTACTGGATTGCGTGCCTCACAAAACTATCAGGTTTTCAGAATAGCTGCCCTTATCCAGACTGTGGGGTTCCCTTCAGATCGGGTAACCCCTTCTAACTTCTCCGCCTAGTTGAATGAGGCACTACATCAAGGGTGTGGCTTCTACACTTATGGTCGTGGCTTAACTTAACTGCAGTCAACTTCCTCCTCTTTCTCTCTCTCTTCTTCTTCTTCTTCTTCTTCTTCTTTTCTCTTAACCTTTTCTTCTCAATTTTGATTTCATTTCCCTTCTCCTTCAAATCGATTCCTTCAAAGTGATGTTATAAGTGGTGAGGAAGGATTATGATTTGGGGAGTTGGGGTGTGATCCTTTCTCACTACTTTCATAAATGTGACCGATGTTGGTGTGATTTGGAGTCTCCAGATGGTGGAGTAAAATGCACTAACTGTTGCTATAATATCCCACTAAAAATACCCCAAAAGTAATTATATGAAGACAATATTTGAAATACCATGTTCAGATCCTCCCATAAAATCCTTTGCCTAAGTGGACTGAAATATTTACTTGTTGGACATGATAGTAACAAGTATTTAACTACTTCAGTTTTATCTAACTGAAGTTTGTGATCAGTTCACACAAAGCACCTTACGAGGAAGCAGGGACACAGTTCTCAACAGGCACAAATATGAACACAATACACAATAGTATCTAAATTTTATAGGATACATGCAAGGCAATGCCTAAAAATGCAGGATACAAACATGGTGGTAGGATATAGAAAATGTATTGTGTTGGTCTTTAGAATTTTTGGGAGGATTCAGAGTGTGAACCTACTTCTTTTTATACTTTTATGGAAATATTGTTACAGGAATGATCTCTTTTTAACTCCACTGTAAAGGCCTAACTTGGCAAATAGCTAATATCGAATCATTTACCATGATTGATTAAAATCTGTCTGAAAAATATATACAACTACTCTTAGATATTATTTGTGAATTTGTGAATTGTCCTATAAATCATCTGTGATTGGCTCATTTATCATGCACTAGTGACTTCTTTGTTACATTGCATCCAATGTTGGATAGAATTTTAATCCAATGAAATTCTGACAAGTGATGCTTGGTTAGGAACTAGAGACTAATCCGGATGGGAACCACATCCACCGTTTACCAGATTAAGTAAAGTTGCCTATGAGGCAGCTTTTTCTTATCCGCATGCCGCCCAACAAACTCTTCCATTAATACAACCACACTTTAAGAGAATATAAATAAATGGTTGAAATGAGTAATTTCTATTGGAACTTCTCCATGAACTTTCCAACCTTTAAACCAAACACGACCAAAGGAATTAAAGACTATTCTTTCACATTTTCCCTTTACAAAGACAATCAACAAATCCTTTTCTTAACACATGATCCTACAAACTTTCGTACACCCCCACAACACCCAATCTCCTAATGCCTAGAATCCAAAATCCCTACCACAATTGAACCCATCAATTTGCTTATGTCTGAAATCCAAAAGCCCTATCACAACCGACCTCCCTCCAACTGCAGCCCGACTGTGCGACCTTGATTACTGCAACCCCATATTCAGTAGTTTCTCCCACTCCAAACTTGGGCAAGTGATCCCTTCTATCATCACTACTGTCAGTGGAATGCAATGCAACCTAGGCACTAAAGTAAAAGAGGCTGCTCCACACGCCTGGCCATGTATTAACTCAGACACAATTAGCTTTCTCCTCTATTCTTCATCCTCTATTTTTTCTTATGCAATTTTGATTTAACTTCCCCTTTCCTTCGGCACCTATTTTCTCAAGCTATGTTTGGTACACAATGAATGGAGGGTAGGGGAGGGGAGGGGAGGGAAGGGAGGTGTATATGACCTAGAAGCCAATTGTTAGATGATGGTATAGGGATTTTTTTTACTATTGATTTGATAAATAAAGGAAATTCTAATTTAGTGATGCACATTTAATTACTAAGATATTATTGTACATAATAAATGTCCTTAGAATAATTGGTTTGATGCCTTGGGACGTCAAGTAGGTGACTTGAACATGAGATCCTAATGGATTTTAAGAACAATATTCTTAAAACGTCCCTGGTCAAGTATTATTATGGAATGGACAACAATGATACACGTGAGACTAGTATGTGTTGTGACTGATGACTAAGTGGCGTGGGTCATATGTCTTGGATACCAAGTTAGATATATATGTACTTGTTAGAGAACTAGTGTATTCGACAAACCCAAACTCGCATTGAGAGGGATTCATGATCTTTTACATGATAGTCGTAATCAACTCTCAAATGTGACAAATGTGTTGTAGTCCTTCAACCTGAAGTCACTACAATGGTGATATGACAATTATCATGCTACGACACTACCTAACTTGATCTTGAAGAAGGTTGCCATAAAGGTAGTGATTGTGTGTGATGAGAATCATGATATGCATTGTCAATGATGTATAAGGATTTTGTCCCTCACATGTATCTTGCCAGTCTAGTTGGATACCAAGGAACTTGAATTGAATGTAACGAGGATGACACATCCACATAGTTGTCAAGGAGGTTAGGCAGTCAGCATGCCCCAAGGGGCACCTAGGCTGTTCTGGGTGTTTTTTATTTTTGTATTTTTAGTATGTTTATTTGCTTCTTATACATATATACTACACATAGTACCATAGATGAAACATAAAAATAGAGGGCAGAATGAGGCTATGATAACAATAGGAGGAGATGGGAATCAGAAGAAGAACAAAGGGAAGTAATATCAGAAAGTCTACAATAACAATTGGAGTTGGACATGTAGAAAAGAAATAAAGAAAAAGACAAAAAGGGTGGGAAGAGGTTGTAATTCAAAGGGAAAATGGAGTATGGGAAAGAAAAGAAATATTAACTACAACATCAATATCACAAGGAACATCTGATGTAAAAGTAGAAAATATTAAGTAACAACATCAACAACATTATGAAGTATAGATGATGTAAAAGGGGATCAGTAGAAAGCAAAATTCGTAAAAGAAGCCAAATGAATGTTGTAACAACAACAAGAGAAAGAGATGGAGGATGAAAAAGTGAGAATAAAAATCATAGCACCAACACCAGGAGCAGCAAATGTAGAATAGTAAATCAAGATAACAGAAAAAAAAAAGGGAATGCAAAAGGAGGCTGTAGCAGTAGGGGAGAAGAAAATTGTCAAAAATGTAGATAGAGATGGATGAGGAAGTAAGAGGAGACATAGGAGGAAGAATATAAAAGGAGGAGAAGAACCAACACAATAGTAAAAACAACTAGCAATATTAAATATGAACTGGCAGGAAAGAAAAAGAAATGAAAATTCAATCCATCAATGCCCAGGATGTCCGCCCATCCCGCCTAGGCATCTTCCTAGACCGCCTAGTACGCCCAACCCGCCTAATTCCCATGAAGATTCTAGGACCCTAGTAGTAGAACCTCCATGGAGAGCCTAGGATGCCTAGGCGCCCACCTTGATAACTAAGTGCATCCATGCCTTTAGTTCAATTTGGATACATTTGATAAATGGATTATACAACATTGTAACACTGGTTGTTGATGGTTTAGTCTTGTATGACTAATCGTAGTACCTGGATAGCAAGGATGTGTTGCTAGACATTGTTCATTGCGTTCTCGTTCTTGCAAAAACTGGGAGTGGGTTCTAGGAGAGGCTAATTCTTTGCAGCATGGGAAATTTCCTCTCTTTGAGCATTGCATGTTGAACCTCTTCAGCACCTTGTCAGTGTATGTACTCTAACTTAGGACAAGAAGATTTATAGATCTATCTACATAGATCATAATTACTAAGATATAAGATGCTTTGCACAAATCCTTCATAGATAAGGTACTTCACAACCAATTCTTTACCATTTGTAGGGTAGGGATGTCATTCCCCATAAATAGTATGTCATCTACATATATAGAATGTGAGGAATGCAACTATGCTCCTACTAGCCAAATCTTTTAGGCTGAAGGAGTGTCCTACTAGATCTACGAGGTTCATGTGTTACATGAGGAACTTTATATTCCACAATAGTTTGTGATTCTCCTTGTTTCTTTTATACATGTGTTACATATAATGTGAGGAATACACAAGGTTCATCTTTATTTTGATTAAAGCCAAACTCTTTGACTACCTCGTCAAATCAAAGATTCAAACTCCGAGATGCTTGATTCAATTGATAGGTTGACCTTTGTAGCTTACAAACTTTATTTGCATTATTTGGATTTATAAAACCCACAGGTTGTACCATGCACACATTCCCTTTAGGGAATGGAGTTTTAACATCTATTTTCCATATCTCATAGTCATAATAAGTTGCAATGACAAGCATGATCCTGATGGATTTAACTATGACAACGGTGAAAAGATTTTGTCATAGTCAACACCTTGAACTTGTCTGGAACCTTTTGCAACCAATTTGTCCTCATAGGTTTATACAATACCATCCATGTCAGTCTTCTTATAAAAGACCCACTTGCACTCTATGGGTTTGCTCCTTCACATAGATCTACCAATGTCCATACCTTGTTGGTATACATGGAGTCCATCTTATATCTCATGGCCTAAAGTCATTTCTCAGACTCTGGTCCCTCAATGGCTTCTAGGTAGGTTGTTGTCTCATCATCTACGACCATCTCATCGCCTTCTTGAGTCACAAGATATCCAAATATTTTAAGATCAAGGAGTGTCCTACTAGATTGTAACATCCCTGACTTGGGTTATGAACTAACCCTAGGTGTCTTGTTTAATTAAGTGATTAGATGCTTGTGGTTATCTTATGAAATGTAATTAAAAGCTTTTGAGGAACTTATATTTCCATTTCAGTCCTTTTTTGGATAATATTGCAACATTGTTTTGTTTATAATGGACTAAAGTGCAAATTACCCAAGTTGAGGGGTTTAATTGCAATTTGCACATGTTAAGATGTTCCTCTGATGTTGAGACATCATAAGAAGGAATATGATGTAGTGGTATGGATTCCACAAGCTTGAGCACCAAGATACAGCTTGTAGAGCAATCCTTCTGCTTTAAAACCTAGTTTTGGTGTAATGTGCAAATTACCCAAAACCTAGGGTCCAACATGTAAAATGTATCCTCTATAGTATCTCTCATGCTTCTTGGCATAAAGTTGAGCAAAGAAAATGAGAGGGGATCCTCATAGGAAGGATCATGAAAGAAAGATAATCTTGATATTAAAATAATCAAGACTTAAGCAAATGGCCCTTTAATATATATATAACTTAATAAGGTAATTGGTTTCTTTTCCTTTTAACCTTGGATAATGGAGAAGTTTTGCATAAGGATAGAAGGAGGAAACGTGGCCATGGATGGAGAAAGCCCTGGTGGATATGTTTAGAGAATAAAAGAGATAACTATCTTTTCCTTTGCCTTGAAAATATCCAAAAGTATATAAGGATTCTTATCAACAAGCAAGGTATCGTTTCCCTTAGTCCTTTTCTTATCTTCTTGCTTTGGACCGACCTAGAGGAGCTCTGGAGCAAAGGAAGGACGACCAAGCTGGTTTGGGTACGCTTTGATCATCACCTAGCTCGAATTCATGGTGGAAATCCTAATACAAGGTTGGTTTATTGGTTTTCTTTACATAATTCTTCTTTCTAGCCATCTTCTCCATCCAAGACTTGAAGAACGAAGCTTGGACAACTACTGGAGCTCAAGACACCATTAAAGATACGAAGCTTGGAGCTCTATATCAGACTTAAAGGCGGGTTTTATAACTTTAACCCTTAAGCTTTGCTTTTGCATTCTTCTTCCTTAGAATCGTTGCTTATACTTCTTCTTTAGACACCTTTGGGTGTTCTTGCTAGAAATTCCGTAAAGAACAGCCTCGGTTCTTGAGGTAGAAGATGATGACGTTAATTTAAAAGTTTATCCACAAACTTGCTTTAGCAAACGGTCTCTAACCCCCTTGCTCAAATGGTTTCCCAAACCGTTTGGGAGCAAACAGTTTCAAACCGTTTGAATGCAAACGGTTTCAACCAAGACCGCATAGAAGCAAACGGTCCAAGACCATTTGTATGCATTGACCAGGTGTTGACCATTTGGATCTCTGTTGTAAATAATGTGGACTAATCACCTACCTAAAATCATCAATTAATTCCAAGAAAATCACCAATTGAAGGCCCAACAATCATCAAAACCCTAATCGGGTCTATTGCTGATTTCAACAAATTGAATTAAGTTGAAGTTTGGGTTGAGTGACCCAAACGGTTTCAAAACCATTTGGGGGTCACCTAAATGGTCTCAAGACCGTTTGGTGATTACTCAAGACTGTTTGAAGGTCTAGGGTTAAGTTGGGTTGACCAATAGAGGGTCCAATGATATCAAGTTGTTGAATAATTGAGTGCTGATTTGGTGACCAAACCTAGGGTTCAAACCTTAAGTGAACGACTTGGTTTTTGATAAAATAATGAGAAAACGGTATCAAGACCATTTGGAGGATGTCCAAACGATCCCAAGACCGTTTGGGGGTCACCCAAGACCGTTTGGAGGTCTAGGGTTGACTATGGTCAAGTGGTTGAAGATCTAAAGGCTCTAAGTTGAAGTGCAATTAATTAGTGACCTAATGATCAAATCAATGAGCCAAACCTTATTAGGTTGAGTTAGTTTTTGATGTTGACTTGAGCAAACGGTCTCAAGACCGTTTGGAGGGTCATGTCATGACCAAATTTAATAATGGTTCAATGGTGATAAATCAATTAGACTCATGTTGAAACGTGTTGAAGGGTGATCAATTTCCAAACCCTAATTCAATTGATCCAAGCCATAATTGATGATCAATTGAGGGTCAATTGAGTGTCAAATCAGTTGAGGGTTGACCTAATTGACTCAATTGATAAGTGCCTAACAAGTGCATGGTTGATTGAGGGGTTCAACATTGGAAACCCTAACTCAATTGAAGTGGTTGAGACACTTTTTGGTCCTTGCAGTTTTGAGGTGGTTTGGACCAAACGGTCTCAAGACCGTTTGGGACCAAACGATCCCAAGCCGTTTGGTGCTCATGCTGTTTCAAGATCGGTTATGTTCATGTGGTTTCAAAGTCAACAAGACCAAACGGTCTTCATGACCAAACGGTCTTCACCCCATCTTGGGCAAATGGTCTTGAGTGTGTACTTTACCAAATGGTTTCAAAAGTCAAACTTGACCAAACGGTCAACAACACCAAACGGTTTCAAGGTTTTTCCAAGACCGTTTGGGGAGTTTGTGTGCAAGACCGTTTGAGGTCTAAAAAGGCTAAGAACGTTTGATGCCTTAGTGGTCAAGATGGTTTAGTGGTTGATTAACCTAAACCTTATAGATACCTAAAGTGATTCAGGGATCAAGTAATTAGTTAATTAATGCATGTTATGATCAAGTGGTGAACATTACTAAATACCCTTGATGAGATAGAGTGACCAATACCCTTTGATCAAGTGAGCCTTAAATGACCAAATTAGTAATGACACAACCCATGATGTCAAGGTTGATTTGACTTAACCTAATCAAGGATGATGTAAACATCATCTGATAGAAAGAGGAGAGAGAAGACTCCTTATATGAATGAGAATCAAGTAATAAACATCCAATATGAATGAATATATCTAATTATGGTATGATCCTTCATAGTGAGATTATGAAAACCCTAATTATGATGGTTAATGAATAGTAAACCCTAATCTAGGGTAATGTGATGTAATGTGAATAGTAAACCCTAATCTAGGGTAATGTGATGTAATGTGAATAGTAAACTGTAATCTAGGGTAATGTGATGTAATGTGAATAGTAAACCGTAATCTAGGGTAATGTGATGTAATGTGAATAGTAAACCCTACTCTAGGGAACTGTGATGATGTGAACTATAAACCCTAATTTTGGGTTATGCTTTAAGCATGAAACTCTATGATTGAATTAGGAAATAATTTGCACTGTGCTAATATAGACAAAATCATGTTATCAATTGTGCTAATCATGCAGGTTTTTATAAAGAAGTGAGCATAACCAGGTAAGGGTTATGATGTCATATTCATTGAAAGCACTTATAAGCTTTGAAAGTAATGATATGCCATGTTGCCTAGTGAGAGGTAACATATAAGATTGATAGGCTATATGAGCCATGAGAAATACCTACATTGCTACAATCATATTCATACTGTTAAATGACTTGATGGCAATATGTTACTTGGTAACAAGTGTTTGATGATTTAAGGGTTTGAACACCCTATTCCTGAATCACAATGATGAGATGGTTAGGGATTGAGAAACCAATGTTAACTAAATGTGAAATAAACTTGATACAAGTAGTACTCTTTACTTATAGCAATTGTCTTATTGATTTATGTTTGAAAACATGCCTGATGATAAAAGCATGCTATAATGTACCTAAATAATCAAGTATAATGATATCATGTAGAGCCCTGACCATAGATCCATCATTGTCAGAATTTAAATGATGGTGAAATAGGTTTTCCTAAGGGAACTCCTGGAGAGCATACTTTTGAGTATGTGGGGGTTATGGATGCGAATATCCTTACGTCCTAATGTAGGAATTGATGTGAGATGTACATTTAATCTCTCAATCCTTCATTATATGTTTATGCCGGGATGATGTATCTCTAATCTCCCGATGATGTTGTTAATGTCGCATCAATGTGAGATAAACAAGAAATCCCTCGATGGCAAAGAGAGTACAGCACGCCACTGTAACATCCCTGACCTGGGTTATAAACTAACCCTAGATGTTTTGCTTAAATATGTAATTAAAATACTTGTGATTACTTCCTGGCATGTAATTAAGTTCCTAAGGAACATATACTTTCAATTTTTGCTCTTTTTAAACAAAGTTGTAGTATTGTTTTGTAATGCAGGGACCTATGTGCAAATTACCCAGTTAAGGGGATTAACTTGCAAATTATACAGGTCAAGATGTTCCTCTGATTATGAGAAATCATATGAGTGAATATGATGAGATATGAAGGACTTCCCAAGCTTGGGCATCAAGATGCAGCTTGTGGAATGATCCTTGTGCTTAAAAACCCTAATTTTGGAGTAAAGTGTAGTTTACCCAAAATGTGGGGTGCAACTTGTAAAATACACCTTCTAGAATATCTTCAATGACTCTTTACATCATTTATAGTAGAAATGATGAAAGGGGCGCTTCAATGAATAATCAGATAAGAAGAATGGTCTTTGTAGTAAAATTCACCTAGTATGAGTAAGAAGACCCTTCATATACGTACCTTATTTGTATGTTAGTTTTCTTTACCCTTAAATCTTGAGTTTTGATGGACTTTGCTTAAGTAATGATGGCTTCGACGTGACTTATAAAGAAGGCGGGACTTAGATGAGAAATCTATGATTTAGAGGTCCTTATGGTGAAAATCAACCTAAACTATATAAGCATATTCCTTTGCAAACCAAGTAAACGTACTCTTTCTCCTCTTCATTTCTCATCTTGCTCAAACGACCAAGGCAGAGCTCTGGAACTCAAGGAGATGACCAACTAGTTCTAAGGTGAGAAGAAACCATCTTCTAGCTCGGATTCTTGGAGATTTCCTTGTATAAGGTTGGTTCTATGGTTAACTTACTTAGGTTCTTTATTTTAGCCGACCATCCCCATCTTTTCCTTGTAGAATCACCTTTGGCCGACTTGTGGAGTTCAAGACGCCATTAAAGGATTGAATCTTGGAAGCTTGGATCTCTAGGAACAACGTTTGAGGTGGGTTTTATAACTCTAAACTTCTTGCTTTATTATGCATATCTATGTTCTTGCAAATTATGCTTAGTTCTTCTTCTTCCCCATTCTTCCTTGCACTTTTGCAAACAAACCGTGGAGTAACCTACCTGAACAGAGGTTGAAGATGATGGGCGTGAATTCCTAGGCAACTTTATCAAATGACCTTGGACCTTTTGGTCTAAACGGTTTGCAAACCATTTGAAATCAAACGGTCTCAAACCGATTGATCTCATGCGGTCTTGCAAGACCGTTTAGAATCAAACGGTCTCAAGACCATTTGATAGGGTTGAGAAAGGTAAGACCGTTTAAGGGTCTATTGTAAACATGTTGAATTTAATTTCTACAAAGAGTCATAACCTAATTCCAAACCAATCACAAGTTGAAGGCACTTCAACCCCCTAAACCCTAATCGGGTTGATTTGCTGATTTCAAGGATAGATTTTGGTGAACTTTGGGTTGAAGGACCCAAACGGTCTCAAGACCATTTGGGGGTTCATCCAAACGGTATCAAGACCGTTCGGAGACAACCCAAGACCGTTTGGAGGTCTAGGGTTAAGGTAATTTGATGGTTTGAGGGTCCAATCACAATAAGTTGATGAATTGATAAAAATGTTGATTTTAGACCTAATTAGGGTTCAACCCTAATCCAATCGACTTAGATTTTGATGAAACTTTGGGAAAACGGTCTCAAGACCGTTTGTAGGATGTCCAAACGATCTCAAAACCGTTTGGGCCAAGTTTGGGCCCAATTGGAGGTCAATTGATGGGTTCAACCTCAATTTGATTCACATTGTTGAACATTGATGATTATCCGATTGAAAACCCTAATTGAGTTGGATTCAAACCTAATTGGCTTTCAATTGAGGGTCAATTTGGTGTCCAATTGATTAAGACTAACCCTAATTGACTCAATTTATAAGTGGTTAACAAGGATTTGGCCAATTGAATGCTTCAAGATAGATAACCATAATCGATTAAACCTTGGAGTCACTTTTGAGGTCCATGCGGTTTGAGCCCATTTTGACCAAACGGTCTCAAGACCGTTTGGGCTCAAACGATCTCAAGGTCATTTGGACCAATCGATCTCAAGATCGTTTAAGATCAAACGGTTTCAAGTCGCATAGCTTCAAATGGTTTGGAGGTCAACTTTCCCAAACGGTCAACGCACCCATGCAATCTTGGTGACCCATGCAGTCTTGGTGATCCATGTGGTCTTGAAGGTCAAACTATCCAAACGGTCAACGCCCCCAAATGGTCTCACTGGACCACCGAGACCATAACAATAGGAGAGAAGCTGCTACAACTGTGGGAAGGTGGGACACTTGATGAAGGATTGTCGGTCTAGGCCTGTCAGTGTGACACAGTCTTCGAGACAGAATCAACAGGGATCACAGATAAGGCAATCTCAAGGAGCAGCTAGAGGACGTGGACAAGCATCTCAAGCTGGATCATCAGCACCAACTCAACCTCAGGCGACGGTGAGGTTCTATGCTATGAACCCACCAGATGCAGTGGTCAATCCACGGGTTGTGGCAGGTCAGATGGAACTTTTATATTCTGATATGTCTAAATCCTGTGTTGTATCTGTTCTGATTGACCCGGGTGCTACGCACTCCTTTTTCACTCGAAGAGTGATTCGTAACTGTAATATGTCAGTCAGTCATAGGGCAGATAGCTTGTTGTTGGAGACTCCGTTGAGTGGGTCTGCTGTTTTGCAAGAGGTATGCTCTCCTTGCATCCTCTTCTTTTCTGATCATCGCATTCAATTGGATCTCATACCACTTGATATGCAAGGATTTGATGTAATCCTTGGGATGGATACCTTGGAAAGGTATAGAGTTGTCTTGGATTGTGAATCCAAGCTGGTTGTGTTTGCTGATGAAAGCAACACATGGATCTTTCAAGGAGAAAGAAAGATTTTACCCACCTGTCTTGTGTCAGCTATGGTTGCTGATAAGTTGATGAGGCAAGGATGTTATGCATTTTTGGCTCATGTGATAGATACTACTAAGGAGAGCCCCAACCCTGCTGAAGTTCCTGTAGTCATGGAATTCGAAGACGTGTTTCCTGAAGAACTTCCCGATATACCACCGTCTCGAGAAATTGATTTTGAAATCAATTTGGTCCCAGATACACAACCCATAGCCCAGACACTGTATAGGATGGCGCCTTCCGAAATGGCAGAACTCAAGAAACAGCTTCAAGAATTACTTGAGAAAGGTTTCATCCGACCGAGTACTTCACCTTGGGGTTCTCTAGTTTTGTTTGTTAAAAAGAAAGATGGGTCAATGTGGTTGTGTATTGATTACAGACAACTTAATAAAGTAACAATAAAGAATAAGTACCCTCTGCCGAGGATTAATGATATTTTTGATCAGTTGCGCGGTGCAACAGTCTTCTCGAAGATAGATTTGAGGTCTGGATATCATCAACTCCGTATTAAGGACAGTGACATATCCAAGTCTGCCTTTAGGACAAGATATGGTCACTATGAGTTCACAGTTATGTCATTTGGACTAACTAATACGCCAGCTGCATTTATGGAACTCATGAATAGAGTCTTCCGACCTTTCTTCGATCAGTGTGTTGTCGTCTTCATAGATGACATTCTAATCTGTAGTAAGGATGCTCAACAACATGAACAACATCTTCGCCAAGCTTTGACCTTGCTAAGAGAACACAAGCTATACGCTAAGTTTAGCAAGTGTGAGTTATGGTTACTAGAAGTATCTTTTCTTGGACATGTGGTATCTGCCTCGGGTATTCGTGTTGACCCTAAAAAGGTAGAATCTGTTCTACAGTGGGAACAACCGAAGACACCGACAGAGATTCGAAGTTTCTTAGGGTTAGCTGGTTACTACCGAAGGTTTATTAAGAACTTCAGTTCTATAGCCTTACCCTTGACCAAGTTAACCCGGAAATATGTTCCTTTTGCCTGGAGTGATAAGTGTCAACAGTCCTTGCAGCTGTTGAAGGAGAGGTTGACAAGTGCACATGTGCTTGTGCTACCTGATCAAGGTAAAGGATATGTGGTTTTCTGTGATGCCTCCAAGAATGGACTCAGATGTGTGTTGACGCAGGACAAGCAAGTGATTTCTTTTGCTTCCCGACAGCTTAAGAAACACGAGGAAAATTATCTGACACACGATCTAGAGTTGGTTGTTGTGGTTCATGCCTTGAAGATCTGGAGACATTATCTCTACGGAGAAACATTCCAGATTTTCACAGACCACAAAAAACTTAAGTATATCTTCTCTCAGCATGAACTTAACATGAGGCAACATCACTGGATGGAGTTAATCAAGGACTATGATTGTACAATTGATTACCATCCAGGGAAGGCCAACGTGGTTGCAGATGCCTTGAGTAGGAAATCAGCAACATCAACCATGGATAAAGCACAACTAAGTTCCTTAGTATGCTCTAGAAGAGATATGCTTATCTCTTTAAGGCAAGACAATGTGCAGTTGAAGGTGTCATTGTTAGCCGGTTTGTTAGCTGAGATGCATATTAAACCTACTCTAAAAGAGAAGATAAAGGAGGCACAACAAGTTGATGCTGCAGTTCAGCAGATCAGATCTGAGTATGGTGATGAAAAGCGAGATGGTTTCCATGATTCAAATGACCAAGTGGCATGCTATCATGGGAGGATGATAGTACCGGATGTGGATAACTTGAGGAAGTTAGTCCTGGAAGAAGCTCATTCTTCGATGTATGTTATGCATCCAGGGAGCACCAAGATGTATCGAAACTTAAAAGATATGTATTGGTGGCATGGGATGAAGAAATATGTGCCTGAGTTTGTTCTGAGGTGTCCTGTGTGTCAGCAAGTTAAGGCTGAACACCAGAAGCCTACAGGAACAATGCAACCTTTACCCATACCACAGTGGAAGTGGGACCATGTGACCATGGACTTTGTTGTTGGCCTACCCAGGAAAAGCAAAGGACATGATTCCATTTGGGTAATTGTTGATAGGTTGACAAAGACAGCGCATTTCTTACCTGTCAAAACAACCTATTCTGCCGAAAGGTTATCACAATTGTATGTTCAAGAGATAGTGCGATTGCACGGAGTTCGTATCACTATAGTTTCTGACAGAGGTCCTCAGTTTACAAGTCGTTTTTGGGAGCAGTTACACAGAGCTTTAGGCACCAAGTTAAGGTTTAGTACGACCTTTCATCCACAGACTGATGGACAGTCAGAAAGGACTATACATACCTTGGAAGACTTGTTGAGAGCATGTGTTCTCCAGTTTACCGGAAGTTGGGATCTACACCTAAGCTTGATAGAGTTTGCCTATAATAATAGCTATCAACATAGTATTGATATGGCACCTTACGAAGCCCTGTATGGTAGACGTTGTAGATCACCCTTATGTTGGTATGAGACTGGTGAACATCAGTTGTTAGGTCCTGATCTTGTGCAGCAGACTACAAAGAAGATCAAAGTTATACAACAGCAGCTTAATACTGCACATGATAGGTAGAAGTCTTATGCTGACAAACGTCATAGACCCTTAGAGTTCCAGGTTGGAGACAGAGTGTACCCAAAGTCTCACCTTGGAAAGGAGTCATTCGTTTTGGAAGAAAAGGGAAGTTAGCTCCTAGATTTATGGGACCTTATCCAATTATTGAACGAGTTGGAAAGGTAGCCTATAGACTAGAGTTACCTCCAGAGTTGCAGAAGTTACACCCTGTGTTTCACATTTCTATGCTGAGGAAATGTCACCCTGACACCGAGTCAGTTCTACAACCTATGGAAGTAGAATTGAATGAGGATATAACTTATGAGGAGGGACCAGTGTCAATCCTTGATAACAGAATTAAAAAGCTAAAGAAGAAAGATATAAGCCTTGTGAAAGTCCTTTGGAATCATCATGGTGTCGAAGAAGCCACATGAGAACTAGAGGATGAGATGAGAAGGAAATACCCTGCTCTTTTCTCCTAATATGTTTTATCGATTTCGGGGACGAAATCCTTGTAAGTGGTGGATAATTTGTAACATCCCTGACCTGGGTTATAAACTAACCCTAGATGTTTTGCTTAAATATGTAATTAAAATACTTGTGATTACTCCCTGGAATGTAATTAAGTTCCTAAGGAACATATACTTTCAATTTTTGCTCTTTTTAAACAAAGTTGTAGTATTGTTTTATAATGCAGGGACCTATGTGCAAATTACCCAGTTAAGGGGATTAACTTGCAAATTATATAGGTTAAGATGTTCCTCTGATGATGAGAAATCATATGAGTGAATATGATGAGATATGATGGACTTCCCAAGCTTGGGCATCAAGATGCAGCTTGTGGAATGATCCTTGTGCTTAAAAACCCTAATTTTGGAGTAAAGTGTAGTTTACCCAAAATGTGGGGTGCAACTTGTAAAATACACCTTCTAGAATATCTTCTATGACTCTTGAAATCATTTAGGGTATAAATGATGAAAGGGGCACTTCAATGAATAATCAGATAAGAAGAATGGTCTTTGTAGTAAAATTCACCTAGTATGAGTAAGAAGACCCTTCATATAAGTACCTTAGTTGTATGTTAGTTTTCTTTACCCTTAAATCTTGAGTTTTGATGGGCTTTGCTTAAGTTATGATGGCTTGGACGTGCCTTATAAATAAGGAGGGACTTAGATGAGAAATCTATGATTTAGAGGTCCTTATGGTGAAAATCAACCTAAACTATATAAGCATATTCCTTTGCAAACCAAGTAAACGTACTCTTTCTCCTCTTCATTTCTCATCTTGCTCAAATGACCAAGGCAGAGCTCTAGAACACAAGGAGACGACCAACTAGTTCTAAGGTGAGAAGAAACCATCTTCTAGCTCGGATTCTTGGAGGATTTCCTTGTATAAGGTTGGTTCTATGGTTAACTTACTTAGGTTCTTTGTTCTAGCCGACCATCCCCATCTTTTCCTTGGAGAATCACCTTTAGCCGACTTGTGGAGTTCAAGACACCATTAAAGGCTTGAAGCTTGGAAGATTGTAGCTCTAGGAACAACGTTTGAGGTGGGTTTTATAACTCTAAACTTCTTGCTTTATTATGCATATCTATGTTCTTGCAAATTATGCTTAGTTCTTCTTCTTCCCCATTCTTCCTTGCACTTTTGCAAACAAACCATGGAGTAACCGACCTGAACAGAGGTTGAAGATGATGGGCGTGAATTCCTAGGCAACTTTATCAAACGACCTTGGACCTTTTGGTCTAAACGGTTTGCAAACCGTTTGAAATCAAACGGTCTCAAACCGTTTGACCTCATGTGGTCTTGCAAGACCGTTTAGAATCAAACGGTCTCAAGACCATTTGATAGGGTTGAGAAAGGGAAGACCGTTTAAGGGTCTGTTGTAAACATGTTGAGTTTAATTTCTACAAAGATTCATAACCTAATTCCAAACCAATCACAAGTTGAAGGCACTTCAACCCCCTAAACCCTAATCGGGTTGATTTGCTGATATCAAGGATAGATTTTGGTGAACTTTGGGTTGAAGGACCCAAACGGTCTCAAGACCATTTGGGGATTCATCCAAACGGTCTCAAGACCGTTTGTAGACAACCCAAGACCGTTTGGAAGTCTAGGGTTAAGGTAATTTGATGGTTTGAGGGTCCAATCACAATAAGTTGATGAATTGATAAAAATGCTGATTTTAGACCTAATTAGGGTTCAACCCTTATCCAATCGACTTAGATTTTGATGAAACTTTGGGAAAACGGTCTCAAGACCGTTTGGAAGATGTACAAACGATCTCAAGACCATTTGGGACAAGTTTGGGCCCAATTGGAGGTCAATTGATGGGTTCAACCTCAATTTGATTCACATTGTTGAACATTGATGATTATCCGATTGAAAACCCTAATTGAGTTGGATTCAACCCTAATTGGATTTCAATTGAGGGTCAATTTGGTGTCCAATTTATTAATACTAACCCTAATTGACTCAATTTATAAGTGGTTAACAAGGATTTGGCCAATTGAAGGCTTCAACATAGATAACCATAATCGATTATAACCTTGGACTCACTTTTGAGGTCCATGCAGTTTGAGCCCATTTGGACCAAACAGTCTCAAGACCATTTGGTACCAAATGGTCTCAAGACCGTTTGGGGCCAAACATTCTCAAGACTATTTGGGGCCAAACGGTCTCAAGACATTTTGGGCTCAAACGATCTCAAGGTCGTTTGGACCAATCGATCTCAAGATCGTTTAAGATCAAACAGTTTCAAGTCGCATAGCTTCAAACGGTTTGGAGGTCAACTTTCCCAAACGGTCAACGCACCCATGTGGTCTTGGTGATCCATGCGGTCTTGAAGGTCAAACTATCCAAACGGTCAACGCCGACCGTTTAGAGGTTGAAGGTTGAAACCGTTTGGAGACTTTTAGGGTTGTTTTTGCTTAATCGTTTGAAGGTGTAATTGGTCCAATGGTGGTCTAATCTAAACCCTAATGGTACACTAGGACATTAAGGGACTAAGTGACTAATGGATTTACCCATGATGGTGATCAATGGTGTACTTTACCAAAATACCCTTAAAGGGTTCAACTAAAGGATACCTTGTTTTAATCAAACCCTAATGACATGATAGTGGTGTTTTGGCTTATGATAATCAATGAGGACTTGACCCAACCTAATCTAGAGTGGTGTAATCACCATCTATTAGTAATAGGAGAGAGAAAGTACCATTTATGGTTGAAACTCAAGTAAAGTACCTTCAGTGTGTATGATTGTGCATGATTAGGGTATGATCCACCTATGTGAGATCATGGAAACCCTAATTATGATAATTGATGAATCTTAATCTAATCTGAGGGCATCAATGATGGTGTTTCTCATACATGATGATGTTATGAGTTCATTTCACCATGAAGTGAATAGTAAACCCTAATTCTATGGTGGTAACATGTAATGTGAAAAGTAAACCCTAATTGATGAAAATCAGGGAACCTAACTCTTGTAAGAGTATGAAGGTACAACTCCTGAAATGAATTGTTTACTGTTATTAGTTGAATTAACCATGCAGGTTCTTATATGATGATGATCATATCCAGGTAAGGATTATGATACCATATTCACTGAAAGCATGTTATTAGCTTTATGAATAGTGAAATACCATGTTGCCTGGTAAGTGGCATCACATGAGATGATAGGCTGTAAGAGCCATGAGTATCATCAAGGTCATGCTAATTAGATGAATTGTGATGAGATGATTAAGAAATGATAATTGATGTGAGTTAGACCTGTTACATTTAGTATTCTACTTTCATAGCTGCTATGCTAATGATTAATGTTTGAAAATATGTATGATGTTAAAAGAATACTGAAATGTACCTAACTAATCAAGTATAATTATACCATGTAGAGCCCTGATCATAGATCCATCATTGTCAGAAGTTATATGATGGTGAAACGGGTTTTCCTAAGGGAATTCCTGGATCACATACTTTTGAGTATGTGGGGGAATATGGATGTGTAAATCCTTACATCCTAGTGTAGGAATTGATGTAGATGTATCTTAAATCCATCAACCCTTCATTATATGTTTATACCAGGGTGATGTAACACTATTCTCCCGAGGAAATCTTTTATACCGCATCGATGAGAGATAAACAAGAAATCTTTCGATGGCAAAGAGAGTACAGGATGCCACTGTGACTCTAATAGCGAAGTACCAGAATACCCCGGTGAGCTATAGTAGCAGAGACACTGGATATCCTGCATGTTTATCCTCACTCTGACTGAGGAAGATGAGGTCATAAGAACCCGGCTCTTTTGATGACCTAGGTATGATACCGATGCGACTTAACAGTGATCGGTTGGAGTATGAGCGGTATACCCCATCTCCGCAGGGCATAATGATGTTTGAAAAACATAATCAACCGCGTAGTATATCTGCTTAGGTTGAACTATGAGATATTTGAATGATGTTACACTGCATAGTACATATGTTCTTCATATTTTCCTAAATGTTGTTGTTCTACTTAATGTCAATCTACTGTTGATTGCTTTAAAAGCTTTTATTGCTTATAATATTCTTTGATTTGCTATTATAAAGCTTCTAGTGGAGAGTTATAACTCTCGTTGGGACAATTATTTAAAATTGTCTCACCCCGTAGATTTCAACTTTTTAGGTGGTCGTCGAGGGCGGAGGAACCAGCCTACAAGTGACCATTACCAACAACAGCAGCACCAAGAGCAGCAATGAATCTCAGGTGGAGATACTGACTGCTGAGTTTTGTAGTTAGATAGTCCTATGTCGTCTCTGTACTCTCAGGTCCTTGGAGTTAGTGGTCTGAGATTTTGGTTTTGACTCTTGAGATTTTTGTATCATGTTGTATATAATTACTCAAGAAGTAATTTAACAGAGATGTAAACAGTTTATCTCCTTTCTATGAAAGAAGTTTTATGGTTTCAAGATCTTGATTCAAAAAGTTTTAATTTCTGGTGATTTTTGTATTCCGCTGCTAATCGAATGCTTTCTCTGAATTTATATCGTGGTTTATGGATCGAGTAGTCTCAACCACTGTAACTCTAATAGTGAAGTTTCCAGAATACCCTGGAAAGCTATTATAGCAGAGACACAAGATGTCCTGCATGTTGTACCTCACACTGACTGAGGAAGATGAGGTCATAGGAATCTGGCTCTTCTGATGACCTATGTATGGTACCGATTGCGATTTAGTAATGGTCGGTTGGAGTATGAGTGGTATGCCTCATCTCCTCAGGGCATAATTATGTTTGTAAAATGTAAACATTCCTGTAGCATATTTGTTTAGATGGAACTACAAGAAACAAAGATTTTTGATGCATTGTTTATAGTGTTCTAGTTGAATAACTAGTATACATGTTCTTCATATTCCTTAATGAAATATGTCTTGTCATTCAATCAAGTTATAATTGAAATGATTGCTTAGAGAATACTGCTCTACTTAGTTAATCTATGAATTGCCTGCTGTTAAACAATTATAGTACTGGTGCTCATTGTTATCTTAATCCTTGCAATAACAATGCTTCTGGCGAAGAGTTATAACTCTCGCTGGGACAATTATTCAATTATCTCACCCCCGTGGGATTCGACTTTTTAGGTAGACGCCGAGGACGAAGGAACCCATCAGTGGGTGAGCAACAACAACAGCAGCAACGTCAGGGACATCAGTGATCCTCAGGTGGAGACACTGTCTGTCAAGCCTTGTAGATAGAATGTCGTATGTGTCATCTCTGTACTCTCAGGTCCTAGGAGTCTTTATATGTTTTATATAGATCTAAGATTTTGGCATAATGCCTCGAGATTTTTGTATCTTGCCTTGTACAATTAACAGGGCAGTTGATATTGTGACTCTCGAGATGTGATATTACAGAGATGTAATGGTCAGTTGTAAACAACTTATCCTGTTCTTTTATGAAAAAGTCTTATAGGTTGTGGACCTTTGTGCAAAAAGTTTTAAAATTTGATGATTTTCAATCATTCCGCTGCTAATTATTCGCTTCCGCATTAGTTTAAATTCATTGATCTTGTTTTCGCGAGTCGGACCCCACATAGATATATGAGTTTCATGTGTTACATGAGGAACTTGAGATTCCACAACATTTTGCAATTCTCCTTGTTCGTTATGTACCTTTACTGATTTTCTTATTGGTCTTGAACCTCTACGAGTTCTATTTTTCTCCCACCGATTCCTTTGGAAATAAATTCTTTTTCTAAAAAGACATCCCTGGGAACAATTACTTTGTTGTCAGATGGATTATACAAGTAGTTTCCCTTGATTTTTTTAGGATATCCAACAAAGTAACTTTTCTCCATTTTGGGTCTAAGTTTTTCGGAAAATTATTTTCTCACATAAGCTTCACAACCCCAAATCCTCATAAAAGACATATTGGGACGCTTCCTAGTCTACATCTCATATGGTATCTTTTGAACCAATCTAGAAGGTATGCGGTTCACTGTAAATGTTGCTGTTCTCAAGCATATTCCCAGAAGGAAGTCAGAATATAAGCTAGACTCATCATTGATCGTACCATGTGCAATATGGTACAATTCCTTCTTTCTAACACACCACTATGTTGTGGTGTGCTAGGTGGAGTCTATTGTGGTGAAATTATATGATCTTGTAGAAAGATCTCAAACTCTTGGCTTAAGTATTCTCCACATCGATTCGATCAAAGTGATTTAATACTTTTACCAAGCTAGTTCTATACTTCATTCATGAAATCTTTGAACCTTTCAAGGGCTTTTGACTTGTGTTTCATTTATGAAGGAGAATGCCTCGAGTTATACTCGAGGGAGTATAAGGGGTTAAACATTAATTACATTTGGAGAAGAAAGAGGAAGGCTCGGTGTGCAAGCCAAATTTATAATATAGAAAATAACCATCCAACCACACAAGCATTCAAGGGGTATTGGCCATAACCACACATACATCCACCGTCAAAATCATTTTAAGGTGATGTGTATAGATTGCATATATATATATATATATATATATATATATATATATATATATATATATATATATATATATATATATATAGGATCTACGAGGAAATTCCTAGTGTACATGGTATTTAATCAAATATTCACATTAACCACTTAAATGTTCACATCGTATGCAAAAAAATAAAAGATGAAACTAAATTTGATCTCATCAATTTGCCTGAGGAATCAGGATGAATGAAAACTCTTTTATTAATAAAAAAAATTAAATCTTGATACATTGTATGTTGATGTGGTTCTGATACCACTATAAAAAAATATAGGAGCAGAGTAGACACCAGAAATGAAAAATTTCTATCCATATTTCCTAACTAGCAGATCGCGTCAACAACAATGTAGCTTGAAAGAGGGTGCAAAATGTACCTGGTCCTGCAGCAAGCCCAACGTCAATCTTGCACATATATGTGCTCACTTCACAAGTACACACAGACGACAGTTGACATCATTCTCCTAGCATGGAAACAATGACTTCCACACCTCTACGTAGTCCACACAAACCACTGGAAACTCCACATCGCAATTTGAGAGCCAACGGGAAGGAATCGTCCTTCCATTTGTCAATGTGCTAGCGTCGCCTTCCTTTTCCCTTACTGTCCCTCCCTATCTTTGGAAGACTACTCAGGCTCTCTCACACATTATCATAAGTGAGAGAAGTGTCTTAAGAGCCTTTCTCAACCCCCTCCTTATATACGAGTGGACGAGCTACAATTTTCAAAACTTAGGGGATCCAAAGACCAAATCTTATGGTTTCACGATTGTTGTGTGCCACTAGTCGGTCGACTGGACCATCTAGTCGGTCGACTAGAACACAAGTCGATCAACTAGATTGTAATGTAGGTCAATTGGCTTGTGTCCAGTGACACAATAACACTATCTTTTAATCTGATGATTAATGCATGTCATTGCACATATCATTAATCATTTGACCTAGTTAATCTGGTAATTTTACATTTTTGTTTGACCCAGTCAAACTGGTCAGTTTCAAAAGTGATCCAGTCAGTCGAGTGGACACTCTATTCAATTGACTAGCACTAGTCGGCTGACTAGAACCAGTCGGTCGAATGGCTTACTAGTCAATCGACTGGACACTCTAGTCTACTAGTGTTGTTTAATTTGATTACCTAAACACTTTTATTAACCAAGTTAAATCTAGTCTATGAGTAAATTCCTATTCAAAGTGCATCCTATGCGTGACCCTATAGGCCCCATATTACGTTGGAAGTGAAGTCCATAACCATTATGACTACACAAGCAATGAGCGATATCCAACAACTCATCATTGCAACCCAAGTAATTGAAATGTTGGAGAACAACTTCAACCTATAATCCATCATCAGTGTCACCATATAGTTCTTTTGTCTTTAATATCCAGATTGAATCTGAGGCATGAAATCATCATCCTCTTAATACTCGATCTATGTTTCTTGAACTATAGTAGACTATTGAGATATAATGAGTTCACATATAATATATTGACTCACACAAGCATATGTCCATGCGTTTCTCAGTCTCACTTATCAAGGGTTTGTGATATCAAACACTCAAAAGGAGGGACAAATCCCATCTACATCACTCATAACCAATCCTCATGTGTCACAACATACCCAATCATCACCTTATGACAACCCTTATTCAGAATCACATTAAATGATGTTAAAATTCATCGAACAACATGTGATAAGTGTAGTAACTTAAGGTCTAAGAACCACAATCACCACTATCACTTTGAGATATAATCCTAACTACCATTATATTACCTCTATATATCACTCTCAAGGTGGTCTGTCCATTACACTATTCTCTAACACATACATGTTTGTTTGACTTGATATCCAATATCATGACTAATAAAATTTTGTAATCAGTCAACATACATTCTAGTCTTATGTATTATTTTTGTATATTTTGCTTTTACAATAATATCCGACCAGGGATATAACAAGAATGTATGTACTCTTATGTATGTACACTTATCATACATATGATCTCATTATTCATCCTCAACCTGAAGGAATATGTCATCGAGTAACATTATTCTTTAGACATCTATTATGCTTGTGTCATAACGAAGACAATCATAATAGATGGATTTGTCTTTATTAACATTATCAAATCAAGTACATGATGCCCCATATAACCATCAAATAATCCACTCTATTGGCATACATACCAACAACAGATGCATTTGTGAGCCCAAAGATAATTATGAAGTATTCATAATGTTCTTGGTGGATTCTGAAGGCAGTTTTAGGAATGTATTCTTCAACAACTCAAACTTGATGATAACCCACCCTTAAATCAAGCTTGGAAAATATGATTGATCCATGCAATTTTATCAAGTAACTCATATGTCCTTAGTATTGGAAACTTATCAGGCATGGCAATGTTGTTCAAACCTTAATATGCACACATAGTCTCCATATCACCATGATTTGTTAACCAAAAGAACAACCGAAGAATTTGTACGAGCACTATTTCTAATATTCCATGACTTCTATTGTTCATCTATCTGTCTTTCAATTTCATTTTTTTTAATGCGAGTATAGGTATGGCCTTTTTGACACATACGTACCACATTCAAACAATGGAATTTTGTGATCATGGTTTCGGCTAGGAGGTAACCCTTTTGGTTCTTCAAACACATCCTTATACTCTTGTAGTTCAACAGTTGATGTTCAATATTTTCAATAGAAGCAATTGACATGAGTTATATCACTTCAATGTGATTGCTCGTCCTTGATTCTCGAGCAAAGAAATAAACATTAACAATCATGACTCTTTTTTAGTCCATTTATAGATACAAACATACCATCATATTAAATTTCATAAGTTGGGCATTAAATCTGACCACACCAGGCTCATTTAACACAACAACTTAACCCCTAATACCACATCATATCATCCTAATATAAGATCCAATAACTCTTATTTGACAACTACATTACAGAATATAAAATAAACCCCAAACATTATCTTGAGATAAGATATTCTCTCCACTTGCTACAATAAGAATGTATTTATTACGTAAATCAACCAATAGCCATCCTTTTTCTTAGAATGTTAAAATCAATGAAATTATGAGTACTCCTATGTCGAGAAAGACCACCATTTCAATGCCATGGATCAAAATCTTAACTCTTATTGTTTGTGGAGCAATATCTCCAGTCAATGCTTGTAGAGAAATGTTTGGAAAGTCTTAAGGCTTTTTCATTTTGTAGCATGAATCTTCATCTTCACCAGAGCTCACTCTCTTAATTAGGTAGAGTTTCCCCTTCATTTTACTCTTGTTATCTAGATCCCACCTCTCATTACATCTAAAACAAAGATTATTATGTCTTCTCAACTTTTATTCTTCTTGTGTCGATCACTTTGGTCCAGTAGTTGACCTTTCCTCAAGTTTTTTCCCAATTGGGACATTTTTTTGAAGTTAAACAGACAAATTTCATTATAGAGGGGCCATACGGCATCTACATGAGGAGAAAAATAAACTAAAAGACCACCCAAAGATCAAGAATAGATACAAACTACCACAAAAACTCATATCGGAATCTGATAAGGACAATGATGTATAGATTCCTCTTCTCCTTCGCTGGCTAAGGCAACTTTCTATGAGGAATACCTTCAACCTGAGTATGTATATGTGGTAGAGTACCTGCACCAAATCGGTGTTCCAAAAGGATATTTTCCCTGCACTTGCTGCCATATAAACTCCACAATAAAATTGACCGAGAAAGAAAAATCTACCACGAGAAGAGAAAGCAACGCTGATTAACAGCGAGATAGACAAAATAAGAGAACAATCTAAACAGAAAGCCAATAAAAGAGAAAGGGATAGGAAATTCGTCGCAGCCGGGCTCAACGACAGGGGGAAGAAGACCACTGCCTCCAAAGACACCATGTCCACACACCTCCCGAAGAAGAGACCCTGCTGATGACGGGCGAGAAGAAGCCGAGGGGGAGCGGGGCACCGCTTTACGGCGGCCAAACCCCCTCCCCCCAGCCAGCCGCCTACGCAAGAAGAAACCCTAGCGACGCTAGGGTGAGAGCGGGGAGAGTGTTGTCTCCGGGGGCTTGCTTTCCCAATTGGGACATCATTCTATAAGTACATGTGTTGTACATGCGCTTGCCCAGGTGCGTCTAGGTGGCCCAGACAGCCACCTGGGGTCTAAATCCTAGGCGCCCAACCTAGTTAGGCATGCCTAGGCTGCTTCTAGACTTTTTTTTGTTATTGCTCTATCAAGTTGTTGTGAAATCCTAGGCGCCCAGCCTAGTTAGGCATGCCTAGGCTGCTGTTGGACTTTTTTTTTGTTATTGCTCTATCAAGTTGTTGTGACTTGTTTACTATTGCTCCATACTATAACTGATTTAGTGCTACTCTTCTATTACTCATCTGCTACATGCTCCATGATTTTTTTCCTTCACCAAGCAACAACTTTCCTAATTGACCAGTTTACTGTTGTCCTCTATTACAAATTTACTGTAGCTCTTCTATTACTAAGTTAAAAAATATGATCCACTACGTTAAAAAATAAAATGTCTACTTTTTATCATATTTGTAGACTTGTTGCGGTTTTCTATTTGTTATTTCTTTTTTCACCTCCCACTTTTCTGTATTTGTATTCCTTTTCCTTCATCAAGCAACAATGTTGCTTCTATGCAATGATTTTCTTTCTTTTTGTTCTTAATTATCCCTATCATAATTCTCGGTTGTGTTTTATTATTACTCCACCAAGCAATAAATTAGTTACTACATTCTTCTTTTTCATCCCAATGTTTCTTCTATTCCCTATTTCTATTTCATCCATCTCCTCCCATACCGCTCCTCCCCAACTCCTCTTAATTAATCTTTACCGGTTCATATATTGCTTATAGGTTAATATTAACTATATCTGTGTGTATATAATTATATTATATTATATAATATATTATATATTTATTAAAAAAAGCTTAGAAATGCATATGCCTTCGCCTAGGTCGTCTGGGCATCCACAGGAAACACTTGGCTGCCTAGCTGCCTACACAACCATGGTAATTACTTGTTTTTGTTCCTTGTGGACAAGTATTTTTCCTCCTAAGTAAGGGCTAGATGGATAGCTTCAATCATAGTTTTTGATATATGCCCTTTGACATGTCATCAAATTTCCTCCCGAGTCCACTAACAAATGTTCCTACAAGAAATGTCTCATCCAACCTTGACAATTGGTTGAACAACTTCTCGAATTAAGATAAGTAGTTCCTATTGATTTCTCTTGTGACAGTTTATTGAAATCCCAACTGCATCTACATATAAATTCCCAAATCGGACATGTAAATCTCATTTGTCATAATAATCATTGTTTTTATTTTAAAAATCATGTTAGAAACACACACTTTTAATCTCCGTATGTCTACTCCAAAGAGAATAGATTGTTTTGAATGGGTTTTTACATGTTTTATTTGGTTTTTCTATTTTCTTTTTTTAAATTAGTGATTCTATTCATAACTTCACCATGGCTTGAACCTAAGCATGGTAATAAATCAAAGATCTAACTATCTGGATGTCCCGTCTTGGACATATGGTTTTTCCATATTAAACACTGTTGATCAGCCACTTATCTTTTTTTTTGTTCTTTTTTTACCTTCCCCCCATCGCAACATGGCTTTTCAATATGACAATCATATGTTGACGTGCCCTTATAGTGACACACCCTTCATGCGGGCTGGAAAGCAGATTTTCACTTGGGCTGGGGTGGTTTCTCCAGTTGGGCCCCAATTTGCTTTTTTTTCCCCGTCATGTGGCATAGTTGTAGACCAAAGAGCACAAAAATGAAAAATATGAATAACTTTTGATCCGTAATGAATTTTTTGATGAAATAAAAACTGTTGGACTCGTTAAGAAAAATCCAATCTAACAAGACCAATATTGATACACTTTAAAAAATTATATGCACGTTTTTTACAAATATTTGGCACATTATGTTAAGATTTGTGCTAATTTGTTATTTGTGCACACCATCTAAAAAGTAGACGCATTCACACTATAACTGACGCATTAGCACCACAACTAAGTGTTCTTTTATAAATATAAGGCACATTATGTTAAGATTTTGTGCTAATTTGCTATTTATGCACATACTTGAAGAAGCACACACATTCACACCATAACTGGACGCATTCACACCATAATTGGGCACATTTCTATCATAATTAGGCGGTTTTCTACATTATTGGATGCATTATGTTAAGATTTGTGCTAATTTTCTATTTATGTACATGCGCTAAGAAGTATGCACATTCACACCATAATTTAGCGCATTCACACCATAATTGGGCACTTTTCTACAAATATTGGGCGCATTATGTTAAGATATGTGTTGATATGCTATTTATGTGCATTCACACTATAATTGGGAGCATTCACACCATAATTGAGCGTTTTACTATAAATATTGGGTGCATTATGTTAAGATTTGTGATAATTTTCTATTATGTACAACATCTAAAATGTAGGCACATTCACACTATAATCAGGCACATTCAATCAAAAGTGGGTGCATTGAAGGCATTAGTAGGCACATTCAATCAAATTGGGTGATTCAATCAAAAGCTGTTCATTCATGACAATACAAGTAGGTGCATTTACTAGACAAGTAGGCACATTTTCCAGATGAATAGGCATATTTGATATACAAATAGGCGCATTTGCTATACATTGTGTTAATTTGCTATTTATGCACGAAGTAGGCACATTCACACCATAATTGGGTGCATTTTCACCATAATTGGGTATTTTTTTACAATTATTGGATGCATTATATTAAGATTTGTGCTAATTTTCTATTTATGCACATACTCTAAGAAGTATGCACATTCACACCATAATCAGGCGTAATTCGCACCATAAATGGGCGATTTTCTACAAATTTTGGGCGCCTTTATTTAGATTTGTGTTAATTTGTTATTTATGCACATCTAAGATGTAGGCGCATTCACACCATGATTAGGCGCATTCAATCAAAAGTGGGCGCTCTGCACATTCAATCAAAAGTGAGGACATCCAATCAAAAGTTGCGCATTCATGACAATACAAGTACCCACATTTATCAGACAAGTAGGTGCATTTGCCAGACAAGTATGCACATTTGTCATGCAAGTAGGCACATTTGCCATAAGTGGGCACATTCAATCAAAAGTTGTGCATTCATGACAATACAAGTAGGCATATTTACCAGATAAGTAGTCACATTTGCCACACAAGTAGGCATATTTGGCATAAGTGGGCACATTCAATCAAAAGTCATACATTCATGACAATACAAGTAGGCGCATTTGCCACATAAGTAGGCACATTTTCCATACAAGTAGGCGCATTTGCCATACATTGTGCGATAAGATTTGTGTTAATTTATTATTTATGCACAACATCTAAGATATAGGCACATTCACAGCGTAATTGGGCACATTCAATCAAAAGTGGGTGCATTGAAGGCATTAGTAGGCACATTCAATCAAAAGCGGGTGCATTCAATGAAAAGTTGCACATTCATGACAATACAAGTATGCACATTTACCAGATAAGTAGGCGCATTTTCCAGACAAGTAGGCGTATTTATCATGCAAGTAGGCACATTTGCCATAAATGAGTGCATTCAATCAAAAGTTGTGCATTCATGACAATACAAATAGGCACATTTATCAGATGCGTAGGCGCATTTGCCAAACAATTAGGTGTATTGTCTACACAAGTAAGCACATTTGTCATAACTGGGCGTATTCAATAAAAAATCATGCATTCATGACAATACAAGTAGGCATATTTGACACACAAGTAGGCACATTTGCCATACATTGTGCTAGTTTGCTATTTATTAACATACTCTAAGAAGTATGCACATTTACATTATAATTGGGCACATTCGTACCATTATTGAGCATTTTTCTACAAATATTATAGACGTATTATGTTAAGATTTGTGTTACAAAGTAGGCACATGGTTATTCTTTTAGGAGCATGTATCACATAATTAGGTGCATTTGTCATAACAGTAAATCATGATGATGATGATGATGATGAGCATACAAAATAAGATTTTTGTGTTTATTCCATATTAGGCGTATCAACACCATATTTATCGTATTATGTTAATATTTGACTCGTTTGTTATGATGTTCTTACCTAAAAATTTGCCACATTAACAACATATCACGAACATTGTCTATCTCATTTTATTACTTTTTTACTTTCCTTCTCTCTCCTTTTAATTTTTTATTTATGCACATGCCCAACCCTTATTTCTTTTAAAAAATATGCAAATAAATATTTATTATTTGATATTTTTTTTAAAAAGTGACAATATTAGCCTTGTTTAAATATCTTTTTAATAAATAATTCGATAAATTTTGTTTCGTCAAAAAATCTATTACAGAATAAAAGTTATAAACAAAATAATAAATTTCCTCTTTTATTTCTCCCAAAAAAATTAAAAGAAAAAAGTAAAAAAAAAAAGTAAAACCGGGACAAGCTATGTGAGAGGCCGTTTTGCATAGCGTCACCGGCGCTTTTGCCCCTCCCGCGAGTCCCATAAATCAAGCTCTTTTCAAAACCCTCGACCCACCTGACCCCACCTGATACATGCCCAGCAACTGACTCCGCCGACCGTCCCTTCATTCCGACTGCTGGAAGACTGCCGGCAGACTTGTGGGCAGCCCTGTGCCGGTGAGGACACTTGTGGACAGCCCTTGCAGCGACTACACACACGTCGACATCCTGCTACGTACTGCTGCTGCAGGTATTTTTGTTTGCTTCAACTTCTTCCACCTCCATCGTCCCCTATTCTCTTGATTTCCTCCATCTTCATCTACTCATCTTGTGCCCCATCCCCTCATTCATCTTTAGCTCCTATCAGCTCCTGCAGTCATCACAAAGCTGTTACGCCTGTGGAAGCCAGCAGCAGTAGCCATCAACTAGCTGCTGCGGCTGTTAGCAACCGGTTGTGGGCCTTGTGGCCGTGATGAAAGTCAGCAGCCGCGGCTACCTCTCTTCCTGCTTCACCCTCCCCCTTTCTCCTCCCGGCATAGTCACCCTCCCCTTACCCCCTCCTCCTCTAGCAATCCACCAAGCCCACAATCACGTTTTCCCCTTTCAGATTGTTCTGACATAGTCACATAAAGCGTCGAATTTTTCATTTATTCGCGTATTATACGCGAACTTTTCATCTGACGTATGTAACGGCCGAATTACGTATTGAACCTGAAATATTCCCGAATACTACGACGAATTAATCGTCGTCCATGTACAAAACGCGTATTTAACGCAAAATACCGAATAATAGCCGATTTGTTTTGAAAAATTCGGCCCTATTCATCTAGCTGCTGGTCGGCCCACTTAGGCCTTAGGGTATTGTTTTTTTTAGTTCCCGGCTCGCGTCTCGCGTTCTCCTTCCCGACTCCTTCTAGCATTCCCGTTCCCGGCTGCCCCGACGCTGTTGCGACGCCTCTCGTCACCTGAGCCGGCCTGCTGCGGCGCCTTTCAAGCCAACACCTGCCTTCTGGGCTGCCTCTACAGCAGCGACGCCGGCTTGCAGGAGAAAGCAACGATCTCTACAGTAGGACACCACCACCTCCAGCCACCGGTAGCAATAGCAGCGACCAGCGAGAGCGGCAAGGCAACCCAAAACCAGGTATATTCCTTCCGCCTCTCAAGTCTCAACTCCTAAAAGGGTGGTTACTCATAAGTCGATTACTCAATTCAATCCTTCCAATTTTGGTAATTTGATACTTTTCCTGCTGTACGAATGTCGCGTTTGATTTGTACTTTTGCAGTATACGACGCTGATAGGACTGAATACCGTGTAACAATTACAACCTGCGTTTGTTTGCACTTTTGTTCATGTAATATTTTATAATTCCTTTTTGAGATTTAGAACATATTATTTGACTTGGTTATTGGGACGTTGTCATTGGATAAAAATGTGTATGATGTGTTATACAATATATATATATATATATATATATATATATATATATAAATGCCGAATTTTTCAACCTCGCCGAATGATTGCCGAATACCGAATTTGTGACTATGGTTCTGAGTCCTAACTTCAATGTCTCCTCTGTTAAGTTATTAATTATTGGTTTCACCTTCCCCCCTTTCTCCTCCCCCAGTCACCTTCCCCTTACCCCTTCCTCCTCCAGCAGTCCACCAGGCCTACTGACTGGAGTTATTTGCCTACTGATTAGTAGTCTTATTTGTCTTTGCTTTTGGAGTTACTAGTAGACACACACGTGCCTATGCACGTGACATATCATATTAAGTACATTTTCCTTGTACGTCACAAGGTTAATTTTGGTTTGATTGAATTCATGTTACTGATTGTAATGATGATGGCATTGACAAAAGAAATTGGATTGTGTATATATTTTGTTTCAATTTGTGGAAGTTGAAACATAAAATAGGTGCAATTGTGTATATATTTTGTTTCAATTTGTGGAAGTTGAAACATAAAATAGGGGCATGCACGGAAACATCGATAATAATAAAAGTAAAATATATATCCTACATGAACTTCACTTTAGTTGAAGTAATACTCCTATGTAAGATCATTTCATTTGGGAGGAAAAGTCTGATTGTGCAGTAATATTTATTTAGCCATTATAGCTTAATCAAAAATCATTGTTCATTTTCTATTTATATAAGAATTATTTAGTTGTCCTTGATGTAACATGTAGTAAAGTTTCTATTTACTCATCTAATAAAGATTCAAATTAAACTTTATAATAGAAGATTTAAATTCTTCAACGGTTTAACTAAGTTAGATCCAATACAATAGACTAAGTTTTAAGAATAGAATCCTCACAATGAAAGTTGTACTTCGATTTGAAAGACAAAAAACCTACACATGTACTTTTCAGAATTATTGGTCTACTCGTGAATTTAAATGTCTCATTAATTTTTCTTGGTTATGTAGACACTATATATTCTCAGATATTGTAACAAATTTGGTCAACTACTCCTCATCGCATTAGAAAGAAGAGACCACATATATGCTACTGGGAGAAGAGGGAATTGTGACAATGCTTCTCCATTGGTCTTGAAGGTGGCACACTTACGCGGAGGCATGACATTAATGGCTCTATCGCACACTTACGTGGAGGCATAACATTAATGGCTCTATTACTGATCATCTTCTGGTGGAAGTTTGCTACATCGGCAAGATAGCTTGGCTAATTTGGAAGGCCTATATAATAGTGTGTCGTTGTTACCTGGGGCCATCCATCGCAGTGAGATCCAGTACTATCACACACTATTGTAGGAGGTGACATCTAACAACCCGCCATAATATATCCGAGATCATAAAAACATTAAAAATCTAAACATCACAAACTTTTATCATAATAAAGAAACTGCAAAGACAGAATGCTATAGCAAGAACAAAATTATTCGGGAGAAAAGAAGTTATAGTACCTGAGTGATGTTGCTGGAATTATACTTACGAACCAAGGAAGGCATCAATGATTCAATATACAGTAGCACATGCCTATTCCTCAGTACTCCTCATTCTTGCATAGGACCAGATCATGAATATAGGATAAAATGTGATATGATGATCCCTGCCACCGTTGCTCATCACTATTCACTACATATCAAACCCAGCGGCTAAGAAGAAATGTGGATAAAAAACTTTTTATATAGACATATATTGATATATATTAGTATTTTGCTTCCAGAAACATGTAAATAAAAGTTGACCAGCAATGATTGGAAATTAAGCTCTGGAAGAAAAATATGTATGAAACAATTATAAGAAACAAAAAATAAGACAAGTCAATATTGATGTCGGCATCCAACATGGTGTTGGATCTTGGATCATCCTTTGACGCTACTACATGGATTTTGTAAAATCGGTTGATGAATTAGCTTTCACAACAGTGAATAAAGGAGATGAAATGAAACTTGGACATGATGCACTCCTCCATCAGAACTGGCTTCGTCCCTCTCCTACTTGGTACAACCTATCAACTTCGTAGACAAATTTGTCCCACTATATTAACCATAGTTCATATAACTCCTCATTCGTCATGGCACAGTTCTTATATTTGCTCATGGTCCACTTATAGGATCCGTAAAATCTATGCAAGGAAGATAGCAGTGGCCATTTGCCGAAAGGGTGAACCAAAGGCACATGAAATAAGAATTCGGCAGTGGCTTCTTCAGACTATGGGAAAAGTTGACATGTCCCATGAGAAATGAAAGAGAAGAAAAAGAGGAACAGAAAATGACAAGGAGAGGGTCGAAAAACCTCATACGTGGGATGGGGGAGGTGTCGTGTATGGGTATTCACAAGATAATGGTATCAGATAGATATATATCATGCTTGGATTCATGAGAGCGGTTGAGGATATGGAAAGAAAGTGGGATGGAGGGCGTATCCGACGTAGAAGGAGAAAGTAAAGGATTTTAGTTGACATAATTGGAAGTGTGGAAATGACTAAAAGTTATGGGAAGAAAGAGAATAAAGGAGTGACTATTCTTTTTTCAAAAATGCTAAAATTGATCGACCACGATTTTCTATGGAATTCAAAAATGACATGGTTGTCCGAAATGAAATACAATCAACCATTTTATAGTAATGTATAATGGGTGGGAACTGGGAAAAGGTGGAATTTGTGGTCAAAGTAAACTACTTTTGAATGGGAAAGAGAGTGTGAAGTAGAACCCGTCAAGAGAGAATTTAGGAGGTTTTAAGAGACTCTTAAGTAGGATCGTATGTCTCGAATAGTAGGATTATACATTCTCACCACATAACTTTACAAAATAACAAGCAAAAATATTTCATAGCGTTGAAAATTATAAATGATATAAGAACAATTATAAAAAAGTAACAAAATTTTCTACAAAATGCAGAATATCCTAGTTCATCATCTGCAAATGATGATCACTACTAAAATGGACCCCTTCGCAACTACTGTTACAAGGAAAGTGGTAATGGATAGAGATTAATGCTATTGAGTCATGGATAGAGATTAATGCTATTGAGTCATGTACTGCACTATAAAAATAGAAATTTAAATGGCCCATATTGACATTGTTAGCATATAGATAGTCAAATATGGTACCAAACAAAATACGAATCTAATAAAAATTGGACGCGATACAACACCACACATATTGACTTAAACTATATGTCTCGTATAGTCATACAGTGTCATCGCATAACATTGCAAAACAACTTATAAAACTAATTCACATGCATTGAAATTTGTAAAGGATATGAGAACAATTATATAAAACACATTAAAAAAAATACAAAACGTCCTAGTTCATCATTTGCAAACGACAATATATTAATATCTTATAGTTACATCTGTATAAAGCCACGCTAGTGTGAATGCGTAATATCTAGTCTAATGAATGTAAAAAATAAATAATATTATAGCCTCATTAAAGAATATAATCCAAGTGAATGAGAGTTTTCCCTGTTTAAACAAAGGAGAAGGTATAATTTTCCTATTTAAACAAAAGAATAAGTATGTAAATCATGACAAAAATATATAGTAGCAAGAATATAGGAGCACCTTGCATGAGTTATCCTAGTAGCGCAAGAGAAGGGAGAAACTTTAGTTGTGTCTACCACTACAAGTCTGGGTCCGCCACTACACCACATTGTAATCGAGACTTTCTTCTTGGCCATTTTTCTCACTCTCAGTGATTCTTCATGCCGCAGTAGACTGCGATCAACACTGTCATGGGCTGCTTATATTAATGTTCTGCTGAAAAGTGTTGCACATGCTGATGTTATTGCCTTATCGGGGGTGTGGTCAACATTAAAAAGAGAAACTAATACAAGTCTGTGGCAGATTCCTGAAACAATATCTCTTCATCAAGAAAACTTTGCTTTTGTTTTCACCGATTCCACTAATCTCGCGGGATGGAGCCATAGCTAGGACTGTGGTCCATGTCTGTCTGCATCAATTGAATTGTAAGGAGTTGCACCGGCAAGCACCACAAAGCATATGCCAATTACGACTGTTACACGTGCTAGTTGATGGGTTCACACACGTACAACAACGATAAGAGCAGGCAAGCGGAGTGGTGGGTAGAGGAAAAAAAACCCAACTCGAAAGAGCCCACCGCTCTAGTGCATCACTGCTAGGTGGCCTGCCGCGCCGAGTGAAAGAGGCTGGAGCCTGGTCAGACGGCAGGAGAAGGGATCGAGCAATGAGGAAAGTCGACGGAGCCCCTGGTGGCGGCGCTTCCGTTGGGACCTCCTGCCTGTCGTGCCTGGACGTGAAACCGTTCGCGGCGACGCTGGTCATCCTCACCCTTTTTGTTACAATCTAGCAGCTCCAGCTTTACTTGGGATATCTGCTCACATTGCGCCCCTCTTCTTGCCCTCTTTTCACCTCCTCAATTACCACCACAACTTCGTCTTCCTAATCACTCACCCAAAAACTCTCCTCCACTGTCCCCGCAACTCCTCCCCTTTCTCCACTGCCACCACCACTTCCCTCTGACTCAAGCAAACATCTCTTCGTCCCTTACAAACGTCGCCACCCTGTTCGTCCAAATGGGGCCTACTGTGAACTTGTAGGTATTTTTACAGCTATTTGGAGAACTGCTAAACCCTCCAAGTAGAAGCCGACTTTGAGATTGGAGGATCATGCTTTGCATAAGTTGTTTGACAGGGTGATGGAAGCGGAAAATTGGGAGTCGTGTGTTGATAGTTGAAGGAAACATGTTGTTAGTGGAGCATATTTTTCAACTGATTTTGTTTTAAATGCATGAAAAAATCGGGGAAAAAGGAGAAAAGAGGATGAGTTAACGACAGAGCAGCATTTGAAATTGGAGAGATGTGATTGGTCAACATTTTCCAGAATAAAAGAGAATGGCATAACTTTAATTAGTAAAACAAGCTTCATCTTTTTGTAGTAGTATAGATTTATCTATCGACTGTAAGTATGTAATTAACTTTCATATGCTTGCAATGTCCACATTTCCAGCAAATTCTCGTGTAATCTTTTCCGTGATTTTCCTCCTCATTGAGCTTCCTTTTGTTTTCTTTCCTTGTTCATTTGTTCCAGCTGAAGGATGCTGATTCCATTGGAGGTGTGACACAAGTCAAGTCACGATCAATGTTGCAAGCAATCTGCATTCTGTAGAAACATTCTACAACAATTGACCATAAGTCTATGATTAACCCTTCTTCCTTTTATCAGTTCATGGGTAATTGTTATTTATTTGATGGCATTTTTGTGTGTTAGATTTATGCCATCATTAAGTGTTGGAGTTTTAAAAGAAAGTCTCAAATCTTTAATCACACGCAAGTGTACGGGGTCAATTGTAGTCGAGTGTCGAATACAAGGAGCTAGGTTATCTAGGCGCAAAATCGTTAACTTTCATTAATCTAAATCGAATTACAAAAGTTGAGTTTGATTACAGATAGCTAAAAGACGAGTAACAACAAAAGAGCTTAAGTTAAAGGTTAGATTCAGAATTTTAGAGACTTGGACATTGGATTTCACAACCAAACCATCACATCATATGTAACTACGAAATTAAAGCATGCCATCAATTCACAAGGAGGTTGTCATCGTCATGCACCTTCCAACGACATGAGATGGTTCTCAACTTCACATAACACTCCCGTGTCTATGCTTAGTTTTAAACACAACCATGAACCCTCAACATTCTCCAGCCATCTCATGGTCAAGAGCATATTGCCATGGATCCTACTCCCTACTCCTTACATTCTCCCGAAGCACAAAAAAGCATACAACATGTATAAAAGGAGGCCAGCCAAACATACAAGCCAATAAACACCGTAGGCATCCAAGGTGAAGCAAATTAACTAGCATTCAATATAAATTTTGAGTTCACATGAGCAATGGCATGGGAGTTACTATCGGGACCCACTCTTTTGATCAACATAAATATCAACCATCAGAGACAATCCCAAAACCTAAACCCAGATTATGATATAAAACAATGAATTCTCAACAAAGACGATTAAACAATATACAAAAAAACACAGATAATTCTTTTCTTTTTCTTTCTTCACAAATTCATAAATCAATGTCACATCAATGACATCACATTTATATATCACAAATCTTATTCAACTCCATTAAAACCAGAATCAAATCTTGTTCTCATATGCGGTTCAGTTTACATCAGATACATGTACATTGATAAACAAACTTAGTCTACAATCCATCCCGGGAAAGAGAGAGTACATGGACATTCTAATCTATCTACATTATGCTATTTATATCTTCTTTGTCACGACCTCTCTGCTGGATAGCATTATACCTAAAAACATTTAAAACAACCTCATGAGACTCATATAGAGCCCTAGTGAGTGGATACCTCCCACTCAAGCTAGGTACATGCATCAACATCATATTGAGTATAATAAACTTAATAGAAACATGCATATATTAAAAAGTCTAGTAGATAGTTCTTCATAAGTCAAATCTATCTTACAATGGTAATCTAATCCAACATACAAGGTAACCACTTAAACTAATTATAACTTTGAAACATCTTTTAAAGCATGTCTATGAACAAATCAACAGATACTTCTTAGTTCAGATTAATAATCCTACTGCATGAGTAATAAGTCAAGTTCTAAGCATTTTGAATCAATATATAATAATAACATTATATTTGTGACATTCCACCAGCTGGACCAGGAACAAATCATGTAGTCTTGAAGCTGAAGTACACATAATACATATATACCAAACAATACTATCAAATAGCAAACAATCAAACTCATATTCAGAATGGATATAAATCCCATCATTTATAACTTGTCAACATGACATATCATAATATGAAATAGAAAATGTCCATAGCAACATGATTACTTTACACAACAAGAAGCATAATCAATAATGACAAATCATCAAGTAGCAGTACAAGGAATGTAACAACCATTCAAATCAAGTTCTACTCGGCTTATCATCTTTTATTCATTTGCCCAGAAACTACTTGGCTTGTACCTCACCAAGTAGAAGGCGCCACGCCTGATTCTCGTGTCAACGACTCACCGTCACTATCTTAGGGTTTATCCTGCACCCTAAGATCATACTCAAATTCAAACTCATTAGAGATTGTCTTCATAATCCATTAATCTTTCATCTTTCTTATATGAAATTTCATGCTTGCCATAGGTTCCATATTGAATTATGAAATCCTTTTTCTTTTTCACCATTTTATCACCATTTTTCTCTTTTTCGTCATGCATCTTATTATACTACCAAACTATGTTCATCTGGATACTTGGTCAGGGCATCTAGAAAAAAGTACAGTCGGTAGTTCCATACTAGCTTACTTCAGTGCCCAAATACTTGACCAGAGTATCTGGGTACCGAGTTTAGTTAGTATGCACATCATTCAGGTTATATTCAACATCCACATTATCATTTATTCCTAGATCCTATTGTCCCTGTAAGACTTATCAAACCTAGGCTCTGATACCACGTTGTCGGGACCCACTTTTTTTATCAGCATAAATACCAACCATTAGAGACAATCCCAAAACCTAAACCCATATTATAAAATAAAACAATGAATTCTCGACAAAGGCGATTAAACAATATACAAAAAAACACAGATACATTTTTCCTTTTTCTTTCTTCACAAATTCATAAATCAATGTCACATCAAGGACATCACATTTATATATCACAAATCTTATTCAACTTCATTAAACCCAGAATCAAATCTTGTTCTCATATGCAGTTCAGTTTAGATCAGATACATGTACATTGATGAACAAACTTAGTCTACAACCCAACCCGGGAAAGAGAGAGTACATGGACATTCTAATCTATATAGATTATGCCATTTATATCTTCTTTGTCACGACCTCTCCGCTGGATAGCATTATACCTAAAAACATTTGAAACAACCTCATGAGACTCATATAGAGCCCTAGTGAGTGGATACCTCCCACTCAAGCTAGGTACATGCATCAACATCAGGTTAAGTATAATAAACTTAATAGAAACTTGCAAATATTAAAAAGTCTAGTAGATAGTTCTATCATAAGTCAAATCTATCTTACAATGGTAATCTAATCCAACAGATAAGGTAATCACTTAAACAGATTGTAACTTTGAAACATCTTTTAAAGCATATCTATGAACAAATCAACAAATACTTCTTAGTTTAGATTAAGAATCCTACTGCATGAGTAATAAGTCAAGTTCTAAGCATTTTGAATCAATACATAACAATAACATTATATTTGTGACACTCCACCAGCCGGACCAGGAACACATCCTGCAGTCTTGAAGCTGACGTACACATAATACATATCTACCAAACAATACTATCAAATAGCAAGCAATCCAACTCATATTCAGAATGGATATAAATCCCATCATTTATAACTTGTCAACATGACATATCATAATATGAAATAGAAAATGTCCATAGCAACATGATTACTTTCCACAACAAGAAGCATAATCAATAATGACAAATCATCAAGTAGCAGTACAAGGAATGTAACAACCATTCAAATCATGTTCTACTCGGCTTATCATCTTTTATTCATTTGTCCTGAAACTACTTGGCTTGTACCTCACCAAGTAGAAGTCGCCACGCCTGATTCTCGTGTTAACGACTCACCGTCACTAGCCGACTACCCTAAGATGTCAACAACAGACCCTGGCCACCTCAGGGTTGCCTAAAGAGGCTCACATCCTCATCTCGGGTACACGAGATAGGAACCAAGAAAACAATATATCACATATCACAATATTTCACGTATTTTCACATTTCACATATTTCATTTCATCAGAGTCTATTCCATCTGGACATAGACTTTCACATTAAGGATTTAGGGCCAGAGCCACTCCAGATGATCCAGTCCTAAATCCTGGTGGTCTACCCTTTCAGGTGTCGATCCACACTCCGGAAGTCCTTTTCATAATTCATCGATTACTACAAGGAGATCCGTTTTGTTTCCCCAGTGTGGTCCTCGGGGGAAACTCACGGTGTTCAGAGCACCTAACTAGATGTTCCATGATTTCACTTATTATTAATCTCTTTTACTCATCTTAAAAGAATTCAAAACATCATATATCATATATGTGTATTCTCGCGTAACTAGAATAACATGAAACAGATTAAGTTTATCAATAAGGACAATGATCAAAGCAAGAAGCACAATAAATCTGTATATTGCAACACATGATTATTTCTATCTTCTACATTATCTCATAACAATCATCAACAATGGGCCTTCTGCCCGATACATAATCTTATTATCCATCATTTATCCCATCAGGGTTATATCATCATCAGTGGGCTTTCAGCCCTAAACATAATCTCATTATGCAACATTTACCCTTATTAGGGTTTCTCAATGTAAGGAGTGCATATTAAATTCAATTTCAACATAAATCTTATCAATTCATTGTATATCACAGTTCTGAACAAATATTAGCAGAGGTATTAGAACTAGCAATAGTAAAAGCATATAGATATCATGTATCATTCCTCATACTCAGAATAGAATTATCATACAACATATGCTTGTTCCATCCAATCTGAATAGATGCCAATAAATTTCATGCATATACATGCATAACAGACTTAGTTCTCTTCTTCTTTTATTTCACATTCTTCATATGGGGTTACTAGTCAGCACATGTTGATTATCATTTGAATTCCATCAAAACAGTTCATTCTCATAGTACAAATATTCTATCAAACAATCACAATGCAAGGACACATTCTTGTAATTCAATTTAAATGCTTGAACCTCATCTTTTAATTGAAATAAACTACAATTAAGTACATTCCTTAATCCCTCGATTGCGATTGTTATTCATTAGCAACATCTAGCTCAACATTTTAGGGCTAGAGTTTGTTTCTTAAATTTGTATACTAATTCTCATCTTTTTCCTTCACTTCATATTCATTAATCTCAACTTCTCTCATGTCATGTTCATTAAATTACTGGAACCAATCATTTTTAGCTCACTTGATATACAATACTTCTCTTTTCATTGATATCCATCAAAGTCTAATTTTAGAATGTTTCATTCAATTTGGCTTAAGCCACATGTAATTAAAACAAAGGATCAAAGACTTCATCATAATAACTTCATTAGTTTCATCTTTAACTTGCCATCACCATCAATACATTTTTTCTTCATATCATTTCTTATATTTAGATAAGTGTACCATGTCATTGGCTTCTAATGTCATTCCCATTATCAACAATGATCATTCTTTATTATACTTAAGCAAATGCATTAGACTTAGATGATATTAGTAAGACTCATCATATTCAATTGAAGTATAAATACTTTCAACTTCACACATTTACAACATCATATACAAGTTCTAGCTTTATCACTCATAATCGTCTTAATAATAAACTTTTAGGGTTTTCAAGAAGTCATTCCTTAGTTCAACATATTATAAGAATCATATCATTCAGTAATCCAATCATGACTCAGGGGTTCATTAGGGTTATTCACAAACATAGAAACCCTAGTTTCCATTTTCACACATTTCATTCATCAGTCATAAGTATACATTGATTAATTGACTCATTTGATTCACTTCCTCAAGTCAAATCCTAATCAGGATATGTGGTCATTCAATTCCATTAACATTCCACAATACACTTGTATAATACAATCTAGTACAATTTAAATATGATTTTATGCATGCCAATTCAATTCCAAGCATATCGGCCATTGGGCTGATTTTTAGGCAAAATTCACATGAAATAGCATAGTCATCTACCCCATAAGAATACCATGGATCCTCAATCAATATATCAGGAACTAATCAAGTTCCAATCAATGAGAAATAATCAAAATCACTAGAATTTTATCCCCTATTATATTTCCCAAATCAATATCCAATCACCTACATATACAAGCAAGGTTTCTGATTACTTTAGCCGGATAAAATTAGGCTTTCAACATGAATACAGAGCTTAGGAGGGAGAAAAATACTCACCTCAGGTGTCAAGTACCTTAAAAACGTAGGTCAACCTCTGAATTTTTGATAACCCAATCAAAGTCTAGCAAATGAATCCAATTCTTCTCCTCTCAACTCGTAAACCCTAGAAATGGGGATTAGAAGAGAGAGTGAGAAAAGGGGGAGATTTGATGTGATTTCGAATCAAATTAGAGGGGCGAAATCTTGACATGTGAGAGAAGGATTCACCATGAAATGCTATGCAAAGAAGCTAAACTTACTTGATTTCATCATATCTTGGATAGAGAAACCCTAGGTCAACATCTCCACCACTTTCTCTTCTCAAAACCCTAGCTCTCCTCTCTCTCAAGAATTTCGTTTCTTTGACAGGAATGACGAGTTATGAGAGCTCCTTGTGTGTTAGGTTAGTCATATAGATGAATTGAGGTGCTTAGAACAATTGCAAACAAACCCCTCATTATATTTTTATTTTGCTCAGACTGGTTGATCGGCTGAGTTATAAACTCGACCGACACCACATTTTTCAGAACTCAAAAATCGTCCAAAAATTATGAAACTTTAACCCAATGTCTGAAATTGAGTATATAAGAAAATATTTTTTTAGATCATTTGGAGTTACCAATAAATATTTAAAAATCAAATACTACACTGCTATATTGTAGTCTACAGCATGGTTGGTCGAGTTTGTTCTTCACAGAACTCCTCGACCGACACCCCTCTTTGTAGAGATCAAACATCATCCAAAAATTATGCCAATTTAATATGATGTCTATAATGGAGTTTCCCAATTACAGTTAAAATTTGAGATCAATTGAATGTACCAATAAAAAGATAAAATTCAATCACCACACTGCTATATCAATCTAAAAATATGGTTGGTCGAGTTTGAAACTCGACCGAAAAACTGCTCGACACATTCTTCAAAAATTCTGATATTTTTCAATAGTGCTCACATTTGAGATATCCAAATCATATACAAATTTGAATTAAATCAGAGTTACACATAAAATACTAAAAGTCATTTAGTGAGACACTATACTTATCAAATTATGTATTCATATGTCATCAAAACCCTAATTTGGGCCGATTAGGGTTTCCAATTCTTAACCCTATTTATGTGAATCAAAGTATGATTAAATTTTCTCATTAGATTCAAAACATTAAATTAAACTACCATCATTAACCAAGCTTTAAACAATGATCAACTTAGTTAAGCATACATTCATCCAAGTAAACCCTAATTAGATGACTGATTTGGAAACGGGTCATTACAATTACTCTCCCATGCCCAAGAAGAAGGCTCTACTCGCACATAATGGAGAAACACCATCACATAGCAGAATAGACACGACGTGCCTCCGTCGTGTAACCGACTGTTGAACTGCATCCTCGCGATAAGTACACGACGTGTCTCCACTAGGGACACTGTGTAGCTGCTACTGGAGTCGATTTGGGAAGATGGAACACAACCTGTGCTATTAAACACACGAACGTGTGCGTTGGCAGCAAGTTGAAGTCGGTCTTTGGATCATGAGGACGCGCCATGTCTTAATAAGGACACGTCGTGTCGTCTACTCTGTAGTTCGGACACTGAGGTAGTTGGAAACTTACATGTCCCTCTGTTAAATAACACACGTCGTGTTCTTTGTTGCGTGAGCTTTTTTTGGAAAGTTATACGTCGTGTCTTATTAAAGACACATTGTGTTCGGTGTTGTTTCTTCAGGATGAACATTGAATCTGCTGCAATTGAAAAGGAGGTTCAACTGAGGTCGGTTTTGGGTTGGACTATCTTCAATTTATCATTTTCAACATGTGCCTATGAACAACATCACACAACAAGTAAAATAGGTAAAAGATGACAAGTTAAATATGATTAGAGGCTAAATGGGAGGCAAAATAAACTGAATTTGTATGCAAATGTGTGCAAAAAGTAGATGTGAAATGCGCACATCAAATCCCCTTAAACTTGAACTATTGTTTGTCCTCAAGCAAAAAGAGCATAGAAACACAAATGAAGGAATTGTCAAGATCATGCATAGATCAAATGAAATGTAAGATGTAAATGAGGCCAATCAACCATAATATTCATAGCCTTGATTTCAACTCAGACATCTAAGAAAGAAAGTTAGGTTCAACATGAGTGGTAACAAAATGGAACTTGGATGAAATAGTCAACAAGGCAACACTAAATGGAACTTGGATGACCAAGCCAAACAATCAGTGAGATTGCAACTAGACTTTCAACTATTGTGGTTGCAAAAGATGGAATCTTAGTAATGTTAGCAATTTTTGCTCTCTCGTTTTCTCAAAAGGTATGATTTTAGATTAGGGGTTCCGGCACTCGGTTGTAGGCTTATGCACACAAGGAGTGCCGGTTGGGGTATTTTACCCTCTTTTAGGACATATCACCTAACCGTCACGGCCAGATCAGACTTACACTAGGTTAGTATGACATGTGGGCGGTTTTAGCCATCTTTTATGGGGTAATTAAGGTGAAGCAAACCAAAAGGAATTTGAATTTGTCATGGGTTTCACTTATTTTTCCCAGAACAAAGAAAGTTAACTAATTGCAACATTCGCTGGATTCCATACATTTGATTTGAAATTTTTTCATTGAAAATGGTGGTTGTAAAGTCACTAAAGATTTGGCAAAATCATCCTGTGTTCTAAGTAGTGTTGTAAAATTGATATATTTACAAAATTCATTACCAATTACATGTATTATGCAATCTAGGATGAAGAAGATGAAAATTCAGGCTACAAATATAAATCCAAAATTAAGCACATTTTGATGGCCATAAAGTTTCATTTGATTCATGCATGTTCTTTTCAATTTCTTCAAATGATAATTCTTATGAGGGAGGATAAGATAGTTCAACTGAGGAGAAAAACAATTCATTACACATGATAGGCCTCAAATCATACTAAACTTGCCATGAGAAAAGGTGAAACTAAAAACAGAAACTAAATACAAGAACTGGAGAACTAGGAAATGAAAACAAAACAACTAAACAACTGCAACTACATTACCGGCCGGTTGCACCCCCATCTAAGCTTGAAATTTGCAGTGTCCTCATTGCATCAATCAAACCTAAGGAAGAAGCAACCAATTACCTGCCATGGAAGATATCAGCAAGAAAGGCTGGCGCCCCCGTGACCAGTAGAGAAAAACTAGTTGACCAAGTCATCATCATCAGGAATGTCGACCGACATGGGCTATGGAGTAGGCTCCTGCTGGTGGTGGTGAGGCTAAAAAGGCTGGGGCATTGGATAGTGGTTTTGAGAGATATGCCACATATCCATGCGCTGGACCATGTCATGCATCATTGAGTACTGCCGACCCATCAAATCAAGACGGCCGTCCAGATGGTCAAACCGCTGCTGAACATAGCCGTAAAGATGCCTAACATCAGGCATAGCCCAAGAGTACTCAGTCTGAGTACTTGTGGACGGCGGCGACGCAGTGTGCGTCTAGGTAGAAGGTGCATTTGGAGCAGTGTGGTCATCAGGGGCATCTGCATCATCATCTTGACCACTAAGATCGACTTTCCAATTGTCCTTGTTTGTTAAGGTGATGTTCTCCAAGTCAGGCATGTCAATGTACTGATCGTTATCAAAATATTGTCTAAACTTAGCATCATCATTGTGGACCCTAGTGATCAAACATGCAGAAATCAATATTGAATATCCACCAGGTTTCTGCCTGGTACAACCTCCAGACCGGTCAGGTCTACCTCAAGCTTTGTGGCAAGGAGAGTGATCAATCCCCCACACATGATGTGCCTAGATTCTCTCTTCTTGATCTTCTTAATGCCTAAGAACCTAATGAGAATGAAATAACCTGCATTGATCTGATAATCATAAACCATGTCCCACAGAACAAATAGATACTGCTTCCCTTAGACTCCTTGAGTTTCTTTCTTGGCAAAGACCCCTGTACTGAGAACAGTGTTTTCAAAATCGGGGTATGCGGCCTTATAATCGGACTTGTAAGCGGTGCGGTCAGTGCAAAATCCGCATAGTGCAAAGCGGACCTCAAAACGGGCCCGGCCCTTTTAATCGGTGGTACGGGCGCATATACGGCCTTTTAAGCGCCGATTTTCAGTTGGAATTGTTTTTTTTTTTTCTGACTTAAACCCAAACCCTCGGTTTACAGAACCCGACTCCCCTCACCCTCACTCACACACCCCCCACCCCCCCCCCCCCCCCGACCTACCCCGACAAAACGCGGGACTCAGTCAGAAACCCCCGCTCCAGCAAACCCTTCCCTAGCTTCTTCAGCGTTTTCTCCCCCAATCGGAGCAGTCCCCAGCAGCTTCCCCCATCTTCAGAGGCGACGGCGGCGGCTGTTCCTCACCCCAGAGACGGCGGCAGCTAAGCTCCAGCTCCAGCCGCGGCGGCGACTCAAGCTCCAGCTCCAGCCGGCGGCGACTCAAGCTCCAGCTCCAGCCGGCGGCGACGCCTGAGCCTAATCCCGTGGCTGCTCAAGGACTCGGCGGCTGACTCCACTTCCAAAGCCGCAGGTACTTCACCTCCTCCACCCATCTTCTTCATTTTTTTTTTCTGGATTGGATTTCCTTGCTACTGCAGCGCTGCTTATTCCGTTCTCTCTAGTTTTTTGTTTTTGCGATGCATTCTATTCTCCTATCATCTCCTTTCTTCACCTGCTTACGTTTGATTCTCTCTCCCTTATCTTCTTTCATTTTCGAATTCCTCTTTTCCAGTGACAAAAACATTGTCCCCAACTCACTGTTGGGTGTCGATCCCCCAATTTCCTATTCTCCTGTCATCTCCTTTCTTCACCTGCTTACTGTTCTTCATATTTTTTATCTAATCCCCTCATTTTCTGTTCTCTACTCCTCTTCTTTTCTATTTTTCTCTTTCCCAAATACCCATCTATTGGATGTCGCCCCTTAATTCCTAATTTCCCTGATTGCTTGTTATTCTTGCACGTGTGGTTTGGTTTGGTTGGTCTCATCCTCATCTATTATTCTTGCTGCCTTGCATGTGTAATCTAATTGTATGTCTAATAACTGAAATGCATCATTTCATATATTATTTTTGTATGGTGTTGATATGTATGTATGTGTGGTTAGGTTTGTTTGATATGTTTTATTTTGATATGTATGTATGTGTGGTTAGGTTTGTTTGATATGTTTTATTTTGTCTTATTTGAACCGATTTAAAGTTTTAGGGTATAAATATGTAATTGCACAAATTAATATGCAATTGTAAGATTAATTTATCTATAATAATTAATTTATCAAAAAAAATCCAAAAACGCATATACTCCCGCATATACCCCCGCATACCGCATATACTCTACAAGGTGACATGTCCGAACGCATAGCGCATACCGCTTTTTAAAACACTGACTGAGAAGGCGGTGGACATATATGAAAAATTGGGTTATGGATGACAGATGCCTTGGCCTTCTTGGCGTCGTGTATCTCCTCATTGGTGATCTCATTCTAGAAGACATCACTGTCAAAAGTTGGAGGGTAACCTAGAGTACCCTCGTAGTGGCACTCTAAGAGCTCACAAAATTGCTTGAAGGTGATTCTGTAGCTTTGGCCCAGTAGGCGGCAACGAATAAAAGCATATGGTTCTAGCCTATTTCTCGGGTCCTCAACCTTAAGAGTAGTAAGAAATTTGTAGACAAGGTGAGGGTAAGTATTAGTTATCGTGCAACAGATGTACTGGAGGTCGGTTTCCTTCAGATGCGCTTTGACCTCCTCCTTGAATCCCAGGGGCTCCCATTATTTGATTACATGCGAAACGCGTAGGGAGGACCCTGGGTGAGATGAGAAACTGGTACGTTGGGTCTTCCTCTGCGGTGACTCGGAATTGGGTCTTGGAGACGTACGCGGGGGTTGAGGACGAGCTTGGGTCCGTACTCCGTACCTACAGTTCGACGTCTGCTTCACCGGCGCCATTGCTGCTTGAGAAGTTGCTCAGACGACCTTGAACACGACATGTCTTCAGACAGGAAGGCTAGCGAACTAGGCGGAGGACACGACGTGTACCTGGAGCTTGGCGGCGTCCGGAGGTTGGGGATGGGTGATCTTTACACGGTGTGACCAGGGTTGTTCACGACGTGTTTTACGGAGTCGGTGAAAAAGTAGATCTCAATGGCGGAGAAGGCGGCAGAGTTGCTTTGCTAGTGGAAGTGGAGAAGAAGCTTGGAGCGGAGGCGAAAGGTAGCTTGCTTGGGCTGAGAAATGGCGGAGTGGCATATATATATCATTTTAAGGTGATGTGTATAGATTGCATATATATATATATATATATATATATATATATATATAGGATCTACGAGGAAATTCCTAGTGTACAGGGTATTTAATCAAATATGCACATTAACCACTTAAATGTTCACATCGTATGCAAAAAAATAAAAGATGAAACTAAATTTGATCTCATCAATTTGCCTGAGGAACTAGGATGAATGAAAACTCCTTTATTAATAAAAAAAATTAAATCTTGATACTTTGTATGTTGATGTGGTTCTGATACTACTATAAAAAAATATAGGAGCAGAGTAGACACCAGAAATGAAAAATTTCTATCCATATTTCCTAACTAGCAGATCGCGTCAACAACAATGTAGCTTGAAAGAGGGTGCAAAATGTACCTGGTCCTGCAGCAAGTCCAACGTCAATCTTGCACATATATGTGCTCACTTCACAAGTACACACAGACGACAGTTGACATCATTTTCCTAGCATGGAAACAATGACTTCCACACCTCTACGTAGTCCACACAAACCACTGGAAACTCCACATCGCAATTTGAGAGCCAACGGGAAGGAATCGTCCTTCCATTTGTCAATGTGCTAGCGTCGCCTTCCTTTTCCCTTACTGTCCCTCCCTCTCTTTGGAAGACTACTCAGGCTCTCTCACACATTATCATAAGTGAGAGAAGTGTCTTAAGAGCCTTTCTCAACCCCCTCCTTATATACGAGTGGACGGGCTACAATTTTCAAAACTTAGGGGATCCAAAGACCAAATCTTATGGTTTCACGATTGTTGTGCGCCACTAGTCGGTCGACTGGACCATCTAGTCGGTCGACTAGAACACAAGTCGATCAACTAGATTGTAATGTAGGTCAATTGGCTTGTGTCCAGTGACACAATAACACTATCTTTTAATCTGATGATTAATGCATGTCATTGCACATATCATTAATCATTTGACCTAGTCAATCTGGTAATTTTACATTTTTGTTTGACCCAGTCAAACTGGTCAGTTTCAAAAGTGATCCAGTCAGTCGAGTGGACACTCTATTCAATTGACTAGCACTAGTCGGCTGACTAGAACCAGTCGGTCGAATGGCTTACTAGTCAATCGACTGGACACTCTAGTCTACTAGTGTTGTTTAATTTGATTACCTAAACACTTTTATTAACCAAGTTAAATCTAGTCTATGAGTAAATTCCTATTCAAAGTGCATCCTTTGCGTGACCCTATAGGCCCCATATTACGTTGGAAGTGAAGTCCATAACCATTATGACTACACAAGCAATGAGCGATATCCAACAACTCATCATTGCTACCCAAGTAATTGAAATGTTGGAGAACAACTTCAACCTATAATCCATCATCAGTGTCACCATATAGTTCTTTTGTCTTTAATATCCAGATTGAATCTGAGGCATGAAATCATCATCCTCTTAATACTCGATCTATGTTTCTTGAACTATAGTAGACTATTGAGATATAATGAGTTCACATATAATATATTGACTCACACAAGCATATGTCCATGCGTTTCTCAGTCTCACTTATCAAGGGTTTGTGATATCAAACACTCAAAAGGAGGGACAAATCCCATCTACATCACTCATAACCAATCCTCATGTGTCACAACATACCCAATCATCACCTTATGACAACCCTTATTCAGAATCACATTAAATGATGTTAAAATTCATCGAAGTGTAGTAACTTAAGGTCTAAGAACCACAATCACCACTATCACTTTGAGATATAATCCTAACTACCATTATATTACCTCTATATATCACTCTCAAGGTGGTCTGTCCATTACACTATTCTCTAACACATACATGTTTGTTTGACTTGATATCCAATATCATGACTAATAAAATTTTGTAATCAGTCAACATACATTCTAGTCTTATGTATTATTGTCGTATATTTTGCTTTTACAATAATATCCGACCAGGGATATAACAAGAATGTATGTACTCTTATGTATGTACACTTATCATACATATGATCTCATTATTCATCCTCAACCTGAAGGAATATGTCATCGAGTAACATTATTCTTTAGACATCTATTATGCTTGTGTCATAACGAAGACAATCATAATAGATGGATTTATCTTTATTAACATTATCAAATCAAGTACATGATGCCCCATATAACCATCAAATAATCCACTCTATTGGCATACATACCAACAACAGATGCATTTGTGAGCCCAAAGATAATTATGAAGTATTCATAATGTTCTTGGTGGATTCTGAAGGCAGTTTTAGGGATGTCTTCTTCAACAACTCAAACTTGATGATAACCCACCCTTAAATCAAGCTTGGAAAATATGATTGATCCATGCAATTTTATCAAGTAACTCATATGTCCTTAGTATTGGAAACTTATCAGGCATGGCAATGTTGTTCAAACCTTAATATGCACACATAGTCTCCATATCACCATGATTTGTTAACCAAAAGAACAACCGAAGAATTTGTACGAGCACTATTTCTAATATTCCATGACTTCTATTGTTCATCTATCTGTCTTTCAATTTCATTTTTTTTAATGCGAGTATAGGTATGGCCTTTTTGACACATACGTACCACATTCAAACAATGGAATTTTGTGATCATGGTTTCGGCTAGGAGGTAACCCTTTTGGTTCTTCAAACACATCCTTATACTCTTGTAGTTCAACAATTGATGTTCAATATTTTCAATAGAAGCAATTGACATGAATTATATCACTTCAATGTGATTGCTCGTCCTTGATTCTCGAGCAAAGAAATAAACATTAACAATCATGACTCTTTTTTAGTCCATTTATAGATACAAACATACCATCATATTAAATTTCATAAGTTGGGCATTAAATCTGACCACACCAGGCTTATTTAACACAACCACTTAACCCCTAATACCACATCATATCATCCTAATATAAGATCCACGAACTCTTATTTGACAACTACATTACAGAATTTAAAATAAACCCCAAACATTATCTTGAGATAAGATATTCTCTCCACTTGCTACAATAAGAATGTATTTATTACGTAAATCAACCAATAGCCATCCTTTTTCTTAGAATGTTAAAATCAATGAAATTATGAGTACTCCTATGTCGAGAAAGACCACCATTTCAATGCCATGGATCAAAATCTTAACTCTTATTGTTTGTGGAGCAATATCTCCAGTCAATGCTTGTAGAGAAATGTTTGGAAAGTCTTAAGGCTTTTTCATTTTGTAGCATGAATCTTCATCTTCACCAGAGCTCACTCTCTTAATTAGGTAGAGTTTCCCCTTCATTTTACTCTTGTTATCTAGATCCCACCTCTCATTACATCTAAAACAAAGATTATTATGTCTTCTCAACTTTCATTCTTCTTGTGTCGATCACTTTGGTCCAATAGTTGACCTTTCCTCAGGTTTTTTTCCAATTGGGACATTTTTTTGAAGTTAAACAGACAAATTTCATTATAGAGGGGCCATACGACATCTACATGAGGAGAAAAATAAACTAAAAGACCACACAAAGATCAAGAACAGATACAAACTACCACAAAAACTCATATCGGAATCTGATAAGGACAATGATGTATAGATTCCTCTTCTCCTTCGCTGGCTAAGGCAACTTTCTATGAGGAATACCTTCAACCTGAGTATGTATATGTGGTAGAGTACCTGCACCAAATCGGTGTTCCAAAAGGATATTTTCCCTGCACTTGCTGCCAAATAAACTCCACAATAAAATTGACCGAGAAAGAAAAATCTACCACGAGAAGAGAAAGCAACGCTGATTAACAGCGAGATAGACAAAATAAGAGAACAATCTAAACAGAAAGCCAATAAAAGAGAAAGGGATAGGAAATTCGTCGCAACCGGGCTCAACGACAGGGGGAAGAAGACCGCTGCCTCCAAAGACACCATGTCCACACACCTCCCGAAGAAGAGACCCTGCTGATGACGGGCGAGAAGAAGCCGAGGGGGAGCGGGGCACCGCTTTACGGCGGCCAAACCCCCTCCCCCCAGCCAGCCGCCTACGCAAGAAGAAACCCTAGCGACGCTAGGGTGAGAGCGGGGAGAGCGTTGTCTCCGGGGGCTTGCTTTCCCAATTGGGACATCATTCTATAAGTACATGTGTTGTACAGGCGCTTGCCCAGGTGCGTCTAGGTGGCCCAGACAGCCACCTGGGGTCTAAATCCTAGGCGCCCAGCCTAGTTAGGCATGCCTAGGCTGCTTCTAGACTTTTTTTTTGTTATTGCTCTATCAAGTTGTTGTGAAATCCTAGGCGCCCAGCCTAGTTAGGCATGCCTAGGCTGCTGTTGGACTTTTTTTTTGTTATTGCTCTATCAAGTTGTTGTGACTTGTTTACTATTGCTCCATACTATAACTGATTTAGTGCTACTCTTCTATTACTCATCTGCTACATGCTCCATGATTTTTTTCCTTCACCAAGCAACAACTTTCCTAATTGACCAGTTTACTGTTGTCCTCTATTACAAATTTACTGTAGCTCTTCTATTACTAAGTTAAAAAATATGATCCACTACGTTAAAAAATAAAATGTCTACTTTTTATCATATTTGTAGACTTGTTGCGGTTTTCTATTTGTTATTTCTTTTTTCACCTCCCACTTTTCTGTATTTGTATTCCTTTTCCTTCATCAAGCAACAATGTTGCTTCTATGCAATGATTTTCTTTCTTTTTGTTCTTAATTATCCCTATCATAATTCTCGGTTGTGTTTTATTATTACTCCACCAAGCAATAAATTAGTTACTACATTCTTCTTTTTCATCCCAATGTTTCTTCTATTCCCTATTTCTATTTCATCCATCTCCTCCCATACCGCTCCTCCCCAACTCCTCTTAATTAATCTTTACCGGTTCATATATTGCTTATAGGTTAATATTAACTATATCTGGGTGTATATAATTATATTATATTATATAATATATTATATATTTATTAAAAAAAGCTTAGAAATGCATATGCCTTCGCCTAGGCCGTCTGGGCATCCACAGGAAACACTTGGCTGCCTAGCTGCCTACACAACCATGGTAATTACTTGTTTTTGTTCCTTGTGGACAAGTATTTTTCCTCCTAAGTAAGGGCTAGATGGATAGCTTCAATCATAGTTTTTGATATATGCCCTTTGACATGTCATCAAATTTCCTCCCGAGTCCACTAACAAATGTTCCTACAAGAAATGTCTCATCCAACCTTGACAATTGGTTGAACAACTTCTCGAATTAAGATAAGTAGTTCCTATTGATTTCTCTTGTGACAGTTTATTGAAATCCCAACTGCATCTACATATAAATTCCCAAATCGGACATGTAAATCTCATTTGTCATAATAATCATTGTTTTTATTTTAAAAATCATGTTAGAAACACACACTTTTAATCTCCGTATGTCTACTCCAAAGAGAATAGATTGTTTTGAATGGGTTTTTACATGTTTTATTTGGTTTTTCTATTTTCTTTTTTTAAATTAGTGATTCTATTCATAACTTCACCATGGCTTGAACCTAAGCATGGTAATAAATCAAAGATCTAACTATCTGGATGTCCCGTCTTGGACATATGGTTTTCCATATTAAACCCTGCTGATCAGCCACTTATCTTTTTTTTGTTCTTTTTTTACCTTCCCCCCATCGCAACATGGCTTTTCAATATGACAATCATATGTTGACGCGCCCTTATAGTGACACACCCTTCATGCGGGCCGGAAAGCAGATTTTCACTTGGGCTGGGGTGGTTTCTCCAGTTGGGCCCCAATTTGCTTTTTTTTCCCCCGCCATGTGGCATAGTTGTAGACCAAAGAGCACAAAAATGAAAAATATGAATAACTTTTGATCCGTAATGAATTTTTTGATGAAATAAAAACTGTTGGACTCGTTAAGAAAAATCCAATCTAACAAGACCAATATTGATACACTTTAAAAAATTATATGCACGTTTTTTACAAATATTTGGCACATTATGTTAAGATTTGTGCTAATTTGTTATTTATGCACAACATCTAAAAAGTAGACGCATTCACACTATAACTGACGCATTAGCACCACAACTAAGTGTTATTTTATAAATATAAGGCACATTATGTTAAGATTTTGTGCTAATTTGCTATTTATGCACATACTTGAAGAAGCACACGCATTCACACCATAACTGGACACATTCACACCATAATTGGGCACATTTGCATCATAATTAGGCGGTTTTCTACATTATTGGACGCATTATGTTAAGATTTGTGCTAATTTTCTATTTATGTACATGCGCTAAGAAGTATGCACATTCACACCATAATTTAGCGCATTCACACCATAATTGGGCACTTTTCTACAAATATTGGGCGCATTATGTTAAGATATGTGCTGATATGCTATTTATGTGCATTCACACTATAATTGGGAGCATTCACACCATAATTGAGCGTTTTACTATAAATATTGGGTGCATTATGTTAAGATTTGTGATAATTTTCTATTATGTACAACATCTAAAATGTAGGCACATTCACACTATAATCAGGCACATTCAATCAAAAGTGGGTGCATTGAAGGCATTAGTAGGCACATTCAATCAAATTGGGTGATTCAATCAAAAGCTGTTCATTCATGACAATACAAGTAGGTGCATTTACTAGACAAGTAGGCACATTTTCCAGATGAATAGGCACATTTGATATACAAATAGGCGCATTTGCTATACATTGTGTTAATTTGCTATTTATGCACGAAGTAGGCACATTCACACCATAATTGGGTGCATTTTCACCATAATTGGGTATTTTTTTACAATTATTGGATGCATTATATTAAGATTTGTGCTAATTTTCTATTTATGCACATACTCTAAGAAGTATGCACATTCACACCATAATCAGACGTAATTCGCACCATAAATGGGCGATTTTCTACAAATTTTGGGCGCCTTTATTTAGATTTGTGTTAATTTGTTATTTATGCACATCTAAGATGTAGGCGCATTCACACCATGATTAGGCGCATTCAATCAAAAGTGGGCGCTCTACACATTCAATCAAAAGTGAGGACATCCAATCAAAAGTTGCGCATTCATGACAATACAAGTACCCGCATTTATCAGACAAGTAGGTGCATTTGCCAGACAAGTATGCACATTTGTCATGCAAGTAGGCACATTTGCCATAAGTGGGCACATTCAATCAAAAGTTGTGCATTAATGACAATACAAGTAGGCATATTTACCAGATAAGTAGTCACATTTGCCACACAAGTAGGCATATTTGGCATAAGTGGACACATTCAATCAAAAGTCATACATTCATGACAATACAAGTAGGCGCATTTGCCACATAAGTAGGCACATTTGCCATACAAGTAGGCGCATTTGCCATACATTGTGCGATAAGATTTGTGTTAATTTATTATTTATGCACAACATCTAAGATATAGGCACATTCACAGCGTAATTGAGCACATTCAATCAAAAGTGGGTGCATTGAAGGCATGTAGGCACATTCAATCAAAAGCGGGTGCATTCAATGAAAAGTTGCACATTCATGACAATACAAGTATGCACATTTACCAGATAAGTAGGCGCATTTTCCAGACAAGTAGGCGTATTTATCATGCAAGTAGGCACATTTGCCATAAATGAGCGCATTCAATCAAAAGTTGTGCATTCATGACAATACAAATAGGCACATTTATCAGATGCGTAGGCGCATTTGCCAAACAATTAGGTGTATTGTCTACACAAGTAAGCGCATTTGTCATAACTGGGCGTATTCAATAAAAAATCATGCATTCATGACAATACAAGTAGGCATATTTGACACACAAGTAGGCGCATTTGCCATACATTGTGCTAGTTTGCTATTTATTAACATACTCTAAGAAGTATGCACATTTACATTATAATTGGGCACATTCGTACCATAATTGAGCATTTTTCTACAAATATTATAGACGTATTATGTTAAGATTTGTGTTACAAAGTAGGCACATGGTTATTCTTTTAGGAGCATGTATCACATAATTAGGTGCATTTGTCATAACAGTAAATCATGATGATGATGATGATGATGATGAGCATACAAAATAAGATTTTGTGTTTATTCCAGATTAGGCGTATCAACACCATATTTATCGTATTATGTTAATATTTGACTCGTTTGTTATGATGTTCTTACCTAAAAATTTGCCACATTAACAACATATCACGAACATTGCCTATCTCATTTTATTACTTTTTTACTTTCCTTCTCTCTCCTTTTAATTTTTTATTTATGCACATGCCCAACCCTTATTTCTTTTCAAAAATATGCAAATAAATATTTATTATTTGATATTTTTTAAAAAAAGTGACAATATTAGCCTTGTTTAAATATCTTTTTTTATAAATAATTCGATAAATTTTGTTTCGTCAAAAAATCTATTACAGAATAAAAGTTATAAACAAAACAATAAATTTCCTCTTTTATTTCTCCCAAAAAAATTAAAAGAAAAAAGTAAAAAAAAAAAGTAAAACCGGGACAAGCTATGTGAGAGGCCGTTTTGCATAGCGTCACCGGCGCTTTTGCCCCTCCCGCGAGTCCCATAAATCAAGCTCTTTTCAAAACCCTCGACCCACCTGACCCCACCTGATACATGCCCAGCAACTGACTCCGCCGACCGTCCCTTCATTCCGACTGCTGGAAGACTGCCGGCAGACTTGTGGGCAGCCCTGTGCCGGTGAGGACACTTGTGGACAGCCCTTGCAGCGACTACACACACGTCGACATCCTGCTACGTACTGCTGCTGCAGGTATTTTTGTTTGCTTCAACTTCTTCCCCCTCCATCGTCCCCTATTCTCTTGATTTCCTCCATCTTCATCTACTCATCTTGTGCCCCATCCCCTCATTCATCTTTAGCTCCTATCAGCTCCTGCAGTCATCACAAAGCTGTTACGCCTGTGGAAGCCAACAGCAGTAGCCATCAACTAGCTGCTGCGGCTGTTAGCAACCGGTTGTGGGCCTTGTGGCCGTGATGAAAGTCAGCAGCCGCGGCTACCTCTCTTCCTGCTTCACCCTCCCCCTTTCTCCTCCCAGCATAGTCACCCTCCCCTTGCCCCCTCCTCTAGCAATCCACCAAGCCCACAATCACGTTTTCCCCTTTCAGATTGTTCTGACATAGTCACATAAAGCGCCAAATTTTTCATTTATTCGCGTATTATACGTGAACTTTTCATCCGACGTATGTAACGGCCGAATTACGTATTGAACCCGAAATATTCCCGAATACTACGACAAATTAATCGTCGTCCATGTACAAAACGCGTATTTAACGCAAAATACCGAATAATAGCCGATTTGTTTTGAAAAATTCGGCCCTATTCATCTAGCTGCTGGTCGGCCCACTTAGGCCTTAGGGTATTGTTTTTTTTAGTTCCCGGCTCGCGTCTCACGTTCTCCTTCCCGACTCCTTCTAGCATTCCCGTTCCCGGCTGCCCCGACGCTGCTGCGACGCCTCTCGTCACCTGAGCCGGCCTGCTGCGGCGCCTTTCAAGCCAACACCTGCCTTCTGGGCTGCCTCTACAGCAGTGACGCCGGCTTGCAGGAGAAAGCAACGATCTCTACAGTAGGACACCACCACCTCCAGCCACCGGTAGCAATAGCAGCGACCAGCGAGAGCGGCAAGGCAACCCAAAACCAGGTATATTCCTTCCGCCTCTCAAGTCTCAACTCCTAAAAGGGTGGTTACTCATAAGTCGATTACTCAATTCAATCCTTTCAATTTTGGTAATTTGATACTTTTCCTGCTGTACGAATGTCGCGTTTGATTTGTACTTTTGCAGTATACGACGCTGATAGGACTGAATACCGTGTAACAATTACAACCTGCGTTTGTTTGCACTTTTGTTCATGTAATATTTTATAATTCCTTTTTGAGATTTAGAACATATTATTTGACTTGGTTATTGGGACGTTGTCATTGGATAAAAATGTGTATGATGTGTTATACAATATATATATATATATATATATATATATATATATATATATATATATATATATATATATATATATATATATATATATAAATGCCGAATTTTTCAGCCTCGTCGAATGATTGCCAAATACCGAATTTGTGACTATGGTTCTGAGTCCTAACTTCAATGTCTCCTCTGTTAAGTTATTAATTATTGGTTTCACCTTCCCCCCTTTCTCCTCCCCCAGTCACCTTCCCCTTACCCCTTCCTCCTCCAGCAGTCCACCAGGCCTACTGACTGGAGTTATTTGCCTACTGATTAGTAGTCTTATTTGTCTTTGCTTTTGGAGTTACTAGTAGACACACACGTGCCTATGCACGTGACATATCATATTAAGTACATTTTCCTTGTACGTCACAAGGTTAATTTTGGTTTGATTGAATTCATGTTACTGATTGTAATGATGATGGCATTGACAAAAGAAATTGGATTGTGTATATATTTTGTTTCAATTTGTGGATTTGAAACATAAAATAGGGGCATGCACGGAAACATCGATAATAATAAAAGTAAAATATATATCCTACATGAACTTCACTTTAGTTGAAGTAATACTCCTATGTAAGATCATTTCATTTGGGAGGAAAAGTCTGATTGTGCAGTAATATTTATTTAGCCATTATAGCTTAATCAAAAATCATTGTTCATTTCCTATTTATATAAGAATTATTTAGTTGTCCTTGATGTAACATGTAGTAAAGTTTCTATTTACTCATCTAATAAAGATTCAAATTAAACTTTATAATAGAAGATTTAAATTCTTCAACGGTTTAACTAAGTTAGATCCAATACAATAGACTAAGTTTTAAGAATAGAATCCTCACAATGAAAGTTGTACTTCGATTTGAAAGACAAAAAACCTACACATGTACTTTTCAAAATTATTGGTCTACTCGTGAATTTAAATGTCTCATAAATTTTTCTTGGTTATGTAGACACTATATATTCTCAGATATTGTAACAAATTTGGTCAACTACTCCTCATCGCATTAGAAAGAAGAGACCACATATATGCTACTGGGAGAAGAGGGAATTGTGACAATGCTTCTCCATTGGTCTTGAAGGTGGCACACTTACGCGGAGGCATGACATTAATGGCTCTATCGCACACTTACGTGGAGGCATAACATTAATGGCTCTATTACTGATCATCTTCTGGTGGAAGTTTGCTACATCGGCAAGATAGCTTGGCTAATTTGGAAGGCCTATATAATAGTGTGTCGTTGTTACCTGGGGCCATCCATCGCAGTGAGATCCAGTACTATCACACACTATTGTAGGAGGTGACATCTAACAACCCGCCATAATATATCCGAGATCATAAAAACATTAAAAATCTAAACATCACAAACTTTTATCATAATAAAGAAACTGCAAAGACAGAATGCTATAGCAAGAACAAAATTATTCGGGAGAAAAGAAGTTATAGTACCTGAGTGATGTTGCTGGAATTATACTTACGAACCAAGGAAGGCATCAATGATTCAATATACAGTAGCACATGCCTATTCCTCAGTACTCCTCATTCTTGCATAGGACCAGATCATGAATATAGGATAAAATGTGATATGATGATCCCTGCCACCGTTGCTCATCACTATTCACTACATATCAAACCCAGCGGCTAAGAAGAAATGTGGATAAAAAACTTTTTATATAGACATATATTGATATATATTAGTATTTTGCTTCCAGAAACATGTAAATAAAAGTTGACCAGCAATGATTGGAAATTAAGCTCTGGAAGAAAAATATGTATGAAACAATTATAAGAAACAAAAAATAAGACAAGTCAATATTGATGTCGGCATCCAACATGGTGTTGGATCTTGGATCATCCTTTGACGCTACTACATGGATTTTGTAAAATCGGTTGATGAATTAGCTTTCACAACAGTGAATAAAGGAGATGAAATGAAACTTGGACATGATGCACTCCTCCATCAGAACTGGCTTCGTCCCTCTCCTACTTGGTACAACCTATCAACTTCGTAGACAAATTTGTCCCACTATATTAACCATAATTCATATAACTCCTCATTCGTCATGGCACAGTTCTTATATTTGCTCATGGTCCACTTATAGGATCCGTAAAATCTATGCAAGGAAGATAGCAGTGGCCATTTGCCGAAAGGGTGAACCAAAGGCACATGAAATAAGAATTCGGAAGTGGCTTCTTCAGACTATGGGAAAAGTTGACATGTCCCATGAGAAATGAAAGAGAAGAAAAAGAGGAACAGAAAATGACAAGGAGAGGGTCGAAAAACCTCATACGTGGGATGGGGGAGGTGTCGTGTATGGGTATTCACAAGATAATGGTATCAGATAGATATATATCATGCTTGGATTCATGAGAGCGGTTGAGGATATGGAAAGAAAGTGGGATGGAGGGCGTACCCGACGTAGAGGGAAAAAGTAAAGGATTTTAGTTGACATAATTGGAAGTGTGGAAATGACTAAAAGTTATGGGAAGAAAGAGAATAAAGGAGTGACTATTCTTTTTTCAAAAATGCTAAAATTGATCGACCACGATTTTCTATGGAATTCAAAAATGACATGGTTGTCCGAAATGAAATACAATCAACCATTTTATAGTAATGTATAATGGGTGGGAACTGGGAAAAGGTGGAATTTGTGGTCAAAGTAAACTACTTTTGAATGGGAAAGAGAGTGTGAAGTAGAACCCGTCAAGAGAGAATTTAGGAGGTTTTAAGAGACTCTTAAGTAGGATCGATTGTCTCGAATAGTAGGATTATACATTCTCACCACATAACATTACAAAACAACAAGCAAAAATATTTCATAGCGTTGAAAATTATAAATGATATAAGAACAATTACAAAAAAGTAACAAAATTTTCTACAAAATGCAGAATATCCTAGTTCATCATCTGCAAATGATGATCACTACTAAAATGGACCCCTTCGCAACTACTGTTACAAGGAAAGTGGTAATGGATAGAGATTAATGCTATTGAGTCATGGATAGAGATTAATGCTATTGAGTCATGTACTGCACTATAAAAATAGAAATTTAAATGGCCCATATTGACATTGTTAGCATATAGATAGTCAAATATGGTACCAAACAAAATACGAATCTAATAAAAATTGGACGCGATACAACACCACACATATTGACTTAAACTATATGTCTCGTATAGTCATACAGTGTCATCGCATAACATTGCAAAACAACTTATAAAACTAATTCACATGCATTGAAATTTGTAAAGGATATGAGAACAATTATATAAAACACATTAAAAAAAATACAAAACGTCCTAGTTCATCATTTGCAAACGACAATATATTAATATCTTATAGTTACATCTGTATAAAGCCACGCTAGTGTGAATGCGTAATATCTAGTCTAATGAATGTAAAAAATAAATAATATTATAGCCTCATTAAAGAATATAATCCAAGTGAATGAGAGTTTTCCCTGTTTAAACAAAGGAGAAGGTATAATTTTCCTATTTAAACAAAAGAATAAGTATGTAAATCATGACAAAAATATATAGTAGCAAGAATATAGGAGCACCTTGCATGAGTTATCCTAGTAGCGCAAGAGAAGGGAGAAACTTTAGTTGTGTCTACCACTACAAGTCTGGGTCCGCCACTACACCACATTGTAATCGAGACTTTCTTCTTGGCCATTTTTCTCACTCTCAGTGATTCTTCATGCCGCAGTAGACTGCGATCAACACTGTCATGGGCTGCTTATATTAATGTTCTGCTGAAAAGTGTTGCACATGCTGATGTTATTGCCTTATCGGGGGTGTGGTCAACATTAAAAAGAGAAACTAATACAAGTCTGTGGCAGATTCCTGAAACAATATCTCTTCATCAAGAAAACTTTGCTTTTGTTTTCACCGATTCCACTAATCTCGCGGGATGGAGCCATAGCTAGGACTGTGGTCCATGTCTGTCTGCATCAATTGAATTGTAAGGAGTTGCACCGGCAAGCACCACAAAGCATATGCCAATTACGACTGTTACACGTGCTAGTTGATGGGTTCACACACGTACAACAACGATAAGAGCAGGCAAGCGGAGTGGTGGGTAGAGGAAAAAAAACCCAACTCGAAAGAGCCCACCGCTCTAGTGCATCACTGCTAGGTGGCCTGCCGCGCCGAGTGAAAGAGGCTGGAGCCTGGTCAGACGGCAGGAGAAGGGATCGAGCAATGAGGAAAGTCGACGGAGCCCCTGGTGGCGGCGCTTCCGTTGGGACCTCCTGCCTGTCGTGCCTGGACGTGAAACCGTTCGCGGCGACGCTGGTCATCCTCACCCTTTTTGTTACAATCTAGCAGCTCCAGCTTTACTTGGGATATCTGCTCACATTGCGCCCCTCTTCTTGCCCTCTTTTCACCTCCTCAATTACCACCACAACTTCGTCTTCCTAATCACTCACCCAAAAACTCTCCTCCACTGTCCCCGCAACTCCTCCCCTTTCTCCACTGCCACCACCACTTCCCTCTGACTCAAGCAAACATCTCTTCGTCCCTTACAAACGTCGCCACCCTGTTCGTCCAAATGGGGCCTACTGTGAACTTGTAGGTATTTTTATAGCTATTTGGAGAACTGCTAAACCCTCCAAGTAGAAGCCGACTTTGAGATTGGAGGATCATGCTTTGCATAAGTTGTTTGACAGGGTGATGGAAGCGGAAAATTGGGAGTCGTGTGTTGATAGTTGAAGGAAACATGTTGTTAGTGGAGCATATTTTTCAACTGATTTTGTTTGAAATGCATGAAAAAATCGGGGAAAAAGGAGAAAAGAGGATGAGTTAACGACAGAGCAGCATTTGAAATTGGAGAGATGTGATTGGTCAACATTTTCCAGAATAAAAGAGAATGGCATAACTTTAATTAGTAAAACAAGCTTCCTCTTTTTGTAGTAGTATAGATTTATCTATCGACTGTAAGTATGTAATTAACTTTCATATTCTTGTAATGTCCACATTTCCAGCAAATTCTCGTGTAATCTTTTCCGTGATTTTCCTCCTCATTGAGCTTCCTTTTGTTTTCTTTCCTTGTTCATTTGTTCCAGCTGAAGGATGCTGATTCCATTGGAGGTGTGACACAAGTCAAGTCACGATCAATGTTGCAAGCAATCTGCATTCTGTAGAAACATTCTACAACAATTGACCATAAGTCTATGATTAACCCTTCTTCCTTTTATCAGTTCATGGGTAATTGTTATTTATTTGATGGCATTTTTGTGTGTTAGATTTATGCCATCATTAAGTGTTGGAGTTTTAAAAGAAAGTCAAATCTTTAATCACACACAAGTGTACGGGGTCAATTGTAGTCGAGTGTCGAATACAAGGAGCTAGGTTATCTAGGCGTAAAATTGTTAACTTTCATTAATCTAAATCGAATTACAAAAGTTGAGTTTGATTACAGATAGCTAAAAGACGAGTAACAACAAAAGAGCTTAAGTTAAAGGTTAGATTCAGAATTTTAGAGACTTGGACATTGGATTTCACAACCAAACCATCACATCATATGTAACTACGAAATTAAAGCATGCCATCAATTCGCAAGGAGGTTGTCATCGTCATGCACCTTCCGGCGACATGAGATGGTTCTCAACTTCACATAACACTCCCGTGTCTATGCTTAGTTTTAAACACAACCATGAACCCTCAACATTCTCCAGCCATCTCATGGTCAAGAGCATATTGCCATGGATCCTACTCCCTACTCCTTACATTCTCCAGCCAAACATACAAGCCAATAAACACCGTAGGCATCCAAGGTGAAGCAAATTAACTAGCATTCAATATAAATTTTGAGTTCACATGAGCAATGGCATGGGAGTTACTATCGGGACCCACTCTTTTGATCAACATAAATATCAACCATCAGAGACAATCCCAAAACCTAAACCCAGATTATGATATAAAACAATGAATTCTCAACAAAGACGATTAAACAATATACAAAAAAACACAGATAATTCTTTTCTTTTTCTTTCTTCACAAATTCATAAATCAATGTCACATCAATGACATCACATTTATATATCACAAATCTTATTCAACTCCATTAAAACCAGAATCAAATCTTGTTCTCATATGCGGTTCAGTTTACATCAGATACATGTACATTGATAAACAAACTTAGTCTACAACCCATCCCGGGAAAGAGAGAGTACATGGACATTCTAATCTATCTACATTATGTTATTTATATCTTCTTTGTCACGACCTCTCCGCTGGATATCATTATACCTAAAAACATTTGAAACAACCTCATGAGACTCATATAGAGCCCTAGTGAGTGGATACCTCCCACTCAAGCTAGGTACATGCATCAACATCATATTGAGTATAATAAACTTAATAGAAACATGCATATATTAAAAAGTCTAGTAGATAGTTCTTCATAAGTCAAATCTATCTTACAATGGTAATCTAATCCAACAGATAAGGTAATCACTTAAACTAATTATAACTTTGAAACATCTTTTAAAGCATATCTATGAACAAATCAACAGATACTTCTTAGTTCAGATTAAGAATCCTACTGCATGAGTAATAAGTCAAGTTCTAAGCATTTTGAATCAATACATAACAATAACATTATATTTGTGACACTCCACCAGCCGGACCAGGAACACATCCTGCAGTCTTGAAGCTGACGTACACATAATACATATCTACCAAACAATACTATCAAATAGCAAGCAATCCAACTCATATTCAGTATGGATATAAATCCCATCATTTATAACTTGTCAACATGACATATCATAATATGAAATAGAAAATGTCCATAGCAACATGATTACTTTCCACAACAAGAAGCATAATCAATAATGACAAATCATCAAGTAGCAGTACAAGGAATGTAACAACCATTCAAATCAAGTTCTACTCGGCTTATCATCTTTTATTCATTTGCCCAGAAACTACTTGGCTTGTACCTCACCAAGTAGAAGGCGCCACGCTTGATTCTCGTGTCAACGACTCACCGTCACTATCTTAGGGTTTATCCTGCACCCTAAGATCATACTCAAATTCAAACTCATTAGAGATTGTCTTCATAATCCATTAATCTTTCATCTTTCTTATATGAAATTTCATGCTTGCCATAGGTTCCATATTGAATTATGAAATCCTTTTCTTTTTCACCATTTTATCACCATTTTTCTCTTTTTCATCATGCATCTTATTATACTACCAAACTATGTTCATCTGGATACTTGGTCAGGGCATCTAGAAAAAAGTACAGTCGGTAGTTCCATACTAGCTTACTTCAGTGCCCAAATACTTGACCAGAGTATCTGGGTACCGAGTTCAGTTAGTATGCACATCATTCAGGTTATATTCAACATCCACATTATCATTTATTCCTAGATCTTATTGTCCCTGTAAGACTTATCGAACCTAGGCTCTGATACCACGTTGTCGGGACCCACTTTTTTGATCAGCATAAATACCAACCATTAGAGACAATCCCAAAACCTAAACCCATATTATAAAATAAAACAATGAATTCTCGACAAAGGCGATTAAACAATATACAAAAAAACACAGATAAATTTTTCCTTTTTCTTTCTTCACAAATTCATAAATCAATGTCACATCAAGGACATCACATTTATATATCACAAATCTTATTCAACTTCAATAAACCCAGAATCAAATCTTGTTCTCATATGCAGTTCAGTTTAGATCAGATACATGTACATTGATGAACAAACTTAGTCTACAACCCATCCCGGGAAAGAGAGAGTACATGGACATTCTAATCTATATAGATTATGCCATTTATATCTTCTTTGTCACGACCTCTCCGCTGGATAGCATTATACCTAAAAACATTTGAAACAACCTCATGAGACTCATATAGAGCCCTAGTGAGTGGATACCTCCCACTCAAGCTAGGTACATGCATCAACATCAGGTTAAGTATAATAAACTTAATAGAAACTTGCAAATATTAAAAAGTCTAGTAGATAGTTCTATCATAAGTCAAATCTATCTTACAATGGTAATCTAATCCAACAGATAAGGTAATCACTTAAACAGATTATAACTTTGAAACATCTTTTAAAGCATATCTATGAACAAATCAACAGATACTTCTTAGTTCAGATTAAGAATCCTACTGCATGAGTAATAAGTCAAGTTCTAAGCATTTTGAATCAATACATAACAATAACATTATATTTGTGACACTCCACCAGCCGGACCAGGAACACATCCTGCAGTCTTGAAGCTGACGTACACATAATACATATCTACCAAACAATACTATCAAATAGCAAGCAATCCAACTCATATTCTGTATGGATATAAATCCCATCATTTATAACTTGTCAACATGACATATCATAATATGAAATAGAAAATGTCCATAGCAACATGATTACTTTCCACAACAAGAAGCATAATCAATAATGACAAATCATCAAGTAGCAGTACAAGGAATGTAACAACCATTCAAATCAAGTTCTACTCGGCTTATCATCTTTTATTCATTTGTCCTGAAACTACTTGGCTTGTACCTCACCAAGTAGAAGTCGCCACGCCTGATTCTCGTGTCAACGACTCACCGTCACTAGCCGACTACCCTAAGATGTCAACAACAGACCCTGGCCACCTCAGGGTTGCCTAAAGAGGCTCACATCCTCATCTCGGGTACACGAGATAGGAACCAAGAAAACAATATATCACATATCACAATATTTCACGTATTTTCACATTTCACATATTTCATTTCATCAGAGTCTATTCCATCTGGACATAGACTTTCACATCAAGGATTTAGGGCCAGAGCCACTCCAGATGATCCAGTCCTAAATCCTGGTGGCCTACCCTTTCAGGTGTCGATCCACACTCCGGAAGTCCTTTTCATAATTCATCGATTACTACAAGGAGATCCGTTTTGTTTCCCCAGTGTGGTCCTCGGGGGAAACTCACGGTGTTCAGAGCACCTAACTAGATGTTCCATGATTTCACTTATTATTAATCTCTTTTACTCATCTTAAAAGAATTCAAAACATCATATATCATATCTGTGTATTCTCGCGTAACTAGAATAACATGAAACAGATTAAGTTTATCAATAAGGACAATGATCAAAGCAAGAAGCACAATAAATCTGTATATTGCAACACATGATTATTTCTATCTTCTACATTATCTCATAACAATCATCAACAATGGGCCTTCTGCCCGATACATAATCTTATTATCCATCATTTATCCCATCAGGGTTATATCATCATCAGTGGGCTTTCAGCCCTAAACATAATCTCATTATGCAACATTTACCCTTATTAGGGTTTCTCAATGTAAGGAGTGCATATTAAATTCAATTTCAACATAAATCTTATCAATTCATTGTATATCACAGTTCTGAACAAATATTAGCAGAGGTATTAGAACTAGCAATAGTAAAAGCATATAGATATCATGTATCATTCCTCATACTCAGAATAGAATTATCATACAACATATGCTTGTTCCATCCAATCTGAATAGATGCCAATAAATTTCATGCACGGAAAACCCGACTTTGGCACATGAGGTGGCAGGTTTGGCTAAAGACTTAGTTCTCTTCTTCTTTTATTTCACATTCTTCATATGGGGTTACTAGTCAGCACATGTTGATTATCATTTGAATTCCATCAAAACAGTTCATTCTCATAGTACAAATATTCTATCAAACAATCACAATGCAAGGACACATTCTTGTAATTCAATTTAAATGCTTGAACCTCATCTTTTAATTGAAATAAACTACAATTAAGTACATTCCTTAATCCCTCGATTGCGATTGTTATTCATTAGCAACATCTAGCTCAACATTTTAGGGCTAGAGTTTGTTTCTTAAATTTGTATACTAATTCTCATCTTTTTCCTTCACTTCATATTCATTAATCTCAACTTCTCTCATGTCACGTTCATTAAATTACTGGAACCAATCATTTTTAGCTCACTTGATATACAATACTTCTCTTTTCATTGATATCCATCAAAGTCTAATTTTAGAATGTTTCATTCAATTTGGCTTAAGCCACATGTAATTAAAACAAAGGATCAAAGACTTCATCATAATAACTTCATTAGTTTCATCTTTAACTTGCCATCACCATCAATACATTTTTTCTTCATATCATTTCTTATATTTAGATAAGTGTACCATGTCATTGACTTCTAATGTCATTCCCATTATCAACAATGATCATTCTTTATTATACTTAAGCAAATGCATTAGACTTAGATGATATTAGTAAGACTCATCATATTCAATTGAAGTATAAATACTTTCAACTTCACACATTTACAACATCATATACAAGTTCTAGCTTTATCACTCATAATCGTCTTAATAATAAACTTTTAGGGTTTTCAAGAAGTCATTCCTTAGTTCAACATATTAAAAGAATCATATCATTCAGTAATCCAATCATGACTCAGGGGTTCATTAGGGTTATTCACAAACATAGAAACCCTAGTTTCCATTTTCACACATTTCATTCATCAGTCATAAGTATACATTGATTAATTGACTCATTTGATTCACTTCCTCAAGTCAAATCCTAATCAGGATATGTGGTCATTCAATTCCATTAACATTCCACAATACACTTGTATAATACAATCTAGTACAATTTAAATATGATTTTATGCATGCCAATTCAATTCCAAGCATATCGGCCATTGGGCTGATTTTTAGGCAAAATTCACATGAAATAGCATAGTCATCTACCCCATAAGAATACCATGGATCCTCAATCAATATATCAGGAACTAATCAAGTTCCAATCAATGAGAAATAATCAAAATCACTAGAATTTTATCCCCTATTATATTTCCCAAATCAATATCCAATCACCTACATATACAAGCAAGGTTTCTGATTACTTTAGCCGGATAAAATTAGGCTTTCAACATGAATACAGAGCTTAGGAGGGAGAAAAATACTCACCTCAGGTGTCAAGTACCTTAAAAACGTAGGTCAACCTCTGAATTTTTGATAACCCAATCAAAGTCTAGCAAATGAATCCAATTCTTCTCCTCTCAACTCGTAAACCCTAGAAATGGGGATTAGAAGAGAGAGTGAGAAAAGGGGGAGATTTGATGTGATTTCGAATCAAATTAGAGGGGCGAAATCTTGACATGTGAGAGAAGGATTCACCATGAAATGCTATGCAAAGAAGCTAAACTTACTTGATTTCATCATATCTTGGATAGAGAAACCCTAGGTCAACATCTCCACCACTTTCTCTTCTCAAAACCCTAGCTCTCCTCTCTCTCAAGAATTTCGTTTCTTTGACAGGAATGACGAGTTATGAGAGCTCCTTGTGTGTTAGGTTTGTCATATAGATGAATTGAGGTGCTTAGAACAATTGCAAACAAACCCCTCATTATATTTTTATTTTGCTCAGACTGGTTGATCGGCTGAGTTATAAACTCGACCGACACCACATTTTTCAGAACTCAAAAATCGTCCAAAAATTATGAAACTTTAACCCAATGTCTGAAATTGAGTATATAAGAAAATATTTTTTTAGATCATTTGGAGTTACCAATAAATATTTAAAAATCAAATACTACACTGCTATATTGCAGTCTACAGCATGGTTGGTCGAGTTTGTTCTTCACAGAACTCCTCGACCGACACCCCTCTTTGTAGAGATCAAACATCATCCAAAAATTACGCCAATTTAATATGATGTCTATAATGGAGTTTCCCAATTACAGTTAAAATTTGAGATCAATTGAATGTACCAATAAAAAGATAAAATTCAATCACCACACTGCTATATCAATCTAAAAATATGGTTGGTCGAGTTTGAAACTCGACCGAAAAACTGCTCAGAACATTCTTCAAAAATTCTGATATTTTTCAATAGTGCTCACATTTGAGATATCCAAATCATATACAAATTTGAATTAAATCAGAGTTACACATAAAATACTAAAAGTCATTTAGTGAGACACTATACTTATCAAATTATGTATTCATATGTCATCAAAACCCTAATTTGGGCCGATTAGGGTTTCCAATTCTTAACCCTATTTATGTGAATCAAAGTATGATTAAATTTTCTCATTAGATTCAAAACATTAAATTAAACTACCATCATTAACCAAGCTTTAAACAATGATCAACTTAGTTAAGCATACATTCATCCAAGTAAACCCTAATTAGATGACTGATTTGGAAACGGGTCATTACAATTACTCTCCCATGCCCGAGAAGAAGGCTCTACTCGCACATAATGGAGAAACACCATCACATAGCAGAATAGACACGACATGCCTCCGTCGTGTAACCGACTGTTGAACTGCATCCTCGCGATAAGTACACGACGTGTCTCCACTAGGGACACTGTGTAGCTGCTACTGGAGTCGATTTGGGAAGATGGAACACAACCTGTGCTATTAAACACACGAACGTGTGCGTTGGCAGCAAGTTGAAGTCGGTCTTTGGATCATGAGGACGCGCCATGTCTTAATAAGGACACGTCGTGTCGTCTACTCTGTAGTTCGGACACTGAGGTCGTTGGAAACTTACATGTCCCTCTGTTAAATAACACACGTCGTGTTCTTTGTTGCGTGAACTTTTTTTGGAAAGTTATACGTCGTGTCTTATTAAAGACACATTGTGTTCGGTGTTGTTTCTTCAGGATGAACATTGAATCTGCTGCAATTGAAAAGGAGGTTCAACTGAGGTCGGTTTTGGGTTGGACTATCTTCAATTTATCATTTTCAACATGTGCCTATGAACAACATCACACAACAAGTAAAATAGGTAAAAGATGACAAGTTAAATATGATTAGAGGCTAAATGGGAGGCAAAATAAACTGAATTTGTATGCAAATGTGTGCAAAAAGTAGATGTGAAATGCGCACATCAAATCCCCTTAAACTTGAACTATTGTTTGTCCTCAAGCAAAAAGAGCATAGAAACACAAATGAAGGAATTGTCAAGATCATGCATAGATCAAATGAAATGTAAGATGTAAATGAGGCCAATCAACCATAATATTCATAGCCTTGATTTCAACTCAGACATCTAAGAAAGAAAGTTAGGTTCAACATGAGTGGTAACGAAATGGAACTTGGATGAAATAGTCAACAAGGCAACACTAAATGGAACTTGGATGACCAAGCCAAACAATCAGTGAGATTGCAACTAGACTTTCAACTATTGTGGTTGCAAAAGATGGAATCTTAGTAATGTTAGCAATTTTTGCTCTCTCGTTTTCTCAAAAGGTATGATTTTAGATTAGGGGTTCCGACACTCGGTTGTAGGCTTATGCACACAAGGAGTGCCGGTTGGGGTATTTTACCCTCTTTTAGGACATATCACCTAACCGTCGCGGCCAGATCAGACTTACACTAGGTTAGTATGACATGTGGGCGGTTTTAGCCATCTTTTATGGGGTAATTAAGGTGAAGCAAACCAAAAGGAATTTGAATTTGTCATGGGTTTCACTTATTTTTCCCAGAACAAAGAAAGTTAACTAATTGCAACATTCGCTGGATTCCATACATTTGATTTGAAAAGTTTTCATTGAAAATGGTGGTTGTAAAGTCACTAAAGATTTGGCAAAATCATCCTGTGTTCTAAGTAGTGTTGTAAAATTGATATATTTACAAAATTCATTACCTATTACATGTATTATGCAATCTAGGATGAAGAAGATGAAAATTCAGGCTACAAATATAAATCCAAAATTAAGCACATTTTGATGGCCATAAAGTTTCATTTGATTCATGCATGTTCTTTTCAATTTCTTCAAATGATAATTCTTATGAGGGAGGATAAGATAGTTCAACTGAGGAGAAAAACAATTCATTACACATGATAGGCCTCAAATCATACTAAACTTGCCATGAGAAAAGCTGAAACTAAAAATAGAAACTAAAGACAAGAACTGGAGAACTAGGAAATGAAAACAAAACAACTAAACAATTGCAACTACATTACCGGCCGGTTGCACCCCCATCTAAGCTTGAAATTTGCAGTGTCCTCACTGCATCAATCAAACCTAAGGAAGAAGCAACCAATTACCTGCCATGGAAGATATCAGCAAGAAAGGCTGGCGCCCCCGTGACCAGTAGAGAAAAACTGGTTGACCAAGTCATCATCATCAGGAATGTCGACCGACATGGGCTATGGAGTAGGCTCCTGCTGGTGGTGGTGAGGCTAAAAAGGCTGGGGCATTGGATAGTGGTTTTGAGAGATATGCCACATATCCATGCGCTGGACCATGTCATGCATCATTGAGTACTGCCGACCCATCAAATCAAGACGGCCGTCCAGATGGTCAAACCGCTGCTGAACATAGCCGTAAAGATGCCTAACATCAGGCATAGCCCAAGAGTACTCAGTCTGAGTACTTGTGGACGGCGGCGACGCAGTGTGCGTCTAGGTAGAAGGTGCATTTGGAGCAGTGTGGTCATCAGGGGCATCTGCATCATCATCTTGACCACTAAGATCGACTTTCCAATTGTCCTTGTTTGTTAAGGTGATGTTCTCCAAGTCAGGCATGTCAATGTACTGATCGTTATCAAAATATTGTCTAAACTTAGCATCATCATTGTGGACCCTAGTGATCAAACATGCAGAAATCAATATTGAATATCCACCAGGTTTCTGCCTGGTACAACCTCCAGACCGGTCAGGTCTACCTCAAGCTTTGTGGCAAGGAGAATGATCAATCCCCCACACATGATGTGCCTAGATTCTCTCTTCTTGATCTTCTTAATGCCTAAGAACCTGATGAGAATGAAATAACCTGCATTGATCTGATAATCATAAACCATGTCCCACAGAACAAATAGATACTGCTTCCCTTAGACTCCTTGAGTTTCTTTCTTGGCAAAGACCCTTGTACTGAGAACAGTGTTTTAAAAATCGGGGTATGCGGCCTTATAATCGGCCTTGTAAGCGGTGCGGTCAGTGCAAAATCCGCATAGTGCAAAGCGGACCTCAAAGCGGGCCCGACCCTTTTAATCGGTAGTACGGGCGCATATACGACCTTTTAAGCGCCGATTTTCAGTTGGAATTGTTTTTTTTTTTTCTGACTTAAACCCAAACCCTCGGTTTACAGAACCCGACTCCCCTCACCCTCACTCACACCCCCCCGACCTACCCCGACAAAACGCGGGACTCAGTCAGAAACCCCCGCTCCAGAAAACCCTTCCCTAGCTTCTTCAACGTTTTCTCCCCCAATCAGAGCAGTCCCCAACAGCTTCCCCCATCTTCAGAGGCGACGGCGGCGGCTGTTCCTCACCCCAGAGACGGCGGCAGCTAAGCTCCAGCTCCAGCCGCGGCGGCGACTCAAGCTCCAGCTCCAGCCGGCGGCGACTTAAGCTCCAGCTCCAGCCGGAGGCGACGCCTGAGCGTACTCCCGTGGCTGCTCAAGGACTCGGCGGCTGACTCCACTTCCAAAGCCGCAGGTACTTCACCTCCTCCACCCATCTTCTTCATTTTTTTTTTCTGGATTGGATTTCCTTGCTACTGCAGCGCTGCTTATTCCGTTCTCTCTAGTTTTTTTTTTGCGATGCATTCTATTCTCCTGTCATCTCCTTTCTTCACCTGCTTACGTTTGATTCTCTCTCCCTTATCTTCTTTCATTTTCGAATTCCTCTTTTTCCAGTGACAAAAACATTGTCCCCAACTCACTGTTGGGTGTCGATCCCCGAATTTCCTATTCTCCTGTCATCTCCTTTCTTCACCTGCTTACTGTTCTTCATATTTTTTATCTAATCCCCTCATTTTCTGTTCTCTACTCCTCTTCTTTTCTATTTTTCTCTTTCCCAAATACCCATCTATTGGATGTCGCCCCTTAATTCCTAATTTCCCTGATTGCTTGTTATTCTTGCACGTGTGGTTTGGTTTGGTTGGTCTCATCCTCATCTATTATTCTTGCTGTCTTGCATGTGTAATCTAATTGTATGTCTAATAACTGAAATGCATCATTTCATATATTATTTTTGTATGGTGTTGATATGTATGTATGTGTGGTTAGGTTTGTTTGATATGTTTTATTTTGATATGTATGTATGTGTGGTTAGGTTTGTTTGATATGTTTTATTTTGTCTTATTTGAACCGATTTAAAGTTTTAGGGTATAAATATGTAATTGCACAAATTAATATGCAATTGTAAGATTAATTTATCTATAATAATTAATTTATCAAAAAAAATCCAAAAACGCATATACTCCCGCATACCGCATATACTCTACAAGGTGACATGTCCGAACGCATAGCGCATACCGCTTTTTAAAACACTGACTGAGAAGGCGGTGGACATATATGAAAAATTGGGTTATGGATGACAGATGCCTTGGCCTTCTTGGCGTCGTGTATCTCCTCATTGGTGATCTCATTCTAGAAGACATCACTGTCAAAAGTTGGAGGGTAACCTAGAGTACCCTCGTAGTGGCACTCTAAGAGCTCACATAATTGCTTGAAGGTGATTCTGTAGCTTTGGCCCAGTAGGCGGCAACGAATAAAAGCATATGGTTCTAGCCTATTTCTCGGGTCCTCAACCTTAAGAGTAGTAAGAAATTTGTAGACAAGGTGAGGGTAAGTATTAGTTATCGTGCAACAGATGTACTGGAGGCCGGTTTCCTTCAGATGCGCTTTGACCTCCTCCTTGAATCCCAGGGGCTCCCATTATTGGATTACATGCGAAACGCGTAGGGAGGACCGTGGGTGAGATGAGAAACTGGTACGTTGGGTCTTCCTCTGCGGTGACTCGGAACTGGGTCTTGGAGACGTACGCGGGGGTTGAGGACGAGCTTGGGTCCGTACTCCGTACCTACAGTTCGACGTCTGCTTCACCGGCGCCATTGCTGCTTGAGAAGTTGCTCAGACGACCTTGAACACGGCATGTCTTCAGACAGGAAGGCTAGCGAACTAGGCGGAGGACACGACGTGTACCTGGAGCTTGGCGGCGTCCGGAGGCTGGGGATGGGCGATCTTTACACGGCGTGACCAGGGTTGTTCACGACGTGTTTTACGGAGTCGGTGAAAAAGTAGATCTCAATGGCGGAGAAGGCGGCAGAGTTGCTTTGCTAGTGGAAGTGGAGAAGAAGCTTGGAGCGGAGGCGAAAGGTAGCTTGCTTGGGCTGAGAAATGGCGGAGTGGCGGAGCTTCTGAACCACGTCGAGGCTTGAGATCGCCGCTCGGAGGTGATGGAACACCTTGGCTGTCGATTGATGGCCGGAGTTGTCACAGACGGCTGCAAGGGATCGTACACGGCTGATGACACGACTGATTTAGGGTGAAAGTAAGGGAGGCGACTGTAGAATAGGGTTTTAGACTCGACTTTTTGACTTGAGACACGACTTGTCTTTTAAAAGACACGTCGTGTATCTGTGTATAGGTCGCCTGTTGTTTTTGAAACTTGCTTTGATTGAAGAGGACGACGTGTTCGATTTAGAACACGTCGTGTAAGTTTCCAGTGCCAAGGTTGAAGTCGCCCTATTGATATTGACACGCCGTGTTCAAATAAAGACACGAACTGTATTCTTCCAGAAAAATAGAGCCATTCTAGATTAAGCATCGTAGACGTCGTGTTCAAGTTAACACACGCCTTGTTACATTCCAGATGAAAACTATGCACTCTCTACCTGATAACGACACGGCGTGTCAAATAAAGACACGTCGTGTGTTTTTCCAGAAAAACTCAATGCATTTGAAAGGCCTAGAGGACATGCTGTGTTTGATTAAAACGCGCTGTGTTTGATTCCAGCGGGTGTCATTTGTGATCATGCAGGTTGTGTCTGAAATAATGCACGTCGTGTATCCTTGAGTATCTGCATAGTCACCCTTCTGTGAGTATCGACACGACGTGTGCAAATAAAGACACGTAGTGTCTTTCTGAATTTATGCAGAAATTGTCTTCTTTGATCAACACCTACAGAGATGATGATATGTATCTATGAGGGTCTACATTATTACATTCATCCATGACAAGTTTATTTTGGGAATTGAAAAATATTCTTGATTGAAACTAATTAATGAAATCTATCCTAGTGTGGGGTTAACTCCCACAAGTTCCTTTGTTCAAAGTCCGGAGTAAGACTCTTCAATTCTTTGATCATGCATCTTGTAGGGAGCAAGAGGCTCCCTTGTCAATCTCGTCTCCGTTAGTGTACAACTTGCATCTTTGTCCATTAACTTTGAATGCTGATTGCTTAGATCTCAACTTTCCTAGAAAGAATTTAAGCTTGGAATTGAGCAGTAGAACATAGTCTCCTTCTTTGAATTCTTTAACCTTGATTCTTTTGTCATTCCATCGCTTTGTCTTTTCTTTGTAGATCTTTGCGTTCTCATATGCATCCATCCTGAGTTCTTTGAGCTCCTGAAGTTGTAGCAATCTTTTCTCCCCTGCTTTCTTAGATCATAGTTAAGGAATTTGATCGCCCACAGTGCCTTATGCTCCAATTCTACGGGTAAGTGACATGATTTGCCGTAGACTAACTTGAATGGAGTTGTCCCAATCGGAGTTTTGAAAGCCATCCTGTACGCCCATAGTGCATTATCTAGCTTCAGTGCCCAATCCTTTCTTGAGCTGGAGACGGTCTTTTCTAGAATAGCTTTTAGTTGCCTATTGGAGATCTCCACTTGACCTGATGTTTGAGGATGATAAGGTGTGGACACCTTGTGCTTCAATCCATATTTGCTAAGCAGGTTGTTGAAGTTTCTTTCATTGAAGTGGCTACGACCATCGAATATTATTGCTCTTGGAACTCCAAACCTGGGAAAAATAGTCTTCTGGAACAGCTTTATCACAGACTTGACATTTGGTGATTGGGTTGGATACATAGTCACATGCTACTAGGATGAACTTATAGCTGCATGAGGATGGAAAAGAGCTCATATAATCTATGCCCCACACATCGAAGTTTTCTATCTCTAGGATTGAATCCAGTGACATTTCATCCTTTCATGAAATCCCTCCAACTCTTTGAGACTTGTCACAAGCTTTAACGAACGCGTGCACATCACGAAATGGACTTGGCCAATAGAAACCTGCTTGAAGAATCTTAGTTGCGGTCTTATCCGCTCAAAACTGTCCACCATATGGGGAGGAATGACAATCTGAAATCACACTTGCAATCTCTTTATCAGGAATGCATCTCTTAATGAGACTTTCTGCTCTTTGCTTAAACAGTAGTGTGTCATCCCAATAATAAAACTTAACATCATGGAGGAATTTTTTCTTTTGTTGATATGTGAAATCAGGAGGAAGGTGTCCAGTAGCTAGATCATTTGCAAAATCAGCAAACCATGGCATAGCAAGAGAGTTCACTGCATATAACTTCTCAATAGGCAAATTGTCATCAATTGGAACTTTATCTTCGACACTGGTTGATAGATGTGAGAGGTGATCAACAACATTATTTTCTGTCTATTTCTCATCTTTGATTTCCAGGCCAAACTCCTGTAATAACAGTATCCAGCGGATGAGGCGAGGTTTTGCATCTTTTTTACTCATAATGTACCTTATTGGAGCATGATCTGTGTATATAATGACCTTGGAACCCACTAGGTACTGTCTGAACTTGTCAAAGGCATAGACTATGGCAAACATCTCCTTCTCAGTAGTGGTATAGTTGATTTGTGCATCATCCAGGGTCTTACTTGCATAGTGTATGTATGACATGGAGTTTGTTGTCTTTTTTTGTCCCAAAACTGCTCCTATAGCATAGTCGCTTGCATCACACATTATTTCAAAAAGAGCACTCCAATCTGGTGGCTGGATGATAGGAGCTGAAACTTGAGCATCTTTTAATCTTTGGAAAGCTATTTGGCAATCATCATCAAACACAAAGTCATCATCTTTGGCTAGCAAGGAGCACAAAGGCTTTGCAATCTTTGAAAAGTCTTTTATGAATCTTCTGTAAAAACCTGCATGTCCCAAGAAGCTGCAAATTTCTTTCACATTGGTTGGAGTAGACATCTTTTCAATAGCCTCCACTTTGGCTTTATCTACTGCAATTCCCCTGCTTGAAATAACTTGGCCTAATACAACCCCTGTCTGCACCATAAAGTGACACTTCTCCCAACTAAGCACGAGGTTGACTTGTTGGCATCTCTGCAAAATTTTAGTTAGATTCAATAAACAATCATCAAAAGAATTGCCATAAACACTAAAGTCATCTATGAATATTTTCATAATCTTTTCTATGTAATCAAAGAATATAGCCATCACACACCTTTGAAATGTGGCGGGAGCATTACAAATCCCAAAGGACAACCGCCTATAAGCATAAGTTCCATAAGTGCATGTAAAAGTGGTCTTTTCTTGATCGGGTGGGTAGATGCAAATCTGAAAGAACCCACTGTACCCATCAAGATAGCAAAAGTAAGAGTGACGGGCAAGCCTTTCTAACATCAAGTCAATAAAAAGTAAGGGAAAGTGATCCTTTCTTGTGGCTTTATTTAATTTCCTATAATCAATGCACGTTCGCCATCCACTGATGATTCTTGTTTGTATTAATTCATAATTTTACCCTTTTATTGCAGTTGTTCCTCCTTTCTTAGACACAACATGTATAATGCTCACCCAAGGACTATCACTTATGGGATAAATAATTTCGGCATCTTTAAGTTTGAAAATGTCCTTTTTTGCAACTTCCATCATATTTTGGTTTAGTCTCCTTGGGGGGTCTATGCAAGGTTTGACATTTTCTTCTAAAGCTATTCTATGCATACAGATGAGTTAATTCCTTTGAGATCATCAATTGAGTACCCTATCACATCTTCATATCTTCTAAGTTCATTTAAGAGTTTTTCTTCTTGATCTTCATTCGATTCATCATTTATAATAACTGGAGAGGTGGAGTTTTGGCCTAAGAAAGTGTACCTCAACCCCGGTTGGAGGGGTTTTAATTCTACCTGTTTATTTGGAGCAGTTGTGTTGCTTTCTTCATTCTTCTTTGATTCTTCCCTGCACGTGGAATCTTAAAGGTTTCAGAAATTTCCTCATTGAAAGTGACTTTTGTATCTTCTTCAAGATCATCAAGAATGGTCTCTGCAGAATTCTTTTCTTCCTCAAGCATTGTATCAATAGTATCTATTAGATAAAGGTACTCGTTAGAGCTGGGTTCCTTCATGGCGTCGTAAATAGAGAATACAAGTTCTTCATCTCCAACTCTGACAGTAACTTTTCCTTCTCTAACATTAACCAGACAACCTGTAGTACATAGGAAAGGTCTTCCAAAGAGGACTGGGTTGGTTGGGTCCTCATGCATGTCCAAGACCACAAAGTCATAAGGAGTGAAAAACTTCCCTATCTGTACCTGGACGTCCTCAATCACTCATCTAGGATGTTTGATTGAGAGATCAGCCAGCTGAATCGTCATTAACGTTGGTTTCAAGTCTCCCAACTTCAACTTTTCCCACAAAGAAACAAGAATCAAACTGATACTAGCTCCTAGATCAACAAGGTCTTTATCAAAAGTAGAGTCTCCAATCTTGCAAGGGAGAGTGAAAGCACCTTGATCATCTAGTTTTTCAGACTTACGATTCTGGATGATAGAGCTTAGCCTTTCAGATAACATAACAATTTCAGCTTGACCAAATCTCCTTTTTTTGTTAGGATGCCTTTTAAGAATTTAGCATATGAGGGCATTTCAGCTATGACTTCAACTAGTGGTAGATTCACATACAACTTGTTCAAAATGTCCATAAACTTATTGAACTTAACATCATCTTTGGTATAACAAACCTGTGAGGGAAAGGAGCATTAGGCTTGCTAGAAGAATCACCTTGATGCATATTTCCAGCAGATTTCTTTCTTTTATTTTCAACAGTCTCTTCAACAATGGTGTCAACAACTTCTCCAGATTTCCTCTTGGAAGGCGGTGTAGACCCTCCTATGACTGTTCCACTCCTTACAGTCACGAATTTGCAAGTCTCCTTGGGATTCATAACCGGTTGACTAAGCAAAGAACCTGAAGGTGCTCCTTGGTTGGCTAAATTTTTGTTGAGCTATCTGGTTCTCCAACATCTTAGTGTGAGTGACAATCCCATCAACTTTAGAAGACAGTCATGTGATGGCATCTTTCAAGAGATTGCCATGTGCCCGGAACTCATCGTTCTGCTAGATTTGTGTAGTCTCAAAAGTCTCAAGGAGACTTTCCAAGCTGGATTTTTGTGATGGTTGAGTCATTTGTTGAAATTGATTGAAGTTCCTGTTGTTATTGTTGTTGTTGTTATTATTATACCCTGGTGGTTGTTGACGGTTGACAACAGCTGGCATTCATTGGCTGACGATTGCTCATAGTTTGTTGACCTTGAGCTTGACCTTGCTGCTGTTGGTTCTGCAAGTTGTTCCTGTACGAAAAGTTTGGATGGTCTCTCCATCCTGGGTTGTAGGTCTCTAAGAAAGGATTGTAGGCTTGTCTGTTATTGAAGTTGCTTACATCATTGACTTGCTCTGGCGTCTCAGTGGCATTCATCAGTGGTGTAAAACAAGAAAAAGAGTTGTGGCTAGATGTTCCACACTCCTCACACACTTGCTCAACTATTTGAACAGAGTGAGTGGTCAACTTTTCAAACTTCTGAGTCAAGGCGTCAAGTTTGGCTGCAATCAGATCTACTGCGTCTACAGTGTGCTTTCCACTAGATTTCTCAATTGAGTTGGTAGAAGAGAAAGGCTGAGTGGTCCTTTCAGATCTCCACTGGCTGTGGTTGAGTGCCATATCTTCAATAATGGCATATGTTTCACTATAGGACTTGTTCATTAAGGCTCCATTTGCAGCGACATCAATGGATATACGGGTGTTGTCGAATAACCCATTATAAAAAGTTTGAAGTAGCAACTAGTGGGTCAAACCATGATGAGGATAAAGGCGTTACAGATCCTTAAATCTCTCCCAGGTTTCTTAAAGCGTCTCACCTTCTTGTTGCTTGAAGTTGGTGATTTGGTTCCTTAGCTGGGCTATTTTGCTAGGAGTGAAATACTTAGTAAGAAAGGCATTTAGTAACTCATCCCAACTCTTGATGGAACGCTTGGGCAATGAAGAGAGCCACGCCTTGACCCAGTCTCGTAAGGTGAATGGAAACAGGCGTACTCCTTCAGCTGGAACACCATTGATCTTAAAGGTGTTCATGTACTGTAGAAACTTCGCTATGTGAAGATTTGGATCTTCTATGGGAGTTCTTCCAAAGCAGTTCCGTTGGATCATCTGCATGATTGTAGGGCTGATGGATAAGTTATTGGCTTCTATGGCAGGATGATCTATGGCTCCACAAATGTTGATGGCAGCCGGCACATCGAAATTCTTTGGCAGACGATTGTCCTCCATCTCTGTTTTCTGAAGAGGATCGGGTGAAGGCGGTGGTGAAGGCGAAGAATGCAATGACGAAGGCTGTGATCCCTCAAACTTGAAGAGTTATCATTCCTCCTTGCTCTCTTGTGGCTACTAAAGGTTTGCTCTTTTTCGGGTCTAGAAAGTTTGATGTCTGTAGACCCCTCTTAGAACGATGCATGCAACCTGAAAAGCAAAAATTGAGTGAGAATCACAAAAGTAAAGAGTTACCACGATATGGGATATGAAAATGATGACTTAGTCTCAAGTACTTGTTAACTCTTTTACTCTAACTAAAATTATCGTAGCTCCCCGACAACGGCGCTAAAAACTTGTTGGAGTTTTCAAAGAAAGTCTCAACTCGTCAATCACCCGTAAGTGTACGGGGTCAATTGTAGTTGTGAAACAACCTGCATTCCCGTCGATACTATCGATAGGAAGTCGATGGTATCGACTTTATCACAGCAACATAAGAGCATTCCGTCGATACCATCGACAGTCTTGTCGATGGTATCGAGAGTTGATCAGTGGCGGAAATCGACGACCCGTCTCATGGTTCTATCTTTATTATATTATTTGTTTTATTGTTTTTCTCTTATTTTCTTCTTTGTACCACAATGTATCTTACCCTAATATATAAAAACAAGGAGAGACGGCTATTGCCCTCTCAAGAAAGCTGCTCCTTGCAGCCGACAAATCTCGATGTTCGTCTCCTCTCCTCCTCATCTCTTCTCACATGGTATCAGAGCGGCTTTGATCCGCCGCCCCGCTTCCTCAACAAGCCGCCGCCATAGCCTCTCCGTCTTCTTTCTCCTTCTCAGCCGCCGCCGCCGCCCAACTTCTCCAGGCGCCGCGGCCACCTCGGCCGTCGGGCCGGTAGGAAGAGCAGCCTGCCGCCGGTGCGGGTGTTGCTAGGCTAGCATCCGCTAGCCGTCTCCATCGCTGGATCATAGCAGCTTTCCCTCGCTGTTGTAGATCTAGCCACCAAGGACCAGAGCCGCTAGCAAGCTTCCGGTTGATTTACAACAATTTTCGGCCAGTTCTCGGGAGTCGGAACTACTGTTTGGGAGTCTCTGGGTGATCCAACGGCTATCTAAAGCCCAATCCGATGGACTCGTCTCTTCCAGAGTGCTCTCCTAATCACATATCCTCCATGTGTGATTAGGAAAATCGATTGGAGGCTGTGAATGCGTCAATAACACATTTATCCATGTTTCTTTATGTTGTGACGTGTATTTCTCCGTCACCTCATCTATCTCTGTGACATGTATCTCTCCATCACCTCTGCCTTTTATGTGATGTGTATCAATCCGTCACTAAGTTCCCGTCTACAATGGAGGACACCAAAACTCCCTACAGCGAGGCATCTCCTATCCACTCCATCAAGCTCAACAGGAAAAATTATCTACTATGGATGAACGCTGTTCACACTGCCTTGGAATCTCGTGACAAGGCGAGACATGTTGACTTGGGTCCCTTGGACTCTACTGATAAAGGATACGCTGAATGGAAGCGTCATGATAGTCTTGTGAAGACTTGGTTATGGAATAGTATGGAACCTGCAATTGCGGCTAGGTTTATGTTCTATACTACAGCTAAAGAGATATGGGACACAGTGAAACAACATTATTCTCAGGAGAAGAATGCTCTTCGGCAATTCATGATATATGATCGTCTGTTTGCTGAGAGGCAGGGTGATAGATCTCTTGAGGAATAATCTGGAGCTATTCAGGCACTTGCTCAAGAGCTGAGCTACTATCATCCTGTGACAGTTGGTGCACAGATCAAAGACAAAGACGACCTGGTTACTGCTAAATTTGTATCCGGGCTTAATCCTATTTGCGGTTCTGCCCGGAGCGTCATTCTGGCTTCTGATAAATTGCCAAATTTTGTGGAAGCCTATTTGAGAATTCAACAATCTATTTTTGAGTCTGCTAATCCTGTCTCTACTATATCTTCTGGGGAGTCTCATGCATCCGTAGTTGCTGCGGTGAGAGGAAGACGACCTGGTATGGGCAGAGGACGTGGGACACTTCCTAAGTGTACTTTTTGTGACAAACCGGGACATACAGTGGAGAAGTGTTGGAAGAAACATGGGAGACCTGCTGCACCTCCTGTGGAGGCAGCACATTGTGCCATTTCTACAAATTCCTCTCTGTCTTCAGCTGTGGGCACCAATTCTGGGATAGACATCACTCTTACTCAGGAGGAGTATGATCGGTTCATTCAGGCTACACAACACATGAGTGTGGGATCTTCATCTTCGTCATCAGCAAACTTGGTATCTACTGCGGGTAATCAGGCTACATCTCTCATAACTTCTGGCTCTACTTCATCTTGGGTGGTTGACTCTAGCGCGTCACATCACATGACTGGTATGAAGAGATTGCTCCAATCTATTGACTCGTATATCCCTCACCAATCTGTCATACTGGCAGATGGTTCAGTGAGGAGAGTGTTAGCTAGTGCATCTGTCTCTCTAGCACCCAAGTTTGATCTTAAATCTGTACACTTTGTGCCTGAGTTTCCTTTTAATCTTCTTTCTGTTGCAAAATTGATTGACACTGTAAATTGTACGGTAATATTTGGGCCTTCTTGTTTTGTCTTACAGGATCTCAAGAGTATGAGGACGATTGGTGGGGGGCCTAGGAAAGGTGATCTCTACCTTTTCCAAGGTGATAGTCTGCCTTGCCCGGTATCTGCTCCAGCTCCATCCATTCTGTTGAGTGGTTCCCCCTTACTATGGCATTGCAGATATGGACATCCGTCGTTAGAGAGCCTGCGGAAGTTGGAACCTGGGTTGTCCCAAGTGTCATCTTTAGAGTGTTAGTCATGTCAGCTGGGAAAACATCATAGGTTGTCTTATCCCGGTCGTGTCAATAAGCGGGCATCTTGTCCCTTTGAGTTAGTCCACAATGATGTACGAGGTCCTGTTAAAGACCAGAGTTATAATGATTTTCGTTATTTTATTTCCTTTGTGGATGCTTTTTCCCGCATGACATGGATCTACCTTCTCAAAAGTCGAGAGTCTGTGCTATCTATGCTATCTATCGTGAAACATTTTCATAAAGAAATAAAAGTTCAGTTTGACTGCAATATAAAAACTCTCCAATCTGATAATGCTTTAGAGTATGTTCAAAAGGCTATGTCTGATTTTTGCAGCTCTGTGGGCATGATTCATCGCACGTCTTGTCCTCACACCCCTCAGCAAAATGGGGTGACTGAGAGGAAAAATCGCCATCTTCTTGATATTGCTCGTTTAATCATGTTTCAATCCAATGTGCCTAAGAAATTCTGGTCTGAAGCTCTTTTAACCACTTGCTTCTTAATTAATAGACAACCATCCTCTGTTCTCAAAGGACAAACTCCTTTCTCTGTGTTACGACCCACGGATCAACCCTTCTCTGTTCCCCTTCGAGTGTTTGGTTGCACTTCTTTTGTCCATAATTTTGACCCTAAGGCTGACAAACTTTCTCCTAGGTCCATTAAAACCTTATTCCTTGGTTATTCTAGTACTAGCAAAGGATACAAGTGTTACTGTCCTAGTCTTCGTCGCATGTTTGTGTCTAGGGTTGTTACCTTCCATGAGACCACTCCATATTTCTCCGATGCTATGAGTAAGGGGGAGCAATTAAGAGAGAGAGTGCCACCAGATTTTCAGAGTGAGAGGGTGGCACCATCTGTGCAGAGTGAGGGAGTGCCACCCATCATCCCTGACTATACTTTTATTCAGGACGAGCAGGCAACTGACAGGCTTGAATATCAGCAGTACCCATATGTTTATAATAGGCGAGGCAGACAATATCCAGAAGAGGTAGCGACACCAGTCCCTGAGCCTTCCTCATCGTCTTCTACTCACGGGATTCCTGAAGAAGCATCAGATCTTGATGTTCCTATTGCTATTTGGAAAGGTACTCGTACTTGTACTATTAGACATCCTATTACAAATGTGTGTTGTCTGTCCCACTTATCTAAGCAGGCCTGCACATTTGCTATTGGGATTGATTCTGTTGATATACCAAGGAATCACTATGATGCTATGAAGGACAGTGGCTGGAAATAGGCAATGCAGCTTGAGATGTCAGCTCTTTTGCATAATGGCACATGGGATCTTGTTGACTTACCTGCAGGAAAGAAAGCAGTGGGTTGCAAATGAGTTTTCACCATCAAACATAATCCGGATGGATCCGTTGAGAGGTTGAAGGCCAGATTGGTAGGAAAAGGTTACACACAGACCTATGAAGTTGATTTCTTTGAGACATTTTCTCCAGTAGCTCGTCTAAATTCTGTGCAGATTATTATCTCTGGCTACTACCTTTGATTGGCCCCTATTTCAGCTTGATGTTAAGAATGCCTTTCTACATGGTGACCTACAGGAAGAGGTATATATGGAGCAACCTCCTGGGTTTGTTGCTCAGGGGGAGTGTCAGAAGGTGTGTAAATTGAAGAAAGCCATATATGGGTTGAAACAGTCTCCTCGAGCTTGGTTTGACAAGTTCAGTGACATTGTACTCCAGATGGATTTTTCTCGCTCCATGACTGATCACTCTTTTTTCTACTCTAGCTCTTCTTGTGGCTCTATCATTATTGCTGTATATGTTGATGACATAGTGATTACTGGTAGTGATTCTACAGGCATATCTCGTGACACTTCCAAACGAAGGATCTGGGTAAACTGAGATATTTTCTGGGCATTGAGGTGCTTAGATCTCATGCAGGTATCAATCTATCTCAGAGGAAATATATGCTTGACTTACTACAGGAGACATGCATGACTGAATCTAAACCGGTATCTACTCCTATGGATTATCACATCAAGGAGACGGTTGATGATGTTGAGTACTCAGATCCAGGATATACAGGAGAATAGTTGGCAAGCTAATATATCTGACTGTTACACGACCTGACATTTCTTTTGCTGTAGGCCTTGAGTCAGCATATGCACTCACCACGACAGTCACACTGGACAACAGTTTGTCGGATTTTGAGATATCTGAAGAGTGCTCCTGGTAAGGGGATCACTTATTCTAAACCCAAGGTTACTCCATCTACTCTGACTCTCACAGGGTATTCAAATGCAGATTGAGCTGGTGATCATACTGATAGAAGGTCTACATCAGGCTACTGTACCTTCCTAGGTGATCATTTGATTACTTGGAAAAGCAAAAAGCAGCATGTGGTAGCTAGATCCAGCACTGAGGATGAATATCGTGCTATGGCCCATGCATGTTGTGAACTACAATGGGTCAAATCTGTTCTTTCTGAGTTAAAAATCACTATTATGTCTTCTATGAAGCTCAAGTGTGACAACCAATCTGCTATACACATTGCCAGGAATCCTATCTTTCATGAGCGTACAAAGCATATAAGAATTGATTGCCATTTTATTCGTAATCAAATCAAAGGTTGTACTATTGTGACGCCATACGTCAAGTCTGAAGATCAACTGGCGGATATCTTAACAAAGTCTTTGGGTCCAACAGCTTTTCAGAGATTATGTGGCAAGCTGGGCATACACGATGTGTACTCTCCAGCTTGAGGGGGAGTGTGTAACAACCTGCATTCCCGTTAGGAAGTCGATGGTATCGACTTTATCACAGCGACAGAAGAGCATTCTGTCGATACCATTGACAGTCCTGTCGATGGTATCGAGAGTTGATCAGTGGCGGAAATCGACGACCCGTCTCATGGTTCTATCTTTATTATATTATTTGTTTTATTGTTTTTCTCTTACTTTCTTCTTTGTACCACAATGTATCTTACCCTAATATATAAAAACAAGGAGAGACGGCTATTGCTCTCTCAAGAAAGCTGCTCCTTGTAGCCGACAAATCTCTCGGTGTTCGTCTCCTCTCCTCCTCATCTCTTCTCACAGTAGTCTAGTGTTGAACACAAGGAGCTAGGTTGGCTAGGCGCAAAATCGTTAACTTTCATTAATATAAGTCGAATTACAAAGGTTGAGTTTTATTACAGATAGCCAAAAGACGAGTAACAACAAAAAAACTTAAGGTAAAGGTTGGATTCAGAATTTTAGAGACTTGGACATTGAATTTCATAACCACACCATCACATCATATGTAACTACAAAATTAAAGCATGCCACCATTTGCAAGGAGGTTGTCATCGTCATGCACCTCCGGTTAACATGATATGGTTCTCAACTTCACATAACACTATCATGTCTATGCTTAGTTTTAAACACAACCATGAACCCTCAACATTCTCCAACCACTCCCATGGTCAAGAACATATTGCCATGGATCCTACTCCCTACTTCATACGTTCTCCCGAAGCACAAAGAAGCATAAAACATGTATAAAAGGTGGCAAGCCAAGCATACAAGCCAATCAACACCGTAGGCATTCAAGGTGAAGCAGATTAACTAGCATTCAATATAAATTTCGAGTTCACATGAACAATGACATGAGAGTTACTCTCCCATATCCAAGAAGAAGGTTCTACTCGCACATAATGGAGAAACACAAGCACATAGAAGATTTTTTCAAAGTTTTGCATAGCTAAGAGAAGATAAAGCTAAAGGAACTAAAAGTGTAGTCAAGGGGAAGTAGAACTCCATCTAGAGGACGAGATTCCACCCTTGAAGCTGCTTCAACTCGGACAATCCTCCCTCCCGAGAAGCTCGAGTGAGAAGAAAAGCTTTGATGCACCTTTTGGAGAAGAAATGATGAAGAATGGAGGTTCTTTATCAAGAAACCTCTTCTTCCACGTCAAAATTGCCCTCCTTTTGTTGTGGAACTTCTCTTGGACGAAAAGTGTTTCAAATGGCCAGTGATAACCGCCCCAAATGGCTGAACTCGCTTTCAAAACGAGGGGCGGTTACTACTGAAATTTGCTGAAAACTGATGAAGACATGACGTGTCTTTGTGGAGATACGTCGTGTGCCGTCGTGTAACCGGCTGCTGAACTGCATCCTCACGATAAGTACACGACGTGTCTCCACTAGGGACACGCCGTGTAGCTGCTATTGGAGTCGATTTGGGAAGATGGCACACGTCGTGTGCTATTAAACACATGTCCGTGTGCGTTGGTAGCAGGCTGAAGTTGGCATTTGGATCATGAGGACACACCTTGTCTTAATAAGGACACATCGTGTCGTCTTCCCTATGGTTCGGACACCGAGGTCGTTGGAAACTTACATGCCTGTGTGTTAAATAACACACGTGTTCTTTGTTGTGAGCTTTTTCTGGAAAGCTACACATCGTGTTCGGTGCTGTTTCTTCAGGATGAACTTTGAATTTGCTGCAATTCAAAAGGAGGTCCAACTGAGGTCGGATTTGGGTTGGACTATCTTCAATTTATTTATTTCAACATGTGCCTATGAACAACATCATGCAACAAGTAAAATAGCCAAAAGATGACAAGTTAAATATGATTAGAGACTAAATGGGACGTAAAATGAACTGAATTTATGTGCGAATGTGTGTAAAAGTAGATGTGAAATACATCATTAAGTAATTGTTATTTGGTGGACGACTTTCTATCTAATTGCATGTATGATGTAATAAGCAATCTTCTTTAGGGTTTAAGATCTAATTAATATTGGTATGACTAATTTGATTAGGCCAGCATTTTTTCCTATTTTTTCCCGAATAGTTGATTGCTCTTTTTACCATACGTTGATTGTTGTTATCCATTTTTTCTGCATAATTCCCGAACTCCGAATTTTTCGAGTCGAATTTTACAAGATAGTACCAAGTATACAATCGCTTCAGCTACTAGGAAGAAGGAACACAGTTCTAGACACGGACAATGCACATCAATATCTAAAAAATCTAGGATACACATAATGCAATGTCTGAAAATATAGTATAATGTTGCATAATTTATACACTTGTGCAAATGTGTCTACATATACACATATATATCTCCCTTTTTTCCCCAACTTTTTCCCGAATAGTTGACCTTCCTTTTTACGACAAGTTAACTTTTTTTTATCTGATCTTCAACATAATTCCTGAATGCTACGTTTTACAAGTCGGACATACGTATCCTGAGCAGCGAATTTTACACGATAGTAACAAGTATACAATCGCTTCAGTTTTTTCTCTTGAAAGTCAGTATTCAGCTGACAACACCCTAATAGGAAGCAGGGACACAGTTCTAGATACGGACACATTAATGAGCACAATGCACATCAATATCTAAAGAATATAGGATACACACAATGCAATGTCTGAAAATATAGAATAGGGACACAGTGGTAGGATAAAAAATGTACATTTTAGTCTTGGGTATTTTTGGGAGGATACAGAGTATGCAAGTACTTTTTTTTTAAATTTAAATTTTATTGAAATATTATTATAGGAATGGTCTCTTTTTAACTCTACTTTAACTCGACAATCTTGTTCTTTTGTCCTGCTATGTTTCTAGCTAATATCCAATCATTTACTATGACGGATCAAAATCTATACAAAAGAATGGTTAAAAGCCCTTGGGATTGTACACTGCAACTTCCTGGCTATGAAATGGGTGAAGCGATTCTATTGCATTTTATGAAACTAGTTTTTCTTATGTCTAGTAAGATCAAGAGGAAATAATAGCAAAATTGTCTGCAAGAACGTTATAACAGTTATTTCCACTTTTTGTTATTCTATGGATTAATAGGACACATCTAGAAAGGGGCAGGTGCGTCCTAGATGTGTAGGTCTCTAATATGCATCGAACATGGACACTAACATCGTTGTAGTGGTAGTACCCATGCTTCCTAGGCACCCAATGATCATCTATAAAGTTCTATGGAATGGCTGCATCCATCTGCTGGTTGGACTTCATTTTCTTTGGGCAACTTTGGTCTTTCATTTTCCTTGGGTAACTTAGCCATCCTGCACCCCTTGTTTCAGGTAAAAACCATTATATTTTGCATGGCCAACTTTTGTGTCTCCTTTCCTATCTCAAAATTACAGTTTCATTATGTCGGTGGAGTATATGATTCGGTCATATAATCTAATGAAGCATTTTTCTTTAAAGTTGGTTTTGTCCACGTAGAAGTGTCAAAACGATAAAGGAACAATTCATTTTAGTGGTTGCTAGGCCACTGGACGAACTCAACCTTAAATAATATCCATGCTGATTCGTATTCAATGAAACACCATATAAAAAAAGCCTTAGTTTAGTTCTAAGGTAATGCTTGGCACGAGACAAAGGATGGAGTTTTTAACCACTGTTGTGGCCCATGGTTTTGACTCATTCAACATTGGAAGTTGATTTTGTCTATGTTGAAGTGTCAAAGGAGAAAGGAACTATTCATTTTCGTGGTTGCTAGGCCACTGCACAAACTCAACCTCAAATAACATCAATGTTGATGCGTATTCAATGAACACCATATTGAAAAAAAAATAAGCCTTACTTTGCTTCTAAGGATGGTGTTTTTTAACCACTGTTGTGGCCCATGGTTTTGACCCGTTCTTCACAGGGGCTTTGGGTAATTATCCCTTTTTGTTGAATGATATCCATTTAGTTTGTTGTGTGTTTCCATCTCCTGGTAGATGCAATTCATAAGCATTTTTACCCTAATTACATTTTGCTGCAATCTATATATGCAGCAGTTACGGGAAATACTGAAGCTGGAGGATAATTTTATTGGATCTTATTTGCTTAGTTGATTTAAAAAAGACTATTTGGTTAATACTGAACTTCTCTTTTTTCATAGCAGACTGTAAGAAAAAGAGAGGAAATCATGCCACCCAAACGGCCACGAGAAGTTCCCAATCGACCGACACCTGCTTCACGGCTTTCTGAGCAGGATCAGATGATTTTGCAAATAATAAAAAGCAAGACAGATATGGGAATCTCTATTGCCGCGATAAGGTACGAGTCCAAGATTGCTCCTAATATAGTCACCAAATCGATCAAGACACTGCTGACAAAAAATGAGATCAAGGAAGTTCGCAGTGTCCACAAAGCTGGTGCAAAGATGTACATGGCCCGTGAATTTGAGCCTTCGAAAGAGATTAGTGGTGGTAGCTGGTACGCTGAGGGTGCCCTTAACACTGATCTCATTGAGGCACTTCGTATGTGCTGCCTTCATTGCATTAAAAAACATAAGGTTGCCACTGTGGACATGATTACAAACTTTGTAACGGGTTCAAACATCCTTGTTGGCATGGAATTTAGTACACAACAAGCAGTGGAGATCCTTGGGTCGCTGGTTCTCGACAGGGAAATTGAGCAGTGTACGAGTACAGGGACTGGGGAATTTCAGTCAGTGCTGCGAGGGAGAACTTGCTACAGGTTACGCCAGGGTAATGAAGAACCAGGTGGCAGCGCGCTGGCTTCAATTCCTTGTGGTGCTTGCCCAAGATTAAGAGATTGCACCCCGGATGGTATCATATCTCCCAAGACATGCGTCTACTTTGACAAATGGATCAACTCAATAGATTTCTGATGTGTTTATAAACTCCACTTTAATTTCATGGTTCTGCTGCTGGTCTTGAAGTTTTGCTGTTGAATGATTTTTCCTAGCTCATATATGTGGGTGGTTGCTATTTTAGGGCAGTTTATATGTTTTTTAATTTGTTCACACCGTCTTACCTTATATATGTAAGAATCATGACATGAACAAAATCGTTTTTTTAAAGATTCTGACATGGTTATTCCTATAATTACTTTTCTTTTATAATTAGAAGCGTATGAACTGAACACCAAAGAGGCGTATTAAATTTGCTATTGTTTGTCAGTGATCCGAGTGTTCGGGAGAACACCTCAGCGTATAAATGATCAGAGTGGTGGTTGGAGGATGGTAATTATAGTGTTCTGGAGGGCAGAATTCCTCTCCCGATCAGTGTTCCTCCAGATCGGTGTTCCTCGCATGTTATTGGTCTCTGATTTTTGGGTCTTTTGAACTAGATGTTTTTAATTGGCATATCCAAGTGATCCTGCTGGTTCGAAACACGCTACTAGTGAAGGCGATCCAGTGAGAAACATCCTATGGTGAGAAAACATCATTTTATTTACCTTCTCACAAAAAGTAATTGCAATCAGGTATTGTTTACATGTTCATATGCACAATAAAGACTTTTTACATCTAACGGCCAGTCTAAAATTCAATATAGAGCGTTGAAAAGTATTTTGTTGTTGTGAATGATCTACAAAATGGATGGTGATAAAATTTTCTAAGAAGGTAAATATTAAGGTATACTTGTAATCTATACAATTGGATTATGGAAAAAATGATTTATGTGGAGCATTATTCAAATGGCTCTCATGCTCTTACCAAGATATGTTTCTCATTGCATCGTTACTATACACACACACACACACACACACACACACACACACACACACATATATATATATATATATATATATATATATATATATATTGGGGTGTACGACGTGATCTGTACACTCGAATGTATTCTAACCTAACTATATATATATATATATATATATATATATATATATATATATAGTCAGGCTAGAATACACTCGAGTGTATCTGGAGCAGAATACACTCAAGTAGTTTTCTATGATGCAATATTTTTTTTGAAAATCTAATCTGTTGATCTTCTTAAACATCTCGTGAACAACTCATACACAAAATTTGAGCACATTTGGATATGTATAGCTCATGTTATGAAGACTACAAAAATTATGCATTTCAAATTAGTTTTGCGCGTTTTGTTGCCCTTGGATGAGTGACTTGCACTCATCCAAATGAGTTCAAAATTTGTATGTAGCCTAGTTATAGTATGACGGTGAAGATCAACGGTTTACATTTTGTAAAAAATAGTCTTAATATACAAACATACTTGAGTGTATTCGTGCGATCCGTACACTCGAGTGTATTCTAGCCTGACTCTCTCTCTCTCTCTCTCTCTCTCTCTCTCTATATATATATATATATATATATATATATATATAGTGAGGCTAGGATACACTCGAGTGTATACTGCCTCAAATACACTCAAGTTTTTAACCGTCCGATCACCCATCTCAAATGATCTGCACAACTCGAGATTAACTATGACTGACGCTGCTTTTCTCCGTAAGGCAACCGACCGTTAATCCGTGGACCCCAATTCTCCACTCCCATAACATGCCCCCTCCGTAAATCGTGATCAATCTCATCCAGTTCTCACTCCACCCTCGGCTCTCTCTCTCTCTCACACCGGCGCGACGGACGCGAGGGAGAGCAGGCTGCAACCGGCGAGCGACGGACTTCTGTAGGTCATAAACTCTCTGGCGATCTCCTCACACGGATTCTGGAAGGCGACGGCCAAAACGAGTTTTGCTTCCCCTGTTCTCCTCGCAGCTGCAGCCATCACTCCAGCAGGTCACCGTCTCAGTGGAAGAAGACCTCACCAGCAGACATGTTGCCTGTTGTTTGTTCACAACCAGATATAGGATAGCGAATCCTTGGTCGACATTGAGCTAGGAGGGTCACCCTACACGCTTTCCTACGCCAGGAACAAGTTCTGTGTTATCGGTTGCAACTCAATGGCCGAACTCAAGTTCAAAGACCCACCGGACTTCGGCCTTAGTTCCCAGTCGAGTTGCACGTACCCGTCCCACTTCAGTAATGGCTCGTGCCGTGCAACTTCTGGGTGCGACCAGGTAGATATACCCAAGTCCATGAAGAACATATACCCAAGTCCATGAAGAACTTCCACAACCCTATCATTCATTTGAGCACGTCACGTCTACATACCAGCGACTGCAGCTACGATTTCGTCGTAGACAGCGAGCAGTACGTGTTCCGACCCAAGGATCTATCAGACTACTTCGGTTCCAGGCTTCTTGTCAGTTCTGATGGCGCTTGACTGGGCTATTGGAAACTACACATGTACGGTGGCGCATGGCTTGCCGACATGTGGCTTCAGCGCTCGTTGTGTTGCCTCCACCAATGGACCTGGCTATGTTGCAGTTACACTCACGGTAATTTCTGTTTGTTTTTGCTTCTTTATTCATCTTCTCGTGTCTGTTTTGTCTTGAACTTGATGAGAGATTGTATGGTACTAGTAAAGGAACATGTGCAATGGTTGCAAAAACAAGCACCGGCATTCAGAGTCACATAGTATCATGTACCCTACCGTTGCATGCGCATGCGAATCTCCTCCTATCAGCGTGTAACTCACTTGTGATTGCGATGTTTCTTGCATGCGTTGCAGAGGAAGCAGGCTGCGGCATAATTTTTGTAGTCTTCATAACATGAGTTATACATATCCAAATGTGCTCAAATTTTGTGTATGAGTTGATCTTACTAGACATAAGAAAAACTAGTTTCATAAAATGCAATAGAATCGCTTCACCCATTTCATAGCCAGGAAGTTGCAGTGTACAATCCCAAGGGCTTTTAACCATTCTTTTGTATAGATTTTGATCCGGCATAGTAAATGATTGGATATTAGCTAGAAACATAGCAGGACAAAAGAACAAGATTGTCGAGTTAAAGTAGAGTTAAAAAGAGACCATTCCTATAATAATATTTCAATAAAATTTAAATTTTAAAAAAAAAGTACTTGCATACTCTGTATCCTCCCAAAAATACCCAAGACTAAAATGTACATTTTTTATCCTACCACTGTGTCCCTATTCTATATTTTCAGACATTGCATTGTGTGTATCCTATATTCTTTAGATATTGATGTGCATTGTGCTCATTAATGTGTCCGTATCTAGAACTGTGTCCCTGCTTCCTATTAGGGTGTTGTCAGCTGAATACTGACTTTCAAGAGAAAAAACTGAAGCGATTGTATACTTGTTACTATCGTGTAAAATTCGGTGCTCAGGATACGTATGTCCGACTTGTAAAACGTAGCATTCAGGAATCATGCTGAAGATCAGATAAAAAAAAGTTAACTTGTCGTAAAAAGGAAGGTCAACTATTCGGGAAAAAGTTGGGGAAAAAAGGGAGATATATATGTGTATATGTAGACACATTTGCACAAATGTATAAATTATGCAACATTATACTATATTTTCAGACATTGCATTATGTGTATCCTAGATTTTTTAGATATTGATGTGCATTGTCCGTGTCTAGAACTGTGTTCCTTCTTCCTAGTAGCTGAAGCGATTGTATACTTGGTACTATCTTGTAAAATTCGACTCGAAAAATTCGGAGTTCGGGAATTATGCAGAAAAAATGGATAACAACAATCAACGTATGGTAAAAGAGCAATCAACTATTCGGGAAAAAATAGGAAAAAATGCTGGCCTAATCAAATTAGTCAAACCAATATTAATTAGATCTTAAACCCTAAAGAAGATTGCTAAATACATCATACATGCAATTAGATAGAAAGTCGTCCACCAAATAACAATTACTTAATGATGTATTTCACATCTACTTTTACACACATTCGCACATAAATTCAGTTCATTTTACGTCCCATTTAGTCTCTAATCATATTTAACTTGTCATCTTTTAGCTATTTTACTTGTTGCATGATGTTGTTCATAGGCACATGTTGAAATAAATAAATTGAAGATAGTCCAACCCAAATCCGACCTCAGTTGGACCTCCTTTTGAATTGCAGCAAATTCAAAGTTCATCCTGAAGAAACAGCACCGAACACGATGTGTAGCTTTCCAGAAAAAGCTCACAACAAAGAACACGTGTGTTATTTAACACACAGGCATGTAAGTTTCCAACGACCTCGGTGTCCGAACCACAGGGAAGACGACACGACGTGTCCTTATTAAGACATGGTGTGTCCTCATGATCCAAATGCCAACTTCAGCCTGCTACCAATGCACACGGACATGTGTTTAATAGCACACGACGTGTGCCATCTTCCCAAATCGACTCCAATAGCAGCTACACGGCGTGTCCCTAGTGGAGACACGTCGTGTACTTATCGTGAGGATGCAGTTCAGCAGCCGGTTACACGACGGCACACGACGTATCTCCACAAAGACACGTCATGTCTTCATCAGTTTTCAACAAATTTCAGTAGTAACCGCCCCTCGTTTTGAAAGCGAGTTCAGCCATTTGGGGCGGTTATCACTGGCCATTTGAAACACTTTTCGTCCAAGAGAAGTTCCACAGCAAAAGGAGGGCAATTTTGACGTGGAAGAAGAGGTTTCTTGATAAAGAACCTCCATTCTTCATCATTTCTTCTCCAAAAGGTGCATCAAAGCTTTTCTTCTCACTCGAGCTTCTCGGGAGGGAGGATTGTCCGAGTTGAAGCAGCTTCAAGGGTGGAATCTCGTCCTCTAGATGGAGTTCTACTTCCCCTTGACTACACTTTTAGTTCCTTTAGCTTTTTCTTCTCTTAGCCATGCAAAACTTTGAGAAATCTTCTATGTGCTTGTGTTTCTCCATTATGTGCGAGTAGAACCTTCTTCTGGGATATGGGAGAGTAACTCTCATGTCATTGTTCATGTGAACTCGAAATTTATATTGAATGCTAGTTAATCTGCTTCACCTTGAATGCCTACGGTGTTGATTGGCTTGTATGCTTGGCTTGCCACCTTTTATACATGTTTTATGCTTCTTTGTGCTTCGGGAGAACGTATGAAGTAGGGAGTAGGATCCATGGCAATATGTTCTTTTATTCATTTGTCCTGAAACTACTTGGCTTGTACCTCACCAAGTAGAAGTTGCCACGCCTGATTCTCGTGTTAACGACTCACCGTCACTAGCCGACTACCCTAAGATATCAACAACAGACCCTGGCCACCTCAGGGTTGCCTAAAGAGGCTCACATCCTCATCTCGGGTACACGAGATAGGAACCAACAAAACAATATATCACATATCACAATATTTCACGTATTTTCACATTTCACATATTTCATTTCATCAGAGTCTATTCCATCTGGACATAGACTTTCACATCAAGGATTTAGGGCCAGAGCCACTCTAGATGATCCAGTCCTAAATCCTGGTGGTCTACCCTTTCAGGTGTTGATCCACACTCCGGAAGTCCTTTTCATAATTCATCGATTACTACAAGGAGATCCGTTTTGTTTCCCCAGTGTGGTCCTCGGGGGAAACTCACAGTGTTCAGAGCACCTAACTAGATGTTCCATGATTTCACTTATTAATAATCTCTTTTACTCATCTTAAAAGAATTCAAAACATCATATATCATATCTGTGTATTCTCGCGTAACTAGAATAACATGAAACAGATTAAGTTTATCAATAAGGACAATGATCAAAGCAAGAAGCACAATAAATCTGTATATTGCAACACATGATTATTTCTATCTTCTACATTATCTCATAACAATCATCAACAATGGGCCTTCTGCCCGATACATAATCTTATTATCCATCATTTATCCCATCAGGGTTATATCATCATCAGTGGGCTTTCAGCCCTAAACATAATCTCATTATGCAACATTTACCCTTATTAGGGTTTCTCAATGTAAGGAGTGCATATTAAATTCAATTTCAACATAAATCTTATCAATTCATTGTATATCACAGTTCTGAACAAATATTAGCAGAGGTATTAGAACTAGCAATAGTAAAAGCATATAGATATCATGTATCATTCCTCATACTCAGAATAGAATTATCATACAACATATGCTTGTTCCATCCAATCTGAATAGATGCCAATAAATTTCATGCATATACATGCATAACAGACTTAGTTCTCTTCTTCTTTTATTTCACATTCTTCATATGGGGTTACTAGTCAGCACATGTTGATTATCATTTGAATTCCATCAAAACAGTTCATTCTCATAGTACAAATATTCTATCAAACAATCACAATGCAAGGACACATTCTTGTAATTCAATTCAAATGCTTGAACCTCATCTTTTAATTGAAATAAACTACAATTAAGTACATTCCTTAATCCCTCGATTGCGATTGTTATTCATTAGCAACATCTAGCTCAACATTTTAGGGCTAGAGTTTGTTTCTTAAATTTGTATACTAATTCTCATCTTTTTCCTTCACTTCATATTCATTAATCTCAACTTCTCTCATGTCATGTTCATTAAATTACTGGAACCAATCATTTTTAGCTCACTTGATATACAATACTTCTCTTTTCATTGATATCCATCAAAGTCTAATTTTAGAATGTTTCATTCAATTTGGCTTAAGCCACATGTAATTAAAACAAAGGATCAAAGACTTCATCATAATAACTTCATTAGTTTCATCTTTAACTTGCCATCACCATCAATACATTTTTTCTTCATATCATTTCTTATATTTAGATAAGTGTACCATGTCATTGACTTCTAATGTCATTCCCATTATCAACAATGATCATTCTTTATTATACTTAAGCAAATGCATTAGACTTAGATGATATTAGTAAGACTCATCATATTCAATTGAAGTATAAATACTTTCAACTTCACACATTTACAACATCATATACAAGTTCTAGCTTTATCACTCATAATCGTCTTAATAATAAACTTTTAGGGTTTTCAAGAAGTCATTCCTTAGTTCAACATATTATAAGAATCATATCATTCAGTAATCCAATCATGACTCAGGGGTTCATTAGGGTTATTCACAAACATAGAAACCCTAGTTTCCATTTTCACACATTTCATTCATCAGTCATAAGTATACATTGATTAATTGACTCATTTGATTCACTTCCTCAAGTCAAATCCTAATCAGGATATGTGGTCATTCAATTCCATTAACATTCCACAATACACTTGTATAATACAATCTAGTACAATTTAAATATGATTTTATGCATGCCAATTCAATTCCAAGCATATCGGCCATTGGGCTGATTTTTAGGCAAAATTCACATGAAATAGCATAGTCATCTACCCCATAAGAATACCATGGATCCTCAATCAATATATCAGGAACTAATCAAGTTCCAATCAATGAGAAATAATCAAAATCACTAGAATTTTATCCCCTATTATATTTCCCAAATCAATATCCAATCACCTACATATACAAGCAAGGTTTCTGATTACTTTAGCCGGATAAAATTAGGCTTTCAACATGAATACAGAGCTTAGGAGGGAGAAAAATACTCACCTCAGGTGTCAAGTACCTTAAAAACGTAGGTCAACCTCTGAATTTTTGATAACCCAATCAAAGTCTAGCAAATGAATCCAATTCTTCTCCTCTCAACTCGTAAACCCTAGAAATGGGGATTAGAAGAGAGTGAGAAAAGGGGGAGATTTGATGTGATTTCGAATCAAATTAGAGGGGCGAAATCTTGACATGTGAGAGAAGGATTCACCATGAAATGCTATGCAAAGAAGCTAAACTTACTTGATTTCATCATATCTTGGATAGAGAAACCCTAGGTCAACATCTCCACCACTTTCTCTTCTCAAAACCCTAGCTCTCCTCTCTCTCAAGAATTTCGTTTCTTTGACAGGAATGACGAGTTATGAGAGCTCCTTGTGTGTTAGGTTAGTCATATAGATGAATTGAGGTGCTTAGAACAATTGCAAACAAACCCCTCATTATATTTTTATTTTGCTCAGACTGGTTGATCGGCTGAGTTATAAACTCGACCGACACCACATTTTTCAGAACTCAAAAATCGTCCAAAAATTATGAAACTTTAACCCAATGTCTGAAATTGAGTATATAAGAAAATATTTTTTTAGATCATTTGGAGTTACCAATAAATATTTAAAAATCAAATACTACACTGCTATATTGCAGTCTACAGCATGGTTGGTCGAGTTTGTTCTTCACAGAACTCCTCGACCGACACCCCTCTTTGTAGAGATCAAACATCATCCAAAAATTACGCCAATTTAATATGATGTCTATAATGGAGTTTCCCAATTACAGTTAAAATTTGAGATCAATTGAATGTACCAATAAAAAGATAAAATTCAATCACCACACTGCTATATCAATCTAAAAATATGGTTGGTCGAGTTTGAAACTCGACCGACAAACAGCTCAGAACATTCTTCAAAAATTCTGATATTTTTCAATAGTGCTCACATTTGAGATATCCAAATCATATACAAATTTGAATTAAATCAGAGTTACACATAAAATACTAAAAGTCATTTAGTGAGACACTATACTTATCAAATTATGTATTCATATGTCATCAAAACCCTAATTTGGGCCGATTAGGGTTTCCAATTCTTAACCCTATTTATGTGAATCAAAGTATGATTAAATTTTCTCATTAGATTCAAAACATTAAATTAAACTACCATCATTAACCAAGCTTTAAACAATGATCAACTTAGTTAAGCATACATTCATCCAAGTAAACCCTAATTAGATGACTGATTTGGAAACGGGTCATTACAATTACTCTCCCATGCCCAAGAAGAAGGCTCTACTCGCACATAATGGAGAAACACCATCACATAGCAGAATAGACACGACGTGCCTCCGTCGTGTAACCGACTGTTGAACTGCATCCTCGCGATAAGTACACGACGTGTCTCCACTAGGGACACTGTGTAGCTGCTACTGGAGTCGATTTGGGAAGATGGAACACAACCTGTGCTATTAAACACACGAACGTGTGCGTTGGCAGCAAGTTGAAGTCGGTCTTTGGATCATGAGGACGCGCCATGTCTTAATAAGGACACGTCGTGTCGTCTACTCTGTAGTTTGGACACTGAGGTCGTTGGAAACTTACATGTCCCTCTGTTAAATAACACACGTCGTGTTCTTTGTTGCGTGAGCTTTTTTTGGAAAGTTATACGTCGTGTCTTATTAAAGACACATTGTGTTCGGTGTTGTTTCTTCATGATGAACATTGAATCTGCTGCAATTGAAAATGAGGTTCAACTGAGGTCGGTTTTGGGTTGGACTATCTTCAATTTATCATTTTCAACATGTGCCTATGAACAACATCACACAACAAGTAAAATAGGTAAAAGATGACAAGTTAAATATGATTAGAGGCTAAATGGGAGGCAAAATAAACTGAATTTGTATGCAAATGTGTGCAAAAAGTAGATGTGAAATGCGCACATCAAATCCCCTTAAACTTGAACTATTGTTTGTCCTCAAGCAAAAAGAGCATAGAAACACAAATGAAGGAATTGTCAAGATCATGCATAGATCAAATGAAATGTAAGATGTAAATGAGGCCAATCAACCATAATATTCATAGCCTTGATTTCAACTCAGACATCTAAGAAAGAAAGTTAGGTTCAACATGAGTGGTAACGAAATGGAACTTGGATGAAATAGTCAACAAGGCAACACTAAATGGAACTTGGATGACCAAGCCAAACAATCAGTGAGATTGCAACTAGACTTTCAACTATTGTGGTTGCAAAAGATGGAATCTTAGTAATGTTAGCAATTTTTGCTCTCTCGTTTTCTCAAAAGGTATGATTTTAGATTAGGGGTTCCGGCACTCGGTTGTAGGCTTATGCACACAAGGAGTGCCGGTTGGGGTATTTTACCCTCTTTTAGGACATATCACCTAACCGTCGCGGCCAGATCAGACTTACACTAGGTTAGTATGACATGTGGGCGGTTTTAGCCATCTTTTATGGGGTAATTAAGGTGAAGCAAACCAAAAGGAATTTGAATTTGTCATGGGTTTCACTTATTTTTCCCAGAACAAAGAAAGTTAACTAATTGCAACATTCGCTGGATTCCATACATTTGATTTGAAATTTTTTCATTGAAAATGGTGGTTGTAAAGTCATTAAAGATTTGGCAAAATCATCCCGTGTTCTAAGTAGTGTTGTAAAATTGATATATTTACAAAATTCATTACCGATTACATGTATTATGCAATCTAGGATGAAGAGGATGAAAATTCAGGCTACAAATATAAATCCAAAATTAAGCACATTTTGATGGCCATAAAGTTTCATTTGATTCATGCATGTTCTTTTCAATTTCTTCAAATGATAATTCTTATGAGGGAGGATAAGATAGTTCAACTGAGGAGAAAAACAATTCATTACACATGATAGGCCTCAAATCATACTAAACTTGCCATGAGAAAAGCTGAAACTAAAAACAGAAACTAAAGACAAGAACTGGAGAACTAGGAAATGAAAACAAAACAACTAAACAACTGCAACTACATTACCGGCCGGTTGCACCCCCATCTAAGCTTGAAATTTGCAGTGTCCTCACTGCATCAATCAAACCTAAGGAAGAAGCAACCAATTACCTGCCATGGAAGATATCAGCAAGAAAGGCTGGCGCCCCCGTGACCAGTAGAGAAAAACTAGTTGACCAAGTCATCATCATCAGGAATGTCGACCGACATGGGCTATGGAGTAGGCTCCTGCTGGTGGTGGTGAGGCTAAAAAGGCTGGGGCATTGGATAGTGGTTTTGAGAGATATGCCACATATCCATGCGCTGGACCATGTCATGCATCATTGAGTACTGCCGACCCATCAAATCAAGACGGCCGTCCAGATGGTCAAACCGCTGCTGAACATAGCCGTAAAGATGCCTAACATCAGGCATAGCCCAAGAGTACTCAGTCTGAGTACTTGTGGACGGCGGCGACGCAGTGTGCGTCTAGGTAGAAGGTGCATTTGGAGCAGTGTGGTCATCAGGGGCATCTGCATCATCATCTTGACCACTAAGATCGACTTTCCAATTGTCCTTGTTTGTTAAGGTGATGTTCTCCAAGTTAGGCATGCCACTGTACTGATCGTTATCAAAATATTGTCTAAACTTAGCATCATCATTGTGGACCCTAGTGATCAAACATGCAGAAATCAATATTGAATATCCACCAGGTTTCTGCCTGGTACAACCTCCAGACCGGTCAGGTCTACCTCAAGCTTTGTGGCAAGGAGAGTGATCAATCCCCCACACATGATGTGCCTAGATTCTCTCTTCTTGATCTTCTTAATGCCTAAGAACCTGATGAGAATGAAATAACCTGCATTGATCTGATAATCATAAACCATGTCCCACAGAACAAATAGATACTGCTTCCCTTAGACTCCTTGAGTTTCTTTCTTGGCAAAGACCCCTGTACTGAGAACAGTGTTTTAAAAATCGGGGTATGCGGCCTTATAATCGGCCTTGTAAGCGGTGCGGTCAGTGCAAAATCCGCATAGTGCAAAGCGGACCTCAAAGCGGGCCCGGCCCTTTTAATCGGTAGTACGGGGCATATACGGCCTTTTAAGCACCGATTTTTAGTTGGAATTGTTTTTTTTTCTGACTTAAACCCAAACCCTCGGTTTACAGAACCCGACTCCCCTCACCCTCACTCACACCCCCCCGACCTACCCCGACAAAACGCGGGACTCAGTCAGAAACCCCCGCTCCAGCAAACCCTTCCCTAGCTTCTTCAGCGTTTTCTCCCCCAATCGGAGCAGTCCCCAGCAGCTTCCCCCATCTTCAGAGGCGACGGCGGTGGCTGTTTCTCACCCCAGAGACGGCGGCAGCTAAGCTCCAGCTCCAGCCGCGGCGGCGACTCAAGCTCCAGCTGCAGCCGGCGGTGACTCAAGCTCCAGCTCCAGCCGGCGGCGACGCCTGAGCCTACTCCCGTGGCTGCTCAAGGACTCGGCGGCTGACTCCACTTCCAAAGCCGCAGGTACTTCACCTCCTCCACCCATCTTCTTCATTTTTTTTTTCTGGATTGGATTTCCTTGCTACTGCAGCTCTGCTTATTCTGTTCTCTCTAGTTTTTTTTTTTGCGATGCATTCTATTCTCCTGTCATCTCCTTTCTTCACCTGCTTACGTTTGATTCTCTCTCCCTTATCTTCTTTCATTTTCGAATTCCTCTTTTCCAGTGACAAAAACATTGTCCCCAACTCACTGTTGGGTGTCGATCCCCGAATTTCCTATTCTCCTGTCATCTCCTTTCTTCACCTGCTTACTGTTCTTCATATTTTTTATCTAATCCCCTCATTTTCTGTTCTCTACTCCTCTTCTTTTCTATTTTTCTCTTTCCCAAATACCCATCTATTGGATGTCGCCCCTTAATTCCTAATTTCCCTGATTGCTTGTTATTCTTGCACGTGTGGTTTGGTTTGGTTGGTCTCATCCTCATCTATTATTCTTGCTGTCTTGCATGTGTAATCTAATTGTATGTCTAATAACTGAAATGCATCATTTCATATATTATTTTTGTATGGTGTTGATATGTATGTATGTGTGGTTAGGTTTGTTTGATATGTTTTATTTTGATATGTATGTATGTGTGGTTAGGTTTGTTTGATATGTTTTATTTTGTCTTATTTGAACCGATTTAAAGTTTTAGGGTATAAATATGTAATTGCACAAATTAATATGCAATTGTAAGATTAATTTATCTATAATAATTAATTTATCAAAAAAAAATCCAAAAACGCATATACTCCCGCATATACCCCCGCATACCGCATATACTCTACAAGGTGACATGTCCGAACGCATAGCGCATACCGCTTTTTAAAACACTGACTGAGAAGGCGGTGGACATATATGAAAAATTGGGTTATGGATGACAGATGCCTTGGCCTTCTTGGCGTCGTGTATCTCCTTATTGGTGATCTCATTCTAGAAGACATCACTGTCAAAAGTTGGAGGGTAACCTAGAGTACCCTCGTAGTGGCACTCTAAGAGCTCACAGAATTGCTTGAAGGTGATTCTGTAGCTTTGGCCCAGTAGGCGGCAACGAATAAAAGCATATGGTTCTAGCCTATTTCTCGGGTCCTCAACCTTAAGAGTAGTAAGAAATTTGTAGACAAGGTGAGGGTAAGTATTAGTTATCGTGCAACAGATGTACTGGAGGCCGGTTTCCTTCAGATGCGCTTTGACCTCCTCCTTGAATCCCAGGGGCTCCCATTATTTGATTACATGTGAAACGCGTAGGGAGGACCCTGGGTGAGATGAGAAACTGGTACGTTGGGTCTTCCTCTGCGGTGACTCGGAACTGGGTCTTGGAGACGTACGCGGGGGTTGAGGACGAGCTTGGGTCCGTACTCCGTACCTACAGTTCGACGTCTGCTTCACCGGCGCCATTGCTGCTTGAGAAGTTGCTCAGACGACCTTGAACACGGCATGTCTTCAGACAGGAAGGCTAGCGAACTAGGCGGAGGACACGACGTGTACCTGGAGCTTGGCGGCGTCCGGAGGCTGGGGATGGGCGATCTTTACACGACGTGACCAGGGTTGTTCACGACGTGTTTTACGGAGTCGGTGAAAAAGTAGATCTCAATGGCGGAGAAGGCGGCAGAGTTGCTTTGCTAGTGGAAGTGGAGAAGAAGCTTGGAGCGGAGGCGAAAGGTAGCTTGCTTGGGCTGAGAAATGGCGGAGTGGCGGAGCTTCTGAACCACGTCGAGGCTTGAGATCGCCGCTCGGAGGTGATGGAACACCTTGGCTGTCGATTGATGGCCGGAGTTGTCACAGACGGCTGCAAGGGATCGTACACGGCTGATGACACGACTGATTTAGGGTGAAAGTAAGGGAGGCGACTGTAGAATAGGGTTTTAGACTCGACTTCTTGACTTGAGACACGACTTGTCTTTTAAAAGACACATCGTGTATCTGTGTATAGGTCGCCTGCTGCTTTTGAAACTTGCTTTGATTGAAGAGGACGACGTGTTCGATTTAGAACACGTCGTGTAAGTTTCCAGTGCCAAGGTTGAAGTCACCCTATTGATATTGACACGCCGTGTTCAAATAAAGACACGAACTGTATTCTTCCAGAAAAATAGAGCCATTCTAGATTAAGCATCGTAGACGTCGTGTTCAAGTTAACACACGCCTTGTTACATTCCAGATGAAAACTATGCACTCTCTACCTGATAACGACACGGCGTGTGTTTTTCCAGAAAAACTCAATGCATTTGAAAGGCCTAGAGGACATGCTGTGTTTGATTAAAACACGCTGTGTTTGATTCCAGCGGGTGTCATTTGTGATCATGCAGGCTGTGTCTGAAATAATGCACGTCGTGTATCCTTGAGTATCTGCATAGTCACCCTTCTGTGAGTATCGACACGACGTGTGCAAATAAAGACACGTAGTGTCTTTCTAAATTTATGCAGAAATTGTCTTCTTTGATCAACACCTACAGAGATGATGATATGTATCTATGAGGGTCTACATTATTACATTCATCCATGACAAGTTTATTTTGGGAATTGAAAAATATTCTTGATTGAAACTAATTAATGAAATCTATCCTAGTGTGGGGTTAACTCCCACAAGTTCCTTTGTTCAAAGTCCGGAGTAAGACTCTTCAATTCTTTGATCATGCATCTTGTAGGGAGCAAGAGGCTCCCTTGTCAATCTCGTCTCCGTTAGTGTACAACTTGCATCTTTGTCCATTAACTTTGAATGCTGATTGCTTAGATCTCAACTTTCCTAGAAAGAATTTAAGCTTGGAATTGAGCAGTAGAACATAGTCTCCTTCTTTGAATTCTTTAACCTTGATTCTTTTGTCATTCCATCACTTTGTCTTTTCTTTGTAGATCTTTGCGTTCTCATATGCATCCATCCTGAGTTCTTTGATCTCCTGAAGTTGTAGCAATCTTTTCTCCCCTGCTTTCTTAGATCATAGTTAAGGAATTTGATCGCCCACAGTGCCTTATGCTCCAATTCTACGGGTAAGTGACATGATTTGCCGTAGACTAACTTGAATGGAGTTGTCCCAATCGGAGTTTTGAAAGCCATCCTGTACGCCCATAGTGCATTATCTAGCTTCAGTGCCCAATCCTTTCTTGAGCTGGAGACGGTATTTTCTAGAATAGCTTTTAGTTGCCTATTGGAGATCTCCACTTGACCTGATGTTTGAGGATGATAAGGTGTGGACACTTTGTGCTTCAATCCATATTTGCTAAGCAGGTTGTTGAAGTTTCTTTCATTGAAGTGGCTACGACCATCGGATATTATTGCTCTTGGAACTCCAAACCTGGGAAAAATAGTCTTCTGGAACAGCTTTATCACAGACTTGACATTTGGTGATTGGGTTGGATACATAGTCACATGCTACTAGGATGAACTTATAGCTGCATGAGGATGGAAAAGAGCTCATATAATCTATGCCCCACACATCGAAGTTTTCTATCTCTAGGATTGAATCCAGTGACATTTCATCCTTTCATGAAATCCCTCCAACTCTTTGAGACTTGTCACAAGCTTTAACGAACGCGTGCACATCACGAAATGGACTTGGCCAATAGAAACCTGCTTGAAGAATCTTAGTTGCGGTCTTATCCGCTCAAAACTGTCCACCATATGGGGAGGAATGACAATCTGAAATCACACTTGCAATCTCTTCATCAGGAATGCATCTCTTAATGAGACTTTCTGCACTTTGCTTAAACAGTAGTGGGTCATCCCAATAATAAAACTTAACATCATGGAGGAATTTTTTCTTTTGTTGATATGTGAAATCAGGAGGAAGGTGTCCAGTAGCTAGATCATTTGCAAAATCAGCAAACCATGGCATAGCAAGAGAGTTCACTGCATATAACTTCTCAATAGGCAAATTGTCATCAATTGGAACTTTGTCTTCGACACTGGTTGATAGATGCGAGAGGTGATCAACGACATTATTTTCTGTCTATTTCTCATCTTTGATTTCCAAGCCAAACTCCTGTAATAACAGTATCCAGCGGATGAGGCGAGGTTTTGCATCTTTTTTACTCATAATGTACCTTATTGGAGCATGATCTGTGTATATAATGACCTTGGAACCCACTAGGTACTGTCTGAACTTGTCAAAGGCATAGACTATGGCAAACATCTCCTTCTCAGTAGTGGTATAGTTGATTTGTGCATCATCCAGGGTCTTACTTGCATAGTGTATGTATGACATGGAGTTTGTTGTCTTTTTTTGTCCCAAAACTGCTCCTATAGCATAGTCGCTTGCATCACACATTATTTCAAAAAGAGCACTCCAATCTGGTGGCTGGATGATAGGAGCTGAAACTTGAGCATCTTTTAATCTTTGGAAAGCTATTTGGCAATCATCATCAAACACAAAGTCATCATCTTTGGCTAGCAAGGAGCACAAAGGCTTTGCAATATTTGAAAAGTCTTTTATGAATCTTCTGTAAAAACCTGCATGTCCCAAGAAGCTGCAAATTTCTTTCACATTGGTTGGAGTAACATCTTTTCAATAGCCTCCACTTTGGCTTTATCCACTGCAATTCCCCTGCTTGAAATAACTTGGCCTAATACAACCCCTGTCTGCACCATAAAGTGACACTTCTCCCAACTAAGCACGAGGTTGACTTGTTGGCATCTCTGCAAAATTTTAGTTAGATTCAATAAACAATCATCAAAAGAATTGCCATAAACACTAAAGTCATCTATGAATATTTTCATAATCTTTTCTATGTAATCAAAGAATATAGCCATCACACACCTTTGAAATGTGGCGGGAGCATTACAAATCCCAAAGGACAACCGCCTATAAGCATAAGTTCCATAAGTGCATGTAAAAGTGGTCTTTTCTTGATCGGGTGGGTAGATGCGAATCTGAAAGAACCCACTGTACCCATCAAGATAGCAAAAGTAAGAGTGATGGGCAAGCCTTTCTAACATCAAGTCAATAAAAAGTAAGGGAAAGTGATCCTTTCTTGTGGCTTTATTTAATTTCCTATAATCAATGCACGTTCGCCATCCACTGATGATTCTTGTTTGTATTAATTCATAATTTTACCCTTTTATTGCAGTTGTTCCTCCTTTCTTAGACACAACATGTATAAGGCTCACCCAAGGACTATCACTTATGGGATAAATAATTCCGGCATCTTTAAGTTTGAAAATGTCCTTTTTTGCAACTTCCATCATATTTTGGTTTAGTCTCCTTGGGGGGTCTATGCAAGGTTTGACATTTTCTTCTAAAGCTATTCTATGCATACAGATGAGTTAATTCCTTTGAGATCATCAATTGAGTACCCTATCACATCTTCATATCTTCTAAGTTCATTTAAGAGTTTTTCTTCTTGATCTTCATTCGATTCATCATTTATAATAACTGGAGAGGTGGAGTTTTGGCCTAAGAAAGTGTACCTCAACCCCGGTTGGAGGGGTTTTAATTCTACCTGTTTATTTGGAGCAGTTGTGTTGCTTTCTTCATTCTTCTTTGATTCTTCCCTGCACGTGGAATCTTAAAGGTTTCAGAAATTTCCTCATTGAAAGTGACTTTTGTATCTTCTTCAAGATCATCAAGAATGGTCTCTGCATAATTCTTTTCTTCCTCAAGCATTGTATCAATAGTATCTATTAGATAAAGGTACTCGTTAGAGCTGGGTTCCTTCATGGCGTCGTAAATAGAGAATACAAGTTCTTCATCTCCAACTCTGACAGTAACTTTTCCTTCTCTAACATTAACTAGACAACCTGTAGTACATAGGAAAGGTCTTCCAAAGAGGACTGGGTTGGTTGGGTCCTCATGCATGTCCAAGACCACAAAGTCATAAGGAGTGAAAAACTTCCCTATCTGTACCTGGACGTCCTCAATCACTCATCTAGGATGTTTGATTGAGAGATCAGCCAGCTGAATCGTCATTAACGTTGGTTTCAAGTCTCCCAACTTCAACTTTTCCCACAAAGAAACAAGAATCAAACTGATACTAGCTCCTAGATCAACAAGGTCTTTATCAAAAGTAGAGTCTCCAATCTTGCAAGGGAGAGTGAAAGCACCTTGATCATCTAGTTTTTCAGACTTACGATTCTGGATGATAGAGCTTAGCCTTTCAGATAACATAACAATTTCAGCTTGACCAAATCTCCTTTTTTTGTTAGGATGCCTTTTAAGAATTTAGCATATGAGGGCATTTCAGCTATGACTTCAACTAGTGGTAGATTCACATACAACTTGTTCAAAATGTCCATAAACTTATTGAACTTAACATCATCTTTGGTATAACAAACCTGTGAGGGAAAGGAGCATTAGGCTTGCTAGAAGAATCACCTTGATGCAGATTTCCAGCAGATTTCTTTCTTTTATTTTCAACAGTCTCTTCAACAATGGTGTCAACAACTTCTCCAGATTTCCTCTTGGAAGGCGGTGTAGACCCTCCTATGACTGTTCCACTCCTTACAGTCACGAATTTGCAAGTCTCCTTGGGATTCATAACCGGTTGACTAAGCAAAGAACTTGAAGGTGCTCCTTGGTTGGCTAAATTTTTGTTGAGCTATCTGGTTCTCCAACATCTTAGTGTGAGTGACAATCCCATCAACTTTAGAAGACAGTCATGTGATGGCATCTTTCAAGAGATTGCCATGTGCCCGGAACTCATCATTCTGCTAGATTTGTGTAGTCTCAAAAGTCTCAAGGAGACTTTCCAAGCTGGATTTTTGTGATGGTTGAGTCATTTGTTGAAATTGATTGAAGTTCCTGTTGTTATTGTTGTTGTTGTTATTATTATACCCTGGTGGTTGTTGACGGTTGACAACAGCTGGCATTCATTGGCTGACGATTGCTCATAGTTTGTTGACCTTGAGCTTGACCTTGCTGCTGTTGGTTCTGCAAGTTGTTCCTGTACGAAAAGTTTGGATGGTCTCTCCATCCTGGGTTGTAGGTCTCTAAGAAAGGATTGTAGGCTTGTCTGTTATTGAAGTTGCTTACATCATTGACTTGCTCTGGCGTCTCAGTGGCATTCATCAGTGGTGTAAAACAAGAAAAAGAGTTGTGGCTAGATGTTCCACACTCCTCACACACTTGCTCAACTATTTGAACAGAGTGAGTGGTCAACTTTTCAAACTTCTGAGTCAAGGCGTCAAGTTTGGCTGCAATTAGATCTACTGCGTCTACAGTGTGCTTTCCACTAGATTTCTCACTTGAGTTGGTAGAAGAGAAAGGCTGAGTGGTCCTTTCAGATCTCCACTGGCTGTGGTTGAGTGCCATATCTTCAATAATGGCATATGTTTCACTATAGGACTTGTTCATTAAGGCTCCATTTGCAGCGACATCAATGGATATACGGGTGTTGTCGAATAACCCATTATAAAAAGTTTGAAGTAGCAACTAGTGGGTCAAACCATGATGAGGATAAAGGCGTTACAGATCCTTAAATCTCTCCCAGGTTTCTTAAAGCGTCTCACCTTCTTGTTGCTTGAAGTTGGTGATTTGGTTCCTTAGCTGGGCTATTTTGCTAGGAGTGAAATACTTAGTAAGAAAGGCATTTAGTAACTCATCCCAACTCTTGATGGAACGCTTGGGCAATGAAGAGAGCCACGCCTTGACCCAGTCTCGTAAGGTGAATGGAAACAGGCGTACTCCTTCAGCTGGAACACCATTGATCTTAAAGGTGTTCATGTACTGTAGAAACTTCGCTATGTGAAGATTTGGATCTTCTATGGGAGTTCTTCCAAAGCAGTTTCGTTGGATCATCTGCATGATTGTAGGGCTGATGGATAAGTTATTGGCTTCTATGGCAGGATGATCTATGGCTCCACAAATGTTGATGGCAGCCGGCACATCGAAATTCTTTGGCAGACGATTGTCCTCCATCTCTGTTTTCTGAAGAGGATCGGGTGAAGGCGGTGGTGAAGGCGAAGAATGCAATGACGAAGGCTGTGATCCCTCAAACTTGAAGAGTTATCATTCCTCCTTGCTCTCTTGTGGCTACTAAAGGTTCGCTCTTTTTTGGGTCTAGAAAGTTTGATGTCTGTAGACCCCTCTTAGAACGATGCATGCAACCTGAAAAGCAAAAATTGAGTGAGAATCACAAAAGTAAAGAGTTACCACGATATGGGATATGAAAATGATGACTTAGTCTTAAGTACTTGTTAACTCTTTTACTCTAACTAAAATTATCGTAGCTCCCCGACAACGGCGCTAAAAACTTGTTGGAGTTTTCAAAGAAAGTCTCAACTCGTCAATCACCCGTAAGTGTACGGGGTCAATTGTAGTTGTGAAACAACCTGCATTCCCGTCGATACTATCGACAGGAAGTCGATGGTATCGACTTTATCACAGCGACATAAGAGCATTCCGTCGATACCATCGACAGTCCTGTCGATGGTATCGAGAGTTGATCAGTGGTGGAAATCGACGACCCGTCTCATGGTTCTATCTTTATTATATTATTTGTTTTATTGTTTTTCTCTTATTTTCTTCTTTGTACCACAATGTATCTTACCCTAATATATAAAAACAAGGAGAGACGGCTATTGCCCTCTCAAGAAAGCTGCTCCTTGCAGCCGACAAATCTCGATGTTCGTCTCCTCTCCTCCTCATCTCTTCTCACATGGTATCAGAGCGGCTTTGATCCGCCGCCCCGCTTCCTCAACAAGCCGCCGCCATAGCCTCTCCGTCTTCTTTCTCCTTCTCAGCCGCCGCCGCCGCCCAACTTCTCCAGGCACCGCGACCACCTCGACCGTCGGGCCGGTAGGAACAGCAGCCTGCCGCCGGCGCGGGTGTTGCTGGGCTAGCATCCGCTAGCCGTCTCCATCGCTGGATCATAGCAGCTTTCCCTCGCTGTTGTAGATCTAGCCACCAAGGACCGGAGCCGCTAGCAAGCTTCCGGTTGATTTACAACAATTTTCGGCCAGTTCTCGGGAGCCGGAACTACTGTTTGGGAGTCTCTGGGTGATCCAACGGCTATCTAAAGCCCAATCCGAGGGACTCGTCTCTTCCAGAGTGCTCTCCTAATCACATATCCTCCATGTGTGATTAGGAAAATCGATTGGAGGCTGTGAATGCGTCAGTAACACATTTATCCATGTTTCTTTATGTTGTGACGTGTATCTCTCCGTCACCTCATCTATGTCCGTGACGTGTATCTCTCCATCACCTCTGCCTTTTATGTGAGGTGTATCAATCCGTCACTAAGTTCCCGTCTACAATGGAGGACACCAAAACTCCCTACAGCGAGGCATCTCCTATTCACTCCATCAAGCTCAACAGGAAAAACTATCTAGTATGGATGAACGCTGTTCACACTGCCTTGGAATCTCGTGACAAGGCGAGACATGTTGACTTGGGTCCCTTGGACTCTACTGATAAAGGATACGCTGAATGGAAGCGTCATGATAGTCTTGTGAAGACTTGGTTATGGAATAGTATGGAACCTGCAATTGCGGCTAGGTTTATGTTCTATACTACAGCTAAAGAGATATAGGACGCAGTGAAGCAACATTATTCTCAGGAGAAGAATGCTCTTCGGCAATTCATGATATATGATTGTCTGTTTGCTGAGAGGCAGGGTGATAGATCTCTTGAGGAATACTCTGGAGCTATTCAGGCACTTGCTCAAGAGCTGAGCTACTATCATCCTGTGACAGTTGGTGCACAGATCAAAGACAAAGACGACCTGGTTACTGCTAAATTTGTATCCGGGCTTAATCCTATTTGCGGTTCTGCCCGGAGCGTCATTCTGGCTTCTGATAAATTGCCAAATTTTGTGGAAGCCTGTTTGAGAATTCATCAATCTATTTTTGAGTCTGCTAATCCTGTCTCTACTATATCTTCTGGGGAGTCTCATGCATCCGTAGTTGCTGCGGTGAGAGGAAGACGACCTGGTATGGGCAGAGGACGTGGGACACTTCCTAAGTGTACTTTTTGTGACAAACCGGGACATACAGTGGAGAAGTGTTGGAAGAAACATGGGAGACCTGCTGCACCTCCTGTGGGGGCAACACATTGTGCCATTTCTACAGATTCCTCTCTGTCTTCAGCTGTGGGCACCAATTCTGGGATCGACATCACTCTTACTCAGGAGGAGTATGATCGGTTCATTCAGGCTACACAACACATGAGTGTGGGATCTTCATCTTCGTCATCAGCAAACTTGGTATCTACTGCGGGTAATCAGGCTACATCTCTCATAACTTCTGGCTCTACTTCATCTAGGGTGGTTGACTCTAGCGCGTCACATCACATGACTGGTATGAAGAGATTGCTCCAATCTATTGACTCGTATATCCCTCACCAATCTGTCATACTGGCAGATGGTTCAGTGAGGAGAGTGTTAGCTAGTGCATCTGTCTCTCTAGCACCCAAGATTGATCTTAAATCTGTACACTTTGTGCCTGAGTTTCCTTTTAATCTTCTTTCTGTTACAAAATTGATTGACACTGTAAATTGTACGGTAATATTTGGGCCTTCTTGTTTTGTCTTACAGGATCTCAAGAGTATGAGGACGATTGGTGGGGGGCCTAGGAAAGGTGATCTCTACCTTTTCCAAGGTGATAGTCTGCCTTGCCCGGTATCTGCTCCAGCTCCATCCATTCTGTTGAGTGGTTCCCCCTTACTATGGCATTGCAGATATGGACATCCGTCGTTAGAGAGCCTGCGGAAGTTGGAACCTGGGTTGTCCCAAGTGTCATCTTTAGAGTGTTAGTCATGTCAGCTGGGAAAACATCATAGGTTGTCTTATCCCGGTCGTGTCAATAAGCGGGCATCTTGTCCCTTTGAGTTAGTCCACAATGATGTACGAGGTCTTATTAAAGACCAGAGTTATAATGATTTTCGTTATTTTATTTCCTTTGTGGATGCTTTTTCCCGCATGACATGGATCTACCTTCTCAAAAGTCGAGCATGCTATCTATCGTGAAACATTTTAATAAAGAAATAAAAGTTCAGTTTGACTGCAATATAAAAACTCTCCAAACTGATAATGCTTTAGAGTATGTTCAAAAGGCTATGTCTGATTTTTGCAGCTCTGTGGGCATGATTCATCGCACGTCTTGTCCTCACACCCCTCAGCAAAATGGGGTGGCTGAGAGGAAAAATTGCCATCTTCTTGATATTGCTCGTTTAATCATGTTTCAATCCAATGTGCCTAAGAAATTCTGGTCTGAAGCTCTTTTAACCACTTGCTTCTTAATTAATAGACAACCATCCTATGTTCTCAAAGGACAAACTCCTTTCTCTGTGTTACGACCCACGGATCAACCCTTCTCTGTTCCCCTTCGAGTGTTTGGTTGCACTTCTTTTGTCCATAATTTTGACCCTAAGGCTGACAAACTTTCTCCTAGGTCCATTAAAACCTTATTCCTTGGTTATTCTAGTACTAGCAAAGGATACAAGTGTTACTGTCCTAGTCTTCGTCGCATGTTTGTGTCTAGGGTTGTTACCTTCCATGAGACCACTCCATATTTCTCCGATGCTATGAGTAAGGGGGAGCAATTAAGAGAGAGAGTGCCACCAGATTTTCAGAGTGAGAGGGTGGCACCATCTGTGCAGAGTGAGGGAGTGCCACCCATCATCCCTGACTATACTTTTATTCAGGACGAGCAGGCAACTGACAGGCTTGAATATCAGCAGTACCCATATGTTTATAATAGGCGAGGCAGACAATATCCAGAAGAGGTAGCGACACCAGTCCCTGAGCCTTCCTCATCGTCTTCTACTCACGGGATTCCTGAAGAAGCATCAGATCTTGATGTTCCTATTGCTATTTGGAAAGGTACTCGTACTTGTACTATTAGACATCCTATTACAAATGTGTGTTGTCTGTCCCACTTATCTAAGCAGGCCTGCACATTTGCTATTGGGATTGATTCTGTTGATATACCAAGGAATCACTATGATGCTATGAAGGACAGTGGCTGGAAATAGGCAATGCAGCTTGAGATGTCAGCTCTTTTGCATAATGGCACATGGGATCTTGTTGACTTACCTGCAGGAAAGAAAGCAGTGGGTTGCAAATGAGTTTTCACCATCAAACATAATCCGGATGGATCCGTTGAGAGGTTGAAGGCCAGATTGGTAGGAAAAGGTTACACACAGACCTATGAAGTTGATTTCTTTGAGACATTTTCTCCAGTAGCTCGTCTAAATTCTGTGCGGATTATTATCTCTGGCTACTACCTTTGATTGGCCCCTATTTCAGCTTGATGTTAAGAATGCCTTTCTACATGGTGACCTACAGGAAGAGGTATATATGGAGCAACCTCCTGGGTTTGTTGCTCAGGGGGAGTGTCAGAAGGTGTGTAAATTGAAGAAAGCCATATATGGGTTGAAACAGTCTCCTCGAGCTTGGTTTGACAAGTTCAGTGACATTGTACTCCAGATGGATTTTTCTCGCTCCATGACTGATCACTCTTTTTTCTACTCTAGCTCTTCTTGTGGCTCTATCATTATTGCTGTATATGTTGATGACATAGTGATTACTGGTAGTGATTCTACAGGCATATCTCGTGACACTTCCAAACGAAGGATCTAGGTAAATTGAGATATTTTCTGGGCATTGAGGTGCTTAGATCTCATGCAGGTATCAATCTATCTCAGAGGAAATATGTGCTTGACTTACTACAGGAGACATGCATGACTGAATCTAAACCGGTATCTACTCCTATGGATTATCACATCAAGGAGACGGTTGATGATGTTGAGTACTCAGATCCAGGATATACAGGAGAATAGTTGGCAAGCTAATATATCTGACTGTTACACGACCTGACATTTCTTTTGCTGTAGGCCTTGAGTCAGCATATGCACTCACCACGACAGTCACACTGGACAACAGTTTGTCGGATTTTGAGATATCTGAAGAGTGCTCCTGGTAAGGGGATCACTTATTCTAAACCCAAGGTTACTCCATCTACTCTGACTCTCACAGGGTATTCAAATGCAGATTGGGCTGGTGATCATACTGATAGAAGGTCTACATCAGGCTACTGTACCTTCCTAGGTGATCATTTGATTACTTGGAAAAGCAAAAAGCAGCATGTGGTAGCTAGATCCAGCACTGAGGCTGAATACCGTGCTATGGCCCATGCATGTTGTGAACTACAATGGGTCAAATATGTTCTTTCTGAGTTAAAAATCACTATTATGTCTTCTATGAAGCTCAAGTGTGACAACCAATCTGCTATACACATTGCCAGGAATCCTATCTTTCATGAGCGTACAAAGAATATAAGAATTGATTGCCATTTTATTCGTAATCAAATCAAAGGTTGTACTATTGTGATGCCATACGTCAAGTCTGAAGATCAACTGGCGGATATCTTAACAAAGTCTTTGGGTCCAACAGCTTTTCAGAGATTATGTGGCAAGCTGGGCATACACGATGTGTACTCTCCAGCTTGAGGGGGAGTGTGTAACAACCTGCATTCCCGTTAGGAAGTCGATGGTATCGACTTTATCACAGCGACAGAAGCGCATTCCGTCGATACCATTGACAGTCCTGTCGATGGTATCGAGAGTTGATCAGTGGCGGAAATCGACGACCCGTCTCATGGTTCTATCTTTATTATATTATTTGTTTTATTGTTTTTCTCTTACTTTCTTCTTTGTACCACAATGTATCTTACCCTAATATATAAAAACAAGGAGAGACGGCTATTGCTCTCTCAAGAAAGCTGCTCCTTGTAGCCGACAAATCTCTCGGTGTTCGTCTCCTCTCCTCCTCATCTCTTCTCACAGTAGTCTAGTGTTGAACACAAGGAGCTAGGTTAGCTAGGCGCAAAATCGTTAACTTTCATTAATATAAGTCGAATTACAAAGGTTGAGTTTTATTACAGATAGCCAAAAGACGAGTAACAACAAAAAAACTTAAGGTAAAGGTTGGATTCAGAATTTTAGAGACTTGGACATTGAATTTCATAATCACACCATCACATCATATGTAACTACGAAATTAAAGCATGCCACCATTTGCAAGGAGGTTGTCATCGTCATGCACCTCCGGTTGACATGATATGGTTCTCAACTTCACATAACACTATCATGTCTATGCTTAGTTTTAAACACAACCATGAACCCTCAACATTCTCCAACCACTCCCATGGTCAAGAACATATTGCCATGGATCCTACTCCCTACTTCATACGTTCTCCCGAAGCACAAAGAAGCATAAAACATGTATAAAAGGTGGCAAGCCAAGCATGCAAGCCAATCAACACCGTAGGCATTCAAGGTGAAGCAGATTAACTAGCATTCAATATAAATTTCGAGTTCACATGAACAATGACATGAGAGTTACTCTCCCATATCCAAGAAGAAGGTTCTACTCGCACATAATGGAGAAACACAAGCGCATAGAAGATTTTTCAAAGTTTTGCATAGCTAAGAGAAGAAAAAGCTAAAGGAACTAAAAGTGTAGTCAAGGGGAAGTAGAACTCCATCTAGAGGACGAGATTCCACCCTTGAAGCTGCTTCAAGTCGGACAATCCTCCCTCCCGAGAAGCTCGAGTGAGAAGAAAAGCTTTGATGCACCTTTTGGAGAAGAAATGATGAAGAATGGAGGTTCTTTATCAAGAAACCTCTTATTCCACGTCAAAATTGCCCTCCTTTTGCTGTGGAACTTCTCTTGGACGAAAAGTGTTTCAAATGGCCAGTGATAACCGCCCCAAATGGCTGAACTCGCTTTCAAAACGAGGGGCGGTTACTACTGAAATTTGCTGAAAACTGATGAAGACATGACGTGTCTTTGTGGAGATACGTCGTGTGCCGTCGTGTAACCGGCTGCTGAACTGCATCCTCACGATAAGTACATGACGTGTCTCCACTAGGGACACGCCGTGTAGCTGCTATTGGAGTCGATTTGGGAAGATGGCACACGTCGTGTGCTATTAAACACATGTCCGTGTGCGTTGGTAGCAGGCTGAAGTTGGCATTTGGATCATGAGGACACACCATGTCTTAATAAGGACACGTCGTGTCGTCTTCCCTGTGGTTCGGACACCGAGGTCGTTGGAAACTTACATGCCTGTGTGTTAAATAACACACGTGTTCTTTGTTGTGAGCTTTTTCTGGAAAGCTACACATCGTGTTCGGTGCTGTTTCTTCAGGATGAACTTTGAATTTGCTGCAATTCAAAAGGAGGTCCAACTGAGGTCGGATTTGGGTTGGACTATCTTCAATTTATTTATTTCAACATGTGCCTATGAACAACATCATGCAACAAGTAAAATAGCCAAAAGATGACAAGTTAAATATGATTAGAGACTAAATGGGACGTAAAATGAACTGAATTTATGTGCGAATGTGTGTAAAAGTAGATGTGAAATACATCATTAAGTAATTGTTATTTGGTGGACGACTTTCTATCTAATTGCATGTATGATGTATTTAGCAATCTTCTTTAGGGTTTAAGATCTAATTAATATTGGTTTGACTAATTTGATTAGGCCAGCATTTTTTCCTATTTTTTCCTGAATAGTTGATTGCTCTTTTACCATACATTGATTGTTGTTATCCATTTTTTCTGCATAATTCCCGAACTTCGAATTTTTCGAGTCGAATTTTACAAGATAGTACCAAGTATACAATCGCTTCAGCTACTAGGAAGAAGGAACACAATTCTAGACACGGACAATGCACATCAATATCTAAAAAATCTAGGATACACATAATGCAATGTCTGAAAATATAGTATAATGTTGCATAATTTATACATTTGTGCAAATGTGTCTACATATACACATATATATCTCCCTTTTTTCCCCAACTTTTTCCCGAATAGTTGACCTTCCTTTTTACGACAAGTTAACTTTTTTTTATCTGATCTTCAGCATAATTCCTGAATGCTACATTTTACAAGTCGGTCATACGTATCCTGAGCACCGAATTTTACACGATAGTAACAAGTATACAATCGCTTCAGTTTTTTCTCTTGAAAGTCAGTATTCAGCTGACAACACCCTAATAGGAAGCAGGGACACAGTTCTAGATACGGACACATTAATGAGCACAATGCACATCAATATCTAAAGAATATAGGATACACACAATGCAATGTCTGAAAATATAGAATAGGGACACAGTGGTAGGATAAAAAATGTACATTTTAGTCTTGGGTATTTTTGGGAGGATACAGAGTATGCAAGTACTTTTTTTTTAAATTTAAATTTTATTGAAATATTATTATAGGAATGGTCTCTTTTTAACTCTACTTTAACTCGACAATCTTGTTATTTTGTCCTGCTATGTTTCTAGCTAATATCCAATCATTTACTATGACGGATCAAAATCTATACAAAAGAATGGTTAAAAGCCCTTGGGATTGTACACTACGACTTCCTGGCTATGAAATGGGTGAAGCGATTCTATTGCATTTTATGAAACTAGTTTTTCTTATGTCTAGTAAGATCAAGAGGAAATAATAGCAAAATTGTCTGCAAGAACGTTATAACAATTATTTCCACTTTTTGTTATTCTATGGATTAATATGACACATCTAGAAAGGGGCAGGTGCGTCCTAGATGTGTAGGTCTCTAATATGCATCGAACATGGACACTAACATCGTTGTAGTGGTAGTACCCATGCTTCCTAGGCACCCAATGATCATCTATAAAGTTCTATGGAATGGCTGCATCCATCTGCTGGTTGGACTTCATTTTCTTTGGGCAACTTTGGTCTTTCATTTTCCTTGGGTAACTTAGCCATCCTGCACCCCTTGTTTCAGGTAAAAACCATTATATTTTGCATGGCCAACTTTTGTGTCTCCTTTCCTATCTCAAAATTACAGTTTCATTATGTCGGTGGAGTATATGATTCGGTCATATAATCTAATGAAGCATTTTTCTTTAAAGTTGGTTTTGTCCACGTAGAAGTGTCAAAACGATAAAGGAACAATTCATTTTAGTGGTTGCTAGGCCACTGGACGAACTCAACCTTAAATAATATCCATGCTGATTCGTATTCAATGAAACACCATATAAAAAAAAAGCCTTAGTTTAGTTCTAAGGTAATGCTTGGCACGAGACAAAGGATGGAGTTTTTAACCACTGTTGTGGCCCATGGTTTTGACTCATTCAACATTGGAAGTTGATTTTGTCTATGTTGAAGTGTCAAAGGAGAAAGGAACTATTCATTTTCGTGGTTGCTAGGCCACTGCACAAACTCAACCTCAAATAACATCAATGTTGATGCGTATTCAATGAACACCATATTGAAAAAAATAAGCCTTAGTTTGCTTCTAAGGATGGTGTTTTTTAACCACTGTTGTGGCCCATGGTTTTGACCCGTTCTTCACAGGGGCTTTGGGTAATTATCCCTTTTTGTTGAATGATATCCATTTAGTTTGTTGTGTGTTTCCATCTCCTGGTAGATGCAATTCATAAGCATTTTTACCCTAATTACATTTTGCTGTAATCTATATATGCAGCAGTTACGGGAAATACTGAAGCTGGAGGATAATTTTATTGGATCTTATTTGCTTAGTTGATTTAAAAAGACTATTTGGTTAATACTGAACTTCTCTTTTTTCATAGCAGACTGTAAGCAAAAGAGAGGAAATCATGCCACCCAAACGGCCACGAGAAGTTCCCAATCGACCGACACCTTCTTCACGGCTTTCTGAGCAGGATCAGATGATTTTGCAAATAATAAAAAGCAAGACAGATATGGGAATCTCTATTGCCGCGATAAGGTACGAGTCCAAGATTGCTCCTAATATAGTCACCAAATCGATCAAGACACTGCTGACAAAAAATGAGATCAAGGAAGTTCGCAGTGTCCACAAAGCTGGTGCAAAGATGTACATGGCCCGTGAATTTGAGCCTTCGAAAGAGATTAGTGGTGGTAGCTGGTACGCTGAGGGTGCCCTTAACACTGATCTCATTGAGGCACTTCGTATGTGCTGCCTTCATTGCATTAAAAAACAGAAGGTTGCCACTGTGGACATGATTACAAACTTTGTAACTTGTTCAAACATCCTTGTTGGCATGGAATTTAGTACACAACAAGCAGTGGAGATCCTTGGGTCGCTGGTTCTCGACAGGGAAATTGAGCAGTGTACGAGTACAGGGACTGGGGAATTTCAGTCAGTGCTGCGAGGGAGAACTTGCTACAGGTTACGCCAGGGTAATGAAGAACCAGGTGGCAGCGCGCTGGCTTCAATTCCTTGTGGTGCTTGCCCAAGATTAAGAGATTGCACCCTGGATGGTATCATATCTCCCAAGACATGCGTCTACTTTGACAAATGGATCAACTCAATAGATTTCTGATGTGTTTATAAACTCCACTTTAATTTCATGGTTCTGCTGCTGGTCTTGAAGTTTTGCTGTTGAATGATTTTTCCTAGCTCATATATGTGGGTGGTTGCTATTTTAGGGCAGTTTATATGTTTTTTAATTTGTTCACACCGTCTTACCTTATATATGTAAGAATCATGACATGAACAAAATCGTTTTTTTAAAGATTCTGACATGGTTATTCCTATAATTACTTTTCTTTTATAATTAGAAGCGTATGAACTGAACACCAAAGAGGCGTATTAAATTTGCTATTGTTTGTCAGTGATCCGAGTGTTCGGGAGAACACCTCAGCGTATAAATGATCAGAGTGGTGGTTGGAGGATGGTAATTATAGTGTTCTGGAGGGCAGAATTCCTCTCCCGATCAGTGTTCCTCCAGATCGGTGTTCCTCGCATGTTATTGGTCTCTGATTTTTGGGTCTTTTGAACTAGATGTTTTTAATTGGCATATCCAAGTGATCCTGCTGGTTCGAAACACGCTACTAGTGAAGGCGATCCAGTGAGAAACATCCTATGGTGAGAAAACATCATTTTATTTACCTTCTCACAAAAAGTAATTGCAATCAGGTATTGTTTACATGTTCATATGCACAATATACACTTTTTACATCTAACGGCCAGTCTAAAATTCAATATAGAGCGTTGAAAAGTATTTTGTTGTTGTGAATGATCTACAAAATGGATGGTGATAAAATTTTCTAAGAAGGTAAATATTAAGGTATACTTGTAATCTATACAATTGGATTATGGAAAAAATGATTTATGTGGAGCATTATTCAAATGGCTCTCATGCTCTTACCAAGATATGTTTCTCATTGCATCGTTACTATACACACACACACACACACACACACACACACACATATATATATATATATATATATATATATATATATATATATATATATATATTGGGGTGTACGACGTGATCTGTACACTTGAATGTATTCTAACCTAACAATATATATATATATATATATATATATATATATATATATATATATATATATATATATATATATATATATATATATATATATATATATATATATATATATAGTCAGGTTAGAATACACTCGAGTGTATCTGGAGCAGAATACACTCAAGTAGTTTTCTATGATGCAATATTTTTTTTGAAAATCTAATCCGTTGATCTTCTTAAACATCTCGTGAACAACTCATACGCAAAATTTGAGCACATTTGGATATGTATAGCTCATGTTATGAAGACTACAAAAATTATGCATTTCAAATTAGTTTCACGCGTTTTGTTGCCTTTGGATGAGTGACTTGCACTCATCCAAATGAGTTCAAAATTTGTATGTAGCCTAGTTATAGTATGACGGTGAAGATCAACGGTTTACATTTTGTAAAAAATAGTCTTAATATGCAAACACACTTGAGTGTATTCGTGCGATCCGTACACTTGAGTGTATTCTAGCCTGACTCTCTCTCTCTCTCTCTATATATATATATATATATATATAGAGAGAGAGAGAGAGAGAGAGAGAGTCAGGCTAGAATACACCCGAGTGTACATATTTCACGAATACACTCAAGTGTGTTTGCATATCAAGATTATTTTTTGCAAAATGTAAACCATTGATCTTCACCGTCATACTATAACTAGGCTCCATACAAATTTTGAGCCCATTTGGATGAGTGTAAGTCACTCATCCAAGGGCAACAAAATCGACGTGCGAAACTAATTTGAAATACATAATTTTTGCAGTCTTTATAACATGACTTATAAATGTCCAAATGTGCTCAAATTTTGTGTATGAGCTATTCACAACATGTTTAAGAAGATCAACAGATTAGATTTTTGAAAAAAATATTGCATCATGTAAAATTACTTGAGTGTATTCTACTCCGAATACACTCGAGTGTATTCTAGCCTGACTATATATATATATATATGTGTGTGTGTGTGTCTCTCTCTCTCTCTCTCTCTATATATATATATATATATCCTGTATTAGCGCACTGCAAGATCAGTCTATACACGACAATCAAATGAAAGAAATACCTCTAGGAAGAAAACTACATGATGAAGACATATTTCCTATTAGAACAATCAAACTCTATTGTTCTCAAACAGAATATATCAAAGGAACAACCATACTCACAAACTCCGGATGTCCTACAACTCAGATCCTCTTTTGAACCCATGTCATCTTTCAGAACTATGAGTGTATGATTTTTCTACCATAGCTAACGTGCTTTCTTCATGAAATCCCACAACTTCTTTCCCTCTCCATTCTCTTCTTTTATCTTATTTCTTTAGTATCTCTAAACGAATAAGCACAAGAATAGGTACTCTTTGGTCATGTCTAGAATATCTCTTCTTTGCTAAAGTATGATGCCGAGGACATGCAATAAACATAATGCCTAAAAGTTAATAATTAGATATACAAGATTACCATTGAACTGATAGTTCATTAGCTGTATTAGTTAGTTATATTGGATGCATTCACTTTTATCTTACTTGTGTGTAAATTATCCACTATGTATGTCATGTAGTTGAGATTTCCATTACAAGTTTTTTGGTCTGATAGAGTGGTAGTTCCTTTTATAACCATCAAAGAGAGGGCACTATAATTGCGGTTTAGGTGATAGTTCTCTGTTATTGAACCCAAGACTTACTTATGTTAGTGGTTTGAAGTTTTTGTGTCAAAGTCAACTAAATTTGCTTTCTTTTCCCCTCATAATTTTCCCTAAATATATTAGTCCTTTGATCATATTTTTGAATTTATAAAATAAAAAACCTATCAATACCATAAGGTTATGATGATGTCATCGACTGGACAAGTTATCGAAATCAAAATAAGGAGTGACTGCCTTCAGAGGGTTGATTGTAGCTCGTTTCGAACGTGATGAATTATTTGTCCCAGCGTTTTGCTTCCTCATAGGCGATTTTGAGTCACATCTTTAAACTATAAGTGCCACATCTCTTTAATTTAGTTTATTGGATACCCAGGTGTAGAAGAATATAAACTCGTCTCTTGATGCATCACCTATGAATTTATATTAGTGGTGTATATTTTTTATTGAAGTCCACTAAATTTTCCTGACTTCTCACAATTTTTTTCCTCTAACTATGTTACTCCCTAGTCCCTATAATTTCCATATATATAAAATATCAGTGCCATATGGTGCCAGTGGCGTCAACAACTAGACAAGTTAAGACAAATAATTCAACAAGGAACTAGTATCGTTAGAGGTTTGATTGTGGTATGGTGCCAAACACGACGACTTGTATCCCCAGACTTTTACTTCCTCAGATGTATTTTTCTGTAATCTCTTTATAAAAGCTCAAGTAGTAACTAGTAAGACGCATGGAACATGAGAGCAACATCTTTTCTTGACTTAGTGTATTGGACGAATACGTGACGTAGGATATAAAATCATATTTTGGTGCATCAGCCGACAAGGAGTGGCTCAAGTGGTCAAGTACCGTGTCTCCTCATGAAGGGACCCGGGTTCGAATCCCAGTTGCCGCCTTGATTTACCACCCTCCCGGGCGTTCGGCCTCCGCCACGGGCATGAGAGGGGGGGGGAGAAATCATCACCTATGAATTTATGTTACTGGTTTAAAGTTTTTTGTTGAAGTCAACTATTTTATCTTGATTTTTCTCACAATTTTTCCTAAATGTGTTAGATCCTTTTCATAATTTCTGTAAATAGAAAACCTATCAGTGCCATAAGGTCATACTGATGTCATCGACTAGACATGTTAGACAAACAATTGAAAGATGACTTATTGGTTTTAGAGGTTTGATTGTGACTTGTTTCTAAACATGATAAATTATTTGTGTACTCAGACTTGTGTTTTGTCACAAGTATTTTTCAGTAATCTCTTTATAACACATCCAAGTAGTAAGACACATGAAATATAAGAGCCACTTCTCTTCTTAATTTAGTTTATTGTTTTACCTAGTGTGGAAGGATATAAACTCATATTTTTGTGCATTGCCTATGGATTTCATAATATATAAGAGTGGCATGATGGCATCTTTTAGTTTTTTGGATTGTTTAACTTTTATTGTTAGTGTAGAGAATCCTACCTTTGCGGGTATGTCATACCAATCCAGCCACCATCCATACTCTAGTAAAGGTCCTCCATAGTTAATAAGTGACTGGGATTTGTACGATGGCCCTTCTGATATCTTCAGTAAAATGAGATAATTTTAGTGCATACCTATACAACCCTTGATCTCAATTAATGAGACTATGACAGTCCTATTGAAAGGGATTACAGTGATAGGAAAACACATGATGAAGAAATACTCTTCCTATTATATGCTTTATATATAATTTTTCATACTTTGTCTTTTGTATAACATGATGTGTACCATAATTTGGTGTATCACAATAGGTGCATGTTTATAATACTTGACGGCATAAACATAAGCAACAAGAAATAACCTAGAAAGATATATATCCTCTATTATGCACTACTATATCAGTCTATTTGAGGTAATCAAAGGAAGACATATCTCTAGGAAGAAAACCACGTGAATGATTCACTCCTTGTTGGACCAATCAAACTCTGATGTACTCTTGAAGCTTATACCAAAGGAACAACCAGGCTAATACAATCTAGATATTCTATGACTCAGATTGTCTTTTTCCCTCAATACATTCATCAAAATTTGAATTTATGCCTAACCTCCTTTCTTTGTGGCATTCCACAACAGCCTTCTGTCTATCCCAATTCCATTTCCTCCTATATTTCATCTCTTTCACATCCCTATATCAGAAACTGCAACAATATGCACACTTGTAGTTTTTGGTTACAAATTTTTAATGAAGAGGACGTACACTGAGAATGATGCTTAAAAATAATGATTTCAGATACATTTGAACTTATACATAATATCGACTTGTAGTGTTAGATTTGCATTGAAAGTTGTGCGGTATGATAGAAGAATGGTAGTATGTAACCATAAAAAAAGCCAATATATTTGGAATTTTGGGTGGTATTTCTCTATTAGTGAAGCCGATATTTGAACTTGAAGTCTTTGAAGTTTTTTTATTGGAATGCAACTAAAATTTCCTAAATTATATCATATTTTTTGTTAAATATATTACTCATTAGACCCTTTTTCAAGTCCCAGAAAATAAAAAGCCTATCAATGCCACAAGGTCATACTGAGGTCATTGGCTAGACAAGTTAGGCAAACAATTGAATAAGAAACCAGTGCCCTCAGAGGTTTCGTTATGATTTGGTTCCAAACACAATGGATTATTTGGGTCTCCAAATTTTTACTTCCTGGCATGAGTTTTTCATTATCTCTTATCACACTTTCAAGTAGTAAGACATATGACACATAAGATCCACATTTCTTCTTGATTTATTTTATTTGACGACTAGGTGTATATAAATATAATTCATGGAGTGCCATCTATTTTATGAACTTTTAAATACAAAAGATTCCATCTGTTCTTCATTCATTTTATTGGATGACCAACTTTTATTGTTGGTGTAGAGAGTCCTACCATTGAGAGTGTGCCTATCACTTCATCCAACAAGACGACCTCACTATAAACTCCCCATTGAGATTCTAGTACTAGTGTAGGTCCTTAACAATTAACAACTGATTGGGATTTAAACAATGGTCCTTCTGATTGCTTCAACAAAATAAGACAATATAACTGCATCCCTTGACAACCATTGATATTGGTTGATGGGAATGTGATGGTCCTATTAGAAGGGTTGGCACTTAAAAGAACATGCATAATGAAGTACTCTTCCTTTAAAGTCTTTATATAGCATTTTTTTCATACCTTATGATGTATATCATGATATGTATCAACATTGTTTGTTGTTCCAACATGTATTAGTGCACCATGTCTTAGCATCTTGTTTTGTATCTGTACCAATATGTGTTTCTTCATACTACTTGACAACTAAAACATAAATGAAACAAGAGATAAATTAGAAAGATATATATCCCCTATTATGAACTACAAGATCAGTCTATTTGAGGCAATCCAATGAAGAAATATCTCTAGGAAGCAAACCACATGAATGATTCACCTCTTGTTCGAACAATCAAACTCTAATGTGCTCTTGCAGCTTATAGCAAAGGAACAATCGAACTACTACAATCTAGATTCTATACAACTCAGATCATCTTTTTGCCTTCACATCATTCTTCATATTCTAAACTTATGCATTGTCTACCATGAATAAGCTCCTTTTCTCGTGGCATCTCAGAACAACCTTTTTCACTCTCCATTCCTTTTCTCCTTTTTTCTCTCTCTTTGGTATCTCCAAATCAACAACAACACTAGCGACACTTTAGTTCTTCTTTGTAAAGTTTAATGCAAAGGACTTGTACTAAGAATACTGCTAAAAATAAGGATTTTACTTGCTTTTGAACTTATACTTCATAGCTATATTAGATTATTATATAGCATGTACTTACTTCTATCTTATGTTTAGATGAAATTATCCACTGTATATGACTTGTAGTTGAAATTTGCATTGCAAGTCTCCTTGTCTAATGGAATTGTATTTTAATTTCAAATCATTGAAAAAAGGCCAATGCAATTGGGATTTTGGGTGACAGTCCTTATTTGTCGAATAATACATTTTACTTATAGTAGTGGTTTGAAGGTATTTTGTCGAAGTCAACTAAAATTTCATGATTATTCTTATAATTTTCCCTATATATAGTACCTCTTAGACCCTTTCTGTAATTTCTATAAATGAGAAACCTATCCGTGGCATATGGTCACACTGATGTCACTAGCTTGACATTTTAGGTAGACAATTGAACCAGGAACCAATTGGTTGGATGACAATGTGTTGAAGGAGATAAACTCATTTTTTGCTGCAGTGCCTATGATTTGCTGAATACATAAGAGTGGCATCTCTTACACATTAAGTTTATTGGATCATCAAATTTTATGTTTACGTAGAGTTTCCTACTATTGAGGGTGGCTCCAATCACTTGAACAAATATGGTGACCTTACTATGAACTCCTCGCCAAGATTCCAGAACTAGTAAATATCCCCAGTACTTAATTAATATTTGACTGGAAGTTGTACAACGACCCTTCTTAATTCTTGAGAAAAATGAATAGTATTGGTGCATCCATTAACACCTCTTGATCCTTATTAATGAGATCAGACACTACAAATTGAAAAGTCTTTTTGTGCCTTACTCATTTGGTAGACATATTTTGGATTTTAGAGTCATTTGTACTCCTACATATTCATGAACATGCATTAGCAATGTGCCACCGAAATGCCATATTTTAATGGAGATCTAAAACCCCATATACCATGCCTTATATCGAGGTAATCTATAGAAATTCAAGTTAAGTGAGGACATAACTGTGGCAACACATCCCACTATCATACAGACAACGAGGTGTTATGCGAAAACGTGCGGAAGTCACCATAACCACAGATTATCAAAAACACGGGTCAATTAAAACCGATTGCGGAAAATCGATAAACTGAGGAACATTTACGTTTGAGTCCATATCCTGCAAGAAAACATGTTATATACACATCCATAGAAGCCTCGATACATGTCCACAACTTAGAACAACATCTGTCCTATCATAACATAAGTTCATCACCTATTTATACATACATAAGGCCCACATCTGGCCAGTAACAGGATATACAAAGCATCTACAGATGTACATCGTGAAACAGCGTCAAAACACCGCCAAGGACCTGAGAGTACAGGGATGACTCTAGACTCTATCACAAAACACCCAACAACATCATATCCAACGCTTGCCTTCTACTGTTCTTCTTGCTGCTCGGACGCAACTCCACGACCACCACCACGTCTAGCTCGACCACCTAAAGAGGGTGTAAACCAACGGGGTGAGACAATTGAACATTGTCCCAACGGGAGGCATAACTCCCCGCCAAAACTACAAAACCTCAGATGATCGTATACATTAAGCAGCTAACTGATAAAAGATATAGCAAGAGCAGTCTATGAAATAAAGCTATCCAAGCTTACCAGATATACATGTGAAACGTGGTTAACAAGATAGAATATCCAAGTTCTAATGCCATTGAAGAACATATAAGTAACTGCAAGATATAAAGAGAGTAACTACACAAACAAGGCCACAACCAATGTTTCGTATTTGTCTTAAGCAGTATATACTAAACAGCTGGATTACGTTTTATTATGCCCTGAGGAAGTGAACTGTACCGCTCAAATCCAACCTTCGGCTGCGAAGCCCATAACCGGTGCCATACAAGGTCAATGGAAGAGCCGAAATCCACGACCTCACCCCTCGTGGTAAGTACACGAGAACACAGAGCAGGACCGCAGTCTCATGCTCAAGAGGCCTTTAGCCACAGGGTCAGCTCCTCAGGCTACCCTCTGCCTAGACCGCCTTGGTACATGTCACGACGCTAGTAAAACCGAGCCACGGGCCTAATCACTGTGCTATGAGCCATGGACGCATTCATGCTCATTATTTCACATATCCGAAGCCATGGGCATGTTCACCATGCTCATCACATATCCAAGTCTGCAACCGCAGCTGCACTTGTTTCACCTCTCTATTTGAGGCTAGGAGAAACCTCACATATTAAAAAATATGCGCTCCGGGTTAACCCGCAGGAGAACCTGTTTCACCATCACCAAGTCCTGACGATGATGGATCTATGGCCAGGGAAAACTACATGATAGATTTCACTATGATTAATTAGTATCTTTTAGATGGATTGCAAGATTCAACCAAGTTATATAACATGCAAGCTATAAAAGGAAACAAACAACATAAACTCAATATTATGCTTTCACTACAATTCACATCATACTGATCCATTACAAGGATCCCACATCACATGTTACCACTTGGCCTCTTGCCAATGATCCAGATCCATCTCAAGGATCATCACATACCATGGGATCTCAATCCCTCATCACATAGTGCCGCTGGCTCTCAAGGCTTATATCAACATCATGGAACATCATTCATAATACACCTGTCATCTCATTATTTTCATATAACCATTCCTCATAGCCTTTCATTGGCTATGCATTACCTGCATGGTTAGCATCATTCAATAATCAACATGAGCAATCAGGAGACTTATATTATCAACACAAAGTGGCAATTAGGGTTAAGTATATTGTCAACACAAAATGACACTAATAATTGTATCTATGCCTCACCTTATGGTTACATATGTAGGCACATTATCAAGCAACCCTAATGCATGCTTATTATTACTCTTGATATTAAAGAGATAATCAAGGTAGTTACACTCGTGTGCTTAGCCAATAGAAGATTTGATGAACAAGCTTATCAAATATGCACAAGCATCACCATCGTCACCTATAACAATCAACATTTCCAAGATACGGTTAACCCTCACTAGAACACCAAGGACCCTCACAAGAAGTACCCAAAACCCTCACTAAAGACCATACCGGGCAGGGCTCATACTCACCTAAAGCCATGTTGGGCGTGCAGCCCTATCAGGCGTGCATCCTAACGGGCGTGCAACGTGCAACACTTAGAAGGTTGCTCACCCGCTCACTGTGCCGGGCAACGCATGCTGGGCGAGTAGCACAGGCGTCAGGCGTGCCAAGAACTGGTGCCGTGCAGAGGAGTACCGGGCGACACGGTGGGTGATACAAGGTGTCGTGCAAGGTCTGCCGGATGAGCACTCTACCGGACGAGTAGGACTGATGTCGGGCACCAAGGTCTTGCTCGCGCGCCCGACACAGAACACAGAACCAACAACTTAACTGAAGCGTGTATACCGGGCAAGACGTTTCACAAACGTGCCGTGCAGGGGTGTAACGCGCTCTGCTGGGCGATCAGCCTTCCGGGCATGCAGGGGCAGTGTGCTCACCCGCTTCAACACCACGACACGCATCAAAGATCATCCGTGCAGGGTTGGGACGCCCCTCCCCAAAGGAACCAAAAGGGGGGTACATCGCTCACTCATGTGCCGTGCAAGGGAAGCTAGGTCAAGAGGGCTGTCGGGCAACACTTCCCCAAGCACAAAACACCCAAGGTACATATCAAACAAGGGTTGTCTACTACCTCTCACAAGAACACCCAAAACCCTAGAAAAGAGTCACCACTAACCGAGCTCACCTTCTAGCCCATGGTGAGAAGAGGGTCTTGCTCGAGCCACTAGGTCACAAGCTCATCTCAATCGACTAGGAAAGAGGGGTGTTGCTCATGGCACTAGGACCCAAACTCACTCTTCTAGACCAAGGGGAGAAAGGAGTGTTGCTCACCTACAAACCCTAGATCACAAAGATCGGCCAACATGTAAGCTAAACAAGAACCAAACTACTAACAAGATTATGGACATAGCAACATATATGAAAAGAGAGTAGGGTAGTCAGGGTTAGAGGTTATGCAACCCGCCTTAAGCTCCAAGCTTCAAGGAAAAAGAAGAACTCCAATCTCCACGTACCACCAAGCAAGGAAGATGGAGAGCTCCAAGGGATATCGGCCACCACCAGCTTCTCCAAGGTGTGTCGGCCTCCAAGCTGCTCCTTCAAGGGTGTATCGGCCAACACAAGCAAGGAAGAAGGGAGTGTCGTGCACGCAAGGTGGAGAAGGATCAAAAGGAACTCCTAGCAAAGGGAAGGACACACCTATATAGAAGGTAAGGGAGGAGAAAACAAGGTGGAGCATGGCAAGGTGTCACTCACCTAGGGACACTTGTCCTAGAACTCAAGCCACCACCCTAGCAAGCCTCATCCACATGTCCAAGATGTGCACCAAGTGTCCACTAAACAAGGTCAAGCTAGGGCAAGCATCATGGGCGACACAACATGTTGCTCCATGGGCGACACACACCATTGCCATGGGTGACACACACTCAACTTGGCCGACACAAGCACTCCTAGGCCGATACAAGGCTCAACCAGGCCCAAACAAGGCACCTCAAGACCCAAACAAGCTCAACCAAGGCCACCGAACTTAAGCAACAAGCCCAAGCCTTCCTCTCAATCCTAGAGGAAGCAAAGAGAGAGAGAGGAACACCTCACAAGGTGGCAAACTTGCCCACAAAACCCCAAACTTGGGTTATTTGCAAGTAGCGCCTTCAACTCTCAACAAAGCACAACCAAACCCTAATCACCACTAAAGGTGATTAGCGGGCATCAAAGCACCTAGGTTAAGAAAAGCAAACAGGGTAAGCCCTAAACGAAGGTCAGGGTCCTTACAATAACAGTGTGACTCCTGCCTGCAACAATCCATCCTCTCTGTGTGTGTTGCCTCATTGGAAAATATGGGGCTGAGTTTGGATAGAAACATCTAAACTCTTGATAACATGAAGTGGTATTCCAAAATACATATAATTATGTTGTTCTTGAAGTTTACATTGTAAATTCACATCATTTTGTTTAAACTAATAAAGGAGAAGTATTTTTTTAACACCATCAAAAGGGTTCGATTTGAACTTTCATCTCTCTATCGACTGGTGAAGCTGGTTACTATACATTTCTGATATGCCAACCCATGCCAACTTACAACTGACAATATGAACTTCTGCACTATTCTTATATTCTGTGGTACTTTAAAAGTTTCTTCCTAAATGAGGCCTGATTATTGCATCATTTATGCCTATGTAAACAATTTTTCTTTAATTACTCATACTGTTTAACTCTAATATTGCTACCTCCAATGCATCTATGTTACCTTATTTGTTAATTTGATCATGATTTAAATAAGTGCTAAAGATATTGATGTAATATCATGTTTCATTAATCTGGGCAAGTTGTTTGGTTTAACCAAAATTACATCTAGCCTGAACAAGCTAGATTGCCATCAACTAGAACCCCTTCCCAAAAGTGCAATTGTAAGAGGGGTAGCAGTTATGGATCTTCTTGTGAAGAAGAGATGCAACAACAAGGATCCATCAACTGATATTCACCGGACTCATACCAACACAAAGGAGATATGCACTTCCTCCCATACAAGGCCTCATAAGGAGCCATGTCGATGCTATGCTGATAACTGTTATTGTAGGAAAACTCTATCAAACTCAGATGCACATCCCAACTGCCTAGGAACTGCAAAACACAAGCTCGAAGGAGATCTTCCAGAATCTGAATGGTCCTTTCAGACTGTCCATCTGTCTGCGGGTGGAAAGCGGTACTGAACCTCAACTGCGTTCCCAATGCTCTATGCAACTGTTCTCAGAAACGACTCGTGAACTGAGGACCCCTGTCAGATATTATCGTTGCGGGCACACCATGCAAATGGACTATCTCATCCACATATACTCGAGCGAGCTTCTCAACTGTATACGTCGTCTTCACAGGTAGGAAATGGGCAGACTTTGTCAATCTGTCCACAACCACCCAAATGGAATCATGATTCCTAGTTGTCTTGGGTAGACCAACTACAAAATCCATGGTTATGTGATCCCATTTCCACTGCGGTATCGACAAAGGTTGCAACGTACCAGCCGGCTTCTGATGTTCAACCTTCACTTGCTGACATACCGCACATCTAGCCACGAACTCAGCTACATCCTTCTTCAAGCCGGGCCACCAATACAAGTCCTTCAGACTATGGTACATCTTGGTGACACCTGGGTGCATATCATACATCGACGTGTGTGCTTCTTCTAGCACTAACTTCCTCAGCTCATCAACATCAGGAACCACCATCCTATCACGATAGCAGACTAGCCCATCCTCAGACCATGAAACCCATCACGCTTTTCTCTGCCAAACTCTGATCTGATCAGCTGTACTGCATCATCTATCTGCTGTGCATCTTTGATCTGCTATCTCAACATAGGCTTGACTTGCATCTGTGCTAAGAGTCCAACTAACGAAGACACTTCCATCTGCACGTTCATCTTCCGCAAGGAGACAAGCATATCTCGCTCATGGCATACCAGAGAACTCAGCTGTGCCTTCTTGGAAGAAAAAGAAGACTTTCGACTAAGCGCATCCGCTACCACATTCGCCTTACCAGGATGATACTCGATAGTGCAGTCGTAGTCATTGATCAACTCCATCCATCGCCGCTGTCGCATGTTTAACTCTTGCTGCATAAAGATGTACTTCAGATTCTTATGATCTATAAAGATCTGACACACTTCCCCATACAGATAGTGTCTCCAAATCTTTAACGCATGAACTACCGCCGCCAGCTCCAAATCATGATTCAGATAGTTTTCCTCGTGTTTCTTAAGTTGTCGCGAAGCAAAAGAAACCACACGATCTTCCTGCATCAACACACAACCTAAGCCCTTCTTGGAAGCATCACAGAAAACTACATTGCCCTTCCCAGGCTCTGGCAAGATCAACACTGGAGCGCTGGTCAGCTTCTCCTTCAAACTCTGGAAGGCTTGCTGGCATCGATCATTCCAAACAAAAGGCACATCCTTTCTCGTCAACTTTGTCATTGGTAATGCAATCGCACTGAAGCCCTTGATAAACCTCCGATAGTATCCTGCTAGACCCAGGAAACTACAAACTTCTGTCGGCGTCTTCAGCTGTTCCCATTTTGCAACGGATTCCACCTTCTTCGGATCTACCTTGACTCCTTCAACAGATATCACGTGACCCAAGAAAGTCACCTCTTCCAACCATAACTCACACTTACTGAACTTGGCATACAGCTGATGTTGGCGAAGAAGAGTCAACGCTCGTCGAAGATGTTACTCATGCTCTAGCCTGTCCCGACTATAGATCAGGATGTCATCTATAAAGGCTACAACAAACTGATCTAAGAAAGGACGAAACACTCTGTTCACCAGGTCCATGAAAGCAGCAGGTGCATTGGTTAATCCAAACGGCATAACCACAAACTCATAGTGACCATACCTCGTCCTGAAAGCTGACTTTGGTATGCCATCCGCCTTGATCCTCAACTGATGATACCCAGACCGTAGATCGATCTTTGAGAACACTGTAGCACCACACAACTGATCAAACATATCATCTATCCTCGACAACATGTACTTGTTCTTGATCGTGACCTTGTTCAACTGCCGGTAGTCTATACACAACCACATCGAACCATCCTTCTTCTTGACAAACAACACGGGCGCACCCCAAGGCGATGTGCTCGGTCGGATGAAACCTTTATTCAACAACTCTTGTAACTGCTTCTTCAACTCTGCCATCTCCACTGGAGCCATTCTATAGGGTGTCTGTGCAACTGGCTGCGTCCCTGGTACCAGATTGATCTCAAAATCAATCTCTCGGGGTGGGGGAACACCAGGAAATTCATCCGGAAACACATCTGCAAACTCTCGGACAACTGGCACCTCCTCGAGACTAGGACCTTTCGCCTAGGCAGCCACAACGGTATCCACCACATGAGCTAAGAACGCCTCACATCCTTGTCGTAACAACCTATCTACCACCATAGCTGATACCAGACACGTCAGAAGAATCTTCCTATCTCCTTGGAAGATCCACTTCTCTCCAGCATCATCAAACACTGCCTGCTTGGTGCCATAGTCCAGAACAACCTTATACTTTTCTAAGGTATCCATCCCAAGGATAACATCAAAACCATACATATCAAGTGGTATAAGATCCACTTGAATGCAGTGTCCCGAGAAAGACAAGACACAAGATGGACACTCTTCTCGAAGCAATGAGGGACCATCAAGTGGGGTTTCCAACAACAAACTATCCTTCTTACGACTAACAGGTAAACGATAGTTCTCGAGCATACTATAGGCGATAAAAGAGTGCGTAGCACCCGGGTCAACCAGAACAAATATATGGCAAGAAGAAGACATATCAGAATGAAATAACTCCATCTGACCTGTAACTACTCGCGGGTTGACTATCGCCTCCGGCTGACTAATGGCATAGAATCGAGCCGTCGCTTGCTGCCCACGACCTCTGCTTCCTTGAGCAGACGATCACGCTTGAGACACTTGACCGCGTCCTCGTCCTCTGCTACAACTGGGCTGTGGTCTCTCTAACTCCTGAAGGTTCTGCCTCGGCTGCTGTGCCACTTCATCATCTCTGTAGGGACAACTCGACTTGACATGCCCTATCTGACCGCAGGCATAGCATGTCCTAACATCAACTCGTGGCCTGGATGGCCCTGTCACTGCCACAGAAGCCGAAATTTGTACCTTAGATGGTGAAGAAACATAACCTCTTCCTCTACTCAGAGACCACTGAGACGGTCTACCAGAACCTCTCATCGCTGTCAGTGCTGAAAACCTGGGCTTCTTGAAGCCACCAAACCTCTGACTCTGGAACTGAGCAAGTCTCTTCTTAGCCATAGACTCCCTCTTCTCCCTTACAGATCGTTCGATCCTCCGGACGGATTCCACAAACATCGCAAATCGCTCCCGGTTCTCCAACGCAGAAACTGGTGTCATCAGCTCAGCACTCAGACCCTTCTCAAAACGTCTGATCCGTTCCTCGTCTGTCGTCGCCATGTGAGGACAAAACCTCAACAGATCCATAAACTTGGCTTCGTATTCGGTGATGTTCATCGTTCCCTATCGCATGCTCTCAAACTGTCTGATCTTCTCATCCAGATACGTCTTGGGAAAGTATCGGCTGACGAACTCGCGCCGGAATACTTCCCAACAGATCACCTCACCGAGTCGCTTCTCTTCCTCGATGGTCCACCAGTGACCAACACTACCTTTCAGAAGGTAGACAACGTGCTTTACTTTGTCTGCTTTGGGGATGTCGAAGATCCGGAAAGCCTTCTCAAGACTTGTCAGCCACAGATCTGCATCTGCTGGATCAGCCGTTCCAGCATAATCCGAAGCTCCGACTCGGCGAAGCTGCTCGAAGGTCTTCCCAATACCCGATGTTTCACCATGGGGAACCTGTGCTTGCAGATGAGGCACTGGTATTCGCTCAACCATGAGATTCATCATAGCCATCATATGCTCCATAAGCTGTTGGTAGGAAGGATGTTCAAGTATGGCTGGGTCAGGTTGGGGGACCTCAGGCACCCGATCTTCATGTGCCTGGCCTACTGCTCCATCAACAGATGCAGCGTAGCTGTGCTCAGCAATGTGTTCTTCATGGTTTCCAGACATCTTGGCTTTTCTTCCGCTGAGGGCAGAAGGGGATTGTGAGGAAATCTAGAAAACGCATAAGAACAGACACAACCTAGTCCTAGATCCCTGTAGACTCAGCGAACCTAGAGCTCTGATACCAAAACTTGTGGCAACACATCCCACTATCATACAGACAACGAGGTGTTATGCGAAAACATGCGGAGATCACCATAACCACAGATTATCAAAAACACGGGTCAATTAAAACCGATTGTGGAAAACTGATAAACTGAGGAACATTTACGTTCGAGTCCATATCCTGCAAGAAAACATGTTATATACACATCCATACAAGCCTCGATACATGTCCACAACTTAGAACAATAGCTGTCCTGTCATAACATAAGTTCATCACCTGTTTATACATACATAAGGCCCACATCTGGCCAGTAACAGGATATACAAAGCATCTATAGATGTACATCGTGAAACAACGTCAAAACACCGCCAAGGACCTGAGAGTACATGGATGACTCTAGACTCTATCACAAAACACCCAACAACAACATATCCAACGCTTGCCTTCTACTGTTCTTCTTGCTGCTCGGCCGCAACTCTGCGACCACCACCACGTCTAGCTCGACCACCTAAAAAGGGTGTAAACCAACGGGGTGAGACAATTGAACATTGTCCCAGCGGGAGGCATAACTCCCCGCCAAAACTACAAAACCTCTAATGATCATATACATTAAGCAGCTAACTGATAAAAGACATAGCAAGAGCAGTCTATGAAATAAAGCTATCCAAGCTTACCAGATATACATGTGAAACGTGGTTAACAAGATAGAATATCCAAGTTCTAATGCCATTGAAGAACATATAAGTAACTGCAAGATATAAAGAGAGTAACTACACAAACAAGGCCACAACCAATGTTTCGTGTTTGTCTTAAGCAGTATATACTAAACGGCTGGATTACATTTTATTATGCCTTGAGGAAGTGAACCGTACCGTTCAAATCCAACCTTCGGCTGCGAAGCCCATAACCGGTGCCATACAAGGTCAATGGAAGAGCCAGAATCCACGACCTCACCCCTCGTGGTCAGTATACGAGAACACAGAGCAGGACCGCAGTCTCATGCTCAATAAGGAAAATAAAAGAGAAATTATGAGAAATCCTCAAAAAGGAACCATTTTAGTAAGAAATAAACAAGATAATGGGATATAGTGGAGAATAATGCATTTAGATGCATCTAGAAGGATAATGAGTATCCTTAATGAGGAATTTCGAAATCCTTGAGTTTCTTGGGATCCAAGGAGTCCCAATAAAGAGGAAAGAAAGAGAAAAATCAAATTGCAAAATAAAAGGATAATAGGAATACCTAATTAAGGAAGTATGGGATTTTGTTGAGAAAGAAGGTATTTCCTACTTAAGGGAAATATAAATTCGAGGACAATGAATTAAAAGGCATAAACAAAGAGAGTAAGAGATAAGATTTTAATATTTCTAATTATCCATGCAATTAAGAATATAAAAAGGCAAGTAGGAGAGAGAATCTTGCTTCTCTTTGAAGGAATCACATTCCTAATAGGAAAGGGCTTTTCTAATTCATGGATGAACGTCCTTAGGCATGGATAGCCACCCCTATATAAGGGGAAAGCCTCTGGATCAAGTTCCAGAGAGATACCACGAAATTCTTCCTTCTTCATCTTCTTCTCTCTATTCTAACCCTAACCAAGAACGTTTAATGCTTTCTCGACGGCAACTAGAAGATGCGAAGGGACCCGGGGGAAGGCACGAAGCATCTCCGAGAACCTAGGGTGGTTGGCCACCTTTTCCATGCCGACAGCCGTCGCACTACATCTGCAACGCGGCTGTAGGGTCGTCCACGCGAGCAGGCCCGGCCAGTGCTAGTCGGAGGTGTTACCCTCAAGCTGGTGGCTTCCATGGGAGCGCAGAGGAGCTCCGGTGGCTTGGGACGTGTCCCCAGTAGTCGTCGAGGTCCAGGGGCGGGTGCAAGGGTCACACCCATGGTGCCTAGGGCTGCTGGATCGCGTCATCCGGAGGAGGAAGACGACCAAAGTCAGTTGGACGGGTATACCCCTCCGCGAGGTAATGAATTGCCAACTTAAGTGGGTGGCAACGTTGTCATTTCGAAATGTTCCCCAAACAAGTCGCGCATGGCTGAGATGACGTGGCACAATCTCATTGGCCGTGGTAAGTGTTTTATTGCAAAAATCATATCTCCCTAATCATAGCTCGGATGAATACACATAAAATATGAAACTTGCTCAGAAAATCGAGAGGAATCTAAATAAAATATAAGTGAAGCCTGATTCCTTATGAAATTTGAAAAGTAATAGAAGATATCAACTTTATTGTAGTAATGATTAAAGTATCCCTAATTGGGAATGATTAAAGTGATTAGTAAGGTTTAATAGCTGATTAAAGTGGATCTTAGCCTATTAATGATAAAAAGGAACTTTAGAAAGAAAAAGGATGAACTTTGCATATAATTAGTTAATTTGGAGTTTCATATGCATAAATATACTTTAAAGGGCCTTAAAACCCTAACGTTGATTAATTTGACTATTAATGGCTCTAATTGATTAATTTCATGATTAAAGTAGGAATATGTTATTTCGAGCATTAAAGTCCCTAATTTGCAGATAAATAACCTTTATAGAAATTAGGGTTTTTACATGAATAAAAGGTGGAATTAATGGCAAATCAAGTTCTTATGTGTTTTGGATTATAATGGACTGTGAATTGATGAAAGTGCGTATAATGACCTTGAAATAACTTAAAAGGATAAAGAAGGTAGTTTTGGTATCAAAGAAAAATAATCAACTTTATTTGGGCTTATGATGTTGAAATTAGGGTTTATGAACTAAGAGGACATTTATTATGATAAAAGAGTTATGGAGGCAAAAACCCTAATAAAACCCTAATGTGGTCTAGAAAGCCTAAGGTGGAATCCAAGTCTAGCTTTATAATTATCTGGATAAACTATAACACTTGGAACGTATGCATTAATTTCAGGATATTGTTGATTGCTTGTTGATTGATTCTTTATCCTTATTGCTTGGACAATCAAGTTGCTCTGGATTAGGTATGTGGTTAATTATGAATAACCGCCTTAGTTTCCCGATGATTTTTCGGATGATTAATCGCATTGAATGCAAATTATCTATTGGATGTTCATACTTGCAAATTATAAAGTCACTATGATTATCACATTAATAATAGAAGTATGGATTCTCGCACCTACATGCCACCCTGATGGATGATGCCAAAGGTCAGGCCCAGATGGGTAGACCAATGGACACCTTGAGTGGTGACCCCAGGCACCAAGAAGGTGGCCTATGATATTGCATGACTAGTGGGCACCATGAGTGGTGACCCCCAGGCACCAAGCTCGGGATTGAGAAGGTGGCCATAAGTCATTGGCAAAGGGCACCCTAAGGTGGATATGTCAGGGTTAGGGCAAAAGAGGTGGAGAATGCTATACTGAAAAGTGTAAATTGGCTTGTTAATTAATTTGATTGTGATTATTAAATTGTTAGCCATATTTGCAAGATTTTGGTTGTTCCCACATACCCGTATATTTCGATATACTGACCGACGTTTTGTTTGTAGGCGTTTTAGGAACAACAATTGAAAGAACAAACATTAAAGTGACACATTGTGAAAGTAAAACATAAAGTGCAAGGAGGATTAGTTAGAGTGGATTCAAGCTTGGATAGATAGTTTTCCAAGGTTTTTAAAAGGTAAATAAAGTTTTGTTTTATACCAATTTTCAGTTTAGTTGGTAAAGTTTATTAATTGTTATTGATTATTTGTTGAACCTTTGATCCTGTTAGTTGAATAACGGCTCTGACCTTCGGGTCTCCCTTAATTGGGGGTTATTGGGAGACGGGGTCGTTACAATTGGTATGAGAGCCAGGTTCCTCAATTAATCTTTAATAATTATTAAATTTTACAAATTCTGTAGAAACCAAGGGAGTTATTAGAGGATTATCTGAAAGACGGAGGTGTCTAGAAAAGGATCACGTCCGGGGGCTGGCAATATTTTTGTCCGCACCGCTAGTCGGAATACGAGGACTCCCGGATCCGTGTGACTGCCTGGCCAAAGTCTTAGGGTATGATTCGAAATAAGATACCTTTAGGACTCTCTCATCTTGTTCATCCCTTCTCAACTCAAATTCGGTTAAGGACCTTAAGGATTAGGGTTTTCTCTCTTCTCCTCACCCTCTTGAGGTATGGGAAAAGTTAATAAAGTCTAAGGAATCCTCCACCAAACTAATGAAAAGCATGTAAATAAGATGTCATGGACATAAGCTTAATAGATTAAGCGCAAACTAAAGAATAGATACATGTATAGGTCGTATGACACGAGTTGTCATAGCCCTTAGGAGAGACCTGAGGATAGACCTCCTTGTCAGGAGGATGAGTAATGAGAATTAGTCTTGGAGGTAGAGACCTCCATTAAAAGTAGATACCTAGCACATCTTTTGAAGATGATGTTAACCCTAATCCTAAGTGAAGGTTAGAGAGAGATGACATGATGAGTTAGATGTCATGGTTGGACATACCTTTGGGATGCCATAAGAGGGTAGTACCTTTGGCGACCCAACCTTGGAGAGGGTCGTGCTTGCTAGCACGAAGGATAGATCCTTCATGGATGAGGTTAGAGGAGAACCTATAGTTACCCTATGGGCTTAGGCAAGTAGGGTATGGCTTGATGAGACCTTGGTTAAGAGATCATGATGGATGGCTTATGAAATAAGCATAAAGGGCTACAAATATCCTTAAGCAAACATAAGTTCGAGCATAGGCTTCACCCATGTGGAGGTATGCTAGTGAGCTTGTATGGAGAAAGGACCTCGGGTAGTAAGGTTGGATGTGGAATTAGCTCCAGAGAGAAAAAGCAAGACTTAAGTAAGAGGGTTGGAAGCTTAGGTTCCGAGACTTAGGAGCAGTGGATAGTAGAGGATGATGCGACCTAAGTGGATGATAGTGGTTGCCTTTTGCTTGATTCTTGGAGGCTGATGATATCTTGGTTGCCTTTAGAGGAACCAAACCTTAGAGAGAGGACGATGCGTCTAGTACCCATGGTATAAGTGGTTACCTACTGGATGAGATAAAAAGTGCTTTAGACCCTAAGGATGTTTAAGTGAACAAATTGGGAGGCCTTATACCTAGTTGGTTGTTCCTGAGGAGGACTCAACCCTAGAGTGTTGCTCGAGTAGAAGGATCCGGGAAGTACATGCCATATCTTGAACATGCTTGATTCATGGTTAAGAGTTTGAGCATGTAGTTGGATACCCAAAAGTGAACATAGGGTTCCTAGGCCTAAGAGGGGAAGCCGTGTGTCCAATGCTCAGGGTGAGATTTGAGTCTCCATAGTTCGAGCATGGCACTCTTAAGGAGTAGAGGTAAAGGAAACCCCTTAAGCTAAGGGTATGTTTGAGGAACCCCTCACTGTAAAGTTGGTCTAATGCTGAGGAAGAGAACAAGTATGACCTAGCATGGTTTAATAGGTGGTCTGCTTGTACCTTAGTAGCTACTGGGTTAGGCATGCTCATGAGAATGTAAACCCTAAGGACGGTTGTGACCTTGTTGTCAAGAGTTGGAGTTTCCTCCCATCCTGGGAGAGGGACCCTTTAGTTGGGTGTATACCAGTTTTGTTGGAGTTACGTTAACCTAAAGAGGTTTTATAGGATCCTGAGAAAGCTAAGTGAAAAGTACATGGCATGAGATTGAACCTATAGACCCATAGTTAACCATCTCTAAGTGCATATGGATGTGTTACCATGAAGGTAACCGGTATGGGGTCTGACCAAGGTAGGCATGTCGCCATGATCCCTGAGAAAGGATGAAAGTCAGTCATGAATGCAGAGAGAGATGATGAAGGATTGGGAAAGGTTTTAAGTTGAACATGTACTACGTTAGAATCCTAAGTCTATCCAAGGGTCAGGTAGGGATAAGACCGATGGAAGAAGGAGTTGCCTAATTCCCTAGTTGCACATGACCATAGGGTCGGGAGGTAACAACTATCATTGTCTGAGGGCCATGGGTTAGGAGATTGATCACCTTCATGAACTCATGGGACCCAAAGGGCAGATGAGTAGGGCACTCTCTGGATGCATAAGGGAAGAAGGATGACACCAAAAGTGCCGGCACCCTATAGACCTAGAGGAGATGACCTAGGATTATGCTTGGACCAAGTAAGTCCGAGACCAGTTTTCCTGGAAGTAGTGTGGATATCATGATGGTTGTGATATAGAGACATAAGTTGCACGTTTCAACTTGGATTTGAAAAGTGTACGGGCAAGGTGGTCTGTACCATCTCTACTCTTGGAACAGGAAGAACTCTGTATTTGGACTGCAACCAAATGCTTATTTCCTCTTGTTATGGGAGTGAGAGATAGGACAATACACATGCCATACACCAAGGATAAAAGATGATGCGAGTTGAAACATTGCTACAAGGTATGAGGACAGAGATGTTAACATACCTTTGTGGAGTGAATGATACATTGAGTATTAAGGAAATCATCTTGTGAGCTATGCGGAATTTGTAAAGTTGAGTTGGATCACCATGAGGATGAGCTCAGAGTTTCTTGTTGAAGACAAACGTAGAGTTTGAGATGAGATGATACATGGAGGTGTATGTTACCTAACCCTTAAGGATGAGAGGTGGTAATGAATGCTCTGGTTGAGATATAGCTACCTAGTTTAGCTGGAAGCTAGAAGAAGTTGAGGTTGTTCGACTAACCCTATGTTTGGAAGGAAGATGTGTTTTGGCTAACACTTGGATGTAATAAAATATGTTGAACAAGTTAATGGTTGTTTGGTTAGCCAATTTAGTCCTTGATGTAGTGATACGATGGTGATAGAACCTCAGATACACTTCTTGGATAGGAAGGTAATAAAACCCTTTTGGGAGTGGTTTAGGGTTTCCGAGGTATCAAGCTTGAGGAATCATAACGATACAGGAGGACATGATTTACCTTGGTACTACAAAGATAGTAAGTGATGGTAGCATTCTAGATGCTTAAAACAAAGTTGCATGTAGCATGTGGCCATGCAAGCTAGGAGGTGAAGGACGAACACCATTAACCCAGTACATGGATATAAAGTATAAAGAGTTCCCGAAAGGGAATGGGAGTTCTTCACTATGGATGTTGTGAGTCTCTCCTAGACCAAGAAGGACAAGATATAATATGGGTTATGGTAGATCGCCTTACCTAGATGACATGAGAAAGGAAGAGTTCTGTCAAGGGACAGGTCTGGTTAAACTACATATGAAAAGAGATGGTTCAAATACACCATGATGTGAGTTCAAAAGTTCTTGGGTATGACCAAGGTTCACTTCCATTAGGTGGGAGTGGATACATGAAGAACTCGATGATAGTACAGTTTATCACCCCATACTAATGGACTATATGATTTGATGAGAGCATGTGTGCTCATTTAGGGTGATACATAGAGACAGTTCTTAAGATGTGATGTTAACCACCATAACCTTTATCGGGATGAAAGAAGTCTTATAGAGAGGTTGTGTCGGTCACCACTTCATTAAGGTGATGTTGGTGAAGGAGGCCTCGCAAGGTCAGAAAAGAACCACAGTGTGTGCAGATGAAGTTGCTTTGATCTTGCAATGGCTGAGAGAGAGCCCAGTGGTGACATGAGTCACAAGTTGATGCAAAGAAGACTGACATGCAATGCACTGTGGGAGAATATGTGATGTGAAAATCCGACCCCTCTAAGCTATAGCTGAGAAAGCTAAGTCCCCGATATATGGGTCCATCTGAGATGGATTGGTGGAGATTGTTGTGTAACCTTACCCCTCAGGATAAAATGATGTGTTGCATGAGTCCGATCTAGAGCACTATGTGAGGTACCCAAGCCAGGTGCTGAGCCCTGAACCTATTCAGCTTTTGAAAGGCTGAAAAGTCCTGAGTCACCTATGAGGGTACGATATACCAAGGTTAGAAAGAACTCAGATGGAAGAAAATGAGATAATGAAGGTTCTTGGGAAACACCATGGAAAGGGTGAAGCCACATGGGAGCCCTGATGGACATAAGAAGACTTATCATGGTTGTTTGCTTGCTTGATGGAATTTTGAGGGCAAAATTCTTATAAGAGGGGAAGGATGTTACAACCCCAATTTTAGGTTCATTTGCTGAGAAATATAATTTCTCATAAGAAAGATAAATGAACAAATAATGATGTCTTTTGTTGTGAATAAATGGATTTCATTTAAAATAGCCTTGTTGTTTGATTTGTGGGCTTTATTGGCTATTGGGCCCAACAACAAGGAAATTCAATTAATTAATGAATAATTGAATATTTGAGAAAAGAAAGAGGTAGAAACCTCTAGAAGGCAAATCCAAGGAAGGATCTCGTGCCTCTTGGGTTTCTTGGGTTCCAAGGAGTCTAAGGTGGCAGAGAGAATACAATAATAAAAGAAAATATCAATTAAATATTTCCTTATCAAGAAATAAATTGATCATAATGGTAATATGTGGAAAACAAGTGAAAAGAGGTGCAATTGAGTTATCCTTAGTGGGATTTCGTATCCCAAAGATTCCTAATGATAAAAGGAATAGCAATAAGGAAAATAAAAGAGAAATAATGAGAAATCCTAAAAAAGGAACCATTTTAGTAAGAAATAAACAAGATAATGGGATATAGTGGAGAATAATGCATTTAGATGCATCTAGAAGGATAATGAGTATCCTTAATGAGGAACTTCGAAATCCTTGAGTTTCTTGGGATCCAAGGAGTCCCAATAAAGAGGAAAGAAAGAGAAAAATCAAATTGCAAAATAAAAGGATAATATGAATACCTAATTAAGGAAGTATGGGATTTTGTTGAGAAAGAAGGTATTTCCTACTTAAGGGAAACATAAATTCGAGGACAATGAATTAAAAGGCATAAACAAAGAGAGTAAGAGATAAGATTTTTAATATTTCTGATTATCCATGCAATAAAGAATATAAAAAGGCAAGTAGGAGAGAGAATCTTTCTTCTCTTTGAAGGAATCACATTCCTAATAGGAAAGGGCTTTTCTAATTCATGGATGAACGTCCTTAGGCATGGACAGCCACCCCTATATAAGGGGAAAGCCTCTGGATCAAGTTCCAGAGAGATACCACGAAATTCTTCCTTCTTCATATTCTTCTCTCTATTCTAACCCTAACCAAGAACGTTTAATGCTTTCTCGGCGGCAACTAGAAGATGCGAAGGGACCTGGGGGAAGGCACGAAGCATCTCCGAGAACCTAGGGTGGTTGGCCACCTTTTCCATGCCGATAGCCGTCGCGCTACATCTGCAGCGCGGCTGTAGGGTCGTCCACGCTAGCAGGCCCGACCAGTGCTAGTCGGAGGTGTTACCCTCAAGCTGGTGGCTTCCATGGGAGCGCAGAGGAGCTCCGGTGGCTTGGGACGTGTCCCCAGTAGTCGTCGAGGTCCAGGGCGGGTGCAAGAGTCACACCCATGGTGCCTAGGGCTGCTGGATCGCGTCATCCGGAGGAGGAAGACGACCAAAGTCAGTTGGACGGGTATACCCCTTCGCGGGGTAATGAATTGCCAACTTAAGTGGGGGGCAACGTTGTCATTTCAAAATGTTCCCCAAATAACTCGCGCATGGCTGAGATGACGTGGCACAATCTCATTGGCTGTGGTAAGTGTTTTATTGCAAAAATCATATCTCCCTAATCATAGCTCGGATGAATACACATAAAATATGAAACTTGCTCAGAAAATCGAGAGGAATCTAAATAAAATATAAGTGAAGCCTGATTCCTTATGAAATTCGAAAAGTAATAGAAGATATCAACTTTATTACAGTAATGATTAAAGAAACCCTAATTGGGAATGATTAAAGTGATTAGTAAGGTTTAATAGCTGATTAAAGTGGATCTTAGCCTGTTAATGATAAAAAGGAAATTTAGAAAGAAAAAGGATGAACTTTGCATATAATTAGTTAATTTGGAGTTTCATATGCATAAATATACTTTAAAGGGCTTTGAAACCCTAATGTTGATTAATTCGACTATTAATGGCTCTAATTGATTAATTTCATGATTAAAGTAGGAGTATGTTATTTCGAGCATCAAAGTCCCTAATTTGCGGATAAATAACCTTAATATAGAAATTAGGGTTTTTACATGAATAAAAGGTGGAATTAATGGCAAATCAAGTTCTTATGTGTTTTGGATTATAATGGACTGTGAATTGATGATAAGTGCATATAATGACCTTGAAATAACTTAAAAGGATAAAGAAGGTAGTTTTGGTATCAAAGAAAAAAATCGACTTTAATTGGGCTTATGATGTTGAAATTAGGGTTTATGAACTAAGAGGACATTTAATATGATAAAAGCGTTATGGAGGCAAAAACCCTAATAAAACCCTAATGTGGTCTAAAAAGCCTAAGGTGGAATCCAAGTCTAGCTTTATAATTATCTGGATAAACTATAACACTTGGAACGTATGCATTAATTTCAGGATATTGTTGATTGCTTGTTGATTGATTCTTTATCCTTATTGCTTGGACAATCAAGTTGCTCTGGATCAGGTATGTGGTTAATTATGAATAACCGCCTTAGTTTCCCGATGATTTTTTGGATGGTTAATCGCATTGAATGCAAATTATCTGTTGGATGTTCATACTTGCCAATTATAAAGTCACTATGATTATCACATTAATAATAGAAGTATGGATTCTCGCACTAAATGCCACCCTGATGGATGATGCCAAAGGTCAGGCCCAGATGGGTAGACCAATGGACACCTTGAGTGGTGACCCCAGGCACCAAGAAGGTGGCCTATGATATTGCATGACTAGTGGGCACCGTGAGTGGTGACCCCCAGGCACCAAGCTCGGGATTGAGAAGGTGGCCATAAGTCATTGGCAAAGGGCACCCTAAGGTGGATATGTCAGGGTTAGGGCAAAAGAGGTGGAAAATGCTATACTGAAAAGTGTAAATTGGCTTGTTAATTAATTTGATTGTGATTATTAAATTGTTAGCCATATTTGCAAGATTTTGGTTGTTCCCACATACCTGTATATTTCGATATACTGACCGACGTTTTGTTTGTCGGCGTTTTAGGAACAACAATTGAAAGAACAAACAGTAAAGTGACACATTGTGAAAGTAAAACATAAAGTGCAAGGAGGATTAGTTAGAGTGGATTCAAGCTTGTATAGATAGTTTTCCAAGGTTTTTAAAAGGTAAATAAAGTTTTGTTTTATACCAATTTTCAGTTTAGTTGGTAAAGTTTATTAATTGTTATTAATTATTTGTTGAACCTTTGATCCTGTTAGTTGAATAACGGCTCTGACCTTCGGGTCTCCCTTAATTGGGGGTTACCGGGAGATGGGGTCGTTACACACAGGGTCAGCTCCTCAGGCTACCCTCTTCCTAGCCCGCCTTGGTACACGTCACGACGCTAGTAAAACCGAGCCACGAGCCTAATCACCATGCTCTGAGCCATGAACACATTCATGCTCATTATTTCACATATCTGGAGCCATGGGCCTGTTCACCATGCTCATCACATATCCGAGTCTACAACCGCAGCTGCACTCGTTTCACCTCTCTATTTGAGGCTAGGAGAAACCTCGCATATTAAAAAATATGCGCTCCAGGTTAACCTGCAGGAGAACCCATTTCACCATCACCAAGTCTTGACGATGATGGATCTATGGCCAGAGCAAACTACATGATAGATTTCACTGTGATTAATTAGTATCTTTTAGATGGATTGCAAGATTCAACCATGTTGTATAACATGCAAGCTATAAAAGGAAACAAACAACATAAACTCAATATTATGCTTTCACTACAATTCACATCATACTGATCCATTACAAGGATCCCACATCACATGTTACCACTTGGCCTCTTGCCAATCATCCAGATCCATCTCAAGGATCATCACATACCATGGGATCTCAATCCCTCATCACATAGTGCCACTGCCTCTCAAGGCTTATATCAACATCATGGAACATCATTCATAATACACCTGTCATCTCATTATTTTCATATAACCATTCCTCATAGCCTTTCATTGGCTATGCATTACCTGCATGGTTAGCATCATTCCATAATCAACATGAGTAATCAGGAGACTTATATTATCAACACAAAGTGGCAATTAGGGTTAAGTATATTGTCAACACAAAATGACACTAATAATTGTATCTATGCCTCACCTTGTGGTTACATATGTAGGCACATTATCAAGCAACCCTAATGCATGCTTATTATTACTCTTGGCATTAAAGAGATAATCAAGGTAGTTACACTCGTGTGCTTAGCCAATAGAAGATTTGATGAACAAGCTTATCAAACGTGCACAAGCATCACCATCGTCACCTATAACAATCAACATTTCCAAGATACGGTTAACCCTCGCTAGAACACCAAGGACCCTCACAAGAAGTACCCAAAACCCTCACTAAAGACCATACCGGCAGGGCTCATACTCACCTAAAGCCATGTTGGGCGTGCAGCCTGACCGACGTGCATCATGCAACACTTAGAAGGTAGCTCACCCGCTCACTGTGCCGGGCAACGCATGCCAGACGAGCAACACAAGCGTCAGGCGTGCCGGGCACTGGTGCCATGCAGAGGAGTACTGGGTGACGCGGTGGGCGATACAAGGTGTCGTGCAAGGTTTGCCGGACGAGCACTCTACCGGGTGAGCAGGGCTGATGCCGGGCACCCAAGGTCTTGCTCGCGCGCCCGACATAGAACACAGAACCAGCAACTTAACTGAAGCGTGTATACCGGGCAAGACGTTTCACAAACGTGCCGTGCAGGGGTGTGGCGCGCTCTGCTGGGCGAGCAGCCTGCCGGGCGTGCATGGGCAGTGTGCTCACTCGCTTCAACACCACGAGGCACATCAAAGATCATCCGTGCAGGGTTGGGATGCCCCTCACCAAAGGAACCAAAAAGGGGGGTACATCGCTCACTCATTTGCCGTGCAAGGGAAGCTAGGTCAAGAGGGCTGTCGGGCAGCACTTCCCCAAGCACAAAACACCCAAGGTACATATCAAACAAGGGTTGTCTACTACCTCTCACAAGAACACCCAAAACCCTAGAAAAGAGTCACCACTAACCGAGCTCACCTTCTAGCCCAGGGTGAGAAGAGGGTCTTGCTCGTGCCACTAGGTCACAAGCTCACCTCAATCGACTAGGAAAGAGGGGTGTTGCTCATGGCACTAGGACCCAAACTCACTCTTCTAGACTAAGGGGACAAAGGAGTGTTGCTCACCTACAAACCCTAGATCACAAGGATCGACCAACATGCAAGCTAAACAAGAACCAAGGTACTAACAAGATTATGGACATAGCAACATATATGAAAAGAGAGTAGGGTAGTTAGGGTTAGAGGTTATGCAACCCGCCTTAAACTCCAAGCTTCAAGGAAGAAGAAGAACTCCAATCTCCACGCACCACCAAGGAAGGAAGATGGAGAGCTCCAAGGGATATCGGCCACCACCAGCTTCTCCAAGGTGTGTCGGCCTCCAAGCTGCTCTTTCAAGGGTGTATCGACCAACACAAGCAAGGAAGAAGGGAGTTTCGTGCACTCAAGGTGGAGAAGGATCAAAAGGAACTCCTAGCAAAGGGAAGGACACACCTATATAGAAGGTAAGGGAGGAGAAAACAAGGTGGAGCATGGCAAGGTGTCACTCGCCTAACTTGTCCTAGAACTCAAGCCACCACCCTAGCAAGCCTCATCCACATGTCCAAGATGTGCACCAAGTGTCCACTAAACAAGGTCAAGCTAGGGAAAGCATCAAGGGTGACACAACATGCTGCTCCATGGGCGACACACACCATTTCCATGGGCGACACACACTCAACTTGCCCGACACAAGCACTCCTAGGCCGATACAAGGCTCAACCAGACCCAAACAAGGCACCTCAAGACCCAAAAAAGCTCAACCAAGGCCCACCGAACTTAAGCAACAAGCCCAAGCCTTCCTCTCAACCCTAGAGGAAGCAAAGAGAGAGAGAGGAACACCTCACAAGGTGGCAAACTTGCCCACAAAACCCCAAACTTGGGTTATTTGCAAGTAGCACCTTCAACTCTCAACAAAGAACAACCAAACCCTAATCACCACTAAAGGTGATTAGCAGACATCAAAGCACCTAGGTTAAGCAAAGCAAACAGGGTAAGCTTAAACGAAGGTTAGGGTCCTTACAATAACAGTGCGACTCCTGCCTGCAACAATCCATCCTCTCTGTGTGTGTTGCCTCATTGGAAAACATGGGGCTGAGTTTGGATAGAAACATCTAAACTCTTGATAACATGAAGTGGTATTCCAGAATACATATAATTATGTTGTTCTTGAAGTTTACATTGTAAATTCACATCATTTTGTTTAAACTAGTAAAGGAGAAGTATTTTTTTAACACCATCAAAAGGGTTCGATTTGAACTTTCATCTCTCTATTGACTGGTGAAGCTGGTTACTATACATTTTTGATATGCCAACCCATGCCAACTTACAACTGACAATATGAACTTCTGCACTATTCTTATATTCTGTGGTACTTTAAAAGTTGCTTCCTAAATGAGGCCTGATTATTGCATCATTTATGCCTATGTATACAATTTATCTTTTATTACTCATACTGTTTAACTCTAATATTGCTACCTCCAATGCATCTATATTACCTTATTTGTTAATTTGATCATGATTTAAATAAGTGCTAAAGATATTGATGTAATACCATGTTTCATTAATCTGGGCAAGTTGTTTGGTTTAACCAAAATTAAATCTAGCCTGAACAAGCTAGATTTCCATCAACTAGAACCCCTTCCAAAAAGTGCAATTGTAAGAGGGGTAGCGGTTATGGATCTTCTTGTGAAGAAGAGATGCAACAACAAGGAGATGAGAATGCCATGGGATTGGATGTTGTTATTCTCATTTCGTTATTTGTGGGAGAGGTCACAGACTGAACACGAGCTTGTGGTGCCTACACTGCTATCACATTGACATACTAGGCGAGACATTTCCCCCATCCCTTGGCACTGTAGAATTTGTGGGGAGGAAGGTCACCTTCCTACCCCCCCCAAAGTTTTAGCCTAGGTGGTGGTGAGCTGAATCATGGAAAAACCTTATTTAGCATGCACGATATGTAAAAAAAACAAGTCTAGTGTGATCACGACTTAAGATTAGATGGTCGATGAAAGAACCATCTTTATGTTGTCAGTGTTGTTTTCCTTCTCAACTAAACTTTGCTACTTGTTAGAGATGTATGTTATAACCTTGACAAGTGAATATGGGAAGATATGAGGTTTTTTGAATGAAATGACAGAAACAAACTACTCCTTGGCCTCTGGTAGTATGCTAGTGTAGACATAAAATCATAAGTCTGTTATTGAATTATTGTACTTACATGTAAATAGGCAATGTACTTAGTGTTACTATAGGTATAACTCTCAATATTTTTAAAGAAGACCTAGTCTCTGCTACATTTCTTGGTATATATCTTTACCCACTCCTAGAATTTGGGGCTATCTGAACAAAAAAAAAACCAACCAAAAAGAATTTAGGGCTATAATCTTCCCTTATCCATATAAAGTTGAAATGACTTTTATAAACTTTTCTTTCCATCACTCATCATTCTTGATCTTGTCAACACAATAAATTTTATTCCTTGATGCCACATTGTCAACGAAACTAAGGCCAAGTTTGGCTGATGATTTTGTAAGTTTGGGTAGTCTCATAAGGAACATAATGCATATCTATAAGATTTGTGTGAAAAGTGACCAACCCAGCTATATACAACATACCCTAATGCTAGTCGGAAGACATCTATAAATGCTAATATAGAGCAGGACTGTGGCATTTTCCAATATCCTCAATTTTTATGTGCTCAAAATCCACCTGACATGTATTGCACTATTTTTTACAGTGATTGTAACTACCACAACTGGGATGCTAATCATTTTATTTTATATAAACCACTGGGATTGAAAAAAGGAGTGCCCAAACATATTGTAGCACATATCTCTTTCACCTGCTATTTGCTTTGCCTTTAATTTTCTTTTTGATGTCCTTTCCATTAAGGTTGTTGCTGATCAATTTCTTAGCCTTCAAGAGGTCATCTACTTAATTATATGGGGTGTAAATACTCTTCTTTGATCTCCCGATCTATAAACATGTGAGATAAGTAATGAGGGGGAAATTGAAAGATTGCTTCTCCTTTACTTAGAAGTTTGCAATATTTTGCATCTAATTAGCATCCCATAAACAAATCTTCCTATGTGACAAGGATGAAAAAATCTAGAATTCCTACATCCTTGCTGATCACCTAACTCGGTCCATTTTTTCATTTATGTAATCACTATCCATTTCCTCTTGGGTGCATTGGACGTGTAGGGATGGCCATCCACTAATGTCATCGTTGTTGGATTATATGGAGATAGAGATTGTAATGATTTTTCTATCCATATTCCCCTAACAAGCAGATTGAGCCAATAATAATGTATCTGGAAAGATGGTGTATGATGTACCTTGTTTTGGAACAAGTCCAATGACTATCCTTACATGGTGATGTGCTCCCTTCGCAAGTAACACACAGACGATAGCCGATGACGTTCTTCTGGTCCAAAGATCAGGGACAACGGTTGATGGCGTCCTCCTAGTGTGGCAAAAATGGCTTCCATGCCTCTAAGTAGTCTACGCAGACCACTAGGAACTCCACGTCACACTTTACTAGCTGACGAGAAGGAGTAGTCATTTCGTTTGTCAATGTGCTAGTGTCAAATTCCTTTTCCCTTGTTGTCTCTCCCTTTCTCAGGTAAGACTGATCTGACTCTCTCACACGTTACCACAAACGTGAGAAGAGAAGTCCTGTCTTGAGAGCCTTGGCCACCCCTCCGTATATATGAGTGGATTGCTAGAGTTTTTAAAACCCAGGGGATACAACATGTCAGATCTCATGGTCTGACTGCTTCTATGTGTGGCCACCAATCAATTGGACCATCCAATCGGTCGTCTGTCATAGCTAGTCGGTCAAATGACTTATTGGCAGTGACAAAATAACATTGACTTCTAATGCGATGATTAATGCATGTCATTTCACATATTATTAATTGTTTGATCTAGTCAAACATGTCATTCACATCTTTGTTTGACCTAGTCCAAATGGCTGGTTTCAAAGGCAGTCCAATCAATGGACTAACAATCCATTCGATCGAATGGACACCCCAGTCGGTCGACTGACAACTAGTATTGTCTAAGTTGATTACCTAAATACTTTTAGTAACCAAGTTAAATCTTATCCATGAGTAAACTCCTATTCTAAGTGCATCCTATGTGTGTGTCCCTATAGGTCCCAAATTATGTTAACAATGAATGTCTATGACTAGATTATGACATCACAAGCAATGAGCGATATCTAGTAGCACATCATTGCTACCCAAGTAATAGAAAGTTAGAGTACAAATTCAACCTACATCGGTGATCAGTGTTACCGTCATCGTATAGTTCTTTTGTCTCAAATATCCAGATTGAACTCAAAAGTATGAAGTCATCATCCTGTTAACATTCAATCTATGTTCCTTGAACTACGGCAGACTGTCGAGATGCACATTAGATCATATATCATGTATTGACTCATATGAGTATTGTAACATCCCTGACCTGGGTTATGCTTTAACCCTAGGTGTTTTGTTTTAGAAAGGTAATTATATGTTTGATATTATCTTTTGAAAAGTAATTAAGACTCAAGAGGAACTTATATTTCAATTCCAGTCCTTTTTGAATGATGTTGAAACAATCTTTTGTTAGTTTTGGACTAATGTGCAAATTACCAAATTTGAGGGGTTAACTTGCAAATTGTACATGATAAAATGTTACTCAGATGTTGAAGCATCATTATAATGAGAATTATGCAGTGGTATGGTTTCCACAAGCTTGAGCACCAAGATAGAGCTTGCTGAGCAATCTTTGTGCATTAAAACCTAGTTTTGGTGTAATGTGCAATTTACCCAAAACATAGGGTTCAATATGCAAAATATCACTTCTAGAGGGTCCCTAATGTTTCTTGGCATCATTAAGAGAAAAGAAATTGAGAGGGGCGCCTCATTTGAATTATTTTGGAGGAGAGAGAATCTTGATATTAAAATAATCAAGATTTATGCATAATTGAAACCCTAATTCAATTTAATGCAAAAATAAATATATTAATTGAAGATCCCTTCAACCAAAAGGTGAGGGATGAATTTGCAAAATTTTGGACGAGATTGTGCCTTGCAAAGGCACGAAAATATCTTGTGTGAGTGGAGAGCCCACTCACATTAAGTTAATAAAAAGTAATATCCACTAAAAATGGGATATTAGTATAATATGATTAAGGTGCTTAATTTCTTTTCTTTTAATTCTTGGATAATGAAGAGGTTTTGCAAGGCGAAGAATATGTCTTCGTGGCCAAGGAGTTGAGGAGGAAAATGTGGCAATAATTTTGGAAATTAAAGGAATTAATTCTACTTTCTCTTTCCTTGGATTTCCTTGTACATATCTCATTTCCCGCCCACATAAGGATCTTTTTTCAGAATTCCTTTCTCTCCTTGCTTTGGCTGAGCATAAGGAAGATTAGGAACAGGAGGAGGACGACCCCCAACCTGTTGGTAAGCTCTTGACCTTCTTTCACCTTAGTTTCATGGTGAAAACCGAAAATCAATGCTTGATTTCTTGTTTTCTCCATTCGATTTTCAACTCTAGCTAATCCTTTCATCCAAAAGCTTGAGAACGGACCTTGGGCAGTTGCCAAAGCTTGATCCACCATTGGAGACGTGGAGCTTGAAGCTTGGATTCAGATTTTAAGGCAGTTTATATAACTTAAACCCTTAAATGTTGTTATTGCATTCAATTCTCCATTATTTGTTGATCATTTTGTTCTAGTTGAAGTTCCGTTGATCCATTGCTGTAATTACCATGAAAACGACAGTAGCTTTTGAATGAACGAAGGTAGATGATGATGACATCATCTTGGGCACTTTTCCCAAGGAATTTTCTATTCTAATTGGTTTCAACAATTGGTTCTATCGGTTTTAACAAACTGTTTGAAATCAAACGGTTTCATCAAACCGTTAGAAGCTAAACAGTTTCAAACCGTTTGGAGGGGTTGACCATAGTTGACTGTTTGGAGATTATATGATAATGTTTATGGTTGATGATTCTTTATATTTAATTGATTGGTTTCAAAGGGTTCATCAATTAAAGGTGCATCAAGTAACAAACCCTATTCGGGTTAAGTGCTGAAATTTCATTTGATTGAGTTAAGAATTTGGGTTGATTAACCCAAACGGTTTCAAAACCATTTGGAGATCACCCAAAAGGTATCAAGACCGTTTGGAGGTCAACCAAGACCGTTTGGAGGTCTAGGGTTGAGTATGGGTGAGTAGTTGAAGATCCAAAGTTATCATAATAAAATGCAATCAATAGCTAAGGTGATGATCAACCCAATGATTGAAACCCTAATTGAATTTCACAAGTTTTAATGATGGGATGGGACAAATGGTCTCAAGACCGTTTGGAGGTCATCCAAATGACCTCAAGACCGTTTGAGGTCAGGTCATGCCCAATTTGAATGGTGGTCCAATGATTTCAAAGTAATTAGTTCCACAATGACTAATATTGAAGGTTCATAGATTTCAACCTCTAATCCAATTGGGTTTAAAACCCTAATTGATGATCAATTGAAGATTAAATCAATTGAAAGATGGTTTATTAAGTTCAATTGAAGTATGGTGTTTAAGTTCAATTGATGAGTGGTTAGATGGATTCAATCGATGAGGGAATCAATCTTGGAAACCCTATATCAATATGAGTGGTTGAGACCATATTTGGTCCAATCGGTTTTGAGGAGGTTTGGACCAAATAGTCTCAAGACCATTTTAGTCCAAACAGTCTCAAGACCGTTTGGGACCAAATGATCCCAAACCAATTAAGACTCAATCGATCTCAAGAATGATTTGGTTAAACGGTTTTGAGCATAAAGTTCTAAACGGTTTCAAACCGTTAGACCTAGACCGTTTGGAGGTCTAAACTGTCTTAGACCATTTGGAAGTCTTTCAAGAAAGACCGTTTGAGGTCTGATTGGTCAAAACTGTTTGGGGTCTAAGTGACCAAGATCGTTTAGGAAGTAATTAACCAAAACCGTATGGACACTTAAGGTGATTAAAGATCAATTGTTTAATTGATCATTACATGATGTAACCATAGGTGATTATAGTAATTGTACCCTTAATAAGATAGGGTGATTAGTACCCTTTTGAATTATTAATCTTTAATGATTATGGAAGTAATGACATGATACATTGTGTCAACCTTTCATTTGAGTTGAGTTGACCTAATCTAACCAAGTCTGAAATAAGTATCATCTTATAGAGGATGAGAAAGAGAGGATTTCTTACATGAATGATGATCATGAAGTGGTTAAGTCTCAACACTTTCAACATGAATGAATGTGTAATTAGGGTATGATCCTTGATAAAGAGGTCATGAACCCTAATTAAAAAGGTTAATGTGCCCTAACCCTAATTGAGGGCAATGATAGGTGAAACCCTATTCTATGGTGATGGTATGATACTAATTTAGGGTAATGACATGAGAAACCCTCATTCAAGGTATTTTAATAATAAACCTTGATTGGATGTGAATAGTAAACCCTAATTGAGGATGATGTTATGAGAAACCCTAATCAAGGGTGAAACCATATGAAACCATAAGTGAGAGTGATGTCATGTGGAACCCTAGACAAGGGTGATGTCAAAATGAAATCATAATAATGTGATGTAAAACCTAATTCAAGGATGCTATGTAATGGTATGTGATACTTTGATATGAAATCCTACACTGATATAGGATAAAGATATGTGGAGCCCTAATCTTGGGTTATAGTGTATGAAACCCTAATTTTGGGGAATATGATGATAAATCATAACCCAAACTTGGGTAATGAGATAAAGTATTCCTAATTGACATAATGGGAAATCCTAACCCAAATGATGAAATAGTGATGTTACTCTTATAATGCATAATGCTGATATGTAATTGATATAATTGTTATCATGTGCATTGATTATGCATGTTTCATGCGATGTTGGACATAGCCAGGTATGAGCTATGATGTTTTACTATTGAAATTGCTTTATGGGCCTTGTGAGCCGTAATATGCTGTGTTGCCTTGTGAGAGGTAACAAGAGATATTAATGGGATTTAAGAGGCATGTGAAATACCTGCACTATAATTATTATGTTTACATTGATCAGATGTCTTGAAGGTATTAAATTTCCTGATAGAGTGGTAAAAAGTGTTTTGATGATCTAAGGGTTTGAACACCCATATTCCATATTCATGATGATAAAATGTTAAGGGATGAGAATACCCTGATGTGATAAGGGATTGAGATCCCAATGTGAAAGATCTTGATAGAAATAGTACTCATTCTTTATAGAATTTGTTATAATGTTTTATGTTTGAAAACATGTTTGATGCTAAAAGTATAATGTAATGTACTTAATTAATCAAGTGAAATGGTATCATGTAGAGCCCTGACCATAGATCCATCATCGTCAGTAGTTTGGTGATGGTGAAATAGGTTTTCCTACGGGAACTCCTGGAGGGCATACTTTTGAGTATGTGGGGGTTATGGGCGCGGATATCCTTACGCCCTAATGAAGGAATTGATGTGAGGTAAACATTAAATCTCTCAATCCTTCATTATATATGCTGGGATGGATGTACCACTAATCTCCCAATGATGTTAATGCCGAATCGATGTGAGATAAATATAATGTCTCTCGATTGCGAAGAGAGTACAATATGCCACTGTAACTTTAATAGCGAAGTTGCCAGTATACCCTGAAAAGCTATTTGGTAGAGATACAAGATGTCTTGCATTTGGTCCTCACACTGACTGAGGAAGATGAGGTCATGGGAATCCGACTCTTCTATTGACCTATGTATGATACCGATTTCGATTTTGCCATGGTCGGTTGGAGTATGAGCGGTATACCTCATCTCCTCAGGGCTTAAGTATGTTTGTAAAATGTAATCAGCCATGTAGCGTATTTGCTTAGGATTGAAATACGAGAATCAATGGTTGATGATACATTGCTTAGTATGTCCTAGTTGGATGAATGCTATACATGTTCTTCATATTTCCTTATCAAATAAATGACATACTACTTTATCAAGAGATAACTGAAATGGCTTGAAAAGAGAATACTACTCTAAATTGTTTAGTCAATGATTTAGCAGCTGTTGAATACTTATAATTCTTCTGCTCAGTTTTATTCTATTTATTTGCAATAATAATGTTTTTGGAGGAGAGTTATATCTCTCACTGGGACAATTTTCAATTGCCTCACCCCGTGGGATTCAACTTTTTTGGTAGATGCCGAATAAGAGGTAGAAACCCTACAGTGGGTGAAGAACAGCAGCAACAACATCAACAATAAGGACAACAGTGAATCCTCAAGTGGAAACACTGGCTGTCATGTACCGTATATAGAGTCCTATGTGTCATCTCTGTACTCTCAGGTCCTAGGAGTCAGTAGATAGTTTAATATTGATCTGAGATTTTGGCTTGATGCCTCGAGATTTTTATACTGCCTATGTACAGTTTGACAGGGCAATTGATGCTTGTAACTCTCGAGAAAGAATGATACAAGAGATGTACTGATGAACCAGAATGTAAATAAGTTACTTTGGTTCCTTACGAAAGAGTTTCTCAGTTTATGGATCTCTCTGTTAAAAGTTTTAATTTTTTGTGATTTTCAGTAATTCTGCTACTAACGACCGCTTCCACATTAGTTAATTATGTTTTTAAAAGTTGGATGCCACAAGTATGGCCATACATTTCTCAAACCCACGTATCAAGTGGCCAGGACATCAAGTCTGGTAGGAGGGACAAATACCATCTACATCACTCATAGTCAAACCTCATGTGTCACAACGTACCCGAGTACCACCTTTATAGAAACTCTTATCCAAGGTCATGCTGAATGGTGTCAAATTTCATATAAGAACATGTGATGAGTGTAGCAACTTTAGTCTAAGAACTACAATCACCACTATTAGTTTGAGAGATGAATCTAATTACCATTCCATGGTTTCCATGTATCACTCTCAAGGTAGGTCTGCTCGGTACGCTATTCTCAAACAAAAACCTATGTGTTTGACTTGATATCTAATATCATGACGAATGAGACACTTCCATTAGTCAACACACATTCTAGTCTTATGATTTTTTTTTATATTTTGCTTCAAAAATAATATTAGACTAGGAACATAACAGGAATGTATGTACTCTTATTATATATACGATCTCATTGTATAGGTCCTTAACATGAAGACATATGTCATCAAGTAACACTCTTTAAACATCTATCATGTTTGTGTCATCATCTAGTGACTGAGACAAACACAATAGATAGAATTACCTTTATTATTATCAAATCAAGTACATAATGCCCAATGCAATCATCATATAATTATCTCTATGATCATACATACCAACAGAATCCCACTTGCACTTAGAGCCAATTACCCACAAATCTCATTCCAAGTGATCTAACATGATCATCATGTTTTTATTGTGCATGTGCATTTGTCAGCGGGTCAACAACAATTACTTCTAGTAGGTACATTGCAAATCCTCACATCTCCTCATTGTACGATCTCTCGTATGAGATGGAAATTCCGTAGTATGCGATTTGGTTTCCTTAGTATATCCAACAACTTTATTGTTTTCAAATATTTCTTTTGCATCATCAATGATTCACCCAAGTTCATCTAATGAACTTCTTGATCCATACAATACCCTCTGTTGTGCTCAAAACTACAAGGTAATTGTCTTCTATTATAGAATAAACAACACATATTGTTCAGAACTTTTCAAGCTCATAGTTATGTTTTTATGGCAAAACACATTTAGATTGAGATCTATTATCATCTTTGTCAGTTTGGAAGCTTGCGTCAATGTAACTATTTACACCCAACTCTTCCTCACCACTATAAAAAAGGAACATATCCTTAGTGTTTTACAATTACTTAAGGATGTTCTTTATGACATTCTAGTGACTTCACTGGGATCTGATTGATATCTAGTCATCATGCTCAAGCTATGAGACATCAGTACGAGTGCATAACATTTCATACATGATAAATCTGATTGCTTACTCATATGAAATCTTACTCATGTGTTCCTGTGCTTCACATTAACTGGGACAATGAGCTCTAGTGAGACTAATTCCATGGGACATGGGCAAATTTCCTCTCTTTGAGTCTTGAATGCTGAACCTCTTCAGTACTTTATCAATATATGTACTCTGGCTTAGGCCAAGAAGCCTTCTAAATCTATCTTTATAGATATTAATTCCTAAGATATATGATGCTTCACCTAAATTCTTCATAGAGAAGATACTTACCAATAGATCTTTATGATTTATAGGGTAGGGATTTTATTCAAGTTGCAATGGCAAGCATGATCTTGATGGATTTAACCATCGTCATAGTCGACATCTTGAACTTGTTTGAAACCCTTTGCAATCAATCCACCTTTCTAGTTTCCTACATTACCATCCATGCCGACTTCTTCCTAAAGACCCACTTGCACCCTATGAGTTTTACCCCTTTAGGTGGATCCATCAAGGCCCAACCTTATTGGTGTACATGGAGTCCATATGATATCTCATGACCTCAAGCAATTTCTTAGATTCTGGTCCCTCTATAGCTTCTAGGTAGGTTTTTGGCTCATCATCCCATGACCAACTCATTGCCTTCTTAAGTCTCAAGATTATCCTAATCTTCTAGGCTCAAGGTGCGTGCTACTAGATCTATGATGTTCATGTGTTACATGAGGAACTTGAGATTCCACAAAAGTTTATGACTCTCCTTGTTATTGGTTTTGTGTTTTCTTGTTGGTATTGGACCTCTTTGAGTGCTACTTCTCTCCCAATGTTTCCTTTGGAATTAAATTCCTTTTCTAAGAAAACAACATCCCTAGAAACACACACTTTTTTGTCAAATGGAATATAGTAGTAGTATCCTTTTGGATATTCAAAATAATAACATTTATCTGATTTGGACCAAAATTTTCAAGAAACAATTTTCTCACATCAGCTTCTCATTCCCAAATATTCAAAATACATATGGAGATACTTCCCGTTCCATATCTCATATGGTGTCCTTTGAACCAATTTATATGGTACACAATATAGTGCAAAGCATGTCCCCAAAAGGAAATTGAAAGATCAACTAGACTTATTGATGATCATACCATGTCCAACGTAATATGATTCCTTCTTTCTGATCCATTATTATGTTTCAAGTGGAGTCCATTGTGATACAATATCACAGTCTCACAGAAGGTCCTCAAACTCTTGGTTCAAGTATTCCCCACATTGATTGTATCAGAGTGCTTTAATACAGTAACTACTTCTAGCAGTTCTTCTAAAAGGTCCACATACATCAGTATGTACGAGTTCCAGTAGATCACTTGCTATATCACTAATTATAGTGAAAGGAGACTTCATCATCTTGCCCAATAAATAATATTCACATATCTCTATTGATTGAAAACCAAAATAGTCTAGATAACCATCTTTATGGATTCTAGAAATGCATTTCACATTTATGTGTCCTAGATGACAATGCAATAAGTATGTTCTACTTGAGTCATCGTGTCTTTTAGTATTTATGTTATATACACTTGTCTCTAGTACTAACAAGTACAGACTATAAGACATTGGACCACTGCCATAAGAGATCTTATCTTTAAAATAGAATATCAATCAATCATTATATCAAATTTGAATCCACTCTTGCCCAAACAAGATACATAAATGATGATTTTGTTAATGACATGTACATAATAGCAACTCGCTAATCTATAACAAGCCCACTGGGTAGAAGAATATGATAGGTTCCAACTATAGTGGCAACAAATCTTGCTCTGTGTAGTTCCACCTCATCTTGCTTACTTCTTCTTGAATCCTGCACATATAACATAAGTGAGATCCTCAACTAGTATCCAATACCTAAAATGATGAAGTAGACATATTTATCTCAATAATGTGTATACCTAGAGTGGATATCTCCATCCCCTTCTTCTTCATGAGTTCCTCTATGTAAAGAAGTCAATTCCTTTCCAGCGTCCAGGATGGTGACAGTGGTGATAATTTGTTTATGTAACATCCCAGGATTTTAGGCCTCAGATAAAATGATCTTAAAAGGAATGATTGGACTACCCATATCACCAAGGTGCACCTCCTTTTTAGGGAGCCCATCACTAAAGAATTCCATAGTTAAGCGTGCTCAGCTTGGAGTAGTACTAGGATGGGTGACCAGTCGGGAAGTTGATCCTGGCTTGCGCTTTAGTAAGGACAAAGTGCGCAGTTAAGGCTAGTGGTGGTCTGTGGGGCCAGTCGTCATTCTTGAAAATCTACTAGAGCCTAGGGCAGTGGGCCCGTGCATTACAAATGGTATCAGAGCCAATTCCCCTCTAGTAGGTGGGCCCCACATGGGCATGGCATGCCAGTCTTGAGCTGTGCGGTCTAGGCATATACAAAAGGGCTGTCCATGGTTGACGTAGCCACCCTTGTGCTGGTATTCCGTGATCGGGAGCTGGGTGTCCATGTGCCATTATAGGTCTGCACTGAAATGGGGAAGAGATTATGAGGCCTTATAGTTGAGCCTTGACGAGGACATCAAGAGTCTAAGTGGGGGAGATTGTAACATCCCAGGATTTGAGGTCTCGGATAAAATGATCTTAAAAGGAATGATTGGACTACCCATATCACCAAGGTGCACCTCCTTTTCTGAGAGCCCATCACTAAAGAACTCCATAGTTAAGCGTGCTCAGCTTGGAGTAGTACTAGAATGGGTGACCAGTCGGGAAGTTGATCCTGGCTTGCGCGTCAGTGAGGATAAAGTGCGTAGTTAAGGCTAGTGGTGGTCTGTGGGGCCAGTCGTCATTCCTGAAACTCTACTAGAGCCTAGGGCAGTGGGCCCGGGCATTACAGTTTCCTTACTCACACCTCCCTTTTCTTTAGGCACTGAAGACTAAAGAACTCTTCTTGGCCTTACCTTTGCCCTTGAACTTCCTCTTTCTTCTAGTTGATCATCGTCATAGATCTAGGATTGTCCTTCTTCATTAGTGTCTTGACAGTTTTCAACATGCCAAGCAATTCAGATAATGGTTTAGCAAAATTATTCATTTTTTAGTTCATGATAAATTGGCTATATGATTTTGGAAACAATTACAGAATCACATCCGTGGATAACTCTTGCCCTAAAAGAAATCCCAATCTCTCTAGGTTTTCCATGTACCCAATCAATTTGAGAACATGAGGACCCACTGGATCTCCCTCTGTCATATTGCACTTAAACAACTCCTCTGAGACATCATACCTCTCTTGCCTAATCTGATCTTGGTACATATTCTTAAGATGTGTCACCGTCTTGAGAACATCCATGTTTTCATTCTATCTCTGCAACTCATAGTTCATTGAGTATAACATCATGCATTTGATGTCTAGGACATCGTCAAAATGCTTATTGTAAGCATCCCTTTCAGCCTTAGGTGCGTTTGGAGGAGGTATCTCTAGATCTGGTGTTTCCAGGACATAGAGCTTCTCCTCATGGGTGAGAACGATTCTCAAATTCCCAAACTAGTCATAAAAATGGGCCCCATTTAGTTTGTCCTTGTCAAGGACTAATCGCAACAAAAAAGTGTTTGTGGTTTACATTTGTTTCTATAATAGAAAATTTGCATTTTGTTAAAACACTTTTGATTTGATTTGAAAATATTGATGATATTAATTAGGACTTTAATTAACTATTGCTCCTACTATTTTGTTAAAATTAATGACAATCACAATCAACTTGGAAGATTGCAATACACAATCCTCTAGTGAGACAAGATCCAAAATACACTGAGCTATTATCCAACCAACGTCAGCGTCCATATCCAATTATTAAGGTAGACAACATTTTCCAACTACATCCAGTGCAATTTTTGGATATATGGCATGTACAACTCCTTATCATACTCCATATGTATGCTTATGGCACTTAAAGGTCACCTATTTAAGCCTGACCAAAAACCAACACGATAGAAATGCACCATACTTTAGCAGACCCACATAACTAGCGTCACAGTTTCATGAGATAGGTGGCACACCATGCTTGGTCGATCAAGCTTTTCATGTGTATTGCTTGTGGAAAGCATTAAGAATAATATTTATCAAGGAATTTTATTTATAATATATATACATATCTAATCACCACATACTTATAATGTGTGTCATATACACACTATATCCATACACAAAATGTAAAATTACAAATATGCAAGTGATGGTTATGGCCCCACTAATGCAATTATTTGGAGTCATCAAGAATTACTATCCACCTAATATTATGAATTATATGCATGCAACCTGTATTGGAAAAAGCTTGTGTTGTGAATAGGCCGGACGGTCGATTGGACCTTTCAATCGATAAATTGGTACTCCTGTCAGTCGTCTTTATAGGTCAACTGGCTCCTAGATCAAGCAGTTGCATGGACTCTTCTTGCCAGTCGGTTTGGCCTCTAGAAGATCAACTGGTTCCTATAATCCTTCGGTCCATTGACTTGACTTTTGGTCGGTTGACTCACCTGGTCAGAATGCCTTCTTCTTGCCAAAAATAGAAACTAATGCTAATTCTCTCTCTCTCTCTCTATATAATAAATGTAATATATATATATATATATATATATATATATATATTACATTGTTATACCTCGAGTTACATTTTATGGGAGCATATATGGTTAGGCACTAATTACATTTAGAGAAGAAAGAGGAAGGCTTGATATGCAAATTGAATGTATGAGATAGGAAATAAACCATCCAACCACACAAGCATCCAAGGGGGTATTGGCTATAACCATACGTCCATCCACCATCACAACCATTTCAGGACAACATACATGAGTTGCATATATATCATATCATATATAAAGGACCTATAAGACATTCCCTAGAGTATGTGGTATTCAATCAACTATGCACATTGGTATGTATGCCCAGAGAGCCAGTCATACAATGATTGTAATGAGGTATCATGTAATAAATTAGGTTAACAATAAAGACAATCTTTTGTCTATATGTTTGTTCAATTATGGGATGATGGTATAACATGATAGATGTCTAAAATAATGATATTACTTGATGACATATGTCTTCAGGTTGAGGACCTAAACAATGAGATCAAATATATGATAAGAGTATGTATATTCTTGTTATGTCCCTAGTCAGATATTATTGTGGAAACTATATAGACAACAATAATGCATAAGACTAGAATGTGTGTTGACTAATGGAAAAATCTCATTTGTCATGATATATGATATCAAGCCAAATACATAACTACTTGTTAGAGAATAGTGAATTGGACATACCCACCTTGAGAGTGATAAATGGAAACCACTAGATGGTAGTTAGAGTATGCTCTCTTAGTGATAATGGTGATTATGGTTCTTAGACCTGAAGTCACTACATTCATCACATGTTGTTTGATGTACTTTGACACCATCCAACATAACCTTGAATAAGGGTTACCATACATGTGATGTTCGAGTATGTTGTGATAGATGAAGATTGACTGTGAGTGATATTGATGGGATTTTCCCTCCTTTCGGAGTTGATATCCTGGCCACTTGATAAGCAAGACTGAGAAATGTATGGCCAAACTCATGAGAATCAATATGGGATATGTGAGCTCACGTGCACCTCAACAAGTCTACTCTAGTTCAAGGAACATGGATTGAATATTAAGAGGATGACAATTCCATATCTCGAGTTTAGTTTTGATATCTATGACAAAGGAACTATACGTCCATGATGTTACTAATCACATATGTAGGTTGAAGTTTTTGTCCAACTTTCGAATTACTTGGGTAGCAATGATGTGTTGCTAGATACTGCTAATTGTTTATGATGTCATAATCTAGTTATGGACATTCACTATGAATGTAATTTGGGACCTATAGGGTCACACACATAGGACACACCTATAGTAGGAGTTTAATCATGAATAAGGTTTGACTTTATTACTAAAGTATTTAGGTAATCAAATTAAACAACATTAGCTGACAGTTGGCTACTGGAATGTCTAGCCGACTGACTGGGAAATGCCAGTCGATCGACTGGAGCGTACAATTGACCGCCTAAGAAGTCCATTCGACTGATTAGATGATTAGTAAAATTGGATAAGGATTGATCCTGACATCATGTTATACATTTATCGTCGCATTGAAACCAATATGTTTGCGAATAGGAAAACATTCCAATTGACCGACTGGATGTTGCAGTTCAATGACTGAGGTGCCAGTCAACCTACTAGGAGTCCAGTCGATCGACTCATGATTACCAACAATAAAAAATTCATGCAATTTGTCTCTTCATGTCCTCGGGTTTGTGGAAACATGACCCATCCACTCCTATATAGGGGGGGTCAAGAGTCTCATTAAAAGTCTCCTAATCTTGATGTTGTGTTAATGTGAGAGTGAGAGACATCTTACCCATAAAAGGGAGAGATATCCAAAGGGGAGAAAGTCAATGCTAGTACGTTGACAACATGAGGGACAACTCCTTCCCTTTAGTTCTAGTAGAATAATAGGAGTTCCCAATCGTCCGCGTGAATTATGTAGAGACGTGGAGGCAGTTTCCACTATGCTAGGAGGATGCCGTCAACCGCCATCTATGTTGCTACACCAGGAGGCCACCGTCGACAATAGTTCATGCTTCTTGTAGAAGAGGCACAACTCTGTGAGGATTGTCACTGGACTTGCTCGAGGACTAGGTATATATCTAGCAACTGTTATTCCCATTCATAGTTGTTGACATGATCTATGGTTTAAGGGGAATATGGTAGAGAAATGTTTATTTTCTCTACCATCTCTGTCACCGTATTTCCCTACAGAGGTATCAAAGTCACGTCAATTTACTATGTTTTGGAATTTAATTGATATGACTGGTTTTTGCTTTTATCATTTATATTATTACACACAATGTGAAAATTTAAATGATTAATGTGAATATCGATTAAATACAACATATGCTAGGGAATATCACATAGATTCTATATATATTATATGATATATATAAAATTTATACACGTTTCTCTAAATTGGTTTTGATGGTGGATGGATGGGTAGTTAGGGATGATAAACCCTAAATATGTACATGGTTGAATAATTTATTTTCTACTCTTTTAAATTTAGTTTGCATGCTAAGGATCTCTTTCTTTATCTATATGTAACTTAATGCTATCCTCCCTATACCCCCTTGGAATGTAACTCGAGGCTTCACTTGTACAATGTAATACTTTAATAAGATAATTTTGATTTTGATTTTGATAAAAGAGAAGACACTCTGCACCAGACGAGTCGATTGATTGGGAGTTGATTCGATCGACTAGAGGACCAAAGAGGCTATAGATCAAAGGAGCAATTCGATGGACCGGAGGCCTAACGACCGATTGGAGGATTCCAGATAGCCGCTTGAGCCAGGACATAGTCGGCTGACCAACGAAGGCCAATTGACTGATAAGCAGACAAATCGATCAAATGGAAGAGTCCAATCGACTGACTGACTTGTTCCACCACAAATTTTTATGAAGGTTGCAACATGTGATGTTTGACCTTAAGTGGATAGAAATTCCTTGTGTCTCTAAAGAATTGCATTAGTGTGGCCATAACCATCACTCGTATTTTATGATTGCATGTTTTGTTTGTGAAGATGCTTTCATAAGAAACATACTTGAAGATCTTGATCAACTAAGCATAGGCACACCAAGCATGGTGCTCCGTCTATCTCGTAGAAGTGTGATGGTAGTTATGTGGCCTACCAAGCATGGTGCATTACTATAATGTTGGCTTTGGGGTTAGGATTAACTAGGTGATCTTAATGAGATTAAGTGGCTAGAAGCATACATATATAATATGACAAGGAGTTGTGCATATCGCTAATCCAAGAATTGCATGAGATGTCGACATTGGCTGGGTAATAACTTAATTGTTTTTGATCTAGCCTCACTAGAAGGTTGTATGCTGCAATTTTTTGAATTTATCATGAGGGCTATCAATTTGAAAAAAATAGTGGGAGCGATAATTAATTAAAGACCTAATTAATATCATCAAATTGTTCTTTTAGTCAAATCAAGTGAAAAGAGTTTTGACAAAACACACATTTCTTTTGTAGAAACAAATGGCAAACAACAACACATTTTCTTTGCAATCAGTCATTGAGAAAGACATGTTGAATGAGAATAACGTCCTTGACTGGTTCATGACATTGAGAATCATTCTCAGCACAAGCTCTATGTCACACCAGAGCCAGATGAACCCGCTCCCACTGCGCCTAAGGCTGACAACGATGCTTACAAGAATCACTCTGAAGATGCCATAGATGTCAACTGCCTGATGCTACACTCAATGAACTATGAGTTGTAGATACAACATGAGAATATAAATGTTCTTGAGATGGTTACACATATTAAGAATATGTACCAAAATTAGGCAAAGACAAGAGAGATATGATGTTTCAAAGGCATTGTTCAAGTGTAACATGGGTGAAGGAGATCCAGTAGGGCCCCATATGCTCAAGTTAATTAGGTATGTGCAGAACCTAGAAAGACTAGGATTCCTCTTACTAGAATTATACAACCAATAACTACAACATGAACAATTTTTATAAGCCATTGTCAAGAGTTCATGGCATGTTGAGAACTACTGAAGCGCAAATGAAGAAGGACAAGTCCAAATCTATGATGATGATCAGAAAAGGAAAAGAGAAGTCTAAGGGAAAAGGCTAGACTGAGAAGAGTTCTAAAGCTGGATAGAAACCCAAGTGTTCTACACTCAAAGCAAAGGGAGGGGTGAGTAAGTAAGGCAATTGTCACTATCGTCACCAGACTGGACACTAGAAAAGGAATTGCCCTCTTTACCCAGAGGAACTGAGGAAGAAGAGGCAGGGGATAGAGATATCCACTTCAGGTATATAAGTTATTGAGATAAATATGTCTACTTCATTTGGGGTACTACATAACAATGCGGATCTCACATATGTTCAAATATGAAATATCTAAAAATAACCAAGCCTTTAAGAAAAGGTGACGTTGAACTGTGTGTTGCGAATGGAGCAAGGGTTACTTCCATTGTGGTTGGAGCCTATAATTTATCTCTGCCTAGTGGATTTGTAATAGAGTTAGAGAACTGCTATTTTGTACCTGCCATTAATAGAAACATCATTTCAGTATCTTGTATGCACATGAATGGATTCAAATTTCATATAAAGAATGTTCGATGTTCCATTTCTAAAGATGAGATCATTTATGTCAGCACCCCAACCCTATGGTCTTTACTTATTAAGTCTAGGAACAAATGTTTATAACATAAATACCAAAAGATTAAAGCTCGATAACTCAAACAGAGAATACCTTTGGTATTGTCATCTTGGGCACATTAATGAGAAACACATTTCTAGACTCCATGAAGATGGTTATCTAGACTCTTTTAACCTTGAATTAATAGAGACATGCAAATCTTGTTTATTGGGCAAGATGACAAAGACTCCTTTAACTGGACATAGTGAGACATCAAGTGATCTATTAGGACCCGTACATAGTGATGTATATGGTCCATTTACAAGTTCTAGAGGTGGTTAAAAATACTTCATTACCTTTGCTAATGACTTTAGTAGGTATGGCTATGTGTACTTGATGAAACACAAGTCAGAAACTCTTGAAAAATTAAAGGATTTCATGCATGAATTACATAACCAACTTGGTAAAAGTATTAAATCACTTCATTCTAATCGAGGTGGAGAACACTTAAGTCAAGAGTTTGAGGACCTTCTGTGAGACCCTGGTCTCATATCACAATGGACTCCACTTAGAACACCACAACATAATGGTGAATCTGAAAGAAGGAACCATACATTATAGATATGGTGCGGTCCATAATGAGTTTTGCTAGTATTTTGACTTCCTTTTGGACATATTCTCTAGAAACCATAACATATACACTTATCTACGTACCATCTAAATTGGTCCAAAGGACACCATATGAGATACGATATGGAAGCATCTCAATGTGTCTTTTATGAAGATTTGGGGATGTGAAACTTATGTGCGAAAGAATTTTCCCAAAAAGATTTGACCCAAATCAGATAAATATTATTTTGTTGGACATCCTAGGGAAATAAAATGATACTACTTTTATACTTCGTCTGACAACAAATTTGTCACATAACCATTTGTTACCCAAATCCTAACTCCAAATGACTATGAATTTAATGGAGATAGGACCTAGGCGTCCATCCCTAGCATGGTATTTCCAAAGCATAAATACAGAAGCATAAAGCTTATCATACATGAAAAAATAACAAGATAAAGTACCAATCGTAATCTCAACGTTCAATAAGATATATTAAGCAACATTATTTATTACAAGCTTTCGATTACATATTTAAGGAGTACAATTTCACTCAAATAAGCTCATGTACACTAGGGATCTTACAACAAGTACACCTAATGTAGTTCACCAAGCCCATCAACTTATAGCCATCTTTGAACATATAAAATACATGAAATAAGGTAGGTCAAGCACATGAAGTGCTGAGTACTTGATTAGAAGATACATAGGAATAAGCTTTGCATAGCTTGAAAAGAGTTGCAGAAGTAAACAAACAAAAATAAACAAGTGAAGCATTTAGAAACATGATAGCCCATGTTTTATGTCATTTTACTCCAATTATACCATAAACATCATAGATCATGAGGTCTTTGACTACTTCCCATCGTAAGAGCACGTATGGGTGGTTAAGATTAGCTAACCCTTTTATAAGTAATGGACCTCAAGGCTATCGCCAAGAGCTAACCCTTTTATTGACATGGTCCACCCTATCTTGACAACTCAAGTAGGATGCCCAACCTCATGTCCTTACCCTGAGAATACAGATAGGTGCACAAGGTTTTTATAGAGTTTCTATATTATATTTGCAAGTTATAAAACAACGACACGAGGCAAACATCAAGTACAATACTAGAGTACGACATGGAAATATTTGAACAAGTAAACAAGCATACATATGTATCACGTTTCAAACAAGAAAGCCATAGTAATATAATTATTAAAGCATGTACCAGAGTTTTCACAACCTAATTTATCCTTGATCATCTAGCCACAAGCAACCACCTATTATATTCTCATCATTAACGTTAACTAGCTTCATTTTAGGGTTATGGTCAAGTTAGGTTCAAGGTTGGTTATTTACATGATTAATGATCTTATATTGATTCAGAGTCCATCTTAAAGGTGTGGTTCGAGTTTCAAGTCATTTTGGTGTTCCATGCACTTCATATGACCATTACAGATTCGTGTCCCTTATGTACATTTTAGATTCAAAAGACTCAGAATAGGACAACCATGGTCATGATTCAATGAGTTGAGGGATCCAAACATAAAAGATGGTTTATATCAGCAACATTAGGTCATAAGAGACACATCACAATATAGGTGGATGTCCCCTAGGTCTAGACATCATATTCCCAACCTTGGGTATCAATATTACAACATATATGCAAGCATGAACATGGTTCATATGCCATTAGGGGTCAACATGAGACTAAGGTGGGACATTCACTTCCAACATATCATGAGGGATAGAATAATCCTTGACTTAATAGGAGAGGACAAGGGTGAAGAATCCCCATAGTCATTAAGGCACAAGAATCACAATTCAAGTCACGTAGGTCACATTAGGCAAACTACGGTTTCAAACACCATAAGAGAGCAAGAGGGTGGATCATAGGCATTAGAATCCTCATAAATCCTAATGTTACTGATTTGAAGGAACCAAAAGAATTGGATTTGTAAGTTTGATCACACTCATCATTAGTTCAAGGTGTAACCAAGTGTTCACATAATTGGGGCACACACTTGCATTAGGTGTCAAATGAATCAACCATATCAAGGAGGATATTAGGGACTGCTATTAAAATTCAAGGAGAGACACATATTACTGATTTGAAGTTGATTAGACATTTGTCCATCAATAAGTAGAAAGATTATCAATTTAGAGCAAGAAACATCATTAAAGTCTCAACACTAGTATGCATGTACAATTAGAGTCATGTATGAGAAATAAGGATGATTATGACTCACATAAAATTCAAAAATGTACAAAAGTTACAGATTTCATGATTAAGTTGGTGAATGCCCATTAATTTTCCAAGCTTGATCATAATAGTACATTGAATGAATTTAATATACCGAAGTTCACATCTTTCATAAAAGCATGTAACAATAAGTGAAATTAGGATCTGGAATCAAGCCCAAGGTGTTGGTCTCGTGAAGCTAATCAATCTGATATATTTATTTGTCTAGTTTGGCCTTACGAGTTAGGAGATATGCATTTTTGAATATCTTGATTAAAACTATAGGAAATATTGACTTGGGTGTTACCATTAGTATGCCGACGAAGGTGGGCGATGGATATTTAATCCAACGGCTAAGATGAGCCCGCACCTTGCCCCTTTCAAGCCATGTTGGGAGATCGATGGGCCATGTCATGCCATGGATACTGGCCATCGACACCCACTATTGCCCTACCTCCATGCCGTGTGGGGTCCTCAGGGATGCGTGACCTCAACCGATTGGTGAGCGAGAAGGGCCCACTCAATCTAGGTCAATAGAGAGGGATAGGAGCATGAGGGGCCAAGATCCAGTGGTTCACCTCCACTAGACCGCTGCGACACAACCGATCGACGACTTACAATCTTCGGCTCCGGCTGTTTCCCCTACGTGCGCACGCAGCGCTGCCGTGACTGCTCGGCTCACCGACGGGTACACCGAAAAGAGGATGGAGCTACCAGGGTGTTTTGCGATCATGCTGTCTAAACTTTCCATAGCCGCATGAACTTGACCTTGACCTCAGATTTCACTGAGGAGGTCCGAGGGGGCTGCGACCCTTGCAGCCATGGCGGTGCCGCCCTAGGGTTAGGGGGAAATAAAAGGGATATGGAGGTCTTATAGGGCATAAGAGAGACTCGAATGAAGAGGGAAAAGTCTATAGTGAAGCAAGAGTGTGTTTCATCGACTCAAATACTTGAAAAGAGGCTGGGAGTGCAACTGATTGATTGTCCTTAAAGCAGCCTGCTATAGTACGAACCAATGTAGAAGATGAATGCAGAGCATTGTATGGATGGGTCCAACATGGTTCATGCCTGATCCAACGACGGTGAGCATTTTCACTCACCTATCCAAGCTGAGGAAGCAGCTAGTTCGTGGGGAAATTTGGCCCAATAAGCTCACCCCCAACAAAATAAGTTAAAAAGGATATCTTCATTAATCCATAACTTGGGCTAGGGTGGTCTAACTAAGGCGATTCTTGTGCTATTGGGAAGATAATTGAGAGATATACAATTAGATACATATTAAAGGTTAAAAAAATCATAGTTATGACATCCAATATATATTTAAGATGGTGATTCATTAAAGCATGTCATTGTGTTAATATTTTGAAAAAATGTCAGACACTGCAAAATTGATCGTTGATGCAACTAAATTGAAGAATCATCATACTCACACTGTGAAATTGAAATTAAGATGAGTGAGAGGTCACTTTATGAGAGAGAATGACCATACTAGAGGGGTGAGAAAAGTCAGTTTGTCAGATCCTCCCCTCCTCAAAAGAAATTTCATCCTCGAAATTCATCTAAGATCATAGTCAAGGGTCAAAGTTCCATATATGAACTGTTTAATTAACCAATCCATAAGTTTCATACCATCTTCCGTCATGAGATGCTCTCATAGTATGTCATCATCAAGGGTGTACCCATTCCAATACATACATACTACTTAGTGATTCATCATAATACAATACCATCTTCGCATTAGGGTCTCCCATCCCCTATCGTCCCTACATTAGGGTTATGTTTATATACTTATCAAGTTCAAAGAACAATCATCAAAATATGTGTTATCACTCTCTCAAATGGACATGTTCATCATCATGACTTTTAAACCATATTATCAAAATATGTATTTCATCATTATACTAGATTGCATGCATGTTTTAGCCCCCCCGAAGATTCTACCAACTATAACCAGTTTGTTCATTTCTTTTCATTTTGGGTCTGAAATTAAACATTGTTTTCATGATTATTCAAGCTAGTATCTCAAGGAATCGTCATATCAATTTCATGCTTTTGAATCTACGTATTTTATGTGAGGTATGATTTCAATTAGGTCTAGAATTAAGAGAGTGACTTATCGTACATGCGTCAAGTTTAAACTTAAGTGAGATTTTCTTCAGATGTCATGTATTATCTCCAGGAATAAAATTGTCATCAACATAGAGGTTCCATAATTGTCTCACTCGTATCTCAAGAGAGCTCCATAATCTTGAGCCACTCAAGCTAAGACCTATCTATGTCCAACAAGACATGCTAACCGTAACCATCTACCCATTACAAAATTTCTACCCAACTTTTAGAAACAAGGACAACCACTAGGGTCCTTCACATAGAACTACTATCCTGAGTAAGAGGCTCATCATGGAAATCACACATCATGTACATCATCCTAGGGTCTTGGGACATCTCCCTCACCTACATAGCAAACGTCATACATTAAATGCCTGTTTCTCTAGGGTTAGATCTTTTCATAGGAAATATAGGGTTCAACATTTTCAAGGGACCACACACTTGGTGTCTCAACTCACATTCTTAGAAGTAGTCTAGTTAGGGACTCATCGTCATGTATTTCATCGTGCATATTTTTCAACATTTCATATGTTTTGGAGATTAGGTACTCTGCCTTCTCTCGTATTGGGTTGACCCATATCAAAGGTTCACCCTTTTCGTATGTCCCATACTAGATGTCCTTCTATGTAAAGAGATTGAGACCAATGTTATTCCCCAACCATGTATCATGTATCATACTCAAATATGCAAGATTAGACACACACAAGCATGTCAACCTACTAGCTATGTTAAGCACATCAACCATGTCATATGTTCGATACATGGTGCTAGGTTTAGCTAAGGTTGCATGGTCAAAACTAATTTCACATCATCGAGCATACTTGAATCATCCTACATCCAACATAGGTCAACATGAAACAAACTCATATCATCATGATCATGATCATGATCATCATCATCGTCATCGTCATCGTCATCGTCATCGTCATCGTCATCGTCATCGTCATCGTCATCGTCATCATCATCGTCATCGTCATCGTCATCGTCATCGTCATCGTCATCGTCATCGTCATCGTCATCGTCATCGTCATCGTCATCGTCATCGTCATCGTCATCGTCACCGTCACCGTCACCGTCACCGTCACCGTCACCGTCACCGTCACCGTCACCGACACCGTCAACGTCACCGCCACCGTCACCGTCACCATCACCACCACCACCACCACCAGCGTCATCATCATCATGTTTGTCATCGTCATCTCCATTGTCGTCATAGTCTCCGTCACCATCACTGTCGTCAGCATCCTCATCCTAATCATCATCAACATCAACTTCAACACCACCACCACCACGACCACCATCGCCATCACCACCACCACTATCATCATCGTCATAGGTCATCTTGAATATTACTAGCCAAACCTTTATCATGTCTCTAGACAACTCTAGAGAGTACAAATATCTACTAAACACTCACATCTAGACTGACGCTACATCTCTTTCTCTTAGGTTGCATGGATACTCACTGCCTTTCTACTTGTGGTAACATTTTTCATATGTACATATACTAGTACTTGAAATAGATTTTCTCCAATGTTGAAACAAGTGATGGAAACCACCATAATTCATTTGAATAAAACCAAAACCAAAATGAATTATCACACTCATTAGGCAGTCTAGTACCATGACACCTAGAAAACTAGCAAGGACATGGTGCATACTTGTATAGCTACCCTAAGCTCATGCCACGAACATATGTCTAGGGTTGTAATGAGATCTCCCTTTTCTCACCCTCCTGAACCTACAACCCATACCTAGTTCTAGAACATCTAGGTTCTAACCAAGAGGCTAAGTCATCTTAGTCCATAAGGACAACTTATTAAGTTTCTAGGTTTGAGATGTAAGGTAAATCTAGTTTGTGCTTCACATGAGAAATGTTTGGTGTAGTTATTGTTCATGCTCTGATACCATATGCCACGGAATCATTTGTTACCCAAATCCTAACTCCAAATGACTATGAAGTCAATGGCGATATGACCTAGGCTTCCATCCCTAGCATGGTATTATCAAAGTGTGAATGAGGAAGCATAAATCTTAGCATACATGAATAGGTAACAAAATAAAGCACCAATCATAATCTCAACATTCAACAAGATATATTAAGCAACATTATTTATTACAAGCTTTCAATTACATAAGGTGGACAATTTCAGTCAAGTCTGCTCACCTACACTAGGGATCTTACAACAAGTACACCCAACATAGCTCACCAAGACCATCAACTTCTAGCCATATTTGAACCTATAAAATACGTGAAACAAGTAGGGTCAACCACAAGAGGTGCTGAGTACAGGGTTGAAAGATACATATACATAAGCTTTGCATAATTTGAAAAGAGTTGTAGAAATAAACAAACAAAAATATTCAGGTTAAGTATTTAGCAACATGAGAGTCCATGTTTTATGCCATTTTACTCCAATTATACCATCAACATCATGAATCATAAGTCCTTTGACTAATTCCCATCAGAAGAGTATGTAAGGGTGCTCAAGATTAACCTACCGTTTTATATGTAAGGGACCTCAAGGCCATCTCCAAGAGCTAGCCCCTTTATCGATATGGTCCTACCTATCTTGACAACTCAAGTAGGATGCCCAACCTCATGTCCTTACCTCAAGAATACAGGAAGGTGCACAAAGTTTGTATAATGGAGTTTCTATATTATGTTTGCAAGTTATAAAACAATGACATGAGGCAAACATTCAAGTAAAATACTAGAGTACGACATGGCAACATTTGAGAAAGTAAACAAGCATACACATGCATCACATTTCAAACAAGAAATCCATAGTCATATAATTATTAAATCATGTATCTATTTTAGAGATTTCATAATCTAACTTATCCTTGATTATCTAGCCAAATGCAACCACTTAATAAAGCATACAGTTATATACGTGCATTAGATTCTCATCATTGACCCTAACTAGCTTCATTTTAGGGTTTTGTCCGGTTAGGTTTGAGGTTGGTTATTTACATGATTAATGATCTTATATTGATTTAGAGTCCACCGTAAAGGCGTGGTTCAAGTTTCATGTCATTTTGATGTTCCGTGCACTTCATATGATCATTACATGATTCATGTCCCTTATGTACATTTCAGGGTCAAAAGACACATAATAGGGCAATCAAGGTCATGATTCATCAAGTCGAGGGATTCAAACATAAAAGATGGTTTATATCATCAACATTAGGTTATAAGAGACACATCACAATGTAGGTGGATCTCCCCTAGGTCTAGGCATCATATTCCCAACCTTGGGTATCAACATTACAACATATATGCAAGCATCAACATGGTTCACATGCCATTAGGGGTCAACATGAGATGAAGGTGGGACATCCACATCCAACATATCATGACGGATAAAATAATACCTGACTTGATAGGAGAGGACAAGGGTGAAGAATACCCATAGTCATGAAGGCACAAGAATCACAATTCAAGTCACATAGGTCACATTAGGCGAACTAGGGTTTCACACACCATAAGAGAGATAACAGGTGGATCATAGGCATTAGTATCCACATACATCCTAATATTACTAATCTGAAGGAACTAAAAGAATTGTATTCATAAGTTTGATCACATTCATCATTGGTTCAAGGTGTAACCATGTATTCACAAAATTGGGACACTTACTTGCATTAGGTGTCAAATGAATCAACCATAGCAAGGAGGATATTAGGGACTGATATTAAATTTAAGGAGAGACACATATTACTGATTTATACCACATTATACCCACTGATATAACACACATTAGACACATAATTACCACATTATGCTTACTACAGTACAAATAAAAGCCTAGGTGAAGTTTCTTGGATCTGCCAAACCACTCATTGTAGCAATTCCAATTTAACTTACTTATTCAAATTGTGTTCCTAAACACCATGTCTTATGTTTAGTCCATTTGGTTTTATTTTTCATTCCTTCATATTTATGAGCCTGTGCCCAAGTTATTTGTTGAGTGACACGATGTTCATATGACATGAATCACCTATTTCTACCTACCTGGGCTTCATTTTACGATGCCACTAATATTAGATACATTTCCAATAATATTTTTGATACTTATAGATGTTAAATTGATCTGAGTCATCTGCTCCATAACTACCTGCCTTTGATTTATTTTGGGGTCACTTATATTTGACTTGGGGCCAATAATATTTGTCAATTTGTTTGATGTTAGAGTGACAATAATCACATGTCCCTAACTACTTGCCTTTAATTTGCATGGGACCACTTACTTTTGACTTGGGGCCAGTAATAATTTCAAATTTGTGGATGTTAATGTGACCTGCATCACCTTTAATTTTTATGATGTAGTTAACATTATAGATTTCATGTGGCCTATGTAGTTTGTGTTGTATCCCCTGCGAATCAATTGTCATCCTATAAATATGCATTCCTTCTTTTTTATGGACACGTGCCCCATGTATTTGTCATAATTTTAGGTGTGGCCTGAAACACCTATCCCTAGCTACTTGACATTCATTTATTGTGGGGTCACTACTGTTTGACCTGGGACTAGTAATATTTTTCAAATTTGTGAATTTTTAAAGTTAGGCAACCCCTCCAAAAATAAATATCATTCAGTTTCTTAATGAGGTTTCTCTTTGGAGCATGGTTAGTCATTGATTTGTCTGCATTCCTTCATATTTATGGATATGTGCCCAATCTATATGAACATTTTTTAGGTGTTAATGTGACATGAACCACTTGTCTTTAACTACCTGGTCTTCAACCTTCATGGCCACTTAAATACTTGGGGCCATTGTATTTGTTCAAATCCAAGCCATGTTAATGTCTTAATTGATTTCATGTTTGCTTATTTATTTGCAAATACATGCACTTGGAATGCATTGTTCAACTAAAATTGACATATATTACACAATAATTGAAAATATTATGATTAGTTTAAGTAATCACCCCCATGCATAGCTACCTCAAAACCTAGGACCATGACTAATGGGTACTAATCATGGGATCACAAAGTGATATACTTTGTCAACCAAGTTTGTTTATTACATAGACCCATTGTTTTAAAATACACAAAAATATCTTAGCTCTACCATTTGATATTGCATAGACCATATTATTGCACCATCTCTTTCCCTATTGTCTAATAAGTTACCTTGTTTATGATTGTTGTTATTCAAGCATTTGCTAGTGACATTGTCTAGGTCTAGAGATTCTTGTTATGCAAGCACTCAAAGAAAGGTTCCACTGGTCGACAAGCCAAATATTTAAACAATAATTCTTATTTAGTGTTGTTCAATACATTCAATGAAACTTAACATATTTAAGCCTTACCACTTTATAATTATGGGTCTGGCCTGACTCATTCCATGTGTCATTCTAGTTGTATATCCAGTTTTTTCATGTTCAGAATCCAATGGAAGTTAGTACAGATTTAGGCATGACCACATTATGATTGCAGATCTAGCTCAATCAATTCCATATTGCATTACTATTGTATTTCTAATTTTGACTGGTTATATACATCCAACGGAAGCCCATTCAGATTTAGACCTGACCACATTATAATTGTAGACATGGTCTAGTCCAAATGATGCTGCATTACAACTATAGTTCTGATTTAGTCTTGTTCAACACTCCCAATGGAAGTCCGTCTAGATTTATGCCAAAACACAATACAAATACAAATCTTCCCTGATCCATTCCATGTTGCATTACAATTATCTTTTTGACTTTGTCATGTTCAGTACATCCAATAGATGTCAGTTCAGATTTAGGCATGACCACATTACAATTGCGGATATGACCTCATCTATTTGATGTTGCATTACAATTTAGTTCTAATTTTGTCTTGTTAAGTACATCCAATGCAATTCCAGTTAGATTGACCCTAACCACATTCAAATTGCATATATGGACTCATCCTTTTTATGTTGCATTACTATTGTAATTTTGATTTTGTCATGTTCAGTCCATCCAATGGAACTCAGTTCAGATTTAGGCCTAAGCACATTACATTTGTTGATCTCACCAAATCCATTTGATGTTGCATTACAGTTGTAGTTCTGATTTTGCATGTTTTGTAAATCTAAGGAAGTCAGTTCAGACTTAGTGCTGACCACATTACAATTGTGGATCTAGCATAATCCAATTGATGTTGCATTACAATTGTAGTTTTAATTTTATCATATCCAATGATTTGTTGTTCACACCATGATTTATGTAATATGGTTTCCATATTAATATTTTGCATTTTTTTCTTTCTGATTGTAACTGTGTTATTCCAAACTATTTAAATTACAATGTGGTATGGCTGAGTTGTTTAATTTGTATGCCTACTTATGCATCAGACAAGGTGTTTGCCAAACAATGGCTGTCATTACTAGTGTATGTGCACACACAATTATGATATTGACACATTAGGGAAGATCAAGTTTACTGAGAAATAAGTTTGACCAAATAAATCCAAGGCATTGGTGCATGTCAAAATATTGTGATCATTGTCATGTCCAAGGATTTGTTGTCAACAACTTGATTTTCCTATTCTTGTTGTGGACTTATTCCTTATTATCAATTTGTTATGCCCTACCAGAATTTGTACATATCTATATGGGTTATAAAGTGGAATGGCTCATCTACTTGATATATAGTGTGGTATGGCTGAACTTTTCTTTCTGGTATGACTTTTCAATATTTTACAAGATGTTTCCCAAGATGTGTTTGTGTATATGAAATAGTTGTAATTGGGTTTGAGATCCATTTCTAAAAATTTTGTAAACATGTTTCACCATGATAAGTTAATGCACACATTCCAAATTCTTTATTATTATTTCATGATTGGTTCATTTAAGGGGGTGTGCCGTTACTTATATATGTACACACACAATTATGACATCAACACATCAGGGAAGGTCAAGTTTAATGAACATCAAGTTTTACCAAATTAACCTTTGTGATCAGGGCATGTCTATTTTCATTTTAGGATGCCTTTCCTAAACTTATTTTCCATGTTCAATACATGTACAAATCGTTTGGTATAAGCCCATGTTTACTTAATGTAGGTTACAATTTCTTATTGCACATTTTTAACTACGTAAATGTATAAATAGGTATTTAGACCAAGACGAACATGGGATTTTGAACTCATTAATACCTTTTTAAGTTTGGTTGTTATGTTCTCCATACACACACCCCTATGTACATCATATGAAATTGATAGCCAATGTATGAATATTGACCACGGAAGGCTACTTTGTTGTATGGGTTTGATTACCCATTTGATATCCTTTTTTGAAAATTAGGTTTCGTGATTGCACCCTCACCAATGTAATGTATTGTAGTAGCATTCCTAGTATGACCTCTCAAGACATGGGGCTTTGTATTGTATGGTCAAGGTAGGAAGATGAGGCTGTAGTTTCTAGATTGAGATGACAATATGATGTAGATAGACATGTAGATGGACAATTTACTTGAGAGGCTAGGAGGGATATGGTTCATTATTGGGAAAACAAAATGGAGAGGCCTAATGTGACATTGGATCAGGTCAAAACCTATTGGAAGAATTTCAAAACACACTTTATGAATCTGAAATTAGTGACCAAATTTAGCGATGTTGGGTGAGATGATTTAAGAAACAATCTCGTACTACCTGATAAGGATTCACTTATGGTATGCCAAACATTTCACTAACATTTCATCAACTATTCAATTATTACATGTAGATTAACCTCCTAATTGACAATATTTTCCTATCAGGGTAACAAGGAGCTAGAAAAATGGCTTACCCATCCATTCTATTATTACCATGATATCAAGTTTATGAGGGGGGACATTGCTAGGGGTCACCATGCAATATCCTCAACTAAAAAATGCCTTCCGACAGATGTTGCCTCATAGGATGGAGATGTGGTTGAATTAGACACATTCGATAACATCCTTCACCTCAACCACAACATTCATCTTGTCTCTTTTAGGGCAGTACATAGGACTTTCAAGTGACATGGGCAACTTTATATGTCAAAGTGAGGAAAAAAAATCCCATGATAGAAAACATAGGATGAAGGCCTATGACCTTTATAGAATGGAACTTCAAATTCTACTAGCCCTAGTTGATAAGCTTGAGACTCATAAATTGCTAAAAAATACTAGGGGGTGTATCAACAGTCGAGATCGTTTGCTACTTTATGCAGATGGTTGGCCATGGACATACCAATTATGCTTTAGTAGAGGAATACATCCACTTGAGTGAGACAATAAGTAGAAAACTGAACAAGGATTTGGGCATGATTAATGAGTTTCTTCATGAGTATGTCATCATGCCTACCACATCCACAACAACCCATCAGATCAAGGAAAGCCCAAGGTTCTACCTGTACTACAAGATACCAATTAATATGACACCATTATGCTACTTACCTTAACAATATTTATTAATGAAATTTTGTGCTACCTTGTTTTAGGATGCTATTAGGGAACTTGATGGCCACACACATTCCTATGTTGGTCTAAAAGGAAAAGTAAAATCATTTTCATAAGGGGAAAGGGTTTGTCTTAGTGAACGTCATGGACGTTGTAAACTTTGAATTTAATTTTATATACGTTCTGATAGGGTGGGAGGATTCCACAGTAGACATGAGGGTCCTCCAATCGACAATGATGACCAAGGATTTCAAAGTCCCACTTGGTAAGTATTACCTAGCAGATGCATGATACACTAATACCCCTAAATTTATAGCCCCATTTATCAATACAAATTATCACTTTGGTGAGTTTAGAGGTGGCAACAGGCACACATACACAACAACAAAAAGTAGTTGTTCAACCACTGACATGCAAAATTAAGGAATGTTGTTGAGAGAGCATTTAATGTGTTGAAGAGGAGGTTTGCTTATTGAAAAAAAGACATGACGTGCCCGTTCCTATATGATGTCGTATAATAGTAGAATTTTGTATCCTCCACAACTTCATACGACACCAACGAGATGATGATGTTATGATGGACGATGATGACAAGGACAATGTTGGTTCAGTAGGCCCACACAATGCAACCAAGTTGAACTCCCCACACAAAACTACCCAAGTCAATGTCTTGGAAGGTGATGTAATACATGAGGGAATAGCCGATCCACTTTGGGAAAAGTGTAGTGTAACATCCCATGATTTGAGGCCTCAGATAAAAAGATCTTATAAGGAATGATTGGACTACCCATATCACCAAGGTGCACCTCCTTTTCCGGGAGCCCATCACTAAAGAACTCCATAGTTAAGCGTGCTTAGCTTGGAGTAGTACTGGGATGGGTGACCTTTCGGGAAGTTGATCCTGACATGCGCGTGAGTGAGGACAAAGCACACAGTTAAGGCTAGTGGTGGTCTGTGGGGACAATCGTCATTCCTGAAACTCTACTAGAGCCTTGGGCAGTGGGCCCAGGCGTTACAAATGGTATCAGAGCCATAACCCCTCCAGTAGGTGGGGCCCACATGAGCATGACATGCCAGTCTTGAGCCGTGTGGTCCAGGCATGTAGGAAAGGGCTATCCATGGTTGACGTAGCCACCCTTGCGCTGATATTCCGTGATCGGGAGCTGGGTGTCCATGGGCCATTGTGGGTCTGCACTGAAATGGGGTCAGATTATGAGGCCATATAGTTGATCCTTGACGAGGACGTCAAGAGTCTAAGTAAGGGAGATTATAACATTCTAGGATTTGAGGCATCAGATAAAAATATCTTATAAGGAATGATTGGACTACCCATATCCCCAAGGTGCACCTCCTTTTCTGGGAGCCCATCACTAAAGAACTCCATAGTTAAGCGTGCTTAGCTTGGATTAGTACTGGGATGAGTGACCTTTTGGGAAGTTGATCCTCGCATGCGCGTGAGTGAGGACAAAGCGCGCAGTTAAGGCTAGTGGTGGTATGTGGGGACAGTCGCCATTCCTGAAACTCTACTAGAGCCTTGGGTAGTGGGCCCAGGCGTTACATGTAGATTGTATTTTTACTCTGACTATATACATACTAGATATTGGTAAAAGTTTCTTGGTAAATTCCTATGTATAACACACTATTTAAAAATAGAACATTTTCTCCATGCGTTAGATCAATTAAACTAAATTTTTTACAAGGAAAGTTGCAATTGTCAGTCATAAATGTGGTTGAAGTAAATGTGTGATATGATTTATGTTTTACTTAGGTTTTTCTACAATGGATAATGGAACTCTCTCGTGTCCCTATGGCATACCCTTCATCACGTGAGTTTACATTGATTCCAAATATGCGGCTAACTACTGATACATAGACAACAACCCACATAGGCCAAATTTAACATGCATGTGGGTCTCATTTTATGCTTCTTGCACATCAAGTTCAATAGAACGTGATAATTCTAGATACAAATAGGGATGCAATGATAACACATCTTGCACTTTCACACAAACTACATAAGCAATGGTCCACTTCTCACAACTTTGTATGTTCCATGAGAGCAGACACCAATAGGCTGATAGAGGAAATAAGCACCCTTAGGATGAGATGAGACTATCTCCATGAATGGCTACACCTCTTGTAAGGAGTAAAAACCAAGAGAAGATCCACTCCCTACTTAATTAGAGGAATAAACACATCCAAATTAAACACACTAAAAAGGTATGCTATAAAAGGTGTATCTTTTCATTTCTAGAATAATGGTATACAATACCGAAGTATACCAGAGGAATATAAAATATCTAACTATTACAATGCTTGTTTATATCATTGTCCTTCACCATGCAAGGTGATATAAAAGGAAACTAAACTATAGCATAAGATCAATAGAAAGTTATCTAATCACTTCGAATCTATCTCTCAAAAAGGATCAACTACAAATGAAGTTGTCCATGTCAACCTTGGTAATCTTCTCCTTGCACTCCACCTAGGGGTTGAAAGCATACCCCACAAGAGAAGACAATAATGAAAATTATCAGAATAAAATACGATATGAGTATAATAGTTGCGGATTTGATCAACACTAAGAAAAAGAAATCAAATATAATAAGGCCTCCCATCCTAGAGGAAAAGTACCATCGAAGTGGATAGATATGGTTTTTTAAATAAGACGATAGTCAAGAGCAACACTTTCCATTAAATAAAAGTAAGATGTGCCACAAAAGCACATACAAAGAATTTCATGCACATAACCCATCAATAATAATCAACCTGCATGCACATGAGCTAAACGTAGCACTAGTGAAATATTAGTAAACAGTGGCAACTAGGGCACATCACCCATAACATGATAGAGTAAGGCACATTAAAAAGCTCCCTGATATATAAAGTGGGCACAAAACTTGGATACGGGAACATAACCTTCATCCCAAAACATAAATGGCACACAACCCCATAAAAATCAAAGTACTTATACAACTCTAGGGATACTGAATCACAAAGCATGCAAAATGTAGAGGCAAGTGAAAGTATAGTCACAAAAATAGAGTTAATGAAGTTGACATCACATCAATGGACAGCATGTAACATACACCACATAAGTGGGCAAAATAGTTGATATGCATAACTAGGGATTCATCATGAAGTAAAGTAAAATTTGGAGTCCAATACGAAATATTGATAGTTTACGAGTATCTACAACTCAAATTTATTAAGATTAGACCGAAATAGATCATCAAATCGAGAGAGAGATAATTCATTAAACAGGACCTCAGATAGGTTCTAGAGAGAGATAAATAGGATTAATCTCTCAATACGGATACAGAGATGTATATACGTCATGAGAAAGAAAATTTGTATTAATTGCTGAATGTACTTAGTAGAATGTAACATACATAAAGAGTTTAAAATTAGGTTAGTTGCTAAATATAACTCATAGGGGAATGCAACATATCAAGAAAGTGTAAAATTAAGTTATCTTCTCAATTTAACTCGTAGGGGAATGTAACATACCTATAGATGTGAGTCAACATATCAAAATCCAAACCCTAGATCCAAGTTAGAGTTCTTGTTTACTTGACTTAGATTTTTATATACAAACAATCAATTAGTATTCATATTGTAAACCCTAAATTACTATACCAATCATATATGGATTTAGGTTATAAGATATATTTACCTAGATGGAGGATAATTTTTTGATTCCAACAAGAAAGTTTTCGTATTTTTTGATAACCAAAGAATAAGTTATAATTTTTTGAATAATTGACAAATTAAAATTAGATAAAATCCACACAAGAAAACACCATCCATTCGAGCGTTATGGGTCCACTAAGATGGCTGAATCAACAATGGTCGGGTCAACAACCAAAGAGATGCATGACTGGATGGATGGAGAAAACAAATTGAGGGAAAAAAGACTCTTTTACCCCTGTTGAAAACAAAACGAAGAAGGGAAACAAAGGGGGAACAAGAGATATCATAGATGGGATTCTTCCCCTTGCCTGAGTGCATACCATGGCCACTGAGCAACACCATGTGGAGCAACAATTTGTCACCTAATCCTCATTGTGCCCAGCAGTCAGCGTAGATGGCTTCACATGAACTAGGCAAGGCCAAAGAGCCTTTTCTTGATGTCCATGGTGACTGGAAGCGGCAAGGAGTTAATGCCATGTAAGGCAAAGGGTGAAGAAACAATAATCACAAAATCAACAATGTAGGTAAGAAGGCAAGGTGAAATACAACAAATGGAGGATGAGGAGACAATTTTGGTGCTAAAATGAAGAAACATCAGCCAAAGAATCATTGAGTACCAACAACAGGGTCTAAGCATACATCAACCCACCGATGCACAGTCATCAGAGAGCACAACTTTGTGGAACGTGAAATGGAGATGAAGGGAAAGGTGCAAAGAAGCCCATCTTGTCTTGAATTGGGTTTTGGTGGAGTTAGGAGGCCACTATGCATAAGAGGTAACTTAACAAAGAGAATCTCCAAGGCACGATGTTAGGGGATATATCAGGGGCAGTTCAATGCTCAAATTTGTGTAGAAACATTAGGGGAGGTCTGGGGATCTTTTTATAGGTTTAAATTTTAGGCTAGAGGCCTATAATCTTCTCCCCAGAAACAATGGACGAATACAAGTAAGGGTTAGTTTAGAGAAAACTTCTATACCCAACCACATCACTACTGAAAGGGCTCAAAAGTTATAGAATCAAAAAAGGTAAACAAGGGTGAAAGAATCATGACAAATGGAGTATAGAGACAACTAGGAAAAGAAAAATCCATGACCAGGAAAGCTACATTGTGCAGAAGTCAGAACCCAACTCGGGGTAGAAGACAAAGCGTACACCGTCCGAATCATGATTGAGATGATTCCATGTCCGAGAAAATAGAAAGTAACACATGACATGACAAATTATACAATACTTGAAAATTGATGCACAATAGATGAAAATAAAAGTGACTTTATTACCAAAAAGTATTGACTAAATAAATGAGATGTTAAATGTTTTAAAGTGTATTTCTCTTCCCTTTTCAAATTAGGATAGCTAAGATTGTTCAATTAATGTGAAAATTCATACATAGACCAACTTTGGTATATAGAATCCAAATTTTAGATTAGTTTCCACCTTTGAAGACATTAACCATATTATTTATTATTTTAGATTAAAATGCATATTTTCTTCTCTAAAAGAAATTAGGATATCTTGGATTGTTCAAATATAGTAAAATGGGACCCAAGATTTATGATTTTGCTATTCTATTTTTGTTTTGAGATTTCCTTTTAATGGTAATAATACAATTGGGATTTTGGGCCCATCACTATTATCATATTATAACATTACATCATTACCATCATTATTTATTATTTAGTCCTATATATTCACATTGATACCAAAAGAGTTCCCTTATACTTTAACTTAGATGTTTGCACATGAAAATTCTAATTGCTATTCTAATACATGTATCAAGCACATTATACCTCTTATTTAGCCATTATGTGAATATTAGTTAGCAAAGAAAACATATGTGGCATGTTTCATTGACTTACCTACATGTTATTAGTTAGAAAAGAGAACATATGTGACATGTTTCATCGACTTACCTACATGTTAGCACATGTTTAGGTTATTATGATATGTGATGTTGATTATAGAACCTAAATCCACTTAATGTGTTATATTTATTTTCTTGCCTATATTTTGGGTTACCATTGGGTTATTCATATTATATGCATTAACTATGTGCATTAATTTATAACTTTATCCTTGTTTAGTCAAATCTAAGAAATAAAGCTCACAATCCTACTAATCATGGAGTAGAGTAAGATCCTAGGTTTTGGTATATTACAACACTCCATTGCTTAAAAGGATTTCATCCTTGAAATTTAATCATCCATATATTATTTGTAACATCCCTGACCTGGGTTGTATACTAACCCTAGGTGTTTTAACTAATAAAGTTGATTAGTTTCTTGATCTTATCTTTTGAAAAGTAATTAAGGCTTTTGAGGAACTTATATTTCAATTTCAGTCCTTTTTGAATAATGTTGAAACATTGTTTTGTTAACTTTGGACTAAAGTGCAAATTACCCAAGTAGAGGGGTTAACTTACAAATTGAACATGCTAATATGTTCCTCTGATGTTGATACATCATAAGAATGAATATGATGTAGTTTTATGGTTTCCACAAGCTTGGGCATCAAGATAAAGCTTGTAGAGCAATCCTTGTTCATTAAAACCTAGTTTTGGTGTAATGTGCTATTTATCCAAAACCTAGGGTTCAACATGCAAAATATCACATCTTGAGGGTCTCTCATGTTTCTTGGCATCAAGTAGAGCAAAGAAAATGAGAGGGGCGCCTCATTTGAATTATCATGGAAGAGAGAGAATCTTGATATTGAAATAATCAAGATTTAAGCATAAATGGCTCTTTAATATAACTTAATGCAAAAAGAAATGAATTAATTGAGTAGCCCTTCAACCAAAAGTTTAAGGATGTGTTTGTAATAGTTTGGACGAGCTTGTGCCATGCTTGGGCACAAAAAGAATCTTGTTTGAGTGGAAGCCACTCACATTAATATAATACAAAGCAATATCCACTAAAAAGATGGATATTAACACATAACTCTTTAAGGTGCTTAGTTTCTTTTCCATTTAATTCTTGGATAATGGAGAGGTTTTTCATGATATAGAAGATGTCTTCGTGTCCAAGAAGTGGAGGAGGACTTGGTGGATATAATTGGGAAATAAAAGGAATTAATCCTCTTTTTCTATTTGCCTTGAAAACCCATATACATATCTCTTATGTATATCTTTTCCTAAACACATGAGAACCGTTTCCTTAGTTTCTTTTCTTCTCAAACTTGCTTTGGCCGACCAAGGGAGAGATCTGGACCAGAGGAAGGACGACCAAACCTGTTGGTAAGAACTTGATCATCATCTACCTCGAATTCATGGTGGAAACCATAAAACAAGGTTTGATTAATGGTTTTCTTCACACGATTTCCATTTCTAGCCATCGTGTTCATCCAAAAGTTGAAGGACGAACATTGGACAACTGCTGGAGCTCAATCCACCATTAAAGTCTTGGAGCTTGGAGCTCTGGATCAGTTCTAGAGGTGGGTTTTATAACTCTAACCCTTAAGCATTAGTATTGCACTCTTTTCTATAAGAATCGTTGGTTACTTTTCTTCCTTTGATACTCTTGTGAGTTCTTGCTATAACTTCCATGAAGAACAACACCTGTTCTTGGTTGAACAGAGGAAGACGAAGATGACATCATCCTAGATAAATATCCAAAAACTACTTTAGCAAACGGTTGCTTTTGTTGCTCAAACGGTTTCCCAAACCGTTTGGGAGCAAACAGTTTCAAACCGTTTGAATGCAAACGGTTTCACCTAAACCACATAGAAGCAAACGGACCAAGACCGTTTGGTGGCGTTGACCAAGCGTTGATTGTTTGGAGGCCTGTTGAGAATAATGTAGATTAATAACCTATCAATGATTGTTGATTAATTCCAATTGATTCACCAATTGAAGGCCCATCAATCATCTAAACCCTAATCGGGTTAATTGCTGATTTGATAATTGAATAAGTTTGAAACTTGGGTTGAGTGACCCAAACAGTTTCAAAACCGTTTGGGGATCATCCAAACGGTCTCAAAACCGTTTGGTGACCACTCAAGACCGTTTGGAGGTCTAGGGTTAGGTATGGTTGACCAATTGAAGATCCAAAGGTATCAAGTTGATGTATAGTTAGTCATTTGCTGATTTGGTGACCAATCCTAGGATCCAAACCCTAAATGAATGACTTGGTTTTTGATGTTGACATGAGCAAACGGTCTCAAGACCGTTTGGAGGTCGTCCAAACGACCTTAAGACCGTTTCGGGTCAGGTCATGTCCAAATTTGATGATGGTTCAATGGTTTCAAAACAATTAGACTCACATTGATTAATGTTGAAGGGTCATCGATTCCAAACCCTAATCCAATTGATTCAAGCCCTAATTGATGACCAGTTGAGGGTCAATTGAGGGTCAAATCAGTTGAAGGTTGACCTAATTAACTCAGTTGAATGATGGTTATAGGTCCAATTGATGATTGGTTACATGTACTTAATCATTGAGGGAAACAACATTGGAAACCCTAATTCAATTTGATGGGCTGAGACCATAATTGGTCCTTGCGGTTTTGAGGAGGTTTGGACCAAACAGTCTCAAGATTGTTTGGGACCAAACGATCCCAAACCGTTTAGGTTCATGCGGTTTCCAAAATGGTTGAGTTCATGCAGTTTCAAAAGTCAATTATGGGCAAACGATCTTCACCACCTACTTTACCAAACGGTTTGAAAGGTAGTCCAAGACCGCATGGAGGTCCAAACGGTCTTAGACCATTTGGAGGTTTAGTATGCAAGACCGTTTGAGGTCTGAGTTGGTCAAGATCGTTTGGGGTCTTAGTGGCCAAGATCGTTTGGTGGATGATTAACCAAAATCGCATGGGTACTTAAAGTGGTTAAAGGACAAAGTGATTAGTTAATTAATACATGATGTAATCAAATGTGATCATGGTACTTGTATCTTAATGGGATAGTGTGATATAAACCCATGAAGTAATTAATCCTTAATGATCACAATGATAATGACTTAACTCATGATGTCAATTCTCTTTCATGTTGAGTTGACTTAACCTAATCAAGGTTAAAGCTAATATCATCCTGTAGGGGATGAGAGAGAGAAGACCTCTTATATGAAGGGAATTTACAATTGTCTCACCCCCGTGGGATTCAACTTTTTAGGTAGACGCAGAGGAAGGAGAAACCCATCAGTGGGTGAGCAGCAACAACAACAACAACAACAACAAGGATAGCAATGATCTTTAGGTGGAGATACTGTCTGTTAGGTTCTGTATATAGAGAGTCCTATGTGTCATCTCTGTACTCTCAGGTCCTAGGCGTTAGTAGATGGTTTGATATAGATCTAAGATTTTTGGCTTAATTCCTCGAGATTTTTGTATACTGCTCATGTACAGTTTAACAGGGAAGTCAATGTTATAATTCTCGAGATGAGATAATACAGAGATGTACTGACGATTCAACTTGTAAATAACTTACTTATTTCTTTATGAAAGAGTTTTACAGTTGTGAATCTCTTTATAAAAAGTTTTAATTTTTAGTGATTTTCAGTAATTCCACTGCTAATGATTTGCTTCCGCATCGTTAATAACATTTTGATCACACGGGGTATCACATTATCAACCAACTACTCTCCACCCCTTGCAAGGTTTTTACCTAATAAGGGAAACAAACCTATAGGCACGTCAAATAATCTACCCCAAACTTATGTAGTTCAACACTTTCATCCTTAAAGGTAATATGCACCACGAGGAAAGGGAAATCATATCTTTGAACTCTAAGGGAAGTCATATCTATGAAGTAACTAAGGGTTTATGGGTTACCTTCAACATGCACTTCTTCATAAACCTCTTGGCCATCCAAAGCAAAGACTCTTACAACACATCTCTCAACATGTATTCTCTTATTGTTATTGTGGCAATTGTTTTGAGGAGGTGGCTGAGGTTGTTGTGTTGAGACGATGGACGTCCATCAAGAAGATGGTGGCATCTAGATTGAATATGTTTAGGTTCATTGCAATGATGGCATACAACTTGGAAGTTAGGTTGATGTATTGATTGATTTATAGCATGAGGACACTTCCTAGGATGATGATAACCATGACAATTAGCACACCTATCCCTCTTTTTGATCATCAGTTGATAACTTCATCTTCTTATCATTATCTTGGGATTGATATCCTGGATAAGCCTCAACTATTGTGCTTCCTCCACCAATAGCTGGAAAGCCAAAGGAAACTAGGGGTACTACAACACGTCCAATGTGGTAGTGAATTCCTCCCAATAATAGAATAGCCATGTGTTCCTCACTCAAATCGGTAGATAACGCTCAAGCAGCAGAAAATTTTGCACATAAGAAATGACAGATAGAGAACCTTGTTTCAAAATATAGAATTCAGCTTCCTTTTTCCTAAGAGCAGTAGTGCAAATGTATTTATCATGGAAGAGTACCATGAATTGCTCCAAAGACATGGTAGAAGAATTAAGAGATTGTGTTATCCCATTCACCTGACTCATGCTAGAATATTTGACCTTTTGGTGAGGAGGGCATGCCACACCATGGAATGTATGCTCCATGGTGAGGATCAAGTCATAATCTTTTATCCACCGTGTTGATCTCACTTTCTCTTTTGAAGCATGTAAGTTACATTTTCATGAACTCAGATTGGGTGTACTCGGGTTTCTATGGGGCAACAACTGACTTAACCTTTCCAACTAGGTTGTAGAGAGCAACTATCCTAGATTAGACCCTTCTTTCTCAAGGGATATGGCCTAACTCCCATTAGCAACAATAGATTCCATGGTAGCCTGACTCACTTAGATATGATTTCTTACTATAGGGGTAACTCGAGACATCGAAGGGGTAAAAGGAGGATCCGTCCTCAACATTCTGTATTTTGAGTTTTGGGGTGTCTCAAAACCATCTAGGTTGTTGATATGTGAGTTATCACCATCCATAGGGGTAAGCTTGCACAAGGAAAGGGTCCAATATATAAGCAACCTATGTAGATGTAAACATTCTAAGAGAGACATGATTGCAATAGTTAGATTAACCAAACACTAATGACTCTAATACCATATTATAATAATAGGTGAGAAGAAACCTAACTTGGATCTAGGGTGAGCTATGAAATCATGTTGTAATCAGTGGACGGTGCTTCCTTGATGGATGAGGAAGGGTATAATACATCATGGTTGTAATGTTCTTTGTCTGATTAAAAAATAACTTCAATTTTATGTTTTGAACATGCTTTTACTACTAAATGCATCGATTTTTAATCCATACTTTTAGAAGTACATTACATTATTAATGAAGTATACTATATCATATATCAATGGATACATCACAAGCACGGAGGTGTATGTGCGATATTGTTGTCACAGTGCACATGAACACCAAATATGTGGGGTTTTATGACTTCAACATCCTCAGTGAAAAACTGGAGGAAATGTATTATATTTGTTTGGCAAGACATGTTTTCTAATACAAACACAATGATATAAATGCAATGATATCTATGTTATGTGCTCCTTGTCAGTGACACACACCAAATACATTATAGGGTAAAGTCAAGTGCCAATATTTTCACTGTGCATTTAATCTCCCCCCAACATTACAGTCTCTATAGGCTGAGATTAAGTTCATGAATGATAAATGCAAGTCAGTATGGGGCAATGCATTGAACATGAAGAACTTTGATGAAATCCATCATGACACTGAAGATATTTATCAGTTGTATTAGTATGAGTAAGATGAACTATTTTTTGAAGTGAATAAGTTTAAGGAAACAAATCACCTTTTTGAGACTCATTCACCTTCACTTACGCCATAGGCCTATTGTATTTATTAGAAATAACAGATGAGATTCCATTTTTCTGATGGACTATGCATTTATTGTTTCCACAATTATATTTGGACTTGGTTGCATATTCTATCTGCATGTTTAAATTTATTCAAAAAATGTGTCTGTTAAAGTATTTCCAAACACACATTTATTTTATAGCAAACATATATTAGTGAGTTACATTGATGTTTGGCTAAATTTTTTACTAGGATGATGAGTTAGTTACACCACTAGGAATGTCACTAGGACATCAATGTTATTAGGTACAATTCATGGTCATTTTACATGTCAGTCTTGGTGGGTGTCCCTTCGTGATTTCCGCACATCAACTGGGAGGATTGACATGTCAATGAACATGCTCAAAATGAGGTGGAAAGTGCTGAAACATGTAGGTGAAAATCTAGGAACATTTTATGCTGATCCTCACACTTACCCTCCAGGCCTACTGCACCAAACTCACCAAGCAGGGAATCCTATACCATATGCAAATGTTGTTGATGATGGGGTTACTGCACCAAATGATGTTGACCATAACACCAATATTGACGGAGACATGGATGGCAATGACAATGAATGAAGGTAACAAGTATCACTACCGAAATGTTGTACTAAAGATATGTCCTTTCACAATAGGATTACAAATTACTTTAGAATGTTTTTTATGTATTGGATTACCTGGTTATTATTATGAACTACATTTGTAATGTGATGCCATGTACTACGATTAAGAGTTGAACTGAATTATGTTGCTATCAAAATTTTTTAACGCTACAGTTGCTATCATTTTTTGTGTGTGGAGATTCTGCCAAACATGCTTGCCTTTCTTGGTTGTTGTATTCATGTTAGAGGATGAGTTTAATATACTTGAGAACTATTCATACATCATCACATTTTTTTGCATTCCTCAAACATATATTTGTATCAAAAATGTGCTTCAACTACAGATAACCCAATTTTGTAACCAATGTGGTATCTATTATCAAACTGGACTGCCCCTCAGGTATTAGAACATACACATCCTATACAACATGGTTTAAAATGAATGAATTAAATATTACATATATTAGTGCATTAATTAATAACAATTTGAATTGTACACGTGAAAGAAAAACAACATACTAAGGATTCAAATAATAAAGTTATCAGTACTTTCTTTTAATAAATACAAATATAACTATACTTATATATAGTCTTGAATGTAGTTGGATTATGATTTATAGTATCCAAACAGCTCCACACTACAAGAAGACAAAAAACAAATCAGGTCTAGACTGGGTTGCCAAACAAAATTAGACTACATATGGGGTTTCCAAACAAAATCAAACTGGATCTAGATATGAAAAATCTAAATATTCTGTCTAACCCCAACTAACCCAGTCTTGAACCAAACATTTGATAAAGGTTCATCACATGTACCCATTGACACGCCAAAACTGTGCGTGTATGCAGGTGTGCACGTCGTGTAATATAGGCCTATGAGGTCTGAGTGTCAAAATCAGGAAAATGTTTTCTAGAAACTACTACTAACTATAACGTAATCATCTAGTCCTAAAAATGTGATTGGTTGTTTGATTTATAAATAAGAGCATGAGTAAAATCTAAATTAAGTGAATGTGATCACGAATGGATGAATTCCTTAGAATTATAGTTTTACCATAGTATGCATTGCATTTAACTTCATTTCATCAATAACTATTTATTGTTAACCCAAGAGTAAAGACATGTACCAAGTATTGCCCAATCTGGCATCATAATACACTAAATATACTAAGAAAAAGCCCACTTCTATAGCGGTTTAGGAATTCTCTAGGTGCATTATTGATAACTCTAGGTTATTTTTTCATAGCTGTAAGCCCTGTCTAGTTGCGTAGTATGAGCTATGAAAATCTACAAGTTTTCCAAGCACTAATCCCTCTCCTGGAGTAATTAGTGGTATACTATATTAGTTGTGGTGATCAAGCATAAACCATTCAATAAGAAATTGTAGATTCATGTTCATGATTAAAGGAATTATATCTTTAATTCATGTAATTCAAATACAAAGTAATACCAAGATACTCTAGAGTCCTAAAAAATATGGGGATTAGACCGCATGATTTTGACCATCATACAAAGAGAGGAAGAGGGAGAAAATGAGCTAAAACTTAGAAAAACCAATTAAAACCATTGGAGAAGCAATCCTAATGATCCTTTCTGGTAGACAACTTGATCTATAGTGTTCTGACTGTAAATCCACCTTCCAGAAGTTCCTGAAGCATCCAGTCTGTGGCTATATCCTTCATATCCTCCTTTCCTGACTCATTGCTCTATTGCAACAAGATATAATATGATCTATCCCTCTATCTCAACTCCCTTTATGTCCTAAGGGGGAATCTAGTCGTCATTAAGTAGAAACCGTTGGATCTATTATTATCTTCAATATACACTGATCGCACATAGTTAGTACCACCAATTGGATGTCGGTGGAATTAAGTTGTCTGCTGAGTTGAGACCATCAATAAGTGTTCCAGTACTGTTGATAGGTATCTCAAAAGCCGTAAGCTTCTTTATGCAAATTTTGACTTGCTCTAGGTGTGAAGTTTGGTACCATTGACTAGAGTATTAGTGGCATTAAAGCATTTAATTATGGCTACTAATGCTTCTTGGAAAGTGAGACGATAGCACTTAATCCTCTTATTGGTAGCATCAAGTGTGTCTTGATATCACCAAATTCTATCTTGGTAGCACTGCAATTTTTGAAATTCCCTATTAGATTTTTGCATCATGTCGGTACCACCAACATATGTTTCAGTAGCACCGAGCTTCCATGTAAAAGCTCCAATTACCTGAAACATGGGGAAGATGATATAAATCTGAACAAAATGTGATAATTTCAATACAATTCAGTATAAATACTTAATATTTCATGCAATTGTGTTTCACTTGATAATAATGATAAACAATGCATAAAATAAATCTCAATTTGAACAATTATGCACTAAATATATGAAAAAATGACACGTGAAATGCAACTAAAACTAAGTACATAAAAATCCCTAAGATTGAATGTTTCTCTCCCTCTAAAACATTACCTTTGGATGTGTTTGAAATAAGTCGGCAAGAGGGAAAATATTATAAACTACATTTCTTAGTTAGCCCCACCTAACAATCCCTAACTGGACCTTACCAACAACAGAACAAATAACTACTCCGTAGTGGGCAAAAATATTCATTGAAGATATCCACCCCTAGATCAATGCAACACTATTAATAGAGAAGTTAACAAAATAGTCAATAGGGCATACACTTGATGCACCATGTGATTCTGTATCTACATTGTTGTAATCTACCTACAAAACTATACTGGAAGTAGTTCCCCACATAGAAATGAATGAGGGAATCAATCAGATATGTGGATTACCATACAAAGAAATGGGTGGAAATGAAGTAGGTGGATATGAACAAGAATCACAAGTATCATACACATCATTTATGCAAAAATAGAATATGATGAACCTACAAAATGAAGGGATTGAAGATTGCATGAAATGCATAAATCCTAATGCCTACTATCTTGGTGGAATGATGAATGCATTGAATGTCTCATCCTAATGATGAGTGTGGGTGGAAGAATGCATACATGTAACCTATTTTCACTTTTTCCTTGAATAAAATTAATATTGAGTGCAAGGCTTCCTTTTCTCTCTCTTTATTTGATTTCTTTTTTTCCTTTGCCCTTTTGCATTTAAACATGATTTATGATTTATGCTTGGTCTTTATCAACATATAGCATAATTGTTTTCTCCATTGGGAGGGTTTATGGATGTATATCCTTTCACTCTTAATTCCTAAATAAAGATACATATATATATGTTCCAAAATATGCAAAGAATGATGCAAAAGGACAATGCAATCTGCATGAAATTTTTTATACAACTAATTGATATGCACTCCTATATTTTTATTTTTCTAACTAAAGCACTATAAAGAAACTAGCTATCATGCTACCTATTATGCTATGCAATTCATTCAAGAGAAAACAATTTGGGTTACTTGATCATCTTGTGGTGGTGAATGAACTGTCATGAAGGGTGGGTGGAATCATATTATTTAGAGACAATGCCTTTCTTATCTATGATATGTCCCTCTCCTATCATCCTATGTGCAAGGTGACGTGTATTTTACTACGCGCTTAAACGCAAGTATACGCGTCGAGTAATATAGGCCTTTGTGAGGCCCGAGTCGAACTCAGGGATACGTGAATTATTGGAGACTTCTACTAACTAATCGCAATCAGCTAGACCGAATAACAAAGTAGGGTTTTGTTATCGAAATTAAAAGAAAATAAAAATCAAACAAAGAAAACATCGATTAAAGGTTAATTTAATCAATTCAAAAGGGTATCTTTAGGATGGCGGTTTCACCGCGGGTCAACATTGTATTAGGTTTTATATAATTCCTCACACTTCTCTCTCTATCCGGGTAGTGGCCTGAAAACAGAATTACCCACTGTCGTGGTGTAATTCACTACTTAGGTTTAGGTTGATTCCACCGTCGTAGTAATCATTCCCCTAAACTAAGCGCATTAAGAACGATCTCTCAGTTCTCACCATTAATTTTACAACTCCTTTGTCAAGGGTTTTATTGATTAATGTAGGTTTCGTCTCTTTTCAACCGTTAATCCTTCTGTCGAAGTGATTAAGGGCATTAAGTTATTATTATGGTGATCAAGCATAACAATATAGATGGAGAAAACAAACTTATACCACGGATTTAAGAGAGAAAATATGAATTATCAATATAAAATTATCATACAATGCATTTCCGGGCTACTCCCGGTCCTAAAGATGAAGGGTTTTAGCCTCTCATGTTCATCTCACACGAATCCATGGTAGAAATGAGGGAATTCATAAGAAAATGTGAAATAAGTGGGAAAACCCCTGAACGGAGAAGAACCGGTAGATCCTAGGCGTAGAACACGAGCTTCCCCGCCTGTCGGTGGTGGAAATCGTCTTCGGCAGCGTCCGAATCACCCGAGATGAGCTTCTGGCCTCCGTTCTCCTTTCTCTCCTTCCTCGGCACTCGTGCAATGCAAAATGAGATGATGATCTCGTGTGGGCGGCCGTCATTAGGTATAAGTCCCTAATTAGGTCGTCAAATAATGCCAGCCGTCCGATCGAGATCAAAACAGATCCAACGCATATCTGCCGGCGTCGATACCATCGACGCGGGTCGATGGTATCGACCCAACGTATTAGCGGCAGCTTGCTTTCCTTTTCGTCTGAGTGACTGTGGTGATCTCGATACCATCGACTTGGGTGTCGATGGTATCGACTCTGTGTAGCTCTTCTCGACTGGCAACCTGTGGCTTGGTCGATAATATCGACTTCCGTCGATGGTATCGACGGAAGCAGATACTTGTTTTTCCTAAAATTCCACAACAAGACCAAGTAAATCCACACAATTTATGATAAAATGATAAATAATGCTCAAAATAGTAAAACAAAGGGGATTTGACATAATATGATGGCAAAGACCGAAATGAGTGAATTATGCGATATTATCCATAAAAATGAGTAATTAGAGCACAAAACACATATGAAAAAGGTCTATAAATGCGACCTAAAATCATCGCATAAAACTCCCCTAAGCTTAAACATTGCTCGCCCTCGAGCAACTAATTCTTAGAATAGAATTGCAGATGTCAACTAAAAATCAACACACCAACCTACATCCCACGTGACTCCCACTGAACGTTCTCAAACCAGCCTTCCCTAATCACAGAACAGTAATTACCCTAAAGGTGACAATAATCATCAATAAGAGAACTTATCCTTCAAACCGATGAACACTATCACATAAGGAAGTTAACATAATAAAATTCGCCGATTCAGCATTGGTGCATCTTGTGATCGCCTACACTACGTTGCTCACCCTAACTACCATCTACATGGAAGCAGTTCTCCTAATAATCATGAGTGAGGAGAAGTTCACGGTGGCCTACCAATCCGAGTAACGGGTGGATGGAATGGGTGGTTCATGGAAGAATTTGGAAGTACTGCACAGTTTCAATATGCATAAAACAAAATGTCCTAAATGATGCAAATGCACATTGAAAATGCCCTAATGCCTAAAATTGGGTGAAATGATGCATGCACTAACCTTCCACCTCAAAATGAGATGGAAATCTAATTAAGCCACATCATGTGCTCAATTTCCCTGTAATGCGAGTGATATCATGTTCCTTTCTCCCTCTTATTCCATTTCCTTCTAAATTCTCTTTTTTCTTTTTTTCTTTTCTCAATTTTTTTTTCAGATTTTCAGAATTTTTTCTTTCTTTTAGCCCACATATCCATAATTGCTTAGAGATACATGTATTAGGCTATTTTCTTCATGATTGGAAATCTTTGCACTATTTCGAGGGTATGGAACATTTTAGATCACTTTTGAGGAAAATTAAGATACATGGTGTACTTTATGCATGAAAATCATGAAAGTCATGAATGCAACTACATGGCATGCACCTAAAGGTAATGTGCATGAATCCCTATATTTTTTTTTCTTTTTATGCAAAAGTATGGAAAATATTAATGCAAGTCCTATCTAAATGCTATGCACACAAGAAGGAATTAAAACTGTACTTTACTTCCAATTCTTTGGTGGATTATGGAAAAATGGAGTGGAATGATCACAAGATTAGGTGACTGAACCTTAGAAGAATATTATGTGTCCCTCCTTACTGACATGTGTAGTAGTTCAAAGGGTTCTTTCTCTTACATCCAATTAAGGTCTCATTACCATTTGATTAGGTTAGGCTCGAACAACCGTTACTATCCACTTTTCATGAGTCAATGGGAGTATGGGTGTGACATATTGTTTTAAAGTTGACATAATCAATCATTTTCATAGGATAAGTTCCCCAAGGACAACCACATCAAGCTATCCAAAAGACACAAAATTTTTTAAATTCCCTTAAATTTCCCATGAACAACAGCGAGATGACAACTTTTAAGACATCCACAGTTACACTAGATAGATGTGGATCCTAAACAAAAACTAAAAATGCAAGAAACAAATAGCAAAGCAAAAACTAAAAACAGAAAAGATAGAGCTGTTCCAGCCACCCCCCTAAGCTTGAATTCGACTATGGCCTCATAGTCAAAAACAAACTTAAGAGTGGAACACTGATAACCTGATCAATCTTGTGGAGGCGGAGGTGGGTACTGCGGGGCCGTAGGATCCCAAGACGGATACTCCCCCTGGAAGCTCGGATCATGTTGGGTCCTCGGCGGAGGCTGTGAATAACCTCCAAAGTAGCTTTGACTCCAGTAATGGTCATAAAAGGGCTCCTGTTGCATCTCCATCCGCTGCAACCGGTTGTGTAACTGTTCTTGGTTGGCGAGGATGAGACGCTCATTCTCGAACATAGCCCGTTGATTGTCGAGTAACCGGCTCGTAGTCTCATGAATGCCGGTATACATGGCCAGATGCTGCTGCTGAGTCTGCTGTATATCCTGCAACATGGTGTACATTCCCTGCATCGAGTAGGGATCCTCAGCTGGCTGCGAGGGCTGTGGTGATGGCGGCGGGGGTTGAGATGATGAAGACGCACCCAGATGCATCCTAGGACGCTTCCGTGGTGCTACACGTGCACGAAGAGGTGTGAAAGCCTCCTCTTCCTCCTCAGCCTTGCCTTCTTGCTCGTCGTTGCCGCCTTCTTCTTCGGAGGACTCGATGGCTATGATTGGCCACTAGAAGTGCTGCGCGCCCTCGATGTTGAAGACGTCGTCCGGCAGTGAGCGCTCCTGATAAGCTTGGTTGACGTGGCAATGTGCATACGCCAACCCGTCCCGGAGAAGGATAAGGTTTGAACGGTGCAAGTGGAGCACGTTCACCTTACTCTTCGTGGAAATCGGAGTCATGGACTGAAAGTTCATCCCCAAGTAGGACGCCAACTTGGTGATGAGCCCACCAAAATGGATTGGAGCCTTCCTTGTACTCCTCTTCACCGCCAGGACGCGCTGTAAGAAGAACGCCCCCCCAGTTGCACTCTTGACGTTTCATGAGTGCGTAGAGGAAGAAGAGATCGCTCTCCTGAAACTTGCTCAACGCCAAATCACTCCGGGCGAAGAACGTCAAGCTCAACATCCGGTGAAGGACCCGGACGAAAGGGTGCTCAAAATCTGCTACCGCTGCATTATGGTAGCTCACAGTCTTTCCCGCCGGCACTGTGACTAGCTCGGCGAAGATCTTTGCATAATCGGTGCGGGCATCTGGGCGTCGGTGATCGTTGCGGCCGTGGTTCCAGTTGAAGATGTCGTTGAACTGCTCCAACGTGATGTTGTAATCGTTGTTGAAGAGTCGGAAGGACACCCTTCCCTTAATCCACTCACGGTCCGATGCCACCACGTCTTTGGGTACGACGCAGACGTCGAGAGACGCCATGAACTCCGCCACCAATTCCTTGTAGGTGGGCCATTCGCCGAAAAACGGCTGCCCATCCGCATGATACTCTAGTTGATCGTGACGTCGGCCGGTATGCCGTGCTTGCCCGGCCAGCACATAGGCCAAGTTGGCCTCGAACCCCAATTCCTGGAGCATATTCCGGTCCACATACCGGGTCGGCTCGAACTTCCGCTTCATGATCTCTTCATACACCTTCCTCGTCTCCGCGGAAGGGTGCACCATGCGCGGACGAGGGATGGAAGCGGTCGGGGGTGGAACGAACTCCTCGATCTCCATGGGGTTCGCGCGTGAGGACGAAGCTCCGGCGACATGCACCATGGTTGCGAGAAAGATGGGATTAGAAGAAGAGAGCTCGGAGAAGATGGAGAAGTAATTCTCCGCTCGGTGAAGATCCTCGCTCGATGTCACTGCTCTTCAGTCTTGGAGGGCTCGGGGGAGTGCTCGGCGCAAAGGAGGATGTTTGCTCTGAAGGTGTGACGTCAAATGACGTTGCAAATCTCCTTAAATAAACTTGGCCGACGCCACTGTTGACCCGTCGATACCATCGACGTGGGTCGATGGTATCGACACGTCTCGCTGGTATCCGCCTCCCTCGCGAGTATCGACGGCTGACGTTTGCTGGATCGAGAAACCCGGATTGCTGACGTGTCGATACCATCGACGGAAGTCGATAGTATCGACGCAACACCCGGATCGCTGACGTGGACTCGCGATCGTCGTCGATGTCTTGGCGCGGATCAGTGACATGGATGTCGATACCATCGACGAGGGTCGATGGTATCGACTTGCTTTTATTGCGACACCGCCGTTTTGTTGCATTCAACCTGTGATCATGTCGATACCATCGACGAGGCCGTCGATGGTATCAAGTTGACTGAGCAAAATTCGTCTGAACTTCTCCAGAGATCTCGATGGTATCGACTGGCATGTCGATACTATCGACATTTTTGTTGCGACCTGCCTGTGACCATGTCGATACCATCGACTTGGCCGTCGATGGTATCGACGCAGTGCGATTTTTGCAGCAATCAACCTGAACCCATGTCGATACCATCGACCAGTGTGTCGATGGTATCGACCCTGCCTGTGCCTGCACATTGAAAAAACGGATCAAGGTATCTTATTTACACTAAAATTTAAACGAAATAAAAGCAATCTATGACTAAAATTAAACTATCCTAATGTACCAATGGTTGGGTTGCCTCCCAACAAGCGCCCTTCTTTAGCATCTTAGGCTAGACGTCTTCCCAACATCTCAGTCAATCACAAGTGCAATGAGTTTGACCTCATTCACTTTTCTCTTGTAGTTTTCACCAAAATACAACTTTAAGCGCTGCCCGTTCACCAAGAACGTGGCATCTCCATCACGCACAAGAATCGCACCGTGCGGTCTCACCTCCTCTACTACGAAGGGTCCACTCCACCGGGATTTTAGCTTCCCGGGATGCAATTTGAGACGGGAGTTAAACAATAGAACACTATCTCCCTTCTTGAACGTGCGCAGCTCAATATGGCGATCGTGGATCAGCTTTGTGCGCTCCTTGTAGATACGGGCATTCTCATATGCCGTCATGCGTAATTCATCCAATTCATTCAACTCGAACATCCTCTTTCGCCCGGTTTCATCATAACTCAAGTTCAGCCTTCTTAGCGCCCAATGGGCCTTGTGCTCCAATTCCACCGGAAGGTGGCAAGCCCGGCCATACGCCAACCTAAAAGGCGTGGTGCCTATAGGTGTTTTGTACGCCGTTCTATACGCCCAAAGTGCGTCCGGTAGTAGGGCACTCCAATTTTTCCTCGTGGATGCCACTGTCCGTTCTAGAATCTTCTTGATTTCCCGATTTGAGACCTCCACTTGTCCTTGCGTCTGTGGATGATATGGGGTGCCGATGTTGTGCTTGACCCCATACTTCTTCAAAAGTGTCGAAATTTTTTGATTCCGGAAGTGTGTGCCCCCATCACTTATGATCATTTGGGGTATCCCGAACCTGCAGAAAATGTTCTCCTTGACAAACCTGCACACTACATTCGAATCATTAGTCCTTGTGGGGATTGCTTTCACCCACTTCGACACATAATCAACAACAAGCAAGATATATAAATTTGAATTTGAGGACACAAAGGGTCCCATGAAGTCGATGCCCCATAAGTCAAATACCTCAACTTCCTGAAATACATTTAGGGGCATTTCTTGTCTCCTTGAAATGTTACCTGCTCTTTGACACGGGTCACATTGCCTCACGAAATCATAGGCATCCCGGAACAAAGTTGGCCAATAAAGGCCGCTCTCCAACACTTTGGCTGCTGTCCGTGAACTAGCATGGTGTCCTCCCGTAGGCGACGCATGGCAATGGTGGAGAACACTCTCGTACTCCACCTCCGACACACACCTGCGAAGAATACCATCCCTGCACTGCTTCAAAAGAATTGGGTCATCCCAAAAATAGTATCTCAAAGAATGAAAGAATTTCTTTTTCTCTTGATAAGACCAATCTTACGGGATGATCCCGCAAGCCAAATAGTTAACAATTTCAGCAAACCACGGTTCCTTAGAATCAATTTTCAAAAGTTTTTCATCGGGGAACGTCTCGGTTATGGGTATGTGCAAACCTTGTTCATCTACCCTTTCTAACCTAGACAAGTGGTCAGCCACCACATTTTCAATTCCCGACTTGTCCTTGATTTCAATATCGAATTCTTGTAAAAGCAAAATCCACCTAATGAGTCTAGGCTTTGCATCCTTTTTCTCCATCAAATATTTTATTGCAGCGTGATCGGTCCACACAACTACTTTAGAACCCACTAAGTACTGCCGAAATTTTTCAAAAGCAAACACGACGGCAAGTAACTCTTTTTCTGTAGTTGTATAGTTCAATTGAGCATCATTAAGCGTTTTGGAGGCGTAGAAAATCACAACGGTCTTATTATCTACCCTTTGCCCTAAAACGGCTCCCACTGCATAATCGGAAGCATCACACATCAATTCAAATGGTTTTGTCCAATCCGGCATTTGAACAATCGGAGTTGAAATCAACTTTTCTTTCAAAACTTCGAATGCGTGAAGACACTTCTCATTGAAATAAAAAACTGCATCTTTTTCCAACAATTCGGATAAACGTTTTGTGATTTTAGAAAAATCCTTGATGAATTGCCGATAAAACCCGACATGTCCCAAAAAGCTTCTCACCCCTTTTACAGAATTTGGTGGGGGTAGCTTAGAAATCACCTCAATTTTCACGGGGTCTACCTCAAGACCCTTGCTAGAAACCTTGTGTCCTAGCACTATTCCTTCCGTCACCATCATGTGACATTTCTCCCAATTGAGGACCAAGTGTGTGTCCTCGCACCGCTGCAACACCTTGTCTAAGTTATAAAGACACTCATCAAAAGACGCTCCATAAACCGAGAAGTCGTCCATGAAAACTTCAAGACAACGCTCCACCATGTCAGAGAATATGGCGAGCATGCAGCGTTGAAAAGTCGCCGGCGCATTACATAATCCAAACGGCATACGTCGGTAGGCAAAAGTCCCATAGGGACATGTGAACGTAGACTTCTCTTGATCCAAAGGATCAATAGAAATCTGGTTGTACCCCGAATATCCATCTAGAAAACAAAAATGCGACCGACCGGCAAGACGTTCCAAAATCTGATCGATAAATGGCAAGGGAAAATGATCTTTAAGAGTTGCGGCATTCAGTCGGCGGTAATCAATGCAAACACGCCACCCGGTTACCAATCGGGTGGTGACAGGTTCATTCAGTAGATTTTTAGTGACAATGATTCCCCCCTTTTTAGGGACTACCTGTGTGGGACTCACCCACGTCGAATCTGATATGGCATATATGATCCCTGCAGTAAGAAGTTTTATGACTTCCTTTTTCACAACCTCCATCATGCTCGGATTTAGGCGTCTTTGAGGCTGAATGACTGGCTTGGCTCCCTCCTCGAGCCGAATCTTATGCTGGCAAAGTGTAGGGGAGATCCCCTTGATGTCCGCAACAGACCACCCAAAAGCTCCACGGTGGTTCTTGAGCACTATCAGTAGTTGCTCCTCCTCATCCGCACTCAAGTATGCAGATACAATCACTGGTAACTTGTCCTTCTCAGCTAGAAAGACGTACTTAAGATGCGGGGGCAGTGGCTTCAATTCCAACTCAGGCGAGCAAATAAGAGATGATTCCAGCGGTGGGGGCAGTGTACCTAAATCTTCATAGTGCCTCGTGTAGAAACATGGAAGCATCTGAAGCATTTTGGCACACTCCTTGAGTGAAGTACTCCGCATCCAATCATAAGTGACATTTAACAAACACGCCTCCAAAGGCAATTCCGGATATGCATCAAAAACTGAAGTAATAATCGCATCATCCTCCCAAGAAGGTGGAATGTCCTCATTCTCATCATTTGGAAACCCAACAGCTTTGCATAAAGAGACAACTTTAGTTTGCTCCATAATGTCCACACCTAAGGTTCCATTATCCATCTTGCTCATCACATGAGCCATATCCATGAATGGCTTCCCAAGGCAAAGTGAGATATTGTGCTCCACATGTTTCACCATGTTACACTGTGCTTTTGCTTTAGTAGATGCATTGCTAGTAGGCATGACCATCTCAAAGCGATCATCCACAATGCCCAAGGTCAAGCGACCTCTCCCCATCTCCAAGATCATATCGGCTGTAGCTTGGAATGGGCGTCCAAGTAGCAACTCATTGCCATGCTCGTCCTGCATTTCCATAACCACGAAATCAGCCGGAAAAACAAAGCGATCCACCTTTACCAAGACATCTTCGCAGATTCCATATGGTTTCACCACGGAATTATCGGCCAATTGGATAGTCATGTTGCTTGGCCTTGATTCCTTTAATCCCAGCTTTTTAAATGTAGAAAGGGGCATCAAATTGATGCTTGCCCCAGAATCACATAGTGCCTCTCCGAACTTGAACTTCCCGATAAAGCAAGAAATATTAAAACATCCGGGATCCTGTCTCTTCGGCGGCAAAGTGCCCATAATGAAAGCACTAACTTGTTCCTTCAGCACCACGACCTCAGTGTCGGGTATTTTCCTCTTCTTGGTGATGACATCTTTAAGAAACTTCCCGTAAGATGGGATTTGCTCAATCGCTTCTAACAAAGGAATATTCACCGATAACTTCCTAAAGCTGTCCAGAAATTTCTTGAATTGTGCATCCACCTTTCTTGCCTTTGCACTATTGGGATAGGGGACCGGAACGATATGTGCCCTTTGATGAGGTGGCACATAGGGTGTCAATTTCTGTGGTTCCTCCTCAGTAGCTTGTTCTTCATCACCATCCACAGCTATGTCTTCAGCTGGCCCTGTGACAGGTGTGGGCTGCTCGTTGGTGGTTGCATCTTCAACTTTGTCCTGCGGTGTGCTTGTGTCATCCGCCCTTGGATTCAACACTTTCTTACCGCTCCTTAGTAAGATGGCCTTGGCCTGCTGGTTTCCCCCGGGAACATTGGTGTTCCCCGGAAAACCTGGATGTGCCTGCTTCTTCAAACTTGCAGTCTCGGCTGCCATCTGCGCCATGGAAGTCTCTATGGTTCTCATTTGAGCCCCGTGGCTCTGCAAAGTCTGCCCAAATTGGTTCATATATTCACCCTGTTGCTTGATTTGTTGCCCAAATGTGTTCATTAACTCCTGGTTTTGCTTGATGACTTGATTGAGCAACTCCATGCTCTTGTCCTCTGTGGCCGGTGCAGGCTTGGCGTCCAGATCCTGCAGAAAATTGTTCGGATCCTTCCATGAAAATTTCTTGTCCTTACGCCATGAGTAATCATTATTCCTGTACCCTTGCTGTTGCCTGATGTACTTGACTTGAGCCTCATCCTCGGACTCATTGTCTTCCTTCTGCAGTAGCTTCTTTGCGAGAAGATCCATCTTCTCATTTAACTCTCTTATTGCCTTTGACTCGCTGGCAACTCTTGCTTGCTCAACTGGGCCTCTCTCTCTTTCTCCCCAAGATTGCTTTCGTGCGATGTTCTTCAGTATTTCCCAGCATCTCGTATCAGTGTTATTTAAGAAAAATCCTGAACCGGCTGAGTCCAAGCTACTTCTATCATGCTCGGAGAGAGCAAAATAGAAGATCTTCACCTGTGTCTCCTTGTCCAGTCCATGATGTGGACATCTCCTCAACATGACCTGGAATCGCTCCCAGGTCTCAGAATAAGTTTCACCCGCCTGTTGGGTGAAATTGTGAATCTTCCTAATCATGTCGTTGGTCTTCTTAGGAGGGAAAAACCTCTCGAAGAAAACCTCCACCATATGATCCCATGATTCAACAAACTCATCGTCGAGGTTATGTAGCCACTCTCTCGCTACTCCTGCTAGGGAACTTGGGAACAACTTGAGATACAGAACATCCTGTGGGAATCGTTCGATCTTCACCATGTCACAGTTCTCCACGAACTGGCTGATATGTGCAACCGGATCTTCATTTTTCAACCCATGGAATGCATTAGATTTTACCAAGTTGATCAGTGCTGGATCGATCTTGTATGTTGGTATGTCGATCCCCTTTTTCTTTATAGGCCCCTTTGAAGCTGATGAAGAAGACGCTTTGATCTTCTCCCATATCGTCTGTGGTTCGGCCATTTCTTCTGCTTGCTCTTGCTCAAATTTAGAATCTATATCTCTTGGGTGCTCTTGCTCGTAGTGCTCCTCGTCGTCAAATGGTCCCGGAGGTGGAACCTCAGGTGTGCGATTCACGTAGTCTCTGCTACGTGTATGCACCATGCAAAGTACCTGAAATATGAAAATCGGGGTTCAGTACAATGCTTTGAACGAGTAAACACAATTATAGAGAAATTTAGGAATATTTAAAATTGTTTCAAAAATAATAAAAAAAATTGTGGCCTAGAGTGGCCGCTCTTAGCACTTCAAAGTGCCAATAATTCGCCGTATCCCCGGCAACGGCGCCAAAAACTTGACGTGTATTTTACTACGCGCTTAAACGCAAGTATACGCGTCGAGTAATATAGGCCTTTGTGAGGCCCGAGTCGAACTCAGGGATACATGAATTATTGGAGACTTCTACTAACTAATCGCAATCAGCTAGACCGAATAACAAAGTAGGGTTTTGTTGTCGAAATTAAAAGAAAACAAAAATCAAACAAAGAAAACAATCGATTAAAGGTTAATTTAATCAATTCAAAAGGGTATCTTTAGGATGGCGGTTTCACCACGGGTCAACATTGTATTAGGTTTTATATAATTCCTCACACTTCTCTCTCTATCCGGGTAGTGGCCTGAAAACAGAATTACCCACTGTCGTGGTGTAATTCACTACTTAGGTTTAGGTTGATTCCACCGTCGTAGTAATCATTCCCCTAAACTAAGCGCATTAAGAACGATCTCTCAGTTCTCACCATTAATTTTACAACTTTGTCAAGGGTTTTATTGATTAATGTAGGTTTCGTTTCTTTTCAACCGTTAATCCTTATGTCGAAGTGATTAAGGGCATTAAGTTATTATTATGGTGATCAAGCATAACAATATAGATGGAGAAAATGAACTTATACCACGGATATAAGAGAGAAAATATGAATTATCAATACAAAATTGTCATACAATGCATTTCTGTGCTACTCCCGGTCCTAAAGATGAAGGGTTTTAGCCTCTCATGTTCATCTCACACGAATCCATGGTAGAAATGGGGGAATTCATAAGAAAAATGTGAAATAAGTGGGAAAATCCCTGAACGGAGAAGAACCGGTAGATCCTTGGCGTAGAACACGAGCTTCCCCGCCTGTCGGTGGTGGAAATCATCTTCGGCAGCGTCCAAATCACCCGAGATGAGCTTCTGGCCTCCGTTCTCCTTTCTCTCCTTCCTCGGAACTCGTGCAATGCAAAATGAGATGATGATCTCGTGTGGGCGGCCGTCATTAGGTATAAGTCCCTAATTAGGTCGTCAAATAATGCCAGCCGCCCGATCGAGATCAAAACAGATCCAACGCATATCTGCCGACGTCGATACCATCGACGCGGGTCGATGGTATCGACCCAGCGTATTAGCGACAGCTTGCTTTCCTTTTCGTCTGAGTGCCTGTGGTGATCTCGATACCATCGACTTGGGTGTCGATGGTATCGACTCTGTGTAGCTCTTCTCGGCTGGCAACCTGTGGCTTGGTCGATGGTATCGACTTCCGTCGATGGTATCGACGGAAGCAGATACTTGTTTTTCCTGAAATTCCACAACAAGACCAAGTAAATCCACACAATTTATGATAAAATGATAAATAATGCTCAAAATAGTAAAACAAAGGGGATTTGACATAATATGATGGCAAAGACCGAAATGAGTGAATTATGCGATATTATCCATAAAAATGAGTAATTAGAGCACAAAACACATATGAAAAAGGTCTATAAATGCGACTCAAAATCATCGCATCACAAGGTAACCTTAGGATTTCTTTCTAAAAATCCATTTAAAATCTTGTTACTTGTTTGGTTGGTTTGGGCTCAAACCTCATCATCATACACCAGTCTTGGGTTCATTAATATTTTCATTCATTCTAAATTTCCTCTAGATGACTAACACAAACACTTCCTCCAAGTGGTGTTGCCTTAGACTTCACACATAAGGTTAAAAATATGTGACCAGTTTTTTGTTTTAAAAATTCATTGCAAGAGTATGAAGAATATTCTTTTTAACGATAGATTAAATGATGATAACTAAGCTTCACGATTACACTAGGTAGACCGTAGATCCTCTATTTAGAAATAAGAAAAACTTGAACAAGATAGAAAATGAATAAGACAAATCCATTCTAGCACCCCTAAGCTTAAACTTCACTATGTCCTCATAGTCAGAATTCAAACCAAGAGCTGGAAGAGGGGTACTAGGTGCTCCATAGGGCGGTGGAGGCATATTTGGACCTTCTTCTATTATCAATCTTTGACTAAAAATGTCAGTTCCACTAAACATGGAGTTGGTGGTATCTAGTTGTGTCTTCTAATGTCTTCCTTGAGCTTTATGGATCGGTACTACCGAGATGCCTCTCAGTGGTCTCGAGGACCCTTTCCTATATCTTTGTTTTCTCCTCACAAATGTTGCTACTACTAGTGGTGGCCTCAGTATTACTAACTTGAATTGTTCACGCTTAGATTGTAACTGACAAGGAGTTGCTACCACCGACTGTGGTGTCAGTGGTATCAACATAGGAAATTTTTGCATAGTAAACAAAAGCATAAAGGCAACATTATCGCTTTAACTAAACATGTATCATAACAAAATGAAACACAACCAAATAAAAGTCCTAAAAATAAATAAATAACATAAATGAAAATGGGTTGCCTCCCATAAGCACCCTTGTTTGATGTCTTGGGCTTGACAAGGTGATTTTCTTCAGTCTGGGTTGTCACGAGATGGTTGTGAAGACTCATTTGGCAGTTTGAACTCCACTCTATCGCCACGTATCCATGGTGTCAAGTAACCTCCACCCATGATAGTGATAACATTTGATGTAGCTTGGCTCATGCATATCCACGACCATAAGGTCAACAAGATAGATCAATTTGTCGATTTTGACTAACACACCATGACATATCCTGTAGGGCATCACAATCGATCTTCCTTCCAACTGGATTGTCATGGATGTCTATTGGTTTCTTCAATCCCAACTTCCAAAAGGTAGCAAGAGGTATAAGGTTTATGCTCATCCTAAAGTCATATTGAGCTTATTAGAAATGTTTGCTTCCAATAGAACAATGGGTGTATAAATTGTTGGGTTTTGTGGAGACGACAATCGCAACGAAAGCAGTAAAATTTTTCTCCATGCATGCCCTACTCGAGGATCATGTTGAAAACAATGTATTTGTAAAGAGGGGATAGTGATATACCTCATCGCGGAGTAGGTCCAATGACGTCCCTTGGATCGGTGACGTGTGTCACTCCTAGTGTGCACAGATGGTCCTTAGTCATCCTCCAAACGCAGACAACTCAATGTTTGCATCTCTACTTCATCCACACAGATGGATTGGAACTCCACGTCATGCTTCCTTAAGCCAACAGAAAGGAGAAACAATCTGCTTAATAACATGCTAGCATCAGTTGCTCTGCTTCTCTCTCGCTTGGGGATGATGATGTCTAGGGTTCACGTACAACAGGGCAACCACTGATGTCTATCTCTAGTGCATCTACTATGGCTGAAATGCCCCTATAAATAGTGGAGGAAAGGAAGCAGGGTTTTCCAAAACCCTCGGGAACAAAAGGCTTTGGTTGTATTTAAAATGAGCTGCTTGTGGACTAATAAAAGAATATTTTGGAATCCATTAATTAATCAATTAATCATATTAACTGATTATCATTTGGCTTTAGTTATTTGACTTGTGATTAGCCGACCGACTTAACAATTAATTGGCTTAAATATTTAGCCAATTAATTCAAATTATATTCCAATATTATTAGCAGATTACCTAAACATTTTAATAATCAATTTGATTCAAAACATTTTTAATCACATCCACGATTATACTCCTATTCCAATCACATCCTATGTGGGTTACCCAGTAGGCTCCACACTATGTTGGAAGTGATAGTTATAATCATATTATGATTTCACAAGCAATGATTGGTATATAGAAAGACTTCGTTGCTACCCAAATAATTGTAGAAGTTGGAGAACTACTTAACCTATCATCTGTGACTGGTGTCACAATGAATGTATACTTCCATTATCTCTAATATCCATATTGAACTCAAGGCATGGAATCATCATCCCCTTCAACATCAATCCATGTTCCTTGAACTAGAGCAGACTGTCTGATATATGTATAAGTTCAATATCACATATTGACTCACATCATCATGACCATGCATTTCTCAATCTCGCTTATCAAGTATCTAGGATATCAAACTCATGAAGGAGGGATAAATCCCATCTACATCACTTATAGTCATCCCTATGTGTCACAGTGCACCCAAGCACCACCTCTTTGGTAACCCTTATTCAAGATCATGATGAATGATGTCAAAGCACACCACATGTGATAAATGTAGTGACTTTAGGTCTAAGAACCACAATCACCACCATCATTATGAGAGATGACTCTGACTACCTATCATGGTTCCATGTGTCACTCTCAAGGTGGGTCTGTCCAATACATTGTTCTCTAACAAGTATCTATGTGCTTGGATTGATATCACATATCATGACTAATGAGATTCTACATCAACCAACACACACTCTAGTCTTAAGTGTTACTGTTGTCTATTATACTTCTACAATAACATCCGACTAGGGACATATCAAGAATGCATATACTCTTGACATCTATATAACCTCATCATTCAGGTCCTCAACCCAAAGACATACATCATTGAGTAGTATCATTCTTAGACATTTAATACGTTACATCATTATCTCATAAATGAATAACAAAATAAATTGGAAGATTGCCTATATTAATAAAATCGTTTACAAGATATGCTATTACAATGATTAGATATCTGGAATACATACCAACATAAACATCCTGGGTCTTTTTTCTTTATCAACAATCTTCCCTGTATCATAGCACTCACCAGTTCATCAACATGCAAGAAATATGTATATTTTATCCATCTTTTCTTGATGATGATATCTTGTATGAATATTCCATATGTAGGGATTTGTTCTATCACCTCCATGAGTGGAATGTTGATGTGAAGCTTTTAGAAGATGTCTAGAAATTTCTTAATCTTTTTCCTCCTTTCTCAGTTTCATACTATTGAGACATATATTTTTCTTTAGTTGTTTTATTCCCTTCAACTTTGTTGTTCTTTTTCACATAAGCCTTATGCAATATGGGCCAAAGTATAATAGGAACATTAGGATTTTCTATGTGCTTCCTTGTTATTTCCCTCCTATTTATATGAGAGGATTGTACTCCTTTTCAAATATAGAAAGACGACGGTCTCAACATAGTATTAAAGCAGGACAGATAGCCGCCTCAAGACCCCTCCTTTCCAAGCAAACATTGTCGCCGTCTATTCCCCCCCATCCCCACTCATCATCTTCTTCCTTCTCCATCTCTGATGATCACCAAGGGAGACCTACTCTCTTTCCTTACCTTATCCTCTTCCCAACAAGAGGTTCTAAGAAGACTACCTATAGACTTCCTATCAATCTTATGCCCTAAAGATTGGTCATTGGGAAAGTCATACAATATCCTTTTATGGTCATCGATGACCACATACTATAAGGATTTTTCCACATGCTACCAGACATGATTGGATCTCTTGAATATATCTTTATTTCTCTTAGTGATCCATACGGTTCACAATCTATTGTAGATATTTTTTTGCATAAAATCTTTTATTTTGCCATCTTACACGATGTGTGCCTTACGTAGGTGTGTTTCCTCCAGCTGCTGAGGTGAATATTTCACTATTGAAATCTACCGCAAGTGACATGGCATGTATACTTATGATACGACATGTTTGAAACTTTCAGTTCTATTTAGATGCATGACATAGTGTGTTCACTTCTTGACCTGACATATCAGTGAGTGTCAGCCCCTATTTCTATTCTTCCTTTGTTACTCCATTATACCTTGTGCTAGTATGTTATGGGATCATATTCTTCCTCCATTTGGATGTCTAAAACACATCCCAAGTGTGTGACTTCTGTAAAATTTAGTGGCTCCAACTATGTCTCGTGGGTACACTCATTTAAAATATATGCAAACTCCTCAAGAAAACTAGAACATCTAATAGATCTACGTCCACCAAAGGAAGACACATTTGATAAGAAGATGGCTATTGAAGAATCATATGAGAAATTGAAGGATGATCTTAAAAGGTGGACTCGACATGACTTTCTATTTTTCTCCTAGATCCTAAATAGTTGTGAAACACATATCACTGCTATTCTTCTCTTCATAAACACCACCAAGGAGGCATGTGATCACCTTCTCTAAGTGTATTTTAGAAAAGGAAATGCGATATGAGTATTTGATCTATATATACATTTGCATTACCTTAAACTTGAAAATAACTCAGCCTTCTTCGAACAATTCAACACCTTCAAAGGGATTTCGGGGTGAACTCAAGATTCATCACCCCTTCTCATCTAATCTTGTCAAGATGCAAAAGCAGCAAGAGGAAATACAACTTTTTCAATTCTTGTCATCTCTACCTCCTAGTTATGAAGCTGCTTGTCAGCAAATTGATGCCTTTGAACCATTTACTATGTTATATGATGTCCATCTATGACTATCTTGCTCTATATATTCTACTCATGCTACCAAGGAGACTACAACCCTTTTTTTTCTAGATAAGGTAATCCTAGTCGTGGCCGGGGGAAAAGTCTCAAAAACTATGGGAGAGGATCCCCTTCTTCCATGTATTAACCCATATTTTGTAATTTTTGTAAGTGTAATCACACTGAAAACAAATGCTGGAAAAATCATAGGAAGACTGAATGGGAAAATAAAGTGTTAACTACTGATGCTGGTGGAGATTCTACCTCTATTCCCCGTGTTACTAATCCTCAAATGGTGACATTGAGTTCTTCTTACCTTGAAAAACTTATGTAGACCACTTCTTCTACTACTATTACTCCTCAAGAAAACATTGGAGAAAACTCATGTGACCCTTCATGTCTTCAAGCTTCTTCCTCTTCATTAAAAGATGACTGGGTTATTGATTGGGGTGCTACAACTCAGATGACTGGTAATAACAAACTATTTACTTATCTGAAAAAATTTACTTGTTATCCTCCCGTGCGTCTAACAGATGGGACCACTTCTATAGTTATTGGGAGAGGAGATGTGAACAACAATCCCCTTACACCTGTCTTCTTTGTGCCTAAATTCCCATTAAACTTGTTTTTTGTTAGTAAAATTACCATAACTTTAAACTACAGTGTAACCTTCTTTCCTTACACTATCTCTATGTAGAATCTCAAGATGAAGAAGATGATTGGTGTGGTATATGAAGGTGGAGATGGTCTTTAATACCTGCACACCTCGTCAAACCTTACTACTACTTCTCTTGTGGCCTAATCAAGCTCCCTTCATCAATGGAACCTTTGAATCGATCACCCTTTTAATTCCAAATTGAAGTCTTTTTTTCAACTTTGTCTACTAAAAACTTTTCATGTCAGTCTTTCCAACTTGGAAAACATTATCGAATAGTGTTTCCTCATCATCATAACAATATGAGTCCAACTTTGTTTTACTTAATTCCTCAGATGTTTGTGGAAAATGTCGAGTTTCTAATCTTGCTAGTGTAAGGTACTTTGTTACCTTCATTCATGACTGGTCTTGTGATGCTTTGATCAATTTGTTAAAAGATCTATTTGAAGTTTTAAACTTTTTCTCTGAATTTCTTAATTAGATAAAGACTCAATTTTTCTGCTGCTACTAAATTTTTTTACACTTATAATGCTTCTGAATATGTGCAACATAGTTTTAAAACAGTTTGTATTTCTAAGGGGACTACTCACCAAAGTTTGTGTACCTATATCCCATAACAAAATGGAGTTTCGAAAAGGAAGAAAATGCACCTTATTGATGTAGCTCACACTCTCCTAATTGAAGTGAAAGTACCTAAATTTTATTATACTGATGCAATTCTTTTAGCCAATTATCGCAAACCAGATGCCTTATTCTGTGCTTCAAAATAAGATTCCTCATAATCTTCTGCATCCACATGAACCTATCTTTTATTTACCACCAAATGTTTTTGGATGCCTATGTTTTGTTCATAATCACCAACCTAGGAATCATAAACTATCAACCCGTGCTTTCCGCTGTTGTTTTCTTGGTTACTCTCATACACAAAAGGGGTATAAATGTTTTGATCCTATTTTACATCAGTTGTATGTCAGTGTAGACATCACCTTTTTTGAAAATTTCTTTTTAGATGCTATTGACCAGGTTCCACTTTCAACAGTGCCCATTCTTGACCCCATTGTGTCTACACCTCTACCTTAAGTATCCCCTATTTTGACATCTTTTAAGACTAATGATCCATCTCAAAACAATGGCAATATTACTAATTACAACTTTTGATTCTGACATTCCCATAACATATGAAAGCACAACGATGTGGTGCTAGTATTATGTCTTTCAACATGTGTCCACAATCATTTGAATGCTTCCATGGCTCAATTTACTATTGCTTTATTTGCAATTTCTATTCCAATGAATGCCTAGAGGCACTACTACACTCTGGGGGGAAGCAAGCCATGGATGAGGAGGTGAGTGCATTTCACTCTCATGGGAGATGGGACCTTGTTGATCTCCCTATAGGTAGTACATCTGTTGGCTACCGATGGGTTTTTACTGTGAATTATTTTCCTGATGGGATAATTGAAAGCCTAAAGGCCTAACTTGCTGCTAAGGCATACACACAAGAAGTTGGATTGATTACTTTGAAACCTTTTCTCCATTTTCCTGTCTTAATTCTATCCACATTAAAAATTCTATTGTTGTTAATAAAGGCTAGCACTTACATGTACTAAATGTTACTAGTTCCTTTCTGTATGGAGATTTATAGGATAATATCTATATGTCACAATCTCCAAGTTATGTTGCTTAGAGGGAGCACTCTGGAAAAGTATTCCTTCTAAAGAAAGCCATTTATGGCCTCAAATATTGTCCCCGATCTTGGTTTGATAAGGTATCCCTTGTACTACACAAATCTGACTTCATACAGTCTCAACGTGACCACTCTGTGGTTATCAAAACTACTACTTCAAACATTATTGTTCTTATTGTTTATGTGGATGATATCATCCTGTCCGGTATCAATGTTGCAATAATTGCTACTATAAAAAGTATGTTATGAAGCATTTTGTAACCAAAGACTGTGGGCATCTTTGATATTTTCTTGGAATTGAGGTAGCACATAACAAGGATGGAGTATCCTTATCACAAAGAAATTATACTCCAGACTTACTTGCTGAAATTGAAATGCTTGGTTGCAGACCTATAGTCTCCCCAATGGATCAATCTCATGATCTATGGGCAGAATCTACACACCCTTAGAAGATAAATTTAGATATAAACACTTGGTTGGAAAACTTTTATATCTTACTGTTACTAGTCAAAACATATTCTTTGCTATTGGTGTTCTTAGCCAATTCATAAATAGGCAATGCCAATGGAACGTCACATGCCGAGTCTTAAGATATTTGTAGAATGCACATGAAATGTGACCATATAATAAAAAAATGGGCATCTATATGTGATTGGATATTCTGACGTTGAACATGTTGCGTGTACATCTGATAGGAGATCCACCTCTGGATATTGTACCTTTATAGGGGGTAACTTGGTTACCTAGAGGAGTAAGAAACAAAAAGTTGTTGATAGGTCTAGTGCACAATCTGAGTATCGCGCAATGACACATACTATCTATGAGCTACTATAGATAATATCCATTCTGTCTAACTTTGGGTTTCCCACCACTCATGCTATTCCAATGTATTGCGATAATGGTGCTGCTAGCTTCATTTTAGTAATCCTATCTTTGATGAAAGGAAGAAGCATATTGAGATGAACTGCCATTTTCTCCAAGATTTGTTCTAACTAACAAGATCACTACCCCTTTCCTGCCTACATATGAGAAAACTACAAATATTTTTACCAAGCCTCTCTCTATCAAGAGAGTTGTAGAGCTATGTTGCAAGTTGGGCATGATTAATATTTATGCTCCAACTTGAGGGGGAGTATTGAGATATATATTTATTTTTAGTTGTTTTATACCTTTTAACTGTATTTTTCCTTTTCACTTAAGTCTTATGTAATATGAGCCTAAGTATGATATCCCCATTAAGGTTTGTTGTGTGCTTCCTTGTTGTTTCCCTTCCTATATATAGGAGAGGGCTGTACTCCTTTCTGAATATGGAAAGACGACCATTCTCAACATAGATTATTTAGGAATGGCACATGTGGCTTCTCTTTATGCTTGTATCAAGGAGTGTATGGCACAATCTCCTCCCCTAAGCTTGCTTCAACCCCATCACCTAAAACATAATTTGGCACGTATCCTATGGATGGAATGGCTCTGGATGATCCTTGTAGATTGTGGATGCTTCCTTGTTGACTATGACTACTCCACTATAAAGTAGAACCTTCACATGTTCTTCTTGGACATGCACCTTTTCTGGAACTAGGGGCATGGACATAGAAATGGTGGAATCTTTAAATTCCATATCTTGCAAAGCTGGTCAAGATGGGGTGTCCTTGTTGCTTGTTTTTAACTCAATTTTGACTGAGGTGCATGCATGAGCATAATGAACCAATATTCTGCATCCCCTTGGTCTTCTGTACATGCTACAGGGAAATGGATCTTTTGACACATACACCTGTCTGACTCTAGAGTGTGCTGATCTGGTGACTCCTTAGTAACAATGCTCTGGTTCCTTGAGATAGACACACAATTTACTTAATGTTGTTGACAAATTGTTTCTTTGTCCCCAGGGAATCCCTATTGAATGGGATGGTTTATGGATGCCACCTCTGCTACCATCTGAGAGATCTGATTTTCAATATTGTAGATTTGATACCCTTGATTTTGCTGCACCCTTTTTGTCTAGTCTAGTAAGGCCCTGTACTGTCTCACAAGTCTTCACAACATGTCTTCAATTTGGCCTATTTTAATAGGGACTATCTCGCTGATATAGATTTGCAAGTACATGCACTCCTCCTCTTCACCTCTAGATGAAGTGCCAGATTTGTGCTCGAACTTCCTTGTGAGTCTATCCATCTGATATTTGAGTTATGTGAAATCCCTTGATTCGAAAACACTTTTAATTATTGCTGGTGCTTCTCGCTCCTCCCCCCATGATTAATTCTTGGCCATGTTCTTTAGAATCTCATGACATCTTGCAGTCTTGTTGTTTAGGAAGAAATATGCTCCTATGCTGTCAAGATTAGTCCTCTCCCCCTTTTGTAGGCCATAGTAGAATATCTTTTCTTGGCCGTACAGGTCAATCCCATGACGAGGAACCTTCCACAACATGTTTTGAAATCGCTCCCACGATTTAGAATAGGACTCCTCAACATGCTATTTGAAGTTGTAGATCTTCCCCACTAGTTCATTTATCTCTTAAGGTGGAAAGTATCACTCAAAAAAGGCATCAATCATTTCATCTCAGGTCTCTATTGATTCTAGTGGGAGGCTTAGGAACAATGTCCTTTCTTTATCAGATAGATAATAAGAGAAAAGCTTCTAGTATATGACTATGGCTGGATCCTTGTCTAACTTCAAGCACGTCACAACTTTCCATAAAGCTATTAATGTGAGCCACTGAGTCCTCCATGCTATGGCCATGGAATGACTGAGATTTGATTAGTGTCACCAGTTTGAGATCTATCTTGTAACTTCCCACATTGACTGCTTGTTGTCTGATTGGCTCTAATTGCATTGTGGCTGAAGACACTTTGATTTTGTCCTAGATTATATGTTCCTTAGGCATGTTCTCTAAATTATCATCACAGTTCTATGATATGACTGCCACTTCTACTTGCTCTTCCTGTGGTGGTGGGGTTAGCATGAACTTCTTATCTAAAGCCCCAACCTCTCTTGTCTTATGAAAAATCTCCTCCTAATCTATTTTGAATGGAATAGATTCTTTGGAGTCTGTGGTTCTGGTATGAACCATGCACTAGTACCTGAAAGTGATATAGCAGAGTGAGAGAATGAAAACTAGTAAATTGTTGTGAAAAAAGTTTTAATGCTCAATTTAAAAGAAAAGTCTTTTAAAGTAAATAAAAGGAAAAAGAAATGGTTTCGAGTGATGTCCGGTCACAACACTTTGTAGTGCTGGTGTTTCCATTTCCCCAAAATAGTGCTAAAACTTGACACACCTAACTATGTGTGCAAAATTCAAGAGTACACGTCGTGTAATATATTACTATAAAGCTCGAGCATTGAACTTAGGGAAATGTTTTCCAAAAATTACTACTAACTGTAACCTAATCATCTAGGCCTAAAAATGTGATTGGTTGGTTGTTTCATAACTAAGAGAAAGATTAAAATGTAAATTTAGTAAATTTGATCAAGAATAGATGGATTCCTTAGGATTATAGTTTCACAATAGTATGCATTACATTTAACTTCATTTAATTAATAACTGTTTACCCTTATACCTAGAGTAAAGACCTGTAATAAGTATTACCCACTCCCATAGCGTAATACACTACCTGTACTAAGAAAAACCCCACTTCTACAATAGTTTAAAAATTAGCTTTGTGAATTATTGATAACTCTAGATTTTTGTTTCACAGCCGTAGGCCCTGTGATGAGGCTCGGTTTGAGCTCTGCAAATACATATGTATTCCAATCCCTAATCCTTTCCTAAAGCAATTTGGTCTAATATACTGATTGCAGTGATCAAGCACAAAGAATTTAGTAAGAAATTGTGGATTCACATCAAGAATTAAAGGGAATATATTATTAACTCATGAAAGCCAAATACAAAGAAATGCCATGCTACTCTTAGTTCCTAAGAAATATGCATATTAGCCTCACATGATTTCTACTATCATACATAGAGGGGAAGAGGAATAAAATGAGCTAAACATTAGAAAAACCAATGAAAACTCTCAGAGAAGTGGTCTTGATGATCCCCTATGGTAGCACCTTGATCTACAACGTTCCAACTACAAATCAACCTTTCAAAAGTGCTGGAGCTTCCGGCCCATGGCTATCTCCTTCGCTTCCTCCTCTCTCGGCTCTGTTCTTTGTCACAATGAGATAGAATGTGATATCTCTCTCTGGACAAACTCCACTTAATTCATGAGTGAGACTCTAGCCGTCATTGAGTCATAGCCACTAAATACATCATTATCATTAATCTACACTGATCACGCAAAATCAGTACCACCAACTGGATGTCGATGTCACCTAGTTTTCGGCTGATTTAAAACCCTTAATAAGTGTTGGTACTACCGAAAGGTATGTCAGTAGCAATGAGCTACTTCCTATGAGTTCTGACTTGCTGTGGGTGCAAAATTCAGTACCACCGCCTAGGGTGTCAGTGGCATCAAAGCATTTAATTCTGACTACTGATGCTTTCTGGGTGGTGAGTCGATAGCACCTAGTCCACTCTTCGCTAACATCAAGTGTAATCTCAGTAGCACGGAATAGTATCTTGGTATAATCAAGATCTCTAAAATTCACCATTAGATTTTTGTATCATGTCGGTACCATTGACATATGTATCAGTAGCACTGAGCTATTGTCTAAAAGCTCAAATTACCTAAAACATGGGGAAGATAACATAATTTTGAATAAAAAGTGAAAATTCAATATAATTTGATGAAAATTCTCAATATTTGTTGTAATAGTGATTCAAATGCTTTTAATGATAGACAATATATAAATATATCTCAATTTTATCAATTATACACTAAATACATGGAAAAATGACATTTAAAAAGCAACTAAAACTCACAACATCAGCCATGAAACCTCCCACTTCTACAAAACCCACATCATCCTCCCTTCTGTCCCCCACTTCATCTCTCTGAGAAACTGCAACCACAAAATTGTTAATAGTGCTAAATAAGGCACCACTAGTAGCAAGACAACTTCAGTCACTACCCTTGTCACTGCACAACACCTCCCCCTCCATCTTCTCAAGAAGTCGGTCACATGAATTTCCAATATCCACCAAGGACTATCAATAGGCCCAACACACCATCAGCCATAGGAGCACAAAACAGAAATGAAAAAAATGCTTGCTATTCTTGATGATTGAAATAGTTCCATTCTTCCTTTATACTTGCTGTCTAATTTTATTTCTATTCAGTAAAAGTAAAAGAGCTCGTGCTAGTCTTATAAAGCACAAAAACAAATAGGAACCACCTTACTTACTTATTCATCCCTATGCATATCCCCTAAATCTCATGGTTGGACGTTTCTACTAAAATTTAGGGGCTTATATATTTTTACATCACAATGCATTATTCCAGTGATTTTCTCCTACCACACCTTACATTCCGGTAGTGACCTCTATTTTTTCATTTCCCATTTTGAATATATATATATATGTAGTGCCCTTATTTTTTTACCATGCTCTCAATATGAAACATCTTTCTTTTATATATTTTATATGTATGTGGCCACTATTATACTATAAGTCCTCTTCTACGGAGTGATGCTCCTTATGTGGTATGAACTGCCTTTTATAGCATGATGCGTCTTTTGTTGCTACAGTGCACCTTCTATGGCATTAAATTCCTTCAAAGGCACAAAGTGCATTCTATTTTGTGTCCAAAAGTACTTCTATTTTCAGAGGACTTATTATATAATTTTAAATTATGTTTGCTATCCTTTTTGATTCTATATATATTTATTTCTTTTTCTAATTCTGATTCTGACTATGATTCTGACTCCATTTCTAACTCTATTTGGATTTTTATTTCTATATCTCAAACAATTGATAGAAATTTTGATAAAATGTTTTTTTAGAATTCAAGAAAATTTCTGAACTTTTAAATTCTATTTTGACATTCATTGAGTAAATTGATCTATGGTAATTGAAAAGGAATTCTAAAATCTAAATAGGTAATAAGAAATAAATGTACTAATAATACATTGTAAGCATTATATTCTGAATTTTTCTACTAGGATCTAAACATCCATGCATTTGTATTATTTTCAAACTAAATCTAAGAAAGATCTATAACTGAATATCTATGGGAATAATTCTACTATACTACATAGGAATGCTCTACATGTGAAAATTAGACAATATGTTTAAGAAATTATTCTGAGCAAGATCATTAGACTATCACTCTAAAGATGGATAACATAGATTTAATGGGCATGGCCCACTTGCCTTTTATATTAATGATTTCTGCAAGGTAGTCTTGATTTCTTGCTGCATAACATAATCACCTAGACATCATCGAATGTTGATAAGTCCATGTGTATTTTCCCCCTTTACGTTTCTAGGCTTTAAACCCCCATCATTCTAACCTTTTAAATCAAATGAGGGTTATTTATTTAGACAAATTCAAACTCTAAGGAAAAATAGTTTTTTTTCATCTATCTATTAAGTTAGAACCATAAGCACATATTATATAGAAAATGTATACAAATATACCCATATGAACCAAATTAACCATCTTATTCACTAATATATGAGTATATACACATAACATTGAGAGTGAACCTCAAGGACACTCACATATATTAATATTACTTACTTAGTTATGGAATCATATGAAAATACAATTAAAATCATTTCCCACACTAAATAGGCATGTCAATCACATCTTGTCTCACAAATAATATTTAGCCATCTTACACATTGGAAACTTAAGTTAAAAAAATTAATACTAACATAAATATACATCAAACTCTGCCAAAACTTTGGAAACATTAAGAAAAATATATATTAGGATTTTAGGTAAAAATCCATATGGTCTCATTATCAATCAATGTGTGAAATACCCACAATTCCCTTATTGGGATTTACATCAATAACTTAGGAAAAAGATCATATCAACATGATCAAGCTTCATAATAGTGTGGTGCATGTCAAAATACCCCATTTGTAAAATATTCATTAATTTCCAAAGATGTTTGCTATTTTTAATACCCAAAACCTTGAAATCATAGAAGTCTTGGTATACAAAACATGTAGATATGCAAATGTAAAAATCATATGTTGAAGTTATTTTTAAGAAATCATACAGTTCAAAATATTTCCATCATATATTGAACTCCCAATACGGACACCCACAACTCAAGTTATGATTTTTCAAAGCTACCCCGGTTTAGATTGATCACAACTATCAATTTGAGATCCAAGGAATTGGATCAGTGGGCCCTACTCCTCTTTTTCTTGCCTGTAGATCCTTCTTCAAATCCACCTCCTTATGTTCACTTCAACCCAGAGTGGCTTACCTTTGCTTGGCTGTGTGACTATGCTCCTGGCCAGAAGCAACAACTACACTCTGGCAAGGTGGAGCTCGCCTCTCTGGCCATGAGAACGTGACTGAAGCCTCTCCCTCTCTGCCATTGGTCTCCTACACGTAAGAGCCACCATCTCTAGGTATAATGATATGAGGTTCAAAACCCCCAAGCCTCTTCTCTCTTCATGTCCACATCCCATCTTCCTCGGTTCTCTACTCTCATGGTCTCTCACCCAAACCCTAACATTGACTTTGATCAACCCTAGTTTCCAAGATACAAGGCTTTAATAAATTCCTGCTATTGATCAAATTGAGTTTTTGTCTCGTATTCTATCTAGACTGAGACTCTCCAGTAAATGATGGATCGAGATTCTCTCCCCTATTCTTTTTTACTTATCTATTAAGTCCTATTTGAGTAATCATTTGGTCCTCTGAATATTCTCCAAAAATTAAGAAACTTCTTCCTTTTATTTGTATGAATTTTATTCCATCTAGGATCTTGAACAAAACTCAAATTATTATAACTATATAAGATTCTCTAAACTTTACAATAATTATTATTTCCATATGTATGTGTAAACATTTCAAATTTGAGACTCATCTCATTTATAGAACTACAATTATGATCATAACTAGTCATTTTACATTATTATCAATAATGGAAACTTATTTCCAATTACATTTATTATTACTTCTTTCCTAGTTTTGATAGAAAAACTATTGTAAACATGTTGAAATTCAATTTAATACCCATCATATCAAGTAATATTAAAAGTTCTTAATTTCAATAGTTCTAGCATTGAAGGACATAATTTAGCTATGTGCCAAAAATGCCCTTGGGCTATAAGGATGCATACACAAACTCTAATATGGGATGAAACATGTGAAACTTGGCCCACTTATTCTAGTCTCACATAATTGGAGTTTCTCTTAGTATGTCTAAGATTTACGTGGATACTTATGAAAAAAATCTAGGAGTGACAAAAATCCAAATGATAAATGTTCATAAAATATATTAGTTCATGAAGACAACATTTTGTTTTAACCTAGTTTTAGACAACATTTTGTTTTAACCTAGTTTCTTTCTACTCCTTATAAAATAAAAAAGAAAATATGAATGAAGTTGTAACATACCCAAACTTAGGTAAATATTAAATTCTCCCATTTACCATATAATATTTTATTTAGAACCCTCTTCTTAATCTCTATTGCATTAGTATGTCAGTAATCATAATGTATATAGTTCTAGCCAATAAAACAATTATTTGATGCTTTAATACAATAAATAGGCAGAATACACTAATTGAGGCCTAATTGTGCAAGTTTACCACATTGAAGGGTTTAAGTACGGAATAAATCTTCTAGATCTTTTTGATAGATAGGTATACGCAAGAGGGAGTCACATAAAAAATTCGGGTATGATACAGGAATACATTAATATGTAAAAACTATTTTTTTCTCAAGTCATGGGTTTTGGGTATTAAAGGCTTCCAATAGGTAAAATTGACTTCAAATTCAAAAATTTTGGGCCCCTTTTAGTCTACTTGCCAAATTTCACTTTATTTTGACATTGTTTGCTATTTGAGTTTGGTTTGGAAAGAAAAGGAACAATAATTGAATGTCACTTTAAGAAATTCTGATTTGAAAAAAGTCAAATGCCACATTGTCACATCGATCCATGACTTTATTGGATGCACATACCTCTCCTGGTCATTGTATGCACAATTAGGAAGTCATCTTCTCATTATCAGCCTCACACAAACAAGGAAAGAAGTTGTTCAGAATGCAACAAACTAAAACACCAATTCCTTCATCCATAACCAATCATTGCTTGAGATTACTTTACCATTAAGTTTTTCTTTAAATTTTTCATCTTTTGGTATATCACTTGATTACTATTTCCTTGTCTACAATTGTTTTCCCAATTTTCACCCTGAGCTTCTTGGAGCTCCTAGTCACAGAAACCCTAACACCTAACCCTATAAATACCTACCACTTCTAAGGTTCCAACCCATCTCTAATCATTGGGTTCTTGGACAAATTTCATCCGGAGTTGCACCCTTCTCCACTATCGATGCAATCTATGGTCTTAGATTTCCAATGGTTTTGGTGGTACATATATTTACAACATTCGAATATCTTTTGGGGTAAGCACTTTCGGCTCCCCTTCTTCTAATTTTCTCGTAAAAATTTCCTATTCGCACCCAAAGGATTTTTCACCAATATTTTCACAACCTACCACAAGCTGGCTGACTGACATGACGTAAGTAGGTGATGAGGGGGCGATGGATAAGTTATTGTTTCACCCTCAATTTCCCATGATGTTGTTGTCTCATGCCATGCTTGCCCTTTCACCTTTTCATTTTTATTAACCACATTATCAACTAGATAACAAATCAACAAAATTAACCTATCACATTTTAAAGTTTAAAATGTTAATGTAGGGCTAATGTGACCAATTGAAAAAATATGTTTCCTAATTAAATAAGTAAATGATGCAACTTTGCAAAAGTCATAAGTTTTTATAGGAAGCTCCAAAAATTAACGAAAATGTAATGGAATTGTATGACTTTTCTTTATCTTATGATATTGTTTTCATTTCCTGATTGCAAAATCTCAAACACATGATTTTTAGTGTTTTTCTCTCTCTTATTCTCTTATTAATAATCGAGTGAAAGTTATAATTAACAAAGTTAAGAAATTGGGTCATACTTATAATCAATAACCCTGAACCCTCTTGCTAGGTTAATGTCATAAGTCAATATAGGGTTTTACTGAAGGTTTGGATGTTTAGGGTTTCATCCTAGTAACACAATTGATCCCTGATTGATGTACAAAACATTATATGTAGGTCCGAGGTGACTTTTTACTTGGAAGGATAGAATATTGGTCTCTGATTTTGATACCCATGTTTGAATGTACATCTTCCTGATTATCTAGGCACTATGAATATAACCAAAAAACTATTCCCATATGAGGCATCTCTTGATTAATTCCTAAGCATGATTAAATCTATTAAAAGATATTATTTCCTTGATATTATTTCTTGATTGACATTGATTTCATGAGATCTTATGATTAGGGTCCTTTGACCTATTTGGATAAAATATTTGGATGATCACATCCTATTAACTTTCAAATGATGATGACTAAACTTGTATCTTGCCTTTATATTTTGTGCTTGTACAAATTGACTAAGTTTATTTATTGTAGTAGTACATATGTACTTCCATAATATTTCAACATGCATATTCCATCCTTATTATCCGTATTCCACTCATACATATATAAAGGATGTACATATTCCTCCCAGGGTGTGCGTTTTCCACCGAAATACTAAATCTTGATATTTTATGGGTATCAATCCTACATAAATAAAACTAGTCTACTTGTTTTACATTCTCCAGTTATGATTTTTTAATGTTGTTATATGGCCCCAATTCTTTCTATTAATCATATCCCTTTTGATGGTTGTCTCATCTATTACAATGTTAACTCTATTGAACCTTTTTTCTTGAATATCCCTTTATTGAAATGTACAACAATAATCTTATGTACAACATTAATCTTTCTTTTCCCTAAGTATTACCTAGTTGTTATTATATTGCACATACACTGATTTGCTGATGTCCTTCCTCTCATTTTTCCCCTCTTCTGGGCATTGCTTTCAACCCACCTAGAGGTTGCACAACTTGAGGTCCAAGAAGTAGGAGGAGTTTCTCAAGACTAGCTTTGGGATGTCTTCTGAGATGGGCATGTTGCTCATCATACTAGCTTAGATTTAATATCTCATTAGTTTCCGTTTATGGAACCAATGTTAAGCTCGAACAAAAGGTTTCATAATAGTTAGATTTACTTTCTGCTTCCATAAAACTATGTTTATTTTACCAATCTATTTGAGAAAATATTGTGCACCCCTTTTGATTTGAAATTCATTATTTTATAGTTGTGAATGAGTGGGGTTTATGCATCATCTTCTTAAATTAAGGAGTGGATCCCCTCCCAAGTCCCACTCCTTACAAGATGGTATAAGAGTGTTTTTATGCTTGATAATCTAACTATCTTAGAATTTATCCCTAGAATAGTTTACCTTATACCTTACACCTACATTTTATGAGAATCAACCTGTTTGACTATACTAGTGCTGCCCCCAGTATGACGGTTCGTACAAGTTCTCTCACTGATAAACCCTCACTTTGACACATCGATTGATCCCCCTCTGAGAGACAACTCAAGCTCTCAGGTCACCCCTTTAACTCAAGATGTTGATATGCACACTGCTACTACCTTGATTGACATCTCTCATGAGAAAGAATTATCACTGTTGTAACAATTTCTCATTGGATGTGGCGGGGAAGTTGAACATTCCTTATGTGTCTAATATGCCAAAGTGATAGTTGCTGACTGATTTCATGAAAATGCAACCATCCTACTTCAAGGGTGAAGGATAAGTAGAGATTTTAATAAGGTTGATGATTGAATTTCAGGTATAGATAGGATGTTTGAGGGGTGACATTCCGTCCTCACCAGAATATCATGTTTTCCTCTTATGTGTTGGATGGACCAATATGTGTCAGGTGGAATGGGATAGCATAGAATTGTAACACTTCTACTTTATGTTGGGAACAATTCTAGTCCTCTTTCATGAGAAATATATCTACACTATTTCTTATAGGAATAAAGAAGCAAAATTCTATAATCTGAAACAAGGTTCCCTATTTGTTCCCGCTTATGTGAAAAAATATCTATTGCTTGAACGTCATGTTATTGGGTTGAGTGAAGACTGTAGGACATCTCAATTCTTGTAAGGACTCAACTATAATGTGAGTTATGCTCTAGTTCCTCATTTTCCTCTTATTTTCCAACAAATGGTGGATAATGCCTTAACTGTTGAGTCATATCTCGGTCTCCAATTCCCATCACAACCAACAAGAAGAAGATATTTGACTATGAACAACATTGGGAAAAGTGCAACCGTTGTTATTGCCATCATCATACTAGAAAATGTCTACAAGGAAGAATTGTTGTACCTAGAATAATAGGCCGATAGTCTTCTTAAGTGTGGACATGATGAGCACTTTAGGCCCCAATGCCTCCAGATTCAACAATGCCATGTCCCTGCCCAATATCCTACCAATCAACCACAACCTCTTCCTAACACACCTCCAAAGAACAACAACCCTCATGGCCGAAATCCTCTAATGGAGAGGCATGCTGGTTGTGTCTTCATGATGGATGTTGTGGATGTTGTTTATGATAATGAAGTGATTGAAGGTACTGTGCATCTTAAATTACATCCTATAAAAGCTATGTTTGATTTTGGGTCATCATATACCTTTATATCCTCAAAACTTACGAAGATTTTAAATCTAGAACCTACATACATGGAATATGTTATATATGTTCAAACCCCTACTAGTAGGGTATGATCTTGTTATATAAAAATACCACCCATGAAAGTATGTAAATATGGCAAGATGTTTATAACTGAGTTCATCTTCCTAAACATGACAAAATTTGACATCATATAATAGTATGGACTGGTTGAAAAGGTTTGATGTGGCCTTGTTTGGTGGTAAGAAGAAGTTAGTTTGCTTCACTTGGATGGTGAGCGACTATTTATAAAGGTAGAAAATGTAAGTTCATCATCTAAAAGTAGAAAAACTTATTTCACATAGTTGTTGATCTTACTTGGCATCCTTGTCGTTGACACCTCCCACCTCAATTGGAAGATATTGATGTGGTTCGATATTTCCCTGATATCTTTCTTGAGGAGATACCTGGTATTCCCCCTCCTCGTGAGGTTGAGTTCTCCATTGATCCTGTACCAGATGCCGCTCCTATCTCAAAACCTCCTTATTGTATGGTACCAATGGAGCTTATAGAACTCAAGAAGTAGCTATAAGAACTTCTTGACATGGGGTTTATTTTCCCTAGTGTCTCTCCTTAGAAAGTTCATATTTGATTTTTATACAAGAAAGATTGTTCTTTGAGGATGTGCATGGATCATAAATATTTAATCAAGTGATAGTGAAGAAAAACAATCCTCCATTGTGCATTTATGAATTATTTAATCATTTGAAGTCAGATACTATTTTCTCTAAGATGGATCTATGAATTTGATACCAAATGCAAAATATGAGGATATACCAAAAATGGCATTTGATAAATGCCTATTTATCATTTTATTTGGATGTTTCAGATCAATTCTTAGAAGTGTTTTGTTAATTATTCACCAGTTTAAAATTAATTTTTTGTTTAGCTTTTCTCTCTTTAATTAGAGTTTTTATTATAATTGTTTGGATTTTTTAGGAAAATGCCCAATAATTCCAAAGATCAAGCTATCTAATAAAATACTCCAAGAAGATGTTTGTACAACTTCCGCAAGTCCTGATATATATACCCCACACCAAAATAGTCATTTTTTTGCATCTCAAGACGAAATTTAACGATGAAGTATGATTGAAAAGGGAATTTAGTTGTCTATAAATATCTATATTTTCAAGCGGCTTATCCAGTCGGTTGTTGGGTTTTTGGACAATCAACTCACCTATAGATTTTCTAGCAATGCCTAATATATCCCATACTAAGATGATCTTATCTTTTGCATTCCAAGTTAGAAATTAATGTTAAAATATGATTTAGAAAGGAAAATTTATAACCTATAGGAAAATATATTTTTTGATGGTCTTTCCAGTTGGCCAACTAACATTCTAGTTGATTGAATCATATATAGAGGACATCTGCAACAAAGAGAGTCAAATGGTCATAATATTAAAGAAAGGCAATTCAATAAATTTCTCCAATTTGTGACAAGAAATTAATATTGTCAAAGTTTACTCCTTTGACCTCACACAAAGGAAGGTTGTCCAATGTCGTATGATTTTATGTGTAGTATAGAATGCAAATAAAGACCCAGTCAAATTGGAATTTGAGAAAGCTCATTACTTCATCCGAAACATTTAGGCCAAAGAAAATATTTAAATACCAATTGATCGACTGGCATTCTCAGTCTTCCGACTTGCCACTAAAGACCTAGTGAAACCTAGAAACAAGAAGTCCATTATTGCAGTTAAGGTTTGACCAAATTGCCATCAGACTAAAGCAAATAAATCAATCCAATTGGTCGATCCTAGATCCCCAGTCGATCGATTAGCATCCCAGATCAAGCAGCCCAATCGCCACCAACAACCTTTTTTAGGGTTCTCCCTCCTCCCCTCTATTAAAGGAGGGATGATTTCAAGCATAAGGGGATCTTACATCAAAATTTTGATACTGTAGAATTGTTTTATTTTCATTATGCCTGAGTAGTTCCCTTATTGGGACATGGGGAGTATCCCCATAGCCCATTCTATATCTTAATTTTATTTAATTCTAATGTTTTAGTGAATGATGTTATCCAAACATTTTTCACTCGACCTTTGGCTAATTAGATTATGATTTTTTGGGGGTGATGAGACCCTAGATCCCCATAAAAATGAACCCATAATCCTCCGACAAAACCACAAATGGTGGTTATAATATTTTTATCCATACAATCTTGTAGTTTCTTTTTGTTTAGTTAGATTATGTTCTTGTAGGGTGATTAAACCCTAGATCCTCACAAGAGAACCCATAATATTGATACCTAAGATCAAGGTTATGATATTTATCTCTAGTTTATTTCATTTGTTATATCTTATGGTGATGAGACTCCCAACCTATGAGCCCGAATATCGAAATGGAAATTGCATGTTCCTTGATGAGACTCCACATAGGAACTTGGTGGATTATTGAACCAGGACCCACAAGACACCCAAACCTTAGGCTTGCATAGAGTTTGATGCATGGGATCTGATTTTGAAAGGATCCAATCTACATTGTCCTAATGAAATCATTAGAATTGAGGAGTTGAATTAGTTAATGTAAGGATGTAGTTTATGGTGATGATCCCTCATACCCTTAATATATTTTATCAATTGATCAACTAGTTTTTATTTCCACACTTTTCATTTCCATTTTAGTTTTAATCAACCACTCTCAAACTAGAATTTACTTTCTATTCATCATAATTGATTTGGATCAATGCTTAACAACACCAATATTTGGGATTGATACCTTTCTATATTAAATTTCTTGTTGTTTGTATTGAGTCAATTACCATTAAAAAGGTTAAACTTTATGATTTCCCCCTAGTGATTTTGTGTGTCACAACACCCCTCAAATTTGGTGCCATTGTTGGGGACGATGAAATTGATTTGGAACCAGTGTGTGTCTCTTATTTTTTCTTTCCAGCTTATTCTTGTAATTTTAGTTGGTTTTGTAGTTTTTAGTTTTTTTTGTAAAATTCTTTGTTTATTTTATAGTTTTTAGTTTGTTCATAATTTTTTTCTTTTAGTTTCTATTTTCCTTAGATTTTTTATTAACATTTGATTCTCTTTTATAAAGTAATAATAATAGTAAAAAGATGGAGTGGCTAGAACTATAGAATATGTGGTGTGAGAGATGTGGCTCCTCCTATCATGACATATTGGAATGCCCCAAGATGTTTCCAAATGAAGAAAACATGTGAATGCTCTTCCTGTGCATTATATTACACCCTCAAGGAGAAATATGAAGCACCACACCTTGCAAGTAAGGAAGAAGCAAACCATCAAACATAACAAACCCTTGCCAATCAAAGAGAGGCCATGAGGGGTGAGGCAAGAGAGAAAGAGGCCACTATGTAAGAAGCCTGAAGTGTTGTTGTAGAGTTCCAATGCAACCTTGATAAGGAGATGAACAAGTGTTGTAAAGAAATCACAACCCTTCAAGTAGGAGGACGTTGGAGTATCTCAGGTAGCAACTAAGTGAGTCCATGACTATCCTTATAAAACAAAAAGTGAATGGATGGACGCCTATGTAGAGAATTTCATGAATCAAGAGTCCTTCGATAAAAAGGTTAAAGACTAGTGGGTTCGAAGAACCTCCCAACAACCTATAGCTCCACCACCCTTCTCTATTGCCAACTCAAATCTATATGTTTACAATGATCACCCAACCTTAGTTGAGCCTATTGTAGACAATGTACCATCACTCTTCCATGATGAGTTCATGGATTATTTTGAAGAACAACTTCCTCATCAAGAGCCCTACACCCCACCTTAACCATCCTCTATTCCATACCTGGTTGAACCTGATGAGGTGATTCCACTTTTGTAAGAAATTTACATGCCTCCGTTATATGGTCAGGTGATCCCTTCTAAGACCATTAAGTTGGGAACATGTTCCATGAAGGAATCAGATCTCCCTTTTGGCATAGTAAGGGACCTTAGTATCTCCATCTATCTTCATGTTGATGGAGTGTTAGATGAAAAGGACACATAACCACGTACAAAGCTAGACCAGGATGATAAGATAGTTCCTCCCATGCCGACACCATGTATACTACATGTAGACCTAAGTGACAAGGAGAAACCCAAGCCAAACCCTCCACTTGATCTATCACAAAAATGGTGCTACATAGTTTGGATTTATCTTATACCTCCTTCTCATTCAAACAGATGATCCACCTTGGATCTTCGAGGCAGAGTCAACCCTAAAGACAAATGATGAGTACAATCATGTCCCCAATCTACATACATTGAAAACACTTCCTCCACAGATGATAGAAGATCTGTGGATCCATATATATGTGTGTGTATATATACACATATATAACATCAATTTAACAAACTAGAGAGCCCCATTGGCATTCCACAACCACCTAATAATCGGGTGTAGCATGAAGGTTCTCTGTTAAAAGATCTGACCCTCATCAACATACCCTTGATTTGGATATTTGTTGAGGTACCAAAGCCACCTGGTGATCACAAAGAAATTCTCCCCACTATTCTAAATTAAGGTAGTGCTTGGGATGACCAAAATGTTATGTCTGCGGTGGAGGTGGGTGGTACATTTCCATTCCGCCCACCCTATCTAACTTTTCTTGCATTTTTTCTCATTGTGTTATGTATTTTAGCTATAAAGTTTCAAAAATTTCTCTTTCTTTCCTTAGGTTTGACCTTTATCTATCCGACCATTTACACATGTTAATCAAGAAAACCCCTTAAATTAGTGAATCTTCTTGCAAAAATTTTCAAAAAAATGTCCTTGCTACATATCATTTGGTCCCCTATGACCTCTAATGAACTACCCTTAGGAAAGTTGGCAATATATAATAGATAGATAGGAAGAAAACACAATGCTTCCCTATTTAAATGCATATCTACCCATTTTTATGCATGTTTTAGATCTTTCTTTAAGAGCATTTGTTATTATTCTGTAGTTTTAGAGTTAATTGTCTTACTTTTTCTTTTATCTAGTCAATTGGATACTTCATTTATTTGTGTCTTTTTAGTATAAATGACCACTCATTCCAAATCACAAAAGGCCCACAAAACATAGGCTTCTATTCCCATCTTTAGCCTTGCAATTATCGACTGACGCACCCAATCAACCAACTCAATTATACAAAATCTCAACTTCCCAGATCTCCAATCGATTGACCCTGATTCCTGGATGATCGACTCTCCAGTGAAGACCTACCAAACTCAGATTTGGAAAATATCATTACTTTGAACAAAACGACCGCCCAAAGCAGGCCTTTAAAGACTAACCAATCAAATAACCATCCCAATCTACTAACTCACTTTCAAGAATGAGTCAAATGCCGAATGGGAAAGTCATCAATGCAATCAAAGTTTGATCAACTTGTCTTCAGGTTGAAGCAATCAATGAAGTCTATCGATCCTGGTGATATGCGTCACTTACACACCAATTCACTAGGGGTTGATTCCTAGAGATTTACCTTTGTTATCAGAAAAACAACCAATTAATGTTGGTTTATTATTATATAAAGGTTCGATCCCGTAGGACAACATGATTAAGATTTGGAATGAACCAACTTTATTTGAACACATTTTATTTTTTTGAGTAAAAAATTAGAAGTCTATTTGATGGGGGTTGATTTAGCTAGAACAATAAAAGAAGTTGCACTAAAAATATACGTAAAGAATTACACTAAGAACAAATATAAAAGATTGTTAGAGAATAAAATATTGCACTAGGAACAAGTAAAAGAGATTATCTATGAGCAAGATTTTAATGAAGAAAAGAGATCAGGAGGCCATTGAAGCGGTTGAAAAATGAGACTGATCAATATTAAAATATATTGGGTCATGGATTTCACAACTAGCCCATGACAGAGCTGAATGGAAATCCATGTAGCCGACCCCAACATAGTTGGGACTGAGGCTTAGATGATGATGGCTTTCACAACTATGGCCGATGCAAACTAGGTCGATGAAATGTATGAAAAGAAAATAAGTTAGATGAAGTCATGTGAAGACATTTCCAAGTTTATTTACAAAAATCAAACTTCCCATAAACCCATTGATCATGGTGTTTGTGGATCCTTGCTTGGTCATACCAATATAGATCGATCTGAGATCTCATCTAAAGCTTTATGCATTTGTTTGGTTGTTCTGAACCTTGGGGTCCGAGATCTCATCACCCAAGACTAACTATCGACAAAAACAAGAGACCAAATTGTTTAAGCCACGCGATAAACAAAAGACCATATAACTAGTTATGTCATAAGGAAATCAATCTAATCTACTATGGCAATGGGGCTACTCCCCTTGTCCCGATATCGAGAACTACTCATGATCAATTGGAATCAAGGAAAGGATGAAGGAACAAAGAAGAGGAGCCATAAAATGGTGGAAAATAAGAATCCTAAGGAACTCTGATCTAGTGCCGATTAAATGGCTTCTCTCTTAGTTCCTTGCCCAATGCAAAAGAAGACCAAGAGCAAAATGAAAACTAGAAATTTTTTATTTTTAGAACAAAGAATACACATGTATGAATTCCCAAGAAAGAAAGTAAACAAGTGTTGAAACTAAGAGCAAGGTACACAAATTTGGATCTCCTTATTTGTGGATCCCCCCTTCTTTTATAGGGATAAGGAGGGGTGGAAACCGTATAGATTCTCTAAAAAAATCCTGACTATTTGTTCATAAATTGTGAACCGATCAGTTCACAGTGTAAGTCTCCCAATTCAGATCGGTGCACGTGTGGGTCCAGGAAAGTGAGCCAAAACCCTAAGGAAAGGTGGCGGCGTTGCTTGACCAAATCTTGGTCTCTAAAAAATTGAGTCAGATGCTTGAAAGTTTGAATTACCCAGTTTGAACTTCTGAGTCAACTAGTTTGTGGTATGAGACATTTTCTTCAGCTGTTGAATTGACCAGTCCAAGTGGTGAGTGGAATAGTTGAGTCGACGTATGGAATCATCGTTTGGATTTCTAGAGTAGAGTGTTCTACATAGGTGAGTCGATCGATTCACAATTGAATTACTCAACTCAAGTAATGAGGTGCTTGGAAAATAATATTTAAAGTCCTTGGTCTTTTGATTTCTGAGCAATGAAGCATGCTATTATCTTCCAAAATTGAGAAATTATAATTGAGGGCTGAATATGCAAAATATGAGTGAAAATGATAAGAATTTGAATGGGAAAAAAGCATGTAAATTGCAATTACTTCTAGAAATTTGGAAAAAGTGAGAATAAATCCTAGGAAAATAATTAAATAGATGCAATTGTAAAAGGTATGAATGTGCATTCATCAAAATACTCTGGACTTGAACTTTTGCTCATCTAAGCAACAATGAATCACAAGTTAGTCCAACTTTTACTGACAACATGTCCTTCCTTACCCTAATGGCATTACGTTGTTCCTCACCTCCTTTCTTGTCCAAGTGGTCCAATCTCCTAGAAATATGAAACACATATCCCACATTCACTATCAAAACATATTTCATATCTTATTTCTATTTCAAGACTTTGTAATGAAATAAGCTTTATCTCCCTTTTACTTTGACACCCACATTCATTTCTAAGTTTTGTACAAGACCATGGATGAATGAGGTATGGAAGAAGATGATCCCTCCTCTATTCAACTTAGGATCTTTTTATTCATGTATGGCAATTACATTAAACACATTTTTTCAGTGTGCACTTGGGCATCTTTCAATGGCATGTTCCTATTAAACTTATGAGGGATATGGAAGAATGGTGAGAGGGGGATAAATGTGCACCTCGAACTTGGGGTTTGGAATATAGTGGTTTTGATTTTTATTTGTTCAAGGTGAAGGGTGGAAGGAGGTTGGTCCTATTCTTATCACCTTTGCTTAAGGAGAGTCATTGTATTGGTTCGACTCTTCTTATCACCACAATATACAAAAGATATGATAAGTTACTCAGTAGTATAAAATAGAAAAAAAATGTGTTTGATTCATATCAATGCAATAAGGCTTGCCGAGATTTCCAAGGAGCAAAACTTGTTTGGATCCCTAGGTGACATGGTGAGTTCCAATCATGGTATTTGTGAAAAACGATTTGCAAATACATTTCATGCATTCGTAGGGGGTGCATTGATACAAAATCTAATAATCTGGCCGACTAGATAATTGCCAAATTGCATCATTAAGGAACAAAAAAAATTCAAACTTAAGAAAATGTAAAGTAAAACTACATGTAGAAAAATGAAAAGATAGAAAATGCAGAGAAAGGGAAGATGGGGGGGTGGAATGTGTACGTACCACCAACATTCACCTCAAACTTAGAATTTTGCTCATTTTGAGAAAATCAAAATCCAGGGAAGAGAATGACTAAGGTGGTGGAGAGTGAAGTGGTCGAGGATCAAGGAGGCTCATGGAGAAAGAATAATTAGAACTAAGAATGAGTGGTGAGGGTTAGAAATACAAGAATATAAATAAAACAACAAATTGGGTCGCCTCCCAACAAATGCCCAAGTTTTTTTGAAGGCTCAAAGCTTGTGTTCATGGTCCCAATTCTAGCTTGGGATTGGGTGGGGATGGAGGATAGCTTAATTCTAAATGTAAAGGAACATGGAGGCAATGTGCTCCCTGTCCCATGAAGTCTTCAATGGTGATGTATCTCTTAAGCCTATGTCCATTTACCAAAAATTCACCTTTCCATTTGTCCTAGAGAAGAAAGTGCCATGTGGATAGGCACACTTTACAAGGTAGGGTCGATATAATCTAGATTTGAGTTTTATAGGGAAGAGCCTCAACTTGGATTTATATACTATGACCTTGTCACCCTCCTGAATATATTTTCACCTAATATGGCCATCATGCCATAATTTGGTTCTGTCCTTGTAAATCCACCCATTTTGATAGGTTGTCATCCTAAGTTCTTCTAATTCCTACAGTTGTAGAAAATGATTCTCTCCTACCGTAGAAAGGTCAAAATTAAGAGTTTTGATAGCCCAAATGGGCTAGTGTTCTAATTCTATGGGAATATGACAAGTTTTACCATAGATCAATCAGAAGGGAGTGGTAGCTAAGGGTGTTTTGTAAGTAATCTTATATGCCCCCAAGACATCATTGATTTTCAAGGGCCTAGACTTTCCTAGTGGGATTGATAGATGGATTTTATTTAACAATTTGAAACCTTGACTTGACCACTAGTCTGAGGGTGGTAAGGTGAGGCAACCTTGTAGTGGACACCATATCTTCTATGCAAGGACTCAAAATGTTTCTCTAAGAAATGTGATTCCCCGTTGGAAATCACAGTGCGAGGCACTGCAAACCTTGGGAAGATGGTATCCTTGGAAAGTTTTGTAATAGATTTGGAGTCACTGGTTTCATAGGGGATGACTTCTACCCATTTCGAAACATAATCCACAACCAACAGGATATAGGAATATCCACAAGAAGAAGGAAAGGGTCCCATATAATCCACTCCCTAGATATCAGAGATCTCCATTTCTTTCCAGGAGGTCATTTTCATTTGATCTCTCTTAGAAATATTTTCAGTCCTCTGGCATTGATCATAAGCTAAGACAAACTCATATGAATTTCTAAATAGGGTAGGCCAAAAGAATGCAGATTGGAACACTTTTCTAGCAGTCCTTTGAGAGCTCGTGTGCCCTCCATTGGGTCCATAATGATATTGTTTGAGGATATTGTGAACCTCTTCCTCAGTGACACATATGTGATAAAGAACATTTGCACACAGTCTAAAGAGATAAGGTTCATCCCAATAAAAATGCCTAACATCATGTAATTTTTTTGCTTTAGCATGTACCTTGTAATCAGGATGTAGGACGCCTTCTGCAAGATAATTAACATAGTCATCAAGCCAAGGGTATTGGGATTCGACCTAAAGCAATGCATCATCTGGAAGGGAATCATCAGTTAGAACTGCATCATCATGACGCAAACTAAGGTGGCTAAGATGGTCAACAACCATGTTTTGAGTGCCTTTATATCAGGGATTTCTACGTCAAATTCCTATAGTAAAAGGATCCAATGAATGAGGTGAGGTTTAGCATCATTTTTTGTCATTAAGTAATGAATGACAGCATATTCTGTGAATACTGTCACCTTGGACCCAACTAGGTAAGATTGAAACTCGTCGAAGGCATAAACAAGGACACACATTTCCTTCTCAGTCATGGCGTAGTTCCACTGTGCATCATCTCAGGTTTTAGACACATAATATAGAAAACAATGTTTCTTGTCAAATCACTATCCAAGAATGGCACAAACAACATAATCACTGGTGTCACACATGATTTCGACGGATAGAGAGAAATCTAGTGCACGAATGATAGGCAGAGAAGCGAGAGTATCCTTCAAGCTAAGAAAGTTGGTCATGCAAGCATGGTCAAAAGAAAAGTAACATCCTTCTGGAGAAGGTTGGCAAGAGGCTTGACAATTTTCAAAAAGTCATAGATGAATTGTCGGTAAAATCCAACATGCACAAGAAAGGCACAAATGTCCTTGATGGAAGTAGAAAGGAGAAGTTTGGAGATAACCTCAATGTTTTCTCTATCCACTTATATTACTCAATTTCTAACCCATGTGTCCTAAAAAAATCCCTTCCTTAACCATGCAATGACATTTTCCCAATTTCAAACTAAGTGTGCCTCTTCACACTTTTCAAGAACATGGGGTAAATGTCGAAGGAAAGAGTCAAAACTGTCTCCATAAATAGAGAATTCATCCATAAAAATTTCCATGACCATCTAGATCAATTTGAAAAAAATAGCGACCATGCCCCACTAGAAGGTGGCAGGAGAGTTACACAGACCAAAAGGCATTCTCCTGAATGCATAATGCCAAATAGGCAAGTAACAATGGTCTTTTCTTGGTCATCAGGATGAATAGGAATTTGGTAAAAACATGAATATCCATTGAGATAAAAAAATTTCTCTTGATGGGCAAGGCGCTCTAGAACCTGATTGAGGAAGAGAAGGAGGAAGTGATCCTTTCTAGTGGCCTTATTCAATTTCTAGTAATCAATACATATCCTCCATCCAGAGAATGTACGGGTAGGAATGAGTCCATTATGATCATTTTTCACATATGTGGTGCTTCCCTTTTTGGGCACAACTTGAACAGGGCTAACCTAGGGAGACTTTGAGATGGGGTTGATGATACCTACAGTCAAAATCTTAATGACTTACAATTGGATAACCCCCTTCATATTTGGATTTTATCTGCACTGAGGGTCCCTATAAGGATTGTATTTCTCTACCATAGGTATTTTGTGCGAGCAGATGGCTTGACTAACTCTTGTGAGTTCAATCATCTTATATCCCAAGGTACCCCTCCTTTTTCTCAATTTAGTCATAAGTTGATGTTCTTTATTCGGTGTAAGGTCATAATTTGTTATCACCAGGAAAGTTTCTAATTCATCAAAAATGATACACTTGGGTCATTTTAGAGGGGTTTTATATCTGGGGATTTTGACAGTTTGAGTTTTTCTTCTAGAAGAGAAATCATTTTTAGGTCCTAAAAATTAGATTGTGGGGTTTCCTCAAATGTGTCAAGATGGGCCCTGCATTAGGTGACATATCCATTCCATTCTTGTATTAATTGGAAAAGCTTGTTAACACAATCTAGAAGATACACTTCCTCCTGGAGAGCCCTTCATGGTTTTAAAGACACTGCACTCTAGGGTTTGCCTACCAAAATGTAAAAGGTGGTTCCAGCCTCAACATCAATCAGATCTTGGGCAGTGGGAAGAAAGGGACGACCAAAAATGAGGGGCTAATGTAAGTCATCTTTGATGTCCATGATCAAAAAGTCACATGGAAAAGTAGGCGTACTTCCCAACCTTAATAGGTATATCTTCAATGATACCCATGGGTTTTGTCAAGGATGAATAGGCTAACTGGATGGTCATGGCTGTGTGAAGCATATCAACAAATCCTAATCCTTTGTACAAACTACAAGGCATGATCAAAATACTGGTGCCTAAGTCTGCAAGACCCTTCCTACAAGTGTTTCCACCTAGATACCACCCAATCCCAAAGGAGTTAGGGTCAATCTATTTTTAGGCATCTTGTTAAGAACAAATATCAGAAGTGGTCCTAGAAAGTTTCATAGTCTCATGCCCCTTAGTGGTGTACTATTAGTCAATAGAGTTTCCATGTACCTAGATCAGGCAGGCATGTCGGCAAGATCATCTAAGAAGGGAATGTCCACATGCAATTTCTTCATGACATTTCTAAATTTCATGAACCTAGCATCTAGACTAGTTTGTTTGAGGTGGGCCTGATATGGTGGGCGGGTTATGTAAACCAAGATGTCACGAATATTGGTCCCGTCTTGAAGGAATTTAGGAATGGGAATTGTTTTGGTACTTGGGTCAATGGAATCTTGTGCCTGTTCTTTATAACCAACTATGGAGTCATCCTCTTCAAAAATTAGGGGCACAACATGAGGCTTCTTGATGCGATGATTTTGAGTCGCATTTATAGACATATTTTACTTGTGTTTTATGCATTTATTGGTCATTTTGGCGGTTAATATTGCATAATTCGTCTACTTTGGTCTATGACCCTTATCTAATGTCAAATCTCCCTTATTTTAGCATTTTGAGCATTAATGAGTACAATAATATGTTTTGTTTCAGCTTATGTGGTTTCGTGTTGCAATTTCAGGAAAAACAAATATCTGTTGCTGTCGATACCATCGACAGTGGTCGATACCATCGACACGACCATAGGTTGCCAGCCACAAGGGCAGAAGAAAGTCGATACTAGCGACAGGAGAGTCGATGGTATCGATTTACCATCAGGTTGCTGGCAAAAAGAGAGTCGATACTATCGAAGCATATGTCGATACTATCGACAAGGGGAGCTACAACGACACAAAAGGACAAAACAATCACCTCAGGTTGTCGATACCATCGACCCGCGTTGATGGTATCGAGTCAGCATCAGGCGCAACAATGAAGAGAAAGAAGACTGGCCGATATCACGCAAGGTCGATACCATCGACCCGCATCGATGGTATCGACACCGTCAGATACAAGTTTTCTTCAGATCGATCTAAATCCGATGACTGTGATATTTTGGCAACCTAACTCGGTGATTATACCTAATGACGGTGGCCAAGAGCAATCTATCACATCATTAGCCGTTGCACACGTCTTGAGAAGGTGTGGAGAGAAGAACGGAGCCCAGAAGCATGCCCAGCCAATCCGGACGCCGAAGAAGACGTTTTCCACCACCGAAAGGCGGGAGAACGCGTATTCTATGCCAAGGAGCGCTTGGATCTTCTCCGTTCAGGGGTTTCACCACTCAATCATGTTTTTTTTTCCATGTTTTCCCTTTTCTCTACCATGTTTCGCTCTGAGATGAACATGCGGGGCTAATCCCCTTTATCTTTAGGACCGAGAGTAGCCCGGGAAATCATTGTATGACAATTTTATCATAGTAATTCATCTTTTATCTCTTAAATCCGTAGTATAATTTCATTTTCTCAATTATATTGTTATGCTTGATCACCATAATAATAATCTAATGCCCTTAATTACTTTGAAAGAAGAAATAATGGTTGAAAAGAGACGAAATTCACATTAATTGACAAATCCCTTGAACAAGGTGGTGTAAGGTTAATGGTGGATATTGAGAGATCGATTCTAATGCACCTAGTTTAGGGTATAGGTTACTACGACGGTGGAACCGACCTAGACATAGGTAGTGAATTGTACCATGATAGTGGGCAATTCTGATTACATGCCACTACCCGGATAGAGAGATAAATCTGAGTGACTATATAGAAATTCATACAATGAAAACCCGCGGTGAAACCGGAATCCTAAAGATTTCCACTTGAATTGATTAAACTAAACCTTTAATCGATTGTTTTGTTTTGTTTTATTTCATTTTATTTTAATTTCACAACAACTTTCAACTTTTTAACCGGTCTATCTGATTGCGAGTAGTTAGTAGTAGTCTCCGATAATTCAATGTCCCTGAGTTTGACTCGGGCCTCATAAAGGCCTATATTACATTGACGCGTACACTTGCGTTCTACACACGGAAAATTCGTGTCACTTCTCTAGAGGTGGGGGAGCATACACATTTCTAGATTGAGTGGATACAACCTCCAGATGCTCATGATGCTTGGGATTATATTTTGGCTTCCCATCAAAGGTGATGGTAGGAGGTTTTTGGCAGCTATGAGTTGGGCTATCTGAGCATCAGTTTCCTTATGGTGGCCTTGTTGGGAAAATCTTCTCTAGAGCAGCTATTCTTTCATCAAAATTGGGAATTTGAGTGTTTTATGGAAATTGATGTGGTGGTTAGTTCAAGTTCTAGTACTACTGCCCTTGGTAGTCACCTTGATTTTGAAAACTGCACTAGTAAATCCCATAGTTTTTGAAATTTGTTATAGTTGTTATTATATTGGAAGCCTGGGGGTGGACGGTTTGAATTGTGAATTTGATGAGGTCTTTTTTGGCTAGCATATTTAGCACCAACCTATTTTCTATATTGGAACCCAGGGTGGTTCTTGGTCTGATTAGGGTAATAATAGGCTTGACCTGGTATGATGTGAATGGAGTTGAGGTCCTCTAATTGCTGCCCAAAATTAAATTGCATGGTGAACTTATACAAGAACTGGCGATGTTGAGTTTGGTGGTCATATACTTGGCAGATGCCACAAAGAGAATCGACATCCTTGACTTGTTTTAGCTGTCCTCTATAGGCATTAAGGGAAGATTATAGGCGGTATTGTTTCAGGACGAGGAGCTTAAGACTTTCAACAATAGATTTGATATCAAAACTATCTTCTACTCTTGCCACCTTAAGGACTCCTCCTAATTCTCTTTGTGCTCGGGTCTCAGTACGACATTTGACAACTTCCCATGCACTAACAAAACTAGGAAACATAAAATTTCCCCTAGACGAGGAATCAAGAAAAACTTTGGGGTTGCCATAAACTCCATGAGAAAAAATATTTTTATGAGTTGGACTTTGGAGATGACATGATGTGGGGAATGATGGAGAATGTCTTTGAACCTCTCCCAAGGATCCCCATGATCTCTCCAAGAAGCTTTTTGAATTGTGTGATTTCTCCCCTAATTTGGTAATTGAGAACTGGGGGGTCATAATTCTCTAAAAACATTGGTTTTGAAGGGCATCCCAAGTAGTGAGTCGATCTCCTTTCATGTCATTGTATTAACCACTAGCCTAGTCTGAAAGGGAATATTTGATCAATCTTAGTTTTACTTTGTCTCTATGAACACCTGGGATCTTATGTAAGGTGCATAGATCAAAAAATCCTTAGAGGTGATCTTGGCAACTATCACCCTTATGATTAGTGAAGGGGTTGGCCTGGAGCATTGTGATCCAATGAGTGCGGATTTTAGATTTGGGGGTAGTGATTTCTGATGGCACAACTGGATGTTATGGATAACAGTTATAGGGATTAAAAAGTCTTTGAGTTGTTTTTGATGTTCAACTTTACGTAATGCGGCTTCCTGGGCCTCTTATTCAACAGAAGGGTTGCATAAGGTGGATTCTTGAGATGCACGCTCGGCCAATGTGGCCTCTCTTTGAGCTAAAAAGGTATCTTCCTATAGCGATTTGTTCAATTCAAAATATGGAAGGTTCTTTCTATCTTAGGGTCAAAAGCAGACAACTTAGAATTGACATTTGGCGAGTGTGGCATGCACTATTTTGAGATTGAAAGAATTGAAATTTATTTTGTACAAGAAATTTTAATAAGATGTGTGATTGCAAAAAAAAAGGTACAATACGAATGGAAAATCAACTGATAGAGTAGCACTTCCAGAATGTGACTTGATAGGCAGAGAAAAAAAGAAAAAGGGTTATTGTCTAAGTAATTTAGGGTTCGATAAAACAAATTTGTTGTCCCTAGCAGCGACACCAAAATTGATATGCGTCGTTTAAACATCAATTAACTAGGGGTGGATTCCTAGAGTTTAACCTTTTTTAATTTACAAAACAATCAACTAAAGTTAGTTTATTAGTATAGAAAAGGTCAATCCCACATGACAACATGATTAGAACTTGGAATGAACCAGCTTGCTTTGAACGATTGTTTTACTACATAATTAGAAGCCTGTTTGATGGGGGTTGATTAATATAGAACAATAAAAGAAGAATTACACTAAACAAGAGTAAATAATTACAGTAAAAACAAATATAAAATATTTCTATGAAATAAATGATTACACTAGGAACAAGTAAAAGAGATTATTAATGAGCCGGATTGGAATGCAAGAAAAGAGACTAGGAAGTGATTGAAGTGGTTGAAAAAATGAGGTTGATCAATGATAAAAGATTTCAGGTCATGGGTTTCTCAACCATGTCCTGCACAAATTAGATCGATGAAACTTATGAAAAGAAAATGAGTTAGATGAAGGCATGTGAAGACATTTCCAAATTCATTTACAAAAGTCAAACTTCTAGCACACCCCTTGATTGTGGCATTTGTGAATCTTTGTTTGATCATCTGAGTAAAGCTCCTTCCAAGATCTCATTCAGAGGTTTATGTATTTATTTGATTGTTCTAAGCCTTGGGGCCTGAGATCTCATCACCTAGGACAAACTTTCCACAAAAACACGATCAAACCATTTAAGTTGTGCGATAATCCAAACAAAATACCATATAACTAGTTATGTCATAAAGAAATCAATCTAATCAACTGTGGACATGGGGCTACTCCTCATGTCCTAATATAGAGAACTAATCGTGAACCATGGAATCAAGGAAGGGACGAAGGAAGAAAGAAGAGGATCCATTGATCAGTGAAAAATAAGAATCCCAACGAACTCTGTTCTAGTTCGAATGAAATGAACGCTCTTCTTAGCTCCTTGCCCGATGCAAAAGAAGACGAAGAACATAATGACAACTAGAACTTTTATTTAATAACAAAGAATACATGTCCAAGAATTCCCAAGAAAGAAAGTAAACAAGTGTTGAAACTAAGAGCAAGGTAAAAAAATTGGATCTCCTTCGCTATGGAGTCTCCCCTACTTTTATAGGGAGAAGGAGGGGCGGAAACCCAAGAGACTCTCTAGCAAAATAATGACTGAAGGTTAGAAAAAGACTTTTCACAGGATGTGAACTGAACCATTCACAGTGTGTGTCACTCGATTTAGATCTGAAGCGAGCCAAAACCCTAAGGAAAGGGTGGAGGTGCCTTTTGACCAAGTCTTGGTCTCTAAGGAACCAAGTAGGCCACTTGGAACTTTGAATCATCCAGTTTTGACTTTTGATTTGACTAGTTCATGGTATGAGATGAATGCTTCAACTATTGAATTGACTGATTCAGGTGGTGAGTGGAATAGTCGAGTCAACAGATGAAATGTCCGTTTCAATTTCTGGAATAGAGTGTTCTGCACGTGTGAGTTGACTAATTCCCTATATGAATCATTCGATTCAAGTACTGAGGTTCTTGGAAAATAGTATTTGAAGTCCTTTGTATTTTATTTCTGACTAATGAGTTGGAGAGAAGTAGCTTAGGTGGTCATAGCACGGTCCCCCTCATGAAGGGTCCCGAGTTCAAATCCCCCTGGTGATGCTATTCGGAATTGTTTCTCCCATAGTGCAGTCAGCCTCTGCGCAACTTAATGGACTATGCTCCTTACAGGATAGGGTTGAGCTCCCCAGTTGGGCTCAACACAAGCCTTACGAGTCTCTTGGGTTACCAAAAAGATTTCTGACTATTGAAGTAGGCTCTTGTCGTCCAAAGTTGAGATATTATAATTGAGAGTTAATTATACAAAGTATGAGTGAAAATGATAATGTAACATACTAAATCTTGGACATTTTGTCTTTTAACCCTCTTTTCCATCTTTTTATTTCATTTCTATCCTCTTTGGCCTTTGTATATAGTTTGTGGAGAATATGATGGTTTAGTGAACATTTGTTCACCTTTTATACCAATAAAGGGTTTTATGCACAAATACCTCAGTAGAAATATAAATAATGGGTCTGATGCACAATTTTACACTTATGTAATAAAAATAGTGATGGAATTCATGCTAGAACTTTTTAGAATGTGAAAAAGAAAAGAAATTCCAAAATATACATAAAGGGGAGGATAGATGCTATAAATGGATAAAAGAAGATAATGCGGAATATATTGTTCTCAAAATTCACAATCAGTAATCCCACAAGATAATTTGATACACAAATTCATTTTCTTAAACTAAAAGTTACTTAAGGGCCACATATCACCCAATGTGGAAAATATAAATATATATAAAAGCCTTTATTAAAGGAAAATAGGAAATAAGCCAAGAAATAGAAATAAAATATCTAATATTCTCAAATTGGAAAACTAACTCCAAATTCGTAATCTAGGAATAAAAATAAGCCTTTGGGCAAGTTTTCAATTAATTTGGATAATATTTGGATAATGTGTAAAAGTAGGAGAGAGAAAATGTGTAGAACCTTCATTTTAAGAATTGATTAAATAAATATCACGAACATGACAAAATAATGGCAAAATCATATCCAAGACATTAATTGGGACACATGGGTGAAATTTGATCATATTTGGATAATCATAGAGTCATATTCGAATTACTTAACCCACTAAAATTCGTCAAAAGGAAAAAGAATAATTCCATATTCATATTCTATACCTCAAAATCAGCCAGGGTGTTGATTTTTATTAAATTTGGAAATTATTTGATCCCTCAAAAGAAGAGAGAGAAAAAGATCAATAATTGAATATATCACTTTATCCTAATTCGATTTGAATAAGATTCTTGATTGATTATCTGTTATGCTGATTTCTTGGCTTGCGAAAACATGGGCCCATTCTATTTCGTTGGATCCATATAGTGGCTAATGCCTTTTCTCCTACCTCGTCCCTTTCCTTATTTCGCAGGCTACAGTTATCGGTTCTGGATTCTAACTTCCTCTCATCTGTATCTCTCGCTATTCTCAATAGTTTTTGGAGATTTCTTCTCCATTGAAACTAGTCTTTGATTCTGCACATATTGAGACCTAAAACAACCCCTATTGTGCCCTATATAAGAAACTCTCAATCGGGCCTCACAACCCCTTCTTCCCCATGTTTCACCAGATCCCTTAAACGTTATGCTACGAGAATATAATGATGCACACTGGTCGCCATCCTTCCAGGAATACAACGCCGCCTTCAATTTGAGCTGTGGGTGCCTAGTTTGTGATGCCACCCACCATTTCCATCTTTGACGGTGAGGAGGTGGTGTTCACTACTACATCACCAGGTGTTAAATTGGTAACACGGTAAGCATCTACTGCACTATTACTTTCTTCCGCAATTGTGTTGTCCCCCTAGATCTCTCCCGACCTCTCAACCTGCAAGGCTTTGCACTAGGTGCCAGCAGGTGACCTCACCAGGTTGACCTGGTGGCTTTCCGTGCTCAGAAACAATGCCTAGACCTTCTTCAAACCTCAAGGGATGTCTCTCACCAACTTGTTCTTCTCAAAGTAAACCTTTTCACCGTTGTTTTTCCCCTCATTTTTCTTCTCCTTCCTATGCTAATGGTAGGATCTTGCTTCCCCTTGCCTTTGATCGGGTTGCCTCGAGCGGGTACATGTCGACTTTGGTCTGATTGCAGGAATTTGTTAGAGGTATCTACAGGTGGTTGGCAACTTGTGTCAGTGGATCAGGAACCAAGTTGAGCTTCTTTCTCACTCAACTATGGCGTGTCTGGAGAGAACCATGCTCCCTATGATTGCCTAATGAAATTTCTCACTTTTAGCCCCTATTTTTCATCTTTCTTTATTGTTCTCGGTTAGGGGCAATATGGTCTTTTCACCCTTATTATTTTGTTTTGAGGCTAGTCAGCCAGACCTTTGATCCAACTACATGGCTGACTCTGATTGGGACATGTCATTTGGGCCCCATTCTCTTACTCTCTTTCTCTCTCGCAACTTTAAATGCTGATGTGGAATTTTGTGATTGGTCAGGTTTATAAAAATCATAACTTTTGCTCTGGTTGTCCAAAAATTTAAAGAAAATATGTTATGAACTCAAAAAAAGATTCTCTTTCTAATAAAAATAATTTCATGATTTGGTTTTGAATTTTGCTGAAAAGTGTTTTCTAAAAATTAACTAAATATATAAAAATCACCAAATATGCACTTTAATCTTCATAACTCCAAAATATACAAAACTATATGTTTTCTTAATCTGGAAAATCTAACTAATCAATGGTGATGTTCTCGGAGTCTAAATCAGAGTTTTATGTGAAAAGTCCAAAACTAGGGTTTCCTTCACCTTATTGCATGTGCAAAACCCTAATACATGTCAATACATTGAAAATAGGAAAAGTGGAACTTGGAATCAATTAAAGTGGTGCAAGTTGATAATTGGATCTCATTAAGGAAGATGTTTGTGCATTTATACCTTAAGTTGGGAATATTTATGCCCTAACCTAGTTCTCCATTATGAGGCTTAATTGATCCTTAATCTTCTATTCTTGAAACCCTAATTTTCCTATGCCACAAATTAGTTAATATATTATCTTGTTTGGGTTTTAAACCCCACTGCCATGCTTATTGGTTCATAATTCTTTCCATAACTATCTTTCTAGCATGTAGATTTATGATCTATTTAAATTAAAGTAGCAGTACATGTGTACAACCACCCACAGAGGGCACGTATAAATTCACCATGGATAATGTATTTATTCTCCCCATAATATTATAGGTGACTGGGAATGTCTTATTCTCCCCTCACCTAAGGTTAGAGGTCTAGTAGGTGCCTCAACCCTACTAGTTAGGTAGGCATAATTATCTTACATGCAAATCCTTTTTAATATTTTTTTAATGGCAAGATTCTTGTATATATAGCCTCGTTCTCTTGTTATCTTCATCTTATGATGAACCATAGACTACTTTTACATGCTATACTTTCCTTGTTATCCTAAACATATTTTGGAACACATACTTGTTTTTCCTTTCCCTTTTGGCTGGGTGCCTTCCCAACCACCCAGGTATTGAGCAAGATGATGGATAAGACCAGGAGAATATAGCTTTGGCCTTAGACCTAGCTGATGGATATGTTGCTTGGAGACAAGATTGTAGTAGTCTAGACTTCTCTCTACCTAGATACTATTTGTGTATCTTGATGTAAACCCTAATGGGAGAATTTAATGTATCTTGTAAACCTTTTTATGAAATTGATTATAGTCAGAAATTTTTATTGCACTGCTTTCCAATGGTGTTTGTATACCAATGTTTAATAAATTTGAAAAATTTACATCCTTTTTAACATACCTTTTGAGTATTTTGGGAATGGAGGTTTGATATTTCAAATTTTTAGTAAAGGGGTGATTTCACTCTTTAACAGATAAAAATTTGAATTAATGGGAAAAAATCAAGTAAATTGCAATTATTTCTAGAAATTTGGCAAAACTAAGATGGAATCCTAGGAATAGACTTAAAAGATGCAATTTAAAAGGGATGAACGTGCATTCATCACCTGGATCCCTAGTTGATCGGTTGTCATCCCAGATCAAGTAGCCTAGTCACTTCCAACAAACGTTTTTTGGGTTTTCCTCCTCCTTCCCCCTATAAAAGGAGGGGGGAGTTCAAGCAAAAGGGGATGTCACATCAAAATTTTCATACTCAAGGCCTATTCTGGCTTTCATTATATCTGAGTGGAGGTGAGTCAACCCGCAAGCTTGTTCTATCCAATGCATCTAAAAGATTATGATATACCCCACATGCCCCAAACTTATTATGGGCATTTGAATTCTTAGTCATGCCTTTCAGGCTGATTAATGCCCATGCCACCTTCATGGACCTAATGAATAAGGTTTTCCACCCATATCTAGCTGAGTTCGTGGTGATGTTCTTATCTACTCTATGTCGGTGGACCAACACCAAGAACATATACAGATTGTTCTACAGTCTCTTCGAGAAAACAAACTTTATGACAACTTTATTAAGTGTGAATTCTGGATAAAGGAAGTCATGTTCTTATGCCACATGATATCTTTCAATCACATAGCTATAGACCCAAGAAAGTTGAAGGTGTGAGAAAATGGAAATATCCAAATAATCCTTGTGAGATATGTAGTTTCTTGGGCCTTGTAGGTTACTACAAATGGTTTATTAAGAACTTCTATGAGATGGATCATCCTCTAACCAAGTTGAGTCGTAAGGATACCAAGTTTATCGAACCCCATACCATAAAAAGGGTTTTCTAGGACTAAAACTTTATTTGACATATGACATATATTGGATTTACTCATCAAAGGAAAGCCTTAGGTCATCTACACCGATGCATCTAGACATGTCTTAGGTTGTTTCTTTATACAAGAAGATCAAGATTATAGCCTATGCCTCCTTCCAACTAAGTATGAATGAAGAAAACTGGCCAACCCATGATCTTGAGCTCACAACTATGCATGCTCTCAAGATTTGGAGGCATTACCTTTATGTTGCGTAGTTCGAGGTTTTCTCTGATCATAAAAGCCTTCAGTATCTTATGACGTAAAATGACTTGAATCTGAGACAAAGGTTTTGGATGGAGTATTTAAAGGATTATGATTTCATAGTCACTTATCATCCTAGAAAAGAAAATGTGGTTGTTGATGCCCTTAGTTGCAAGAAGGATTCCTCTAACATATCTCCATTGTTTCGTGTGAAGAAGTATGGAGCATGTTTCTAGCTTGAGACATGAGTTGAATGATGGTGTTGATGATGTTGTTGTGGGAAGGATGTGTGTGCACATAGCTAGTCTCTCAGCTACTCCATCTTGTATCTGTAACATCCCTGACCTGGGTTATGTGTTAACCCTAGATGTTTTGCTTAAATGAGGTTGATTATATGCTTGCTCTTATCTCTTGAAAAGTAACTAAGGCTCAAGAGGAACTTATATTTCAATTTTAGTCCTTTTTGAATAATGTTGAAACAATGTTTTGTTAGTTTTAGACTAAAGTGCAAACTACCCAAGTTGAGGGGTTAACTTGCAAATTGTACATGATAAATATTCCTCAGATGTTGAAGCATCATAGAAATGAGTATGATGCAGTGGTATGGCTTCCACAAGCTTGAGCACCAAGATAGAGCTTGCTGAGCAATCTTTGTGCATTAAAACCTAGTTTTGGTGTAATGTACAATTTGCCCAAAACCCATGGTTCAATATGCAAATTACCACTTCAAGAGAGTCCCTAATGTTTCTTGGCATCATGTAGAGAAAATAAAATGAGAGGGGCATCTCATTTGTATCACTTTGAAGGAGAGAGAATCTTGATATTAAAATAATCAAGATTTAAGCATAATTGAAACCCTAATTCAATTTAATGCAAAAATAAACAATATTAATTGATGTACCCTTCAACCAAAATTGAAATGGTTGAATTTGCATAAGTGTGAACGTCTTTGTGCCTTGCAAAGGCCACGAAATATCCTAAGTGAGTGGAAAGCCCACTCACATTAGTTAACTAAAAAGTAATATCCACTAAATATGGGATATTATTATTATAAGGGTTAAGGTGCTTGATTTGATTTTCCTTTATTTCAAGGATAATGAAGAGGAATATAAGTAAAAGGGAGGTGCCTTCGTATACAAGGGAGAGAGGAGAGTATGTGGCACTTTTTGGGGAGTTTAAGAATTTCTTTTCAACTTTTTCTCTCCTTGAAATTCCTTTACAAAAACTTCATTTTCCACTCAACCGAAGACTCTTTTTCAGATTTTCTTTCTTCCTTGCTTTGGAAAAGAACAAGGGAACTTAGGAGAAACCAGGTAACGAACTCCAACCTGTAGGTAAGCTCTTTAATCATCTTCAACCTCAAATTCATGGTGAAAATCACAAATCAATGCTTGATTTCTTCTTTTCTTCAATCAATGTTCAATTCTAGCCAATCCTTTTCACTCAAAAGATTCAGGAACGAACCTTGTGGAGTGATAAAGCTTCAACCACCTTTAGGAACGTGAATCTTGAATATTGGCTACTACTTTGAAGGCAGGTTATATAGCTTAAACCCTTAAACATTGTTATTGGTTTCATATCTGTATCAATTGTTGATTTCTTCTTTATTTCCGAAATTTTAATTTGGTTGATTGATGAAATCACCATGGAAATCACATAAAGTTTCGTGGGTTTGTAGGTTGAAGATGATGATGTCATCTCAAGCACACACCTCAATCAATATCCTAGGCAAACAGTTTCAAAAATTGTGACCAATCAGTTTCAATTGAATTGGTCAAACAGTTTCATCAAACTATTTGAAACCAAATGGTTTCAAACTATTTGGAGTGGTTGACCATAGTTGACCATTTGGAGGTATAAGGTGATATAATTGGATGATTGATCCAATGGTTTCTTTTGGTTTGATCTCATTGGTTTCAAATATAATTGAATCATCAATTGAAAACCCTAATCTAATCGGGTTGAAGTATTAAAACCCTAATCAATTGGTTGATTGAGAACCTAATTGGTCCATTCGGTTTCAAGGACATTTGGACCAAATGGTCTTGAGACCGTTTGAGTCTGAACGGTCTTGAAACCGTTTGGCATCAAATGGTCTCAAACCATTTGGAGGTCCAATCGGTTTCTAAGTTGAGTCAATCAAACGATTTCAAAAGTGGATAGGTCCATTCGATTTCAAGTATAATTGCTCAAATGATTTTAAGGGATAAGTGCCAAAATGGTTTCAAACTATTTGGAGGGTTGAAGAGTCAAACAAATTGAAGGATGAATGGGTTCATGAATGAATAAAGAACTAATGGTTACAATTGAATGATCAAATTGATGGATAGTTCAATGTTGAAACCCTGAATCGATTTGATTCAAGAGAACCTTAACTAATCCTTTCAATTTTCAAGATGATTTGGACCAAACAGTCTTGAGACCGTTTGAGTCAAAACGGTCTTGAAACCGTTTGGAATCAAACGGTTTCAAAACCATTTGATGGTTTAAGGGGTCAAACCGATTGAAGATTTCAAAGGTCAAAAATCGATTGGAGTTCAATATACCCTAAATCAGTTGGAGATTTAAGGTGAAGATAAATCAATTGATTTCTTGATTGATGATGATAATTATCAAACATATGTACAATGGTTGTATTCCTAAGGTACTTAATAAGTAAGAATATTTAAAGGGGTTAACCTTTTGTACTTATGGAAACAATGACTCAATATACAATGCTAACCCTATATGTATGAATTTGAATACAAGATTGACTCAATCTGATCAAGATCGGAGTAATGAATGTCCTAGAGAGGATAAGAGAGATAATTACATACATGTATAGTGATCATGTAGTAATTAAGCCCTAACACATTCAAAATGAATGGGATACCTAATTAGGGTATGATCCTTGATAAAGATATCATAAAACCCTAATTGAGGTGATTGATGAACCCAAACCCTAATTTAGGGCAATTCAGAGTGAAATCCTAATCTAGGGGGATTATGTGATTCTAATTAAGGGTAATGTTATGAGAAACCCTAATTTAGGGTATTTTAATAATAAACCCTAACCCTAATTTGGGCATTGGGATATGAGAAACCCTAATTCAGGGTATTTTAATAATAAACCCTAATTGGGATGAATAATAAACCCTAACCCTAATTTGGGTATTGGGATATGAGAAACCCTAATTTGAAGAAAATAGTACATCCTAACCTTGATTTAGTCAATGGATGTGAGAAATCCTAATTGGGATGAATAGTAAACCCTAATTATGGTAATTGAATGTAAAACCTAATTGGGATGAATAGTAAACCCTAATTGAGGAGGAATCCTAACTGAGATGAATTTGGGAGATCCTAACCCTAATAAGGGAATAGTGATGCTACCCTTGTATTGCATGGTGCTGAATTATATAATTTCTATCATGTGTACTAACCATGCAGGTTTCATGAAAAGATAAGAATAGTCAGGTATGAGCTATGATATTTCATTTATTGCTTTATGGGCCTTGTGAGCCATAATATACTTTGTTTCCTAGTGAGAGGTAATAAGAGATGAAATGGGCCTTGTGATCCATGTGAGATACTTATTATACAAGTATCATGTTTACCTTGGTCAGATGACCTGAAGGTATTAGTTACCTGATAAGTGGTAACAACTGTTCTATGTTGAACTGAGGGTGGAATACCCATTTTCTATAATCATGATAATGAGTTTGTAAAAGATTGAGAATGCTCCTGATGAGATGAGGGACTGAGATCCCAATATGTTCTTAAAGTTGAACAGAACTTGATGAAAGTATTACACTCTTTTTACAACATATATTATAATAAGTGTCATATGAAAACATGATTGATGCTAAAAGAATATGACAATGCACATAATTAATCAAGTGATATCATATAATGTAGTTGCCCTGACCACAGATCCATCAGCGTCATAATTTTCTGAATGGTGAAACGAGTTTAACTCGGCGTGCATATTTTTAAATATGTGGGGGTAATTGGGAAATTATATCCTTATGCCCCATAGGAATGGCTGCAAGCTATCTCATATGTATGGGATTGGTTTCGGACCATACCCCAATAAGAGTATGGCTACGGGCCAAGACTCCATGATATGATACCAAGCATTGGCTACAGGCCATAACCCTGAAGAGAGTATATGCTGCGGGCTATAACTCTATATAGAAGATGCCAATATACCTGGCAAGCTATTTTGCAGTTTGATACGTGATGTCTCTACCAAATAATCTCGTACTGACCGAGAAGGATGAGGTCTTGGAGTTCGGCTCTTCCATTGACCTTGTGTGGTACCGATGCTTTACGTAATTGTGGTCGGTTAGAGTATGAATGTTATAATTCATCTCTTCAGGGCATTAATTCAGAATGTTTGTAAAATGTAATCAGCTGTGTAGCATATTTGTTTAAGGTTGAAATACGAGAATCATTGGATGATGTTACCTTGCTTAGCATGTTCTAGATGAATAAAGGCTATGTATGTTCTGCAAATCCTTATTGGATAAGTGACATGCTACTTTATCAAGTTATAACTGATATGCTTTGAATAAGAATACTGCTCTAAATCTATTTAGACATTGAATTATCTGCTGTTGAAAAATATATATAATTTCTCTATTTAGTTTTATTCTAATTAAACAGCAATAATAATGTTTTTTTGGCGGAGAGTTATATCTCTCGCTGGGACATGGGTCTCACTCCGTTGGTCACCAACATTTTTAGATGAACGTGGACGAGGAGGCAGAAACCCTTCAGTAGGTAAAGGACAGCAGCAACAACAACAATAGAGAACATCAGTGATTCCTCAGGTGGAGACATTGACTGTCATGTTTTGTGTATGTGTAAATAGAGTCCTATGTGTCGTCTCTGTACTCCCAGGTCCTCGGAGTAATAGTTAGTATTTTAATGAATTGATCTGAGATTTTGGCTTGATGCCTCGAGGTTTTTGTACTGCCTACATATAGTTTAAGCAGAGAAGTTAATGCGTGTAACCCTTGAGAAGGGATGATACGGAGTATGTACTTTTGAACCAGAATGTGAATGTAAAACGTTGGTTATTGATGAAAAAGATTTCCTTTATGTGGATCTCTTTGTAAAATGGTTTTAATTTTTAGTGATTTTCATTAATCCGCTGTGAATGATACACTTCCGCTTAGTTAATCATGTTTTGTTTGCCACAATATCTCTGTGGTGATTATAGCTCAATTGACCTTTAGAGATGAATTCCAGAAATGAAAAACCACAATCTAATTTCTTTGTTGGTGTTGATGGTATAATTCATTTTCATCATTGGTTGTGGATGCTAGATGTGGATGACCTGAGATAGAAGGTGCTAAGTGAGGCTCATGGATCAAAACATACAATTCACCCTGGCACCAACAAGATGTAAAAGGATCCGCATAGAAGTTTCTTCTAGAGAAATATAAAGAAGGACATTGATACTTTTGTTATGAAACGATTGACCTATCAACAAGTGAAGATTGAACATCAAAGACCCACTGGACTTCTTCAGCCCTATTACCTGAGTGGAAATGGGAAAATATTTTGATGGATTTTGTGAGTGGATTTCCTAGATCTAGACATGGTTTTGATGCAGTCTGGGGAGTGGTAGATCCACTTACCAAGTCTACTCATTTCTTACCTTTCAAGATCACATATAAGGTTCCATACATGGAACATATATACATGGATTGTGTAGTTTGTCTGAATGGTGTGCTGAAAAATATTGTATCTAATAGTGACCCTAAGTTTAATTCTCTCATGTGAAGACATATTCAAGAAGAAATGGGATCATATCTATGTTTTAGTACATCTTACCATCCTCAAACTGATGGTCAGTCCGAGAGGATAGTTCATATTCTAGAAGATCTTTTATGAGCTTGTGATGGATTGAAGAGGTATTTAGGACAAGTATCTCCTTTGGATGAGTTTTCCTATAATAATAGTTACCAAGAAAGCATAGGTATGCCCCTCTTTGAAGCTCTTTATGGCAGACCATGTCGTTATCCCTTGTACTAGGGCGATATGGGTGAACTTACTTTGGTTAAGAATGATGAAATGCAATTAATGAAAGACAAGATTGGTCTAATAAAGAAATGGATGAAAGCAACTCAAAATTGCCAGAAGATGTACGCTGGTAAGAGGAGGATGGATGTAAATTTTGTAGTTTGTGACTATGTTTTCCTAAAGGTATAGATGATTTGGTAAATTGCAAGATCTAAGGTGAAGGGAAAGCTCAGTCCTTGTTATGTGGGGCCATTTGAAGTACTTGACAAGATTGGAGAGTGTGCATATCGTTTGGTGTTACCCCCTACTTATGATAAGATCCATGATGTTTTTCATATGTTTGTGCTGAAGTAATATGTTAAGGATCCATCCCATGTGTTATCTATAAAACCTATAGACATTTGTGAAGATCTATCCTACGATGAGTATCCTTTAAAGATCCTTAACTCCTAGGTGAAGCAATTAAAACAGAAAGAAATTGGACTGGGAGAATTTTTATTGAAGTTTCATGGTATGGAGGAAACAACTTCAAATATTTGGGAGGAAATGTTGCAAACTCACTCGTAACTGTTTATTTGAGTTTTCGGGGATGAAATCCTTTTAAGGAGTGGAGAGCTGTAACATACCCAAACTTACGTAAATCTTAATTTTCCCCCTTTACTGTACAATCTTTAATTTTATTACCCTCTTCTTAATTTTGATTGTATTAGCATGTTAATAATTTTCATTTATATAGTTTTAGTAAATAAAACTATTTGGGACTTTAATACAATAAAAAGGAATAATATACTAATTAGGGCCTAATTGTGTAAATTTACCACATTGGATTGTTTAAGTTCAAAATAAATCTTCTAGATCTTTCCCTATGGGTAGATATGGGCTAGAGGAAGTCACACACAAAATTTGGGTATTAAACGATAAAGAAATACATTGATATGTTGAAGGTAAATATTTACTAAAGTCATGGGTTTTGGGTGTAAAAGATTTCCAAAAGGAAAAAAATGACTTCAAATTTCAAGTTCTTTGGCTCCCTATTAGTCTACTTGCCAAGCTTCACTTTATTTTTATATTTTTTCTATTCCAATTTGTTTTGGAAAGAAAAAGAATAATAATTGAATGTCACCTTAGGTAATTCAGATTTGGAAATAATTAGATGTCATGTTGTAACATGGACCCACAATTTTAGGGGATGCACAAACCTCTTCTGATTGCTGGATGCAAGATCAGGCAGTCATCACCTTGTCATCAACCTCATGCAAACAAGGAAAGCAACTATTCAAAATGCAATAAATTGAAACACTGATTTCTCCCTTCACAATTAATTTTTGCCCTAGATTCATTCAACATTAAGTTTGTCTTTTAATTCTACATCTATTTGTATATCACTCAATTACTACTTCCTTGTGTGCATATTTTGCGCAATCATTTCCCCGAGCTTCTCGATGTTCCTAGTCATAGAAACCCTAACTCCTAAACCTATAAATACCTAACCTCTTCTAAGGTTCCAACCCATCTTGGATCATTGTGATCTTGTGCCAACTTTATGGAGTTGCACCCTTCTCTACCGTCAATGTTGTCTATGGTCTCATATTCCCAATGTTGCTGGTGGTACGTCTCTTCTACACTAAAATTCCTTCTGGAGTAAGCACTTTCGGCACCCCTGAAAGATCTAGGGGGTGATTAGAGATTTTTTGAACTTTTAAAATTAACTAAATAATCAAACCAATTAAAGCACTCAACCAAAGAAGGTGGGATAAACAAGGAAGGCACTTGGATGTAGAGTGGTTCGTACCTTTGAAATCAAATGTAGCTAGTCTACTACCCAATTGTTTCCAATTGAGATTTTGAAAGTGATTTATTTTATTACATCACAAGGATGTTACATAAAATACAATCACCTTCAACTCGAAGTAGCCTTCACCTTGAAGTAGCCTCAGCCCCCTTGAAGCAGCCTTCTTGAAGTAACCACGAGCAATCCTTGGAGAAACCTTTACCACCTTGAAGTAGCTCCACCACCTTGAGATAGCCTTCACCTAGAAGTAGCTCCAACCTCCTTTGAAGAAGCCTTCTTGAAGTAATCTCAAGAACAACTTAGAGAAACCTTCACTTTGTTGGAGTAGCACCAAGCAACCTCCTTTCAACAACCTCCAACCCTAGGAGTAGTCAAGGAGAACAAAATACAATACAGAAGAAAAGATTGGAAGAAAGAAAATACTTATCCAATTGAGTACAACACTTTGATCCTATATCAAGCATATAGATATCCTATCCACTTAATATGTATGAGGCTATATGTGGTGGCTAGGAGATTGGAGCTATAGGAAACAAAATTGAGGCAAACAAAATAAGATGGCAACTGCAGCTCTTACTTAGTTGCTCACTAGAATGTATTCTCAAGCGTAGTTGCTTTTTTTGAATTCCTAAGGACTCTCCTATTTATAGGAATGGTTTTCAAGTACTTAGGGACGTTCTAGAGGGTTTCTAGAGTGTTCTTAGTGCTTAACTAGCCGTTAGGTATCCATTAATTGACTTACAATGGCTAATTGTTTTGAGCTGAAAAGAACAATCCCGAAACTATCTCGGTTGAGGAACTTATCGACTGAGATGTCTCTCGGACTAACTTTTCTTCAATCGAGGAGGGGTTTGGAACCAAAGTGTTGTGACATCTATTTCCATCTCCCAACTACCAACCACCCAGTCTAAGGGTCACAAGCTTTAGTCTGTTGCTTACTCGGTCGAGGTTATTTTTGATCGAATGCTAATTTAGAGTACAATTGTGTAAGTTGTTGAACAGTGCTCACTATTACGACCAAGGTGGTTCTTGGTCGAGAAAATCTTCAACCGAATGTGTCTCACTCGAGAAAATTTGTTGACTGAGAGTGTCCCTATTTCTATTGAATCACCTTCTAAGTGTGTGTATCATGGGTGATGGTGACTCTAACTATGGGGGGAAAACTTCTCTAAGGGTTGTGAGCGGATGAGGAAGATCTAACGCTTGATTTACATGATATCTAGGTACTTGTGCATTATATACTTGTACAAGTTTTTACATTTAGTATAATCATGATATTAAACATTTAAGCACATTGATCTTCCATTTGTGTTGATCTTCAATTATCCAATTCTTTATTTCCTTGAACCCTAAAATACTCAAGTAGCATGTAACATCCACAATAATGAAATGTTTGTCATCATCAAAACAAAGGGTATATGAATGTCCAATTTAGACAACAATCTCCCCCCTTTAAAGATGACAAACATTTCTAAAATATAATCAAAATAATTTAAATGAGATGAGTTTCATACCTGAGATTAACCTGAGATGAAGAACATATTCTTGTTTTCATAAAATGTGTGCTAATTATTCCTAAAGAGATATGCAACATAGTATCCATCTCTTTAAGGAATACAACATCAATTAATGTTAAGCCAAGAGAGCATGAAACTCATTTACTTTGTTTTATATTATTACTCTGCCTTTATCATTTCAAAAAGATAACCATATAATCATTATTACTCCCATTGAATGTGATACTCCCCTTTGATTGTTTTCTTAAATAAAGTGTCAAATTTAGCCACAATTTAAAAACCAAGATTAATTTCTCAACCATTTGCAAGGGATACAAAGCCCCTGGAATGATATGAGATTCCTTTAGGCTCATAGTAGAATCAATAAATATATCTCTAACCAAATACAAGGGATGTTAAGCCCTATTTGGTGTAGAGAATTCAATTAAGTGCATGTTACACATTTATTCAAGAATTTTGTGATCTCCCCCTTAATATCATAACAAAAATGAACTTAAAGATACTAAGGTATTTCAAATTATATCCTTCTCTAAAAATAGTTGATTAAGTAAGATTGTGAGTCAATTTTTTTAAAAGCAATCTTGTTTCTTGCACTATCTTAAAAATTCTCTTATTATAAGTATTTAACGTGATGAGAAACTTACATATTTAATATACCAATGTTGGGTGCAAGTGAATGATTTGATTTACCAATAATCATTTTTGTCAAACTTATTTTCAGTCGACCATGACTTTGACCGGGGCACCCCTTGGTCGAGCTGCTTTTCGACTGAGAGGCATTTCTACAGATATCCTGTCAATGCAAGTTTATTCTTAGAATGATCCAAGATGTAACATTTTCTTTTATTAGCATAAATGACCAATCATCCTTATGCATTTTTGCATCCATTTGATGATGTCAAGTTTTATTCAATAATTCATAAATCATATCTAAATCTATTTGTTTTGAATAAATCCTAATCATGCCCATATAGTTCCAATGCTTTGCTTTTAGGTCTTGGAGCTGAATTTTATTCATTTTTTGTATCCTCAATTTTCCAATAATTAAATCTTTTAGGATATGACAAAGTCTTGTTGTGTATAATTATAATTTGTTCTTCAATTCACTTATATGTAGACTTGTAAATCCTGGATGATTTGTTATATATTGAATATTCCAAGATAAAGCCTTTTCGTGACTTAAGATCAAGTTTGTCTTTTATCATCTTTTGTTATAGAGCCTAATTTATGTGGGAATTTTTTTTATTTTGAAAAGAAGTCTTACTTTTAGATTTGTCACAAAATTTAGGTGATGATTAAGCAAGTTCCTTGTATAATCAATCCTTTTATGCCACAAACAATTCATTGTTTTCAAATATAGATCATAGAGTTAAGAGGTTTCAATCATGTTTCCTTTTTAATATTTTCCTATGAATCATAATCATTTTGATGTAATTCTCACAAATAGCACATTAATGACTTTTTTTACAAAATTTCCTATGTCAACAGTTTTACCCTTGAACTTTCCTCAAATGTGACCAATACTTTTACCTTTTCTCCAAGTGTGTGAAAATCTTTGTGTTTCATGTGCCTTACAGAGTAGTTTTAATAGACCATCTAAACCTGCAAAGTATGAAGGTTTTGGTCCCATATACTGGTCCATTTGGTTAGAAGCATTGCTATAAATATTTTATCATTTCAACTGTTTGAAACAATTTAATATGAAGAGTGTAGTACTGATTAGGGTCACCAAATTGAATTGCAATTGAACAATTTTGTTTTTAATAAGCAGTTTTGACAAAACTATCCTCGGTCGAGAATTTCTTCGACCGGAAGATGTCTTGGTCAAACAATTTGTCAACCAGGAAGATTTGCCAGTAAGAATAATTTTGATAGAACTACCTTTGGTCAAAATTTTCTTCGACCAAAAGAGATCTCGGTCGAGATCTTTGTCAACCGAGATAAAGTTCTATGCATTTTTAGTAAATTCAACATTATTATGTAAACATATCATCCCTTCATTTTTAGATAACATAATTAAGCAATCAAGATATGCAAGTTAAAGCTTAATTTAGTTGAGATAAGACTCTGAATTTCAGGATGAAGTTTAGGTCAAATCTCAACTAATATGACCAACATTTTTAAGTTGGGGGTTTTGGAACCCAAACCAAGACAACATCCTTTTTGTTGTATGGGCAAGATAATGAATAGTGTCCAAGACGTAAATAGTAGACAACAAATAGAATCAATTTCATTTCTCTTCTTAGCTAGATTGTATTTAGGCACATAAATGACTTTAGTTTTGGGTACTTGTGTCCTTTTAGTTCTAGGTTTTTGATAGGATTTATCCTTAGGCACATAACCTAGTGCTCTCCTCCCAACTTCACCAGTAAAATCTTTTAGAATTTTTTCAAGAATGTGTTTATTTTTGAAGCTACTAATATCTTTTTGCAACTTAGAAATTTCATCCATTCTCTTTATAATGTCTAACTTTAGTTGATCTATATTGGATAAAAAACTATCTCTTTCTTTGAAAATAGCATCATAATCCAAATGAGTGCTTAATATAGGTTGAGTTTGGAGAACATTTATCTTGGCAAGCAATTCAACCTTTTCTTTGCAAATGCAAATCGATCGATGACCTCTCGCCTAGGGTTCTCCCGAGGCGGCGACCGTGGGGGAAACCTCAACGGTGGTCGCGGCTGTGGTCACACTGATCGTCCGCCTGATCATAGCATGGGAAACCAGGAGGGAGTGGCTCTTGCTCACGGAATTACTAGGGTCATCAATGATGTTGTCCATACCACTACGACTGACAGTGTAGCGATGGAGAATGATACGAGTTTGAATGCCGGTAACGGTGCAAGACCTTCATACACTGAGATGGTCTCTGGACGTCCCCTTGGCATGCTAACCTATGAGAACCCATTCTTGCCTGACATGGTGTGGGAGTCTGAAATCAGCGTGGACCTTAGCGGGATCCTCCCATCCTTCTCGGTCTGGAATGAGGCGTTGCAATGCCTGCTTGAGCCATGGAAGTTTTCCGTCGTAGTCACAGCTATTGGGATCAACGTTGGTTTCGAAGCCTTGATCAATAATATCTACTCTATCTAGGAACCGAATCAAGAATTTAGAGTTATCGATATGGAGAACGACTACTATATTATTCAATTCTCTGGATAGGATGACTACTTGAATGCCATGACCGGCGGGCCATGGATGATTTTCGACAGCTATCTTTCCATTCAGTCATGGTTGCTGGCCTTCCGTACATCAGATCCAATTCCAAGAAAGCTAGTTGTCTGGGTCAGAGTCCCAGCGTTATTTGTCTTCCTTTTTCCAAAACCAGTTGCTAACCTCCACAGGTAACTCGATTGGGAAGACAATCAAGGTAGATGCTCATACCCTCCAGGGACATCGAGGGAAGTTTGCACAGATCGCTGTTGAAGTGGAAACTTCCAAGACCCTTCTTCCAGCTGTTTTTATCAATGGGGAGCATTTTCGTCTTGAATATGAGAACCTTCCTATGGTATGCATGAAGTATGGGCGAGTCGGTCATGCAGACACAGACTGCAAATAGGCAGTACGTGCTGAGACCAGTGAAGCAACTTCATCCACACCGATTCCCTTACCTGGTGTCACATATACCATGGAAATCCATGCCAAGCGACCAGAACCGAGAAAACATGTGCAAAAGAAACCTGCCACTAAGAAGACTTCCACAACAGATGTTGTGAAACTAATCCACACCTTAGACTCTAAAGCTGAGGTAGACAAGGAGGGTTTCACTAAGGTGATAAGTAAGAAACAAAAATAGAAAAATAGTAAAGTGGTTGGTGCTTCATCCGACCAAGCTGCATCCATACCCAAGGCGGTTGACGAATCAATCGTTAACCTGGTTGGAAATGAAACCAGCACTGGTCGCCCCCATCAAGTTGATGTGGGACAAACCTTTCAGTTTCAATCATCTTCATATGCTCAAGGGTAGAACCCTCGCAAGCCCTTCAGTAAATAAGGGAGGGACAATGACAATGACAGAATGGATATCATCAAGACTGAACCACCAGACGAGGCAGTTGAAGCTAGCTCTGGAGAACACCGTGTTAAAAATTCCCTTGAGTTTGGTGATGAACAAACCAACGACGACACTGATAATCATATTCAAGTAAGTCATGATGGGCAATCTGAAGGATTTCTTGTTGCTATCTGACACAACACCCTTCCTTCCCTCGTGTCCTCTATGTTATGTTGTTGGAACACTCAAGGTGCTTGCCAAGACAAGAAGATTTGTTATATTAAGGAGATGAAACACTCTCATAACTTGTATTTTATAGCTATAATTGAACCTCGTTGTAGTGGTGACACTGCCTCTAACATCATTCACCAATTGGGTTACTCCTCTTCTCATAGAGTTGAAGCAATCAGCTGCTCAGGTGGCATTTGGATCCTCTGGGATCAATGTAAATGTGATGTTGAGGTCCTTCTCAATCACAAACATTTTATTCACTTGAATATAGACAAGAGTTGGTTCCTAACTATCGTTTATGGCAGCCCCAATCCGAAAGTCAGGAAGCACCTCTGGGATCATCTCCAAGATCTCTCCACCACCATTAACTCTAGTTGGGCAGTCATGGGTGATTTCAACACCATGCTACATATCTCCGAGAAGAAGGGAGGAAAACATTTCGATAAAAGATCCTATGCTCATTTTAACAACATTTTAATGAACATTGGGCTCTATGATCTACGAACACAAGGCAACCTTTTCACTTTCATATGCCACCTCAAATTCTTCACATCTATCGGATTGGCAAACAAGCGTTGAAACCGTGATATTATAGGTAGATACCACATCATCTTGGCAGGAGAACCAATTTTGGACTCCCCCGAAGTCGTCAATTTATACCGTGACGCACCACATTTTGGACAATCTTTCAAATCCGCATAGTCCTTTTGAAATAATACACAATCATTCGGGCATGTGTGTATCTTCTTGGCATCCATTCCCATTGGGAACAACAATTTCTTTACCTGGTATGTTGAGATTGGAAGCTTGTTTCCTTCAGGAAGCATTTCTTTCAAGAAAGACAACAATGACGTGATGCTTTTGTCGCTCCATCTATTGTTAGCTTTCAACTTATACAATCTCAACACAGCGCTAAGCTTCGTAAACTTAGTACAACCTGTGTATAACGGCATCTCAACATCATGCACAATGTTTCTAAAAATGGGAGGTGGATCGGTGTGCTCTACCCCACAACTATCCAGCATCGCATCAACGATGTCTACTACAAATGGTTCATTCACATCTACGTCATCGTAAGAAATTTCTTCTTCCACACAAGCACTGCTATCGACATCCACTGGTTTCGTGTTTGAAATCTCTCCATGCCAGTGCCATTCTGTATAGCCTTGTATAATCCCGTTGCACATGACATGAGTTTTGATTTCGTCACCAGTGTTGAATTTCAAGTGGTTACCGCAATGCCTACATGGACAGTAGAACCTATCTCCACGTTGTTTCCTATGTTCCTCGACAAATCTAATAAACTGGTCAAGACCAGAAATAAACTCTGGGGTGCAGCGATTGCGAATGGACATCCATGATCTATCCATTCTATGATCAAAGAGAAAACAAGTATATATTAGGACAAGATTAGGGTCTAGGGTTAACAAATACATGTGATGTCATTCTTATATATAATAAATGTGTACCACCTATCCCATTCTTGAATACCTAATCTCACTAGTAAGTGTATAATGTGTATTGGGTTTTCAAGAAAATTTCGGCAGCATTTCCCCGCTGTTCTCCAAGTACATATGTACTTAGAGAAAAAACGGGGAAATGCTGCGGAAATTTTCTTGAAAACCCAACACACATTATATACACTTACATCCTAAGCGAGATTAGGTGTTCAAGAGCAGTCCCAAACCAGGGACTATCCAAGATTTACTCCTAATGAGTAAATCTTGGATGGGTTTCTAGGCCAACAAATAATGTGTTGTCATTCTTATACCTAAAATCCTAGTTCTTCAAGTTAGGGTGATTATTGATGTCTTTAAAAGCATGATTGGCAATTTAGGGAAAAGTTCATCATTTACATTCCAAGCATGTCACATGTGTGCATTACAGTTCATCATTAAGCAAAAGAGGGGTGATTAGGATTGTCACCAAGAATATAGCTAAACTATTAAACAATGATTATAGCTAAAATATTAAACAATAGACTTATATATAATAAATGTCTATAAACTACAGGCAACATGGTTAATCCTAATCAATAGAGCATTATTAAATAATAAATCAAGAAATCAATAGTTTCAAACAAAAGGTCTAGGAATCTTTACTAGACATTATATGTATCCCTAATCATCATATTTAACATACTACATTATTATGAACATCCATATCAGATTAAGATCATACTATGTTATAACCATTGGTTTAATAACCCTATTTCCGCATGTACATGTTTATCAACTTTAAAACCCTATAATTCATGAAATCATTCTAATTCAATATTTTAATATGTTGGGATCACATAATTATATAATGACATCAGAATATATAGAAGAATCATAATTAACATGATTAACAACATACCTTTGTAACAAGAAGAATAATAGAGCTTTAAGTATATTTTATTCACAATCTATGCATTTTTCTGATCAAAACCATATACAATATGTCTATAATTGGAGCTAGCATTTATTTCCTATATTATTGGCAATATTAATGTGTGAATCTGACCTGGAGAGGAGCTGTGGTCGAACCTGGAAGGTAGGGATAGGGCTAGATGAGTTACGGCCGGTCTGGAGAGGAGCTGTGCGCGACGGCGGTGGAGAAGCAGGCGGAGAAGATGGTTGTGGCAGCGCGACAGCGGTGGAGAAGCAGCTAGCTGTCGGTCTGGCGGCGGCGGCGTGGAGGCACCGGAGGAGAAGGCGGAGAGGGCGGCCGGCGACTGCTTCTCGTAGCGACGGCGACGACGGGCGAGCGGTGGCGACGGGCGTTGGAGCACGAACGGCAGGGAGGCGCGGCGGAGGCAGGGAGCAAAAATTGCCGGAGGTTAGGGAAATAGGGAATGAAACATGGAAAGTGAAGAATCGGTCGGGTTGGTTTGATATTAAGTTGCAATAAGTGTCGATTATTTAAAAAAACCGACAACTAAAACTATAGTGTCGATTAATTAGTTATGAACCGACAGCTATACTAAGTGTCAGTTATTTATGAAAACCGACAACTAAACCTATAGTGTCGGTTATATAGCTATGAACCGACACCTATACTAAAATTTTGAGCCAATTTTTTCACTGGAATTTTGGGTTTGGCGGTTGAGTTTAGGTGTCAGATGTTTATTAATTAACCGACACTTAATAAAAGCGGTACCCATGTCTGGTCGACCTTCGTAGATTGGATGTCGGTTTATGTTATAAACCGACACTGTAGATTATAGGTGTCGGTTTTTGTATACAACCGACACCTTAAAAAGTGACTTTATAAGCCATTTCTGTAGTAGTGGAGGCAATCTTCTTGAGAGACTTGACCGAGCTATAGCTAAAAATGAATGGCTCAACCGTTTCAGCGAGGCCACAGTGACCTCCCTCCCTAGGCTACTCTCTGACCACAACCTGCTCTTATTGGTGCATCAATGGTCCTAAAAAGCAACACTACAACTACTTCAAGACGAAGGCCAGCTGGTCTCTCAATTCTGAATTCCGTTCTTCTGTCATGGTTCACATGGATTCATCACCATCCTTCCAGGATTCTCTAAGTGCATTCTAAAGGCCCGCCTCAAAATGGGCTCATAATCACATGAGAGCACAAAGTAAAGAAAAGGATAGGCTTCTTGCTTGCATCAGCCGCATCCAGGTACAAGCTAAACTGAATCCTGCTGGTCCTATTAATCTCTCTAAAATAAGGTTGCAGTAAAAATACAATCAACTCCTCCTTAGCAAAGAGATTGATTGGAAACAAAGAGCACATGTAGATTGGCTTCGCCATGGTGATGGTAATACAAAGTTCTTCCAATCCTTTGTTAAGGCATGCATTCATCACAATATGATTACACAGCTAAAAGATGGTTTTGGGGCATGGATCACTGAACCATACACCCTCTGCAAGCATGTCCGTGATTACTTTGCATGACTCATGTCTTGTTCCTTCCATCCCAATCCTGTGAATATAGCCCGATACCCTGGGGTGTTCAAGCATCTCACTGAGGAGGAGATCGCTCACATTCAACTGATTCCTAGTTCATAAGAAATCCATGATGTTATGTTCATGATGGCACCGTCCAAGGCGCCTGGTCCCGACGATGTGTATAATGAGTTCATACAGAATAACTAGGCCAAGGTTGGTCCTTCTCTGACTAAGACGATCACAGACAAATTTGCCTCAAGTGTAATTGATGTTACTACTGCAAATCTCACTTAGTTCTCATTCCTAAGATCAAAGCACCTATTACCTATAGTGACTTGAGGCCCATATCCCTAAGTAATGGTTGCTTCAAATTGCTATCAAAGATCATTGTGGAATGCATCAAGCCATACCTGAATGATTGGGTCTCACCTCACCAGTCTAGCTTCATTCATGGCCGCAAGATCAGTGACAATGTCCTTCTTATGCATGAGATCATACATTCAATGAAAGCAAAAACAACCAATAAGAAGTGGGTGTGTATCAAGCTAGATCTTGCTAAAGCATTTGATAGAATGAATTGGAGTTTTGTGGAGGATACTCTAATGAAAAAAGGGCTCCCACACAAACTTATCAATATCATTATGCAGATTATTACTGCTGCGGAAACATCCATCCTTTGGGGTGGTCAGCCACTGCAACCTTTCAAAGCATCCCATGGAGTCCGCCAAGGTGACCCTATAAGTCCTTACTTATTTGTTCTTTGCATGGAGCGCCTAACCCAAGCCATCACCAATGCAGTAGGGAATGGTTCGTGGAAATCAATCATGCTCACTCGAGAAGGAACACCAGTGTCGCACGTATGCTTTGCTGATGATATAGTGCTATTAGCAGAAGCCTCTGTCATCCAGACTTGAAGTGTCAACATAATCCTTAAAGCTTTCTCTGAAGTTTCAGGCCAAATTGTCTCTAAGGAGAAATCTAAATGCTACTTCTGTAGCAATGTTACTAGCTCTAAACATAGGCTGGTGAGTGACAAACTGGGATTCCCTTGGACGTCCGACCTTGGGAAATACCTTCGGATTCCTATCCTTTACCATAGATTAAACAAGCAGACGCACGACCACATCATGACACTGGTAAGAAATTGACTCAATGGATGGGCGATGCATCATCTTTCTATGGCTGGGCGCATCACGCTAGCCAAAAGCACCCTTCAGGCACTACCTACATACACTATGCAAACTGTTAAGATATCACTGAAACTATGTGATGACATCAATAGACATGTCCGTACCTTCATCTGGTCAGGTTTAGGCAGCAGGAAGACTTCTTTGGTCGCATGGAGAAAGCTCACGACAACCAAAGATAAGGGAGGCCTAGGTATCAAGGATGCCTGGGATCAGAACATTTCATTAATGATGAAGAATGTATAATCTTTCCTAAATGAACTCGAAAAAATTTGGGTTAAGATTCTCAAGGAAAAAGTACACTGTAAATGATAGATTCCTGAAGAAACCTTGCTCACCTACATGTAGTTTTATCAAGAACAAGTTATGTGATATCCAACCTCTATGCGGTAAAATTATCAACAATGGCCAATATACTAATGTGTGGTATGACAAGTGGTTAAACACTCGTTCGATCATGGACATTGTTCCTACCTGGACCTTTCCTTCTTCCCTGAACACATTACAAGCATGTTCTATGGTCCTAGACAATGGTGAATGGGACTGGGGCTTCATCAAAGATTTCCTCCCAAGCCCGACTTGGAATATGATAGAAACTATCCGGACACCATGCCCTAATGGTGGTGAGGATCAATGGTCATGGCCCCTGGAAACCTCAGGCATGTTGAGTAGCCGTTCTTCTTATCAATGGTTACGATCTGATATTGAATGCAATACTCCCGATAATTGGAATCTCATCTGGAAAGCTAGAATTCCAGAACATATCTGTGTCTTCCTTTGGCTTTTACAACACAAAGACCTACTTACAAAGGCTGAACGAGCCCATCGACACATGGAAGTGGATCTCCTCTACCCCGTGCGTAATAATGACAATGAAACTCTTCTCCATGCCCTCCGAGACTGCCCAGAGTGCAAGAAGACCTGGAAGGAGCTCACCGTGGATAACTCACATGTTGATCTGTGTGAGGATGACTGGATCGCCTTCTGTCTATCTTCCTCATCGAGAGATACACCAGATGTAAACCTTATTGTGGTCACATGTTGGTACAACTGGAATATGAGAAATAGATTCATCTATGAGAGCCTTGTTGTTCTTCTTGCCTGCCGAGTTAAGTTCATCCAGGAACGATCCCAATCAATTCAAAAATCTTGGACCATCACACTACTGCCAAGACATTCACAAGAGAGTCCTGTTATTCCGCCACACAGACACCTAGTTATGGTAGATGCTGCCTTCCAGACACATTCTGGTCATGCAGGCCTGGGTATCTTCATCTGTGACAATATGGGATACAACACTTTTTTGCAGGTCTTCCTTCTGCAAACTACTCCGGCTTGGAAGCCGAGATCCATGCTATCATTCAAGCCTTGCTCATGTGTGCCTCGAAGGATATATGCAACTACATTATTCTATCAGCTTCCAAGAAGGCCGTAGAATGCTTTATAGGAAGAGCTGATGGTGCTGGCAGATTTTAACCCCTGCTCAGAAGGTACCGGGACCTCAGAAGAAATTATAGGGGCATGCTTCATTATATTCCTAGAAACAAAAATGTCATTGCAGATGACATAGCAAAGAATGTATTAAGAACTAGGCATTCCTTTTCTACTTCTCTACAGCCTGCCTGGCTCAGTTATAATGTCCAAGTGACAATTACTTTGCTTTCTTCCTATTCTAGGGCACGAGATCAATAAAAAATAGCCTTAGTTGAAAAAAAAACCTTTTCTTTGCAAAGAAATTTATTGTTAGTTTCTAGAGAAAGTAACTTAATATTACAATCATTGATAAATGATTTCAAAGCAGCTTTTTTATACATAAGTCTTTCCTTTTCAAATGCAAGATCATTCAATTTAGCATACAAATCTTCATTGGTTTTTGTAAGCCTTTTTAATTTCTATTTACAATCAACATATTTATCATGTAATTCTTCAATGCTAGCAACTAACTCTTCTTTAGATAAATCAAGAAGACTTACCTCATTTTCTTCTTCATTGGTTTTAGCAATGAGACATTATACCTTGTCTTCTTCAGTCATCAAACATTCTACTTCTTCTCCTCCACTTTCACTATCTTTGCTTGAGTCATCCCATGCTGCTTTGTAGGCTTTTTCTTTCTTCTTGAGAGAGGATTTCTTTCCCTTCTTGACTTTAGTACACTCATTCTTTAAATGTCCCTTCTTGCCACATTTGAAGCACCAAGGAGAAGAAGAAACACAAGAAATTTTGTTAGATTTAAATCTTCTATATTGATTACCATTTACAATGAGAGCCTCCTCTTCACTATCTTCTTCACTTGTATCATGGCTTTCTTTAGTTGTTGCTTTGAATGCAATGTCCTTCTTTTTCTCCTTTTTGTGTTTGGCCTCAATCTTTCTTCTTCTTCAAGAGTGACCTCATGAGTTTCTAAATTACCAATGAGTTGCTCCATCCTCAATGTGGTGAGATCATTAGCTTCTTCTATGGCTGTCACCTTTGGCTTGTATTTTGGAGGCAAAGATCTAAGGATTTTAGATACATGATCTTCTTCAATTATACATTTGTCCAATGAACTTAAGATGTTAACAATGGAAGAAAATCTTGCATACATCTCACAATTAGATTCATTAGATTGCAACCGAAATTGTTCAAATTTTTGTTTAAGAATATTAATCTTAGTATTTTTAACTTGGGTAGTACCTTCATGTGTTATAGATAGTTTATTCCATATATCATAAGCTGTATCACATTAAGATATTCTATTAAACTCACTTACTAAAATAGAACAATATAATGTGCTTACCGCTTTGACATTTAATTGAACTTATTTTATCATGTTGGGATCACATGTTGCATATTACGTTGTAGGAAGCACATACGGATTGGACACCATCCTCCACAATTCCAAGCTAAGTCCTTAGAAGTAGAATTGCATTATTCTTTTCTAGTAGGTGTAGTTGCTTCCATCAAAAGGTGATGGCTGAGTTACGTGAGTTCCTTCAAGGTTGAGGTTGCTCAACAAGTTGTTCCCCATTCTTCAAGACCTATTATGGCTCCTTAAAGACCTGCTCTGATACCAATTGAAATATCTAGAGGGGGGTGAATAGAGATTTTTGGAACTTTTAAAATTAATTAAATAATCAAACCAATTAAAGCACTCAACAAAAGATGTAGGGGGAACAAGGAAGGCACTTGGATGTAGAGTGGTTCCTACCTTTGAAATCAAAGGTAGCCAGTCTACTACCCAGTTGTTTTCAATTGGGATTTTGAAAGTGATTTATTTTATTACCTTGCAAGGATGTTGCATAAAATACAACCACCTTCAACTGGAAGTAGCCTTCACCTTGAAGTAGCCTCAATCCCCTTGAAGCAGCCTTTTTGAAGTAACCACGAGCAATCATTGGAACAGCCGTGACCACCTTGAAGTAGCTCCACCACCTTGAGATAACCGTCACCTAGAAATAGCTCCAACCTCCTTTGAAGCATACTTATTGAAGTAATATCAATAACACCTTGGAGAAGCCTTCACCTTGTTGAAGTAGCACCAAGCAACCTCCTTTCAATAGTCTCCGACCCTAGGCCTAGTCAAGGAGAACAAAATACAATATAGAAGAAAAAGATTGGAAGAAAGAAAATACTTATCCAATTGAGTACAACGCTTTGATCCTATATAAAGTGTATAAATCTCCTATCCACTTAAGATGGATGTGGCTATATGTGGTGTCTAGGAGATTTTATCTATATGACACAAAATTGAGGCAAATGAAGTAAGATGGCAAGTGTAGCTTTTGCTTAGTTGTTTACTAAAATGTATTCTCAAGTGTAGTTTTGTTTGGGTGTCCTAAGGCTTCTTCTATTTATAGGAATGGTTTGCAAGTAGTTAGGGACGTTCTAGAGGGTTTCTAGAGTGTTCTTAGTGCTTAACTAGTCGTTAGGTATCCATTAATTGACTTGCAATGGCTAATTGCTTCGAGCTGAAAAGAACAATCGAGAAACTATCTCGGTCGAGGAATTTGCCGACCGAGATGTGTCTCGATCAAACTTTTCTTCGACCGAGGGGGGTTTGGAGAAAAAGTGTTGCACCGTCTATTTCCAACTCCCAACTACCAAACACTCAGTCTAATAGTCACACGCTTTAGACCGTTCTTACTTGGTCGAGGTTATTTTTGACCGAATGCTAATTTAGTGCACAATTGTGTAAGTAGTTGAACAATGCTCACAATTTTGACCGAGGTGGTTCTCGGTCGAGAAAATATTCGACTGAGTGTGTCTTGGTCGAGAAATTTGTCAACCGAGAGTGTCCCTATTTCTATTTAATCACCTTCTAAGTGTGTGTATAATGGGTGATGGTGACTCTAACTCTGGGTGAAAAATTATCTAAAGGTTGTGAGTGGATGAGGAAGCTCTAATGCTTGATTTACATGATATCTAGGTACGTGTACATTATATACTTGTACAAGTTTTTACATTGAGTACAATCATGAAAATATTATACATTTAAGCACATTGATCTTCCATTTGTGTTGATCTTCAATTATCCAATTCCTTATTTCCTTGCACCCTGTAATACTCAATCAGCATGTTAGATCCACAAGAATGAAATGTTTTCATCATCAAAACAAAGGGAATATAAATGTCCAATTTACCCAACATCCCCTTCTTTGGATTTTTCTTATCAAAATTTCTTATTCTCTCCCAAGGGATTCGTCCCCAATATTTCTCACAACCTACTGCAAGCTTGATGATGACCATGATGCAAGAAGGTGACGAGGGAGGCGATGGGTAAGTTACCCTTTTACCCTCTGTTTCCTGCATGTTGTTGTCTTGTGCCATGGGCAAGATCACCCTTTCACCTTTTCCTTTTTGTTAACAACATGAGCAATTGGACAACAAATTTGCAAAATTATCCTATCACTTTCCAAAGTTTAAAATGTTAATTTAGGGCTAATGTTGTATTTTTCCTAATTAAATCTATAAATAATGCAATTTTGTAAAAAACATATTTTTTATTGGAGGCTCCAAAATTATAAAAAGAATATATCTTGGAATCCTATGTTTTTTCTCTATCATTTGCTATGGTTTTCATAGCCTGATTTCAAAGTTTCAAAGATGTGATTTTAGGGATTTTCTCTCACTTATTTTCTTATTAATAATTGAGGAAAAAATATAATTAACAAAGTTAAGAAATAGTACCATATTTATAATCATCACCTGAATGCTCTTGCTAGGTTAATATCATAAGTCAATCTAGAGTTTTACTAAAGGTTTAGATTTTAGAGTTTCATCCTATGTAACATTAGTTGACTAATTGATGCACATAACATTATATGTAGGTCCCAGGTGACTTTAAACTTGGAAGGGTAGAATATTGGTCTCTGATTTAAATACTCAAGTCAAGGTATGTGCATCTTGTTGATTATCTAGGCAATACTAATCTAACCTATAGGCTGTTCCCATATGATGCATCTCTTGATTGATTCTTGAGCAATATTAAATGTATTTCAAAATATTATTTCCTTGATATTATTTCCTAATTTGACATTGATTTCATGAGATCTTATGACTGAAGGTCCTCTGACCTATTTGTATAATTTATGGGATGATCTCATCCTTTTCACCTTCAAATTGATGATGACTAAAATTTTATCTTGGGTTTATATTTTGTGCATATACAAATAGATTAAGTTTATTTATTTTCGTATTACATCTGTACTTCCATATATTTGGGCATGCTTATTCTTCCCCAACTATGCATATTCCACTTGTACATATATAAAGGGAGTGCATATTCTACCCAGGGTGTGCATTTTTACCCAAATACTTAGGCTTGAGATTTTATGGATCTCAAACCTAAATAAATAAAACTAGTCTAGTTATTTTACATGGACAAATTATGATTTGTTAATGTTTTTATATGGCAATTATTCTTGTTATTCATCATATCTCTATTGATGAATGCCTCATCTATTGACTTGTTAAATCTCTTGAACATATTTTTCTTAGATATTCCTTTATTGAAATGTCTAACATTAATCTTACTTTACCCTAAATATTGCGTAGTTGCTATTATATTGCACATACATAACTTTGTTGGCGTCCTTCCTCTGGTTTGTTTCCACTTTGGGGTGTTGCTTTCAACCCACCTAGAGGTTGCATAGCCTGAGGGCCAGGAAGTAGGAGGAGTTTCTTAAGAGTGGCTTCAAGATGCCTTCTGAGAGGGGTAGGTTTCTTACTACAAATCGATCCTACTAGTTTATATTTCATATCTCATTAGTTTCCCTTTATGGCTGCAATGTTAAAACTGGACAAGAAATTTATAATAGTTGAATTTACTTTGTCTGCCACAAAAATATATTTCTTTCATCAATATGTTTAAGAAAATATTGTGTCCTATTTTTTATTTGAAACTCATTATTTTATATTTGTGAATTAATGGGGATTTATGCACAATTTTCTTAATCTAAGGAGTCGATCCCCTCTCAGGTCCCACTCCTTGTAGGAGTAAATAAACCTCATAGATCCACCTAACATAAGATCTCTCTAAATAAAAGTAACTAATTCTAGAGGAGAAAAAACAAGCGTAGACAATCCAATCCTATGTGACAAAACTAGTTTTGATAATTGAACAATTCACCAATATAAAGATAATGTGGAATGTTTTGGAAAACCAATCATATCATAGAGTAAAGTTAGGATACCAAAAATCAATGATAAGAAAGATTCACTTGGAATCTCAACTTGGACAAAGAGGAATGTCTTTATAAATCAAGACAAAAAATGTATAAAATCAAGGCTAGTGACAAGATTTCCCCGAAGAAGCAAACTAGCTCATGAGACAACATGATAGAAAAAAAGAATTACAACCATACCTAAAAGGTATAAATCACCTTAAAATGTTCATAATAAAGGCAAATCGCATCTGGATGTATACCCATATATCTTTCTTTGTCATAATATACAATGGTTCAATCCTAATTGGATAATTCTATCACATTGAGCGCATAAACCTCCAAGAAGGTGGGCACTCAATCAAAATTAGGGTGAGCATCAATTTCTTAGTCTTGAGGAAAAAGGTATTGAAGATGACTTGAAGAAGTTTATGGTAGAGGTTCAGTACAATATATATAAGGGTTGTAGGGATCAATTCTACTAATATATGCATTCCTAGGGTATCCATATAAAATAAAGGGATTGAGTTGAACCAGTCAAGAATTGTTATACCATAAGGTTCGACGGTTATACTAAAAATGGATACCAATTTGATAGAAAAAATAAGCATGTAAGAAAAGAATTTGCATGGTTACAAGTAACCTATAGGCGGAGGAGTTTGTTCATGAGTCCCTACAACCTTTCTTACTCACATGAATTATTTCCTTATTCTCATTTACTCCCAAATTTAAGCCCATTTTTTCAAATTGGGTCATATTTTATGAATGAAGGTCAAGTTTATAATTGAATTTGGAGAAGAATTTGTTTATACAATAAGTGATGACAGATAAAATGAAATCAACATATGGATGTTTTTACATAATTTCCATCATTTATCTTAGACTAAGCTTAACAAGTTTAATGAGAATTTTCTTACCTATGCCATATATTATTTATTTACATAATTCTGTCATCCTCTAGAAAGAAAGTTGTAGGGAACAATGAGACTAATGAGATGAGACAAGAAATAATTGATGTACTCATAACCCCAAATTTCATGCATATTTCCCTTCTACCATGATACAATTCCTAATGGTATAACTAAAATTTTTCTATATTGGTAGATGGAGAAGGCATCAAGAGGATTTCCAATAGATATTCTTACATGACGGAAGTAGGCATTTGAAGTAATATCATGAATATCAAGAAGAACATCTACCCTAAAAATGATAGCATTGTTAGAAGCAAGAGTGGTTATGGAGAGAGTCTTTGTTTTCCCATTGAAATGTTCGATTAGAACTCCCGCACTTCTTTGGTCGACCAAAGGAGACTTTATATTGAATTATGTCCTCTTTCAATTAGAATGAGAACAGAGATCAAATGTAAATGTAGACTATAGAGAGGACATCCACGAGACAAAAAGGAATCATGTTGCATATGAAAAGCTTGATATAGCATTCTACAACATGCACGTCAAAGTATTTGACTCTAGAAACCTCCATAGAGGTAGAGGTGTCTTCTTTCTATGAGGTCCCTTCTTGTATGTAAGAAAAGAAGTAGATACCATTGAATATCTCAAGGACAGGGTAAGAGAATAATAAAGAAATATAAATAATGTTTTCCTATAAAACTCAAGGGAGATGGGATAATAGAAGGACTACTATCTTGATGAAAGGTTTCCAAGATATCACTAATTGGTGTGAATAAATGAGAGAAATGCTATCCAATTTATAAAAGGTTGATAATGACTCGATCAAACTAAGATTTTGACTGACACTCACAATGGTCAGAAATGTGATTGTTTCTAATCAAAGTGTCTATTTGTCATCCCTAAACTAGAATTCCCTTCTTTAGATTGTAAGGTATGAATGATCTCGACCCACTAGAATTAGAAATTTAATGGAAAAAATACTAATTTCACAAGAAATCAATTTTGGATAAATTTCTAGGAGATTATTCTAGAACATAAGCTTTGTGAATAAAAGTACAAAAAGTACGATACAAAAAGTATGCTCAAAATACTTAGAAAAGTAAGATCATGCAATAAAATTGAGCATACAATATTCCCACATTACATGTGTGCGACCTAGGTTTGGCCCGTGGCAGCATCGCTAAAAGTTGATTTCCCTCAAACGTGGGTCAAAAGTATAACACACTCACTTCACTAAAGGTATTGGACTTTACATTTATACCTGACTTCAAGAGACCTCCAAAACTCAATACAGAGTCTATTGTAGTAATATGGGGTCAAACACAAGGGTAAAGACAAACAAGAATGTAATAACAAAAAGCATTAACTTTGCTTAACCAAATCAGAAGGATGAAATTGATGTTCCCATTAAAAATTAATAAGTATACTTAAAGTAATAAATCTAAGTTATGAAGATCAACAAATATGATAAAAGAGAACTTGGATTAGGTTTTACCAATCAAATCAGTCTCAATCATGCAAAACCTTCTCTTCTAATTTACATATATTCTTGGCATATTTTGCAAGAAGTAATAAAACATATATAAAACCTTCCTTCTCTTGAGACCATGGCATATTTAATCTAGGGGCCATCTACATCTTAAGATGATAACCACCATATCAAGAATAAACATATTACTTTTGATATATTGACTCCTCACTCTCATAGATCATCACTAATCCATACTCTGGATCTTCTTGAGCTAGTTCCCTCAAATTTATTCAGATGAGACATTGCAAGAACGTAGCTAATCAAACACGACACATTTGAGCATGCTTGTAGAAATAAAATTGCAAGAATATATATATAAAACATTAGAAAGGAAGATCACATGGTTTAGAGGGCCTAATGGCTACTTTTGATCCAAGTAATGAGCTAAGACACTAATGGTGCAAGAAAGAAATGAACTGCAACTTGAACCAGTCATGGCTCTCAAAAGAAAATAATGAGAAAAGGAAAAGAATAAGGAGAGAGGTTGAGACATGTAGATTGATTTGAGAGTTTGACCTACTCACCTTTTGACTTAATCCAAGTGAGAGGTTGATCAATCTCTCCTATAAACCTTAAAGGTCGACACTCTTTACTTTTGGTTATGTGATACTTAATCAAGATAAAACTTATCCATATAGATGTGGAACTAACTGCTGAAAATATCAAATGTTCACCACTCTTGCTAGGACTCATGAGGTGGATCGATCCAATCTTGGTCTTAGTGCTCTGCAAAAATAATTTGGATTGTTTGTATAAAACAAGATGTCTTGAACATGATGCCTTGGGTTCCTATTTATAGGGTTTGACTAACCTCATGCCGACCTATGATTAGTCTATGTGGCATCAACCTTTTCAATTTCTAATTATCAATCTTGAGAGCATGATGGGCTTCTTGATTAATACCATGGCCATTTACCTTGAGCCAATCTTTGAGATGTCAATGGATGGAGGAGGTTGATCTTAGGAATTTGTGCCCAACTTGATAGTCTTTTGGAAGTATCAACTTTTGGTCTATTATTGAGCTTGAGATCTCAATTATTTGATTGAGCTTTTACTTGGTTAAGTTGAATAAACATGGGGAGGTCAATCGCTTTGACTAGATTCTGATTTTGATGATTCAATCAACCTGGAGGTCGATTGGTGTTGTTCACCTCAATAGATTGGCGATCGATCTCTTTGAGTTTACCTTCTTGATTGACCTTCATAGATAAGTTGATGTAATTGCTTTAGGTTTCTTGATATCTTCTTCTAAATAAAAATAGATATTTGAGGTCAATTGTTTGTCCATCCAGATTTATGATTTAGAGTCTAAGTTTTTACATTTCTCAAAGGTAACTTAATCAAAATAAAGTATTGACAACTAATTGCAAAATAGAGGATTTCATGATAATTATTTGCATATGAAAATAATTGTATTCACAAAAAATGATGTTCTCAACATGTCATAATCAAAATACCATCATTGATTAAACTCAATCTAGGGTTAATCTAGTTGAGCATTTAATCATTCAAGTAACTCAAAGTTAGTTGTCTAAGATCGGTCTAGATCATTAAAATTTTCCTCTCCTTTTAGGATTTCATCCCATGTCTGTAGAAAAGTGTGGAAGAATTTTGTAACATCTAACTATGCATCTTTGTCACCTTCTTATGAATATAATTTCAACTTTTATTGTTTCCATACTAGATTGATTTTTTCTTCTTACGTCTTTTATAGTCAAGCTTTGATTTAATTGTATTAGATGGATATATTGTCACCTATCATCATTATATCAATTTTTTAGTATCACATATATTAATAGGTCATTTCCAAGATGTGGCTCCCATCACCTTTCAATTTTTGATTTGGTTTGGTTATTTATCTCAGTAATCAAGATTATAATTCATTATTTGTTATTATCAACATCCATATATTCTTTACAAAAGGAATATTAATTTTGCAACGTATCATTCTCTATTTTAAATTTTCTTACAAATTTTAGATTCCTCAAATATGAATTGAATATGGATTACTCCTTCTATTAATTCATATTTCATATCAAAATTTCCATCTTGTCTTAGCTTGCACATCTAATTTATATCTTACTTTCTCTTCATCCATTTTTATAATTTTTAGTTCCTTCTTGAAACCTATTTATGTTCTGAAATTTTCTTTATTGGATGATTGTTTAGGGAAACAAGAAGAAGTACTATCAATTTCTATACTAGCTTATTCCAATACTTTGATGCTTGACTAGAGTAGACAAATTCTTTGTTCACTCAGTTTGCTTTTCATTGAGGTTATGTTTGAAATTCATATTGTCCTTTACCACATCCTATTGTCCCTGTAGACTCATCTAACCTAAAATCTAATACCACATTTTTTGAGATATCCCATTGATTATCACAATACCAAAGGACAGAGAGAATCCCTAAGCCTAAACATTGTTTGATAAATAAAACACCATATTCCCATAAAAACAAAATTGTAATAGTATACCAAAAAGACATGTAACCTTTTTATTTTTATTTTTCCTAAAACTTTCTAGAACAATTCCACATCAGATTGTGATCCACATTTTCATCACTCAAAAAACCAAATTCGGTTTCATTAAAATCAAATTTTGATCTAAAAACTCATATACAATTTAGTTTAGATTATATTACATAAAGTTGAAAGAAACAAATTCATTATACACTTCTCACCGGAGAAAGTGAGACTTTATGGACATTTAAATCTAAACTTTTCTGATTACATCATCTTTATGAAGAACTCACTTTTTTGCAACAGTTAAAAGATTGCATTAGACTCATATAGAGTTCAAGTAGTGGAATTTTCCACTTAGTGAAGTAACATGCATCAATGTTACAAAACATAATTGATCTTGACATTTCGTAAGTGTAGTCAACAATTATATATTCATAAACCAACAGTAACTGGATTATATATCACCTCCATCCCATTTTCCTCACAAATAGTAATATTTCCTTCAATTTCCTTGAAATCACTAGGCTCATACCTCATCAAGTAGAGTCATCACACCCAATTCTTGTGTCAATGACTTACCCTCATCATTTTAGGGTTTACGTAGCCACCATAATATAACTACAACAAACCTTTGTGTACCATGGGACTACCTAAAGTGGCTAAGGTAGGGCTGCAACTTCTCTACCACAAGGTCCTCATCTTGGGTACACGACACCCGGATATCACATATGAGAACATTTCTCATGTTTCATATGAGTATATTCTTTATGGACATATATTCATTGTAGAGGATTTATGGTTAGAATCACACATTGTGAGACATTCCTGAATTCTACTAGTCTAGCTTTTAATCTCTAGATCAGTACTTCAATAATGCTGCTCATAAACCTCAAACTACTACAAGGTGATCTAATTCATTATCTAAGTATGGACCTTGAGGGAAACTCACAATGTTTTATGGTAATTAAGTAGATGGATAAATCATTTCACTTGTTGCTTAATCTTCTTTCTCATCTTATACATAATTCAATTGATTATTTATCAATTTTGTGTATTCTCTCACAACTAGAATGATATGAATCATGTTAGAGTTAGCAAAAGTTTGATCATTACTCATTATAACAAGCAATGCCAAACTATCTATATAAACATACATGTTTCTATACCATTATCACATCATTTCAAATGAATCATAGTCATTGGTTATCATCTTGAGATAATCTCATTATGAAGTATATATATTAGTAAGGGTTTATCAAATCCAAATCATTGCATACTCTTTCATTAGCAGCACATTTCTTATCATTTCATTTTATCTCACACTTTTTAGTATATGTTTATGAAGACATTAAGACCCACAATTGTGACAACCTCGATTTTCTCTCTCTCTTCTATTGTACTCTTCCTCTCTCATCAAGTGTCTCTTACTCAATTTATATTAGTTTCATAATTGGATAGTTGTGTTGTTCCAATTTTGTCCACTACGAGGATCAATATCACAATATGGGGTGCTATTTTGCACTTTTTAACTAAAGAATCATGGTATATCATCAACGTAAATTGAACCATTTATATATGATCTTCATACTCTATAATGTATTTCATGTTATCGAGGATTCAATTGTGTTTCTAACAATGCAAGAATCACCACAATCAGACCCCCTACCTCTAGTTATGATGTTTTGAAGATTGGGTGTTTCAACCCTTTTGCTTTTCCTTTTCTATTCTCTAGGTTGGCCTACATGGGCCCAATTTGACTTTGGGGCCCAACTTCTTGCCTGCTCTCTCCCATCCCCCCTTTCTCTTTGGGATCCAATCGGGGGTACAAGAATGCTTCTTGATGCTGCCAGTTGGGTGATGAAAGGGAATGGAAGACAACAATCGAACCCTAGCCGCCTTGTTCAACTTATAAGCCCCCCTCGAGTTCTAACCCTAGCCTCCTTTGAGACCCTTGTTCCGTTTCCTGATCATCTCTCCCTTCTTCTTCAACCTGGAGGCCTACCTTGCTATTCCCTCTGGGCAGTGGCTAGCAACAACTCATGGCCTCACCCCCGACGCAAGCACCAGGTAGACCAACGGAGGCCGAAGAAGGCACCACCAAGATCCTAGCTACCTCGTCTCCACTTCGTCCGGGCTGTTGCAACCGTCGAGGCCGCTGGAGATGGAGTGGCGCAAGTCCTCTGTTAATCCTCTGCTCCAATGCTGGAATAGGGGAATCCCGTGGGGGAGTCCGTGACGGCGGGCAAGACAGCCAACGACCATCGGATTGGTGGCCCAGCAAGCAACGGCCCAGATCGGCCAATGAATTATCAAGGTAACACTCAATGTGAACTCCTATAGTTTGGATTGATACCTTATAAAATGCATAGCTCCTAACTTCCTTGGCCAAATATAGTGAACCTATATACTGTTTTGATCCTCTCGACGAGACCTACAAGTTGGACCAACTTTCAGACCCTATATCTTCTCGTAGTTCAACTGATTTGCTGAAATACGAAGTTTAACCTTGCTGACCATGATGAATGCTTGATTATGATTAAAGCTTGAAACTTTTGATGAACCTATACCCTACTCACTATGAGATCAGTAAGATTGTTATGTTGTGAGATCTTAATGCATAGTTTCTTCTCCTCTTGACCTATGTCAGTGGATATATCCCTAAGTATCCTAGTGGCTACCTTATGTGTTTTTGCATTACTCGATTGTCTACGTAGTGCCCCAATCCTAATATGGATTGTAATCTCTTCTCTTTAATCTCCTAGTTAGACATGTTTTATACCTCATGATATCTTGTATGTGGGTGTCCCACTTTAGTCTCATGTTGAATATTGATGGTATACATGAACCATGTTGATGTTAAAATGAATGTTGATGATGATACCAAGTTTGGACAATGATACCTAGACCCTAAGGGACATTTACCCAACCTTATTTCTTCCTCTTATGTCCTATTCTTGCTGATCTAAACCACCCCTTATGATTGGTTCTATTTCATTGATGACCATTGACCTTGGTTACTCTATTATGAGTCTCGTGACCTAATTTGAGCATAAGTGTCCTAAATCTTATCATCATCCAGATGAAACCTCGAAAGGATATGAAACTTGAGCCACACTCTTATGATGGACTCTAAATCAATATGAGATCATCTAATGTACTATAATAAACCTTGAACCCAACTTGGCCAAACCCCTAAAATGAAGATAATCATGATTAATGATTAGAATCTAATGTATATATGCAATCTTGTTCTTAATCAAGTTTGGCTTGTGGATAGATGGTGATGGATATGTTAGGTTATGAATCTCTAAATCAGGTATGGGCCTTATCTAGTTATATGACTACCACTTTCTTGCTTGAAAATACATATATTGTATGCTTGTTTGTCGATTTGCTCAAATGTTGCCATGTAGTATTGCTATGTCTTACTCGATGTCTGCCTCGTTAGTTTTATAACTTGAACACACACACACACACACATATATATATATATATATATATATATATATATATAGAACTCCATTATAATATTGTTGATAAAGAGTTAACTCTTGGTTACGTCCTTGAGGTCCCTCTTGTGTAAAAGGGTTAGCTAATCTTGAGCACCCTTATGGACCCTTCCAACGGGAAGATGGTGAAAGGCCTTAAACATGCTTGATATTGTTGGTATAATGGAGTGAAATGACATAAAATATGGTTTCACATTTGTTAAACAATTAACATGTTTATTCTTGTTCGTTTAGTCTTTAAATCTTTTCAAAATTATGCAAAGCTTATACATATATGTATCTTTCTGCCCCATACTCAACACCTCATGTGTTGACTCATTTCTCGTATTTTGTTTTTAGGTTCAGAGATGGCTAAAAGAGGATGGTCTTGGTGAGTTATGCTAGGTGTAGTTGTTGTAAGATCCAGATATAGTATACATGAGCAGACTTGTACAACGTGACTCTTGAACATGTAATTCAAATCGTATAATATAATGATGTTGCTTAATATATATTGTTGATTGTTGAGATTATGTTAGTGCCTTTATCTTATTATCTGTTCATGTGTGCTGAGCTTTAGGCTTTCGCATGTCGCCTTTGATATTTGTTTGGTTCATGGGACTGGGATTTCGGTTCCATGACAGATGTTATCAGAGCATGAACAATAACTACACCAAACATTACTCACATGAAACACAAACTAAACTCACTTTACATATCAACCCTAGAAACTTAATAAGATGTCCTTTGTGGATTAGGTAGACTTAGCCTCTAGGTTAGAACCTTGATGTTCTAGAACTAGGTGTAGACTTGTGTAAATTACCTCCCTTGACGTGATTCGTGACATGTGCTTAGGATGTCTACACAAGTGTGCACCATGTTCTTGCTAGTTCTCTAGGTATCATGATACTAGACTGCCTAATGAGTGTGGTAACTCATTTTGGTTTTGGTTTTATTCAAATGGAGTATGGTGGTTTTCATCGAATGTTTCAACGTTGGAGAAAAATCTATTTTAAGTACTAGTATATGTACCTATAAAAATGTTACCACACCCAGAAAGGCAGTGAGTGTCTATGTAACCTAAGTGAAAGAGATGTAACATCAAGTCTAGATGAGAGTTTAGATGATAGTTGTAGTAACTAGAGTTGACTAGAGCCATGATAAATGCTAGGATAGTAAGTATCATAGATAACCTAAGATAATGATAATGATGTTAATGTCGATCTCGATGTTGATGTTGATGTTGATATTGAGGATGATGTTGATGTTGATAAGACCCAAGTTTGTCCTTAAGAGGGACAAGTTGTTTGATGATATGAAATGAGTTTGACCATGCAACCCGAGCTAAACCTAGCACCTTATATGATACATACCACTTGGTTGATGTGCTAACCATAGCTAGTGGGATGACATGCTTGCTTGTACCTAGTCTTGTATGTGTGGAGATATGATATATGGTTTGAGACCAACATGGGCCTCAATCTCTTTGCAAAGGAAGACCTCTAGCATGAGACATATGAATAGGGTGACCTGTTGATATGAGTTGACCCGTATCAGGAGAAGGTTAGAGTACCTAACCTCCAAAATATTTGAAATGTTGAATAATATGAATGATGAAATACTTGATGATGAGTCCCCAGCTATAATACTTCTAAGTATATGAGTTGAGTGACCTAGTGTGTGGTTCCCTTGAAAGTGTTGAACCCTAGATTCCTATGAAAATATCTAACCTTAGAGAAAGAGGAAATTGAAAATTTGATGCTTGATATATAGGTGAGGGAGATGTCCCAAGACCCTAAGATGATGTAAAAGATGTGTGATATCCATGATGAGCCTCATACTCGGGTTATAGTTGTATATAACGGAATCTAGTGGTTACCCTTGTTTCTCGAAATATGGGTAGAAAAATTTGTTATGGGTAGATGGTTGTGGTTAGCATGTCTAGTTGGACATATATATGTCTTCGCTTGAGTGGCTTGTGCTTGTGGAGCTCTTTCTGATACAATTGAGAAAGTTTCAAAACCTTAACATTGATGATAATGTTGTTTCTCGAATGGTGCTCGATACGTGAAAGAATCTCACTTAAGTTAAAATATTGATAAATGTGCAATAGCCACTCTCATAAGCTAGACCTAGTATGAAATCATACTATACATAAAAACGTAGCCTTGAAATCATGAAATTGATAGGATGATGTCATAAGATCTTAGCATGAATAATCAGGGGAAACAAGCCTAATCTCGCACTTTAAATGATCAACTTGACATGACAATTGTCTTGGGGAACATAAATCAAATAAGCATAATGAATAAATTGTTTAATTTCAGATAAAAAAAACAATAATAATAATAATGAACATAATTGATTAGAGTTGGTAGAATCTTTGGGGAAACCTAAAACATGCATAAAATCTAGTATGATGATGAAATATATTTGTTTAATGATAATTTAATTTGAAGGTATTGATGATGAGCATGTTCTCTTGAGGAACTATTAACATAAATTTTGATAATACACATTTGTCTCGTATGAAGATATGACCATGAACCATAATGTAGGGATATTAAGGGCTGGGTAAACACTAATGCCATGATGATTCCATGTTATGAGGGAACACTAAGTAATATGTATATGATCGAGACGAGTACACCCTTGATGATGATAACCTAGTGTGCATTCCATCATGGGGAATTCTGTGACAACCATGGTAGGATACTTAGGTATGATGAGTATGCACTTTGACTTTTGACTATGATCTTGGAATAATTTCGAGGACAAAATTCCTCGTAAGGAGGGAAGGATGTGACAACCTCGATTTTCTCTTTCTCTTCTATTGTAATCTTCCTCTCTCATCAAGTGTCTCATACTCAATTTATATTAGTTTCATAATTGGATAGTTGTGTTGCTCCAATTTTGGCCACTACGAGGATCAATTTCACAATATGGGGTGCTATTTTGCACTTTTGAACTAAAGAATCATGCTATATCATCACCGTAAATTGAACCATTTATATATGATCTTCATACTCTATAATGTATTTCATTTTATAGAGGTTTTAATTGTGTTTCCAACAACGCAAGAATCACCATAATCGGACCCCCTAGCTCTAGTTATGATGTTTTGAAGATTGGGTGTTTCAACCCTTTTGCTTTTCCTTTTCTATTCTCCAGGTCATCCTACATGGGCCCAATTTTACTTTGGGGCCCAACTTCTTGCCTGCTCTCTCCCATCCCCCCTTCCTCTTTGGGAACCAATTGGGGGTACAGAAATGCTTCTTGACACCGCCAGTTGGGTGATGAAAGGAAACGGAAGACAACAACCGAACCCTAGCCGCCTTATTCAAGTTATAAGCCCCCCTCGAGTTCTAACCCTAGCCTCGTTTGAGACCCTTGTTCCATTTCCTGATCCTCTCTCCCTTCTTATTCAACATGGCGGCCTACCCTGCTATTCCCTCTCGGCAACGACTAGCTACAACTCATGGCCTCACCCCCCGACACAAGCACCAGGGAGACCAACGACGGCCGAGGAAGGCACCACCAAGGCCCTAGCTACCTCGTCTCCACTTTGTCCGGGCTGTTGCAACCGTCGAGGCCGCGGGAGATGGAGAGGTGCAAGTCCTCTATTCGTCCTCTACTCCAATGCTAGAACAGGGGAATCTCATGGGGGAGTCTGCGAGGGCGGGCAAGACAGCCGCCGACCATCGGATTGATGGCCCAACAAGCAACGGCCCAGATCGGCCAATGAATTATCAAGGTAACACTCAATGTGAACTCCTATAGTTTGGATTGGTACCTTATAAAATGCATAGCTCCTAACTTCCTTGGCCAAATATAGTGAACCTATATACTGTTTTGATCCTCTCGACAAGTCCTACAAGTTGGACCAACTTCCAGACTCTATATATCCTTGTAGTTCTACTGATTTGCTGAAATACGAATTTTAACCTTGTTGACCATGATGAATGCTTGATTATGATTAAAGCTTGAAACTTTTGATGAACCTATACCCTCCTCACTATGAGATCAGTAAGCTTGTGATGTTGTGCGATCTTAATGCATAGTTTCATTTTCTCTTGACCTATGTCAGTGGATATATCCCTAAGTATCCTAGTGGCTACCTTATGTGTTTTTGCATTACTCGATTGTCTTCATAGTGCCCCAATCCTAATATGGATCTTAATATCTTCTCTTTAATCTCCTAATTAGACATGTTTTATACCTCATGATATCTTGTATGTGGGTGTCCCACTTTAGTCTCATGTTGAATATTGATGGCATACATGAACCATGTTGATGTTAAAATGAATGTTGATGATGATACCAAGTTTGGACAGTGATACCTAAACCCTAAGGGACATCTACCCAACTTGGTTTATGCCTCTTATGTCCTATTCTTTCTAATATAAATCGTCCCTTATGCTTGGTTCTATTTCATTGATGACCTTTGACCTTGGTTACTCTATTATGAGTCTCGTGACCTAATTTGAGCATAAGTGTCCTAAATCTTATCATGTCTAGATGAAACCTCGAAAGGATATGAAACTTGAGCCACACTCTTATGATGGACTCTAAATCAATATGAGATCATCTAATGTACTATAACCAACCTTGAACCCTACTTGGCCAAAACCCTAAAATGAAGATAATCATGGTTAATTATGAGAATCTAATGTATATATGCAATCTTGTTCTTAATCAGGTTTGGCTTGTGGCTAGATAGTGAAGGATATGTTAGGTTATGAATCTCTAAATCAGGTATGGGCCTTATCTAGTTATATGACTACCACTTTCTTGCTTGAAAAGACATATATTGTATGCTTGTTTGTCTATTTGCTCAAATATTGCCATGTAGTATTGCTATGTCTTACTCGATGTTTGCCTCATTAGTTTTATAACTTGAACACACATATATATAGAACTCCATTATAATATTGTTGATAAAGGGTTAACTCTTGGTTACATCCTTGAGGTCCCTCTTGTGTAAAAGGGTTAGCTAATCTTGAGCACCCTTACGAACCCTTCCGACAGGAAGATGGTCAAAGGCCTTAAACATGCTTGATATTGTTGGTATAATGGAGTGAAATGACATAAAATATGGTTTCACATTTGTTAAACAATTAACATGTTTATTCTTGTTCATTTAGTCTTTAAATCTTTTTAAAATTATGCAAAGCTTATACATATATGTATCTTTATGCCCCATACTCAACACCTTGTGTGTTGACCCATTTCTCGTATGTTGTTTTTAGGTTCAGAGATGGCTAAAAGAGGATGGGCTTGGTGAGTTATGCTAGGTGTAGTTGTTGTAAGATCCAGATATAGTATACATGAGCAGACTTGTACAAAGTGACTCTTGAACATGTAATTCAAATCGTGTAATATAATGATGTTGCTTAATATATCTTGTTGATTGTTGAGATAATGTTGGTGCCTTTATATTATCTGTTCATGTGTGCCGAGCTTTATGCTTCCTCATGTCGCCTTTGATATTTGTTTGGTTCATGGGACTGGGATTTCGGTTCCGTGACAACAACTTTGTTAGCATATAAACATCTTTTATTATTCAAAATTCTCAGATCATGTTTTGTTATACAACATACACTTATTCCACCTAAATTTATGTACATATTAAGAAATATGAATGCATAAACATTTGTTTCACTCCTATACCTTATATTTTACAATTTTGCATTCTTCACTTAGGGTTACTATAAAACACATATCTTATCTTACTTGAAATCCATCATAATACACCATTCTCAAAATTTTAGTGTTCTAGCACCCAATTACAATTGAATTACACACTCTTATTAGCCAATTTACATGCTCGAACTTCATCTTTTAGTTGAGTTAAATATTTTTATTATCTACGTTCTTTGATCACTCATTCAATAACACCATTCTTATTAAAATTTAACTCATCACAACACTATTAGAAATAGGTCTAGGTTCTTGCATACATTCCTTCATTTCCTTATTTTATTCACCATACATACACCTTTGCTCATTCATTTTCAAGTCAATCCACTTTCTCTACTTTCTCACTTACCATTAGGTTTTTATATCCACTACCCCATCACTTCTAGTGGCAGTTTTGTAAATATGTACACATTCTCTCATATTCAGTAAATATTTATTTCAAAATTATCATATGTTTACATTACATATACTAACCTCTTAATAATTATTCCTTCTTAGTTCATCATGTACCAATAAAGAGAATGTGCATATAGGAGAGGCTTTATACACATAACCTTAAAGATACACCATAAAAGAGATGAATAGGTTATAAAATCTTTATAATGCCTCTTTACTTCAATCTATATAATAAAATCCAACCATGAGCATAACTTCCCATTTACATGATCATTCCCATATCACAGATTTTATTCTCATTTTTATTAGTATAGTATTTCATAATATATTGAAGTCAGCTCAGTTCCTTACATCTCTATCCATCATCATAAGAAAATCACCAACCAATAACCATGTTGGTGTGTAGTGGAATTTCCTAAGGAAATTTACATAACACGAAAAAACCCTAATTTTATCTATAAAATCTACCTATTAATTACAAGTACATTATTTCATGGGCTCATTTTAGTCGATCCCCCAAAATTAACCCTGGACAGTGATATCTTTTTTTTCCTACATTTATATTGATCCTCATAGACATACAATTGTTTAAATTCATCAAAAATCCATCAATAAGTTGATAAATTCATTGTTATTAAGTTCAAACAACATTTTATATGTGTCCGTTTAGTTTCCAAGCATACCATTCATTAGGCTATTTTTTGGTGATGTTGGTATAATGCAATGTATTTGTTTCCATCACTTTCAACATAATTTGAATTTAATTATTATGAACTAAGGAAATATAAGTCATTAGGAATGAATCTAAACTAAGAGGTGTTTGATTTATTAAGAATTTTTCCAATACATCAACCAACCACATAAAATACAAGAAAGGATCTCATTAGTCTTTAGTCATATATAATTAATCTTTCAACATGTTTAAATATATGAATCATGGCCTAACTACTCACCTCAAGTATCAAACACCTCAAATTCATAAGCTAAGAACTAAAAATCTAGAGATCTATCCAAGTCCTAGAGATCAACTCCTTTTCTTCCTCCTTTCAACTCAAGAACTTTAGAAATGGATGAATGGAGAGAAAGAAAGGAAAATGAGGGTAGTGTGATATCCTTTTGATTTAAATAAGAGGAAGGAAGGAATTTATACATCAGGGATAAGAATCACCAATAAAACCTACCCAAATTGGATTAACTTACTTGATTTTGTTACTTCTAAGAAGATATCCCTGGATAATCATACCCATTTCTTTTCTCCTCAAAACCTCAACTCTCTCTCTCTCACTAAATTGTTGCATTTCTAATATGAATTATTGACTATGAGAGATACTAGTATGTTTAGTTACTGATATATATCTATTTAGGTATTTGGAAAAATTATAAACAAGTGCTGACTATTACATTTTTATTTTAGCAACATGTGTCATCAGTTGACTTTCTCATAATGTGAAACTTGGTCGACTGAAGTAGTCTATGGTTACTCAAATGTACTAAAAATTCCAAAAATATATATTTCTAGATATGAGTTTCCATCATTTTGGATAATTCATAGTTGTAAAAAATACTATAAATCAAATAATGCAATGCTATAATCAAACCATTATAGCATGAATGGATGAGTTTTTACTAGGAAAAAATGACCAACCAACTGTTCAACAAACATCAAAATCTGATTTTTTTCAATATCCGAGTTACCTAATATTAAACCAAGTTCCAAAATAATATGAGTTACGAATAAAATAATAAAAATAATTACTATTGTACTCTACTAAACTTACCACTAATTTTCTTATTATAATTTTTCATTCATATATTCTTAACACCCTTATTTTAGTAGACCCAAGTTTTTGCTTTTCAAAACCTAATTAATATTAAGAAAAACATGTTTACAATGTTTCATAAAGTTTAACATGCCATAATCAAATTGCCATCATTAATCATGCTTAATTAAATTTCCATAATTAATCAGGCCATAATAAGACATATACGATGCAAACAACAACACTACCTTTAAGCCTATGTGATAGATTATATGGTACCATCAGAAAATTCATCTGGGGTGGAGACTACAAGGAAAGACCAATGCCGCTTGTTTCATGGGATAAAATCAGAAGCGCAAAAAGTAAGATAGGTCTAGGCATCAAATCTATGAGGGAATGGAACCTTGCTCTTTTGGAGAAACATGCGTGGGACTTGGCCACAGGAAGGGACTCTGTCTGGTGTAGAACGCTGAGGGAGAAGTTTAACTTGTATAAAGAACCCAAGAAGAAACATATTTCAAGATTGTGCCAGGCAGCTTTGGGGAGCAAACAATTCATATTTAGTAACTCAGTCATGATTCCGATTAATGGTGCCTCTGTGAATGTATGGGAGGATATCTGGGTCAAACCCAATCTATGCATGCGGCAGGTTGTTGTACGTCAGATACCTACTGAACTAGATGACCTGTGGGTCAGTTCACTGGTCTTAGACTCTCTAGAATGGGATGAAAGCTTCTTGCATGAGTGGTTTGACAAGGAAATTGTGAATACTATCCTTAGAGTCCAGGTCCCTCTACAGGGCGATTATAAAGAACATCGAGAATGGAACCCTTCACCGGATGAAAGATTCACATCTGGATTAGCTTATCAATTGCTTAGAGTTGATAAGGAGAAAGTAATACCGGGGAGATGGGAGAAGGTATGGAAACTCAAAGTGGTCGCTCGGGTGAAATACTTTGCATGGTTGGTAGAACACCATGCTATCCTTACAAATGAGAAGAGAAAACACAGACATATCACACAAGACGATCAATGCAGTAGATGTAAGATTGCCGCGGAACCTCTTTTACATGCCCTACGTGACTGCAACGTGGTGAAGGAGGTGTGGAAATCAATTATAAACCCACTGGGGAAGCATGCTTTCTTTGGAGCAATCAATTTTGAGGAATGGAGCAAGGTTGCTACGAGAAACACAAACATTTTAGAGGAAGGTTTCTGAATAGCTTGTCACGTCATTTGGAAGTACATAAACACTAAGGTGTTTGAGGTAGTCCCTACAAGAACGAATTACCTTATTGCTAGCATGCAGAGCGATATTGCACTGAACGAGAAGGCTTGGGAGACAAAGGGAGGATGTTGTAGGATTGATAGAATGGGAGGGTGGACGCTGCCGATGAAAGGTACTATAAAACTGAATGTGGATGACACAATGAACAAGCATGGTGCAACAATCACAGTAGCTGCTAGAAGCAATTTAGGTGCTTGGCTTGGTTGTTGGGGGAAGCAGATTCATACGACAAATGCTACTGAAGCCGAGTTGGATGGAATTCTTTTTGGCGTGGAGCAAGCTAAGATGCGGAACTGGACAAAAGTTGTCATTGAATCAAACTTCCAAAAGGCGACGAAGATGATAGCAGATGAAGTTAATGAATTCCCTAGGTTTGCCTTCTGGATAATGAAAATTCAAAGAACCCTACAAGGTCATACTGCACTGCAGTTAGGTTGTAGAGAGAACAATTAGCTTGCTGACAAACTGGCCAAATTCCCCCTAAAGCGTAGAATAGGAGAACATTTCTATGAAGAACCACTAGATGAAATGTTGAATGATGTATCTGTAATCACCTGAATTTGAATGAAATAAGTTCAGTTTCTTAAAAAAAAGGTTTAATCTAGTAAAGCACGTAATGATCTAGGTAAATTATAACTAGTTGGATCATAATATACTATGTCATTAAAATTCTCCCTTCAGTTTAGGATTTTGTCCAAAAACTAAGAATATAAGAGTGTAAGAAGACCATGAAATATTAATGTACATCTCTATTTTCAATTTTTTAATATGATTTCAAAATTTAATGTTATTTTATATTGCAACATTTTTTGATTCTTAGATATTTTACAATAAAACTCTATATATACTGGTATTAGATGGATATTTTGCCTCTTATCATCATAATATCCTACTTCTATAAATTTTAGATGGATACTTTATCTCTTATAATCATCATATCCTAGTTATTAGTAACACAACTATAAATATACAAATATCATTAGTAGACCCTTTCTAGGGTGTGGTTACATCACCTTTTGTAGCCTTAATAAATTTGAGCATGGATCTCAATGACCAAGATTATAATTCATTCTTCATTTCTCTCCACATCCATATGTTGTTTTCATAAGGAAGAGCATTCTCCAAAGGAATCATTCTAAATTCTCAGATTTTCTTAAAATCTTTGGATTATAGTAAACTCAAATTCATGAGGAATTATCTTCACCGTCTTGTATATTCATTCAAGTTTCTCATTCTTATATTTTATATTGGTTTTGGTTCTATATTTAACTATATAATCCTTTATTTTTCTCCAATTTTTATAATTTTTATTCTTGTCTTACGTATTGTTATATTTCCAATTTGTCTTTATGTGGATGTTTGGCTAGGGCATCTAAAAGAAGTACAATGTGAAATTTCATACTAGCATATGCCAATACTCAAGCACATGACCAAATTAGTTGAATCTAAGTTCATTCTAGTACACATGTCATTCTTATTATGTTCAACATTATATCATGTAGCCCTACATCTTATAGTCTCTGTAGACTCATCTAACCTACATTCTAATACCATTTCATAGAGATCTTCTTTTTTATTAACACAATACAAATGTCTGAGAAAATATCTAAACTTTAACCCTAAATAAGAAACAAAACACCATGTTCTTGATAATTATGATCTAACCAATATACTGGAAGCATATATAATTTTTCCTTTTTCCTTTTTGTAGTTTGGAATGATTCCACATCAAATATCCACATCTTCATCTATCAACAAACCACATCCATTTTTTTAAAACCAATTAGCTCTTATTGCTCATATCTAGCTCAATTTACATCAGATTACATGAAAATGAAATAAAGAATTAAATATATAATCCCCATCCATGAAAGTGAGACGACTTGGACATTTTAATATAAACTATTGTGATTACATCATCTTTATCACAATCTCTCTGTTGAATAAAATTACAAGTGAAACATTTGAAACAAGAATATGAGACTCATATAGAGCCCCAATAAGTGGACTTTTCCACTCAGTTAAGTAACATGCATTAACATCAAATTAAGTATGTTGACATTAAAAGAAACTTGTAGATATTTCTAAGTGTGACAAATAATTCTAGCATTTAGTACATCCATCATATGTCAATAATATGATTATTTGGAAAGGGATCTTGACTTCTTTAACATCTCTGATAACATATGTATTATGAATCAACAAATGCTAAATATTATAGAACTACAATCCTATTACATGAGTGATATGAGGTTTGTATACAACAAGTCCAAATATAGTAACTTAGAACTCAATAAGAATTATATGACCATATTTATGACACATTATCGGTTAGGGTTGTAAATGGGTCTGTGGTCTAAATTTTACCCGCATACCGGTCGATTGACATAGTGAGAGAAACATATTTAAGTGGGTCCACCAATGGGCATACTTGGAACCAGACCCATATACCTTCCACATATATAAGTATTTAAATAATATGTTATTATATCATGCTTCACTAAACTACCTAATATAATAGTTTAGATTCTATACTATAATGAAAATTAAGTTGAAATTAATCATCTAAAAAAATATAACTATTCTAATTGTAATTCTAATTAAAATAATGTAAACATAAAACCAAAATGGTAATACAATATATCACAGAACTTAAACACTAGTATTACGACTATAAATATTTAAAAACTTAACTCAACTAATCTTTAATCCATAAAATATTGTATTATTTATTAAAATTATGTGATGTTAATATCTTATTCATAGAAAATATATTTTTATTAAAATATGTAGATCATGTTGTATATTTTACATAAATCATATGAAGTTATAAACAAAATCTATTACCCTCATATCCTATAGTATTTCAGGTGTGAGTACGGTGCAGGTCTAGATTTTTATTATGCAGGCCTAGAACTAGATCAAGACCCGCTAAATTAAATGGATATGGGTATGGGTATGGCTAGATCACACCGTACCGACACATATTACACACATACACTAATCAGACCAGGAACACATTGTTAAATCATGAAGCTGAAGTCCATAGAAGTCATGTCCACTAGATATAATTATTCAAATAGAAAAATTTGTCAAAAATAAGAGTATACATATACGAAACCCACTACAAAATATATATTATAGTGTAGTTATAATCCAACAATTACTAATCAGTTTCATACCAAGTAGATACAAATAACAAAATATTTTATCTCTTAAAAAGAGTAACTCATATTCACATTGAATAAGTATATTCAATAACAACAAATTCATCATCCAAAGTAAATGGACAAATTCACATCAATCTCATTTTTCGCACATCTTATCATCTTTGATGTAATTTCCCTTGAAGTTACCTCCCCAATAGAAGTCTCCATGCCTGATTCTTGTGTGAATAACTCACCTTCATTATCTCAGGGTTTAGTCTGTCACCGTGAGATAGATACAATAGACCTTAGTCCATCACATGATTGCCTAAAGTGGCTATGATATCACATTACAACTCTCTACAATCAAGTACTCATCTCAGGTACACTATATAGGAACAAAAAAAGCAAAAAATTACATATCTAAACATTTCTCATGTTCATAGTTTACATTCATCTAAGTGCATTCCTTATGGACATAGATTCCATAGTAGATGTTTTAGGGTCAAAATCACACACTTTGATGCATACATAATCCTATAAGTCCACCCTTCACGATCTAGATCCACATTAGAGAATTCCTATCTTATTTTCCATTGGTTAATAAAAACTTATCCATTTAATTTCCTTGGCATGAACTAAAAGGGAAAATCACAATGTTCAAGGTGCCAACTAGATGGATCAATCATTTCACTTATTACTTAATTATTTCATAAAAATAATTCAATTCATAATTTATTATTTGTATGTATTCTTATGCAACTAGAATGAAATGTAGAATAAAGTTAACAAAAGATAATAATTAATAGTATACATACAATTGTAAAAAATATATAATTTACAACATACATGATTATTTCCCATGCTCACAACATTTATCATCAAATATCTATCTCATGTATTGTCCCTAATCAATGTTTCTCAGATACATATTATTAAATGTGAGATATATCCCCTCACATTTCTTTTTGTTTCATTCTATCTCATTGTTTTTTATAAATATTGATAGAAACTAAAGACCTACAACATTATTGGCATAAACCATACTTTATAATTCATCATGCTCCGATCAGGTTTGTTACATGACCTATACTTGTTCCACCTAAATTTCTATATTTGTATAGATATATAAATCACCAACAAGGTTGTAGTTTAGTGTGTAAATGTGTAGGATCCCTAATGAATGGACTGTGCACCTTGGAAATAAATTATGCCATCATGCAGGTAGGCCCACTGTGTGATTCAAATACCCCCTCCACTGTGTAGGTAGTCGAGGGGGGTCTGGGGGTTTACACTTCTGGGTTGGAGTCACTGAACTGGCTCCTCATCAGGGGTGGTTCCCACGTCATCCAAAAAAAGATATATCAATGAATAAATATTTATAGAACACTTATATCTCATTGTTTACAATATACCATGACATTCATGGTTATTATTCAATATATATGTTATGTGAAATCCACAAAAATAGACCACTCTCGAAAAAAGTACCGTAGCACCCAATTACAATCCAAGAACACATTCTTATGAATCCGTTCACATCCTTTAACTTCCATTATTTAATTCAGTTGGACTATATTTATTTATATACCTTCTTTAACCCCTCATCCAAGAACATTGCAACATACTCAAATCTTGGTATCTAACTTAACCTTCCTTCCTTTGGAGTCCACTAATAATTATGCTAACATTAAATCCTTTTTGTATAGATTAGTTTAATTAAGGATTATTTGAAGTCGATAAATATAATGTTTTAGAAAACACTTTTATATGAATTAATTATGTTGTTGGATGATTTATAAAAAACATCAATTAGTTAGTAATAACCATTCTTTTACACTCAGAAGTACTACTAATCCTATTTCATAAGAGGAAATAGAGAAATACAAATAAGTACATCAAATCGATTAATAGGATAGTATAAAAATTATGAAAATGAATAAATAAAGTATTAAATGTTTTTAAGAGAAGGAATTGACTTTAGAATAAGATTATTTAGGTTTAAAATAGGGTTTAGGGTTAAGGGTTTAGAGTTATCAAATTTTCATGCCAACCGGGCTTCATTTTCTCATCCTAATAATTGATGAAAATTCTTATCCTTAATGTAAATTGTTTCAATAGGTGATTCCATTTAAGTGTCCTTACTTAGACTTTCTACCCTATAACATCTTGCTCCCTCCCTTTGATGTGTTTAGTGTGTCTCTAGTGTGTGGGTTATGATCGACCATTGATTCATGTTGTCTAATTCTCTCTTCCACCACCTCCTCCTCCTCCTCCTCCTCCTGTTCTCTTCCTCTTGTCCTCTCCCTAGCCTAATTCTTTCTTCTTTTTAATTTATGTATGTGCTAAAACCCTAGGTACCACCTATTGTACTCCTCCTTGTGCCTATGCATGGGAGATAAAAACCATCACAACTAGACACAATGGCCAATGGTGGCGATATAGTTATGTATATTTCCTATGGTCACAACTGGTGGTAGTGCAACCATTAGAATCTCTCATCCTCCACTCTGTGCCCAATAGAGCCCTAGATGCCTCCATAAATGGCTCTTCAATAGCCACCATGGAATCCAATTCTTCTACAACCTTTCAACAGCCTCAAAGAACCTCCAGTCAACATCAATTGGTAGTTCTCCTATCATCACAAGCACTTGGTTCCTCTCCTTCCACATCTCCTTGGGCATCCAATGGCCATGACAACAAAATTTTTCCACCTTCTATAGTGTGGCCACTATCTTTTCTTGCATCATCATGCCTCTTCACATCCATATCACCACTACCATCACACTAAATGCCTCATACCTTGCACCTACAACAACACCACCTTCCTCATCGTTGTTCACTTAGGCCAGCATGCCACACCCCACTACCTCCATCCACACCATCATGCAACCCTACTTCCATCATACTCATCACCACCATAACCCACTGAATGCCCTTCCTCAACCTTACTATCACCTCTATTTCTTCTCCTTTTCTTCCTCCTTCCTCTTTTTTTGATACCTATTCGGTAGCACCGCCACCAACCATTGTGACATGATCTCATCTGCTAAGAGCCTCTATCACCTTCTACTACCTCACTATTAGCAACCTTACTGCATATGATTCCATGGCCTCATTTTATTGTCAATACATGAAAAATAGACTTGCAATTGACTTCATCACTAGACCTATAACATAGTCAACTACTATTGCTCCTCCTCCAACATCCTCATACCTAACTAAATCCATAAGAACTAACCCCGAATCCCTCTCATCTACATCATGGTGCATCTCATTTTACTGCTAAAAACCTAAACCTACCAAATCCATGATCTCCATGCCTCAAAGAAAACCTCCCCAATGATCACAAACTTTGACACCTATTAACCCTAAAACCTAACCATGGTGACTGATAACAAAGTGGTGTGTGGAAGATCAATTCTATGACATGTGACTTGTAGGTGAGTTCCTACTTTCTATATTCTAAGTTTTGTAATCCATTTCTTAGAAACAATAATATGTGTAAATTTAATTGAGAATATAATTAACACTAATAATCATAATTCTACTAAGTAGTAACACATGTCCCTCAATATACTCCACTCTCTATAATTTGCATACATATATAAATGTAGACATGTCTATGTAGTATCACTAGATTATATGAAATGTGTTATCAAAAGTAGTTTAGATGGTAAACATAGTTCATGATATATAACTTATTTAATATAATGATAGACCTCTTGGTCAACTACCCTAATTCCCATCATGTTATTACACATAATAGCATGATAGTACTACTTATACATAAGTTTGGTATTCATCATTCAATGAAATTAGCTGACACACACACACACACACACACACACACACACACACACACATATATATATATATATATATATATATATATATATATATATATATATATAATTAAATAAGTAAGGGAACAAGTTAGGTAAAACATGGGCATGATAATACTACTTGATACACCATATGAGTGTTGTTGTATATGGAACAAAAACCCTAGATGCACTTGTTTTTTTGATGACACTAGGTAGTATTTAATCTATGTTTCCTTTATATGAATTGAAGGATATAAATGGTAAATAAAATATACTAGATTGTAATAAGATAACTATACATGTGGATAAAGAAATAAATTAACAAAATTGACATTAGAAGACATCTGAGTTTGTGACATATATGAATATACTTTAGCTCATACAACCACATGGGATATAGTTGAATATACATACATATCGAGATCTGAATATAGGTATATGATTAATATATAAATTTATATTGTGTTAAACCTTGGATATTCCTTGTAAGGGTATGTTGATCAATATTAATTAATCCCATCCCTCATCCTATATATGGGTAATTCCAAGATAAGAAAACACTAACTCCACATTTGGCAACCAATGACAAGTTTTGATATCCTTTCATTTATGATTTGGCAATTGTGGATTTATGAGTGTATAGAATACTTTTAGGCTGAGAAGGATGGACTATGAAATTCACCCCAGAGATACAGTTATTCATGAAGATTAGTAAGTCCAATCCCTATTTAGTTATGGGAATTATCATGACTATGAACCAAATTCCTATATTGAGGCATGTACTTGACTACTATCCCCTTTTGGTAATCCAAAGTTGAACATCCATATTTACAACTTTGAACTCTTATGAAATCTTGTAGGCATTTATTATTCTATTTAAATGGGTAGCCTTGACCTTCTTCCTATTCTTTTAATACATGCTATGAATTATGATTGAAATGCTAGTCTTTTCACTCTATTTGTGCATGTTGAATGTTCAACTATAATATATAGAATATTGGTATTTACATACAACCATAATTATATAGGGAAAATTTATTCCCCCGAGGGTGTGCGTTTCCACCCTTACTTTACGGACCATGATCCTATGTACTATGGACCTATTTTTGGCATGTTTAGACTTACATTTTATGCATACATAGATATTGTTTATTTGGACATGGTGAATGTTCATTATGGCAAGATGTTTACTTAAGTATTGGTCTCCATAAATATTATGCGTCAATTTCTTGAGTTGACTCTTGTTGTACTCAACAACTTTTATATGGCCCCTTATTCATGGGAACATCCTTTTTATACTCATACCCTAACTTATTGCCCAAAACAATGTTTACATGCACATATTCAACGTATATTGATACATGCCTTTGTTTTCTGTTTTCTAGGTTATGTTCCCCTTCCACCCAACTATAGGTGCATTAGTGGATAAGGAATCAAGAAGATAATATTCATGAATTTGGACTTGAGAATAGCTCAACCTGGTTGGGTTACCTTCTGTAAGGGGTCCTTCATGTGATTGGATTTATTGTATTTATACTTTTTTACTTCCTATACCACTTTTTATGGTGAGGAACAATTGTAGATGAATCAGCATGTAACTTTGTAATATTTTTATTCCACCACTTGTTAACTTTTATTCTTCACGTTATATATACATCTTTGTGAAATAATGAAGTTCCTCCTTTCCTTCATGATTGGAATAGGATGGTTTTATTTCTCCTACTTATTAAGAATGGATCCTCCCTCGGGTCCAACCATTAACAAATTAGTATCAGAGTTGATGCAGTTGGTAACTTGACTATTTCCAATTATTCTAATTTGTTCCTTAAATAGGTAGTTAGATGACCCTTTGGAGGTTGTTGATATACCTATTTTCTGGGTATCAGAATCACAAATATGGTTTCAACCACTATTTAATTCAAGGACTTCAATTCCCTAAACCACTGTGGTAGTTGACACTTCAATTGTTGGGTAACCCTAGTTACCCCTACCATCTCCTTGGGAGGTAAACATTTTTCTACATAAAGACTGACTCTTCTAGTCATTAGTTTCTACCCTCCTGTCTTATAGGAACATAGTTCAACTACTGTAGGAAGTAGGCTGACATGAACATACATACCTAGTCTTAACCCTAGTTCTTTCCTTTAAACCATTTCCTTAGTTCTTTTTCTAGCATGTCTTGCATATGCCCGCCATGGGCACAGAGGATTGACAAATTCATGTCCATCCTAGTTTAAGTAGCATTTGTGACCCAGTTTGGCATTTAGATTTCTTGTTTTTAATTAGAAATAACTTCATTTCATTCTATTTAGATTTTTCAATGACCTAGGGTGTGACAGCCCACCTCACTAAGAGATATTACTCAAAACAAAGTGCACGACCAACTACTAATCATCCATGTTACCAGAAAATAGGGTAAACTAAAACCAACTTAAACTTTAGTATCATGTCTTGAAACATTACATAAAGGATCATTAACTTGTATATCAACCCATACCATATTAGGTATATACATATATGTCTACAAACATCATCCACAACATGTTGCAAAAGAGATGTTCCACATATAAATTTTGTATATACAAATATATGCCCACTTCCAAAAACCACGTGTCGATGTACATATCATCTTCAAAACATCCCATGCCTAGACCTAAAAGTACATGGATGACTCTAGGAATATACGAATACTATCCAATCTTCTACTCCTACCGGTCTCCAAGTTTCTCTTCCTCAACAACTCGATCCTGACCGCATAGATGAAGACCATGTAAAAAGATGTGGTGACCCACGAGGTGAGACCCATGTCCCAGTGAGAGATATAACTCTCAACCAATAGTTTTTGATTACATTAGGTTATCGTTATTAAGCAAATTAAGTAGATTAGACATATTAGGTAGTTTAAGATAATAAGATACTCACACAAGTTAAGAAGATTAAGCAAGTTAAAGAGATAGGCATAGCAACATACATGACGTAGGTATATAAAGGAACATGTAAGTCTATCACCTACTAAGCAATTAATTTCTGTTACCACATTATATATAAACTATGTAGTATAAGAAATAAGGCAAGGGTTAATATCCAATGTGAAGTGTGTTTAACCATAAATAGATATACTACACGTTTGTATTACATATTTTATTAAGCCACGAGGAAATAGGTATACCACTCAATTCCAATTGATCACTGCTAAATTGAAATCAGTTCCATACAAGATTTGCAGGACAATCAAAATCCTAAGATCTCATCCACCCTCAGTCAGTACGAGTCCATTGCAGAAACATTTATAATCAAGCTGCAAAATAGCCTAGTTCATCCTTGGTATAAAGGTTAGGATACTAGTGAACAACCTACCCCCATCCTTAAAGGCCACAATTTAGTGAAACTAGGGTATACAAATCCTAACATCTGAGGTACAACCAGAGTTGTCCTCAGTCACATATTATATACTGAATCCTCATTATATGAGTTACAACCTCGACCGTTCTCCCAAGGTATGATTGCGTCCATCCTTGTGAACATGCATATATTCCATAGTATATGATTCCAAGCTTCAACAAAGGGAGCACTCAATTCACCAAGCAACAAGTCCTGAAATTGGAATAGATCTATGGCACAAGGAAACTACATGATTAGGGTTTCACTTGATTATTTAAGTTGAATTAGGTGATTAAAGGATACATCAATCAAGTTACGAACAAATCCTAAAATAGTTATACAACACAAGGTGTATATTGTAACTTTAGAAGATGCAAAACATATGAGATATAATGTTGATCACAAAAAACACATGGTACTATATCATTGCCACACATGAGTTCATACCCATCATCATACCATCACAGATTATAAAACCCTATCACATCATAAAGAGGGTAATACTCCAATTAGAGCACACGACCATGTCCAAGGTTATAAGACCATCACATCATTTCCTGGAAAAACATCATTATCTTTCCGTGCCTCATCAAGGCTCATCATTCCATCTCCACACATGTGTTACACAAGTTGATACAATATTGTACTTACACCTATAATGTTCATAAAACAACAAATTAGGGTTACCACAAAATAGAGAAAGAGAAGGTACTCCATTATCATGCTAGTCACACCAAAATCTATATATCCTCATTACTTACCAGTATTAGGGTTAGGTTCAAGCGAAATAGTTGAATTAACATTGCCAAACAACATTTTACTAAAACCTCAAGTTTGTATTCATTTGAGGGAAAAGGTAAGACTATCGAATCATATGTAACCATTCACTAACGAACTAGGGTTACAACACACCCCTTAAAGGTAAACTCTAATTCTTATCATCTCCATCATTTGTCAATCATGAATACAATTAGGTCAAGCATCACCATTGATCATAGAACCAGGAAATCATAGAGACATGGAAATTAGAATTTCTCATCGACCACTAAGAGTCATATATGTCATTGACCACTGAGACCAGGGTCACCATATTTGGTTATCGATGAGGCTAGTCATCTTCAACGACCACTATAGCTAAGTGACATCATCGAACAAAGAGAACACAGAACATTGGTGACCAAAGAGAACCATAAAGCGATGGTGACCAATTACAATTCAAAACTTAGCGACCACAATATCCAAGTCTCATCGACCACACAGGGGAACACTTAGAGACCACTCAACATCAAGGCCTCATAGATCACTAAAGGTGTCAACCCTCTTAGCGACCAAAACATGAGGTCAAACTTTGCAACCACATAAGATACAAAACAACCACAAAATCAAAGATATGAGTTGGTATAAAAGAAGTCAAGTCAACTGAACCAATACCAAACTATCATGTACCATATCAAGGAGGAAAAACAACCTTAAAACCCTAGAAATCCAAGACCAAAAACCAATGATTTGCACATGCATGCAAGCACCAAAACTTCCATCACTAAGTAAGATTCATGCACAAGGATTAGGGTTCACCCAAGAAGAGATATTTACTCAAGATCATCATGTAAACATAAACCCTAGATGCAAGATACTAGCATTCTACTTGTAACCACATTTAAAAGCAAGATTATGTGCATGCAAGGTAAAAGTAAGTAATAACAATGGAGAAAGTTATATAACTCGCCTTAGAGTTGATGTAGAAACTCCAAAAAACAAGATAGCTTGAAGATGAAAGGGTAGAAGCCCTACCTTGAGCACTCTCCATGGCCAAGCTAGATCCACCTAGAAGAAAGAAGCAAACCATAGGTCAAGGTAGCAAGAAAGAGAGCAAACCCTAGGTAGAAAAGGAAAGAAAGAGATGTTCTTCAAGCTCAAACTATGTTCTTCAAGCTCAAACTATGTTCTTCAAGCTCAAACTCAAGAACTACCATGGAACACCATGGGTTAATACAAGAAGAGAAAGAAGATGGAAGAACATCAAGAAAATGTAGAGAAAAGTGGAAGTCTCAGTTACCAAGACTAAGGAGATGAGGAAACTAGTACCAAACGATCATAAGTAGGGTTGCTTCAAACCCTAGGCCAGCATGCAAGGAAGATCAACCTACTTCCTTCAACATTGAGCTTCTCCTTCTCCACCAAGCAAGAGGGGATGAGCTCCAAGAGAATCCAAGGAAGAAGATAGAGGAAATTAGGTGTGCAAAGGGGCTAGATGCATGCAAAGAAAGGGGTATATGTAGAATATGGTTGGAGAGAGAAAGGGGGTAGGTGTCATGCTAAACACGCCATGTGTCCAAGAAATCTTGTCCATGCAAGAACCCCACTCACAAATGAAACTAAGGGAGAAAAAACTAAGAAAAAACATAGAACAAACTTGTCTAGGAAAAGCAAATGACCGATGGGAGTTTCAACAACCAACTGACTAAAACTCAGTGATCCCTAACCCTTGTGTTCTTGGTGACCTAGAGGAGTCATGAGCCTCATCGACCGTCAACACCAAAGGGCACACATAACACCTCATCGATAGATACAACTTAGATCACAAGAACCTTGCAAATCACCAAAAATCAGGTGGCATCATTGGTCAAACACTCAAAGGGTCAACCAAGGTAGGGCATCTATGCAAACCTTGATCTCAACACAACATGTCACCACATCAAACCAAGGTGTGAAAAGGATCCCCAAAGCTCAACTAACTCAAGAACGATGTGAAATCATGTGAGGAACATACTCGATCGCTTCTACACATCTCAAATTCTCAAATGTCTTCCCAGAACCATGGGATTCCACACAAGGGACAACAACCATAGATTGAGGTACATGCACTCTATCCTCCATATGCATAATTGTTGTTGTAAGTTGTCCAAAGATGGATTGGAATGTTGGATTGGCCATGGTTGTAGGGTCAAACTGAGGCACTGTAGGTGACTCTAGTCCCAACTCAGGCACTCTATCTTCACATGCCTACCTCTTAGCACCACCTCCTGGAACAACATAGCTACTCTTCACATGTTCTTCATGTTCTTCAGACATATCTGCATAAGAAGAGCTATAATCAAATATGTTGGATTATGTAAGAATAGACACAAACCTAAGTCCTATGTCCCTATAGACTCAGAAAACCTAGAGCTCTGATACCAATTTAATCTGCGTGACACTCCACCACACCAAGCAAGATTACTCAAAACAAAGCACACAGTCAACTACTAATCATCCATGTTACTAGAAAACATGGTAAATTAAGACCAATTTTATTTTACGATCATGTCCAAAAACATTACATAAAGGTTCAACAACTTACATACCAACCCATGTCATATCAGGTTAATACATATATGTCTAGTGGCATCATCTATGTATACAAAAGAGATGTTCCACATATACATGCCATATATACAAATATAGGTACACTGCCAAAATCCACGTGTCAATGTACATATCATCTACAAAACTTCCCATGCCCAGACCTAAGAGTATATGGATGACTCTAGAATTATACAACTACTATACAACCTTCTTCTCCTACTGGTCTCCAAGATGCTCTTCCTCAACAACTTGATCCCGACCATGCCGCTGACGACCACCTAAAAAGATTTGGTGACCCATGAGTTGAGACCCATGTACTAGAAAGAGATATAACTCTGAACCAATGGTTATTAATTACAATAGGTTATAATTATTAACCAAGTCAAGAAGATTAGACATATTAGGCAATTTAGGCATAATAAGCTACTGGCGTAGGTTAAGAAGATTAAGCAAGTTAAACAAATAGGCATAACAACATACATGACAAGGTGGTATATCACCTACTAAATAGTTATTTTCTCTTACAACATTATATAACAACTAAGAAGTATAAGAAACAAGGCAAGGGTTAACATCCAATGTAAAGTGTGTTTAACCCTAAACATTTATACTACATAGCTATATTACATATTTTATTAAGCCCTAAGGAATTGAGGTTTACCGCTCAATTCCAACTGACCACTCCTATGTCAAAATCACTGCCATACAAGATCTGTATGAGAGCTAGAATCATAAGGTCTCATCCTCCCTCATTCAATACGAGCTCCATAGAGAAATATATAGTCAAGATGCAAAACAACCTAGTTTGTACTTAGTATATAGGTCACGACACTAGTGAACAACCTAGTCCATACTTAAGGCCATGTTACTAGTGAAATAAGGGTATAAAAACCCAAATGTCCAAGGTACAACCACAACTATCCTCAATCACATCATATATACTAAATCCACATCATATGAGATATGATCTTGACCATTCTCTTGCTAAGGTATGACCATAACCATCCTTATGAACATTGATATACTCAATAGTTGACCACTCCAAGCCTCCACGAAGAGAGAAATCATTTCACCATCCAACAAATCCTGACTGGAATGGAGATATGGCACATGGAAAACATGATTAGGGTTTCACTTGATTAGTTAAGTTCATTTAGGTGATTTAGGGTTGCATCAATCAAGTTATGTACAATCCTAAAAATTCTACAAAAACAAGGTCTATATTGCAACTTCAGAAGATATAAAATGTATGAGATATAATGTTGATCACAAAAACACAAGATACTATTTCATTTCCACACATGAGCTCATACTCATCATCATACCATCACAGTTTGCAAATCCCTATCCCATAATGAAGGGGGTCCAATCAGGGCATAAGACCATGTCCACGGTCATAAGACCATCATATAATTTCCTACAATAACATCATTATCTTTCCATGCCTCATCAAGGCTCATAGTTCCATTCCCACACATGTGTTACACAAGTTTATACAATTACACTTAAAACTATAATGTACTAGAGTAGAAAATTAGGGTTACCACAACATAGAGAAAGAGAAGATACTCCATTTTCATGCTAGTCACACCATAAGCTATATATCGTCATTACTTACTAGTATTAGGGTTAGGTTCAAGGGAAATAATTGAATTAACAATTCCAAACAACACTTTAGTAAAACCTCAAGTTTGTATTAATTCAAGGGAAAAGGTAAGACTATGAAATCATGTGTAACCATTCACCTGTGAATCAGCCTTACAACACATCCCTTAAAGGTAAACCCTAATTCTTATCATCTCCATCATTTATCAATCATTAAAACAATTAGGTCAATCATCCCAATTGATCATAGAGCCATGAAACCCTAGCAACTAGGAAGTCAAAATTTCTCATCGACTACCAAGGGTCAGACATTTCATAGACCACTGAGACCAGGGTCACCATCTTTGGTGACCTATGAGACTAGTCACCTTCAGTGACCACTATAGTCAAGTGACATCATTGACCAAAGAGAACATGGAACATTGGCGTCCGAAGAGAACCATGAAGCTATGGTGACCAGTTAAGATTCAAAACTTATCAACCACAACATCAAAGTATCATTGAACACACAGGGGAAACTTAGCAACCACTCAACATCAAGGTCTCATCGAACACATAAGGTGTCAACCCTCTTAGTGACCACAACATGAGGTCAAACTTGGCGACACCAAAAGATACAAAACAACCACAAAATCAAATCCATGAGTTGGCACAAAGAAGTGAAGTCAACTGAACCAAGACCAAACTATCATGTACCATATCAAGGAGGAAAACCAACCTTAAAACCCTAGAAATCCAAGAGCAAAAACCAATGATTTGCACAAGCATGCAAGCACCAATATTTCCATCACCAAGCAAGATTCGTGCACAAGGATTAGGGTTCAACCAAGAAGAGATATCCACTCAAGATCATCATGTAAAAATAAATCCTAGATGCAAGATACTATCATTCTACTCGTAGCCATGTTTAAAAGGAAAGATTATGTGCATGCAAGGTAAAAGTAAGCAATAATGGTAGAGAAAGTTATATAACTCACCTTAGAGATGATGTAGAAACTCCAAACAACAAGATAGATTGAAAAAGAAAGGGTAGAATCCCTAGCTTGATCACTCCCCATGGCCAAGCTAGCTCCACCTCGAAGAAAGAAGCAAACCCTAGGATAAGGAAGCAAGAAAGGGAGCAGACCCTAGGTAGAAAAGGCAAGAAAGAGATGTTCTTCAAGCTCTAACTCAAGCACTGCCATGGAACACCATGGGTTTGAACAAGAAGAGAAAGAAGAAGGGAAGAAAAATAAGAAAATATAGAGAAAAGTGGAAGATATCACTTACCAAGACCAAGGAGGTGAGAAAACTAGAACTAAACGATCATAAGAAGGGTTGCTCCAAACCGTAGGTCAACATGCAAGGAAGATAAATCTACTTCCTTCAACCTTGAGCTCCTCCTTCTCCATCAAGAAAAATAAGAGTAGATCCAAGAGAAAAAAAGGAATAAGAGAGAGTAAATCAGTTGTGCAAAGGGTGTAGATGCATTCAAAGAGAGGGATATATATAGCATACGACTGGTGAGAGAGAAAGGGGGTTAGGTGTCATCTGAACATGCCATGTGCCCAAGAAATCTCATCCATGCAAGCACCCAACTCACACTTGAAACTAGGGGTCACAAAAGAAAGAAAAAATATTGACCACACTTTTTTAGGAAAACAAACAACTGATGGAAATCTCAACGACCAATTGACCAAAACTCAACGATCACTAACCCTAGGGTTCTTGGAGACCTAGAGGGGTCATGAGCCTCATCGACTGCTAAGACCATGGGGAACACACAACACCTCATCGACCTCTAAAACATAGATCACAAGAACCTTGGCATTCACCAAAAAATAGGTGGTATCATTGGTCAAACACTCAAAGGGTGAACCAAGGTAGGGCATCTATGCAAACCCTAATCTCAACACAACATGTAACCACATTAAAACAAGGTGTGACAAGGTACCCCAAAGCTCAACTAACTCTAGCCTGATGTGAAAACATGTGAGTCACAAAAAACATGTGACAAATTGCAAGAAAAAACCTAGAAGTGGGTAATTTGCAATTAGGTCTAAAACAAGCACATATATGCAAAACTAGATAAAACAATGTCTAGATTGAACCAAACTTGAAACATAGAACTGTCACATGATATTAGATCATGTTACAAGGTTTGATTAAGGTTTAAAGAAACTAATAATGATAATCAAGCATGATCAACCAAAAACAAGGTCAGGGGTCTTACATAGAAGGTCTCGCCACCGTTCAATGAGAAAGAGTCCAGAGGGAGATGCCTATTTTGAGGTGTGGGGTAGCACCCCGACCCAAAATGGATTTTTGATGTTTTGATATGGTAGATCAACCAAAAAATTGGGTCCAAGACCTTGGTTGACCTCTTTATTTACCCAATAATTGACCTCTAAGGATTGACCTTCTAGACAGTCGAGCTTCACCAATCAACCTAGCAATTGAGCTCTAGTAACCAATCTATCAACTAAGCATCTATTGATGGAACACATCAATTGAGCTTCATTGACCAATGGCTTACATATACTATTCAATAATTAATCAAGAAAAGTCAACTCCGTTGGTTGATCACCTCATGCTTGAGCATGTAGCAAGCAATCAACCATTTCAGTCAACCATTTAACAATCGAACTCTTAGTCAATTGACATACCTCGACCAAGAAACCTATGATGCTATAATGATGGAGCACCACTACAATGAAGACCAATTGACCTCTTTTGATCATCCATATGTCAACCTCAAGGTCAATTACCGAATCTCAACATCTGCCTACAACTCTAGGTCAAAAAAACCCCAAGATGAAGCTCAAGCGTCCATGCAATCAACCACTCCATGCTTGAGCATGTGAAATTGAGCTACAAATGATCAAACTATATGATGATCAATCAACAAGATATCAACCTATACCAAGGTATCTTAGCCACCAAGTAAATAATGTCGATCCTCTACATGGCACAAATCCAATTATTAACACCCAGATATGGAGGCCTATAAATAGTCATCACAAAAATATAGAAAATCTTTATCAAAATCCAAACTAAGAAAGAGAAAGTGCCTATCCAATCATTTCTAGAGTTCTCGATTTGGTCTGTTTAGAGCGATAAATCTCTAGAGTGATCAACCTGGTAGACTCAAGAATGACTGACCATTTTCCCTCCATGTTGAAATAAGGTCAGTTGACATGTAGTTCGTTCCCTCCTAAGTGTAGATTTAACCAACCTCTTGGTGATCGACATCTTGTGATAGATCTTCAAGTTGTCAACCTATATTCAGAAAGAACAATTGACTCCTATGTTTGACTGTCCAGTGATCAACCATATTCCTCTTAGCATGATCAATCACCAACAACTCATCAATTGTCCTCTCTAAGATCAATTACTTTGAAATCAACCTCTAAAACTCAAGGGAATCTACCTCCCTCATATGGCCTATTGACCGCTTCATCAAGCTATTGTCCATCCACCTACTTTGATCATAAGTTAGGGTTGATACCTAGGAGGAAGAAGAAACAAATGAGTTTTCCCTGACACACATTACACCATGCCACTTCTTGTATGCATACAACCATGAATGTGACTACTTCCTCCACTATTTATATTAATATCACTAGTCGAGGGAGTAGTCCATTCATTGGGGTGAGGGGACTACCACTGCTACCCTTTTTCTTGCAATTTCAATCCTAAGCTAATTTTTGTATGAACTCATATAATTCAATTCTAATTGTTTAATGCATGCTTTGTGGATTGATCACTCACTCTAGATGATTTATTATAATCTTATACTAAGAGAACTTCAATATTTGGGATTTGATACAAATCAACTTTGGTTGATTCCCTGATGAGAACTTTGGATAGGGACTCTCTAGTGTAGTGAATATGTGATCTGTAAGTAACAAAACATTTATATTGTAATGATACTTACTCATTCAAATCCCTAGCACCAAAAGGATGTGATTTTAATAACTCCAATTATCTCTTCGTACAAGTTTGGATTGTTGGTATGTATAACCAGAGAGTCAATCATATGATGATTGGAATGAGGCATTAAATACCTGATTTGATAAATCATAAAGGTAATTCCATCTATTATGTCTGTCATAGTCATGAGATGATGACACATACATACTAGATGTCTAAATAATGATGTTACTTGATCACATATGTCTACAAGTAAGTGACTTGAACAATGAGTTCATGTTGATGCTAAGAGTACATACATTCTTGTTATGTTCCTAGTTGGATATTACTGTCGAAGAAAAATAGACGACAACAATACATAAGACTAGAGTGTGTATTGACTAATAATAGAATCTCATTAGTCATGATATATGACATCAAGTCACTCACACCAGTACATGTTATAGAATAATGTATCAGACAGACCCACCTTGAGAATGATACATTGAGACCATGGAATGGTAACCAAAATCATCTCTCATAGTGATAGTGGTGATTGTTAGACCTGAAGTCACAACATTCATCACATGTCATTTGGTATACTTTGACATCATCAAACATAAGCCTGAGTAAGAATTTCCATAAAGGTGATGATTGGGTAGTTGTGACACATGGGGATTTGAGTGTGAGTGATGTAGATGGGATTTGTCCCTCCTATAAAAGTTTGATATCATGGACTCTTGATAAGTGAGACTGAGAAATGTACGGTCATACTCATGTTAGTCAGTATATGATATGTTAACTCACATGCATCTCAGACAGTCTGCTCTAGTTCAAGGAACATGGATTGAATGTTGAGAGGATGACAATTCCATGCCTCAAGTTCAGACTAGATATCAGAGACAAAGGAACTATATGATCACGATAACACTAATCACATATGGTAGGTTGAAGTTGTTCTCCAACTTTATGAATTACTTGGGTAGAAATGATGTATGACTAGGCACCACTCTTTGGTTGTGATGTCATAATTGGTTTTGGACATCCACTGCCAATATAATTCTAGACCTATAGGGTCACACACATAGGATACACTTGGATTACATGAGTATACTCATGAATGATGTTTAATTTGATTGATAAAGTTGTTTAGGTATTCAACTAAAAAACTGAGGTTCAAAATTTACTGACTAGACTCCCATCTGACTGATTCAAGTGTTGAACTGGCCGTTTGGAGTGTTAGGTCAATTGGAATCAGAATTGGCTGAGTTCTGCCCAAACTTGGGAGCAAACTGACTAATTCACTTAGTGAACTGATCGACTCAGATCACCAACAAATTAATTGGGCTTGTGAGACAACCGACTCACAAGGGTGAGACACCCAGTTCATGGAGAAATTTAATTGTATCAAGGATTAGTGATGACTTCATGTTGTGCACTAATTGGATTTGAATTGCCAATTTGATTAAGAACAGGAAACTGCATAAAATGACCATTTTTCTAAGCAAGACAATCGATTCATTCATGAGACGACCGGTTCGCTATGAGATACTACCAGTTCGCCGTTCGCAAGTTGCACAACATTCATGATTCCAGACCCTTCTACTCCCACACAGATTGGGAATCCTGACTCTGGGCTCTACTATAAATGGAGGGGTATTGGGGGCTTCCTAACACACACGATTGAGAATCAGTTGATCTAAAAATTGTTGTCCTCTCTGGTTGTGCTAAGCACTAGAGATCCTGGACAAGTCCTACCCATTAAAGGGAGGGATAGAAAGGGAGAGAGCAATTGAGATCTGTTGTTGGAGAGCATGTCGCTGACAAGTACATTGACAGGAGGGGACAACTCCTTCTTGTTGGCTTTGGTAGAGAAAAGTGGAGTTCTCGATGGTCCACATGGACTACTCTAGCGGCAGGAGGCTGTCTTCTACCTCTTGGAGGACATCATCAACCACCATCTGTGGAGGAGGCCATTCGTGGTGATTGTTCAACCGTTGCTACTACTTAAGGAGTGTGTTGCTTCCTGAAGAAGAAGAAGCACGATGCTACTACAAGGGTAATGTCGTTGGACTTTCTCTAGGACTAGATATAACCTTGCAACCTTTCCTTCTTAGATACATTTTTTTTGACATGATATTGCTACTCTTAAGAAATGAACATTTAAATTTTGCTTCCACTGCCTATATCTGTGCCAGATTTCCCTATAGTGGTATCATAGCCCCATCAATTCAAGATGTATCTGGGATCTAAATCAATATGATCAAATTTAGTTTTCATTATTTTACATACAATGTGAATATTAAAATGATTAATGTGCATATCCGATTAAATTCCACATATGACTCCACAAGGTAAATATATATAAGTATGATTTGATATTTATGCAATTCACACACGTCGCCCTAAAATTTGGTTTTAATGGTGGATGTGAATCATGGTTATGGATAACAACCCTTGATCAGTGTGTGCATGCTTGTGGTTATTTATTCCTATTATTACTCAGTCTGCGTACTGAGCCTCTCTCTCCTTTCCATATGTAAATTAATGCTCTTCTTCCTGTTTCCCCTCGAATGTAACTCGTGGTTTCCCTTTTCAATGTAATAAGAAATAGGATAGTTTTAATTTGCATTTTGATGTGAGATAATGATCTACACAAAGATGAAACAACCGACTCATGAGATGACTTGATAGAATGGAGGACTGAGGAGGACATATGATAGGAGGATGAACCGATCGATTGGTGTCCCAATTAATTGGCTGGAGGTGTCTAGACACCACTTAGACCTAATAACCAGACAAATATTTCAAGAGCCCACTTGAGTGACGAAGAGGCGAGCCGACCGATTCAAGCATAGATATTCATCAACAATAGGCTACATATGATGTGAAACTGTAGGTGGTAGTAATTCCTTGTGGCTCCAAGGAATTACATTAGTATGGCCATAACCATCGCTTGTGTGTTTTAATTATTGCATGTTCTCATTTGTGGTTATAGCATGTATATGATACATATTACAAGTATGTGGTAATTGGATATGTATGTATATTTATATACAAAACCCCTCAAATAAAATATTAAGTCTAAGATGCTTTCCATTAGAAACACACATGAAAAGCTTGATTGACCAAGCATAGGTTACACCCACGCTTAGTGCATCATCTATCTCGTGGAAGTGTGATGGTAGTTATATAGGTTATTCTGTTGCAGGGTACATATATATCGTGTTGGCTATTGGGTCAGGCTTAAGTGGTGATTCTTAGAGCGTCTAAGCCTAGAGGCATACAAATAATTATGGAAAAGAGTTGCACATATCATCTATCCAAGAGTCACATAAGATGCAATTGGCAAGAGTTGCATACCTTAATAATTGACTATGGATGTTGGCATATTGGCTTGGTGATAGTTGAATTATTTTGGTTCTTGGTTCACTAGAAGTTTGTATGCTTTAATCTTCCAAATTGATACATGAGTGTTATCAATTTGAACAGATTAAAGGCAGCGATAAAGGCCTAATTAATATCATTAACTTATTGAATAAAATAAATAAAAATGTTTTGAAAAATTGCAATATTTATTTGTAGAATCTAATGTCAAACAAAAACATGTTATTATTGTGATGAATCCTTAAGAAGGACAAAACTAAACGGGTTTGACTTTCATGTTTAAATAAGGATTTTGAGAAGTGTTCTCAATCATGAACGAAAGCTCTATGTCCTTGAAAGACTAGAGCCAGATGAACCCACTCCAAATGTGCCTAAGGCTGAAATGGGTGCTTACTTGAAGCATGCCAATGATGCCATAGACATTGAGTACCTTATGCTATTTTGTATGAACTATGGGTTGCATGAACAAAATGAAAACATGGACATTCTTGAGATAGTAACACATCTTAAGAATCATGTACGACAAATAAGATGTAATGTCACCAAAGAGATATTTTAGTGCAAACTGACAGAGGGGTATCCCATAAATCCCCATGTGCTCAATATGATTGGGCATGTGGAGTGACTGGGATTTCTTGAGGTCAAGAGTTGACCATGAGTATGATTATGTAAGAGTTTCATGAATTATATAGTTAGATTATCAAATGCTTGGCATGTTGATGCCGAATCAAGGAAGATGAAGGACAAATCCATGATGGTGATTAGCAGAAGTGATTCCTATGGCAAAGGCAAGGCCAAGAATAGTTCTGAGGCTAAGCTGAAGTCCAAGTCTTCTGCACTCAATATATGGAGAAGGGTAAGTGTAAAAGAAATATGTCCTTTTTACTTAATGGATTAAGGAAAGAAAGTGTCACCATTGTCACCTGTATGGACATTGGAAAGAACTATCCTCCTTATAGGTGATCTTAGGAAGAAGCTTGAGATAGAGATCTCTACTTCATGACTTGTAAAGAAGTAATCTAGAACTATATGGAGCAAGGGTTGCTGCCTCTATAGTTGAAAGCTGTCATTCATGGGCACATAATAAAATAAGTGAATTGCTATCATGTACCTGCCATTGATGAAAAACATCATATGTCTTGTGTGACTAGAACATTATGTTTCATCTTAAAAGATATGATCTTATATGGAAATGCCCTATGTCTCACAAACTATACTTGATAGTTGTTAAGACAAATGTGTATGGAACATATACTGGAAGACTTGATGACTCGAAAACCAAATGCCTATAGCATTGTCATCTACAGATAATAAATGAGAAATGCATTTCTAGAATCCATATGATGGTTATCAAGACTCTTTTAGTTACTAAACCAGTAGAGACCTACATACCTTATTTGTTGTGAAATATGACAAAAGCATCTTGACTAGATGTAGTTGGAGAGAGACTATTCTATTAGGGCTCATACATAATGCTGTATATAGACCTTTTAGAATAAACACTAAGGTAGTTACTAGTACCTCATTATATTTATTGATGCTATCCGTAGACACAAAGTTTGTATTTAATGAAATACAAGTATGAATCACTTGAAGTGTTCAAGGAGATGGTGAATGAAGTATGTAACTAACTTGGTAAAAGTATTAAGATGCTTTGATGTGATCAATGTTGAAGTATTTTAAACCATGAGTTTGAGGACCTTCTGGAGAGATCATGATAATATATCATGATGAACTCCACCTAAAACACAATGGTAGGGTATCATGAAAGTGTATCAGTAAGAAGGAATCACAACTTGCTAATCATGGTGAGACTATCAACAAAATCTAGTTGATCTTTCAATTTCTTTTGAGCACATGCTTTACACTAAAATAATGTACCATCTAAAATGGTTCAAAAGACACCATATGGGATATGGCATGGGAGGTGTCCCGATGTGTCTTTCATAGTGATTAGGGATGGATGCATGTATAAGAAAATTGTTTCTTAAAAGGATTTGTCCACAAATCACATAAATGTTATTTTGTTAAATACTACTTTTATGCCAATCATACAACAAAGTTGTTTGTTGATCAGGATGGATATATTCCCAAAAAGGAACTTAGTTCTAAAGGAATCAGTGGGAGTAAAAGTAGAACTCGAAATGTTCAAGACAAATAAAAAAATATTGAACCTAAAGTGGTGTAGTAGGAACAAGGACAATCACAAGTTGTTGTGGAATCTCAAGTGCCTTATGTAACACAAAAAACTAGTAGTTATAGTAGAACACTCCTTGAGTTTGAAAGATTATGGTATCTTATAACTTAGAAAGGCAGTGAGCTCATCATAGATGATGAGTCAACAACCTACCTAGAAACTATTGAGGGACCAGAATCTGAGAAAGGGCTTAAGGCCATGAGATCCAATTGGACTCCGTGTACACAAGCAAGGTATGACCTTGTTGGATCCACCTGAAGGGGTAAAACCCATAGGGTGCATTTGGGTCTTTGAAAGGAAACCAACAAGGAAGGGTAGATTGGTTGCAAAGAGTTTCAAACAAGTTCAAGGTGTTGAACATGATGAAGTATTTCACCAGTACCATAGATAAGTACATCAAGATCATGCTTGCTAATGGAGCTTAGCATGCCTATCAATTTTTGCATATGGATGCTAAAACCAAATTCCTTAATTGGAATAATTAAGAGGATGTGTATGTGGCAAATCCTAAAGGTTTTATACATACAATAATGCAAACAAAATCTATTAGCTACAAAGGTCAATATGTGTATTGAAGCAAGCATCTCAGAGCTGGAATGTTCTATTTGACAAGAAAGTCAAAGGGTTTTACTTGTGTTAGAATGAAGATGAAATCTGTGATTACATAAGATTTAGTGGGAGCATCTATATATTTCACATAATGATGGGGAATAATATACTTATCCTACAAATGTTAGAGCCTGGTTGGAAAAACCTTCTCTGTGAAGGGTTTAGGCAAGGCATCTTATGTGATAGGGATTGAGATATATAGAGATAGATCTGAAAAGCTTCTTGACCTAAGAAAGAGAATATAAATTGGCAAGTTGTTGAAGGGGTTCAACAAATAAGACTCAATGAGAGAAAATATGTCCACGTTCCATGGAGTTAGTTTCTTGGGAGCCTAGTGTCCCTATTCTTGCGAAGAATAGGAACACATGGATATGTGCCATATGTATTTACAATTGGACTTATTAATTCAATGTTATGTACTTATGTCCTTATCTCATATGTATTGAACATGATGAGAGGATATCCAATTATCTCGTATGTATTGGACATGATGAGAGGATATCCAGTCATCTCATATGAGAGGTCATATATATACCTACCTAGGTATCTCATATGTTTTGGACATGACAACAGGGTATATGTCAGATTCTAGTGAGAGTCACTAGACTACCATTGTTACAACCCCAATTTTTGGGTTCAATTGGTGAGAAATGTAATTTCTCATATTAAAGATAATTGAACAAATAATGATACAATTTGTTTTGAATAAATGGATTTATTTTACAATAGCCTTGATGATTGTGTTGTGGGCTTTATTGGCTATTGGGCCCAATAACAAGGAAATAAAGAAAGGAAATTCATTTATTAAATTAGTAAATGAATAATTGAGTTTTTGAGAAAAGAATGATGTGGAAACCTCTAGAAGGCAAATACAAAGAGGGATTTCGTGCCTCTTGGGTTCCAAGGAGTCCAAAGTTGCAAAAAGAAAGCAATAAGAAAAAAAAAGATTAATTAAGTATTTCTTAAGTAAGAAAGAAATTGAAAACAATGGTGAAATGTGGAAAACAAGTCAAAAAGAAGTATAATGGAATTATCCTTGGTGGAATTTCGTATCCCAAGGATTCCTAATGATAAAGGGAATTCCAATGAGGAAAATAAAAGAGAAATAAAGAGAAATCCTCAAAAAGAGATATTTTAATACGAAATAAACAAGATAATGTGAAGTAATGCATATAGATGCATCTAGAAGGATAATAAGTATCCTTAAAAAGTAATTTCAAAATAATAGAGTTTCTTGGGGTACAAGGAACCCCAATGAAGGAAGAGGAAAGAGAAAATATCGATAATGTCAAATAAGAAGATAATATGATTCTTAATTAATGAATTATGTGGTGTTGCAAAAAAGGAAGTATTTTCTATTAAATGAAAATAGAATTTTGTGCCACTAGAATAAAGGGCAAGTACTAAGAAGATAAAAGAAGAGATTTTTGGAATTCTAATATATCAAGGATAAAGAGTATCAAAGGAATATGTTTGGAGAGAGAAGATTTCTTCTCAAGGAAGGAAAAGGTTTCCTTTAAGTGTGGAGCTTGTTTTTCCTCTTGGATCTCGTGGATAAACAACCTAGGGCCGATCTACCCTCCCCTATATAAGGGGTACGACCCTGGGCCAAGTCTAGAGGATCCCACACGTCGCTCTTCTTCCTTTCTTTCATCTTCAAACCCTAACCCCAAGTTCACCATGAGCATGACGCAAAGAAGGGAAATCAGAGGGGTGTAATGAAGGCATGGTGTATCACGGTGCCAAGGAGTTGTTTCTCCATCGAATCCATGCCCTAGAGCACGCGCAGCAGCGACACCTAGGCTGTAGTGACGGCCGCTGTGCATGGCTTGGAGAGCAGGAAGATGGCCACCATGGCCAAGGTTTGAGGGCTCCCCGTGTGCGCCATGGAGTGGCAGAGGTGGAGGAGTGACTTCCGGCAAGAATCGCTGCCCTGAGAGCAAGAGACGAAGGCCGCACCAGGCTGCAATGGCGGCCAGGTAGGGCTGCCTGAGGTTGAAGACAACCTGGTGGATGTTGGACGGTTCTAACCCTCTGGGGTATGAAGCATCGACAAGTTAAGCGGGGCAGAGTCGTCATTTGGTTATGTTTCCAAAAGCCAAGCAACGTTGCATGAGCTTGACGACATGGCGCAATCCGATTGGCCAAAGTAAGTTGATTCTACCAAAAATCATATCTCTTTATTCATAACTCCGATCAAGACAAGTTATATATGTATTTTGATCAAGAGAACAAGAGGAATCCAATAAAAATGATACTAAATATTGATTCCGTTCCTAATTGCAAAAGTACAATAAGTTGATGAAAAGTGCATTACAGTTAGTTTAAAAACCCTATTTGTGAGTAAAGGTTGAATCTAGTATGCTTAATGGGTTAATTTAAGTAGTAATAACCTATTGAATGATAATGTTAGATTCAAACCTGATCTAGATGTAAAATTGCATGATTTAGGGTTTTTATCTCATATGAGAATGATTAAGTAGTTAGAAACCCTAATTCAGGGTAAAAGAGGATAAGATCATATATGATTTGAAAAAGGTGAAAATACGTTGTTAAATGATGGTTCTAAATTATTTTGAGCATAAAAGTCCTTAATTCTGGATAAATACCCTATATGTAGTAATTAGGGTTTTCTCATGAATAAAAGGTGGAAATGATGGTAAATCGAGTTCATATGTTAATTAGACCCTAATGAACTTTGAATTGATGATAAATGTGTATAATGATCTTGTTATGGACTAAAAGGATAAAATAGTAGCTTTAATGAAAAAGAAGCTTAATGAAAATAATTGATGATTAATGTGCCTGTAATATGAAAATAGGGTTATATGTTGTTAAGATAACCTTAATATTGAAGAATAGATGAGATAATTAGGGTTTATAAGTAATGGCATAAAATTATGGTTTAATATGGTAAAAGATGAAGGGAAACCCTAAATGCAAAATGAAACCCTAAAATGGATACAAAAACCCTGGAAAGTGAATCCAAGTCAATTCTTGATAAAGTGTGTAATAAATAGAGTACATATTCTTTTCAGGAATTATGAGATTATTGAATTGCTTGCTTGGATTGCTTTCTTGGTTGGATTTGCTTAATGCTTGTGAAATCATCAAATCAGGTATGTGGTTACACTTATGAATATCTCGAATTAGTTTTTTGAGGTTTACTGAAGTTTTCATCGATGTCATGAATTAATTGTTGGATGATTTTAATTCGTGCAAACTATAATGTGGATATGACTATCACGTAAGATTTGTGCCTACTAGCTCAGATCCTGGTCCCCTCTGTGGCTTAATAGTTGACCTAGTACATGGCTAGCTATGGGGTAGGTCCATCAGGTCATTGGATGACTTAGTACATGGCTACCAATGGGGTAGGTCCATCAAGTCACATTGAGTTAGATATTGGGCTACCTTCAGGTAGTGCCATGCGACTCTATTACCCTATGTATTGGCTACCTATAAGGTAGGACCATGGGGGTAAGAATCTACCTAAAGAGAGGTAGTATGCAAGTCCACTGTAGGGACAACACAAAGTTGGGGGATAGGTAAGGATTGAGTAGTATGGCTTAAAACGTAATCTTGGTTGCTAAATGATTAACTGTATGATTACATTGTTAACATATTTACATGATTATTGTTTCCCCCACATACCAGCTTCGGCTGACCGACGTTTTGTTTGTCAGCGTTTTAGGTACAAGCCAAAAGGACAAACAGTAAATCGTCATATTGTGAAATACATGAAGTAAAATACAAGGAGGATTAGTTAGAATAGAATCCATAAGTGGATAGAAGTTTAGAGATCCAAGTTTTTAAAAAGGTATGCAAACATTTTTATTTTTCTCCATATTTTAGTATAGTTGGTAGAATTCAATAATTGTTAATGATTATCTATCGAACCTTTGATCCGGGTTATTGGTTAACGGCTCTGACCTTTCGGTCTCCCTTAATTGGGGGTTACCGGGAGGCGGGGTCGTAACAACCATAAAGAACATCATCATGTGCTTATGAAGTAGTAAAAGGATCAGTTCTCGGTTATGGTAATAAGGAAGAGTTAGGTATAAAGGGTTACACCAATGCAAGCTTCTAAAATGACAAATAAATGATCGCAATCTATGTTTATGTTTGACCTTAAACAAGAACTATAAGCTAGAAAGGGTTTTGAGCTACGATAGTTGTTTAAATATAAAAAAGAAGCTAAGTATCTCCGGTATATGAGAACAATAGAGAATACTATATGGATCAAGAAGTTCATATGGGTGAGCTTGTGTGAGGTTCCAACCATTGATGACATAGTAGAAATACTGATGACAACATTGGAGCTAGTGGTTAGGGTGGGAATCTCAGATAGCACTTCCATATCATACGAGTAGTCGTACATCAAAGAAATGTGAAACTTTCAATATACAGACTTGTAGAAAACATTACTAAACCCAATATAAAAGTGCTTGGACAACAAAAACGTGATGTACATGTTATGATCACTTAAAATATGATTTGTTGGTGATTGGCTCTAAGTGCAAGTGGGAGCCTGTTGGTATGTATGCCAAGATAGCCAATCATATAATGATGTGAATGAGGAAATAAATACATGATTTGATAAATCATAATGGTAATTCCATCTGTTATGTTTGTCTCAGTCATGAGATGATGACACATACAACTATATGTCTAAAGAATGATGTTTCTCGAGGACTTATGTCTTCAAGTACGTGACTTGAAAAATGAGATCATACAAATGCTAAGAGTACATACATTCTTGTTATGTCCCTATTCAGATATTACCGCGGAAGAAAAATAGATGACAATAATAAATAATACTAGAGTGTGTGTTGACTAATGATAGAATCTCATTAGTCATGATATATTATATCAAGTCACTCACATTGGTACATGTTTGAGAATAGTGTATCAGATAGACCAACCATGAGAGTGATACATGGAGACCATGGAATGATATTCAGAATCGTCTCTCATAGGAACAGTGGTGATTATGGTTCTTAGACCTGAAGTCACTACATTCATCACATGTCGTTTGGTATACTTTGACATTATCAAATGTAACCCTGAACAAGGATTGCCAAAAAGGTGATGATTTTGTAGCTGTGACACATGGAAATTTGAGTGTGAGTGATGTAGATGGGATTTGTACCTCCTACAGGAGTTTGGTATCCAGGGCCTCCTAATAAGTGAGACTAAAAAATGTATGGTCATACTCATGTGATTCAATATATGATATGTGAACTCACACGCATCTCAGACAGTTGCTCTATTTCAAGGAACATGGATTGAATGTTTAGAGGATGATGATTCCATGCATCGAGTTCAAACTGGATAACAGAGACAAAGGAACTATACAATCATGGTAACACTGATCACATATGGTAGGTTGAACTTGTTCTCCAACTTTTCAAATTACTTGGGTATCAATGATGAAACTGCTCTTTACTTGCGATGTTATAATTGGTCATGGACATTCATTGCCAATGTAATTTTAAACCTATAGGGTCACACACATAGGATACACTTGATTAAAAGAGTATACTCATGAATGATGTTTAATTTGATTACTAAAGGTGTTTAGGTATTCAATCAAGCAACTAAGGTTCAAAATTGACTGACTGGACTCCCACCTGACTGGTTCAAGTGTTAAACTTAAACAGTTGGAGTGTCAGGTCAACTGGAATCAAAATTGGTTGAGTTCTACCCCAACTAGGGAGCGAACTGACTGGTTCACTTAGTGAACCGATCGACTCAGCTCACCAACCAATTGGTTAGGGTCATGAGATGATTGGCTCACAAGAGTAAGACACCTAGTTTGTGGAGAAATTCAAGTGTAACAAGAATTAGTGCTGACGTCATGTTGTGCAATAATTGGATTTGAATTGCCAATTTGATTCAGAATAAGAAACTGTGTGAAATGACCATTTCACTAAGCGAGACAACCAGTTTGCTCACGATACGTCTGGTTTTCTATGAGAAACTACTGGTTCACCATTCATAGGTTCTGGAAGATTCATGATTCCAGACCTTCTACTCCCACACATACTAGGAACCCTGACCTCTACTATAAGTGAAGGGGTACTCGGGCTTCCCAACACAAACAATTGAGAATCAATTTCTCTGAAAATTTTTGTCCTCTCTGGTTGTGGTAATAATTAAAGAGCCCGAGCAAGTCCTACTCGTTAAAGAGAGGTATAGAAAGGGAGAGAACAACTTAGATCAGTTGTGGGAGAGCATGTTAGTGACTAGTACATCAACGAGAGGTGAAAACTCCTTCCCGTTGGCATTGGTAGTGCAATGTGGAGTTCTCGATGGTTTGTAGGACTATTCTAAAGGTGGGAGGTCATTGTATGCCGCTTGGAGGACATCGTCAACCACCGTATGTGGAGGAGGCCATTTGTGATGATTGTTTGAGTAATGTTTCTACTGAAGGAGTGTGTTGCTTCCTGAAGAAGAAGAAGCATGATGCTACCTAAGGATAATGTCACTGGACTTGCTCCAGGACCAGGTATAAAATTGCAACCTTTCATTCCTAGATAATTGTTGTTGACACGATCTTGTTATTCTTGGGAAACAGGCAATTAAATATTTTTTTCTACTTCCTATATCTACACATGATTCCCTTACATGGATATGATTGAATGAAAGATTGGAGTAGTGGCAATGAAAGGAAATTGTTCCCCACCTCAATAATATAGGCTCATTTTTATTCAACCTTTACTTCTATTGCATTAGTTTAATTCAACCCAATCAAATCTTGGTTCTAAATATTAGTCTTATTCCAACTAGGAAAAAGCTAGTAGGGTTCTTAGAAGATTGTATGTTGGGATTTGACTCTCAACTATACTGTGATAAGACCTATCTACTTGCCAGTGATGATTATTGCATGTGGTTTTAGTAAAAATCTATGGATACTTCTCTAGGTGAATTTATTTAGTGCAATAAATACCCACATCAAATTCTGGCACCATTGCTCGGGACAATGAAATCATGTAATTATATCTCTACTGGGATTAATCTTGTTTTCTTTATTTTTATCATTATTATTATTGCATATTTTCTTGAACTTAATCTTTCTATGTTAACATGATTTGTGGAAGATCAATCCATTGTTGGTAGTTCATACTAGTGCATGCAACACTCCACCAACATTAGCCTTGCATTGAGTTTTGATCACTAGATAGACTGAAAGTTTCTACACTAGAATAGAGAAAATAGAACCAGAATGGATGAGGAAGATATTATGTGAGGGGTGAACCTGGAGATTACATCACCATGAGAGAGGCTTACACAAGAATCTAGGGTTGCAGTACAAGAGGTAATTTGCATAGCCCAAGCTGTTGCACAACAGGCTGAGCAACAAAAAGGCAATCCCTAAAGCTACATATATTTTTCTCTACTATACCATATCATATCACTATTGTAAATTTTGGGATCAGGGTATACTAGGTCACATTGCTACAATATAGTGCCTTTCAGGAATACAAGGGGAAGGATTCTCAAGATCACATTCCTAAATTTGTGGATATATGTTCAATATCTAAGAAAATTGGAGTTTCTGATTATGCTATTAGACTCCACCTCATCAAATATTTACTCATATATATATCAAGGAGTTGGTATGATGCCTTGTATGTGATCCTATCACCACATGGTAACAATTCCCATAATGAATTCCTTCATAATTTCTACCCTCCTTCCCTTACATATACCATTGGAATCTAGATAACTCAGTTTACACATGTCCCTAGTAAAACTTTAATAGAAGCATGGGAGATGCAACATGAACTCCTCCTCTAGTGTTCCCACCAAGATACTTTTGAAAACAAAATCATGAACTTCTTCTATAGAGGTGTGGATAATGATATTACAAGATTTTTAGATTTCTCATTAGCAGGAAACTTCATGCACTAGGGCTATGATAGCACCTGTAAAAGTAGTGATTCTTGGAGCTGAGCACCAAGCCAACTGGGACGCACCATATGCAAGGGAGTACTAAAGGTATCTATGGCAGTGAATACTTATGAGTTGAAGTATATTGTAGAGCCTCTAAACCTACTAGCACTCAAGCATGATAGTTATGATACATCTTTCAATGGCTATATATGAAAGAAGAAACTCACCACAACGACATAAGTGAATGTAGTGACACAATTTTGTGAAGAATACATGGGCACATTGTCAAATCCTTTATGACGTGGTCATGAACAATGCATCAGCTAAAGGAGACAATAATCATATAAAGGATCTAAACTCCATCCATAGTATTCTTGGCCAAGGGTATTATACTACAAATCAAAATAGAAGCCACCCTATTTTTTAATATGACAATCCCAAAAATTATCAAAAACTTACACATGATAAAAATCAAGTTTTGGGTCCTATAGGATTTCATAATAACCAACAACAAAGTTTTAGAAATCAAGGAAACTATAGAGGTAACTTCCAGAACATGAACTACATCTAGTTTTAGAATCCAAATCAAGTACACAATAACAATTACAAGGGAAATATGAAAATGCCCCTTTTCCTTATGATAAACTTTTAGTAATGAAAAGATCTTGAAATTGCATCAAACTACAAATGAAAATAAACAAAAACACTAGAAAGACATTGAGTCTCAATTGGACCAACTTTCATCTAATATTTTCTCCTCTATAAGAGTTTTGTAGGTCAACCAAAAAATAACCGCAAGCATCATGAGCATGTGAGGGTTTTGCTACACATTCAAGGAGAATCTATTTAGTTATACCTACTAAGACCACATTGATTGACATATACAAGGATGATTTTGTGGTCATCTAAGATCCAACAACTCAAGATACTATGGAAGAAGAAGTAGTGCCACAACATGCAGAAATAAAAGATAGAATAGTCATTGATAACACAAAAAAGTCAGTCTAGAAAAACCAATATTATATAGAGGTGAGTATGTCCAAGCCAGATATTCCAGTCTATAGACATGTAACTCTATTCCAAGCTCACATCGGGAAAACACAACTAGATACTTGCTTTATGAATTTCAAGGAGGCCATGAAAAATCTTCGCGTAGACATCTCATTCTTAGATGCCATGATATAGATACTTGCATGGTCAAAATACTTGAAGATTCTCCTCATAGGGAAATCCACAATCAAAGAGTATTATATGATTAAGCTCTCTAACAACATATAATATAATTCAGAGCATGATGCCCAAGAAGTAAAAGGATCCATGTTCTTTTGGGATCACATCTACATTAGTGACTCTACATGTAAGAAAGGATTAGCCAAACTTGGGGCCAATTTTTCCATTATGCATTATAGCCTATGTAAGTAGCTAGGATTTATAAAATTACTCTCAACTGGCATGGGGATGCAACTTACATACTCTTCAATGACCTTTCCAATGGGAATATTTGAGGATGTCCTTGTCATGGTGGGGAGTTACTCTTATCTTCCCTACAACTCTATTATCATAGATATTAAAGAAGATCTCAGATGTCCTCTTATTTTCATTTGACCTTTCCTAGACACATCAAGAACATCAGTTGATGATGAGGTAGGGACCCTATTTCTAAAATTATGCAAAGAGAACCTTGAATTTAGGGTGTTTGGTAACATGGAGGAGCAATCATGCACAAAGAAGTTAGTTTGCTCGACCGTATAGTAAAGTTGTCACTCCTCACATAATAAAATTCAGAGTTTGATGACCCTAGAAGATTCAAGCATTGATCTCGAGGACGATGCATCTATTAACAATCAAGTTTAGTAGTACATAAATCACCTCGACTCAGTAGATGAAGATCCATAATATGAATTTAAAAACAGTCAATATAATTGATTGAGAAACCAAATGAACCTTTATCGAAAGGTTTGAAGTACATTTTCTGATTTGATTTGAAGGTTGTTCCTGTGATAATTAATGATGATCTTGTTGGTATGTATGCCTAGAGAGCCAGTCATATGATGATTAGAGTGTGGAAATGGATACCTGATTTGATAATAATAAAGGTAATTCCATCTATTATGTTTGTCTCAGTCATGAGATGATGACACAAATGTAAGTATAAGTCTAAAGAATGATGTTACTCAATGACGCATGTCTTCAAGCATGCAACTTGAACAATGAGATCATACGGATGCTAAGAGTACATACATTCTTGCTATGTCCCTAGTCAAATATTACTGTGGAAGCAAAATACACAATAGTAATACATAAGACTAGAATGTGTGTTGACTGATGATAGAGTCTCATTAGTCATGATATATGACATCAAGTCACTCACACATATACATGTTAGAGAATAGTGTATCAGACAGACCCACCATGAGTGTGATACATGGAGACCATGAAATGGTAGTCAAAATCATCTCAAATAGTCATAGTGGTGATTTTGGTTCTTAGACATGAAGTCACTACATTCATCACATGTCGTTGGGTATACTTTGACATCCTAAAACGTAATCTTGAAATATAGGTTGCCATAAAGGTGATGATTGGGTAGCTTTGATGTGTGGGGACTGAGTGTGAGTGATGTAGATGGGATTTGTCCCTCCTATAGGAGTTGATATCCAGGCCTCTTGATAAGCGAGACTGAGAAATATACGGTCGTATTCATGTGATTCAATATGTAATATGTGAACTCACATGCATCTCAGACAGTTTTCTCTAGTTCAAGGAACATGGATTGAATGTTGAGAGGATGACAACTCCATGCCTTGAGTCTAATCTGGATATTAGATACAAAGGAACTATATAATCACGCTAACAATAATCACAGATTGTAGATTAAAGTTTCTCTCCAACATTCCAAATTACTTGGGTAGAAATGGTGTGCGACTAGGCACCACTCTTTGCTTGTGATGTCATAAGTTGTTATGGACATTCAATGCCCACATAATTTTGAACCTATAGGGTCACATGCATAGGATATACTTTGATCAAAGGAGTATATTCATGATTTATGTTTAGATTGAATGCTAAAGATGTTTAGGTCTTCAATTAAAAAACATATGAACTTACTGGACTCATAATCATTAAGTTCAAGTGTTAGACTAACTATTTGGAGTGTCAGGTTGATTAGAAACTGAATTGGCTGAGTTCTACTGAAATTGGGGCATGAGATGGCCAACTCGTATTAGAGAGGTGACCGGTTCATGGTCGTTAGGCGATCATCTCACATGAGTGAGATGACCATTTCGTGGGGAAATTTGATTGTATCAATGATTAGTATTGGCGTCATGTTGTGCATTAATTGGATTCAAATTGCCAATTTGATTCAAAATAGGAAACTGTATGAGACAATTATCTCACTATGCGAGATGAACATCTCACTCACGATACGACCATTTCACTTTGTGAGATGATCATATCATAGTTTGTAGGTTCTAGATCATTCGTGATTTGAAACCTTCAACTCCCACACCGATCGGGAACCCTAACCGTCGACTCTATTATAGATAGAGGGGTATTGGGTGCTTCCCAAGACACACAATTGAGAATCACTTTCTCTGACAATTGTTGTCCTCTCTAGTTGTGGTAACCAATAGAGAGCCTAAGAAAGTCCTACCCATTAAAGGGAGGTATAGAAAGGGAGAAAACAACTGAGTGTTAGTTGAGGGAGAGCATGTCAGTGACTAGTATGTCGACATGAGGGAAAAATCATTCCCGTTGGTTATGGAAGTGCAATGTAGAGTTTCTAGTGGTCCCCATGGAATACTATAGATGCAGGAGGTTGCTGTCTGTTGCTTGGAGAACAACATCCACCTACAGTCTATGGCGAGACCATATGAGTTGCTATAGATTTTGTTCCAGTCTGGTATCCGTGGTGAAGACCAGGATTTGCATAGACACCGTACAACAACAACTAGAAGGCGAATGTGAATCTAGAACGATGAGGAGTATGTCACTGGACTTGCTCCAGGATGAGGTATATCCCCAAAACCATCCTTTACATTATATAGTCTTTGATGTGAACTTCTAGTTTATGGGAAATATGGCAATAAATATTTTATTTCCGCTGTCTATATTTGCACCCTATTTCCCAATATTGGAATTAGAACCACGCCAATCTACTATATTTTGGAATAATCGATATGATCGGATTTTGGTATTATCATTTATTTATTGAATACGATGTGAATAATTTCTTGTCCAATCAAAAACCACAATAATCCAAAACTAATACATGATTGATATATATATATATGCAATATATATATATATATATATATATATATATATATATATATATATATATATATGCAATTTACACAGGCCACCATAAAAGTGAGCTTTGATGGTGGATGTGTAGCATGGTTATGGCCAATAACCCCTATTATATGTGCATGATTGTGTGGTTAGTTAATCCTAATATCTCGTTCTATGTACTGATCCTCTATCTTATCTTCCCAATGTAAAGTTAATTATTTCCTACCCTTGTTCCCCTCAAATGTAACTCAATGTTTCTCTATATTCATGTAATAGTACCATAGTTTACTTTCCTATTATGACGAAGAAGAAAGACTTTTTGATAATGACAGCCGACCGCCTCAGAGATGAGATGACTAGATGTAGGACCGAGGAGGACCAGAAGGATGAACCAAACTAATAACCTAGTGGACCCAACCGATCGGATGGAGGAGCCAACAAATGGTAGATAGAAGAACCAGATGATCAATGAGACATCCAAATGACTGGCCAAGAGGCGATCCAGTTGGTTTAAAGATTGAACCAAACCTCCTAGATTGGCAGGCACAAATATTCACCAAAAATATGTTTTAGCATGTGACATGGGTTGGGGTAATTCCTTGTGGCTCTAAGGAATTACATTAGGCTATCCATAACCTTCACTTTTGTTTATTGCATGTTTTTGTTGTGGGATATAACATGTGTATGATACATACTATATATGTGGTGATTAGATAAAGTATATATATTTTAAATACAAAACCCCTCAAATAAAATATTAATTATAAGATGCTTTCCATTAGAAAAACACATAAAAAGCTTGATCGACCAAGTGTGGGATCCCCAAGGGAGGTGAGCCATCTATTTTTTGGAAGTGTGATGGTAGTAATGTGGGTCCACCAAGCAAGGTGCATCATTATCATGTTGGCTATTGGGTCAGACTTAACTGGTGATTCTTAGAGATCTAAGCCCAGAGGCATGCAGATGATTATGGCAAAGAGTGGTTCATATCATCTATCCAAGAGTTGCATGAGATGAAATTCGCAAACATTGCCAACCTTAATAATTGGTCATGATCTCCAATTTTGGTTGAGTATTGACTTAATTGTTTTGGATCTTGGCCACTAGAAGATTGTACACTGCAATCTTCCAAATTGATACATGAGGGTTATCATTTTGAACAAAATAGTGAGAGTGATAGTTAATTAAAAACCTAATTAGTATCGTCAAAAAATCAAATAAAAAAAATAAAAAATGTTTAAAAATAATGCAATATTTCTTTGTAGAATCTAATGTCAAACACTAACATGTTCAAATTGTAATCAGTCCTTAAGAAATACAAAATGGGATAAAGTTCCACAATTAGTTAAGGACTTTGAGAAATGTTCTCATCTATGAATGAAAGCTCTATGTCCTTGATAGACCAAAGCTAGAGTAACCCACTACAAATGCGCCTAAAGGATAAATGGATTCTTATTGGAAGCATGCCAATGATGCCATAGACATTGAGTACCTTATACTTTGTTGTATGAACTATGAATTACATGAACAAAATGAAAACATGGACATTCTCGAGATGGTTACACATCTTAAGAATAATGTAAATAAGGAAAGTTATAATGTTCCCAAAAGTGTTATTTAAGTGCAATATGACAAATGGAGAACTAGTGGAGCCCCATGTGCTCAATATGACTGGGCATGTGGAGTGACTGGAATTTCTCTTAGGTTAAGAGTTGACCATGGATATGATTCTACAATTTTTTTTGTGAATCATATAGTCAGTTTATCAAATGCTTGGCATGTTGATGACAAAGCAAAGAAGAAGAAGAACAAATTTGTGATGGTGATCAACAGAAGTAAGTCCTAGGGCAAAGACAAGGCTAAGAAAAGTTCTAAGCATAAGATGAAGTCCAAGTCTTCTGCATTTATTTTATGGAGAAAGGTAAGTGTAAAAGGAATATGTCCTTTTCACTTAAAGGATAAAGAAAAGAAAGTGCCACCCTTGTCTCATGTATGGACATTGTAAAGGAACTATCCTCTTTATGGTGGATCTTAGGAAGAAGATGGAGATAGAGATCTTTACTTTAGGACCTGAGAAGAAGTAAGTTAGAACTATATGGAGCAAGGGTTGCGGCCTCTACGATTGGAAGTTATCATTCATGGGCCCATAATAGAATTAGTAAATTGCTACCATGTATCTACCATTGATGAAAAACATCATATGTCTTGTGTGACTAGAACATTATGTTTCATCTTAAAAAATATGATCTTTTATGGCAATGCCCTATGTCTCACAAACTATACTTGATAATTGTAAAGACAAATGTGTATGACACTTATGCTGAATGACTTGATGACTCAAAAAACCAAATGCCTATAGCATTATCATCTAGAGAGAATAAATAAGAAATTCATTTCTAGAATCCATATGATGGTTATCAAGACTCTTTCAGTTATTGAACCAGTAGAGACATGCATATCTTATTTGTTGTGTAATATGACAAAAGCATCTTCACTAGATGTTGTTGAAGAGTGACTATTCTATTAGGGCTCATACATACTGATGTATATAGACCTTTTAGAATAAATGCTAAGGTAGTTACTAGTACTTCATTATATTTATTTATGCTATCAGTAGACATGAAGTTTGTATTTAATGAAATACAAGTATGAATCTCTGGAAGAGTTCAAGGAGATTGTGAATAAAGTACGTAACTAACTTGGTAAAAGTATTAAGATGCTTTGATGTGATCGATGTTGAAATATTTTAAACCAAGAGCTTGAGAACCTTCTCAGGAGATCATGATGAAATCCACCTGAAACACAATGATAGTGCATCACAAAAGTGTATCAGATAAAAGGTATCACACCCTGTTAACTCATGGTGAGATGATCAATTAAAATCTAGCTGATATTACAATTTCTTTAGGGCACTTTCTTTACATTAAAACAATGTACCGTAAAAATGCTTCAAAAGCCACCGTATAAGATATGGAATGGGAGGTGTCCCGATGTGTCATTTATAGTGATTAGGGATGAATACCTATATAAGAAAATTGTTTCTTAAACGGATTTGTGCACAAGTCACATAAATGTTATTTTTAAATACTACTCTTATCCCAATCTGACAACAAATTGTTTGTTAGTCTGGATGGTTGTATTCCTAAATAGGAACTTAGTTCTAAAGGAATCAGTGGGAGTAAAAGTAGAACTCAAAATGTTCAAGACAAACAAGAAAACATTGAACCAGAAAGAAGTACAGTAGGAACAAGGAGAATCAAAAGTTGTTTTGGAACCTCAAGTTCCTTATGTAACACATAGAACTAATAGTTCTAGTACATCGTGCCTAGATTTTGAAATATGATAATATCTTACAACTAAAGGTGACAAGTTGATCATAGATGATGAGTCAAAAACCTACCTAGAAACTATTGAGGGACCAAAACTTGAGAAATGGCTTGAGGCCATGAGATCCAGGATGGACTCTGTGTACACCAACAAGGTATGACCCTTTTTGATCCACCTGAAGGGGTAAAAACCTTAGGGTGCATTTGGGTCTTTGTAAGAAGATCAACATGGAAAGGTAAATTGGTTGCAAAGATTTTCAAACTAGTTCAAGGTGTTGCACATGATGAAGTCTTTCACCAATTACCATGGTTAAATCCATTTGGATCATGTTTGTTGTTAGAGCTTAGTATGACTATGAGATTAGGCATGTGGATGTTCAAAACCACATTCCTTAATTGAAATAATTATGAGTATGTGTATGTTACACAACCTAAAGGTTTTATAAATCCAATAATGTAAATGAAGTCAATAAGCTACAAAGGTGAATCTATGGATTGAAGCAAGCATCTCAGAGATATAAACTTCTATTCGACAAGACAGTAAAAGAGTTTGACTTGAGTCAAAAGGAAGATGAAATATGTGATTACAAAAGATTTAGTGGGATCATATTTATGTTCCACATGATGATCGGAAATAATGTCCTTAATCATGCATATGTTAAAACTTGGAAAGGAAACTAAATTATACGTGAAGGGTTTAGGCAAAACATCCTATGTGATAGGGATTGAGATCTATAGAGATAGATATAAAAGGTTTCTTGGCATAAGTAGGAGAACTTACATTAGCAAGCTATTGAAGGGTTCAACATACATGAATCAATGAGAGAGAATGTGTCCATGTTCCATGGAGTTAGTCTCTAAAGAGCCTAGTGTCCCAGTTATTGTGAAGAATGGGAACACATGGAATATATGCCATATGCATTCACAATTGGATCTATATTGAATGTAATGTTATGCACTTATCATGTTATCTCTAATTATCCACGTATCTTGTATGTACTGGACATGACGAGAGGATATCAAGTCATCTCATATGTATTGGACATGATGAGAAGACATATATACTTACCTAGGAATCTTGTATTTATTGGACATGACGTGGGGACATATATCAGATGCCAGTGAGAGTCACTAAACTACCATAAAGAAAATCCTTGGGTGCTTGTGAAGCACTTAAAGGATCAGTTCATTGACTATGGTAATAAGGAAGAGTTGGGTGTAAAAGGTTATACCGATGCAAGCTTCCAAACTAACAAATTATTGATCACGATCTAAATTTATGTTTGACATTAAACAAGAACTTTAAGCTAGAAAGGGTTCAGAGCTAATAATAATTTTTCAAATCTATAAAAGAAGCCAAGTACATATGTGTTTTGAGAACAATAGAGGATACTGTATGGATCAAGAAGTTCATATGGGTGAACTTATGTGAGGTTCCAACCATTGATGACACAGGTAGAAATATTATGACAACAATGGATCTCCTAGATAGACTGTTAATCTTAGATAGAATACTATGACATTTCCATCTCATACGAGATGTCGTCTAATGAAGAGATGTGAAAATTGCAAAATACCAACTTCAAGCCAGTGTTGCTAAACCCGTTATAAAAGCGCTTGCGCAACAGAAACATTATGGGCATGTTAAGATAGCTTGGAATAAGATTCATGGGTGATTGGATCTAAGTGCAAGTGGGAGTCTGTTGGTACGTATGCCCAGATGGCCAATCATATAATGATTGGAGTGTGGCAATGGATACCTAGTATGATAATAATAAAGGTAATTTTGTCTATTATGTTTGTATCAGTCATGAGATGATGACACAAACACAAGTAGATGTCTAAAGAATGATGTTACTCAATGATGTATGTCTTCAAGTATGTGACTTGAACAATTAGATCATACAGATGCTAAGAGTACATACATTCTTTTTATGTCCCTAGTTAGATATTACTTTGGAAGCAAAATAGAGAACAATAATACATAAGACTATAGTGTGTGTTGGCTGATGACAAAGTCTCATTAGTCATGATATATGATATCAAGTCACTCACATAGATACATGTTAGAGAATAGTGTATCGGGATGAACCACTATGAGAGTGATACATGGAGACAATGGAATGCTAGTCAAAATCATCTCTCATAGTGATAGTGGTGATTTTGGTTCTTAGAATTGAAGTCACTACATTATCACATGACTTTGGGTATACTTTGACAACATAAAATGTAATCCTAAAATACGGGTTGTTATAAAGGTGATGACTGGGTAGATTTGACACATGGGGACTTAGTATGAGTGATGTAGATGAAATTTTTCCCTCCTACATGAGTTTAATATCCAGGTCTCTTGATTAGTGAGACTGAGAAATATACGACCGTATCCATGTGATTCAATATGTGATATGTGAACTCACATGCATCTCAGACAATCTTCTCTAGTTCAAGGAACATGGATTGAATGTTGAGAGGATGATGATTCCATGCCTCGAGTTCAATCTAGATATCAAAGACAAAGGAACTATATGATCTTGGTAACACTAATCATAGATAGTAGGTTGAAGGATTTTTCCAACTTTATAACTTACTTGGCTAGAAATGATGTGTGACTAGGCACCAATCTTTGCTTGTGATGTCCTAAGTTGTTATGGTAGTTCACTACCCACATAATTCTAGGTCTACAAGGTCACACAAAAAGGATACACTTGGATTGAAGGAGTACATTCATGAATGATGTTTAGATTGAACGTTAAAGGTGTTTATGAGAGAACCCTCACTTTGCTTAAAGTGTTGAACATACTTAACTATCATAATTGAATGTTTGGAACCTTAATCTAACCTTGTGATATGCTTTCTAATCATAATACAATCTCAAGTTTCAAGTTTGGTCCAATTTAGACATTGTTTGTGCAAGTTATGCAATTTTATGTACATTTTGAACTTTTCTACAATTTACCCAATTGAGAGGTTTTCTTTGCAATTTATCACTTGCATTATGTTCTTTGGATGTTCTCTCACCATTCTTAAGATTTTTGGGCCATGGGGCACCTAGTTGAACCTTGGTTTGGAAGTGTTTACCCCAAGTGGATATTGGGGTTTACCTCTTTATGGATGAGCTACCTTTCGGAGCTATCAACCAATGATTTATCTGATTGTCTTGAAAATTTGACAAAGGAGAGATAAGGAGGTCTCTATGCATGGTGGGGGAGTTTCTTGTGTGGCTTCTTGTATATCCTTAATAGTTTTAAGTCCATGGATGCATGGACACCTTTTTAGACACCTCATGCTTCTTCTCCCTCTTATCCTAAAGCTTTATATATCTATTTTTGAGCTCCCAAATGAAAGCTTTGCTTTCCACCAATTCCTTCCTACTAAGAACCTCGTTCCCTATATGTTTATCTGTTAAGGACCTGTCCAAGGTAGAAGAATAAGGTGAATTTCATGGTGGAAGCTCGTAGGGTTTTGTTTTGCTCTCTTTTAGAGTTTAAAAAGCTTCCTTGTAATGATTGTGACCTAAATGAGTAAGAATCCCCATACTTCCTTGGTTTCTTTATCTTTTATCCTTCCTCCTACCTTTCTCTAGTTTGTAACCTTATTTTTCCATGGTAGCAATTGCTCTAAAGCTCTAAAACCCTACCTTTCTTGCTCCTTATGCTTAGGGTTTGCTCAATTGATGAAGAAAGGTGCTAGATGGACGAGTTCACAGCATATGCTTGGATTTTCTACCCTACCTGCTCGTGTTTTTCTTATATCTGGGAGTTTATCTTCTAGTTAGAGGCATGTCTTATAACTTTCTCCATGTTTATTGCTTACCATAATCTTTCTAGCTCATGTTTTTGCCTTTAAATGATGATCCATGCACTAAAAAATGAGTGTATACCATGAATTCTTGGAATCCCTTGGGGATTCTTGATTGGTGTTGAGCTAACCATAGCCCAAAGTCATATCTCCTTGGTTAATAAGTATGCTTGACTTGGATTTCAATTTTATAATGTTCCCTTTTCTGATTTCAGTATTAGATGGACCTGTAATCATGTGTACGTTATTCCTAAGGTATAATATGACTTGGACCAGGTTGGTTTGATAACTGATGGTGCTAAACACCAATCAACCAATGGTCAATTTTAGGGTTTAAAGCTGATTTCTTCTATAAACATGACTTAATGGTGGTACCATGGAAACAACCAATGGTGTTCTCTTCATGACAACTGATGGTGGTGACCAAGGGTGTCAAATGATGTTCACCCCTTAGGTCAGGTGTTGGCCTAATTAGAATCTTAGTGATTAACAACTAAGTACCCTAATGGTGCTATCAATCAATGGTGATATTACATTGATATTCGATGGTGATTAATGAATATAGTTCTGATCTAACAACCTATGGTGACTTAATGGTCGCTACTGATGGTGGATCAGGTCTCCACAACCTATGGTGAGTTAAGCATGTAGTGGCATCATCAATTAAGCCTTAAACCAATGGTTTCTTGGGTCATTTGATGTAATGGTCGGACCTATACTCCAATTGATGGTTTTAATATATGAACTTGACCTAATGGTTAAGATCTAATGTTTCTTCATCCAATAAATTGGAATAATGCCTAATGTAATATGTTGGTCCTAATAAAGTGATTTAGATGGCTTCCTTTATGAGATCAACATAATAATCTCATTTATTGACAACTTTTTTTAAATAAATAATTGCCTGTGGGTTTTACCCTACTCTCTATGGAACTTTTTATGTTGTTAATTAAGGTATGTATAGGGTTAAATTGTGACTCTTTCTAGAGCACAACTCAATGACTTCATAGGTGGTTTATCCAAGGTGTTTACTTATGTAAACAACCAATAGTCTTACCTTCTCAACAATCCAATGTTTTAGGATGATGATTATGCTAAGTTTGTATGGTTTGAGTGATGTTCAAACCTAATGTAGGTTTACCTTAATCATATAGTCTTACCTTTTCCCTCACATGATTAGAATTGATAATAAATATAATGAGTTAATGAGAAACCTTGATGAAGTATATATCATTATACTTAGCCCTAATATAACCAAGTGATGGTAATTGATTATGAACAACCCCTCTAATGGTGAATAGAATTATGGAGTACTCTCTTTTGTGGTTGAACCCTAGTATGCTATGACCTGATGGTTGCACCTTGAGTTATGTGTGGGTCCATACGTGAGAATGGTATGGAATGTGATGGTGATACTTCACCTTATGCATCCATGAGCCAATGGGGATTCCATGAGTTAGGGTTTGGGTATGACTGTTGATTAGTAATATTAATATAATTTATCTTGTTGAACCTAACTCTAATGCAAATAGATAGATATGGGTATTCATGTTTAACCTTCTTATATGATGGCATGATGTTGGAATAATCTCCTTATTATGATCATAACGTTAATGTGGTAGTTGGTGGCTATCATAGCCACATGGTTGATAGTTTCTTATGCTAAACCTACACATTATGAATATGATGAGGGCTAATCATATCTAGATTCCTTGCATGTTGATGTAATAAAGGAATGTTCTTAATGTTAATAGAACCCTGCTATGAGTTTTTATGAATATCCTCTAGCTCATTAATGTAATATTGTGTTGATCTGGTGTATTACATGTAAGTGATGTTGTTGAGCCTTGTTATAAGGTATGCAAAGATAATGGTGATCTTGCAGGAAATAGTATGATGGTCTTAATGACCTTTGGGCATGGTTGAGCCCTGACTGAGGTGTAATCCTCTCGTGTTGATAAGGGTTTATACCCTATGATATTGTGAAAAGGATTTATATATTGTGATAGTATGATGACAAGTGTAGTCTCACGAATGGCAAGTGAATAGTACCATGTGATGATGGGATGAGAAATTATGTTTCACACATTTTATATCTTTTCAAGTTGTGATATTTATATGCCTTCTATAAGTGAATTAGGGATTGTATGTCCACTTGTTTGATGCAGCCTTAATTCACCCAATTGGCATAACTAATCAAGTGAAACTCTAATCATGTAGTGCCCTATGCCGTAGAGCCATCTTCAGTGTCAGAACTTGTTGGATGGTGAAATGAGTATTCCTAAGAGAAACTCGGAGCCCATACTATTGAGTATGTGGGGGTGGCAAGTTGAGGATATATCTTTGTCATCCACAATGCAGATTATTGAGGATGGCTATGGGCATGCCTCATACATTTGATGTGATTGAGGACAATTGCAATTGTACCTCATATTAGAGGGTTTTGTATATCCTGGTTTCTAGTGTCGTGACCTGTACTAAGGGATGACTAGTGGTTAGCATCTTGACTATAGGTCGATGTAGTAGCAACTTTGACTGATATGTCACTGCCTTTTTACTCGTACTGACTGAGGGGAAGAGATCTTGGGATACTGACAAACCTAGATATTGTACAGATAGCCCTTCGCAGGGGTCGGTTGGACTTTGGGTGATACAACTCAAACTCCCCAGGGCATAATAAAAGATGTAATACAGCTATCTAGCAAATTGATTTAGGGTTATCCACGACGCTTCATATTGGATGATAACCCTTGTTGTTCTCTGTACATATAGATGATGTTTAATACATTAAAAGATAGTAGATATTCTTATGTTGTGGATATGCTCATGTTATAAATGTGTACATACAATAGTCATGTTTAAGTTGATAGAGATATTATTACTCTTGGCTATGATTATGACATTTGTTATCACATGTTGTTAGCTATGCTTATATTGCCAGCTATGCCTTTATAACTAGAGATACCTATACTGCTAATCATGCTTATGTAGATAGTTTTGGTTATATTGTTATCTCTACTAATGATGTTGATATGTTCAACATGTTAGACATGCTGATGTTCTTCGCTATGCTTATGATACTAGACTCATTCATGATGTTAGAGATGCTCATGCTACTAGACTCCTTATACTATTAATAGAGATATGAGAATAGTCTGGCTTATGAAGATAGTTATTATCTGCTTCTTTATGTATTTTGTTAATCATTAGTGTTGTTGAGCTTATTTGTTTCTTAAACTGTCTCATTACTTAAAAAATGTTGGAATCAATAAACGTTGTTGGAGGTTATATCTCTTGCTGGGACATGGGTCTCACCCTTGTGGTTCGCCACATCTTTTTAGGTAATTGGAAGTGACGAAGAAAAACTTGTAGCAGTAAAGAGGAGCTATAGTAATGAATCTTTGATAAAGTTGATTAGATGTCTAGTGTGCCCTAGAGTCATCCTTGTACTCTCAGGTATGGGTATGAAAAGTTTGTATATGGTGTTTCAAACAAATAATAAATTTGTTAGCATGTTAATGCTTGTTTGTGTGGCATATAAAAATATTGTTCTCCTATGTATATATGTGTGGCTAAGGTGATAGAACAACTTTTATCCAATTCTTGTCATAGTATAGATATAAGAAACATATTGGGCTCTTATGTAATTGTTTCTGAGTGAGTGTTGAAATTGGTTTTAATTTACCCATATTTTTGGGGTGTGTGATTAATTGGTGATCGATTGTGTTTTATATTTTGAGTAATCTCGTTTAGTGTAACACATTCTTACAAGTTGGTATAAGAGATTTAGGTTCACTGAGTCTACAGGGACACTAGGACTTAGGACTAGGATGATGTTCAAGTAAGGAACATGACATGAAAATATAATGCATACTACCTAATCTCCGCACTTGAATGCCCTGGCCAGGTATTCAATTATTGAGGAAAAGGTAAGTATGGAACTTTTAGATTGTTATCTTTTTTATTACTATAATCAAGTAGTCATTTTGAAAAAGTCTAAAGAGCATAATGAATCAGAAATCATGGTGCAGATAACTCAATATTACCTCAAGAGAAGATGAGAATTACATCATTAACTATTAAAACTTGAACATTTGGTAACTATAAGAGAAAGATAAAATAACATGAAATCTAAATCTGAATACAAATAAGCAAAAGAGGAATTCTTGAAGATGTAATTCAAGAAGATAATAAAGTAAAAGAGAGATAAGTCTGTTCTTATAAAGTAATTCAAGGTATGAAATTCACATAAGATGGAAAGAATTCTTATGATAAGTATAAAATGAGAAGATGAATGGGAACAATGACAAAGGAATAAGGTGGAACCTGAGTTAATCTCAGACCAACCTATGTATGTAAGAAAATTTTAATGTAAAATCAGCAAGGCATGTGAAAGAAATTAAGGCAAACGATCCTTGTTTAATGAAGAAAATTTGGAATATAATGATTTACCTCTGGATAAGTGGTTGAAAAACATAATAAAACAAGAGAACATATCCAAGTGTGATAAATAGTCATCAAGGAAGGAGTAATGATATATGTTAGTCATGATAATTCCTATGCTAATGGCAAGGAACCCGAAATGAAAAAGGTAAAATGATACATAAGAAGTTGTAGCATAATGAAAATAGAATTCGTTACCTTTTTTCAAGTGACCCTTGAACAATTCTACTATGATGTGGGAAGTGTGTTTCCCTTTGTGTCTTTCCTTTCTAGGGCATCGCTTTCAAGTGGATCATTTCCACTTGGTATGTGTGGATTTGTTGTAAACATGAAGGTGAATAACTTATTATAGGATAAGGTTGCTTGGACTATGGTTCCAAGATCATAAAGTTTGTGATGAGTTTACTTTTGATCCTTCTAATAATTAAGAAGACTCCTCTTATATGTCTTGGGATTTGTTATGTTGGTAAAAGTAGATGAGATAAGGATGTGAGTTCCTTATAGTGCATGAGGTGGATACCAAGGTAATGAACCCTAGTATCCAAGATGTATCAATAGTATGGAAGTATGTGAAGGTTGGAGATGTTTATTAAATGAACATTCCAGGAATTCATCTCCCTTAGAGAGAGAGAGTTCATGATGACCCTATAAATGTTGTTTAGAAGGAAAAACAAAAGTAATTTTATAATGTTGTGTATGGTTCAGTGATAGCTGGGAAAGATCATGATCAAGGATATATGGTTTGTTGATCGGTGGACATGTTCTACCATGTTCCGTTAAGATAAACCTAGGATCAAATATCAATGTATAAGAGTTAGAGTAGATGACATAGGTTACATAAAAGCGATGAGTTTATGGTCATGTCCTTTAGACTAACTAATGTACCAATAGAATTTATGAATAGGAGGAACAGAGTGTTCAGGTCATGTCTTACAAGTTGTAGTAAGCTTTGAATGATGACATCTCAAAGTATTCCAGAGATGGTCAATAACATGGTCAATATCTTTATTAAACCTTAAGAATAATGAAGAAATTGTACTTATGTGTGACAAGTCTAGAAAGAGTGAGTTGGGGTTGACTAAAGTATCCAATTAGTGTTATGATATCTATGTTAAGTGTGTTGTGGGAATCCTGATAAGATGAAGACAGTGTCATTGTTCTACTCCTAACAAGGTCAATCAGGAAGTTATATCTGTTAACAGTTATAGACAAATGTATGATTCTTCAACCAAACAGATGGTCAGTTCACCATTGAGATTATTAGAGAATCCTCATATATATATATATATATATATATATATATATATATATATATATATATATATATATATATATATATATATATATATATATATATATATATGTAGGTTGTTAATTCATTACCCGCACGGGTAGCTAGATTTTCGCTACCCGCTAGAGTAACTTGGGGTTAAAAGAGTAATTGTATGGTACATTGGAGAAACTCTTCTGAATCAAAAGAGTAACTGTATTGATATATAGAGTAACTCTGAGAGCAAAAGAGTAACTACGCAGAAAATATATAGTCAGTAAATATATGGATGGGTTTTTTAGTTTTGGGGGGCAAATGATATTATTTTTGGATCAATTGTTTTGGGGAGCTAGATAAAATTTCCTCTACCATTGCAAAAAAAATATTAAAAAATATATCAAGAAGTGTGCGCGGGTAGCTACATACATACATACATATACATATATATATATATATGTATGCTTCATAGTTCTTGAAAATTAGGAGATGCATACCTGGTTGATTAAGTGGTTAATTACAACAACCATCAAAGGATCATAGAGATGAAAACTTGTAAAGTTACATATGATAAGAGATACATGGTGTTCTATGTTTTGTAAGATCCAGTGAGTATGGTCTTTGAGTGATGTGTGATACAACATTTAGAATAGTTCAAGATGACAATCGAGTCCCAAAGTTGAAAGGTATTACCAGACATGTACATGTGGTACCACAGTTCCTATGATGAGCTAATGTTACACATGTAGAAGTTGAGGGAGAAGAATATGACTTCTATGAGAATAATGTGACATCATCATGATATCAAAGTTACCATGTGGAAGATTGGATATGAGGTGCATGAGAAGTATCCATCTTTGTTTACCTTGGATTTGGAGGGGGGGCGAAATCCCTGTTAGGAGTTTATGGTTGAGAGACCCCTGACCTTGCTTAAAGTGTTGAACATAATTAAATATCATAATTTAATGTTTGTAACCTTAATATAACCCTGTGATATGTGTTTTAATCATAATACAATTTCAAGTTTCAAGTTTGGTCCTATTTGAACATTGTTTGTGCAAGTTATGTAATTTTATGCACATTTTGGACTTTTCTACAATTTACCTAATTGAGAGGTTTTCTTTGCAATTTATCACTTGCAGTATTTTCTTTGGATGTTCTCTCATCATTCTTGATCTTTTTGAGCCATGGGGCACTTAGTTGAACCTTGGTTTGGAAGTGTTTTCCTCAAGGGTATTTTAGGGTTTACCCCTTTATGGATGAGCTACCTTTAGGAGCTATCAACCAATGATTTATTTGATTGGCTTGATAATTTGGCAAATGAGATCTAAGACGGTTTCTATGGATGGTGGGGCATCTTCTTGTGTGGATTCTTATATATCCTTAATAGTTTAAGGCCATGGATGCATGGATACCTTTTTAGACACCTCATGCTTCTTCTCTCCCTTATCCTAGAGCTTTATATATCTATTTTTGAGATCCCAAATGAAATATTTAATTTCCACCACTTCCCACCTTCTAAGAACCTCGTTCCCTATATTTTTATCTATGGGGAACCTATCCAAGGTAGAATAAGAAGGTGAATTTATTGGTGGAAGGTCCTAGGGTTTTGTTTTTCTCTCTTTTAGGGTTTAAAAAGCTTCCTTCTAATGATCTTGACCTAAATGAGTAAGAATCCCCATACTTCATCCATTTCTTTCTCTATTATCCTTCCTACTATCTTTCTCCTGGTCGAAACCTTACTATTACATGGTAGAAATTACTCTAATGCTCTAAAACCCTACCTTTCTTGCTCCTTATGCTTAGGGTTTGCTCATTTGATGAAGAAAGGTGCTAGATGGACGAGTTCACAGCTTATGATGGGATTTTCTACCCTACTTTCTCATGTTTTCTTCTGTTTGGGATTTTATCTTCTAATTCAAGGCAAGTTTTATAACTTGCTCCACATTTATTGCTTACCATAAGCTTGCTAGCTCATGTTCGTGCCTTTAAATGATGATCCATGCACTAAAAAGCTATGCTTGACTTGGATTTTGATTTTTATAATGTTCCCTGTTCTGATTTTAGTTCTAGATGAACCTATAATCATGTGTAAATTATTACTAAGGTATAATATGACTTGGATCAGGTTAGTTTGACAACCGGTGATGCTAAACACCTATCAACCAATGGTCAATTTTAGGGTTTAAAGCTGATTTCTTCTATAAACACATGGCTCAATGGGGGTACCATTGCAACAACTAATGGTTTTGTGTTCATGACAACTGATGGTGGTGACCTAGGGTTTCAAATGAAATTCACCCCTTAGGTCAGGTGTTGGCCTAATTAGAATCTTAGTGATTAACAACTAAGTACCCTAATGATACTATCAATCAATGGTGATATTAGATTGATATTTGATGGTGATTAATGAATATAGTGCTGATCTAACAACCTATGGTGACTTAATGGTCACTACTGATGGTGGATCAGGTCTGCACAACCTATGGTGAGTTAATCATGTAGTTGAAGCATCAATTAAGCCTTAAACCAATGGTTTCTTGGGTCATTTGATGTAATGGTCGGACCTATACTCCAATTGATGGTTTTAATATATGAACTTAACCTAATGGTTAAGATCTAATGTTTCTTTATCCAATAATTCAGAATGATGCCTAATGTATATGTTGGTCCTAGTAAATTTATTTAGATGGTTTCCTTTATGAGATCAACTTAAGAAGCTCATTTATTGACATCTTGTTTTAAATAAATATTCGCTTGTGGATTTTACCCTAATCTTAATGGAACTTTTTATGTTGTTAATCAAGATATGTCTAGGGTTTAATGGTGACTCTTTGTAGGTAACAACTAAATGACTTCATAGGTGGTTTATCCAAGGTGTTTACTTATGTAAATAACCAATAGTCTTACCTTCTCAACAATCCAATGTTTTGGGATGATGCTTATGGTAAGCTTGTATGGTTCGAGTGATGTTGAAACCTAATGGAGGTTTACCTTAATAATATAGTCTTACTTTTTCCCTCACATGATTAGAATTGATAATAAATACAATGAGTTAATGGGAAACCCTGATGAAGTATATTTCGTTATACTTAGCCCTAATATAACCAAGTGATGGTAATTGATTATGAACAACTCCTTCAATGGTGAATAGAATCATGGAGTACTCTCTTTTATGGTTGAACCCTAGTATGCTATGACTTGATGGTTACACCTTGAGTTATGTGTGGATCCATACGTGAGAATGGTATGGAATGTGATGGTGATGCTTCACCTTATGCATCCATGATCCAATGGGGATTCCATGAGTTAGGGTTTGGGTATGGGTGTTGATTAGTAATATTAATATAATTTATCTTGTTGAATCTAACTCTAATGAAAATAGATAAATATGATTATTCATGTTTAACCTTCTTATATGATGGCATGATGGTGTAATAATCTCCTTAATATGATCATATCCTTAATGTGTTAAATGGTGTATATTAGAGCCACATGGTTGATACTTTCTTATGGTAAACCTGTGAATTATGAATATGATGATGGTTAATCATATGTAGATTTCTTGCATGTTGATGTAATAAAGAAGTGCTCTTAAAGCTAGTATAACCCTTCTATGATTGTTTATGAATATCCCCTACCTCATTAATGCAATATTGTGCTGATCCATTGTATTATATGTAAGTGATGTTGTTGAGCCTTGTTATAAGGCATGCAAAGATAATGATGATCTTGGAGGGAATAGTACGATGGTCTTAATGACCTTTGAGCATGGTTGAGCCCTGAATGAGGTGTAATCCTCTTGTATTAATAAGGGTTGATACCCTATGATATTGTGAAAAGGATTTATATCTTGTGATTGTATGATGACTAGTGTAGTCTCATGAATGGCAAGTGAATAGTACCATGTGATGATGAGATGAGAAATTTTATTGCATACATTTTATATTTTTTGAAGTTGTGATATTTATATGCTTGCTATAAGTGAATTAGGGTTTGTATGTCCACTTGTTTGATGCAACCTTAATTCACCCAATTGGCATAATGAATCAAGTACAACTCTAATCATGTAGTCCCATGTCCGTAGAACCATCTTTAGTGTCAGAACTTGATGGATGGTGAAAAGAGTATTCCTAAGGGAAACTCAAAGTGCATACTATTGAGTATGTGGGGGTGGCAAGTTGAGAATATATCCTTCTCATCCACAATGCAGGTTATGGAGGGTGTCTATGGTTATGCCTTAGACATTTGATGTGATTGAGGACAACTGCAGTTGTACCTCAGATTAGAGGGTTTTGTATACCCTGGTTTCTAGTGTCATGACCTGTACCAAGGGTAGATGAGTGGTTAGCAACTTGACTATATGTCTATGTAGTAGTAGCTTTGACTAATATGTCACTGCCTTTTTACTCGTACTGACTGAGGGAAAGATATCTAAGGATAGAGGCACTCCTAGATCTTGTACGGGACCAAATAGCCCTTCACAGGGGTCGGTCAGACTTTGGGTGGCATGACTCAAACTCCCCATGGCATAATAAAAGATGTGATACATCCGTCTAGAAAATCTATTTAGGGTTATACACGATGCTTCATATTGGATGATAACCCTTGTTGTTCTCTGTACATAGAGATGATGTTTAATGAATTAAAAGATAGTAAATATTCTTATGTTGTGGATATGCTCATGTTATAAATGTGTACATACAATAGTCATATTTAATTTGATAGAGATATTATTACTGTTGGCTATGATTATGACATTCGTTATCACATGTTGTTAGCTATGCTTATATTGCTAGCTATGCCTTTGTTACTAGATATGCCTATACTACTAATCATGCATATGCAAATAGTTGTACTTATATTGTTAGCTCTACTTATGATGTTGATATGTTCAACTTGTTAGACATGTTGATGTTGTTATCTATGCTTATGATGCTAGACTTATTCATGATGTTAGAGATGCTCATGCTGCTAGATTCCTTATACTATTAATAGAGAAATGAGAATAGCCTGGATAATGAAGATTGTTATTATATACTCCTTTATGTATTTTGTTAATCATCAGTGTCGTTGAGCTTATTTTTTATATATGATTAAACTGCTTAAACTGTCTCATTACCTAAAAATGTTGGAATCAATAAACATTGTTGGAGGTTATATCTCTTTTGGGTACATGGGTCTCACCCTTGTGGTTTGCCACATCTTTTTAGGTATTCAAAAGTGACAAAAAAAACTTGTAGCGGCAAAGAGGAGCTATAGTAATGAATCTTTGAGAAAGTTATTAGATGTCTAGTGTGTCCTAGAGTCATCGCTGTACTCTCAGGTCCAGGCAGGAAAAGTTTGGATATGGTGTTTCAAACGAATCAGAATTTTATTAGCATGTTAATGCTTGTTTGTGTGGCATATACAAATATTGTTCTCCTGTGTATATATATTGTGGATAAGGTGATAGAAAAATTTGTATCCAATTCTTGTCATAATATGGATACAAGAAAGATTTGGGCTCTTATGCAAACATTTCTGAGCAGGTGTTGATGTTGAAATTGGTTTAGATTTAACCATATTTTTGGAGTATGTGATTAATTGGTGATCGATTGTGTTTTATGTTTTGAGTAATCTCATTTAGTGTAATAGGTTCTTAGAGTTTTGGTATTCAATTAAATAATGTATTAGCTGACTGGACTCAGAATCATCTAGTTCAAGTGTTTGACTGACTGTTTGGAGTGTCAGGCTAATTAGAAACAGAGTTGGTTGAGTTCTTCCAGATTTGGGCGCGAGATGACAAACTCGTGTAAGCAAGATGACCAGTCCATTGTCATGAGAAAAATGGCTCGCATGAGTGAGACGACCAGTTCGTGGTCATGAGATGACTAGCTCACATGAGCGAGACGCCCAGTTCATGGGGAGATTCAATTGCATCAAGGATTAGTGTTGTAGTCATGTTGTGTATTAATTGGATTTGAATTGCCAATTTGATTCAGGACAAGAAACTGCATGATAAGATTGTCTATGCAAGATGACTTACTCTCACGAGATGATTGTTTCACTTTGTGAGATGACCGTATTGTAGTTTGTAAGTTCTAGAACATTCATGATTCTGGATCCTTCTACTCCCAAACCGATCGGGAACCCTGACCTTGGACTCTACTATAAATAGAGGGGTATTGGGGGCTTCCCAAGACACACAATTGAGAATTAGTTGCTCTGATAATTATTTTCCTCTCTGGTTGTGGTAAGTCCTACCCGTTAAAGGGGAGGGATAGCAAGGGAGAGGACAAATGAGGATTAGTTTTGGGTGAGAATGTCAGTGACTAGTACTTCGACAGGAGGGACAACGCCTTCCCGTTGGCTCTGGTTGCACAACATGGAGTTCCTGGTGGTTTGCGTGGACTACTCTAGATGTGGGAGGATGTTGTCTGCAACTTGGAGGACAACATCAGCCTACAATCTGTGGCGAGACTGCATGAGCCACAGTAGACATTATTCCAGTCTACTATATGTGGTGAAGACCAGGGGTTGCATAGACACCATCCAAGAGAAATGTGAAGATAGTTATGAATCTACAACAATGAGAAGTATGTCACTGGACTTGCTCCAGGGCTAGGTATATCCTTGAAACCATCCTTTCCATTATATAGTTGTTCATGCAATCCCCTGGTTTATGGGGAATATGGCAATAATTTTTTTTATTTTTGCTTCCTATATCTACGCCCTATTTCCCAGCATATCTGACTCCTGAACAAGAAAACAAACTATTATCTAAATTAAGGAAAAGTAAAAAGTCAGTAGGCTATAAGATGAGTGATCCCATAGGAGTGAACCAAGCATTATTCATGCACAAAATCCCCATGGAGGAAGATTCCTGACCATCTACAGAACACCAATGCAAGTTGAACTTGAGCATGAACATGAAGGAAGTAGTTCACCTTAAATTCACAAAGCAACTCACATCTAGCACCATTTATCCCATTCTAGACTCACCATGGGTGAGCCAGTACAAGTTGTTCCAGAGATAGGTAGCACCAATTTGATACACAATGAGAAAAAAACTCATCCCTAGACACACTATCATTGGGTGGAGGATGTATATTGTTATATGAAGTTAAACAAAGCTACATGTAAGGATCATTTCCCTCAATCCCTCCTAGACTAGGTCCTGGAGTGTCAAGCTCTTCAAAGATAATTCTACTATCTTGATGATTATTCTGGATTTTATCAAATCTCAATCCCCCCAAATGACCAAGATTAGACAAGTTTCACCTATCCCTTATGACCCATACTTTCAGAAGAACTCCATTTGGGCTTTGCAATGCTCCAAACACGGTTCAATGATGCACGAAAACCTTATTTGATGGACCAACTGAAATATTTATGGAAATTTTCAAAAATGATTTCTTCATCTATGGAGATTTGTTTGCCACGTGCCTAACTCATCTCTCCTTGGTGCTGTAGCATTGTGAAGAAGCGCATATTGTGCTCAACAATGAGAAATGCCACTTTATGGTGAAAGAAGGCATCATATTGGCTAGAACATCAGTATTAGAGGAAATAATGTAGACAAGGGAAAAATAGAAGTGATGGCCAAGCTCGATCCTCCAACAACTGTGAAAGAAGTCAATCCCTCTTAGGTCATGCATGATTGCATAGGAGATTCATCAATGACTTTCCCAAGATATCTAAGCCAATGATGAAAGTATTCCTCAAGGATTCAAAATTCCTATTTGATGAAGAATGTAAGAAAAGTTTCATCAATCTAAATGAAGATCTTATTTTGACTCTATCATTTCAGAACTAGACTGGTCTCAGTGTTTTGAGATTATGTTGACGTTCGTGACTAAGCCTTAGGAGCCGTTCTGGGTCAGTGATTAGATAAGAAACATCATGTTATCCATTATGCATCCAAGATTGTGGAATAAGCTTGAAGAATTTATGAAACCATTGAGAAGGAATTCCTAAAAATTGTATATGCTTTTGATTAATTCATATCATACTTCATGGGTTCAAAAGGTACAGTCTATTCTGATCATGCTGCAATCCAATATCTATTGACAAAAAAGGACACAAAACCCATGATGATTCAGTGGATACTTCATCTACAATAGTTACATTCATAGATATGAGACAAGAAGGGAAATGAGATTGTATCTGTTGATCACTTAAGTCTCCTTCACATTCAGGATATAGACATTTTACCCATCAATGATTTGTAACATACTCAAATCTCAGACCACCGACTAATCCATCCTTTTCCTAGACCCCTTTCTAATTAGGTTAGAATAAATCTATTTTTCTTTGTATTAGATTGATTAAGAGTTACTGGTGTCGAGAAAATATGATATTTCAACATATCATCTTTTATACAAAATTAAAGGTAACTTAATTAGTTAAATCATCAACCGAGAGCTAAGTTTATCAATTTGCCAATTAATTATTTTTGGACTCTAGTCATTGCAATAGATTCCTCCTAGTCTAAATGATGAAAGCAATTCAATAAAAATGAGTTAATGCATCAATGGATTGAGAAAATTATTAAATGAATGATTAATATACAAACAATGAAATAAAAAGCAAAATGTTTTCAAAAGAGTAAATATGTGTTACCTACACTTTAATTAGCTTACATGTTATATTTCATGTCAATTAGACTTCTCCAAGGGAGAAAGGAAGTACTTTTAATTAGCTTAGTACTTGATTGGTCAAAGAATGGTTGTTTCATTTATTATTCATAGTATGACTCCTCCCCCGCGTGTTCTCTGTGTAACCCTGTGTTTCCCTGATCTTCTTCCCCCGTGTGGTTGCGGCTTCCATCCTAAAAATGGATCAGGGGTCATTCCATTCCTTATCCTTCTCTTCCTCTTCCTCTCTCCCTCCCTCTCCTATAACTTCTCCACCATTCTTCCCTCTTCTCTTCTTTAACCTACCCAACCCTAGCCGCCGACACCCTCTACTCCTTGCGCCCAATGGCCAACGACAAGAGATTTTCCTCTTCCCTTCCATCATAGTTGCACCTCTTCCCCTCTGTCCTTCATGTCTTTGTTGCTTCTTTCTCTTTCTTGTCATCCCAACATGTGAATAAAACATGCCATTATGTCCTCCTCAACATAAAACTAGCCTCCCTTCCAGCCAGGCTAGACGTTGTTATGCAAATAGGTCATTGGAAACCTTGCAATAGTAGGTGTGCCCTATGATGGTGAAGAGTCATGGTCAACCACACCAGGTCCAACTCCAATCCAAGGAATGGTTGAGTCTGTTCCACAAGTGCAACTCCAGAGGTTTAAACCTCCTGTTCCACCAAAGCTCAAAGCTAAAGAACAATCCATCACCTTCCTCCCTGAAACACCATCTCTAGGAAATCTAGAGTACTAGCCAACACTAGTCCGGAAGCCATCCTCTGGGGTCTGATCTTGGACCAAAGTATAAGGGAATGGGACATGAGGTCCAGATCAAAGATCTCGCAATAATAAGGGAACCCATAAAAAATATAGTTGCATATGTAGCTGATGATCAAAGTCTGAGAATTCAGATCCGACAAGAACCAAACTTGCATTGGTTGATGCAGTTCAAGTGAAGTGACTTGTACTCACCTCTACATTTCTAACTTCTTCTTCTCTATGAAACCTTGAAGTCGGTATGTGTAATGACTTGAACATCAAATCTGAATAGGCCCTTACAAGTCCTAAAGCTACATACTCATTGGAGTAGCTTTGCCTAAGAATTAGAAAAGTAAGAATGGAGTTTAGGCCCCAGTGATCACAATAACTTGACATACAGACTCGTCAGTAAATACTTGATCATTTTTCAATGTCTATAGGTCAGAATCTTCCCTATAGTGTTTCAAATGCTAGAAAATAGGTAAGAAAGTAAAAAGTTAATATTGATACATGACGTTATGACATGAACGGTGGATACTTACTTATTGAACCCTAGAATGTCTGTACATATTAATTTGGAAATGTTAAGACTAGTATATATGGACTTTGAGATTCTAAACATGATAATATACCTCAATAATTATTACTTTACTATAAATGGTAGAATGATATTTTTTAAGCAAACAATATTTGTATAATATACAATTTTGGGTAACTAATTGGTACATTGATATAAAATCAGTGCTAATGCAAATCCATATTTAATTAAGTAATTACATTCATAGTGATTACATGAGTATATACATGAGGAAATTTTATAACTACTATTGTATGTATCCTAAATACCAATCTCATTCTTTTTGTTAATTAAAAAACATGCTTACACATATATGTATATGTATTTGATGTTAATTTGATGTACAAATGAATCTACTAAATACATTTATATATATTGTCACAATTTGAATAATGGAATCACACTATTTGAGGGAGAGGATAACATTTTGAGAACAAAATTGGAGGTATACTTGTTATTACTAAAACACATAGATATATAATCTACACATATCTAAATTTATGTGATTAAGAAGAGATGTGTTATAACAAAAAGTGTAATTCTCTTTCAAAAAATAAATGAAATCTATTTCTTTTATTTGTGATGAATTTCGTGTGAAATGGCCTTGATTGATTAATAATGGGCTTTGTTGGCCATTGAGCCCAATTGAAAAGAAAAGAGAAATAAAAAGGAAAAGGATTTAATTAATAAAAGGGAAATATGAAAAATAGACAATTAGAAGAGGATAAAGGCAAATAGATATTCCCCAATATGGGAATCCGTGCCTCTAGGATTTTTTGAGGTCCAAGGGACCCAAGATAACAAGATAATGGCAAAGGGAAAAGAATTGTTAATTAATTCTGAATTAATTAATGGATAACTTGGGAGAGAAGGAAGCCTTCTCATCCATTGGATTTTGTTTCCCAAATTTTGTAAATAGCTAGATGATGACAAGACGAACCTTCCCTTAAAATTTGAGATAAAGAGGAGCTACGGTTTAGGAGATATGAATTTCCTAATTAATCTCCAAAATTGGGAATTATTCTGAAAATAGGAATATACTTTCCTTTGTGTTTGACCGCGAGCAACAAGGGTCGTTGGATCTCGATCCAACGTCTGGCGCTCATCGTCTAAGTCCTACGTGGACTGGAACTCCAATTGCAGAGGGATTTCCCCTCTCTAATTCCTCGCGACCCAGTGAGTGTGCAAACTCGTTGATGGTTCCTTTGGATTCAGGAAAGGAAACCGAAGGGAATCATCCCTGGTTTGTCGAGGATTGGTCGCCGATTGGGAAAGTACCCAAACCAACAGGGACTTGCCCTGACCCTATATAGAGGAGGGTGAACGAGGGAACCAGCACATCCTTTTGCTACCCCAAAAGCTACGGAAGAGCAAGAGGAGACTTTTGGTGCGATCAATTTAAAAGATACACCTTGACCTGCACCCCCATTCCAGTGGCAAACCTCGCCGGAGTCCGGCGAGTAGAGGAGGGTCGCGGCACGTTCGTGGCAACCAATTGAACCCCTAGTCAGGTTCGACAGAGGGAGATGAAGCTCCCTGACTTCTAGGTGTGCACGCTGGTGGTCAAAGGCTTAGAGTCAACCCCAAGGTTGACCCTCGCAAGAGTTGTTGTGCTCGGGCGTGAGGTAGGAGAAGACCTCGTGGTTAATTACCAAACTACCCCACCGCACCTTCTTTCCTGGTAAGGACAATCTCATCCTTCGACCTACTTTTGATCGCTTGATTAGGCGTGTGCATCTGTGGTTGTTGGATCCTCATTGGACCCGCGAACCATGGATCGGGCGATCCTTGTTTTTCCAAAATTAGCAAGTAAAATAAGAAAAAGGATTTTCTTTGTAAAAATCATATCTTGTGCTAGAAAACTCGGATGAGAAACGTTTATACATGAAAATTGATCAGAAAAATACAAGGAATAAGATAAAAAGGGTTTGAAAACATATCTCTCTCTCTTTTAACAAAAATGTAGTATTTTGATGAAAAAGGTGTTAATTTGTGGTTAGAAACCCTAATTGTTAATCAAGGATAGATTTAATATTGCAATTAGGTTAATTCAAGCATGGTTAACTTGTTTAATGATAAAGATAGATTTTAACCTATTTTGAAGATGAAACTGAAAAGTTTAGGGTTTTGAACCTAATAAAATGGTTAATATGCTTAGCAACCCTAAGTAAGAGAAAAAGAAAAGAAAAGTACTTATAATCCGAAATTAGGGTTTCATATTGCTAAAAGATGATCTTAGGATCTTTTGTGAAATAAAGATGAAATAATTAGGATTTGTAAGTAATTTTATAAAATTAGGGTTTAAAGTAATAAATATGAAGTGGAACCCTAATTGTGATCAAAACCCTAAAAAGGACTAATAACCCTCGGAATCAACTAGGATTAATGGTCCATGATGGCATAATTAATAATAGAAATATTGGATGCCTATTTTAGGGTCAACTTGTGTGAGTGCTTGCTTGGTTTCTTGCTTGGTTAATTTGATTCTGCACTCAAGTCAGCTTAACAACTTTATGGTTAATTATGGTTAATGGCATTAGTTTCCCAAAGGTTTCCCGATTGAATTGATCGTATTGATTGCAATTAACCAGTTTGGATGTTCATAATTGCAATTTATAAAGTCACTGCGATTATCAGAACTATAAATAAGTGTGTAGCCTCGCATCTACATGCCACCCTGATGGATGATGCATAAAGGTCAAGCCCAGGAGGGAAGACCAATGGGCACCATGAGAGTGACCCCAGACACCAAGCTTGGGAATGAGAAGGTGGTCTGTGTTGCATGACTAAAGGGCACCATGAGAGGTGACCCTAGGCACCAAGCTCGGGATTGATAAGGCGGCCTTAAGTCAAACCCTAGAGGGGGTATTCCAGGGTTAGGGCAAAAGCGGTGGAGATTGACACATTGAAAATGTAAATTGAATTGTTAGTTACCTTGGTTGCGATAATTAGCCATATTTGTGAACTTTCGGTTGTCCCCACATACCGGCATATTCTTATATGCTGACCATTGTTTTGTTTGTCGACATTTTAGGTACAACCCTAAAATGAACAAACAGTAAAGTGACACATTGTGAAAATAAGAAATAAAGTGCAAGGAGGATTAGATAGAATAGATCCAAAGCGGTGGATAGAAGTAGATTTCCAAAGTTTTTAAAAGGTATGAAAATTTTTATTTTACACCAGATTTCAATTTAGTTGGTAGAATTTCCTAATAATTATTGATTAATTTCCGAACCTTTGATCCGGTTTATTGTGATAACGGCTCTGACCTCTTGGTCTCCCTTGATTGGGGGTTATTGGGAGGTGGGGTCATTACAATTGGTATCAGAGCCAGGTTCCTCATTTAATCTTTAATAATTATTAAATTTTAAAAATTTCATAGAATCGAGGGAGTTATTAGAGGATTTTCCAAAAGACTGAGGTGTCTAGAAAAGGATCACTTCCAGGGGCTGGCAATATTTTCCTCCGCACCGCTAGTCAGAATATAAGGATTCCCAGATGGTGTGACTGCCTGGCCAATGTCTTAGGATTTGACTCAAGATAAGATACATTTAGGACTCTCTCATCTTGTTCATCTCTTCTCAACTCAAATTCTATAAAGGATTTTAAGGATTAGGATTTTCTCTCTCTTCCTCACCCTCTTAAGGCATGGGTAAGATTGATAAGTTTTAAGGAATCCTCCACCAAAGTAATAAAAGATACATAATTAAGATGTCATCGGCATAAGTATAATTAGTGAAATATAGATTAAAGGTATGTTTGTGTGCTTATGTAGATGGCTCGTAAAAAGAGTGTGGCTATCCCGGTTGCCACCAACAGTGGTGGGCCTCCCCACAAAGAGAATGGGTCTTCTGAGAAAAGGAAGCAGAACCATGGTGGTGAAACCTCAAAGAAGAGAAAGAGATCGGGGTCGGGGTCACACGTGGCTTCCTGAGGGAAGAAGAGATTGCAATGGAGACCCACCACGATCGAGAAGATGAACATTCCGCAAGCTAATAATAGCTTAAATATAACCTCTATATGAGGGCCCCAACCCTGAACCAATACCCTTCAACAACCTTGAATAAGAGGAGGGACCGGGATATGAGGAGCAACATGTGTACGAGGAATTAGCCCAGATGGAGGAGGACCAGTCTGGTGGTCCATAACCGACCATGGTAGTTCACACTACGGAATGGATGGAGCAACAAAAACGGCTGACTGAGGCTATCCATGCCTTAGCCCTCAGGGACATAGCTAGAGATGAGAATGGTGAGCCACTACCAGTTCGTCCTCGACTGGGAGTTACCATCTTGGACTTCGTCAAGCTGAACATTGAGAACTTCTGGGGAGAAGATAAGTCTGAAGTAGTCGAAAAGGCGGAAGCTTGGCTTCTTGCAGTCGAGAATGGATTCCGTATGCTTGAAGTGAAGCCAAACAAGAAAGGTTCTATTTGATACTCACCTTTTGGAAGGTGCAGTCAAGATATGGTGGGAGAACCATATCACAGGAAGAGACCTAAGTGAAGAACCGATGGCATGGATCGATTTTAAGACCATCTTCACTGCCAGATTCATCCCCATCTCATCCAAGATGGAGAAGGAGCGAGAGTTCACTAATATGACTCAAGGAAGCTCGTCAGTTGCAGACTTTGGTCACAAGTTCCACATTCTGGAATGTTTCAGTCACATGATGGATGAAGAAAGAAGGGTGGACCACTTCATAGAGCATCTGCACCCTGCCATCAAGCCACATGTGATGGCTAGTAAGCCAGACCTTCTCTGAAGCCTACAACACTGCCTTGGACATGGAAAGGATGATGATGCTTGCACAGATCCCTCCAAGGGATACCTGGGTTTCACTGAAGGAGCTCAAGGGCAGAGGAATGAACACAAGAACGGACAAGGGCTCAACCATAACAAAAACAAGCATGGGCATAAAGGCAAGCCCCATGGTCACCTCTAGCAGTGTCGCACCTGCGGACGGACACATCTTGGGAAGTGCCATTTTGAGAAGAAGGTTTGTTTCATATGTCAGCAAGAGGGACACTTCATCGCCAATTGCCCTCAGCCCGATCCAAGAGGATCTTTGTGGTCCCAGCCTATGGCAGCACAACCAGTAGCTGCATCACCTCCAGTAGGATCACCAGCTGGAGCCCCCCAGCTGGAGAGAGGAGGCAAGCTAGAGTGTTTTCCATCGATAATGAAGAAGCTTAGGCAAACACTAATAGGATGATTGAGTGTAATAACCCTTAGATGTTTTTCTTTTAGTTCAGTAGATCATGTAATGGTTTTCTGATATGTTACAAACTATGTAGGCTTGTTGGAAGTCATGGGACAAAATGTAAAAGCACTCTTTGATTATGGTTCTACTAATACTTTTATTTCGAGAAATTTGGCAACTATGCTTGGTTAGGATATCAAGGATTTGGGTTATGTTTTGGATGTCACAACTCTGAGTGGTCGTATTTATACCTCTCTTTTAAAAACCCATTTCTTGCCAGTTAAGTATCTGAACCATGAGCTTCCCACTGACTTCATCCTTCTCAATATGAATGATTTTGATGTAATCATTGGTATGGATTGCCTTTCCACCTACAAATCCCAGATTGACTGTAGAGAGAAGAAGATTCTTATTAGGAAAACCGGCCATCCACACTTCACCATTCGAGGAAGGAGGGATGCGACAACTAGCCTTTATGTGTCCGCTTTGAAAGCTGAACGGATGCTATCTAAGGGTTGTCAAGCCTACCTAGCCATAGTTATCGTACCTGAAGTTAAGGGACGATCCTTATGGGAGATATAGGTGGTCCGGGAGTATGCAGATTGTTGGCAATTTACACTAACGAGTTTCAATCATATAATGATCTTTTACTCAACCAGCTATATCCCGCAAGTATATGAGAGTAGTTGTAGTCGAGGTCGAACACAAAGAGCGTTGGTTAGTTAGGTGCAAGAGTTATGATTTTCAATAATCTAGATCGTTGTACACAAGATGATTGGATTAGAACAACTAAATTATATATTTAAAACAAAATAGTAAATTATCACCTAAGAAAGGTTAAGATTCATATTTGGAAGGATCCTAGACTTGGGATTTCACTATCACATCATAGATTATATTAAAATATGAATTTAAACATGTTAATTAACTCGCAAAGTAGGTTTGTAGTCATCACTCACCTCCCGGTGAAGTGATGATGATTTTTAACTCCATACATCACTCTCGTGTATGTATTTCATTTCAAATCACAAACCTTGCTCCTCAACATAATCCCAGCCACTCTCGTGGTCAAGGACAAGTTGCCAAAAGAGTAACTCCATACTCTCAAACAAATCTTCTCAGATTATGAAAGAAATCATAAAACATGCAAGTATGATGGCCAATCACATAAACAAGCATTTCAGATTTGAAGCAACTCTTGGAACATGCAAGAAACTAACATTTAGTACGAAATTCATATGTTTATACAAGCTATGACATGGGAGTTACTCTCCCATGCCCAAGAAAAAGAGTCTACTCGTCCGTAATGATGTAAAACAGAAAATGTGCAGAAATTTTAGAGTTTAGCATGGTTTAGAGAAGGAAAAGCTAAGCAATCCCAAGGTGTAACCAAAGAAAGGTAGAATTATGGCTTGAGGACGAAATCTCACTTCTACAGCTGCTCCAAACAAGACAAACTTTCCTCCTGAGAAGCTTTGTAGAGTGAAGAAGCTCTGTTGCACCTCCGGAGAAGAAAATGGAGAAGAAGAGAAGAAGAAATGGCTTCTTTTTGCAAGAAACCACCTTAGATCTCTCCCAAATCGCCCTCCTCTACTCTAGGATTGCTATGGGATGAGGGAATTGACACAAATGACCGAGCATAACCGCCCATTAAGTTCCCACTTCATTTTAAACAAAAACTTGTATTTTTCAAAATGCTGAAACTACCAGGTGCACACCGTGCACCCAAAGTGCACGCTGTGCAACTTTCCAGAAACTTTCAATTTGCTCCAGAATGCACCGTGCACGGCGTGCATTGATGAAATGCACGCCGTGCAACTTTCCAGAAACTTTTAGCTCCCAGGTGCACGTCGTGCAATTGTGTGCACACCGTGCAACTTTCCAGAAACTTTCAGTCTGCTTGACGCTCCCATGTGCATGGCGTGCACTCTTTTTGGTGCACGACGTGCACTTGGCTATTTTGGGCAGTTGTGTATTCTGCTCATAACTTTCAACGTGTAGGTCCGAATTACATGCCGTAAAAGGTGGTATTTGCATAGTTTCAAACCCCAAAATATGTAGATACTTAAGGAGTGATCCAATAAGAGATAATATGATATATTCCTCATCATTGCATTGCAAAATATAGTACCTACAATCCAAACCATGAGACAAGTAAGAATAGCTAAAAATATAGAATCTAGCATGAATGAGAGTGATAATTGAGTCAAAACAACATGGATATGCAACCAAACATGATCCAAAAGATGATATGATTTGTGCGCATCAAATCCCCCTAAGCTTAAACCATTGCTTGTCCTCAAGCAAAAAGAGCATATAAACATAAATGAAGAATTGTCAAGTTCATGAATAGATCAAATGAAATAAAAGATGTGTATAAAAACAAACCAACCATGATCAACATGTTTATGCTCATAGCCATCAATTCAACTTAAACACCCAAGAAAGAGATTTTTAGTTCAGCAGGGGTGGTCACAATTAAATAAATCAATCAATTAAACAATACTAAGTAGAATTTCGATGACCAAGCCAAGAAATTTGTCGATGTGCAACTCAAACTCTCGACTATTAAGGGTACAAATGATGAAATCTTAGTTAAAATTGACAAATTTGGTTGTACTCTCCTTCTTTCCCAAAAATGATATGATAATGGATTATGGGTTCTGACACTTGGCTGCTAATGTAGGCTTATGCACACGTGGAATGTTGGTTGGGGTATTTTACCCTCTTTTAAGACATACCACCTAACCATCATGCACAAATCAGACTTACACTAGGCTAGCATGATATGTGGGCAGTTTAGCCATCTTTTATGGGGTATAAAGACGAGATAAGCCAAAAGAAATTTTAAAATTTTTCCAAAACATAGGAGAGTCAACTAAATTGCAACATTAGCTAGATTTCATTCATTTGTTTTGATTTTTTCATTGAAAGAGTGGTTGAAAATGCACTAAGAGCTTGGCAAGGGCATTCTCTATTCCAAATGATGTTGTAAAGTTGATTTACTCACAAAAATTGAAACCATTACATGTTTTAAGCAATCAAGGATGTGAAAGATGAATGTTTAGGCTAGAAGCATAAACCAGAGTTAAGCACATGTTGATGGCCAAAAGGTTTCATTTGATTAATGCATGCCTTTTACAATTTCTCCAAATGATATTTCTCATAAAAAAAAGGACAATCAGTTAAGCATAGAAGTTCTATCCACATATAAAAGATAAACCTCATATCATACTAGATTTGCCACTAGAAGTGCAGAACTAAAAATAACAACTGAGGAAAAGATGATAAAAGGGAAATAAAACTACACTACCGGTAGGTTGCTCTCCCCCTAAGCTTGAAATTAGCAGTGTCCTCACTGCATATAAAAAACTCAAGAGGATTACAACCGGTTACCTGTCATGGTGAATGATGAAGATGGAGGTCCATTGCTTTGATTTAAGGTTGGAAATTGTTGTGCTAAAGATTGATGCCTCCTTGCAAATATATCCTTGATTTGGGGCAAGCAAAAGCACCTATGAGCTACAACAAGAATAGTCTTTTGTATACCAATACAATTTGTTTTTCCATTCTCCTTTGAAGCATCATTAAAATATGAGTTGGGAAGAGTTTTCTCATTATAAAGCAATGTGTCATCTAGAGTGTGAGGAGGAAGGACATGTGGCTTGCTTGAAGAATCAACATGTAGAGCATGTGTTGTAGCTTTCTCCCCTTCAGTTGCAACTTCATAATCATCATGGATATCAATATCATCATACTTTGAAGGATATACCTCTATAACAACTCCATTCTTAAATGTCACCGGCCTGAAATATGTTGAATTCATCTCTGGTAGACTAGGCAAGAAAGGTGGAAATGCTTCTTTGCTGAAAAGAGCTTGCTGGGCAATTTGTTTCTCCACCTTAGAAGAGAGTTGGAACTCCTCATTTTGCTGCATTTGAGTTGAAACAAATGTTGCAAGCATGAACTCTAATCTAGGAGTTACTTGCGGTTTTTGTGGCTGAATGAAATTCGGGTTCACATTGCTGTAGAAGTCCGGTGGAGTGTAGCCCATTGGAGAATAAATAGAAGAAGCATAAGATGTAGAAGATGAGTGTCGAAACAACCCACATGCATCACAAATAATGTTGGCTACTTGAAATGGTTGTGTACTTAGCTTCTCAAACCTTTGTGATAAAGTGTCTAGCTTTGCTGCAATTATGTCTATAGCACCAACAATGTGATCTTCCACTTGCATTCCGGAAGTAGTATGTGAAAAGGATGGGTGGTAGCTTGTAGTCGGACTCCACTGGCAATGATTTTCTGCCATATCTTCAATAATAAAATAGGCTTCTCCATAAGATTTGTTCATTAGAGCTCCATTTGCAGCTGCATCAATATACATCCTTGTATTATAGCACAAACCATTATAGAAAGATTGCAATAGAAGCCAATTGCTTAGACCATTATGTGGACAAAGATGTTGAAGATCTTTGAACCTCTCCCATGTATCATACAAGGTCTCTCCATCCCTTTGAGAATAATTGATGAGTTGACTACTTAGCTGCAAAGTTTTGCTAGGTGGAAAATATCTTGCCAAAAAGACCTTTAGAAGCTCCTCCCAAGTGCCGATTGACTTCTTTGGCAAAGTATAGAGCCATGCCTTGGCTCTATCTTTAAGAGAGAATGGAAAAAGGATTAGGCGTATCCCATCAGTAGGAACGCCATATATCTTTATGGTGCTTAGCAACTGTAGAAATTCAGCAATGTGGAGGTTTGGATCCTCCATTGGTGTCCCTCCAAATGCATTCAGCTATAGCAATTGTATGATGGCTGGGCTAATAGAAAACTCCTCTGCCTCAAATTCTGAAATATTAATAGGCCCACTCATGTGCATTGCAGCTGTATCAAAGTAGTCCTTAAGAGGAAGGTCATCCTCCTTGACTAGTTCTTCATGTGAATCCGGAGGATTAGGTAGATATGGCATAGGTGGTGGTGGTGTATGTGGTATGGATGAAGGTGATGGATATGAGGGTGTAGAAGAATGTGGTATGGGTGTTAGTCGTGAATTAGGTGTGAATGATGGTGATGTGGATGAAGGATGCATGGGTGAATGTCGTTTGGATGATGGTGACATGGATGATGGTTGTGTGGGTTGTGATTCCTCCATACATATTTGGGTTTCACTCCTTCTTGCTCCATGAGGGCTGCAAATGATGTGTTCATTTTTTGAATGTAGAGATATGCACGGTTCAAGGATCTTTTAATGAACACCCCATATGCTCCTGCAAATAAACAAGGTGAGTGAGATACAAAAACAAACATGGAAGATACAACAAATTATGATGATCATGATGAATTATGATTTATGGATATGAAGGTTGTGATCTAGTCTCATTTATTTACCAACAACTCTTACTCTAACAGGAATACCGATGCTCCCTGGCAACGGTGCCAAAAACTTGTTGGCTATTTACACTAACGAGTTTCAATCATATAATGATCTTTTACTCAACCAGCTATATCCCGCAAGTATACGAGAATAGTTGTAGTCGAGGTCGAACACAAGGAGCATTGGTTAGTTAGGCGCAAGAGTTATGATTTTCAATAATCTAGATCATTGTACACAAGATGATTGGATTAGAACAACTAAATTATATATTTAAAACAAATAGTAAATTATCACTTAAGAAAGGTTAAGATTCAAATTTGGAAGGATCCTAGACTTGGGATTTCACTATCACATCATAGCTTATATTAAAATACGAATTTAAACATGTTAATTAACTTGCAAAGGAGGTTTGTAGTCATCACTCACCTACCGGTGAAGTGATGATGATTTTTAACTCCATACATCACTCTCGTGTATGTAATTCATTTCAAATCACAAACCTTGCTCCTCAACATAATCCCTGCCACTCTCGCGGTCAAGGACAAGTTGCCAAAAGAGTAACTCAATACTCTCAAACACATCTTCTCAGATTATGAAAGAAAGCATAAAACATGCAAGTATGATGGCCAATCACACAAACAAGCATTTCAGATCTGAAGCAACTCTTGGAACATGCAAGAAACTAACATTTAGTACGAAATTCATATGTTCATACAAGCTATGACATGGGAGTTACTCTCCCATGCCCAAGAAAAAGAGTCTACTCGTCCTTAATGATGTACAGTAGAAAATGTGCAGAAATTTCAGAGTTTAGCATGGTTTAGAGAAGGAAAAGCTAAGCAATCCCAAGGTGTAACCAAAGAAAGGTAGAATTCCGACTTGAGGACCAAATCACACTTCTACAACTGCTCCAAATCGGACAAACTTCCCTCCCAAGAAGTTTTGTAGAGTGAAGAAGCTCTGTTGCACCTCCAAAGAAGAAAATGGAGAAGAAGAGAAGAAGAAATGGCTTCTTTTTGCAAGAAACCACCTTCGATCTCTCCCAAATCGCCCTTCTCTGTTGTAGGCTTGCTATAGGATGAGGGAACTGACATAAATGACCGAGCATAACCGCCCATTAAGTTCCCATTTCGTTTTAAACAAAAACTTGTATTTTTCAAAATGCTGAAATTGCCTGGTGCACGTCGTGCACCCAAAGTGCACGCCGTGCAACTTTCCAGAAACTTTCAATTTGCTCCAGAATGCACCGTGCACGGCGTGCGCTGAAGAAATGCACGTCGTGCAACTTTCCAGAAACTTTTAGCTCCCCGGTGCACGCCGTGCAATTGCGTGCACGCCGTGCAACTTTTTAGAAACTTTCAGTCTGCTTGACGCTCCCAGGTGCACGGCGTGCACCTTTTTGGTGCACGACATGCACTTGGTTGTTCTAGGCTGTGGTGTATTCTGCTCATAACTTTTAGCGTGTAGGTCTGAATTACATGTTGTAAAAAGTGACATTTGCGTAGTTTTGAACCCCAAAACATGTAGATACTTGAGGAGTGATCCAATAAGAGATAATATGATATATTACTCATCATTTCATTGCAAAATATAGTACCTACAATCCAAACCATGAGACAAGTAAGAATAGCTAAACATATAGAATCTAGCATGAATGAGAGTGATAATTGAGTCAATACAACATGAATATGCAACCAAACATGATCCAAAAGATGATATGCTTTGTGCACATCACATATGTGTTTCTGGATGATCTACCAGGAATTCCCCCTGAGAGGGAGGTAGGTTTCTCCATTGAGTTAGCTCCTGGGACTAACCCTATATCTAAGGCACCCTATAGATTGGCCCCTATAGAGTTGCTTGAGTTAAAAACCCAGTTGCAAGAGTTGTTTGATAAAGGTTTTATCCGGCCTAATACATCACCTTGGGGAGCACCATTCCTCTTTGTAAAAAAGAAAAATGGGTCGCTTTGGATGTGTATTGTCTATCGGATGATCAACCAGGCAACCATTAAAAATAAGTATCCTTTGCCTAGAATAGATGACTTATTTGACCAACTCAAATCAGCTTGAGTCTTTTACAAGATCAATTTTAGGTCAGGATACCACCAGGTGAGAGTGAGAGGTGAGGATATACCTAAAACGTCTTTTCGAACCCGATATGGTCACTATGAGTTTGTGATCATGCCGTTTGGGCTATCCAATGCACCTAGTGTCTTCATGAACCTCATGAATAGTGTGTTCCATCTTTGCCTTGAATATTTTGTGATAGTGTTCATAGACGACATCTTAGTGTATTCGGATGACCTAACCCAACATCGTGACCACCTGGGTAGAGTCCTTGATATTCTGAGAAAGCATAAGTTTTTCAGAAAGTTCTCGAAATGTGAGTTTTGGTTAGACTGAGTCATGTTTCTTGGACACATCATCTTAGGAGGAATGATCGTTGTAGATCCAGACAAAGTATCGGAAGTTCGAGACTGGCCGGCACCAAAGAACCCCTCCGAGATTCGTAGCTTCTTGGGGCTGGCTGGATACTACGGTCGCTTCATCAAGGATTTCTCAAAGACTGCTTTTCCGCTGACCATGTTAACCTAGAAGGATGTGAAGTTTGTGTGGTCTGACATATGTGAAGCTCACTTCCAGGAGTTGAAGGAGAAGCTAACAATTGCCCTTGTGTTGACTCTACCTTCTAGCAATGAGGGTTTCATGATATTCACCGATGCTTCCAAGATGGGACTTGGCTGTGTGTTGGAACAGAATCGACATGTGGTTGCATATGCTTCCCGACAGCTCAAGCCCAATGAATTGAATTATCCGACACATGACCTAGAGATAGCTTCTATTATCCATGCCTTGAAGATATGGTGGCATTACGTGTACGGTGCTACCTTCGTGATCTTCACCGACCATAAAAGCTTGAAGTACATGCTGACACAGAGAGACCTGAACCTACGACAGCAATGATGGATGGAGAATATGAAGGATTACGACTTCACCATCGCTTACCATCCTGGTAAGGTGAATTTCATAACAGATGCTTTGAGTCAGAAACAGCTTAGGTGTGCAGCTGTTTTGTCCAGCCAGTGGAAGAGTTTGGAGGAGCTGGTGGAGTGGACTCCACAACCGTTGGAAGATCGAGTTCGTTTGGCTAATATTCAGATTCAATCTGAATTGTTGAGTGATATTATAGTATAACAATTAACCAACAAAGAGATGGGTAAGATGAAAGGTTTGATGACGAAGCCACAGACTCGTCTATCCGTGGGAGTAGACGGAGGAATTAGGTTTGAGAATTGCATATGGGTTTCAGCGGATTCATCGATAAAGGAACATATCTTGCAAGAGGCTCATGGATCCAAATACACAGTACACCCAGGAACTACTAAGATGTTCAAGGACCTACAGTGGTTTTTCTGGTGGCCAAGAATGAAGAAAGACATTGCGACATGTGTGGCCAACTATCTTACGTGCCAGATGGTGAAGGCTGAACACCAACGACCCAGTGGGCTTTTACAGTCGATAGAGATTCCAGAGTGGAAATGGGAACAAATCACCATGGATTTTGTGGTGGGTCTACCCGGGACCAAGAAGGGTCATGATGCGATATGGGTCATGGTAGATCATCTTACCAAGTCAGCACACTTCCTTGCCTTAAAGACCACTGCTAAAGTGTCAGACTTAGCTGAGCTATATATCAGAGAGATAGTATGTTTGCATGGCGTACCTGGATCGATCATCTCTGATCGAGACCCAAAGTTCACTTCCAAGTTGTGGAAGCATGTTTAAGAGGAACTTGGTACCAGGTTGAAGTTTAGTACTGCTTATCACCCTCAGACGGATGGTCAGTCAGAAAGGACAATCCAGACATTAGAAGATCTATTAAGAGCTTATGTGCTCGATTGGGGTGGCTCTTGTGAGAAATACTTACCTTTAGCTGAGTTCGCCTACAACAATAGCTACCAAGTCAGTATTGGGATGCCTCCGTATGAAGCTTTGAACGGGAGACAGTGTCAGTCGCCACTTCACTGGGATGATGTGGGTGAAAGGACCGTGTTGAGGTCAGATGAACTCCAAGTGTATGCTGATTAAGTTGCTTTGATCAAGAAAAGGCTGAAGAGAGCCCAGGATCGACAGAAGTCATATGTTGATGCAAAGCAGAGTGACATGCATTTCATTGTGGGAGAGCATGTGTTTTTGAAAATACGACCTCTCCGAGATATAGCTAAGAATAAAGGAAAACTGAGTCCCTGATACGTGGGTCTGTTTGAGGTGTTAGAACAGATTGGTGAAGTTGCATATCATTTGGCGTTACCCTCTCAATATAGCATGATGCATGATGTGTTTCACGTATCCAACCTGAAGCGATATGTGCAAGATCTGAGCCATGTGTTGAGCATTGAACCTATTGAGCTTCAGGGGAAGCTGACTTATCCTGAGACACCTTTGCGGATTCTAGATACCAAGGTGAAAGAGCTCAAATACAAGAATATAGAGATGGTAAAGGGTCTTTGGAGGCACCATGGAGAGGATGAGGCCACATGGGAGCTGAAGGCGGACATGGAGAAAGCATACCCTAATTTGTTTGTTTGATTGTTTGTATTTTGAGGGCAAAATTCCTATAAGGAGGGGAGGATGTTATAACCTCAATTTCTTAAGTATGTAATGAAAAGTGTAATTCTCTTTCAAAGAATAAATGAAATCTATTTCTTTGGTTTGTGATGGATTTCGTGTGAAATGGCCTTGATTGATTAATAATGGGCTTTGTTGGCCATTGAACCCAATTGAAAAGAAAAGAGAAATAAAAAGGAAAAGGATTTGATTAATAAAAGGGAAATATGAGAAATAGACAATTAAAAGAGTATAAAGGCAAATAGATATTCCCCAATATGGGAATCCATGCCTTCAGGATTTCTTGAGGTCCAAGGGACCCAAGATAACAAGATAATGGCAAAGGGAAAAGAATTGCTAATTAATTTTGAATTAATTAATGGATAACTTGGGAGAGAAGGAAGCCTTCTCATCCATTGGATTTTGTTTCCCAAATTTCGTAAATAGCTAGATGATGACAAGACGAACCTTCCCTTAAAATTTGAGATAAAGTGGAGCTATGGTTTAGGAGATATGAATTTCCCAATTAATCTCCAAAATTGGGAATTATTCTGAAAATAGGAATATACTTTCCTTTGTGTTTGACCGCGAGAAACAAGGGTCATTGGATCTCGATCCAACGCATGGTGCTCATCGTATAAGTCCTCCATGGATTGGAACTCTGCCAATTGCACAGGGATTTTCCCTCTCCAATACCTCACGACCCAGTGAGTGTGCAAACTCGTTGATGGTTCGTTTGGATTCAGGAAAGAAAACTGAAGGGAATCATCCCTGGTTTGTCGAGGATTGGTCGTCGATTGGGAATGTTCCCAAACCAACATGGACTTGCCCCGACCCTATATATTGGGGAGGGTGAACGAGGGAACCAACACATCCATTTGCTACCCCAAAAGGTGTGGAAGAGCAAGAGGAGCGTTCCCATGCGATCAATTTGAAGATACACCTTGACCTGCACCCCCGTTCCAGTGGCAAACCTCGCCAGAGTCTGGCGAGTAGAGGAGGGTCGCGACACATTCGTGGCAAGCAATTGAACCCCTAGTCGGGTTCGACAGAGGGAGACGAAGCTCCCTGACTTCTTGGCATGCACGCTGGTGGTCAAAAGCTCAGAGTCAACCCCAAGGTTGACCCTCACAGGAGTTGTTGTGCTCAGGTGCGAGGTAGGAGAAGACCTCGTGGTTAATTACCAAACTACCCTGTTGTACCTTCTTTCGTAGTAAGGACAATCTCGTCCTTCAGCTTGCTTTTGATCGCTAGATTAGGCACGTACATATGTTGCCATTGGATCCTCAGTGGACCCGTAGACCATGGATCGGGCGATCCTTGTTTTTCCAAAATTAGCAAGTAAAATAAGAAAAAAGATTTTCTTTGTAAAAATCATATCTTGTGCTAGAAAACTCGGATGAGAAAAGCTTATACATGAAAATTGATCAGACAAATACGAGGAATAAGATAAAAAGGGTTTGAAAGCATATATCTCTCTATTTTAACAAAAGTGTAGTATTTTGATGAAAAAGGTGTTAATTTGTGGTTAGAAACCCTAATTGTTAATTAAGGATAGATTTAATATTGCAATTAGGCTAATTCAAGCATGGTTAACTTGTTTAATGATAAATATAGATTTTAACCTGTTTTGAAGATGAAATTGCAAAGTTTAGGGTTTTAAACCTAATAAAATGGTTAATATGCTTAGCAACCCTAAGTAAGAGAAAAAGAAAAGAAAAGTGCTTATAATCCGAAATTAGGGTTTCATATTGCTAAAAGATGATCTTAGAATCTTTTGTGAAATAAAGATGAAATAATTAGGATATGTAAGTAATTTTATAAAATTAGGGTTTAAAGTAATAAAGATGAAGTGGAACCCTAATTGTGATCAAAACCCTAAAAAGGACTAATAACCCTAGGAATCAACTAGGATTAATGGTCCATGATGGCATAATTAATAATAGAAATACTGGATGCCTATTTCAAGGTCAACTTGTGTGAGTGCTTGCTTGATTTCATGCTTGGTTAATTTGATTCTGCACTCAAGTCATCTTAACATGTATGTGGTTAATTATGGTTAACTGCATTAGTTTCCCAAAGGTTTCCCAGTTGAATTGATCGCATTGATTGCAATTAACCAGTTTGGATGTTCATAATTGCAATTTATAAAGTCACTACAATTATAAAAACTATAAATAAGTGTGTAACCTCACACCTACATACCACCCTAATGGATGATGCAAAAAGATCAAGGCCAGGAGGGAAGACAAATGGGCACCATGAGAGGTGACCCCAAACACCAAGCTCGGGAATGAGAAGGTGGTCTATGTTGCATGACTAAAGGGAACCATTAAAGGTGACCCTAGGAACCAAGCTCGGGATTGAGAAGGTGGCCTTAAGTCAAACCCTAGAGGGGGTATTCCAGGGTTAGGGCAAAAACAATGGAGACTGACACATTGAAAATGTAAATTGAATTGTTAATTACCTTGGTTGTAATAATTAGTTTGTTAGCCATATTTGTGAACTTTTAGTTGTCCCTACATATCGACATATTCTTATATGCTGACCATTGTTTTGTTTGTCGGCGTTTTAGGTACAACCCTAATATGAACAAACAGTAAAGTGACACATTGTGAAAATAATAAATAAAGTGCAAGGAGGATTAGATAGAATAGATCCAAAGCGGTGGATAGAAGTAGATTTCCAAAGTTTTTAAAAGGTATGCAAAAAATTATTTTACACCAGATTTCAGTTAAGTTGGTAGAATTTCTTAATTATTATTGATTAATTGTCGAACATTTGATCTAGTTTATTGGGATAATGACTCTGACCTCTTGGTCTCCCTTGATTGGGGGTTACCAGGAGGCAGGGTCGTTACAAGATGAAAATTAAAACATATATTCAATGGATCAAGGTATAGTATTGATCTAGATAGGACACCTTATATTTAAGGGTGCAAGAAGGGAAATAATGCCTAAAGAAGAATGTTTTTATATGAATTGATTAAAATGTAATATGTCTACATATTATATGATTTCTATTGGAGAATAAAACCCTAGCGGTGGGTAATGAGGACACTTCAGATAAGTTCTACCATATAATAAGTCATTATATCCAAATAAACATAACTTTACTAAAATAAAGTTGTAGATAGAAAAATATTACCTAGGGAATTTATGGTTGACTAATGTGTATATAGAATGCTTTTAGGTTTAGAAGGATTACTTGGAAACCCCATAGAACTAGGGTTATCCCTAAATACCATGTATTTGCAATCTCTATTTGAAATTTGGCAATTTATTCAACTTTATATAAATTTTCCTATAATGAGGCACCTATTGATATCCTTACTCATATTTATAGTTTCATGTCATTCTAGTGGTTTTTTTATTAATTATCTGATACTCTATCTATTCACATCATATTGGGTTTTATAACCCCTCCTTCCAAGTTATTTGATCTTGTTGATGTAATTGATGGACACAAGTCTTGCTTTCTATTATTGTATGGGTTTAGACCAATTAAAATAATGTAAATGTTTTTCCATAGCCATGCTTTTATAAAGGATATGCTTTTCGATCCCAAATTCTCTATTCCACCCTTAATAAAACATTAGCATGCTTTTCCACCCAAACATGCTATTCCACCATCCCTAATTTTAGGCAAGTAATCCTTCGTGTCTTGTATCTTCTTTAATAATTTTTATTCAACATTATCTACATGCATTTTTTTATTGTATGAATTGATTCATTACAAGTCACTTTATGAAATGTAGTTATTCTTTAATATCTCATTCTTTTGAAGTTTGTTCTTTTGAATACTTATTTTGGAGCTTACCTATATGTTGATAGCCCCCTATTTGCTTGGAAATACCCTTTTTATTCTTGCAATCCATGATAATGCCCACATATTGATTATATGCACATAGTCTGAAGTGATGATTCATACCTTTTGTTTCATTTTATTGGGTGTTGTTCCCAAACCCACCCAGGTATATGATCTTTGGAGAATATAGACTTGGGAAGATCACATACATGACATGGACTTAAGGACAACTTGAAATGGTTGGGTTTCCCTCTGTAGCTGGGATCATGTGATAGTAGTTGTACACATATTATTTGTAGTATTACCTTTTATGTTGTAGAACAATTGTACATGATATGGGATGCAACTTTGTCATAGTTTTTTTTCTGCTACTGATAAACTTTTATGTTATGTGATATATATACTATTTGAGAAATAATGAAGTTCATCCTTTCATATATTTTTGGAACATGATGGTTTTATCTCTCAATTTTGTGAAGAGTGGATCCCCTCTTGGATCCCACTCTTTATATATTATTTACCAAATGACCAACTCATGAAGGTTTCTACCACCTTTTGTCAGTATCCCAACTTTGGTAGAGGAATTCTTCATATAGAGTGCACCAATAATGTGAGGAATAAATTCATGCATTATGTCAAATGATATTATTGGGCTGAGACATATCCTTCAAACTATGTGTTGATGGTCTCTACTAACATTGTATAGAGGAAGCCCCATCAATTATATATCAATGTCATTAAGGTCATAGTGGAGGCCATATGAGCTCTAGTAAGATAGAACTAAAGGTCATATATGTGGATTCTTTTGTCCAATGATATTCAATGATGTTTACAAGTTTGTGTTATCCTCTTATAAATGTCAAAGGTCAATGAACATTACCAGGACAGATAAAATTCCTTAAAACTATGGTAAGAAGTCAAAATCTTTGACGTATGGGGTGTGGACTAAATGGGTCCATTCCCTTCTTCATATGTCTTCTTTTACATCTTGCTTCCACTAGAATTTCTCATAATGGGTTGATCCATATTCACTGTGGCTAGAGATCCAAAGCATGTTATCAAGCTACTCAAGGACATCATCTCTCCTCATATTGGAATTCTTCACACCATTACTTGGTGCATGCTCTCATATTCTGGAATGATGTTTTGAAACTCTATTAGGAAATAGAATGTGCATTAAAAAGTGGAATCTCGATACAACCTACAAAAAAGTGGGAAAATGTAGGTATCTAATCGACAACTCAAGGCCATTCTAGAGAAAACTATCAATCATACTTGAAGGACTAGTCCAATAAAATCAATGACTATCTCTGGGTTTACATGAAAAATTTCAAGACACCATTGGGTGCCACTCCATTCTGACTGATACATGGAAATTCATGTCACCTCCTACTTGAGCTGAGACATAAAGCTTGGTGGGTCATCAAGTAGCTGAATTTTGATTTGAAGGAAGCTAGAAAGAATAGGTAGTTAGAAGAACTTCAGAAACTCAGATTGGCATCATATGAAAATGCACAGATATATAAATAGCGAACAAAAATAACACATGATAGTCATATGAAGAGGAAAGAAACAAAATCAAAGACCAGGTTTGTCTATTCAAACCATGACTTTGTATTTTTCTAGGTAAACTCCAATCACACTAATCTGAACCATACACCATATCTGCATGGTTCCTTGATATGGTGGAGTGAAAAATCTGGGGATTTCATAGCAAATCGACAATGTTTAAAGAGATATTTTATAATGGAAGACATATATATTGAAATACCCTCATTCTTTCTAAACATGATCAACTAGATAATTGAAGTTCATGTGTTGAGGAAACAATATAAATGCAGACACTTACTGATAGGAAACATGATTGTTACTTAAGGTTCCACTTTCAAATTTAGATTGCATTTTTTCCTACATTAGATAAAACATCACATGATGCGATCTTAATTTATGACAACTTATTTTTATATTTTAGATGGAGGAAATGTTTATAGGAACAAAACCAATTTTTATGCTCCAACCAACATATTTTCCCCCTCAATCTTAGGTTTGGTTTGTTCTCAACGTGAGAAAATTTTTATGTTTAGGGTGGAGGGTGGTGGTATGTATTATACTTTCGACCCACACTTACCTTTTACTAGTGTGAGATTCCATCATTTCATTTTTTTTTTGAAATTCTTTATATTTTTTTCTATTTAGAATAATTAATCCATTATCGAGTTGGCTTAGGTTCAAAATTTTAGTATCTTTGCACAATTTGACCCCCTTATTCAAAACAATGCCTCAAAAGGACCAAATTTTGAAACTAGCCGATTGCTAGAAAATATCCTATATGGACTATGAATATGAAAATCATGTTTCCTTGGAAAAGATGATAACATTTGCATGAAGTGAGAGGGATCAAATACATTGTTCTTCCTACTGACTAGTGAAACAATTATATGAAATCATGAATCATTCCCTCTTCAAGTCATTAATTGAGTGTGATGGGATAATGTGGTGCCTTAAATTATAAATCTAGTTGCATTTGGCATGAACTCTCTTCATCTTCTTACCTTCTATCCAACAAAAATAAACAAAAATCCATGAAGGTGTGCCAAACCCTATGTTGCGGTTGGCACACCCCCTTTTTTATATCTACATCCTCCACACCCCCCTTGTGTAATAGGATTTATCACAAAAAATAAAGAAAAGATGCCTATGCAAACAAGAAAAAATGTTTCCATATGTATATTCACACAAAATAAAATGCAATATTGAGTCAAAAAGAGGAGAGATTTTCTTCTTCCTTCCATATCTCCATTCTCTTTCTTTTCTACCTATGGGCAAAATGAATGCCCTAATTTTTTTGCCATTCCCTTGACTTACACTAGTTTTGAATTATATGCATAACTTTTAATTCCACAAGTCTCTCTGACCCATTATGAAACTCTTCGATATGATTGATGTTGGGATAGTGGAAAGGAAGTGTTGTAGGGAAAAGTTTTTAGGAATGATGACATAGAAAGATGTTCTCTGTGATCTCAGATAGTTGGGCATCTTGGTCATGATTTGTGGTAAGAAAAACAACATTATTAGAGAATGAATCTATCACATGGGTTGACAGTATTAATTTGGTTATTCATTATATTTTGTGTTACTTGAGAATGATCAACATTTAAGTTCAAGATGTTTTGATGAATGCCTATTCATCCTAGTTATAGTATCATTTGTATCCCAATTTTTCATTTATATTTCTTGATTTTCATTTGAAAGAACTTCATTTTAGTATATTTAGATTTTTTAATGAATTATTAGAATTTGAATACATTTATTGACTCTCCTTGTAGATTTAGAGTTTTACCTATCCTCACCAATTGTACCAGCATGAACTAGGGGGTTCTTCTTCCCTTTAGTGTTGAGAGTTGAGAGGGGGATGCATGTCACAAGGTTCCGGGTAGAGCCCTAGCCAAAAATGGATTTTGAACGTGTTCCAAAGGCAGACCGACCAACAAATTTGGTTTAAGACCTAGGTTGATTACCTTGATTTATCTAGTAATCAATCTCTAAGGAACGACCTTCTAAGTGGTTGAGATCCATCAATCAACTTGGCAATCATGCTCTAATGACCAATCTAGTGATTGAGCATCTACTAATCAACCACCTCAATCGAGATTCATTGATTGAGACCTTACACAAACCATTCAACAATAGATCAAGGCAAGTAAACTCCATTGGTTGATCACCACAAGCTCGAGAAGTAGCAAAAAATCAATTGTTTTAGTTTTTGCTCAGTAATCCACCTCTTGGTTGATTTACATCACTTGAGCAAGCAACCTACAGTCCTATAGTTATAGAATTCCACTACAATCAAGACCAATCAGCCTCTTTTGACCCTCCATTTATCAACCTCAAGGTCAACTATTGAATCTCGACAACTCCACATTGAGAAACCCCTATGATGAAGCTCGAGTGTCCATGCAATAGACCAATCCATGCTCGAGCACATGAGATTGAGCTGTAGAAGATCAACATATCCGATGATCGATCATCAATATTTCAACATCTAGCTAGGTTTCTTAGCCACCAAGAAAAGGATCTCAATTGTTCACACGACAAAAATCTATATAGTGATACCTATATATGAATGCTTGTAAATACCCATCATACACCTGTAGTGAATCTATCTCAGACTCCATACTGATGAAGAGAAAGTTCTGACTATCCAATCAATTCTAGAGTGTTTGACCTGGTCTTTGACGTGTATTTTACTACGCGCTTAAACGCAAGTATACGCGTCAAGTAATATAGGCCTTTGTGAGGCCCGAGTCGAACACAGGGATACGTGAATTATTGGAGACTCCTACTAACTAATCGCAATCAGCTAGGCCGAATAACAAAGTAGGGTTTGTTGTCAAAATTAAAAAGAAAATAAAATAAAGCAAAGAAAACAATCGATTAAAGGTTAATTTAATCAATTCAAAAGGGTATCTTTAGGATGGCGGTTTCACCGCGGGTCAACATTGTATTAGGTTTTATATCATTCCTCACTCTTCTCTCTCTATCCGGGTAGTGGCCTGAAAACAGAATTACCCACTGTCGTGGTGTAATTCACTACTTAGGTTTAGGTTGATTCCACCGTCGTAGTAATCATTCCCCTAAACTAAGCGCATTAAGAACGATCTCTCAGTTCCCACCATTAATTTTACAACTCCTTTGTCAAGGGTTTTATTGATTAATGTAGGTTTCGTCTCTTTTCAACCGTTAATCCTTCTGTCGAAGTGATTAAGGGCATTAAGTTATTATTATGGTGATCAAGCATAACAATATATATGGAGAAAATGAAACTATACCACGGATTTAAGAAAGAAAATATGAATTATTAATATAAAATTGTCATACAATGCATTCCCGGGCTACTCCCGGTCCTAAAGATGGAGGGTTTTAGCCTCTCATGTTCATCTCACACGAATACATGGTAGAAATAGGGGAATTCATAAGAAAAACGTGAAACAAGTGGGAAAACCCCTGAACGGAGAAGAACCGGTAGATCCTTGGCGTAGAACACGAGCTTCCCCGCCTGTCGGTGGTGGAAATTGTCTTCGGCAGCGTCCGAATCGACCGGGATGAGCTTCTGGCCTCCGTTCTCCTTTCTCTCCTTCCTCGGCACTCGTGCAATGCAAAAATGAGATCATGATCTCGTGTGGGCGGCCGTCATTAGGTATAAGTCCCTAATTAGTTCATCAAATAACTCCGACCATCCGATCGAGATCAAAACAGATCCAACGCATATCTGCCAGCGTCGATACCATCGACGCGGGTCGATGGTATCGACCCAGCGTATTAGCGGCAACTTTCTTTTCTTTTTGTGTGAGCGCCTGTGGTCATCTCGATACCATCGACTTGGATGTCGATGGTATCGACTCTCTGTAGCGTTGGTTTTGTCTTTTAGCGACGTTGTAGCTCTCCATGTGTCGATGGTATTGACTTGGGTCGATGGTATCGACAGTTTCCTCGCCAACAACCTGAAGGTATCTCGATGCCATCGACTTGGGTGTCGATGGTATCGACTCTGTGCTGCTCCTCTCGGCTGGCAACCTGTGGCTTGGTCGATGGTATCGACTTCCGTCGATGGTATCGACGGAAGCAGATACTTGTTTTTCCTGAAATTTCACAACAAGACCAAGTAAATCCACACAATTTACGATAAAATGATAAATAATGCTCAAAATAGTAAAACAAAGGGAATTTGACATAGAATGATGGCAAAGACCGAATTGAGTGAATTATGCAATATTATCCATAAAAATGAGTAATTAGAGCACAAAACACATATGAAAAAGGTCTATAAATGCGACTCAAAATCATCGCATCAAACTCCCCTAAGCTTAAACATTGCTCGCCCTCGAGCAACTAATCCTTAGAATAGAATTGCAGATGTCAACTAAAAATCAACACACCAACCTACATTCCATGTGACTCCCACTGAACGTTCTTAAACCGGCCTTCCCTAACCACAAAACAGTAATTACCCTAAAGGTGACAATAATCATAAATAAGAGAAATTATCCTTCAAACCGATGAACACTATCACATAAGGCAGTTAACATAATAAGATTCGCCGATTCAGCATTGGTGCATCTTGTGATCGCCTACACTACGTTGCTCGTCCTACTACCATCTATATGGAAGCAGTTCTCCTGATAATCATTAGTGAGGAGAAATTCACGGTGGCCTACCAATTCAAGCAATGGGTGGATGGAATGGGTGGTTCATGGAAGAACTTGGAAGTATCGCACGGTTTCAATATGCATAAAACAAAATGTCCTAAATGATGCAAATGCACATTAGAAATGCCCTAATGCCTAAATATGGTGAAATGATGCATGCACTAACCTTCCACCTCAAAATGAGATGGAAATCTAATTAAGCCACATCATGTACTCAATTTCCCTGTAATGCGAGTGATATCATGTTTCTTTCTCCCTCTTATTCCATTTCCTTCTAAATTCTCCTTTTTTCAAATTTTTTTAGATTTTCAGATTTTTTTTCTTTTAGCCCACATATCCATAATTGCTTAGAGATACATGTATTGGGCTATTTTCTCACGATTGGAAATCTTTACACTATTTTGAGGGTATGGAACAGTTTAGATCACTTTTTGAGGAAAAATTGAGATACATGGTGTACTTTATGCATGAAAATCATGAAAGTCATGAGTGCAACTACATGGCATGCACCTAGAGGTAATGTGCATGAATCCCTATATATTTTTTTCTTTTTTTTATGCAAAGGTATGGAAAATATCAATGCAATTCCTATCTAAATGCTATGCATACAAGAAGGAATTAAAACTGTACTTTACTTCCAATTCTTAGGTGGATTATGGAAAAATGAAGTGGAATGATCACAAGATTAGATGACTGAACCTTAGAAGAGTATTATGTGTCCCTCCTTACTGACATGTGTAGTAGTTCAAAGGGTTCTCTCTCTTATGTCCAATTAAGGTCTCATTACCATTTGGTTAGGTTAGGCTCAAACAACCGTTACTATCCACTTTTCATGAGTCAATGGGGGTATAGGTGTGAAATATTGTTTTAAAGTTGACATAATCAATCATTTTCATAAGATAAGTTCCCCAAGGACAACCAAGTCAAGCTATCCAAAAGACACAAAAAATTTTAAATTCCCTTAAATTTCCCATGAATAAACAACAAGATGACAACTTTTACGACATCCACAGTTACACTAGATAGATGTGGATCCTAAACAAAAACTAAAAATGCAAGAAACAAGTAGCAAAGCAAAAACTACAAACAACAAAAGAAAAGATAGAGCTGTTCCAGCTACCCCCCTAAGCTTGAATTCGACTATGGCCTCATAGTCAAAAACAAACTTAAGAGTGGAACAGAGATACCCTGATCAATCTTGTTGAGGTGGAGGTGGGTACTGCGGGGCCGTAGGATCCCAAGAAGGATACTCCCCTGGAAGCTCGGATCATGTTGGGTCCTCGGCGGAGGCTGTGGATAGCCTCCAAAGTAGCTTTGACTCCAGTAATGGTTGTAAAAGGGCTCATGTTGCATCTCCATCCGCTGCAACTAGTTGTGTATTTGCTCTTGGTTGGCGAGGATGAGATTCTCATTCTCGAACATAGCCTGTTGATTGTCAAGTAACTGGCTCGTAGTCTCATGAATACCGGTATACATAGCCAGATGCTGCTGCTGAGTCTGCTGTATATCCTGCAGCATTGTGTACATTCCCTGCATTGAGTAGGGATCATTGGCTGGCTGAGAGGGCTGTGGTGATGGCGGCGGGGGCTGAGATGATGAAGACGCACCTGGATGCATCCTAGGATGCTTCCGTGGTGCTACACGTGCACGAAGAGGTGTGAAAGCCTCCTCTTCCTCCTCAGACTCGCCTTCTTTCTCGTCGTTGCCACCTTCTTCTTCAGAGGACTCGATGGCTATGATTGGCCACCGGAAGTGTTGCGCGCCCTCGATGTTGAAGACGTCGTCCGGTAGTGAGCGCTCCTGATAAGCTTGGTTGACGTGGCAGTGCGCGTACACCAACCCATCCCGGAGAAGGATAAGGTTGGAACGGTGCAAGTGGAGCACGTTCACCTTACTCTTCATGGAAATCAGAGTCATGGACTGAAAATTCAGCCCCAAGTATGACGCCAATTTGGTGATGAGCCCACCAAAATGGATCGGAGCCTTCCTTGTACTCCTCTTCACCGCCAGGACGCGTTGTAGGTAGAACGCCCCCCAGTTGCACTCTTGACGCTTCAGGAGTGCGTAGAGGAAGAACATATTGCTCTCCTGAAACTTGCTCAAAGCTAGATCACTCCGAGCAAAGAACGTCAAGCTCAACATCCGGTGAAGGACCCTGACGAACAGATGTTCAAAATCTGCTACCGCTGCATTATGGTAGCTCACCGTCTTTCCCGCCGGCATTGTGACTAGCTCGGCGAAGATCTTTGCGTAGTCGGTGCGAGCATCTAGGCGTCGGTGATCGTTGCGGCCGTGGTTCCAGTTGAAGATGTCGTTGAACTGCTCCAACATGATGTTGTAATCGTTGTTGAACAGCCGGAAGGACACCCTTCCCTTGATCCACTCACGGTCCGACGTCACCACGTCGTTGGGTACGATGCAGACGTCGAGAGACACCATAAACTCCGCCACCAATTCCTTGTAGGTGGGCCATTCGCCGAAAAACGGTTGCCCATCCGCATGGTACTCCAGTTGATCGTGACGTCGGCTGGTGTGCCGTGCTTGCCCGGCCAGCACATAGGCCAAGTTGGCCTCGAACCCCAGCTCCTGGAGCATATTCCGGTCCACATACCGAGTCGGCTCAAACTTCCGCTTCATGATCTCTTCATAGACCTTCCTCGTCTCCGCGGAAGGGTGCACCAGGCACGGACGAGGGACGGAAGCAGTCGGGGGTGGCACGAACTCCTCGATCTCCATGGGATTTGCACGTGAGGACGAAGCTCCGGGACATGCACCATGGTTGTGAGAAAGATGGGATTAGAAGAAGAGAGCTAGGGGAAGATGGAGAAGTAATTCTCCGCTCGGTGAAGATCCTCGCTCGATGTTGCTGCTCTTCAGTCTTGGAGGGCTCGGGGGAGTGCTCGGCGCAAAGGAGAATGGTTGCTCTGAAGGTGTGACGTCAAATGACCTTGCAAATCTCCTTAAATAGACTTGGCCGGCGCCACTGTTGACCCATCGATACCATCGACGCGGGTCGATGGTATCGACACGTCTCGCTGGTATCCTCCTCCCTCGCGAGTATCGACGACTGACATTTGCTGGATCGAGAAACCCGGATTGCTGACGTGTCGATACCATCGACGGAAGTTGATAGTATCGACGCAGCACCCGGATCGCTGACGTGGATGCGCGATCGTCGTCGATGTCTTGGCGAGGATCAGTGACATGGATGTCGATACCATCGACAAGGGTCAATGGTATCAACTTGCTTTTATTGCGACACCACCATTTTGTTGCATTCAACCTGTGATCATGTCGATACCATCGATGAGGCCGTCGATGGTATCGAGTTGACTGAGCAAAATTCGTCTGAACTTCTCCAGAGATCTCGATGGTATCGACTGGCATGTCGATACTATCGACATTTTTGTTGCGACCTGCCTGTGACCATGTCGATACCATCGACGGGACCGTCGATAGTATCGACTCAGTGCGATTTTTGCAGCTGTCAACCTGAACCCATGTCGATACCATCGACCAGTGTGTCGATGGTATCGACCCTGCCTGTGCCTGCACATTGAACAAACGGATCAAGGTATCTTCTTTACACTAAAATTTAAACGAAATAAAAGCAATCTATGACTATAATTAAACTATCTTAATGTACCAATGGTTGGGTTGCCTCCCAACAAGCGCCCTTCTTTAGCGTCTTAGGCTAGACGTCTTCCCAACATCTCATTCATTCACAAGTGCAATGAGTTTGACCTCGTTCACTTTTCTCTTATAGTTTTCACCAAAATACAACTTTAAGCGCTGCCCGTTCACCAAGAACGTGGCATCTCCATCACGCACAAGAATCGCACCGTGCGGTCTCACCTCTTCCACTACGAAGGGTTCACTCCACCGGGATTTCAGCTTCCCGGGATGCAATTTGAGACGGGAGTTAACCAATAGAACGCTATCTCCCTTCTTGAACGTGCGCAGCTCGATATGGCGATCGTGGATCAGCTTTGTGCGCTCCTTGTAGATGTGGGCATTCTCATATGTCGTCATGCGTAACTCATCTAATTCATTCAACTCGAACATCCTCTTTCACCCGGCTTCATCATAACTCAAGTTCAGCCTTCTTAGCACCCAATGGGCCTTGTGCTCCAGTTCCACCGGAAGATGGCAAGCCCGGCCATACGCCAACCTAAAAGGCGTGGTGCCTATAGGTGTTTTGTATGCCGTTCTATACGCCCAAAGTGCGTCCGGTAGTAATGCACTCCAATTTTTCCTTGTGGATGCCACGGTCCGTTCTAGAATCTTCTTGATTTCCCGATTTGAGACCTCCACTTGTCCTTGAGTCTGTGGATGATATGGGGTGCCGATGTTGTGCTTGACCCCATATTTCTTCAAAAGTGTCGAAAATTTCTGATTCCGGAAGTGTGTGCCCCCATCACTTATGATCATTCAGGGTATCCCGAACCTGCAGAAAATGTTTTCCTTGACAAACATGCACACTACATTAGAATCATTAGTCCTTGTGGGGATTGCTTCCACCCACTTCGACACATAATCAACAGCAAGCAAGATATATAAATTTGAATTTGAGGACACAAAGGGTCCCATGAAGTCTATGCCCCATAAGTCAAATACCTCAACTTCCTGAAATACATTCAGGGGCATTTCTTGTCTCCTTGAAATGTTACCTGCACGTTGACACGGGTCACATTGCGTCACAAAATCATAGGCATCCCGGAACAAAGTTGGCCAATAAAGGCCGCTTTCCAACACTTTGGCTGCTGTCCGTGAACTAGCATGGTGCCCTCCCGTAGGCGACGCATGGCAATGGTGGAGAACACTCTCGTACTCCACCTCCGGCACACACCTGCGAAGAATACCATCCCTGCACTGCTTCAAAAGAATTGGGTCATCCCAAAAATAGTATCTCAAAGAATGAAAGAATTTCTTTTTCTCTTGATAAGACCAATCTTCTGGGATGATCCCGCAAGCCAAATAGTTAACAATTTCAGCAAACCACGGTTCCTTAGAATCAATTTTCAAAAGTTGTTCATCGGGGAACGTCTCGGTTATGGGTATGTGCAAACCTTATTCATCTACCCTTTCTAACCTAGACAAGTGGTCAGCCACCACATTTTCAATTCCCGACTTGTCCTTGATTTCAATATCAAATTCTTGTAAAAGCAAAATCCACCTAATGAGTCTAGGCTTTGCATCCTTTTTCTCCATCAAATATTTTATCGCAGCGTGATCGGTCCACACAACTACTTTAAAACCCACTAAGTACTGCCGAAATTTTTCAAAAGCAAACACGACGGCAAGTAACTCTTTTTCTGTAGTTGTATAGTTTAATTGAGCATCATTAAGCATTTTGGAGGCATAGAAAATCACAGCGGGCTTATTATCTACCCTTTGCCCCAAAACGGCTCCCACTGCATAATCGGAAGCGTCACACATCAACTCGAATGGTTTTGTCCAATCCGACATTTGAACAATCGGAGCCGAAATCAACTTCTCTTTCAAAACTTTGAATGCGTGAAGACACTTCTCATTGAAATCAAAAACTGCATCTTTTTCCAACAATTCGGATAAAGGTTTTGCAATTTTAGAAAAATCCTTGATGAATCGCCGATAAAACCCGGCGTGTCCCAAAAAGATTCTCACCCCTTTTATAGAATTTGGTGGGGGTAGCTTAGAAATCACCTCAATTTTCACGGGGTCTACCTCAAGACCCTTGCTAGACACCTTGTGTCCTAGCACTATTCCTTCCGTCACCATCATGTGACATTTCTCCCAATTGAGGACCAAGTGTGTGTCCTCGCAACGCTGCAGCACCTTGTCCAAGTTATATAGACACTCATCAAAAGATGCTCCATAAACCGAGAAGTCATCCATGAAAATTTCAAGACAACGCTCCACCATGTCAGAGAATATGGCGAGCATGCAGCGTTGAAAAGTCGCCGGTGCATTACATAATCCAAACGGCATACGTCGGTAAGCAAAAGTCCCATAGGGACATGTGAACGTAGACTTCTCTTGATCCAAAGGATCAATAGAAATCTGGTTGTACCCCAAATACCCATCCAGAAAACAAAAATGCGACCGACCGGCAAGACGTTCCAAAATCTGATCGATAAATGGCAAGGGAAAATGATCTTAAAGAGTTGCGGCATTCAGTCGGCGGTAGTCAATGCAAACACGCCACCCGGTTACCAATCGGGTGGTGACAGGTTCATTCAACAGATTTTTAGTAACAGTAATTCCCCCCTTTTTAGGGACTACCTGTGTGGGACTCACCCACGTCGAATATGATATGGCATATATGATTCCTGCAGCAAGAAGTTTTATGACTTCCTTTTTCACAACCTCCATCATACTCGGATTCAAACGTCTTTGAGGCTGAATGACTGGCTTGGCTCCCTCCTCGAGCCGAATCTTATGCTGGCAAAGTATAGGGGAGATCCCCTTGATGTCCGCAACAGACCACCCAAAAGCTCCACGGTGGTTCTTAAGCACTATCAGTAGTTGCTCCTCCTCATCCGCACTCAAGTATGCAGATACAATCACTGGTAACTTGTCCTTCTCAGCTAGAAAGACGTACTTAAGATGCGGGGGCAGTGGCTTCAATTCCAACTCAGGCGGGCAAGTAAGCGGTGATTGCAGCGGTGGGGGAAGTGTACCTAAATCTTCATAGTGCCTCGTGTAGAAACATGGAAGCATCTGAAGCATTTTGGCGCACTCCTTGAGTGAAGTACTCCGCATCCAATCATAAGTGACATTTAACAAACACGCCTCCAAAGGCAATTCCGGATATGCATAAAAAACTGAAGTAATAATCACATCATCCTCCCAAGAAGGTGGAATGTCCTCATTCTCATCATTCGGAAACCCAACAGCTTTGCATAAAGATACAACTTTAGTTTGCTCCATAATGTCCACAGCTAAGGTTCCATTATCCATCTTGCTCATCACATGAGCCATATCCAAGAATGGCTTCCCAAGGCAAAGTGAGATATTGTGCTCCACATGTTTCACCATGTTACACTGTGCTTTTTCTTTAGTAGATACATTGCTAGTGGGCATGACCATCTCAAAGCGATCATCCGCAATGCCCAAGGTCAAGCGACCTCTCCCCATCTCCAAGATCATATCGGCTGTAGCTTGGAATGGGCGTACAAGTAGCAACTCATTGCCATGCTCGTCCTGCATTTCCATAACCACGAAATCAGCCGAAAAAACAAATCGGTCTACCTTTACCAAGACATCTTCGCAGATTCCATAAGGTTTCACCACAAAATTATCGGCCAATTGTATAGTCATGTGGCTTGGCCTTGATTCCTTTAATCCCAGCTTTTTAAATGTAGAAAGGGGCATCAAATTGATGCTTGCCCCAGAATCACATAGTGCCTCTCTGAATTTGAACTTCCCGATAAAGCAAGAAATATTAAAACATCCGGGATCCTGTCTCTTTGGCAGCAAAGTGCCCATAATGAAAGCACTTACTTGCTCCTTCAGCACCATGACCTCAGTGTCGGGTATTTTCCTCTTTTTGGTGATGACATCTTTAAGGAACTTCCCGTAAGATGGGATTTGCTCAATCGCCTCTAACAAAGGAATATTCACCGATAACTTCCTAAAGCTGTCCAGAAATTTCTTAAATTGTGCATCCACCTTCCTTGCCTTTGCACTATTGGGATAGGGGACCGGAACAGTATGTGCCCTTTGATGAGGTGGCACATAGGGTGTCAATTTCTACGGTTCCTCCTCAGCAGCTTGGTCTTCAGTACCATCCACAGCTATGTCTTTAGCTTGCCCTGTGACAGGTGTGGGCTGCTCCTTAGTGGTAGCATCTTCGACTTTGTCCTGCGGTGTGCTTGTGTCATCCACCCTTGGATTCAACACTTTCTTGTCGCTCCTCAGTAAGACGGCCTTGGCCTGCTGGTTTCCCCCGAGAACATTGGTGTTCCCCGGAAAACCCGGATGTGTTGGCTTCTTCAAACTTGCAATTTCAGCCGCCATCTGCGCCATGGAGGTCTCTATGGTCCTCATTTGAGCCCCGCGGCTCTGCAAAGTCTGCCCAAATTGGTTCATATATTCACCATGTTGCTTGATTTGCTGCCCAAATGTGTTCATTAACTCCTTGTTTTGCTTGATGACCTGATTGAGCAACTTCGTGCTCTTGTCCTCTGTGACCGGTGCAGGCTTGGCGTCCGGATCCTACAGAAAATTGTTTGGATCCTTCCATGACAATTTCTTATCCTTTCGCCATGAGTAATCATTATTCCTGTACCCTTGCTGTTGTATGATGTACTTGACTTGAGCCTCATCCTCGGACTCATTGTCTTCCTTCTGCTGTAACTTCTTTGCGAGAAGATCCATCTTCTCATTTAGCTCTCTCATTGCCTTTGACTCACTGGCAACTCTTGCTTGCTCAACCGGGCCTCTCTCTCTTTCTCCCCAGGATTGCTTTCTTGCCATGTTCTTCAGTATTTCCCAGCATCTCGTATCAGTGTTATTTAAGAAAAATCCTGAACCGGCTGAGTCTAAGTTACTTCTATCATGCTCGGAGAGAGCAAAATAGAAGATCTTCACCTCTGTCTCCTTGTCCAATCCATGATGTGGACATCTCCTCAACATGACCTGGAATCGCTCCCATGTCTCAGAATATGTTTCACCCACCTGTTGGGTGAAATTGTGAATCTTCCTAATCATGTCATTGGTCTTCTCAGGAGGGAAAAGCCTCTCGAAGAAAACCTCCACCATATGATCCCATGATTCAACAAACTCATCGTCGAGGTTATGTAGCCACTCTCTCGCTACTCCTGCTAGGGAACTTGGAAACAACTTGAGATACAGAACATCCTGTGGGAATCGTTCGATCTTCACCATGTCACAGTTCTCCACGAACTGGCTGATATGTGCAACCGGATCTTCATTTTTCAACCCATGGAATGCATTTGATTTTACCAAGTTGGTCAATGCTGGATCGATCTTATATGTTGGTATGTCGATCCCCTTTTTCTTTATAGGCCCCTTTGAAGCTGATGAAGAAGACGCTTTGATCTTCTCCCATATCGTCTGTGGTTCGGCCATTTCTTCTGCTTGCTCTTGCTCAGATTCAGAATCTATATCGCTTGGGTGCTCTTGCTCGTAGTGCTCCTCGTCGTCAAATGGTCCCGGAGGTGGAACCTCAGGTGTGCGATTTGCGTAGTCTCTGCTACGTGTATGCACCATGCAAAGTACCTGAAATAAGAAAATTGGGGTCCAATACTATGCTTTGAACGAGTAAACACAATTATAGAGAAATTTAGGAATATTGAATATTGTTTCAAAATAAAAAAAAATTGTGGCCTAAAGTGGTCGCTCTTAGCACTTCAAAGTGCCAATAATTCGCCGTATCCCCGGCAACGGCGCCAAAAACTTGACGTGTATTTTACTACGCGCTTAAACGCAAGTATACGCATCGAGTAATATAGGCCTTTGTGAGGCCCGAGTCGAACACAGGGATACGTGAATTATTGGAGACTCCTACTAACTAATCGCAATCAGCTAGGCCGGATAACAAAGTAGGGTTTGTTGTCAAAATTAAAAAGAAAATAAAATAAAGCAAAGAAAACAATCGATTAAAGGTTAATTTAATCAATTCAAAAGGGTATCTTTAGGATGGAGGTTTCACCGCGGGTCAACATTGTATTAGGTTTTATATCATTCCTCACTCTTCTCTCTCTATCCGGGTAGTGGCCTGAAAACAGAATTACCCACTGTCGTGGTGTAATTCACTACTTAGGTTTAGGTTGATTCCACCATCGTAGTAATCATTCCCCTAAACTAAGCGCATTAAGAACGATCTCTCAGTTCCCACCATTAATTTTACAACTCCTTTGTCAAGGGTTTTATTGATTAATGTAGGTTTCTTCTCTTTTCAACCGTTAATCCTTCTGTCGAAGTGATTAAGGGCATTAAGTTATTATTATGGTGATCAAGCATAACAATATATATGGAGAAAACGAAACTATACCACGGATTTAAGAGAGAAAATATGAATTATTAATATAAAATTGTCATACAATGCATTCCCGGGCTACTCCCGGTCCTAAAGATGGAGGGTTTTAGCCTCTCATGTTCATCTCACACGAATACATGGTAGAAATAGGGGAATTCATAAGAAAAATGTGAAACAAGTGGGAAAACCCCTGAACGGAGAAGAACCGGTAGATCCTTGGCGTAGAACACGAGCTTCCCCGCCTGTCGGTGGTGGAAATCGTCTTCGGCAACATCCGAATCGACCGGGATGAGCTTCTGGCCTCCGTTCTCCTTTCTCTCCTTCCTCAGCACTCGTGCAATGAAAAAATGAGATCATGATCTCGTGTGGGCGGCCGTCATTAGGTATAAGTCCCTAATTAGGTCGTCAAATAACTCCGGCCGTCCGATCGAGATAAAAACAGATCCAACGCATATCTGCCGGCGTCGATACCATCGACGCGGGTCGATGGTATCGACCCAGCGTATTAGTGGCAGCTTTCTTTTCGTTTTGTCTGAGCGCCTGTGGTCATCTCGATACCATCGACTTGGATGTCGATGGTATCGACTCTCTATAGCGTCGGTTTTGTCTTTTAGCAACGCTGTAGCTCTCCATGTGTCGATGGCATCGACTTGGGTCGATGGTATCGACAGTTTCCTCGCCAGCAACCTGAAGGTATCTCGATGCCATCGACTTGGGTGTCGATGGTATCGACTCTGTGCTGCTCCTCTCGGCTGGCAACCTGTGGCTTGGTCGATGGTATCGACTTCCGTCGATGGTATCGACAGAAGAAGATACTTGTTTTTCCTGAAATTTCACAACAAGACCAAGTAAATCTACACAATTTACGATAAAATGATAAATAATGCTCAAAATAGTAAAACAAAGGGAATTTGACATAGAATGATGGCAAAGACCGAATTGAGTGAATTATGCAATATTATCCATAAAAATGAGTAATTAGAGCACAAAACACATATGAAAAAGGTCTATAAATGCGACTCAAAATCATCGCATCAGTCTTCTAGAGTGATAGGTATCTAGGGTGATCAACTCGGGTGCCTCGAGAGTGATCCACCTTTGTTTTCTCCACAGGAGAACAAGGTCGGTTGAGGTGCAGATTGTTCCCTCCCAAGTCATGAGCTAATAGATCTTTTGGTGATCAACACCCCCATGATTGACCTTAAGGCTTTTGACCTCCATGCAAACAGAGTGATCTACCCCTTTGGTCGACTATCCAATGATTGACTGTTTGCCTCTCAACAATGATTGATCACCAACAAATCAATAGTAATGAACCTTAGGCAATCACCCTCTCTGAGATTGATTGCTTTGTGATTGACCTCTGCAAGTCAAGGGCATCAACTTCCCTCCCACAGGCAATCAACTTCTTCATCAAGCTATTTTCTATCCACCTACTTCGATCATAAGTCAGTGTTGATACCTAAAAGGAATAAGAAAGAAAGGAGTCTTCCCCAACACACATCCTCACTGTAGCCATGACCATGAATGTACCTACTTCCTCCATTGGTTATGTAAATCTATCTATGTCGAGGGATTAGTCCTTTTTCTAAGGTGCGGGAACTAGCCCCCACTTCATATTTATTGCAACTTTATTCTTGTTCCAATTTATGTATGAACTCATTTAATTTATTGCTAAGCGTTTGATGCATGTTTTTTGCATTGATCAACCAACCTACTTGATTAATATAATTTTGAACTGAGAGAACTTTTTTGTTTGAGATTTTAATATCTATTGGTTTTGGTTGATGCCTAGATGAGAACTTTGGATGGAACTCTCCAGAGTAGTGAATATGTGATATGAAATTAATGAGACATTGATCTTACAATGGTACTTATGCAAACCCTAGAACCAAAAGGATGGGGTTTGCATAACTCCTATTATCTCTTCATACTAGTTTTGATATTAAGGAATCCAAAAATTATTGTAGTTGTGTTGAAACCCGATCCCAACCCAATGTTTCCATCATTAATCAAGGCCCACTTGTATTCAACCTTTAAATTTATTGCAATTAGTTTAATTCAACCCAATAATATATTGATTATAATTATTAGTCTCGGTTTAACCGAGACAAAACCTAGCAAGGTTCTTAAACATATTGTTTCTTGGTGTTTATCCTCAATTATACTATGATAAGACTCGTTTGGTTGTGGGTTGTGATTATTGCACAAGGTTTTGGTAAAAATCAAGGGATTCTTCTCTAGATTAAGTTGTTCATTGTGAAAAAGACCCACATCAAGCATATGTAGATGATAAATGCAAAATTCTAAAGTAAGTTTTAGGATTGGGACAATTTATTTGATATTGTGTTAATCAAAACTAGCTATAATATGGTTAGTCATGTCACTATATCAACATAGCTATGACCCAATGATATTCATTTAAGGGTTGGATACCATCCTCATAGAGATTGTTATATCTCCTTCATGATTACTAGTAAATGGAAGTTGTTAGTTTAGAAACATTCTTAGGAATTCAATTAGAATACCTAGTAATCGAGATGATGGGTAATTTGATTATATAGTTCACCTTGTCTTGTGATGTCACCATGGTTCTAAACCAACAAGTGATGGAAAACATAATTTTGTTCCTATTTCATTTGGACGATCATATGACTCCCTGATGTATTAAAATGAAGAAGAGTGAATTGTGATAAAGATGAAGTGAGGAATAATGGATGCCAAGTTATAATAGGTTTGGTGGAAGATGATGATGTGTAATAGAAATATTTTTCACTCATTTTATTCTATAGGGTAGGGATATATTGGTATGCCCTTTTAGTTGTATAAGCATGAGACTCTTTTAGTAGAATGAAGTAATGATAGAATAATAGTTGGTGTGTAGTATACTAGGAAGTGGTTGACTTGGTTCTCAGACCCATTTCTAAGCACAATTTTGGATTCCCATTGTCAAGTCTTCATTATCAAACTTATTTTCATTACTATGTGCACAAAAGAAAAGCTTTAAGATGTTATCAGAGGGTTTTGAAACCAAGTCAGATCCATAAGAAAGATTGAGTATTACATAAACCATCTAGTGAAGAAACCCTTGTATGGAATGATCAACCATGAGGCCCTATGCCTAGTGTGAAGTAGTGATACTATGAAGAAGTTTTGGATATATAATGCCTAGATCCACCCTTTTTCCTTCTGTATGATTATATAAGTTATATATTAATCCTTTGAAGGGTTGGAGTCTTATGAACTTTATTCATTAGGAGTGTATATAAACTTAAGGAATAACAAAAACCAATAGTAGTTGCAATAAACAAAACTTTGGAAGTTTTTGGTAGCGATGTCAACAAATACAAGTACCAACTAAATAGGATAAGTGAACCTTGTTAAGATGAATACCATGGGCATTAGTTGGATAAATAAAATAATCCATGCAATGAAATTTTTCTATTAAGTTTGGCTTCTAGGATTGGGTGAACCTAGTTGGTTGACAATAGGAAGAAATTATTTAAGGAGGTAAATAATTGGGCAACTGAGCATATTACAAATTAACCATTAAGGCCTTATGACCTAACTTGTTGTGACGGTAGTGGTGTGGATAACTTTACTATGGAAATTGAGTTAAACATTTAACGAAATGGTAAGTGTAATGAAATTGCATATTTTTTTCACGTGGTAACATATAAAATTAAGTGATGGAATAGTAAGTAAATAACCATTGTTGACAATTTATACAATAATGCATATATTAGAAGGTAAAGAAAAATTGTAATATGGTTGATGTCAAGCATAATGGTGAAGAAAGTTTATAATGGGAGGATTTTGGGGTCAATGTCCCTATTAAGGGGTGGAGTTTGTAACATACTTGAATTTTGGTATCCAGATCAACCTTACCTCTCTTAGGATCCACTTGTAATTATGTTAGCACTAGATACTTTTCCTTAAATTAGGTTAGATAAGGATTATTTGAAGTCGAGAAATATAATGACTTAGCAAAACCCTTTTATATGAACTATGTAAGTTGTTGGATAATTTATAAAAATCACCAATTAATTAGTATTGATCATGCTTTCATCATCATCATCTAAGCCTCATTCCTAACTATGTTGGGTTCGGCGACATTGATCCTCATTTCCATTCAACTCTATCATGGGTCATATTCTGGTCAAGATGTAGATATTTATAATCTCTCTTAATAAGCTCTTCCCATGTTAATTTGAGCCTTCCTCTTCTTTTATTAATTGTGCTAGACTCAATAGCATTACTTCATATAGGCGCATTAGTCGGTTTACGTTGCACATGTCCATACTATCTGAGTCGGCCCTCATACAATTTGTCCTCAATGCTCGCCTCATCCACTTTATTCTTGATATAGTCATTTCTCAGGTGATATTTTCTTGTATCCACACACATCCATCTCATCATACACATTTCAGCCACGTTCATCTTGTTGAGACCTTGTTTCTTCACCGCCCAACATCCACTCCCATAGAGCATGGCTGGCCATACAACTATTCTATGAAACTTGCTTTTTTAATATGAGAGGCATTTTATGATCACATAAAACTCCAGTTGCACTCTTTCATTTCAACCATCCTACAATGATCTTGTGACAAAAATCATTTTGGACATCCCCATCTTTGAATAGTAGAACCCAAGTAACAAAACTTATCACATTTTGGCATGTCTACTCCGTCCAACTTGGGTCCACCATTCACACTACAAGATTGGCTAAAATTGCAATGCATATACTCAACTTTTCTCTACTAATAATAAATACATTTGATTCCAATGCCTTTCTCCAAAGTTGAACTTTGTCATTCAGTTCATCTTTAGCTTCATCAATCAATACAATATCACCAGCAAATAACATACACCAAGGAATATCATCCTAAACACTCTTTGTCAACTCATCCATAACAAGAATGAACAAATATGGCCTGAGTGTAGATCCTTGGTGTACCCCAACTGTGATAGAAAAAAGTTGGTGTCTTTCCTATTGAAGCCTTCACACTTGAAGTAGGTCTATCATAGATGTCTTTAATCAAGTCAATGTATTGGATTGGCACACCCTTTTTCTTCATAACCATCCATAACAATTTCTTGGGTACTCGATCATAAGCATTTTCCAAATCAATAAAAACCATATGGAGTTCTCTTTTGCTTTCTCTAAACTTCTCTATAAGCCTCCTTATTAGAAAATAGCATATGTTGTTGATCTTCCAGGCTTGAAACCAGATTGGTTGTTTGATATTTGTGTTATCAATCTTAGCATATGCTCAGTAATCCTCTCCCAAAGCTTCATTGTGTGACTCATCAACTTGATACCTATGTAGCTTTTGCAGCTCTGAACATCACCTTTGTTCTTGTAAATGGGGACTATAATTCTGTTCTCCACTAATATGACATCTTCTTTCTCTTCATGATGTTGTTAAAGAAATTTGTTAGCCACATAACTCCTTCATCCCCCATACTCTTCCATACACCAATGGGAATGCCGTCTGGTCCACATACCTTTCTCATTTTCATATTTTTCAAACCATTCTTCACCTCAAATAGTAAAACCCATTGTGTGTAAATAATATATCTTATATTCATTCCACACAAGTCGCTAACATTATTTACAGTATCTCCATTGAAAAGCTTATGGAAGTAATTTCTCCATTGGTTCATGATATCATCCTCCTTATCCAACACTCTACCATCTTCATTCTTAATGCATTTTACTTGACTCAAGTCTCTTCCTTTCCTTTCTCTTATATGAGGCATTTTATATATATCTTTTTCCCCTTCTATTGTGTCATGCTTCTTATAAATATCATCAAAGTATCTAGACCTTGCCTCCTGAACAACCTTTTTAGTTTCTTTCTTTGCTTGCTTGTATCTATGGAATGTTGCAAGATTTGGTCAAGGTCCTATAGATCTCCTTTTACATTTTAATAGTCTTTTGTTGTTCATCATTCCACAACCAAGTCTCTTTCTATGGAGGCTCACAACCTTTGGACTCCCCAAAAACTTCTTTAGCAATTTTTTTTATGTGGGATCTCATGTTATGCCACATAGTATTAACATTAGACTCCAAGTTCCAAGTTCCCTCCTTGATGAGTTTATCCTGAAAAGTCAATTTTTTTTCTCCTTTAATATTCCACCACTTGATCCTTCTATTTAGGTTTCTATTATGCTTGCCTTTATTGATCTTCATGTCAATATCCAAAACCACCACCATATGTTGGGTCATGAATTCATCACCAGGAATCACTTTAGAATCCTTACATAGTTAACAATCCATCCTCCTCATAAGGAGGTAATAAAGTTGTCTACAATTGTGCTCACTCTTAGAAGTAATTCTATGAGATTCTTTTCTCTTGAAATGGGTGTTTGCCAATATTATATCATATTCTATTACAAAGTCTAATATCCTATCTCCTTCTTTGTTTCTGATGTCATATCCAAAACAACCATAAGCTCTCTCATATCTAGCATTACTGACCGGCCTAAATCGCGCATCCAAAAGTGGAGGCGGATTTGAGGTAGTCGAGCTTTTACATTTATAAACCTGAATCCTTCTAGGCCCCCGCAACTTTGTTTACGGGGTCGAAGTAGACATACGGGGTCGAACCCCCGCAACTTTGTTTACGGGGTCGAAGTAGACATACGGGGTCGAACACAGGGACAAGGGTGGTAGTGTTGAGAACCTAGAATCGACACTCTACACTCCGGCATGTATAAAGAGATGTAAATTCCCAAAAGGGAACAACAAGATGTCACAAAAGAAAACAAAGAAAACTATCTCCAACTAGAGCTACTAGAGAGATTTAAGATTTTAGTCATTTAGCAGTTTTTAGGGGGTTTTCATGCAACAGAAGCAGAAAGATAAAGACTAGAGCTGAAGCAAGGTACGAAGGATAAGACTACAGTAAAACAAGTGGCATCGGTGACATCCTGCACCCCTCCTCTCAGAGCAGGTACCTCTAACCAAGTGTCAACACCCCTCTCGAGGTTGCTGGACTTCAGTTAGAGTGGAATGTTACTGAAACAACTCCGTTCCAGGCACTCTCGTACTCCAGAATCGGACCAAACACTAGAGCCACAACACAACTCTCAAAGTTGTTGCGAAGGGAAAACATGATTCGGTAGCTAAGCGAAGCATGATCCAAACATGCAAACTAGAGTTCAGATATCAAACATAGCAGTCATCCAACATTGTGCACCAAGCATAGAGCAGCAAGTAATTAAACTTTTCTATTTCCATAAACATTAAAGGTCTTAATACATTGCATATAATAAAGAATTAAATAACAAAATTAAAAGATAGGTGTCGCCTCCTTGATGTAGAAGGGCGACAGGGTGATGTAGCTCTCCATCCCGATATCGGTCAGGGGCCTAGCCCGATACAGAGGTGTCGGGCGGCACACCCTCTCGGGTGGCACGCACCAATTGTCGATTGTATCGCTCAAGGACCCTGGCCGATACGCTCATGTCGGGCGGCACACCCTCTCGAGAAGCACGCGCCGACTGTCGAAGCGTATCGGGTTCAACATCGTGTCGGGCTAAGAGCTACGTGTTCTTCTGTCGGGCACTTGTGTCGCTCATCTACGTTGGCCGATATCGGCCCGCAGTGTCGCCCAGGATGGTCCGTAGTGAACTATCCCCTCCCTCTCGGGATGAGGAAAAGCTCACCTAGTGTCGCCCGAGACAAGCACTGGGGCACGATACTTGTGCTCTCGCAGTTTCCTCGGAAGATAGCTCAAGCTCCCAACTGTCTGAACCTCCCCTTCATCTTCCTATAGCTGCTATTTATAGTCAGCTGGCTGGGAGGAGTTATGGTGCTCGAAGCGCCACGTGGCCCCCTTATGCATCGGTCGATGGACGACTGATACAGGTATCGCTCGGTGCAGAGGTGTTGGCTATCGGTCACGTGACGGGCGGCGCGCCTGCCGATGGGTGGTTGTGTCGCCCGACAAGCTGGGTTGTCGAGGCGAGCCGGGCTCCCTTTCGGGTAGAAGGCGTGTCGTCCGCTAGCTTCTTCTTGCGCGACATCACTTTGTCGTGCGTCATTGTGTCGCTCTACCCTGTCGGGCAGGGGTTGTATCGGGCGTCAGGAAGGCCGAAACAGACTTGGACTTATTCATGGGCCAGGACGGCCTTATTGCACCAAAACAAGGAAAAACTCTGCAAAAGATGGGAAAATTGGATTAAGAGCATTGCTTGGCCAATTATTGCGAAAATGCTAATAAAATAGAGGAAAATAGCAGAAAAGGGCAGTTTTGATAACAAAATAAAGGGCAAAAACGTCACAAAAATTGGTGTTATCAACTCCCCCAAACTTAGCGTTTTGATTGTCCTCAATCAATATTATATTTAGTGCTGCTTCTTCTTCTCGGAAAAGCTTCTTGTTCAAAAGGTGAAACAAGAATCGTAATGCCTTAAAGATAATGTTGTCTCACTAGGAACAAAAGACTTAGTTTTTCCTGCCTTATTGTTTAAGTAAGATTCTTCTCTACAGCTTCGGCGAGACTTTGTTGTATGATTCTGAAGTTAGCTTACACACCAAACAACTTTATTTTTGGAGCAGAAAGTTGTGTATAAGGTAGGCTAAGACTTTTTAGGGTTTTTCTTGTTTCCCGTCAGTCCATCCAGGTAAGGGTCCGTTAGCGGGCAAGTGGTCCCTGCAGTCCAAGCCAGTTGGCTTTAGAGTAGTGATTTCACATCCTACATACCAGTGCCCCGGATCTACCATGCCTAAAGATGGGTACTTTTGGAAAACAAGTGGGTATATATGTCTTTTTTTCTTTTCTTTTATTGGGCACAACTCTCATGCTTTTATTCAAACTCATAAGGCTTTTCTCTCTTTTTGGGATTTTTGTTGGGTGAGGGAAAACAAAGAGATTTCTGCTATTTGGGCAGCTTTTTCCTTCTCCATACTTGTCTCATAGCTGCTTGTGAGATTATTATATTTTTGAAAATTTTTGACATGGCAAAACATACTCTTTTGTTCGTTTGAAGCAGCATTATCAAAAAGATATAGCAACAACTTGCATCTCATTAAGCACATAGAAAACTAACTTTGAAAGAAGTTGTAACGGATTTTTTTATTACATTTAAGCAACTTTGTACATATGCATGGGAATAAACACGAAATTTTTCAAAAATTTTATATGAGCATGGATATATACACATGATATAGGAGAAGCACAAAATAAATGACACAAGAATTTTTATACCTCCTTCACTGGTACATGGGTACCCCCCCAAACTTACTCTGCACTCTGTCCCAGAGTAGCGAAGAAGACAGGGTGAGGTCATGTTAGCCCAGTGAAGGTTACCTAGTGGGTTCGCTTGTGCCATGGAGAAGCTGCAATATGCTTCTTTGTTGCAGCATCCTTATTTCTCATTTGGAAACAGCCAGAACAAGTGCAAACACTTGTGGATGCTTCCTCCTTATTAAGAAGCTGGAACCGGGATGCCCAGGTTCCATCCGGAGGTCACCGACAAAGTACTCCTACTGTCTCTGTAGGATGTCTTAAACACCACAGAAGACAGACTATGATAAAGAAATGACCCTCCTCTTCATCTACCAAATCAAGAAAAATTCTCCTGCATTCTATCTGCGGTAGTCGACGGCTAGCTGCCTTGGGATTTTTACGTTTCTGCCCGACAGTTGTTGCTTCCGCTTGGCTGGAGGTTTGCTTTGCATGGGCCGACCCTGTTATCAAGTCAATGATCAGCTAAATGTTAGGTCGGAAAAAGTTGGAATCACGATAAGACTTATTTCAAAATTCGGGTATCGTCCATCAAAAGAAAGCTCGAGATGATACAAAGTTGGGTGATACGAGGAAAGCTGCGCGGCACAACACACTGCCCGATAGGGGTATGTCAGGCGATAAGGTTGCCAAAAAGCACCCTCCCGAAAGGACGTCACAAAAGAAGAACGTGTCGCCCGATATGGCGCATCGGGCAAACACCATCGGCCTTTATTTCATGCATAACTGCATCGGGCGATACAAAAATCGGCTAGGCACTTAAACCCGATAAGCAGCGTGCGATAAGAAAACTCATGCCAGGCGACAAGACTGTCAGGCGATAAGCATGTTGGTCGATAAGCATGTCGGTCGATAAGCCTGTCGGGCTATACCTTTGCTCATAGGAGCCATCGCCCGATACAGAGGTGAAGGCAGGCCTGGCCGATACAGGAGCAAAAACGGCTTACGGTATAGAACGGGTGGCTAATCGGAGTAAGCGTGATAGCCTGACATGGTAAATCCATCTTATTATATATAGAAAACTCATATGGGGGCAAATCAGGCAGTTCTGGGCGTGCACGTCGAACGTTTTAGACATGTCGTTCCCGAGACGACGGTCCCGTCAGTCAAATTAAGGGCATTTACTCCCTATGCACGAAACGGCTGTCGCTCGGGGATGCCAACCGTCGCGGCACTTGCGGCACCCAAGAAACTTCCGCCCGATACAAGCGTGATAGAGCGCCAGCTGAGTTGCCGCCCGACACGTCGTGAAAAAGGCGCCAGAAACTTAAAACAAAGCTGGAAAAAGCATTTGACGGGAAAAACATCATCGGTTAGGGCAGAGCCCTCCCGTCCTCAGACAGAATTGCTCCTCAAAGCTTCACAAAATTTAGCAATGACCCAGAAAACAGAAGAGTAGGCACGCTCAGCGCGTGCTCTGACTCGGGCCTTATTACAATCCATAAAGTTTGTTTTTACATGTAATAAGAAAAATGCAACCTATTCTATGAAAGAAAGAACAACTCAGGCTGCCTCCCGAGGAGCGCTGGGGTTTGCGTCGCCAGCCCGACTGGTGTAAGATCATCTTGATCAGCCCTCAACTGTACCTATATCTTGTAGGCTGATCTCTGCTCTCCTCACAAACGCTTCATCTTCATAGAACCTTTTCACCCTGTGCCCATTCACCTGAAAGGCCTTGGTCGGATCGTCTTTGTCATAGAGCTCCATCATCCCTGATGGATATATCTTTGACACTGTGAACGGTCCAGACCACCTCGTTTGCAACTTCCTAGGGAAAAGATGAATAGAGGACTTGAATAACAAGACCTTGTCCCCTTCTCTTACATCTTTTCTCCTGAGATGGGCATCATGCCACAACTTTGTCCTCTGTTTGTAGATTTTTGCATTTTCGTAGGCATTCATTCTCGTCTCTTCGAGCTCTTGAAGTTTCAAAAATCTCTTTTCTCCATCTTTGTCGAGGTCCATATTTAGAAACTTGATTGCCCAAAAGGCCTTGTGTTCCAATTCTAACGGCAGGTGGCAGGATTTTCCATAGATGAGACGGTAGGGGGTGGTTCCAATGGGTGTTTTGTAAGCAGTGCAGTAGGCCCAAAGTGCATCGTCAAGTTTCATGGACCAATCTTTCCTTGTTCGGCTGACAGTTTTCTCCAAGATCTGCTTGATTTGTCTATTGGAAACCTCTACCTACCCTGACGTATGGGGATGGTAGGGTGTAGTGATCTTGTGCTTTACTCCGTACTTGCGTAGGAGTGCTTCAAACTGTCTTTCTCCAAAGTGTGATCCTCCGTCGCTTATAATTGTGCACGGGACGCTGAAACGAGGAAAGATGGTCTTCTCGAAGAGCTTGATAACTGACTTGGCATCGCAGGTTTGGGTGGCTACCTCTTCCACCCACTTCGATACATAATCCACATCCACTAGTATGTACTGATACCCCTGGGATGGGGGAAACGGTCCCATGTAGTCGATCCCCCATACGTCAAATACTTCTACTTCGATCCAGCTGGCCATTGGCATTTCTTTCCTCCGCCCTATGTTCCCCGTAAACTGGCACTCTTTGCAAACCTTCACAAACTGTGCAGCGTCTTTAAATAAGGAGGGCCAGTAGAAACCTGACTGTATCACCTTTGCAGTTGTTCTTTCGCTGCCCAGGTGACCACCATAGGGGGAGGCGTGGCATTGCTTCAGGATGTCTGGGGTTTCTTCTTCTGGGATGCACCTCCTGTATAAGTTGTCGGCGCATCTTCTGAACAGGAGAGGATCATCCCAGTAGTAGTTTTTAACATTCGTGAATAGTTTCTTTTTTTGATTTTACGTGATGTCAGGAGGCAGTTCTCCGCAAGAAAGATAATTGCAGATGTCTGCAAACCAGGGTAAGCTTTCTTATTGGGCTTCGGCCAACATAAGAGCTTCATCGGCATAGTCATCGTTGATTGGAGGCCCTCTCTCTCTCTCAATCACGATCCTTGATAGGTGGTCTGCGACCACATTCTCTGTGCCCTTCTTGTCGATAATTTCGTGGTCGAATTCTTGGAGCAGTAAGGCCCACCTCAACAGTCTGGGCTTTGCGCCTTTCTTTTGCATTAAGTATTTTATAGCCCCGTGATCTGTGTATACCTTGACCTTGGCTCCAACGAGATATGACCTAAATTATCAAATGCGAAGATGATCACTAGAATCTCTTTCTCAGTTGTTGTGTAGTTCACCTGAGCCTCATCCAACGTGCGACTCGCGTAGCAGATCACATGGTGCTTCTTATATTTCTTTTGCCCCAGGACTGCCCCAACCGCGTAGTCGCTAGCGTCGCACATCAGCTCAAAAGGTAAACCCCATTCTGGTGCTTGAAGGATAGGTGGTGATATTAAAGCATTTTTTAGGGCCTGAAAAGCACTGAGACAATCGTTAGAGAAAACAAATTCAGCATCTTTAACCAGAAGATTGGACAGTGGTTTGGAGATCTTTGAAAAGTCCTTGATGAATCTTCGGTAATATCCCGCGTGCCCGAGGAAGCTTCGCACCCCCATCACGGATCTTGGTGGAGGAAGCTTGGATATTTCTTCAACCTTGCTTGCGTCCACCTCGATCCCACACTTCGAGATCTTATGCCCGAGAATGATGCCCTCCCGCACCATGAAATGGCACTTCTCCCAGTTCAGAACTAGGCTATTCTCCTTTCACCTTTGAAGGACCAATGCCAGATTCTTCAGGCAGCTATCGAAGTCCTTCCCATAGACTGAAAAATTGTCCATGAAAACTTCTATGATGTCTTCTAGAAAATCTGAGAACATCGATATCATGCATCTTTGAAAGGTAGCGGGGGCGTTGCAGAGTCCGAAGGGCATCCTTCGAAAGGCATAAGTGTCGTAAAGGCAAGTGAATGTTGTTTTCTCTTGATTGTCGGGCAAGATGGGTACCTGGTAAAAACCTGAAAAGCCATCATGAAAACAAAAGAAATCGTGATGCGCTAACCTTTTGAGAACTTGGTCAATAAAAGGTAGCGGAAAATGATCCTTATTTGTAGCCTGATTTAGCTTTCGGTAATCAATGCACATCCACCATCCGGTGGCGGTCCTAACTGCCACCTCGTTGCCCTTCTCACCCATAACCACTGTCATCCCACCCTTTTTGGGCACTTCGTGGATCGGACTTACCCAATTGCTATCGCTGATTGGGTAAATGATCCCCGCATCCCTAAGCTTTATTACCTCTTTCTTGGCGACCTCCTTGAGCATCTGGTTCAGCTTCCTCTGGGGTTGGGCCAGAGGCTTGGTAGATTCATCTAAGTTGATGCGATGCATGCACAAGGTGGGGCTAAGGCCTTTGATATCATCTACCGAGTATCCTATAGCCCCCCTGTGGAGTCTTAACTCCTCAAGGAGTCGGTCTAACTGATCGCTTGAAAGATCGGCGTTCACGATGACGGGGTTTCTGCGCTCTTCATCTAAGAACTCGTACTTTAGGCCCTCGGGCAACGCTTTTAACTTTGGCTTTGGTCTGGGTGTCTTCTCCTGAGGCTCTTCCTCGAGAGAGACATACATCGCAGACTCCACCGCCATATCTTCTTCTTGCAAGTCCTTGTCAGAAAGGTTGAAAAGGTTGAGATGCTTCACGACCTAAGGATCTTCGAGGTCAGGATCTTGACAGTTTATGGCCCTCAAGAGGGGGTCTACTGTCCGGATATATTCCTCTATTTCCTCACAGAATTTATTGTAGCTATCTGCGAAACATGCTGATTCAGACAGGGACGGGCTTCTCATGAACTCTTTCATCTTGAAGTCCATATGGTCGTTTCTGACCCTTAAAGTGATCATCCCCTTGGAAACATCAATCAGCGCTCTCCCTGTTGCTAAGAAGGGGCACCCAAAGATGATCGGGAACCGGGGGTCTTCAGTTGTGTCGATGACGACTATATCGCAAGGGATTAAGAAATTACCAACCCTTATCAGCACATCTTCGAAAATGCCAACGGGTCTCTTAAAGGTGTGGTCCTCCAGTTGAATCTGCATGTTGGTTCCAACCATGTCGGTCAAACCCACCCTTTGTGTGTTTCACAAGTCCGCTAGACCCTTGCGCTCGACGTTGTCCCCGATGGCGAATGGGATTGTGAAAGCTCCGAGATCCCTTCTCTTATTTGGCATGTCGGGCTTCAAGAAGGCGGAGGAGGCAGAAGATAGATACACTGTCTCTATCCTTCCTCCCCTTCTCTTCTTTGTGATAAGGTCCTTGAGGAACTTGGCGTACGTAGGCATCTCCTCCAATGCATCAAGGAAGGGCACTTCGAGATGCAGCTTCCTGATCGACTCCATGAACTTCTCATGATGCTTCTTTAGATTCGCCTTTATCAGCTTGTACGGGAACGGAATCCTAGGAGCGTAAGCATTCCTTCCACCAGGTAGCTCCTCAGGGAACCCTTGCACAGACTCTCGAATGTCTGCCTGTATTTCTTCCCCTTCTGTTGAGTTCGCACCCTCAGGCCTTAGCTCGGACTCAGGCCTGGCTTCATCAGGGCGCTCCAACATTCTTCCAGACCTCAGGACCGCCATTACGGCAGTTTCAGGGTGTGGGAGTGCTTTTATTGCAGGATTCTCCATCAGAGCAGCCATCTGGGTCAGTCGTTGATCTACCTCACGCTGGCGCATCTGCAAGCTAGCCATCTGGCGTTGCATTGAATTCAGAGCCCCAAGGCTAGGGAGCATGCTCTGCACCAGTCGGCTGATGATGGTATCCTTTCTCATTATGTAGGCAGAAAGCTGACCAACCAAGTTAGGCTGGCTCGACCTCTCGCCTCGGCCCTAACATTCACCCTCAGAAAGAGACTGCTCGCAGCGAGACATGGTATCAAAGCTCAGCGGAACAGGTCGCAGTTCTTCAGATTTCCTGATGGCCTAAATCGCACGTCCAAAAGTGGAGGCGGATTTGAGGTAGTCGAGATTTTACATTTATAAACCTGAATCCTTCTAGGCCCCCACAACTTTGTTTACGGGGTCGAAGTAGACATACGGGGTCAAACACAGGGACAAGGGTGGTAGTGTTGAGAACCTAGAATCGACACGCTACACTCCGGCAGGTATAAAGAGATGTAAATTCCCAAAAGGGAACAACAAGATGTCACAAAATAAAACAAAGAAAACTATCTCCAACTAGAGCTACTAGAGAGATTTAAGATTTTAGTCATTTAGCAGTTTTTAGGGGTTTTCATGCAACAGAAGTAGAAAGATAAAGACTAGAGCTGAAGCAAGGTACGAAGGATAAGACTACAGTAAAACAAGCGGCAGCGGTGACATCCTACACCCCTCCTCTCAAAGCGGGTACCTCTAACCAAGTGTCAACACCCCTCTCGAGGTTGCTGGACTTAAGTTAGAGTGGAATGTTACCGAAACAACTCCATTCCAGGCACTCTCGTACTCTAGAATCGGACCAAACACTAGAGCCACAACACAACTCTCGAAGTTGTTGCGACGGGAAAACACGATTCGGTAGCTAAGCGAAGCGCGATCCAAACATGCAAGATAGAGTTCAGATATCAAACATAGCAGTCATCCAACATTGTGCACCAAGCATAGAGCAGCAAGTAATTAAACTTTTCTATTTTCATAAACATTAAAGGTCTTAATACATTGCATATAATAAAGAATTAAATAACAGAATTAAAAGATAGGTGTCGCCTCCTTGATGTAGAAGGGAGACAGGGTGTTGTAGCTCTCCAGCCCGATACTGGTCAGGGGCCTAGCCCGATACAGAGGTGTCAGGCGGCACACCCTCTCGGGCGGCACGCACCGACTGTCGACTGTATCACTCAAGGACCCTGGCCGATACGCTCATGTCGGGCGGCGCACCCTCTCGGGCGGCACGCGCCGACTGTCAAAGCGTATCGGGTTTGACATCGTGTCAGGCTAAGAGCTACGTGTTCTTCTGTCGGGCACTTGTGTCGCTCATCTACGTCGGCCGATATCGGCCCGCAGTGTCGCCCGGGACGGTCCTAAGTGAACTGTCCCCTCCCTCTCGGGATGAGGAAAAGCTCACCTAGTGTCGCCCGAGACAAGCACTGGGGCACGATACTTGTGCTCTCGCAGTTTCCTCTGAAGATAGCTCAAGCTCCCAACTGTCCGAACCTCCCCTTCGTCTTCCTGTAGTTGCTACTTATAGTCAGCTGGCTGGGAGGAGTTATGGTGCTCGAAGCGCCACGTGGCCCCCTTATGCGCCAGTCGATGGATGGGCGATACAGGAACCGCTCGGCGTAGAGGTGTCGCCTATCAGTCACGTGACGAGCGGCGCGCCTGTCGGTGGGTTGTTGTGTCGCCCGACAAGCTGGGTTGTCGAGGCGAGGCGGGCTCCCTGTCGGGTAGAAGGTGTGTTGTCCGCCAGCTTCTTCTTGCGCGACATCACTTTGTCATGCGTCATTGTGTCGCTCTACCCTGTCGGGCAGGGGTTGTATCGGGCGTCAGGAAGGCCGAAACAGACTTGGACTTATTCATGGGCCGGGACGGCCTTATTGCACCAAAACGAGGAAAAACTCTACAAAAAATGGGAAAATTGGATTAAGAGCATTGCTTGGCCAATTATTGCGAAAATGCTAATAAAATAGAGGAAAATAGCAGAAAAGGGCAGTTTTGATAACAAAATAAAGGGCAAAAACGTCACAAAAACGGGTGTTATCAATTACTACTCCCCACATGGCCATTCAAAGCACTCCCAATAATTATCTTCTCATCTGTCAGTATTTCATGCATCCATGTCATCCTGAAAATCCTTCTTAGCCTCCTCGCTAAGGACAACTTGGGGGGTATAAGCGCTAATAATATTAAAATCTTTCTTCCAAGAACAAACTTGATAGCTATGATTCTATCACCCATCCTTGTGATCTTGACAGCATCATCCTTCAACATCTTATCAAAAATAATACCTACACCATTTCTATGTTTATCAAAACTTGTATACCATATTTATATCCAATGTCTCCAAACTCTCTACAACATTCCCCTATCCACTGTGTTTCTTACAAGCAAGCTATATTGACTTTTCTTCTCATCATGGTATCCACTATCTCCAAATATTTCCCTATCAAAGAGATAATGTTCTAAGATCCAACTCTAATCCTTCTTTGTCAAACTTGCTTCTTTACTTTCCTTCATCATAAATGTTGATCTTGCACATTTTTCACTAAATTTGGGCAATGATGTGGTGGGACTAGCTTCTTTACCCACACACATCCAATATGTGGTAACCCTTGCACATTTTTCACTACATCCGGGCGATGATGCAATAGGACTGGCTTCTTTACCCACACCAGTCCAATATGTGGAAACCCTTGTCCATCCTTCAACATAATTGTATTTCATTGTGTCGAAAATCGCTTGTATATTTATCACTGCACCCGGGTGTCGATGTAGCACGTCGCTAGGTAGGTATGCTCCGATGCATTTTTTTATAAGGATCCATGTCATATAAAGAGTGACAAAGTTTTTAGGGATGGTTGTCAACCTACCACCAACCCTCCTCCTTTACTTGGGCTTGGGACAGACTTCATTTACACAAAATGTACAAAAACATAGTCTTAACCATGCTTTGACGCTTAAAAATTGTCCTGATCCTATTTTATGAGGGAAAATAGACAGATACAAATAAATGTACCAAAATGATTAATAGCAAAGAATAAACACACTAAATGAGTACCTATCATCAAAATGAACAAATAAAATATGAAATTCTTTCAAAAGAAGAAATTGACTTTAAAAATTGATTTCTAGAATTTAAGTTATCGTATCTATCGATTTCCATGCCAATCAGGCTTCAATTTCCCATTCAATTATTAGCAAAAAATTGATCCTTGATGTACATTATTTCACTCTCTAATTACAATTTAAGTGCCATTATTAATTCTTTTTCCCTATAACATCTTGTACCCTCCCTTTGATGTGTTTATGGTGTCTCATGTGATGTACATTGTGATTGGGTGTCGAGCGGCATCATCTACTTCTCTCTTCCTCCACCTCCTCTTCTTTACTTCCTCTTATTCTCTCCATGTCCAACATCTTTCTTCCTTCCACTCTCTATCGTCCTTGATAAACCCCTAAATGCCACTTCTAGTCCTCCTCCTTATGCATGTGCATGGAAGATAGAAACCATCACCATCAAGAACAATGGTCGGTGGTAGTAATATAGTTTTGTAGATCTCCTATAGTCACAGTTGGTGGTGGAGTCACCACCAACGTCACCCTCCTCTACTCTTTCTGAAACATAGCCCTAGACGTACCTAGAAATGGCTCTTTAGAAGCTACCACTAAATGCAGCTCATTTGTATCCCTTTAGTAACCTACAAGCACCTCTAGCAACGACCACTAAAAAGTTATCCAGTTGTCTCCATCACTAAGACCCTTTCCATCTTCGTCTCCTTAGGCAGCCCACGATGATGACAACAAACATCCAATAGCTGCTATACCATGGTGACTAACTGCTATGCATCATCATACCTCCTCATTTCTAGTTCACCACTACCATCGATTCAGATTCCTTATACCTTGAACATGCAACAATACTACCTCCCTCACTACAGTTCACTCCATCCACCACGACACATCCTACTTCCTCCAACCACACCATCAAGTAATTCCACCACCATCATTCTGATCACCACCACATCCCACTGAATGCACTGCCTAAACCTTGCATTTGCCTCTCTTTTGTTTTCTTCTCTTATTCTTGCCTCCTTTCTGCAATCATTCTACTGGGCAGCCCCCACTACCCATTGTGATACAATTCCATCTACTAAGATTCGGTGACACCTTTTGCTACCTCACTACTAGCAACCTTACTCCACATGATTCTCTGGCCTCATTGTGACTTTTAATCCATGAAATATAGATCTACAACTAACTTCATCGTTGGATCTGTAACACAACTGGTGACCACTACTACTCCTCCAACCTCCTATCACCTCACTGAATCCATTATGTAAAGAGTGGGACCTTTGAGGGATCCACTCTTCACTAAATTGAGAGATAGAATCTCATCCTATTCCATAATAAGGAGGAAAGGATGTATTTGATTTTTTCACAAATGGTATATATTATATAGCAATATAATGAATAAGAAATAGAAACAAATTGATTACAAAGTTAATGATGATTAATATACAATTGTTCATCTCCATAAAAGGTGGTATTACAAAAGCTTGAACTAACTACAATCAAGTTTAGTAGAAGAGGGTGACCTAGCCATTCCAAGATATCCTTAAATTCATGTATTGTAAGTGATCTTCCTGAGTCCATGATCTCTGCAACTCCTACACCTGGGTGGGTTTGGGAATAACACTCTATAAAAAGAAAACAAAAGGGTTGTGTTAGAACACTTTTGAGTATGTGCATTATAAACATATCTGAGCATTATTAGGTGTGTAAGAAGAATGATAAAAGGGGGATTCCAAAAAAGTGAAGTTTTACATGAAGTGGGTAAGTTCAAGAGCATATGTTTAAATGTAAATAACAAAATAATGAAGTCGTAGAATTAATAAGAACAATATAATATGTTCAAATAGGTTGCCCAAATAAATCACAACAATGATAAAAATGTGCATGCAAGTTAGACTAAGTCAATCTACTATATGACCAATACACCATAGGATCCCGAGACAGGGAGCAATGGAGAGTAATACCCTGATCCTCCAAGGATAAGGGGAATAAAACCCTGATACCTATTATATATATATAAAGTGTATGGTTGTACAAAAGTACCGATACTCTAGATTACTAGTCTAAAGACAAGCGTGCAAATAGTGTGGCAAGATGAAATGATTTCATAAACAACATATGAAACAATGTAAATGTGGCAACGGTAATAAACCCAACATCAATTGATAGTTCCACAATTTGGGAGTAATAAAACAAGTACACTCCATGAAGTATAGATATTGTGTCAAAGAATAATGTTTCCCAAGTATGGCTCGTTATGGAAAGATGGGTTTAAAATGAATTTAATGGTCAATAGCAATGAGGATTACACATCCCTGGTCTTCATGAATAACCCTATCTCTAGGGGTGAGCTTCATAGTTCATCTTCATGACCAAAAAGTGTTATACACACACATTAGTCTGTAGTTACCTAGATATGGTTGAAAGTATATCTAAACCTAGATATGTTAACTAATGTCAAGTTAGGGTTTATGACTCTCATACATACCCGTTCATAGGGTAAGGGATGGGATTTTCTATAATAGATAAGAAAACCTTATCAATATGGGGTTTTAGTTTCAATAGTGTGAGCTATTTCTGTTACAAACCCTAGTCTCTCATTTGTGTAAAGTTAGCATTCTTATTTTTAATCATAAAGATCTTCATATTGCCTTTGACTGCTATAATATTCTATATGATTCACTATGTTCTTATTTTCATAAATCAACTCACACTAATACTACTGCTAATAACTCACAGATCTATATCATGCATGTATATTCATATAGTGCATGGTTGAGGAATATAACTAATTTCTAGGTTAGTCATAATCTACCAATACGTTAGAACTTTACTAATATAAGTATGCTAATGTGTAACCTTAAATGATCATGATTATAACTAAGTTTGTTTATGTTAGTACCATGTATCTAACTGCCATAAATTATTTTTTTCAAGATAGAGATAACTGCATTAATATGCTAAATCCAATTGTTACTTTCCAAGAGGCCTCTAGTATGTATGTTCCTAGGGTTTCTATACCCATTATTGTTTGCACGTAACATACAAAAATATATTTAAAATACTTCCATTGAGATTTGAATGTTCCATGTAAACCTAGTTAGTATGTTTACTTTGTATACAAATATATGTATTTATCTTAGTACTGACTTTTGAAATACATATTTTCCTTACACTATGAATAATGTGTTGTCATTAGGGTAACATGACTAAAATAAGATATATTGTACCCTCATTCATTCCTTTCAAAAATTCAACATAGAGGATAATTTCACTAATCTGTAAGGCATGGAAATCTATAGATCTTGGTTGGGTTTGCTTTAGGTCCATGATAGGTGTAGAGAAACCTTCAGGACCGTGGTGTTTGCTTTCAGTCACTTGGTCAAATATAGGCAGTCTTCCTCTAGACCAGGACAATTGGTTCCATGATCTAGTACGGTGTTGTCAATATTAAGAGGTTTTCATTCTAATTGTTGGTTTTTCAACTGTTATGGTTGGAATAGGAAGAATAGGAAGGGATTGGAGAAGACAAACCCAGTGGTGGTTATTGATGTTGTGGATAAAGGGTGTGACCGATCCAGTATAGAGAGTGGCTTCCAGAGTAGTTGATGACTCTTATAGGAGGGGACATAGGGAACTAGAATGATTAGAAGGAGATGAACCTACTATGAAGGAAGAAAGAGGTAGGAGACAAATAATTTTCATCCTACTAGTTGAGGCAGTCATGATGGTGAGGGAGGAAGAGAGTCTTGATGCTCAGGGCATCAACAAACACATCACTATCATAGTGACATGGTGTTGTAGGTACACTTCTGTTTCAAACATACATAGTGTGAGTACGTTAGTGGAGGAAAGGGAGGTGAAGGCTCAAGGTAGGAATCCATCAACAAATTGAAGTGAAGATAGAAGAAGGAGGAAGAGAAATAGGGAGGAAGAGAAGGAAAATGGAAGAAAACAAAGTGATGGACAGCGTCAGTCTTCTGACCGCCTAGCTGCTAGGCTTGGGTACAAGGAGAAATGAGTTTATGGTTAGGATTAGGTGAGAAGGATGAGAGGAAAGGGATGAACGGGGGAGGAGATATAGAAGAGGGGAGAGTGGTGTCGGTTGCTTGTAGGTTTTGCGATCGTCATCAGCGTTGAGGATTGTGTGACTTAGGCTCGAGACTAGGAACACATAATGCATAGGAGCCTTACTCAAAAATTTATTGAATGAGCTATAGTTTTAATTGATTGTTCAAGGTTAATAAGTGCATTGTTCCTCAAATCTATTAACTAGTGGTCAAATTAAATCCGTTTGAATGAAAATGAATAGATTGGGTAATCAGGGTATAAGGAAATTGAATTTGACATTTATCTAATATTTTGAAAACATCTTATGTTATATTTTATTAATATTATATCAAGCACACACTTAATGTATTATTTTCTCATTAATCAATTGTGGTATTTTATTCTATATTAATTTTTCTTCTACTATCTCTTGCTCCTACGGTTATTCATGAATGTCAAACCAGGGTCAAACTTACTAATTAGTGTATTTGTACATAAAACCATATTATTTAGTCTATGATGGTTAATGAAATCCTAAATTTTATACATAATGAACATTTATTCATTTGGTATATTATATAACTTTGACTATTCCTAGTATATTCTAAGTTAGGGGAAATTACTAGATATTAACATATTTGATAAGGCAACCAGAATAAGGGGTTCAAATATGAACCTATATTTGAGTATGTTACACATGATAACTAAGCATTACACACTCTCATATACATCATTGGAAGTTCTCATATACTTTGAATGCTAAAATGCTAAACCTACCAACTACACATTCTTCATGTATTAAAACAAACCACTCCAATGATCTCAAACCTCAATGCCTATACACCCTTAACCTTGAGCATGGTGATTGGTCATGAAGTGGAGCATGGAAGATCAATGCTTTGGGTTCCGACCATCTTGGTTTAGATTTCCAGTAAAAATCTAATACTTGAATTGAAAAAGAACTTTATCACCTTTAGACACATTCTTTCTTTTCAATTGGACATCATGCCCCTCTTTAGTTCTTTGTCTGTAAATTCTAGCATTTTCATGTTGGTATGTATGCCCAAAGAGCCAATCATACGATGATTGTAATAGGCATTAGATATGTGATTTGGCAATTATAAAGGCAATTCCATCTATTATGTTTATATCAATCATGAGATGATGACAAAAACATAGTAGATGTCTAAAGAATGATGATACTCAATGACACATTTCTTCAGGTTTAGGACCCAGACATATATGCAATCTATGTACCAGAACTGATAACATTTGAGTTTATGCAGGATTATACACGTAAGATCCTTTTTTGTCTCTCTCTTGAAAGTTGAAAGGATGAAGATTCCATGCCTTGAGTTCAATCTAGATACCAGAGACAAAGGAACTATATGACTATGGTAACACTAATCACGGATTGTAGATTGAAGTTGTTCTCCAACTTTCCAACTACTTGGGTATCAATGATGAGTTGCAAGATACTACTCATTGCTCGTGATGTCATAAATTGGTTATGGAAATTCACTGCCAATGTAACTTTAGACCTATAGGGTCACACACATAGGATGCATCTAAAAAAGGAGTTTCCTCATGAATACGGTTTGAATTGATTACTAAAGTGTTTAGTTATTCAGCTTAAACAACATTGACTAAAAATTGGCTGAACTAGAATTCAAATCACCTGATTCAAAAATGAATCGCCCTATTCAGAATATGAATCACTTCGTTTAGAAGTGAACTGACCGTTTTAGAGTCTAAAATGATCGTTTCAGTTTGTGAATCACTCGGTTCAATGATCAATAAGATTGGGTCAAGGATTCGTGCTGAAGTCATTGATCGCCAATGTGTTTGCGAATAGGAAACATGTGAACCGAGCAGTTCAAGTGTTGAACTGACTGTTTCACATACGAATTGACCATTTCAAAAGTGAAAGGACCGTTTCGTGATTCAAAGCAACCAAAATTTTGTGAAAATATATTTTTTTGACTCCCAATTGATATGGAAACCCTAACCCTAGCCCTCCTATAAATATAAGGGTATCCAATGCTTTCATAAGATAGAACTAACCCAATTATTATCCTCTCATAGTTGTGCTAACTAGAGATCCCTCACAAGTCTTACCCATAAAAGGGAGTGACAACAAGGGAGAGACAACAAGGGAGAATGATTCAACGCTAGCTGACGTGGGATTTTATCGCACTAACAAACTCACTCGCGGTTGAAATCCCCGAGCTTTTACTAAAACCAAAGTGCAATAATACCACCCGCAAGCGGACAAGTCTTATCATAGTATAGTTAAGGAACGAACCCAAAGGACAACATTTTTAAGAATCCTTGTCAGTCGAATCTAGCTCAAGTAAAACTAATATTTAGAACGATTGGTTGATTTGTAGTTAATTAAATTAATTGCAAGAAAGTAAAAGCCGAATTAAGGTTGGAATTAGATCAATGATATGGAAACACTGGGATGGTATCAGGTTTCACCACCGCTACATACGCAAACACATTCAATCGCAAACAATCCAGGAAAGATCTATCAATCCAAATAGAGCTGCTGTGAACCCCCAGTATGGGCGTTAGGTTTGCGTAAGCATCACCTTAGGCATCAGATGTCTCGTCGCCAACCAGATCACTTACTTACGGCTCCAAAGATACAGAAATCCAACGAAGGTTGTGAGCCCCCTATACAGGCATTAGGCACACAAAAGCGTCACCAAAGGCTAGATGGCTCGTCCCCTCGCGGATCATACACTTATGACCTCGAAGAAATCCCATTCTATTTCTAGTTTGGGAGTCAACCACATTAATCGATAAGCAAGCAGGTGATAGATCTACAAACTAACATCAACGATAAACAAGACGATACAAAATCCAACTAAGATTATGGTCCTCCTTGAGGGATGTTCAGACCACATAAGCGTCACTATAGGCTAGATGTCTCGTCCCCTCACGGATCATACACTTACGACCTCAAGGAATCCTATCAGAAGTTCTCGTCAAGGAGTTGAACTTATAAACCGCCATTCCATCCCACATATAGAAGAGTTCGCAATATAGGACATAATAAGATGAAAGCTAGGAGATAATCAACTATGAACATACAAACTAACAACGAAATAGAAAGTTATATACATTGCCATGGAGAGTTTAACAAAAGAACATGATTTGCATGGGTAGAGGGGCTAGTCCCCTTACCCCAGTGAAAAGGTACTACTCGCTCATGATGCGAGAAACAAGAAGAATAAGAAAGAGAGAGAAATCCGCCATAAACTCGGTGCAAAAGGTAGTCGCAGCTCGATGAAGAAGATACGGCCTTCTACATCATGTCAGAGTAGATCTGTACGCGAACGGGAGATGCCAAGATAGACCGGACAGTGTCCCTCACTCCTTCTTCCTTCTCTCCTCAGCCTCCTTGGTTGCAACACGGGAAGTAGGTGGAATGAAACTGGCGTGGACGGTACTGGATTTGGATCGGACCTGTGTACAGGCAGCCTGTCGGCGTCCCAGAACTGATGCCTCAAAAGGAGACCCTACTGGTCCTATTTATAGGCATGGGACAAGTCTTCACATTTTTGGCGTGTTTCCAGTCCAAACGGTTTGGTAGATTTTTTTTTTGCTCAAACAGTCTTAGTGCTTAAACGGTCTTGTACAGTTTGGGCAAACGGTCTGTAAACCGTTAGAAACCAAACGGTCTTCGATTTTCTCAAAACGGTCTTTGCTTCAGTTGACTCAAACGGTCTTCGGGCAAGAGGCATACAGTTTGTAGAGCGTTTGGGACTGATCGGTCTCACAGACCGTTTGGGACTGAACAGTCTCATAGACCATTTGGGACTGAACGGTCTCACAAACCGTTTTCCTGTCAAACGGTCTTCATAAATTGACATGCAAAAGGTTTTCAATCCTAGCGGCAGCAAACAGTTTGGGCAAACGGCCGTCTCTCATCAAATGGTCAACTCTATTTCATTCGGTCTTCAGGTTGTCGTAAATGAGTTGAGACCGTGATCTTTTCTCAAACGGTCAGGGATGCCCAAATTGATCACAAGTATGTGAGGAGAAGGAACGATTGCGGTTGGCGCTGGTGGTGGTGAGGAGGACGACGCTGGAGGTCGTGAACGCTTGAAACAGCAGATCGGTGGGCGCAATGTCCATGGCGGAGGTCTGAAATTAGGGGGGGGTGAGGTAGAAGATGACGCGCCACGACCGTGGTGAGTCTGCACGGTCATGGTGAGGTTGTCGCCACACGGTCATGCTGCCTCGCATGGGTGTGGTGGGTGAAGATTTGAGCTCTGATGGGGGTGCGTCGTGGTCGTGGCGTGACAATACGGTCGTGGTCGGGATGCTGCCCCACGGTCGTGCCGCCTTGCACGGGCGTGGCAGGTGAGAAAGGACATGCATTAGGGTTGGTTCACCACAGTCGTGGCCACACCACACGGTCATGGCAAGGACAGTGGACCACGGCCGTGCTTGTACAAAATGGTCGTGGTCGGGGCTCTGCTTCAAGGTCTTGAATTCGTGCGATCGTCCAAATGGTCTTATAATGGAACTGTCCATGCGGTCTTGAGACCAAATGGGCTCAAATGGTCTTGAGACCGAATGGGCTCAAACGGTCTTGAGACCGAATGGGCGGATTCGCTTGGTTAGATCGATTGGTCAGAACCAGGTGTGAGTAAGGATGGGCCCCAGCTGATTGTTCAGCTTTATCAAGACCTGCATTAAATCATCATAAATTCAGTTAAAACCTTGATAATCGAATCAATTAAGTAATTTTGCATATTATGATGCATTTTGATAATTAATGAGTGAAATTAAATTTGTTGAATTGAATTTGTCCAAAAATTGATAATTGAATTCCCTAGTGAATATGCATTCATCCAAACACCCCGAACTTAAATGTTGCTCGTCCTCGAGTAACACAAAATCTGAAACAGTCGCCAAATGAATACTTTCAATTTATGTGATTCCTTCATCTTAACATCACAAATATTTTCTTTCCTCTTAGTATGACTTAGTATCTCAACCTCCTGAGACCACGAAACACATCTTACCATATCTTCGTTCCTGAGTTTTCTTTCCAATACCACTTCCTCCCCACTTTCTCCAACAACAAGCATGTAAGAGGGTTTTGTAAGAGTCCAGAGACGCCCGTAGAAAAACAAGTGTGCATCTGATCTGACACTGGTGTTTTTTAGGATAGTGGAGGCATGCATTGTACCATTAGGTAGAAAATGGAGTGAATGGTGATGAGTGCATACTCATCATGGAATTCAATTGCCTTTTTGGAACCTTTTCATCTCTATTTCACACTTTTCATCCTAATTGGAATCACAATGTACAAAACTACTTAGATGATTCAATAATCAAGGTTTTAACTAAATACCATTCGTTTAATGCAGGTATATCAAGCAATTCCACGCATGCGGTCCCAAGACCGTTTGAGCTCTTGCAGTCCCAAGAGCGTTTGAGCTCTTGCGGTCCCAAGACCGTTTGAGCTCTTACGGTCTCAAGACCGTATGGGTTCATGCGGTCCCAAGATCATTTGCTGGAATACACAAAGAACGAATGACAAAATCGGTCGCCAAAGAAAACCATGTGGTCTCAAGACCGTTTGGGTCCATGCAGTCCCAAGACCGTTTGGGTCCATGCGGTCCTAAGACCGTTTGGGTTCATGCGGTCTCAAGACCGTTTGGGTTCATGCGGTCTCAAGACCGTTTGGGTTCATGCGGTCTCAAGACCGTTTGGGTTTATGCGGTCTCAAGACAGTTTGGGTTCATGCGGTCTCAAGACCATTTGGGTTCATGTGGTCCCAAGACCATTTGGATCCATGCGGTTTCCAAGACCGTTTGCTGCAAAAACAAAGACCGATTGAAGAGCAAAAGTCGCGCGATTCACGCCGAGTCCAAGACCGACCCCAAGATCGATCGACGCAAAGTGTTTGACGCCGAAAATGGTCTCCAAACCGTTAAGCACCAAATGGTCTCCAGACCGTTTGGAGAAGATATTTCCAGACCGTTTGGGATCAGATCTAAACCTATAAATAGACCCCCATGGTCCTCATTTGGGGGTATCGGATCCGGACGTCGACAGGCTGCCAGAGCACCACTCCGATCAAGTTCCACTCCACCTACTGCTGGTGTTGCATCCAAGGAGGCCAAGAAGAGAAGGAAGACGGAGCAAGGAGCACATCTACTTCACCGGGCTATGTCCACCCTCTGCACCGAGCTCATGGCGGATCTCTCTTTCTCTCTCATCCTCCTTGTATCTCGCATCATGAGCGAGTAGTCCACTTTCGTTGGGGTGCGGGGACTAGCCCCGCTGCCCATGCAAACCATGTTCTTTTGTTAAACTTTCCATGGAAATGTATATAACTCTTCATTTTGTTGTTTATCGTTAAGCTCGTAGGTTGGTTATGTGCTTGTTCTCATCTTTGTGCTCCCTATGTTGCGATAACCTCTATGCATGGGTATGAATGTCGTTTAGCAATTTAGACTCCTTGACGAGAACTTTCGATGGGATTCCTTGAGGTCGTAAGTGTATGATCCGCGAGGGGATGAGCCATCTAGCCTTCGGTGATGCTTCTGTGCGCCTAACACCTGTATGGGGGGTTCACAGCCTTAGTTGGATTTTGAATCTTCTTGTTAATCGTCGATGTTTACTCACACCATAATCACTTATATGCTTATCGGTTGACGCGGTTGACTCCTTGAAGAGAACTTCCGATGGGATTCCTTGAGGTCGTAAGTGTATGATCCGCGAGGGGACGAGCCATCTAGCCTTCGGTGACGATTCTGTATGCCTAACGCCCGTATGGGGGGTTCACAGCCTTAGTTGGATGTTGTATCTTCAGAGCCGTAAGACATGTGATCCGGATGGTGACGAGACATCTGATGCCTATGGTGATGCTTATGCGAACCTAATGCCCGTATGGGGGGTTCCGCAGCAGCTCTATCTGGAGTGTTATATCTTGCCTGGATTGTTTGCAAAGGAGTATGTTTGAGTGTGTAGCGGTGGTCAAACCCGGTACCATCCCAGCGAATCCACATCACTGATCTAAACCTATCTTTAATTCTGCTTTTACTTCCCTGCAATGAGTTTAAACAAACCTAAATCAACCTATTGTTCTAAATATTAGTTTTACTTGAATGAGATCCAGCTGACAAAGATTCTTAAAAAAACATTGTCCTTTGGTTTCGATCCTCAACTATACTGCGATAAGACTCGTCCGCTTGCGGGTGGTATTATTACACTTGGTTTAGGTAAAAGCTCGGGGATTTTCAGCCCTGGGTGAATTTGTTAGTGCATTCAAAATGCCACGTCAAATTCTGGCGCCGTTGCCGGGGACAACGGAATCAGTCAGTCGAATCTAGTTCTTCTAGGACTAATCTAGGATTTTTAATTTTCCTTTGAAACTATCACCTATCTACTTGAATTTGATTTCACTTTGTGGATCTCATTTTCAAATCTTTCCAATTTTCAGGTGCTCTTCAATGCATAGTGCATGCACCGTTCAGATAGTCTCGGACTTATCGCAAGCTTTGACCCCAAAATCGATAGAACATTCCATCGTCAGATTAGAGAGAATCAAGCTAGGATGGCGCAAGAAGAAGAAATGGCCCGAAGAGTGGCCCAAGCCATCAATGCGCCAAGAGAGAGGCTCATGCAAGAAGCCAGAGTTGCGGTTCAACAGGAAATCTTAGCAGCACAAGCAGCAGCACAGGTTGCCGAACTACAGAAAGATCTTAGGGAGTTCTCCATCCTGAAAGCTACGAATGTCTATCACCCAGTACAGCCTCCTCCCGTCAAAGCTGCCAACTTCGAGATTAGAGCCCATTGGATCACATTGCTTCAAAACAACCCTTTCTATGGCAAACAAGCGGAAGACAGCCAAGGTCATCTCCTAAGATTCATCGACTTATGTGCGATGACAAAGCAAAATGGGGTCTCCGATGATGCCATTCGAATCCGTCTCTTCAAGTATTCTCTTGTTGATAGAGCCATTAGTTGGTACAATTCACTGCAGAGTGAAGTACCTATCACCACCTGGGAGCATCTCCAAAACGCATTTCTGGAAAAGTTCTACCCCCCATCTCTTACATATGAAATCAGGGGGCGAATCACAAATTTCACTCAAGTCCATGGAGAAACCCTCACTAAAGCGTGGGATAGGTACAAGGAGCTCTTACGCAAATGTCCACACCATGGAATCCCAAAGAATCAACTGATAGAAATTTTCTATAGAGGTGTGGAGGATGATGTTAAGATGTTTCTAGATTCCTCATCTGGAGGAAACTTCATGCAACAAAGTTACGACAGCGCATGGAGAGTCATCACCCTGGGAGCAGAAAATCAAGCCAACTGGGGCAGATCTGTGGGAAAAGAGGTCTTGAAGGTAGATATGGCTGAAGCTATCCCTGAGTACAAGTCTATTGCAGAAACCTTGAAGGTCTTAGTTGCAAAGCAGGATCATATAGAATCATCACTTGCCGCGATTGGAAGAGGACATTCACCCACTAGGCAACAAGAACAGGTCAAGTCCACCTCTCTGTTCTGTGAAGCATGCAAAAGCACAGATCATTCCACTCTATCATGCAATGTTCTCTACGATGTTGTTCTAAGCAATGCTTGTGGGCAAGGAGATAATTGCCAGATGGAAAATCTAAATGCTATTAACGCCATCCCTGGGCAGAACTATTACAATCCCAATCAAAACAGGAATCACCCGGGCTTCCAATATGGAAACCCTTCAGTAGTAATGAACTCACACCAATTCGGTCCCAACAATCAATCAAGAGGCCCATCAGGATTCCAGTTTAACCAACAACAGAACTTCGGTAATCAAGGAAATTTCAAAGGAAACTTTCAGAACATAAACTACAATAATTATCAGAACAACTCTCAGTATCAGAACCTAAACCAACAAGGACAAGGAGGAATCATCCCCGATGACAAGCTATCCACTATTGAAAAGATGTTACAAACTCAACAAACTATGATAGCTAACCAGCAGGCTCAACAGAAAGCTATTGAGACTCAACTATCCCAACTTGCAGCTAGCATAAAGCCACCGGCTGGAGTCTTTTCCGGCCAACCTGAAAACAATCCAAAACATCCTGAACAGTTAAAGGTTGTCAACACTAGATCAGGGAAAGATTATTCGAATCCCCCAGTAAAGACACCTGTAGTTATTGCTGACGAAGATGAACATGTGATGGTCTAAATCTCGACAACACCAGAATCGCAACCTAAGGAAGATAAGACTGACAAGGAAAGCCCCGAGGAGCCTGCAGGTGATAAAGCTGAAACACCAGGGACGGATATTCCTGTATATAAGCCTCGTATACCCTTCCCATCCCTCCTAAGGCAAACAAAGCTTGATACGAGATTCATCAAGTTCAAAGAAGCCATGAAGAAACTCCATGTTGATATACCCTTCTTAGACGCTCTTGCTGAGATACCAGCCTGGACTAAGTATTTGAAGTCACTTCTCACCAAGAAGTACATAACTGAAGAATATGAAATTGTAAAACTGGCTACAACCACATCGGATATTATACTGAGCAAGATGCCAAAGAAACAAAAAGACCCAGGATCTTTTGGAATTTCATGTCACATTGGTGACTCTTCATGCAAGAAAGAACTACAAGATCTGGGGGCTAGTATTTCTATTATGCCATTCAGTCTGTGTAAGAGATTGGGGTTCATAGAATTACTTCCAACTGCTATGACTATTCAACTGGCGGATAATTCTATTAAGAGACCGTTAGGAATCCTCGAAGATATCCCGGTCAAGGTGGGCAAGGATGCTTATGTTCCATGTGATTTCATCATTATGGATATAAAAGAAGACACCAGATATCCACTTATCTTTGGTCGTCCGTTCCTCACCACTGCTAGAGCCCTTATTGATGTTGGAGCAGGTACCTTACTGCTCAGGTTAGGCAAAGAGACTCTGGAGTTCAAGGTTTTTGAAAGTATGAGAAGACCGAGCATACAGGAAGAAGTCTATCTGATTGATTGCGTTGAGCAATTGTCACAATTGACTCAAGAATATGATGAATCATACGACCCCTTGGAAATTGCTTTATCTGACCTACCGACCAATGTACCTATAGACAAACAAGAGAGGATCACATTGAACCCCTCGAATCTACTGAAGAAGATACTGACACAACCTATGAAGAACTGAAGGCTGCCGAAAATACAGAAGAAAGAAGCGAAAAATCAGAGGCTCCCGAAATGAAGACCCTACCTGAAGGACTGAAGTACATGTTTTTAGACAATCTCAAAGTCTGTCCCGTCATCATAAATTCCGATTTAACAACTGAACAAGAAGAGAAGCTTCTGGAAGAATTAAGAAGACGAAAGAAAGTCATCAGCTATAAAATGAGCGCCCTCACAGGGGTCAGTCAAGCTCTGTGCATGCATAAGATCCCTATGACGGAAGATCGTAAGCCGAATATCGAGCATCAGAGGAAGTTGAATCCAAATATGAAAGAAGTTGTCCATCGCGAGATCATCAAACTTCTCACAGCTGGAATAATATATCTGATATCAGACTCGCCGTGGGTGAGCCCAGTACACGTGGTGCCAAAGAAAGGTGGGACAACTGTTATGAGGAATGAAAACAATGAGCTCATCCCCACTCGAACAGTCACCAGGTGGCGAATGTGCATTGATTATAGAAAATTAAACAAGGCCACTCGAAAAGATCATTTCCCTATGCCCTTCCTCAATCAAGTCTTAGAGAGATTGGCTCACCAAGAATATTTTTGTTACCTCGATGGTTACTCTGGATTCTATCAGATTCCCATACATCTAGATGATCAAGAAAAAACGACTTTCACCTGTCCTTTCGGGACGTATGCTTTTAAAAGAATGCCATTCGGTCTCTGTAATGCTCCCACAACTTTTCAACGTTGCATGGCTGCAATTTTCGCGGGGCTTAATGAAACTGTAATGGAGGTCTTCGTGGATGATTTCTCTATATATGGAGACTCATTCGATTCTTGTCTTAAGCATCTCTCCATGGTTCTCAAGCACTGTGAAGAAGCACATCTGGTGCTAAATTGGGAGAAATGCCACTTCATGGTAAGGGAAGGCATTGTCCTGGGCCATAGGGTTAGCAGTAGAGAAATTGAAGTTGATAAAGCAAAAATGAAAGTGATATCTAAATTGGCTATTCCCACAAATGTGAAAGAAGTTCGTGCCTTCCTTGGTCATGCTAGATTCTATAGAAGATTCATAAGAGATTTTTCCAAGATAACTAAGCCAATGACCAACCTGCTTCTAAAAGATGCTGATTTTAATTTCAATGAAGATTGCATCAAAAGATTTGACATGCTGAAAAAGGCCCTTACAACTACCCCTATTATTAGAGCTCCCGACTGGGACCATCCCTTTGAAATTATGTGTGATGCCAGCGATTACGCGGTGGGTGTCGTTCTAGGGCAATACATAGAAAAGAAACATTATGTGATCTATTATGCATCGAAAACTCTCGACGAAGCTCAAAGGAATTACGCCACCACTGAGAAAGAACTCCTAGCAGTCATATATGCTTTCGACAAATTTAGGTCATACCTTATTAGTTCGAAAGTCATTGTCTACACAGACCATGCTGCTATCCGTTACCTCCTGGCCAAGAAAGACGCCAAACCAAGACTGATACGATGGATCCTCTTACTGCAAGAATTCGATTTAGAGATAAGGGATAAAAAATGGACGGAAAATGTCGTAGCAGATCACCTCAGTCACATCCACACTCTGGATGCTGAAAAGATCCTGATAAATGATTCCCTACCAGATGATCAGCTAATGAGGATTTCGGAAGCTATACCATGGTACTCTGATTTCGTAAACTATAGTGCTGCTGGAATCATCCATCCCCAATTCACCGGGAATGCACTGAAGAAATTTATGCACGATGTGAAGCATTATTACTGGGATGAACCATATTTCTTTAAACTTTGCGCTGACGGGTTGTATAGACGTTGTATTGCAGAAGAAGAAGCTCAATCTATTCTGGAACAATGCCACTCAGGACCCTTAGGTGGGCATATGAGCTCTAAAAAGACTGCCTTAAAGGTTTTGCAATGTGGATTTTTCTAGCCAACCTTATCCAAGGACTCTTACGATTTTGTCCTATCCTGTGACAAATGTCAAAGATCTGGCAATATAACCAAGAGAGACGAGATGCCGCTGAATCTATGGCAAGAAGTCGAGATATTCGATGTTTGGGGGTGGACTATATGGGTCCATTGCCATCTTATAATGGATTCTCATACATCCTAGTGGCGGTAGACTACTTTTCCAAATGGGTTGAAGCTATACCAACCGTCACTAGTGATTCAAAACCCATCATGAAATTATTCAAAGATGTCATCTTCCTACGGTTTGGAGTACCGTGAACCGTGATATCTGACGGAGGCTCCCACTTCATTGAAAGGAGCTTTGAAGCTTTGCTAAGAAAATATGGTGTCTCGCACAAGGTAGCTTCACCCTACCATCCACAAACTAGTGGACAGGTGGAGGTCTCTAACCGACAACTAAAATCTATCCTTGAGAAAACTGTTGGACGTAATCGAAGAGACTGGTCAAAAAAAATCAACGACGCCCTTTGGGCCTATCGTACTGCTTATAAAACCCCCCTTGGGACTACCCCTTTTCGATTGATATATGGAAAATCTTGCCACCTGCCAGTCGAATTAGAACATAAGGCATGGTGGGCAATTAAACAATTGAACTTCAATATGAAAGAAGCAGGGATTCTGCAACTCAACGAGCTGGAGGAACTAAGAATGACAGCCTATGAAAACGCACGAATCTATAAAGAACGTACAAAACTTTGGCATGATGGACATCTGAAAAGAAAAGACATACAAGAAGGAGACCAAGTTCTAGTTTTCAACTCCAGATTAAAATTATTCCCCGGGAAACTCCGCTCACGTTGATGTGGACCTTACATCGTCAAAAGCATCTCCCCACATGGTGCCTTCTCTTTATGGAGTAACAAGTCAGGTGAATTTATAGCAAATGGTCACTGCCTGAAAAGATACTTCACTTCAACTGACATAGGCACCGAAATAATGTTAGATCTCACCAATCCAAAGGACCCACCATGATACCGAAGGACTCTTTTGAGCCATCGATGTAAAACAAAGGCGCTTGTCGGGAGGCAACCCGATCAATAAATCTATTCTACTTTTCCTTCCAATTTTTGTTTCAAATTTTAGTTACCCTTTCCTTAAATAAAATTTGCCTTTTACGATAGTTTTTCCTTTTTCAGATAATAAGTCAGAGTGGTGCTGCTCGGAACGCAATCATACTTGGCAGTCATACTTGGATCAACTTTTCCCCTCCATCTTGGATTTAGGGTTTGCTCGGGATGAGCAAATCTCTAAGTTTGGGGTGGAGGGTGGGTGGTACGTACTTCACTTCCACATACCCCCTCTTTTCATACTCAAGTTGTCTCTATCATAAGATTTTACAAAAGTTTACAAAATTTTTGAACAGATATTTGACGGAATTTTGACACTTGTTGATAAAATGTAACTAACCATTTTGCTATGCATCTTCAAATCATAATATCCTCCTTATTCGAAGTAAATCCTCAAGAGGACTAAATTTTGAAACTTGCCCTTTGCCTGAAATCATCTTGTGAAGCTTATGATTCCTAACATCATAATACCTTTTACAAAAATGATAAGTATCTATCAAACTGATAGGGATCAAACATGTCGTGCTTCCTAACTGGCTAATGGAACAATGGCCCGGAATCCCCATCGGATCTGCATCAAGTCATTATTTGAGCAGAGTATGACAAGGAGAATGACCCGGCTTTGAATTATAAATTAAGATACATTCTGATCTGAACTCTCTTTTACACTTCTTCTATCATCTTCGTACCCCTCCATCCATCAAAAAGCAACAAAATAGCCAAAATTGTGCCAAACCCCAAGTTCGGGGTGGCATGCCTTTCCCCCCTTATCCGCTTCTTCCATACCCCTCACAATAAATAGTGGTGTACCACCAAAAATGCAGTCTCGAGTCGAATAGAGGAGAGACTTGCAAACAAAAGATGCCAAAGTGCACAATAAAAGAAATGCGATCTCGAGTCGAATAGAGGAGATATTTGCACAAAAATGCAATAAATGAAATTGCAAAACAAATAAAAATCTCAAGTTGAATAGAGGAGAGATTTACTTCTTCTTTCCATACCACCTTTCACTCCTTTTTCTACCTAAGGGCACAATGCATGCCCCCACCATCATTAAATACACCAGTATCAGATCGGATGCACACTTGTTGATTCTGTGGGTATCTCTGGACTCTTACAAAACTCTTTGACATGCTTGTTGTTGGAAAAAGTGAGGAGGAAGTGATGTTGGAAAATGAACTCAGGAACGAAGCTATGGTAAGACGTGTTTAGTGGTCCCAGGAAGTTGAGGTACAGATTCATACCGAGCAGGAAGAAAACATTTGTGATGCGAAGATGAAGCAATCACACGGATCGAAAGTATTTCACTGGGCAACAGTTTCAAATTTTATGTTACTCGAGGACGAGCAACGTTTAAGTTCGGGGTGTTTTGATGAGTGCATACTCATCATGGAATTCAATTGCCTTTTTGGAACCTTTTCATCTCTATTTCGCATCTTTCATCCTAATTGGAATCATAATGTACAAAACTACTTAGATGATTCAATAATCAAGGTTTTAACTAAATACCATTCATTTAATGCAGGTATATCAAGCAATTCCACACATTCGGTCCCAAGACCGTTTGAGCTCTTGCGGTCCCTAGACCGTTTGAGCTCTTGTGGTCCAAAGACCGTTTGAGCTCTTGCGGTCTCAAGACCGTATGGGTTCATGTGGTCCCAAGATCGTTTGTTGGAATACACGAAGAACGAATGACGAAATCGGTCACCAAAGAAAACCATGCGGTCTCAAGACCGTTTGGGTCCATGTGGTCCCAAGACCGTTTGGGTCCATGCGGTCCCAAGACCGTTTGGGTTCATGCGGTCTCAAGACCGTTTGGGTTCATGCGGTCTCAAGACTGTTTGGGTTCATGTGGTCCCAAGACCGTTTTGATCCATGCGGTTTCCAAGACCGTTTGCCGCAAAAACAAAGACCGATTGAAGAGCAGAAGCCGCGCGATTCACACCGAGTCCAAGATCGACCCCAAGATCGATCGACGCAAACCGTTTGACGCCGAAAACGGTCTCCAAACTGTTAAGCACCAAACGGTCTCCATACCGTTTGGCACCAAACGGTATCCAGACCATTTGGAGAAGATATTTCCAGACCGTTTGGGATCATATCTAAACCTATAAATAGACCCCCAGGGTCCTCATTTGGGGGTATCGGATCTGGACGTCGACAGGCTGCCAGAGCACCACTCTGATCAAGTTCCACTCCACCTACTGCTGGTGTTGCATCCAAGGAGGCCAAGAAGAGAAGGAAGACGGAGCAAGGAGCGCATCTACTTCACCGGGCTGCATCCACCCTCTACACCGAGCTCATGGCGGATCTCTCTTTCTCTCTCATCCTCCTTGTATCTCGCATCATGAGCGAGTAGTCCACTTTCGCTGGGGTGCGGGGACTAGCCCTGCTGCCCATGCAAACCATGTTCTTTTGTTAAACTTTCCATGGCAATGTATATAACTCTTCATTTTGTTCTTTATCGTTAATCTCGTAGGTTGGTTATATGCTTGTTCTCATCTTTGTGCTCCCTATGTTGTGATAACCTCTATGCATGGGTATGAACGTCGTTTAGCAATTTAGACTCCTTGACGAGAACTTTCGATGGGATTCCTTGAGGTTGTAAGTGTATGATCCGCGAGGGGACGAGCCATATAGCCTTCAGTGATGCTTCTGTGTGCCTAACGCCCGTATGGGGGGTTCACAGCCTTAGTTGGATTTTGTATCTTCTTGTTAATCATCAATGTTTACTCGCACCATAATCGCTTATATGCTTATCGGTTGACGCGGATGACTCCTTAACGAGAACTTCCGATGGGATTTCTTGAGGTTGTAAGTGTATGATCCGTGAGGGGATGAGCCATCTAGCCTCCGGTGACGCTTCTGTGCGCCTAACGCCCGTATGGGGGGTTCACAGCCTTAGTTGGATGTTGTATCTTCAGAGCCGTAAGACATGTGATCTGGATGGTGACGAGACATCTGATGCCTATGGTGATGCTTACGCGAACCTAACGCCCATATGGGGGGTTCCGCAACAGCTCTATCTGGAGTGTTATATCTTGCCTGGATTGTTTGCAAAGGAGTATGTTTGAGTGTGTAGCGGTGGTCAAACCCGGTGCCATCCCAGCGAATCCACATCACTAATCTAAACCTATCTTTAATTCTACTTTTACTTCCCTGCAATTAGTTTAAACAAACCAAAATCAACCTATTTCTCTAAATATTAGTTTTACTTGAACTAGATCCAGCTGACAAAGATTCTTAAAAAAACGTTGTCCTTTGGGTTCGATCCTCAACTATACAGCGATAAGACTCATCTGCTTGCGGGTGGTATTATTGCACTTGGTTTAGGTAAAAGCTCGGGGATTTCAGCCCTGGGTGAATTTGTTAGTGCATTCAAAACGCCACGTCAAATGGTGGTATGGAAGGAAGAAATAAATCTCTCCTCTGTTCGACTCGAGAATTTTATTTGATGATTTGCAATCTCATTTATTGCATTTTTTGTGCGAATCTCTCCTCTATTTGACTCGAGATTGCATTTCTTTTTGTGTGCACTTTGGCATCTTTTTGTTTGCAAATCTCTCCTCTATTTGACTCGAGATTGCATTTTTGGTGGTACGCCCCTATACATTGTCGAGAGGTATGGAAGAAGCAGATATATAGAGGAAAGTGGCGTGCCACCCCGAACTTAGAATTTTGCACTATTTTGGCTATTTTTTGTTTCTTTTTGATGGATGGAGGGGTACGAAGATGATGGAAGAAGTGTAGAAGAGAGTTCAGATCAGAATGCAAATTGATTTACAATTTCGTGCACCAGGTCGTTCTCTTTATCGTACTCTACTCAAATAATGGCTTGATGAGGATCCGTGGGGATTCCATGTTATTGTTCCACTACTCAGTTAGGAAGCACGACGTGTTTGATCCCTATTAGTTTGACATACACTTGTCATATTTGCATAAGTATCATGATGTTAGTTGTCATAAGCTTCACAAAATGATTTCAATCAGAAGGCTAGTTTCAAAAAGTGGTCCATTTGAGGATCTACTTCGAATAAGGAGAGTATAATGATTCAAAATGCATAGAAGATTAGTTGGTGACATTTAATGAAACTGGTAAGTGTCAAAAATTCTTCAAGTATCTGTTCAAATTCTTTGGAAAACTTTACAATTTTTGAAATTTTTGAAAATTTGAAAATTTTATCAAGAATGTGGCAGAGAAACTTAAGTATGAAAAGGATGGGTGTAGGTGGAAAGTAAGGTACGTACCACCCACCCTCCACCCCGAACTTAGAGATTTGCTCGTCCCGAGCAAACTCTAAATCCAAGATGGAGGGGAAAATTCATGCCAGATTGACCACTAGATGTGATAGCGTTCCAGTCAGCGTGCATCCTCTTATCTAAAAAATTAAAGAAAGATTAATTAGATCTCAAGATAGCATCTCGCGATGCAAATTTTATTTGGTGCAAAATTATCTAAAGGGTGAAAACAAAATTGAGGGAAAATTTCTAATTCAAAATTGAAAACTAAATATGAATTTATTTATCGGGTTGCCTCCTGAAAAGCGCCTTTGTTTTATGTCGATGGCTCGACTTGATATCTTTGACTTCATAGTGGTTCCTTTGGATTGGAGAGATATATTATTTCTTCGGTGCTCATATCTATTGTGGTGAAATATCTTTTCAAGCGTTGCCGTTCGCCACAAATTCACTCGACTTTTCACTCCATAAAGAGAAAACACCGTGTGGGGAGATGCTTTTGACAATGTACGGTCCAGACCAGCGAGAGCGGAGTTTTTCTGGGAATAACTTCAATCATGAGTTGAATAGCAAAACTTGGTCTCCCACTTGTATGTCTTTTCTTTTCAGATGTCCATCGTGCCAAAGTTTTGTGCGTTCTTTGTAGATTCGTGCATTCTCATAAGCTGTCATTCTGAGTTCATCCAGCTCTTAGAGTTGTAGAATTCTGGCTTGGCTTGCTTCTTTCATATCAAAGTTCAGTTTTTAATTTCCCACCATGCCTTGTGTTCCAGTTTGACTGGAAGGTGGCAAGCCTTTCCATATATTAATCGAAAAGGTGTAGTTCCGAGGGGAGTTTTATAAGCAGTTCGATAGGCCCATAACGCGTCGTTGATTTTCACCGACCAATCTTTTCGATTGCAGCCAACTGTCTTTTCTAAGATACTCTTGAGTTGACGATTAGAAACCTCGACATGTCCACTTGTCTGTGGATGGTAGGATGAGGCTACCTTGTGAGTAACATCATACTTTCTTAGTAATGCTTCGAAGCTTCATTCAAGAAAATGGGAGCCTCCGTCAGATATCACCGTGTGTGGGGTGCCAAAACGGGGAAAGATAATATCCTTGAATAATTTGATGACTGGTTTGGAATTACTAGTGACGGTTGGTATGGCTTCAACCCATTTTGAGACGTAGTCCACTGCCACTAGGATGTATGAAAATCCATGAGAAGATGGGAATGGACCCATGTAGTCCACCCCCCATACATCGAATATTTCTACTTCTTGCCATAGATTCAGTGACATCTCATCTCTCTTTGTTATATTGCCTGATCTTTGACATTTGTCACATGATAGAACAAAGTCATAGGAATCGTTGGATATGGTTGGCCAGAAGAAACCACATTGCAAAACCTTCAAGGCAGTCTTTTTAGAGCTCATATGTCCTCCCACTGGTCCCGAGTGACATTGTCAAAAATTGAGTTGAGCTTCTTCTTCGGCGATACATCGTCTATACAAACCATCAACACATAGTTTGAAGAGGTACAGCTCATCTCAGCGATATTGCTTCACATCATGCATGAATTTCTTCAGTGCATTCCCGGTGCATTGAGGATGGATAACCCCAGCAGCAAGGTAGTTCACAAAATCCGAGTACCATAGTATAGCTTCTGAGACCTTCATTAGTTGATCATCCAGTAGGGAATCGTTGATCGTAATCTTCTCAGTAACCAGAGTGTGGATGCGGCTGAGGTGGTCTGCTACAACATTATCTGTACCCTTTTAATCTCTTATCTCTAAATCAAATTCTTGTAATAGGAGGATCCATCTAATCAACCTGGGTTTTGCATCTTTCTTTGCCAGAAGGTAACGAATGGCAGCGTGCTTTGTGTAGACAATGACCTTCGAACCAATTAGGTAGGATCTGAACTTGTCAAAGGCATACATGGCTGCTAGAAGTTCTTTCTCGGTAGTTGCATAATTCCTCTAGGCTTCATCGAGAGTTTTCGAGGCATAATAGATCACATAGTGTTTCTTCTCTATATATTGCCCTAAAACAGTGCCCACAACATAGTCACTGGCATCACACATAATTTCAAAAGGATGGTCCCAGTCGGGAGCTCTAATGATGGGGGTGGTTGTAAGAGCCTGCTTCAGTGTGTTGAAGCTTTTGACACATTCTTCGTTGAAATTGAAATCAGTATCCTTTAGTAAAAGATTCGTTATTGGCTTAGTTATCTTGGAAAAGTCTTTTATGAATCTTCTGTAAAATCCTACATGACCTTCTTTTACATTTGTTGGGATAGCCAGTTTAGAGATCACTTCAATCTTGGCTTTATCTACTTCAATTCCTCTATTACTGACCCTATGGCCGAGGACAATGCCTTCCTTTACCATAAAGTGGCACTTTTCCCAATTCAGCACAAGATGTGCTTCTTCACAACGTTTGAGGACTAGGGAGAGGTGCTTTAGACATGAATCAAATGAATCTCCATATACAGAAAAATCATCCATGAAAACCTCCATAATTGTTTCAGTAAGACCAGTGAATATGGCATCCATGCAACGTTGGAAAGTTGTGGGTGCATTACAGAGACCAAATGACATTCTTTTAAATGTGCATGTTCCGAATGGGCAGGTAAAAGTTGTTTTCTCTTGGTCATATGGATATATGGGTATTTGATAGAATCCAGAATAACCGTCAAGATAGCAAAAATATTCTTGGTGAGCCAACCTTTCTAGGACTTGATCAAGGAAAGGCATTGGAAAATGATATTTTTGAGTTGCCTTATTTAATTTTCTATAATCTATGAACATCCTCCACCATGTGATTGTTCAAGTGGGGATGAGTTCATTGTTTTCATTCCGTATAACAGTTGTTCCACCTTTCTTCGGGACTACATGCACTGGGCTCACCCATGGCGAATCTGATATCGGATAGATTATTCCAGCTATGAGCAGTTTAATGACCTCGCGGCGGACCACTTCCTTCATATTTGGATTCAATTTCCATTGATGCTCGATAGTAGGCTTGTGATCTTCCATCATAGGGATCTTGTGCATACACAGTGCTTGACTGACCCCAGTGAGGTCACTCATTTTATAACCGATGGCTTTCTTTCTTTCCCTTAATTCCTTCAGGAGTTTATCTTCTTGTTCAGTTGTAAGATCGGAATTTATAATAACTGGGAAAACCTTGAGATCGTCTAAAAGCACGTACTTCAGTCCTTCGGGCAGGGGCTTCATTTCGGGAGCCTCTGGTTTTTCGCATGTTTCTTCCGTAGTTTCCATAGCCTTGAGTTCTTCACTAGTGGCTTCAACATCTTCTTTATCAAAGTCGAGGAATTTGATGCAATCCTTTACTTGTTCGTCAATTGGTTCATCAACTGGTGGGTTTGTTAGAGCAACTTCTAAAGGATCATCTGATTCATGATGCTCTTGGGTCAGAAGTGACATTTTCTCAATGCAGTCAATCAGATAGACTTCTTCTTGCATACTCAGTCTTCTCATACTTTCAAAAACTTTAAATTCGAGACTTTCTTTGCCTAATCTCAGTAGTAAGGTGCCAGCTTCAACATCAATTAGGGCTCTTGCAGTGGCGAGGAAAGGATGACCAAAGATGAGAGGATATCAGGTGTCTTCTTTTATGTCTATAATGACAAAGTCGCATGGAACATATGTGTCCTTGCCTACCTTGACCGGGACATCTTCGAGGATTCCTAACGGATGTTTTATCGAATTGTCTGCAAGCTGTATAGTCATGCCAGTAGGAAGAAATTCTATAAACCCTAGTTTTTTTCACAGGCTAAGTGGCATAATAGAGATGCTTGCGCCGAGATCTTCCAATCCTTTCTTGCATGATGAGTCTCCAATGTGACATGAAATTCCAAAGGATCCCGGGTCTTTTTGTTTCTTGGGCATCTTGCTCAATATGATATCAGATGTAGTTGTTGCCAGTTTTACTGTCTCATACTCTTCAGTTATATACTTCATGGTGAGGAGTGACTTTAAGTACTTCCTCCAGGCTAGTATCTCGGCTAGAGCATCGAGAAAGGGGATATCAACTTGAAGCTTATTCATAGCTTCTTTAAATTTATTGAATCTGGTATCAAGCTTTGTTTACGTTAGACGAGCTAGAAAAGGTATACGAGGTTTGTACACAGGGATATCAGGTTCTGGAGTCTTAGTTTCTTCGTCTTCTTGAGAAGGCTTCTCAAAATTTCCTTTTTCTGACTTATCATCTTTTGATTGAGTCTCTTGTGTTGTTGAGTCTTGGGCAATCACAGGTTCATCCTCGTCTGTAATAACCACATGTGTGTTTTCAGGGGGGTATGAATAGTCTTTTCCTGACCTAGTGGTGACTACCTTCAACTGTTCAGGATTCTTAGCATTATTCTCGGGTTGGCCAGCAAAGACTCCAGCAGGTGGCTTTATGCTAGTTGTGAGTTGAGCTAATTGAGATTCAATAGCCTTCTACTGAGCTTGTTGGTTAGCTATCATGGTTTGTTGAGTTTGCAACATATTTTCAATGGCTGATAGCTTATCATCAGGAGAAACTGGACCTGCTTTTTGTCCTTGTTGTTGATTAAGATTATGGTACTGAGAGTTATTTTGGTAATTATTGTAGTTCCTATTCTGAAAGTTCCCCTTGAAATTTCCTTGATTCCCAAAATTCTGATGTTGATTATACTATAATCCTGGTGGGCCTCGTGGTTGATTGTTTGAACCAAATTGATGCAAGTTTACTGCTCCAGAGGGGTTTCCATATTGAAAATTAGGATGATTCCTATTTTGATTCGAATTGTAATAACTTTGACCGGGAATGGTGTTGATAGCATTAAGATTTTCCATCTGACCATTATCTCCTTGGCTGTATACATTGCTCAGAACAACATCATAGAGAACAAAACATGATAAAGTGGAATGATCGGTGCTCTTACATGCCTCACAGATAAGGGAAGCGGACTTGACCTGTTCCAGTTGTCGAGTAGGTGAACGTCCTCTTCCAATAGCAGCAAGATATGATTCAATATTGTCTTGCTAGGCAACTAAGAGTATCAAGGTTTCAGCAATACACTTGTACTCGGGAGTAGCTTCGGCCATAGCTACTTTCAAAACTCCTTTACCTACAGATCTACCCCCAATTGGCTTGATTTTCTGCTCCCAGGGTGACGACTCTCCATGCGATGTCATAACTTTGACGCATAAAGTTTCCTCCAGATAAGGAATCTAGGAATCTCTTAATATCATCATCCACACCCCTATAGAAAATCTCAATGAGTTGATTCTTGGGAATTATGTGGTGTGGACACTTGCGTAGAAGCTCTTTGTATCTATCCCAAGCTTCAGCAAGGGTTTCTCCAGGAACTTGAGTGAAATTTGTTATTCACACTCAGATTTCATATGTGAGGGATGGGGGATAGAACTTCTCTAGAAACAATTTTTGGAGTTGTTCCCAGGGGGTGATGGGTATTTCACTTTGTAGCGAATTGTATCAACTTATGGCTCTATCAGTAAGGGAATACTTAAAGAGGAGGAGTCTAATGGCATCATCAGACACTCCATTTTGCTTTGTCATAGCACAAAGATCAATAAACCTTAGAAGATGTTCTTGACTATCTTCACCTTGTTTTCCATAGAATGGGCTGTTCTGAAGTAGGGTAATCCAATGTGCTCTTATCTCGAAATTAGGAGCGTTGATGGGAGGAGGTTGCACTAGATGATGAACATTCACAGCTTTTGGGATTGAGAACTCTCTAAGATCCTTTTGTAGTTCATCTTCTTGCATTGTTGCTTGCGCTGCTAGGATTTCCTATTGAACCACAACCCTGGCTTCTTGCATGAGCCTCTCTCTTTGTGCATTAATGGCTTGAGCCACCCTTCTGGCTACCTCTTCTTCTTGAGCCATCCTTGCTTGATTTTCTCTAATCTGACGATGAAAGGTTCTGTCTATCTTGGGATCAAAGCTAACTATTAGTCCGGGGCTGTCCGAACGGTGCATGCACTACGCCTTGGATTGTACCTGAATTAGAAAGATTTTGAAAGTGAGAACCATGGAGTAAAGTTAAAGTCAAGTAGATGATCGATTGTTTCAAAAGAAAAAGCAAAATCCTAGATTAGTCTTAAAAGAACTATATTTGACTAACTGATGCTATTGTCCCCGACAACGGCGCCAGAATTTGACGTGGGATTTTATCACACTAACTAACTCACTCGGGGTTGAAATCCCTGAGCTTTTACCAAAACCAAAGTGCAATAATACCACCCGCAAGCGGACGAGTCTTATCGCAGTATAGTTAAGGATCGAACCCAAAGGACAACATTTTTAAGAATCCTTGTCAGTCGAATCTAGCTCAAGTAAAACTAATATTTAGAACGATTGGTTAATTTGAGGTTAATTAAACTAATTGCAAGAAAGTAAAAGTTGAATTAAGGTTGGATTTAGATCAATGATATGGAAACGCTGGGATGGTATCGGGTTTCACCACTGCTACATACACAAACACATTCAATCGCAAACAATCCAGGCAAGATCTATCAATCCAAATAGAGTTGCTACAGAACCCCCCGTACGGGCTTTAGGTTCGCATAAGCATCACCTTAGGCATCAGATGTCTCGTCACCAACCAGATCACTTACTTAAGTCTCTGAAGATACAGAAATCTAATGAAGGTTGTGAGCCCCCTATACAGGCGTTAGGCACATAGAAGCATCACCGAAGGCTAGATGGCTCGTCCCCTCATGGATCATACACTTACGACTTCGAAGAAATCCCATTCTATTTCTAGTTTAGGAGTCAACCACATTAATCGATCAGTAAGCAGGTGATAGATCTACAAACTAACATCGACGATAAACAAGACGATACAAAATCCAACTAAGGTTGTTGTCCTCCCTGAGGGATGTTTAGACCACTTAAGTGTCACCATAGGCTAGATGTCTCGTTCCCTCACGGATCATACACTTACGACATCAAGGAATCCTATCAGAAGTTCTCGTCAAGGAGTCGAACTTGTAAACCGCCATTCCATCCCACATATTGAAGAGTTTGCAACATAGGACAGAATAAGATGAAAGCTAGGAGATAATCAACTACAAACATACCAACTAACAACGAAATGGAAAGTTATATACATTGCCATGGAGAGTTTAATAAAAGAACATGATTTGGATGGGCAGTGGGGCTAGTCCCCGCACCCCAGCGAAAAGGTACTACTCGCTCATGATGCAAGAAACAACAAGAATAAGAAAGAGAGAGAAATCTGCCATGAACTCGGTGTAGAAGGTAGTCGCATCTCAGTGAAGAAGATACAGCCTTCTACGTCGTGTCGGAGCAGATCTGGACGCGAACGGGAGATGCCAAGACAAACCGGACAGTCTCCCTCACTCTGTCTTCCTTCTTTCCTCAACCTCCTTGGTTCCAATACGGGCAGTAGGTGGAATGAAACTGGCGTGGACAGCACTGGATTCGGATCGGACCTGTGTACAGGAAGCCTGTCGGCGTCCCAGAATTGATGCCTCAAAAAGAGACCCTACTGGTCCTATTTATAGGCATGGGACAGGTCTTCACATTTTTGGCATGTTTCCAGTCCAAACGGTTTGGCAGATATTTTTCGCTCAAACGGTCTTAGTGCTTAAACGGTCTTGGACTGTTTGGGCAAATGGTCTGTAAACCGTTAGAAACCAAACAGTCTTCGATTTCCTCCAAACAGTCTTTGCTTCAGTTGACTCAAACGGTCTTCGGGCAAGAGGCATATGGTTTGTAGACCGTTTGGGACTGATCGGTCTCACAGACCGTTTGGGACTAAACGATCTCACAGACCGTTTGGGACTGAACGGTCTCATAGACCGTTTGTCTGTCAAACGGTCTTCATAGATTGACAAGCAAATAGTTTTCAATCCTAGCGGCAGAAAACGGTTTGGGCAAAGAGTCATCTCTCATCAAACGATCAACTCTGTTTCATTTGGTCTTCAGGTTGCTGTAAACGATTTGAGACCGTGAGCTTTTCTCAAACGGTCAGGGATGCCCAAATTGATCACAAGTCTGTGAGGAGTAGGAAAAATTGCGGTTGGTGCTACTGGTGGTGAGGAGGATGACGCTGGAGGTTGTGAACGCTTGAAACAGCATATCGGTGGGCGCAATGTCCATGGCAGAGGTCTGAAATTAGGGGGGGCGAGGTAGAAGATGACGCACCACGACCATGGTGAGTCTGCACGACCGTGGTGCGGTTGCCGCCACACAGTCGTGCTGCCTCGCATGGGCGTGGTGGGTGAAGATTTGAGCTCTGATGGGGGTGCGCCACGGTCGTGGCGTGACAATACAGTCGTGGTCGGGTTGCTGCCCCACGGCCGTGTCGCCTTTCACAGGCGTGGCAGGTGAGAAAGGACAGGCATTAGGGTTGGTTCACCACGGTCGTGGCCACACCACACGGTCGTGGCAAGGACAGTGGACCACAGTCGTGGTCGTACAAAACGGTTGTGGTTGGGGCTCTGCTTCAAGGTCTTGAATTCGAGTATTTGTCCAAACGGTCTTATAATGGTATTGTCCATGCGGTCTTGAGACCGAATGGGGTCAAACGGTCTTGAGACCGAATGGGTGGATTTGCTTGGTTAGATCGATTGGTTAGAACCAAGGGTGAGTGAGGATGGGCCCCAGCTGATTGTTCAGCTTTATCAAGATCTACATTAAATCATCATAAATTTAGTTAAAACATTGATAATCGAATCAATTAAGTAATTTTGCATATTATGATGCATTTTGATGATTAATGAGTGAAATTAATTTTGTTGAATCGAATTTGTCTAAAAAATGATAATTGAATTCTCTGTTGAATATGCATTCATCACTAGCACATTGGCATAGAAGGCACAACTCCTTCCTATTAGATCTAGTACAATGCGAAGTTCTCATTGGTTTGTGTGGACTACATAGAGGTGTGGAGGCCATTTCCGCCACACTAGGAGGATAACTGTGACTTCCCTGGATTTTCTAAAAATTAATCTGATGTGCGACGTCCAAATGGAAACCCTCACCTCAGCAAGAATCCCAATTTAAACATCCCACACTAGGCTAAGAAGAAGAAAATCATAGGAAGTCAAAAGGAAACAACAGTAGAACATGTACATGAACAATAATAAAACCATACACACATGTTCACCATTCAACATATAATTACAACATAATTGTTACAACATTTGATATTACATATTGAATAGCAAACTACTAAACATATACATGTACTACATCTAAACTACATGATCCTAAGACAACAGGTCCACCTGTACATCAGCTCGCCACACAACTCTCACTATCCTGGATCTTCAAGAGCATAACCACAACCTAAACAAAAGATTACATGCGGTACACGTCAGCACGAGATTTCAAGAATATTGTACTGAGTACGCCTACATGTCTTTCTATATACCTCTCATCATATCTTGGCAATAAGATAAAACTAATACTTGGCAGTTATAAAGAAATATAAGAAAAGCATATACTTGCACAAAGATATTCATCAACAAAAGAGAACACATATTTTAAGCACATTTTCCATTATATCATCCATGCATTTACTACCTGAGAGTTGAATGCATTAAGGCCTTTATGATCTACTACCAAAGAGTTGGATCATTTCACAATGTGATCTACTACCAAAGAGTTGGATCACTTCCAAGTACTTTACTACCAAAGAGTTGAAGTACTTATTTCCAGCACTTTACAACCAAAGAGTTGAAGTGCTTAGATATAATGGAACAAATATATTATGTTTCATGTGTTCATAGAAATAAGTATGGAAAATCATGCAACATATCATACAAGAACAATCATTTCATCCAATATCATATGCCAAGTATTTTACTACACATATAACACAAGCATATTGTATAATAAGCCAAGTAAGAGGTAATGGCGTACCTTGATCAAGAACAAACCTAATCATCAGATATCCCTCATGTCAGCTATATCTTTGGTTAAACCTGATCAAGACAAGACCATATACTATCATCAGGTTCTTGTCATCTTGCATCTCATCTTAACCCTAATCGTATCCATTTTAGGGTTTACTTTATCTCATTAGGATATTTCCATATCACTTGCATTCTTGTCTTAGAATTATCATGCTGATGTCATTTTCCAGAATATGGTTCATTATCTGAACATTAGATTCCATATACTTTTTGGTGCACATATTAACCCTAGGTTACATCATTAACCTAGATTAGGGTTTTATAACATGCATTAAGATTCATCTTCATATAACATAGATTATGTTCATCATGATGATCTCATAATTAAATCTAAGGTTCAATATACTGATATAAGCTTACTATGTGAATTTCATCATTTATAGAGCATGTATGTATATAATACATCTCATTTAGGGTTATTAGCCCCAATTAGTCATATTAAGCAAATCACATGATTTCGAGTCATAACATGACCATATCTAATATCATATGCATTCTATACATAATTATGGAGTTACTAATAGTTTCCATGATTTTATGTCATCATTTGCTATTTATTATCCACTAAACAAGAATTACACATCTTTCATGATATCACATATATTAGTTACTCAAAAACCTTATATTATACTTCCATCTTATTCTACGCATTTTTCTAAACATTTTGGTATATTATATGTATTTTTCTGATGCTCGAGCTAATTACTATGATTTAATGAAGAACTGCATATTTCTGGGAATATTACCTTATTCAGCCAATCGCAGGATGCCATGTATCCTCTAGGGTTGCGGCTCCTTGCTCCTGCTTGCTGGTGGAGTCGGCCGATTCAAGGGCACCTGGATTGGTTCTACCTGGGTTTAGGTCCGGTTCACTACTAATGGACTGGGCCGACCCTCTTCTTTCTTTCTCACACACGATCAGTCCCAATCGGGACTGTTCCACACAAGCGCCGCCGTGCAGGAAGCTCTCCGGTGAGCGATCAATCATCCTCCAAAGCTCCTCGTGAAAGACTTACACTCCCCCAAGATTCGGACAATCTCCCTCGACACCTCTGGGGACTTTCCCTTCTTCCTGGAGCTCTTGCTCGAGAGATCACAGAGGCCACTGCCGCTAGTGTCTGCCGCGGCAGAACAGAAGGGGTGTCTGCCCTCTTCTCATCCTCACGCTTATCTGAAGCTTTGTAAATCTTCGTTGGGCCTCCACAAACTCGACCACTCCCCTCATCGTTGGGGAGAAGAACCATGCACAGGCCTCCGAGCTTCATCTTCACGCTCCGGACAGCTTGGGTTGCTCGACCATGGAAATGACTATCATTGGGCTCGCAATTGTCTGCATTCATCGCCTTAGGCCTCGATCTTCCCTTCCCTTCTCTTATCTCCCTCTAATGAGTACTCTAGATCTACACTCCGCCTTTGGCCACGACCTACAGGTTGCTATGGAGAGGACCTAGAAGTTGGGCTCCCGTTCTCCCTACTAGAGCGGCCTCTCAACTTATCTAAAGGGTCTCCTCACTCCTACACTTGATTTGAGAACAACCGACCACTCAGTTCCTCTCCTCAAGCCACGAACAAGATGTGGGGGGTGCTTGGGACTCAACATCATTGACTGCTCCACGATCTCCAGGCTGCTCGGAGGTAGGGGATAAGGATCTGGCCATCTAGTGTGCATCCAACAGCTACAAAGGAACCCGTCCAAAACGTGATCTGTGGCTTGCTTAAGCACTGGGAAAGTAGCCACTGGATCCGGGATCCACAGCTAGAGATAGGATCGCATGGAAGCCAAGGGTGTGTGACACCTATTTAATCTGTAACTTAGACTAATCAAACACTAATAAAGTATATGTTTTCACTAATTTCAAACATAAATAACTCCTTCTAGGATACTCTGATTGCCATCAAATTTTAACCATAGCTTCCTTACCTCTCAAGGTACATTCTATTCCAATTGATGACGAAACTCATCTATTGGACCATTCAATTAAATTCCTCAAAAAGGCATAAAATTAAGGATGATATTAACATCAATCAACAAACCTATTTTGTCCAGGGCTCGGAACCCTCAATTTAACTCATACTTATGCTTTCACTCTAGACATTGGATATTTTAGGATTGTAAAAGTCCACTCCATCACAATAACAACCATTTTCATATGTGGTGATGCACCAGTAGGCCATTGCCAGTTGTTCGTGAGTATTCCAAAGAGTGCACATCACCAAGCAAGAGTAGTCATTGGACTTGCTCCAATTGTAGGTATATCCCTTGCTACTTTTCTTTCCTAGATACATTGTTGTTGACACAATCTATTTGGCAAGGAATAGGTGAAAAATGATTTGTTTCGGTTGCCTTCTCTGCCATCACTATTCCTCAATAGTGGTATTAGATCTATGTCAATTTACATCATATATGGATTTAAATTTATATGGTTGAATTAATTTTAATACATATGATGCAAAATATTAAAATTATTAATGTGCATATCTGATTAATATACCACATAAAATTCCAATATATATGCAATCTATAAGCATCTCCATAAAAATGTTTTAATGATGGATGTATGTGTGGTTATGGCCAAAACCCCAGTGGATGTATGTGCATGGTTGTTTTCTTTTTTTCCTTTTATTACTCAATTTTTTGATATAGCATGTACATGATACATACTATAAGTATGTGGTAATTGTATATGTATATGTATTTATATAAAAAAAAACCTCAATAAATATTAAGCCTAAGATGCTTTCCATAAGTGACACATATGAAAATCTTGATCGACCAAGAGTGGGCATTCCCTGGCGTGGTGCGCCATCTATCTCATCAAAGTGTGATGGTAGATAAGTGTGTCTACCCTAGTAGGGTGCATATTCCATCGTGTTGTCTTATGGGTTAGGCTTAACTAGGTGACCTTAATAGGATTAAGTGCCTAGAAGCATATAGATAGACTATGGCAAGGAGTTGTGCATACCATGTATCCAAGAATTGCATGAGATGCAATTGGAAAATGTTGCCTACCTTAATATTTGGTTATGAGCACCAACACTAGTTGGGTATTAACTTAATTGGTTTAGATCTTATCTTACTAGAAGATTGTTCAATGCAATCTTCCGAATTGGTAGTGAGGCCTATTAATTTTAACAAAATAGTAGGAACAATAATTAATTAATATCTTAATTAATATCCTTAATAAAATCAGCAAATCAAAAATGTTTTTTCAAAATTGCAAAATTTATTTTGTAGAATCTAACAATAACACAAACTTGTTTTCTTTGTGATCGATCCTTGAGAAGGACAAGTTGAATGGGAACAACTATGACTGGTCCCGAACATTGAGAATCTTTCTCACTCAAGAGTGTAAGCTCTATGTCATGGAGACACCAGATCTAGATGAACCCATTCCTACCACACCTAAGGCTGACAATGATGCTTACAATAATCACTTTGAAGATGTTGTGGATGTCATATTCCTAATGTTGTGATCAATGAACTATGATTTGCAGAGACAACAAGAGAACATGTATGTTATTGAGATGGTAACAAATCTTAAAAACACGTACCAAGATCAGGAAAGAAAAGAGAGATATGATATCTCAAAGGAGTTGTTCAAGTGCAATATGGCTGAAGGAGATCCAATAGGTCCTCATACACTCAAGTTGATTATGTGGAGAACCTTGCTAGACTGGGATTTCCCTTGGGTCAAGAGTTGGCCACATATGTGATTCTATAGTCACTACTAGAATTGTACAACCAGTTTGTCATGAATTACAATATGAACAATCTTGACAAGCCATTGTCAGAATTACTTGACATGTTGAGGACAGCTGAAGCACAGATGAAGAAGGAAAAACCCAAATCTACAATAATGATCAGTAGAGGGAAGTCTAAGGGCAAAGGCAAAGCTAAGAGGAGTTCTAAATCTAGCTAGACACCAAAGTCCTACACTAAAAGCTAAGGGAGGAGCGAATAAGGAAGGGAGGTGCCACCACTATCACCAAAAACTAGAAAAGGAACTACCCTCTTTATATTGAGGAACTAAAGAAGGAGATAGTGATCTCTACTTTAGGACGTGAGAAAAGTAAGCTAGAACTGTGTGGAGCAAGGGTTTCTACCACTATAGTTGGAATCTATCATTCATGGGCATGTAATAGAATTAGTGAATTGCTATTATGTACATTCCATTAGTGAAAACATCATGTATATTTTATGGATTATGAATATTTTCATTTTTTTTAAAGATAAAATTTTGTATGGTTGTGTCCTATTTCTCAAAATCCATACTTTATAGTTGTAGAGACAAATATGTACTACACATACACTGTATGACTTGATGACTCAAACAATGAATAACTATAGCATTGTCATCTATAAAACATAAATGAGAAATACGTTTCTAGAATCTTGTAGATGGTCATCTAAACTCTTTTGGTTATTGAACCAATAGAGACATGAAAATCCATTTATTGGGCAATATGAAAAAGCACTTTTCATTAGATGTAGTGAGAGTGAGTATTCTGTTAAGGATCATACATACTTATGTATGTAGACCTTTTAGAATATATAATAGATATGGTTACTAGAACCTCATCATGTTTGTTGATGATCTCAAAAGATATGGTAGGTTGTATTTAATGATATACAAGTCTAAATCTCTTGAAGTGTTCAAGGAGACAATGAATGAAGTACGTAACTATCTTGGTGAAAGTATTAAAGACACTTCGATATATGATCTATTTTGAAATATTTCAAACCAAAAGAGCTTGAGGACCTTCTGAAGATCGTGATAGTGTATCATAATATACTCCACCTGAAACATAATGATGTATAAGAAAGAAGGAATTACACCTTGTTAGTCATGGTGTGATTATCAATAAATCAAGCTAATCTTCCAATTTCCTTTTGATCTCATGCTTTACACTAAAACAATGTACCATCTAAAATTGATTCAAAAGTCACCATACGTGATATGGCATGGGAAGTGTCTCGATGTGTGTGATAGAGATTAGGAATGAAATATTATATAAGAAAATAGTTTCTTGAAAATCGTTGTCTAAAAGTCACGTAAATGTTACTTTGTTGAATACTAATATATATTCAAATCTGACAAAAAAACATTTATTGCCTGGATGGATGAATTCCTAAAAAGGAGTTTATTTTCAAAGGAATCAATGGGAGAAAAGTAGAACTCAAAAAGTTCAAGACCAAAAAGGAAAAAAAATGAACCTAAAGAGGTACAATGTGAACAATGAGAATCACAAATTGTTGTGGAATCTTAAGTTCCTTATGTAACACAAAACTCGTAGATCTAGTAGAACACGCCTCGAGTTTGAAAGATTAAGATATCTTATCGATCAAGAAAATAGTGAGTTGGTCATAGATGATGAACCAACAACATATATATAAGCTATTAAGGGACCAGAGTATGAGAAATGTCTTGAAGCCTTTGTATCCAAGATGGACTCCATGTACACAAGTGAGGTAAGACCTTAGTGGATCCGCCTTAAGGGGTAAAGCCAATAAGGTGCAGTTGGGTCTTCAAGAAGAAGACAAACATCGATGGTAATGTATAAACCTATAAGGGTACATTAGTTTCAAATAAGTTCAAGGTGTTTAACATGACGAATCTTGTCACCAATTACTGCGGTTAAATCCTTCAGGATCATGCTTGCCGTTGCAGCTTAGATAGACTATGATATTTGACATATGAATGTTAAAATTGGATTCCTTAATGGGAATATTCATGATGATGTGTACATGACACAACCTAAAGGTTTTATAAATCCATAAATGAAATAAGGTCTACAAGCTACAAAAGTCAATCTGTGGATTGACGCAAGCATCTTAGAGTTGGAATCTTTGGTTTGAAAGGAAAGTCAAAGAGTTTGAGTTTAGTAAAAATGAAGAAAGAATCTATGATTACAAGAATTTAGTGGGAGCATATTTATGTTCCACATATTGATAGGGAATAAAATCCTTATACTACAAATGTTGAAGACCCGACTAGGAAAGTACCTTCTATATGAAAGCTTTAGGTGAAGCATCATATGTGATAGATATTCAGATCTATAGAGATAGATCCAGAAAGCTTCTTGACCTAAGAAAGAGAACATACATTGGCAAGATGTTGAAGGGGTTTAACATGCAGGACTCAATGAGAAAAATATGTCCATGTTGCATGGAATTAGTCTCTCGAGAGTCCAGTGTTCTAGTTCTCGTGAAGAATGGAAAAAAATGAGTAAAATTCCATATTCATTATCATTTGGATCTATAATGTATATAATGTTATGTTCATTTTATTATCTCGTATGCATTGGACATGATGAGAGGATATCAGTCAGATCCCAGTGAAAGTCAGTGGACTACCATAAGTAACATCCTCAAGTACTTGAGAAGAACTAAAAGGATTAGTTCCATGATTATGGTAAAAAGGAAGAGTTGGTTGTAAAGGGTTACACCAATGCAAGCTTCCAAGCTTCCAAGCTTCCAATCCTCTGTGACAGACTTTGGGCGCAAGTTTCGGATCTTGGAACGTTTTGGGTACAAGATGGATGAGGAAAGGAGGGTGGATCACTTCATAGAGCGTCTTCACCCTACCATCAGGCCTCATGTGATGGAAAGAAAGCCAAAAACCTTCGCAGAAGCTTACAACACTGCATTAGACATGGAAAGAACCGTGATGCCTGCACAGCTTCCACCCAAGGGGTATTTGGGTTTCACTGAGGGAACCCGAGGACAGAAGAATCATCATAAGAAGGGTCCAGGTCGTCATCAAGCCAAGGGAAGACAGGGAGGAAAAGGGAGGCCCCATCAAGAGAATAATCGACCGCGATGTCGCTCATGTGGGAAAGGGCATCTCGGTGAGTGCCACCACAAGAAGAGAGTCTGTTTCCGTTGTCACCAAGAGGGGCATATCCAAGCTGCTTGTCCCCTACCAGAACCAAAAGGACCAGGTCCAGTGGCAGCCCCGCCAGTAGCAGCTCCACTAGTAGCTGTGGCCCCACCTGCTGGAGAAAGAAGACAAGCTCGAATGTTCGCTATTGACAATGAAGAAGCTCAACTAATGCAAATCGGTTGATTGAGGGTAATAACCCTTAGAATTTTCTTTATGTTTTGAAAGTTAAGCATGTAATAGTCTAATGTATGGTGAACAATAATGTAGGCATGCTTGAAGTCATGGGACATAATGTAAAAGCATTATTTGATTCTAGTTCTACTAATACTTTCATTTTGAGGAATCTTGCAACTATGCTTTGTTTGGATATCAAGGATTTAGGATATGTCTTAGATGTTACAACCCCAAGTGGTCGAATCTTTACCTCTCTTTTGAAAACTCCGGTGATACCTGTGAAATATTGAGATCATGAGTTTCCTATAGACTTTATCCTTCTTGACATGAATGATTTTGATGTGATCATTGGAATGGATTGGCTTTATACTTATAGGGCCCAAATCGACTGTAGGGAAAAGAAAGTGATCATTAGGGAACCAGGTCACCCACCTTTTGTCATTAGAGGTAGGAAAGATGCCACCACCAGTTTGTATGTGTCATCCCTGAAGGCAGAAAGAATGATGAGTAAAGGTTGTCAAGCTTTCCTAGCAGTTGTCACCGAGCCCGAACCCAAGGTGCAACCCTTAGAGGAAATAGAGGTAGTCAAGAGCTATGCAGATGTTTTTCCGGATGATCTACCCGGGATTCCTCCCGAGAGAGAGGTATATTTTTCCATAGAGCTAGCTCCAGGAACAAGCCCTATTTCACGTGCACCTTATAGAATGGCCCCTGCAGAGTTGCTCGAGTTGAAGAAACAATTGTAGGAATTGCTAGACAAGGGTTTTATTCGGCCTACCACATCACCATGGGGAGCTTCAGTCCTGTTTGTAAAGAAAAAAGATGGCTCGCTCCGTATGTGCATATACTACCGGATGATTAACCAAGCTACCATCAAGAACAAATACCCTTTACCCTGAATAGATGACATGTTTGACCAGTTGAAGTCTGCTCGAGTCTTTTCCAAAATTGACTTAAGATCAGGTTACCACCAGTTGAGAGTCAAGGGTGAGGATATTCCAAAAACATCTTTCCAAACACGATATGGCCATTATGAGTTTGTGGTTATGCCTTTTGGGTTGTCCAATGCACCCAGTGTGTTCATGAACCTTATGAATAGTGTGTTCCAACCCTTCCTTGACTCGTTTGTCATAGTGTTCATAGATGACATACTGGTTTACTCCAATGACTTAGAGCAACACTGAGACCACCTAAGTAAAGTCCTTGATATCCTGAGAAAGTAGAAGTTCTATGGGAAATTCTCAAAATGTGAGTTTTGGATAGACCGAGTCATGTTCCTTGGACATATCATCTCAGGAGGAACGATCGCCTAGGATCCAGCCAAGGTGTCAGCAGTTCAAGACTGGCCTACACCAAAGAACCCCTCCAAAATTCGAAGCTTCTTGGGGTTAGCAGGATATTATCGGCGTTTCATTTCATATTTCTCAAAGACTACCTTGCCCTTGACCATGTTGACTCGGAAGGATGTGAAGTTTGTGTGGTCTGATGTTTATGAGACTCGTTTCCAAGAACTGAAGGAAAAGTTGACCACTGCACCAGTTTTGACTCTACCATCAGGCAATGAGGGTTTCATGATCTTCACCGATGCATCCAAAATGGGTATGGGCTGTGTATTGGAGCAGAATCGACATGTGGTTGCATATGCCTCTCGACAACTCAATCCTAATGAGGTGAATTACCCGACACATGACTTAGAGTTGGCTGCTATCATTCATGCCTTGAAGATTTGGCGGCATTACATGTATGGTGCTACTTTTGAGATCTTCACTGATCATAAGAGCTTGAAGTACCTTCTGACACAAAAAGACTTAAACCTACGACAACGAAGATGGATGGAATACATGAAGGATTACGACTTCACCATTGCCTATCATCCCGGGAAGGCAAATGTTGTGGCAGATGCGTTGAGTCAGAAACAGCTTCGGTGTGCAGCTGTTCTGTCTAGTCAGTGGAAGAGCCTAGAAGAGCTGGTGAAATGGTCTCCTCAACCATTAGGTAATCGATTTCGTTTGGCCAACATTCAAATACAGTCTGATTTGTTGAGTGAAATTGTGGCAGCGCAGATGGTCAGTAGTGAACTTGATAAGATGAGAGGCTTGATGAAGAAGCCTCAGAGCCGCCTTTCTTTGGGAGTAGATGGAGTAATCAGATTCGAGAATCGTATATGGATTCCTGAAGACTCACCACTGAAGGAACGTATCTTAAAAGAAGCTCATGGTTCTAAGTACACAGTGCACCCAGGGACTACTAAGATGTTTAAGGACATGCAGAGGTTTTTCTGGTGGTCAGGGATGAAGAGAGACATTGCAGCTTATGTGGCCAGTTGTCTTACGTGCCAGATGGTGAAGGCTGAACATCAACGACCCGGTGGGCTCTTACAGTCTATAGAGATTCCGGAGTGGAAATGGGATCATATCACCATGGATTTTATGGTGGGTTTACCCCGGACCAAGAGGGGTCATGATGCAATCTGGGTTGTGGTGGATCGCCTTACCAAGTCAGCACACTTCCTTACACTGAAAACCACTGCCAAAGTGATAGACTTAGCTGAGTTGTACATTCGAGAGATAGTGTGTTTGCATGGCGTACCCAGTTCCATTATATCTGATAGAGATCCGAAGTTTACTTCCAAACTGTGGAAGTAGGTTCAAGAGGAACTTGATACGAGGTTAAAGTTCAGTACCGCTTATCACCCCCAGACGGATGGACAGTCAGAAAGGACAATCCAAACTTTAGAGGATCTTTTGAGAGCTTGTGTGCTCGATTGAGGTGGAACATGGGAGCAGTACTTACCTCTAGCTGAGTTTGCATACAACAATAGTTACCAAGCCAGTATCGGGATGCCTCCATATGAAGCTCTATACGGGAGACCATGTCGGTCACCACTTCACTGGGATGATGTTGGTGAGAGGACCTTGTTGAGGTCAGATGAACTCCAAGTGTATGCTGATAAAGTCACTTTGATCAGGCAAAGGCTAAAGAGAGCCCAGGATCGACAAAGGTTGTATGCTGATGCGAAGAGGACTGATGTGCATTTCACTGTGGGAGAGCATGTTTTTCTGAAAATCCGACCGCTCCGAGCTATAGCTAAAAATAGAGGAAAGTTGAGTCCCCGATATGTGGGTCCTTTTGAGGTTTTAGAACGGATAGGTGAGGTGGCTTATCATTTGGCGTTACCCCCTCAATATAGTATGATGCATGACGTGTTTCACTTGTCCAATCTGAAGCGATATGTGCAAGACCCGAGCCATGTGTTGAGCATTGAACCTATTGAGCTTCAAGGAAAGTTGTCTTATCCTGAGTTACCATTACGTATTATTGATACTAAGGTAAAAGAGCTCAGAAATAAGAATATAGAGGTGGTAAAGGTTCTTTGGAAACACCATGGAGAGGATGAGGCCACATGGGAGCTGAAGACGGACATGGAAAAAGCTTATCCTGATTTGTTTGCTTGATTGATGAATTTTAAGGACAAAATTCCTATAAGGAGGGGAGGATGTTATAACCTCGATTTTTCCAAAATATGTAATGAAATTATAATTGTTCTTTTCAAAGATAAATGAAATCCATGGTTGATGTGATGGATTGTTTGAATGGATTGAATGGATTTTTGTGTTTGATAGCTTGTATGTGTTCTTATTGGGCCTTTGTGGCCGTTGATCCAAAATAAAGGATTAAAAGAAAGACAAAAAGAAATGAAAAAGAAATTTCATTTAATAAAGGAATATATGAGGAAAATAAAAAGAAATGATTTTAAGGCTAAAAGATATTTTCCCAAAATAAGATTTCGAGTTAAAAGGGTTCCTTGGGATTCAAGGGACTCAGGATAATTAGATAATGGCAAAAGAAATAAGGAATATGTGGAAAATACAATTAAATAAGAGATAACTTGAAACTTAAGTAAAGGGCTCATTTCCTTTGGATAATGACTCCAATTTTTGCACAAGGAAAGATAAAAGTATAAACGAGTTTTCCTCAAAATTTGAGATAAAACGGAGTTAAGGATTGAGAGTTATTGAATTTTCAAGTTATCATCAAAATAGCATTTTTCTTGAATATTTAGGAATTTATTTTCCTTTTTGGTTTAAACGCGGACAACGCTGACCGTTGGATTTCAATCCGACGGATCGCAGTCATCGTCCAGAGTCCCAAAGGGACTCGGACTGTAGCGCTGACAGGGGTTTTCCCCTTGCTTTCCTGACCAATTCAGTGCATGTGCACTCGAGTTTGAGGTCCCATTGAGTCCGGGAGACCTTGGCGAACAATCTAGACCTAGGTTTCGTCAGTTTTTGTGGTGTATGCTAGAAACGCACAATTGGGCTGGAACCAGGTTTGGCGGCAGGGTTGGGAAACCCTAGAAGGGGCCTTCGCACCCTATAAATAAGGGTCCTCTTAGTCCAATGCACCCTGGCGAACCTAGGCGGTGTATTCCCAGAACTCAATTCCCTCTCCTGCTCTCGATTGACTTAGCTCCGGCGAGGGTTTGACGCGGCACCGCCGTGTCCTGAAGTGGAGAAGACGAGCAGCAGTCTTCGTCCGATCGCGATCTAATGGCCGGGCCAAATCAAGGCGGGAGCCCTTGATCCTGTTTCCACCGTGGACCTGGGAGATCCAACGATCTAGACTTCGAGGCGCGCAAGTCAGGGGCCGAGTGGAGGCATTTTGCGCGAACTGTTGGATCAGGAGACCATCGTGGACCGCGACGCATCCGACGATCGACATAATTGGTAATTTTCGCATCTCTTATAGAAATTCAAGAAAAATGATTTATCTTGCAAAATTAATATAAATTGCTAGGAAACTCGTATGAGAAAACTTTATATATGAAAGTTGTATAGAAAAATACGAAGAATCCAATAAAAATAAATTGAGAACCTAATTCTGTCTATTTTGCAAAAATTACCTTAATTTGTTAATAAAGTGTATTAAGAATTGATGAGAAACCTTAATTTCATGATTAAAGTGTATTTTGGTAAATCAATAGATTAAACTGATAAGTTTAACTTTGTTAATGATAAAGGTGATATGATTATCAGTTTGAAGGCAAAAGTATGATATTTAGAGTTATAATGCCTAAAAAGGAAGTTAATTTACATGGAAACCCTAATTTGGGATAAAAGGAGATAAAAATCATGTTTTTGCGGAATAAGATAATTGGATGCTTAATAAAGGAAATTTACTGAGAAATTAGGAGTTTTATGTAGTTTAATGAATTAAGGATGATAATAAGAAAAGAAGTGAAAACCCTAATTTCTAAAGGAACCCTAAAATAGGAACTGAAACCCTAAGTAATATGATGAAAATTAGATAAATATTAATAAAAGCAAAATTGTCCTTTTATTTCAGGTTTTTCTTGTTGATTGGGTTTCTCTTTCTATCTTGAAATCTGCAATTAGAGGTATGTGGTTACTTATGGTTAACCGCTTATGTTTCCCGATGTTTCCCGAATGTTTAATCGCATTGAATGCAACTAGACAGTTTGGATGTTTATTTCTTTCATGCAATTATAAAGTGACTATGACTATCACATAATGTATATGCCTTCTAGCTCAATCCTTGATTCCCTCTGTGTCGTAATGGCTGACCTGATATAAGGCTACCTAGAGGGTAGGTCCATCAGGTCAGGAATGACTTTGGCTTCCTAGAGGGTAGGTCCATCAAGTCACCTTTATAGAGGTACCATATAAGTCCTTACAGGGACAACACAAAGTTGTGGAGAAAGATGGATTGAGTAGTTTGGCTTAAAATGTAATCTTGATTGTTAAATGATTAATTGAGTGATTATGTTGTTAACCTAGTTGAACAATAGCTATTTCCCCCACATACCAGCTTCGACTGATCGTCATTTTTGTTTGTCGGCGTTTTAGGTACAAATCTCAAAAGAACAAACAGTAAAGCGACATATTGTGAATTCAAGAATTAAAGAACAAGGAGGAATTAGATAGAGTAGTTAAGTTGTGGTTAGAAGATAGTTCCCAACTTTTCAAGGTATGCAAAGAAAATTTTTTATTACCATCTTTTCAGTATAGTCTGTTAGAATTTAATAATTGTTTATGGTTATATGTCGAACCTTTGATCCGGAATTAATGGGTGCGGCTTTATCCTCTTGGTCTCCCTTAATTGGGGGTTACTGAGAGGTGGGTCGTAACATTTGGTATCAGAGCCTAGGTTCCTCATTTAACCATTAGTAATTATTAAATTTTACAAACTTCATAGAACCCAAGGGAGTTATTAGAGGAGTATCTGAAAGACGGAGGTGTCTAGAAAGGGATCATGACCGGGGGCTGGCAAGATTTTCCTCCGCACCGCTAGTCGGAATACGAGGACTCCCGGACCCGTGTGACCACCTGGCCAAAGTCTTAGGGTATGAATCGAAATAAGATACATTTAGGACTCTCTCATCTCATTCATCCTTTTTCATCACATACTCTTTTAAGGCTTTAAGAGTAGGATTCTCTCTCTCCTCCACACTCATGTGGTATGGGCAAACAAGTTAAGGGTTTAAGAGTCCTCCAACAAATTAATAAAAGATATGTAATGAGATATCACTGAACATAAGTATAACTAGTTTAAATGATAAACTAAAGGTTTGTTTGTTATGCTTATGTAGATGGAATGGACCAAGACTGTGGCGATCCCTGAGGGCTCTGGGAATCCGACTAGGAGTGTTTGGCCACCTCGGAAAGGGAAGGAGTCTTCTAGAAAGAGGAATAGGAACCATGAGGATGGATCCTCTAAGAAGAGGAAGAGGCATGAGGAAGTCACTCAAGAAGTCCCTAACCCTGACCCGGTACCATTTAGTAACCTGAACCAAGAAGAAGATCAAGGATATGAAGAGCAGCATGTGTATGAGGAAGTAGCCAAGATGGATGAGGACCCAGTCGATGATGCAGAACCCACCATGTTGATCCATACCCCTGATGCCTTGTGGCTAGAGCAACAAAGGAAGTTGACAGAGGCTATCAATGCTTTGGCCCTTCGAGACATAGTTAGAGCCGAGAATGGTGAACCACACCCTGTTCGTCCACGTGTGGGAGCCACCATCCTAGACTTTGTCAAGCTGAACATAGAGAAGTTATGAGGAGAGGATAAGACTGAGGTGGTTGATAAAGCAGAAGCCTGGATACTTGCAATAGAGAATGGTTTCCGCATGCTTGAAGTGCAGCCGAGCAAGAAGGTCCTCTTTGCTGCTCACCTCCTAGAAGGAGCAGCTAAGATATGGTGCGAGACTCACATCATAGGCTGAGATCTGACTGAGGAACCAATGGAATGGGCTGATTTCAAGACCATCTTCACTTCCAGATTCGTCCCCGTTGCAGCTAAGAAAGAAAAGGAGAGGGAATTCACTAACATGACTCAAGGAAATTCCTCTGTGGCAGACTTTGGGCGCAAGTTTCGGATCTTGGAACGTTTTGGGTACAAGATGGATGAGGAAAGGAGGGTGTATCACTTCATAGAGCATCTTCACCCTACCATCAGGCCTCATGTGATGGCAAGCAAGCCAAAAACCTTCACAGAAGCTTACAACACTGCATTAGACATGGAAAGAACCGTGATGCCTGCACAGCTTCCACCCAAGGGGTATTTGGGTTTCACTGAGGGAACCCGAGGACAGAAGAATCATCATAAGAAGGGTCCAGGTCGTCATCAAGCCAAGGGAAGACAGGGACGAAAAGGGAGGCCCCATCAAGAGAATAATCGACCGCGATGTCGCTCATGTGGGAAAGGGCAGCTCGGTGAGTGCCACCACAAGAAGAGAGTCTGTTTCCGTTGTCACCAAAAGGGGCATATCCAAGCTGCTTGTCCCCTACCAAAACCAAAAGGACCAGGTCCAGTGGCAGCCCCACCAGTAGCATCTCCACCAGTAGCTGTGGCCCCACCTGCTGGAGAAAGAAGACAAGCTCGAGTGTTCGCTATTGACAATGAAGAAGCTCAAGCTAATGCAAATCAGTTGATTGAGGGTAATAACCCTTAGAATTTTCTTTATGTTTTGAAAGTTAAGCATGTAATAGTCTAATTTATGGTGAACAATAATGTAGGAATGCTTGAAGTCATGGGACATAATGTAAAAGCATTATTTGATTCTGGTTCTACTAATACTTTCATTTCGAGGAATCTTGCAACTATGCTTTGTTTGGATATCAAGGATTTAGGATATGTCTTAGATGTTACAACCCCAAGTGGTCGAATCTTTACCTCTCTTTTGAAAACTCCGGTGATACCTGTGAAATATCGAGATCATGAGTTTCCTACATACTTTATCCTTCTTGACATGAATGATTTTCATGTGATCATTGGAATGGATTGGCTTTATACTTATAGGGCCCAAATCGACTGTAGGGAAAAGAAAGTGATCATTAGGGAACCAGGTCACCCACCTTTTGTCATTAGAGGTAGGAAAGATTCCACCACCAGTTTGTATGTGTCATTCATGAAGGCAGAAAGAATGATGAGTAAAGGTTGTCAAGCTTTCCTAGCAGTTGTCACCGAGTCTGAACCTAAGGTGCAACCCTTAGAGGAAATAGAGGTAGTCAAGAACTATGCTGATGTTTTTACGGATGATCTACCTGGGATTCCTCCCGAGAGAGAGGTAGATTTTTCCATAAATCTAGCTCCAGGAACAAGCCCTATTTCACGTGCACCTTATAGAATGGCCCCTGTAGAGTTGCTCGAGTTGAAGAAACAATTGCAGGAATTGCTAGACAAGGGTTTTATCCGGCCTAGCACATCACCATGGGGAGCTCCAGTCCTATTTGTAAAGAAAAAAGATGGCTCGCTCCATATGTGCATAGACTACCGGATGATTAACCAAGGTACCATCAAGAACAAATACCCTTTACCCCGAAAAGATGACCTGTTTGACCAGTTGAAGTCTGCTCGAGTCTTTTCCAAAATTGACTTAAGATCGGGTTACCACCAGTTGAGAGTCAAGGGTGAGGATATTCCAAAAACAGCTTTTCGAACACGATATGGCCATTATGAGTTTGTGGTTATGCCTTTTGGGTTGTCCAATGCACCCAGTGTGTTCATGAACCTTATGAATAGTGTGTTCCAACCCTTCCTTGAATCGTTTGTCATAGTGTTCATAGATGACATACTGGTTTACTCCAATGACTTAGAGCAACACTGAGACCACCTAAGTAAAGTCCTTGATATCCTGAGAAAGCAGAAGTTCTATGGGAAATTCTCAAAATGTGAGTTTTGGATAGACCGAGTCATGTTCCTTGGACATATCATCTCAGGAGGAACGATCGCCATGGATCCAGCCAAGGTGTCAGCAGTTCGAGACTGGCCTACAGCGAAGAACCCCTCCAAAATCTAAAGCTTCTTGGGGTTAGCAGGATATTATCGGTGTTTCATTTCAGATTTCTCAAAGACTGCCTTGCCCTTGACCATGTTGACTCAGAAGGATGTGAAGTTTGTGTGGTCTGATGTTTGTTAGACTCGTTTCCAAGAACTGAAGGAAAAGTTGACCACTGCACCAGTTTTGACTCTACCATCAGGCAATGAGGGTTTCATGATCTTCACCGATGCATCCAAAATGGGTATGGGTTGTGTATTGGAGCAGAATCGACATGTGGTTGCATATGCCTCTCAACAACTCAAGCCTAATGAGGTGAATTACCCGACACATGACTTAGAGTTGGCTGCTATCATTCATGCCTTGAAGATTTGGCGGCTTTACATGTATGGTGCTACTTTTGAGATATTCACTGATCATAAGAGCTTGAAGTACCTTCTGACACAAAAAGACTTAAACCTACAACAACGAAGATGGATGGAATACATGAAGGATTACGACTTCACCATTGCCTATCATCTCGGGAAGGCAAATGTTGTGGCAGATGCGTTGAGTCAGAAACAGCTTCGGTGTGCAGTTGTTCTGTCTAGTCAGTGGAAGAGCCTAGAAGAGGTGGTGAAATGGTCTCCTCAACCATTAGGTGATCGAGTTCATTTGGCCAACATTCCGATACAATCTGATTTGTTGAGTGAAATTGTGGCAGCGCAGATGGTCAGTAGTGAACTTGACAAGATGAGAGGCTTGATGAAGAAGTCTCAGACCCGCCTTTCTTTGGGAGTAGATGGAGGAATCAGATTTGAGAATCGTATATGGATTCCTGAAGACTCACCACTGAAGGAACGTATCTTAAAAGAAGCTCATGGTTCTAAGTACACAGTGCACCCATGGACTACTAAGATGTTTAAGGACATGCAGAGGTTTTTCTGGTGGTCAGGGATGAAGAGAGACATTGCAGCTTATGTGGCCAGTTGTCTTACGTGCCAGATGGTGAAGGCTGAACATCAACGACCCGGTGGGCTCTTACAGTCTATAGAGATTCCGGAGTGGAAATGGGATCAGATCACCATGGATTTTGTGGTGGGTTTACCCCATACCAAGAGGGTTCATGATGCAATCTGGGTTGTGGTGGATCGCCTTACCAAGTCAGCACACTTCCTTGCACTGAAAACCACTGCCAAAGTGATAGACTTAGCTGAGCTGTACATTCGAGAGATAGTGCATTTGCATGGCGTACCCAGTTCCATTATATCTGATAGAGATCCGAAGTTTACTTCCAAACTGTGGAAGCAGGTTCAAGAGGAACTTGGTACGAGGTTAAATTTCAGTACCTCTTATCACCCCCAGACAGATGGACAGTCAGAAAGGACAATCCAGACTTTAGAGGATCTTTTGAGAGCTTGTGTGCTCGATTGGGGTGGATCATGGGAGCAAGACTTACCTCTAGCTGAGTTTGCATACAACAATAGTTACCAAGCCAGTATCGGGATGCCTCCATATGAAGCTCTATACGGGAGACTGTGTCGGTCACCACTTCACTAGGATGATGTTGGTGAGAGGACCTTGTTGAGGTCAGATGAACTCCAAGTGTATGCTGATAAAGTCACTTTGATCAGGCAAAGGCTAAAGAGAGCCCAGGATCGACAAAGGTCGTATGCTGATGTGAAGAGGACTGATGTGCATTTCACTGTGGGAGAGCATGTTTTTCTGAAAATCTGACCGCTCCGAGCTATAGCTAAAAATAGAGGAAAGTTGAGTCCCCGATTTGTGGGTCCGGTTGAGGTTTTAGAACGGATTGGTGAGGTGGCTTATCGTTTGGCGTTACCCCCTCAATATAGTATGATGCATGACGTGTTTCACGTGTCCAATATGAAGCGATATGTGCAAGACCCGAGCCATGTGTTGAGCATTGAACCTATTGAGCTTCAAGGAAAGTTGTCTTATCTTGAGTTACCATTACGTATTATAGATACTAAGGTAAAAGAGCTCAGAAATAAGAATATAGAGTAGGTAAAGGTTCTTTGGAAACACCATGGAAAGGATGAGGCCACATGGGAGCTGAAGACGGATATGGAAAAAGCATGTCCTGATTTGTTTTCTTGATTGATGAATTTTGAGGACAAAATTCCTATAAGGAGGGGAGGATGTTATAACCTCGATTTTTCCAAAATATGTAATGAAATTATAATTGTTCTTTTCAAAGATAAATGAAATCCATGGTTGATGTGATGGATTGTTTGAATGGATTGAATGGATTTTTGTGTTTGATAGCTTGTATGTGTTCTTATTGGGCCTTTGTGGCCGTTGAGCCCAAATAAAGGATTAAAAGAAAAAACAAAAAGAAATGAAAAAGGAATTTCGTTTAATAAAGTAATATATGAGGAAAATAAAAAGAAATGATTTTAAGGCTAAAAGATATTTTTCCAAAATAAGATTTCGAGTTAAAAGGGTTACTTGGGATTCAAGGGACTCAGGATAATTAGATAATGGCAAAAGAAATAAGGAATATGTGGAAAATACAATTAAATAAGAGATAACTTGAAACTTAAGTAAAGGGCTCGTTTCCTTTGTATAATGACTCCAATTTTTGCACAAGGAAAGATAAAAGTATAAACGAGTTTTCCTCAAAATTTGAGATAAAACGGAGTTAAGGATTGAGAGTTATTGAATTTTCAAGTTATCATCAAAATAGCATTTTCCTTGAATATTTAGGAATTTATTTTCCTTTTTGGTTTAAACGCGGACAACGCTGACCGTTGGATTTCAATCCGACGGATCGCGCTCATCGTCCAGAGTCCCAAAGGGACTCGGACTGTAGTGCCGACAGGGGTTTTTCCCCTTGCTTTCCTGACCAATTCAGTGCATGTGCACTCGAGCTTGAGGTCCCATTGAGTCTGGGAGACCTTGGCGAACAATCTAGACCTAGGTTTCGTCGGTTTTCATGGTGTATGCTAGAAACTCCCAATTGGGATGGAACCAGGTTTGGCGGCAGGGTTGGGAAACCCTAGAAGAGGCCTTCGCACCCTATAAATAAGGGTCCTCTTAGTCCAGTGCACCCTCGCGAACCTAGGCGGCGTATTCCCAGAACTCAATTCCCTCTCCTGCTCTCGATTTACTTAGCTCCGGTGAGGGTTTGACGCGGCACCACCATGTCCTGAAGTGGAGAAGACGAGCAGCAGTCTTCATCCGATCGCGATCTAACGGCTGGGCCAAATCAAGGCGGGAGCCCTTGATCCTGTTTCCACCGTGGACCCGGGAGATCCAACGATCTAGACTTCGAGGCGCGCAAGTCAGGGGCCGAGTGGAGGCGTTTTGCGTGGACCGTTGGATCAGGAGACCACCGTGGACCGCGGCGCATCCGACGATCGACATAATTGGTAATTTTTTATTGATCATTTTTTGAATATAAATGAGATCATTTCGATTGATCCTCTAAATACGTTAAAACTGAAAATCATGTTTAGAAATTAATAGTTTATCTTTTTCACATGATTTTTTTTAAAGGGCATCTCCTGGTCTATCCATATAGAAATCATGTGTTATGACATTCAGCTTAAATGATCACAATCATTGTATTTCATGGAATTATCATTATATGCTATCATTACATCATGGATATGCTTTCACTATTTCATCATTCAGCTCATAAAGATGATGTTATGTTACCACGAATAGATAATGATAATTGTATGCATGCTTCTTGATGATACATAGGCAAGCAAAATGATTCTTTGGTGATATGTCTCTTAGAAATGCTTGCAAAGAGCACAATGTTATAAAAATTTCTCAATTGGTATCTTTAAAAAAAAACTTGAGATATTAATCATGCTTTCATTTTTAAGAGGATGTTTTCATATTGAGTATCACTTAACATTGATATCTAATATGAATGCTTAATTGGAAATCTGCAATTTCTGCCTCTTGGTTGAAATGAAATTTGACCAAGGGGCGCTATGGTCGAAGTCAAGGTCGACCTAAAATAAGCTTTGACAAAATGCTTATTCGGATATCAATTCATTGTACTTAATCTTAGTATACTTTTGATAAAGGTCAAAATCAAAATTTAAAATCATTTGTGACCTTAGAAGCCTTAAATTGCTTTAATTGTAAGATTAAGGGGGAGCTCATAAAAACAAATTTGACTATTTGATTAAGAAGCTTACAAAAATATTGTAAACATCATTCGGAGCTTGTTACGACCTTAGTACTTTTTGATTATGAAGAAATCTATGAATTTCATAAAAATTATATAACTTGTTCTTAAAGGAACTATCTAAACAAATCAGGGCTTTACATCCCATGCATTTGGTTAGAGACATTTTTATGTACTCTAAGATTAAAGGATTCTCATTTAATTTTTAGGGCTTAACATCCCTTGATAGATGAGAAATCAATATACATTCATAAGCTTAAGGGAATCTCATATCATTTCAAGGCTTAACATCCTTTGCAAATGATTGAGAAACAAATTGTGGATAAATTAGACAAAAATGATATTAAATCCATGTTCCTAATAGAACATCTATTTAAGGGGGAGCATAATATAAAATTAAGGGGGAGAAGAAAAATAATATATTCAACTTGGATATCTTTTTGAAATGACAAAGGGGGAGAAAGAATATAAAATCAAAAATATAAATGAGTTTCAAAACATCTTGTCCTGCACTCACTTGCAAAACAAGAATGGCTACAAAAGGTAATCTTCAGGTATGAAACTCACATGCTTTATATTTCCTTATTTCATATTTAGGAAATGTTTGTCATCTTCAAAAAGGGGGAGATTGTTGGATAAATTGGACATTATGATAAATTCCTTTGTTTCGATGATGACAAACATTTCATTCCTGTTGATCTAACGTGCTACTTGAGTGTTGCAGTAATAAAGTGGATGACAAAGCTCTAGGGAATCTATATGCTTGAATGATTGTAAATGTCATGAAATGTAATAAATTGTAAACTTGTACAAATATATAATGTACAAGTACTTAGATTTTATGTAAATCAAGCGTTAGATCTTCCCTAGCCAAACACCACACTTAGATAGGTCATCCCCTTCAAATAGGATCACATATGCACACTCATACATATACTTAGTGCCTAAAATTGAAAGATTGAAACAGGGTCAATCTCGGTCGACCAAACTTCTCGACCGAGACACTCTCGGTCGACAATCTTCTCGACCGAGAAAGACCCAAGTAGCCGTTAGACACAGCTGACAAGGTAGCTGGCAGTTGCAAATGAACGTTGATCCAGAGAGCCTGTCGGTCGACAAAACTTTGACCGAGTAGGTATCTCGGTCGACAATTTGTCGACCGAGATGGACTCTGACAGCAACAGCAGAATAAAGTAACTAGCCGTTACTAATGCACCTAACTTATACCTAACGGCTAGTTAAGCACTTAGAAACCCCTAGAAGTTGTCTAGAACGTCCTTAAGCATCCATAAGCCATTCCTATAAATAGGACATGCCTTAGGACACTCAAATACACTCTTCACACACTTGAGTACTCTTTGAGCAAGCAATTACATTTGCAATCTGTTTTGAGCAATAGAGCCATTCCTACATTGGCTATTCATTCCCATTGCTCTAATTTCGTGTCCTATAGGCTAGTATCTCCTTTCCATAGCACTGACACTTCTACACCCATTGGTTAGGAGATCAATACGCTTGATATAGGCAAATCAAGCCTTGTGCTTAAAAGGATAATTTGTAATATCTATTTTCCTTCTTGTTCCTTTTATTCTTTGTATTCTCCTTGCTACTCCTAGGGTTGGAGGCTGCGGATTGGAGAAGGTTCTTCTCGGAGGAGAAGGTGAACTTCAAGCTACTTCAAGAAGGCTATCGCAAGGGAAGCTACTTCAAGAAGGCTATTGTAACGGGAAGCTACTTCAGGAGGAAGGCTGCTTCAAGGTTGGTGCAATTACTTCTAGGTGAAGGCTTCTTCAAGGTTGGTGCGATTACTTCTAGGTGAAGGCTGCTTGAAGGGTTTAGGGAGAGAATTGTAATTTTATGTAAAGTCCTTGCGAGGTAATAAAATTAAATTCTTTCCAAATCCCGGTTGGGTAAGCAACCGGGTAGTGGACTGACAACTTTAGTATTTGCTAAAGTTGGAACCAGTCTAAATCCTTGTCCCCTTGTCCAATATTCTTGTGGTTGATTGTTTGAGTTAAATAATTTTTAAATTTGTTTTAAAACTCTATTCACCCCCCCCCCCCATCTAGTGTTTTTCAATTGGTATCAGAGCAGGCTTCAAGGAACCCTAACCAGGTCTTGAAGAATGGAGGGTAATGGTGATTACAACCACAACAAAAGATGCAGCTTGGACAAATCTACAACATGTTGCAATTGGTGCTTAGGAACAAGCCACACAACAACTAGCTGCCCATGGAGATCAAAGAAGGAAGATGAACACAAGGATTGTCTTATTGCTACAACTAGTGAAGAAGAAGAAGAAGAGGTAAGTCTTTTTGATTTATCTAAAGAAGAACTAGTTGTTAGTCTTGAAGAGACACATAATAAATATGTTGAGTGCAAGAAGAAACTAAATAAATCTAATAAAGCAAATGATGAATTACATGCTAAGCTTCTTACTATTACATCTGAAAATGAAGATCTTAAAAAGATCATTGAAGATCATGATATTAAGATAAAATCTATAGAGACAAATTGCGATCTCCTTTCTTTAGAAAAGATTAATTTGCAAACTCAAGTGAACGATCTTCAAAAACAACCATTATTGTGCACCCATCTAGATTATGACACTATTGTCAAAGAAAGAAATTTGTTGTCATCTAATCTAGACCAAGCAAAACTAGATATCAAGAAGAGAATGGATGAGATTGTTAAGTTACAACAAAAAGTTAGTAGTCTAAATCATAATGGAATTCTTGATCAAATCTTAAATGATTCTTACCATCAAGTTGGAAGGAGAGGACTAGGTTACAAGCCTAAGGGAAAATCTTATCATAAACCTAGTTAGAGAAAGACACAAGCACATCAAACTGTATATATACCTAGAGGCACAAATACATATATACCCAAGAACAACCTAGACCAAAATCATAGAAAGAGATATGAGGTTGATTCTATATGTTGCCATTATTGCTTGCGTCTTGGACACTACTCTTTTTCATGCCCATACAAGAAAAAGGATATTGAGCTAGTATGGGTTCCAAAACCCCCAAATTGAATTGATTAGACTAAGTTGAGATTAGACCAAAGACTTTGAATTGCATATATTTATGTCTATCTCAACTTAACATAAAGAGATAACAAAATGATTCAAGTATTTAAAATTTCTAACTTGAAAATATACAATCTTAAACAAACCCACAAAGACACATCTTTGAAAATTTATCTAAATTAAGGTCCTTAAAACTTAAAGATTAGTTGAGATTTGATTTAAATGCTACTTTGATATTTCTATGTTTTATCTCAACTAAAACTGATTTTTAAATTGCATAATTGAATATAGTCTATGTTTTACTTGGAAGCAATTAACAGTTCTAAAAATAGTACAGAAACCTTGTCGGTCGAGAAATCTTCGACCGAGCTGTCAGTCGGTCGAGAAATCTTCGACCGAACATGTCACTGATTTCAGTCTGCAGTTAAATTGTTGAATACTTTTTTATTGATAAAGTGGCTATCTATTTGTTGTTAATGACTGTCTTACATGCAAACAAGTTGAAGATCATTTTTTGAATATAAATGAGATCATTTCGATTGATCCTCTAAATACATTAAAACTGAAAATCATGTTTAGAAATTAATAGTTTATCTTTTTCATATGATTTTTTTAAAGGGCATCTCCTGGTCTATCCATATAGAAATCATGTGTTATGACATTCAGCTTAAATGATCACAATCACTGTATTTCATGGAATTATCATTATATGCTATCATTACATCATGGATATGCTTTCACTATTTCATCATTCAGCTCATAAAGATGATGTTATGTTACCACGAATAGATAATGATAATTGTATGCATGCTTCTTGATGATACATAGGCAAGCAAAATGATTCTTTGGTGATATGTCTCTTAGAAATGCTTGCAAAGAGCACAATGTTATAAAAATTTCTCAATTGGTATCTTTAAAAAAAAACTTGAGATATTAATCATGCTTTCATTTTTAAGAGGATGTTTTCATATTGAGTATCACTTAGCATTGATATCTAATATGAATGCTTAATTGGAAATCTGCAATTTCTGCCTCTTGGTTGAAATGAAATTTGACCAAGGGGCGCTATGGTCGAAGTCAAGGTCGACCTAAAATAAGCTTTGACAAAATGCTTATTCGGATATCAATTCATTGTACTTAATCTTAGTATACTTTTGATAAAGGTCAAAATCAAAATTTAAAATCATTTGTGACCTTAGAAGCCTTAAATTGCTTTAATTGTAAGATTAAGGGGGAGCTCATAAAAAAAAATTTGACTATTTGATTAAGAAGCTTAAAAAAATATTGTAAACATCATTCGGAGCTTGTTACGACCTTAGTACTTTTTGATTATGAAGAAATCTATGAATTTCATAAAAATGATATAACTTGTTCTTAAAGGAACTCTCTAAACAAATCAGGGCTTAACATCCCATGCATTTGGTTAGAGACATTTTTATGTACTCTAAGATTAAAGGATTCTCATTTAATTTTTAGGGCTTAACATCCCTTGATAGATGAGAAATCAATATACATTCATAAGCTTAAGGGAATCTTATATCATTTCAAGGCTTAACATCCTTTGCAAATGATTGAGAAACAAATTGTGGATAAATTAGACAAAAATGATATTAAATCCATGTTCCTAATAGAACATCTATTTAAGGGGGAGCATAATATAAAATTAATGGGGAGAAGAAAAATAATATATTCAACTTGGATATCATTTTGAAATGACAAAGGGGGGGAAAGAATATAAAATCAAAAATATAAATGAGTTTCATAACATCTTGGCCTGCACTCACTTGCAAAACAAGAATGGCTACAAAAGGTAATCTTCAGGTATGAAACTCACATGCTTTATATTTCCTTATTTCATATTTAGGAAATGTTTGTCATCTTCAAAAAGGGGGAGATTGTTGGATAAATTGGACATTATGATAAATCCCTTTGTTTTGATGATGACAAACATTTCATTCCTGTTGATCTAACGTGCTACTTGAGTGTTGCAGGAATAAAGTGGATGACAAAGCTCTAGGGAATCTATATGCTTGAATGATTGTAAATGTCATGAAATGTAATAAATTGTAAACTTGTACAAATATATAATGTACAAGTACTTAGATTTCATGTAAATCAAGCGTTAGATCTTCCCTAGCCAAACACCACACTTAGATAGGTCATCCCCTTCAAATAGGATCACATATGCACACTCATACATATACTTAGTGCCTAAAATTGAAAGATTGAAACAGGGTCAATCTCGGTCGACCAAACTTCTCGACCGAGACACTCTCGGTCGACAATCTTCTCGACCGAGAAAGACCCAAGTAGCCGTTAGACACAGCTGACAAGGTAGTTGGCAGTTGCAAATGAATGTTGATCCAGAGAGCATGTCGGTCGACAAAACTTCGACCGAGTAGGTATCTCAGTCGACAATTTGTCGACCGAGATGGACTCTGACAGCAACAGCAGAATAAAGTAACTAGCCGTTACTAATGCACCTAACTTATACCTAACGGCTAGTTAAGCACTTAGAAACCCCTAGAAGTTGTCTAGAACATCCTTAAGCATCCATAAGACATTCCTATAAATAGGACATGCCTTAGGACACTCAAATACACTCTTCACACACTTGAGTACTCTTTGAGCAAGCAATTACATTTGCAATCTGTTTTGAGCAATAGAGCAATTCCTACATTGGCTATTCATTCCCATTGCTCTAATTTCGTGTCCTATAGGCTAGTATCTCCTTTCCACAGCACTTACACTTCTACACCCATTGGTTAGGAGATCAATACGCTTGATATAGGCAAATCAAGCCTTGTGCTTAAAAGGATAAGTTGTAATTTCTATTTTCCTTCTTGTTCCTTTTATTCTTTGTATTCTCCTTGCTACTCCTAGGGTTGGAGGCTGCGGATTGGAGAAGGTTCTTCTCGGAGGAGAAGGTGGACTTCAAGCTACTTCAAGAAGGCTATCGCAAGGGAAGCTACTTCAAGAAGGCTATTGCAACGGGAAGCTACTTCAGGAGGAAGGCTGCTTCAAGGTTGGTGCAATTACTTCTAGGTGAAGGCTGCTTCAAGGTTGGTGCGATTACTTCTAGGTGAAGGCTGCTTGAAGGGTTTAGGGAGAGAATTGTAATTTTATGTAAAGTCCTTGCAAGGTAATAAAATTAAATTCTTTCCAAATCCCGATTGGGTAAGCAACCGGGTAGTGGACTGACAACTTTAGTATTTGCTAAAGTTGTAACCACTCTAAATCTTTGTCCCCTTGTCCAATATTCTTGTGGTTGATTGTTTGAGTTAAATAATTTTTAAAATTGTTTTAAAACTCTATTCACCCCCCCTCTAGTGTTTTTCATGTATGTTTTGCAAAAAGTACCTTAATTTGTTAATAAAGTGTATTAAGAATTGATGAGAAACCTTAATTGCATGATTAAAGTGTATTTTGGTAAATCAATAGATTAAACTGATAAGTTTAACTATGTTAATGATAAAGGTGATATGATTATCAGTTTGAATGCAAAAGTATGAGATTTACAGTTATAATGCCTAAAAAGGAAGTTAATTTACATGGAAACCCTAATTTGGGATAAAAGGAGATAAAAAACATGTTTTTGCGGAATAAGATAATTGGATGCTTAATTAAGGAAATTTACTGAGAAATTAGTAGTTTTATGTAGTTTAATGAATTAAGGATGATAATAAGAAAAGAATAAGTGAAAACCCTAATTTCTAAAGGAACCCTAAAATAGGAACTGAAACCCTAAGTAATATGATGAAAATTAGATAAATATTAATAAAAGGAAAATTGTCCTTTTATTTCAGGTTTTGCTTGTTGATTGGGTTTCTCTTTCTATCTTGAAATCTGCAATTAGAGGTATGTGGTTACTTATGGTTAACCGCTTATGTTTCCCGACGTTTCCCGAATGTTTAATCACATTGAATGCAACTAGACAGTTTGGATGTTTATTTCTTTCATGCAATTATAAAGTGACTATGACTATCACATAATGTATATGCCTTCTAGCTCAATCCTTGATTCCCTCTGTGTCGTAATGGCTGACCTGATATAAGGCTACCTAGAGGGTAGGTCCATCAGGTCAAGAATGACTTTGGCTGCCTGGAGGGTAGGTCCATCAAGTCACCTTTATAGAGGTACCATATAAGTCCTTACAGGGACAACACAGAGTTTTGGAGAAAGATGGATTGAGTAGTTTGGCTTAAAACGTAATCTTGATTGTTAAATGATTAATTGAGTGATTATGTTGTTAACCTAGTTGAACAATAGCTGTTTCCCCCACATACCAGCTTCGGCTGATCGTCGTTTTTGTTTGTTGGCATTTTAGGTACAAATCTCAAAAGCACAAACAGTAAAGCGACATATTGTGAATTCAAGAATTAAAGAACAAGGAGGAATTAGATAGAGTAGTTAAGTTGTGGTTAGAAGATAGTTCCCAACTTTTCAAGATATGCAAAGAAAATTTTTTATTACCATCTTTGCAGTATAGTCTGTTAGAATTTAATAATTGTTTATGGTTATATGTCGAACCTTTGATCTGGAATTAATGGGTGCGGCTTTATCCTATTGGTCTCCCTTAATTGGGGGTTACTGAGAGGTGGGTCGTAACATACCTTGTTGTTATGGACACAATAGATGATACTATATGGATCAAGAAGTTCATTTACACAAACATATGGGAGATTCCAACCATTGATGACTAGTAGAAATATTGTGAAAACAATGGAGTGGATGGACAGGCAAAGGAACCCATATATTTTACTATGGAATTTCCATCTCATTCCAGAGACCGTACAATGAGGAGGTGTGTATACCGGCAAAGTATCAACTTGAGGCAACTGTTGCTAACCCTCTACAAAAGCAATTGTTCAGTAGGTATATGATGTGTTGGGATTTTAGGGGAGACAGAGAAGGAAGCGGAAACAAAAAATTTTCTCCCCCAACCCATACTGAGGAAACACGTCAACGTCTATATAATAGGAAATGATGGTTTGTGGAATCATACCTTGTCCCGAGGCTTGCTCGGCAACAATACCTCGCGCAATGCGCGGTCTTCAACTCCGGTCTTGGACGGTGTCTGTGCAGCTCCTGGTCGCACCGGGACTGACGACTCCTCCTCCTACCGGACTATCGGATGACAGTTGTCCTCCTGAGCGGCAGTGTCCTCCCGCCTCTGTAGTAGTCCACACGGAACACCTAGAACTCCACTCTCCTTGTCCCACAAGGAAGTGGAAGGAGTCGCACCCTCATGTTGACGTACTAGTCGCCAACACACTCTCCTGATACCAGTTGCATTTTGCAGTTGTCCTTCCCTTGCTGCACCTCCCTTTTGCGGGAAGCACTTGCTCGGGATCTCTCACAGTTATCAAAACCAGAGAGAACGACAACTTCGCAAAGCAACCGGCTTGCATTGAGTTGTACTCTGAGAAGCCCCCAATACCCCTATATATATAGGCGGGTCATGGGACAGGGTTCTCTGTGCCCGGCAATATGGGACTAAAGCAGGAGTAGAAGGGTTCGAGATTTTCCACAAAAATCAACCAACTTGCAACCTGAACCGATCGGTTCACAAGTGAACTGGTTGGTTGGGGACCTGAACCGGTCAGTTGGAGCACCAACCGATCGGTTGGGACCCATGAGCTGATCGGTTCACTTCTGAACCGGTCGGTTCGTGGTCCTGGTCAGTTCCCGATTGACTTTCCTTCTTTCGTTTCTAATTGGTATCGAATACCAATCCTTGTTCCAATCAAATTGGGCAAGTGAAACACAAGGAAAATTCTCACCGACCTGACTTTCCCAACTTGCTCGGTTGCACCAGTTGAACCGATCGTTTCAACACTTGAACCGATCATTTCACTCTGACCATGAGCCGATCGACTCAACACTTGAGCCGACCGGTTCAGCAACCTCAGCCGACCGGTTCAACACTTGAACCGGTCGGTTGGGAGTACAGGTTGTGCAGAATCAGTCAAATGCGAATTCAATCAATCCGATACTCCAATCAATGTGTCCATCACCTTGAACCATATGATATTGAGCCATCAACTAATTGAGTGTTTAATTGAACTACTAAACTCCTTTAGTAATCAATCTAAACGTTGCTTGTGGACAAAACTCCTCTTCCAGGTTAAATCCTATGTGTGTGACCCTGCAGGTCCATTTCACGTTGGCAGTGAAGTCCATAACACTTATGACTTCACAAGCAAAGAGTGGTGCCTAGTCACACATCATTGCTACCCAAGTGAAAGTAGAAAGTTGGAGAACAACTTTCATCCTACAATTTGTGAATGGTGTTACAGTGAATGTATAATTCCTTTGTCACTGATATCCCAAATGAACTCGAGGCATGGAGCAGTCATCCTGTCAACGTTCATTCACTTTCTTGATCTCAGAGTAGATTGAAGGAGATATGTATGACATCAATATCACATACTGATTCACACATGTGTGCGCATGCCTATCTCAATCCTACTCATCAAGTGGCCTTGGATATCAAACTCCCTCAGGAGGGACAAATCCCATATCTATCACTCACCCCTCAAAAGCCCCATGTGTCAAAGCCACCCAATCATCACCTTTATAACAACCCATGTTTCAGGACTGCGTTTGATGATGTCAAAGTGTGCCCAACGACATGTGTTGAGTGTAGTGATTTTAGGTCAAAGAATCACACTCACCACCATCACTGTGAGTATTGACTGTGACTACCATCTCATGGTTCCATGTGTCAAACTCACGGTGGGTCTGTCTGGTACCTTGTTCTCTAACAACTACCTATGTGTTTGGTTTGATATCTCTATATCATGACTAATGAAATTATGTCATCAACCAACACCATAATCTAGTCTTTTGTGTCATTGTTGTCTATCTACCTTCCACAATGACATCCGACTAGGGACATAACAAGAATGTACAAACTCTTAGCATCCGTATGATCTCATCGTTCAGGTCATGAACCTGAAGGCATACGTCATTGAGTACTGTCATTCTCTAGACATTCAATCTGTTCTATCACTATCTCATATGACTGAACCAGAAAGAATTGGAAGCTTGCCTTTGATGTTTATCAAACCAATCTTAATGTATCCCACCAATCATCCCATGATTGGCTCTCAGGGCATACATACCAACATGATGTACATGTTAGCATCACTTAGAATAAGATTCATGGGCGATTGCCTCTATGTGCAAGTGGGAGTCTATTGGTATGTATGCCCAAAGAGCAAATGATAGATGACTGTATTGGGACATTAGATACTTGATTTTATAATTGTAAAGGTAATTCTATGTATTATGTTGGTCTCATCATGAGATGTTGACACAACCATAGTAGATGTCTAAAGAATGATATTAGTCAATGACATATGCCTTCCAGTTTAGGACCTGGACAATGAGATCATATGTATGATAAGACTACATGCATTGTTGTTATGTCCCTAGTCGGATATTACTATGGAAGCAAAATAGACAATGGTAATAAATAAAATGATAGGGTCTCATTAGTCATGATATGGGATATGAACTCAAACACATAGATACATGTTACAGATCAATGTATCAGATAGACCCACCTTAAGAGTGATACATGGAGACCATGGAATGGTAGTCAAAATCTGATCTCATAATGATAGTGGTGATTGTGGTTCTTAGACCTAAAGTCACAAAAATCATCACATGTTGTTTGATGTATTTTTACATCAGTTAAAGTGAACATGAATAATGGTTTCCATAAAGGTGATGGTCAAGTACGTTGTGACACATGGGGATTGATTGTGAGTGATGTATGTCCCTCCTGTAGGAGATTGATATTTAGGCCATTTGGTAGGTGAGACTGAGAAATGCAAGGTCATACGTGTGTGACTCAATATGTGATATCAGCTCACATGCATCTCAGACAGTCTGCTCTAGTTCAAGGAACATGGATTGAACATTTAAAGGATGAAGATTCCATGCCTCGAGTTCAATTGAAATATCAGATACAAAGGAAGCATATGATCACGGTAACACTGATCACAAATTTTAGGTTGAAGTTGTTTTTCAACTTTCTAATTACTTGGGTAGCAATGATGTGTTCCAAGATATCGCTCATTGCACATGATGTCCTAAATTGGTTATGGACATTCACTGCCATGTAACTTGGGACCTATATGGTCATATTCATAGGATACATCTAGAAAAGGAGTTTACATATTAATATGGTTAAACTTGATTATTAAAGTTTTTAGGTATTCAATTTAAAAAACATTGGCCAAAAATAGGCTAAACTAGAATTTGAACTGCCCACTTCTACAATGACCTTCCCAGTTCAGTATATGAATTGCTCGATTAATAAGTGAAGTGACCATTTCAGAGTTTGAAACGACAGTTTCAGTTTGTGAATTGCCCAGTTCAATGGTCAATAAAATTGGAACAAGGATTTATGCTAACGCCATTAATTGCCAATGTGTTTGTGAATAGGAAACATGTGAACCAACTAGTTCAAGTGTTGAACCTACCTTTCACATACGAATCAAGTGTTTCAAAAGTGAAAGGACCATTTTGTAATTCACAGCATCCATGATTTTGTGAAAATCTGTCTCTTCAACTCCCAGTTGATGCGGAAACCCTGACCCTGGCCGTCTTATAAATAGCGGGGTAGTCAAGGCTTTCAGAAGATATAATTAACTCAAATGTTGTCCTATCATAGTTGTGGTAACTAGAGAGCCCTAACAAGTCTTACATGTAAAAGGGAGAGATAGTAAGAGAAAAACAAGGGAGAATGATTCCACACTAGCATGTTGACATTGAAGGGACAACTCCTTCTTGTTGGCTCTGGTAGCACAAATGGAGTTCCTGATGGTCTGTGTGGACTACGTAGAGGTGTGGAGGTTGTTTCCACCATGCTAGGAGGACAACATCCACAGTCTTCCATGGTGTTGTACCAGGAGGTCGTTGCCAATTGTTCATGTGCGTCTTACGAAGAGTGCACATCACCAAGCAAGAGCAGTCACTGCATTTTCTCCATGACCAGGTATATCTCTTTCTACCCTTCTTTCCTAGATACATCATTGTTGACACGATCTCTCTGGCAAGGAATAGGGGCAAAAAGTATTGGTTCCGCTTCCTTCTCTATCATTCCTATAACCCAACATTTCATAGGCATCTAGTTGAAGTTCTTCTAACTCTTGTAGTTGTAGGAACTTTTTCTTGCCAACTAACTCTGGATCCATATTCTAAAATTTAATTGCCCATAATTCCTTTTTTTTCAAGTTCAACCAAAAAATTGCTTGCTTTGCCATAGATCAATCTATAGGGAGTGGTCCCTATTGGAGTCTTATAAGTTGTCTGATATTCCCACAAGGCATCAGCAAGTTTCGTTGACCAATCCTTTTGAGCACGCTCGACTATCTTCTCCAGGATCTATTTTATCTATCGATTTGAAACCTTAACTTGACTAGAGGTTTATGGGTGATAAGGGGTGTCCACCTTGTGTCTCACTCCATACTTTTTTAGAAGGGCTTCGAACTGCTTTCCCTAAAATGGGATCCCCATTCACTAATAGCGGTGTGTTGGACACATCATTTGGTAAAAATAATATTTTGAAACAATCTTATCATGACTTCCGAATCATAAGTGGGGGTATCTACCGCTTCCACCCATTTGGATACATAATCCACAACAACTAAGATGTATCAGGCTCCTCCTGATGATGGGAAAGGTCCCATATAATCAATCCCCAAGCATCAAAAATTTCTATTCTCTCTAATCAGACATGCACATCTTGTTTCTCCTTGATATATTTCATATGTGCTAACATTCTTTGCAAGATTTAACATAAGCATGTGCATGCTTGAACAATGTGGTCCAGTAAAACCCAGATTGTAAGATCTTAGATGAGTCATGTCTCTACCTAAGTGTCCTCCATAAGGTTAAGAATGACACTCATACATGATCTTTGGCACTTCTTCTTTTGGGATGCAACACATTAATTCAAAGGGAAGTTCCCAATCTAGATCTTGAAGGATTGGTGTTGTTTTTAGAGCATTCTTCAAGGTTTCAAAATATTTATGGAATTCATCCTTGAATTCAAATACAACGTCTTTCATGATAAGGTTTGACATTGGTTTGGATATTTTAGGGAAGTCCTTACTGAACCTTATGTAGTATCCAGCATGTCCCATAAAGTTTCTTACTCCTATTACATATTTAGGGGGTGGGAGCTTAGAAATATCTTTCACTTTCCTCAAGTCAACTTTGATTCCTTTTTGTGACATTTTATGTCCTGGTAAAATTCCTTCTTGTACCATGAAGTGACATTTTTTCAATTCAACACTAGACATTTTCCTTTTCCACATTTCAAAACTCACTATAGATGCTTAGGCAACCATCAAAATTGGTTTGTACATGGATAAGTCATCCAATAAAATCTCCTTAATGTCTTCAAGAAAATCTTCAAACGTTGAAATCATGCACATTTGAAATGTTGTCGGTTCGTTATAGAGACCAAATGACATTCTTTGGAAAGCATAAAACCTGTAGATGCAAGTAAAGGTAGTCTTTTCTTAATCATCTAAGTGAATGCAGACTTGATAAAAATTCTAAGTATGCATCCAGTAAATAGAAGTACAAGTGGTGGACTAGATGTTCTAGAACTTGGTCGAAAATGGCAATGTAAAGTGATCTTTTGTGGTTGCATTTCTATATTTGATGCAAATCCTCCAACCTATTATCGTCTGCATTGCAACTTCATCACCAAACTCTCCCCTAATCATTATCATACTACCTTTCTTGGGTACTATGTGAATGGATCTCACCCAATTGTTGTCGCTTATAAGGTATATCATGCTTGCATCTTGAAGATTTATAACCTCTTTCTTAACTATACTTCTCTCAAGTTCTAACTTAGCTTTCTCTGGGGTTGGGCTGGAGGTTTCACATTCTCTTTCAGTTGTATTATGTTCATGTAGTCAGATGGATAACCTATCTTCTACATAAAACCCTATTACCTTCCTCCTCAACTTGAGTTCACTTAGTAGCCTTTCATGTTGATCTTCTATCAAGGAAGAATTTATAAAGACTAGATTTCTGTCTTTCATGTTGAGAAACTTATACTTTAAGCCTTTAGGGATTTGCTTCAACTTTGGATTAGGTTTTGTTGCTTCCTTTTCTTCTAGAGTATTCTCCAGAGATGCATATTTCACACTCTACAATTGTATCTTCCTCATCACTTTAATTATCTTCATTTTAATTCAAATAGTCAAGTATGTTAGGCACTTATGGGTCTTCTACATGTGGACTAGGGTTGTTACAACCCCGATTTTGGGTTCAAAAGGAGAGAAATGTAATTTCTCATTTTAAAGATATTGGAATAAATGATGATATAATTTGTGTTGAATAAATGACTTTAATTGAAAATAGCCTTGTTGTGTGATTTGTGGGCTTTATTGTCTATTGGGCCCAATAACAAGGATATTCAATTAATTAATGAATAAAAGAGAATTTGAGATAAGAGAGGTGTGGAAACCTCTAGAAGGCAAATCCAAAGAGGATTTCGTGCCTCTTAGGTTCCTTGGGTTCCAAGGAGTCCAAGGTTGCAAATATAATGCAACAAGAAAGAGGAAAGATTAATTAAATATTACCTTAATTAGAAGAGATGTGAGGTAATGATGATATTACAAGAAATATGTGCAAATATGGATAATGAATCCATCTTGGATGGGATTTCGTGTCCACATGATTTCTAATGGAAAAAGGAATCAAAATCAAAGAAAACAAAAGATTAAGAAAGAGAAAATATGCTTAAAATAAGCTTTATTGAAAGATAACTTGCATGTAAATATAATGCCTTTTCTTTTTGAGTTTGGAACAAAAATTTAGTGTACAAGAAGATAAAGCCAAAATAGAGGTTTCCCTAAAATTTGAGTTGAAAAGGCATTACGGATTAAGAGTTATGATTTTCTCAATATATCCTAAAACAAATGGAATTATCTTGAATAAAGGAATTTACATTCCTTTTGTTTGAGCGCGAGTAATAATGACCGTTGGATCAAAATCCAACAAGGGTCGCGCGTCATCCAGTTCCAAGGGAACTTGGAGTTACAGACTGATCTGGGGGAAATTTCCCTTCGATTTCCTCTCCATACAATTAATGTGCAAAGTAGGAAACAAGTCCTTTGGCTTCGGGAGCCTTTTCGCATCTGATCGACCCATGATTTGGGGACCCTCGTGGTCTGGGAGAGTTTCCCCTAAATCAGGGGGAAAATGTAGGTGTATTCCTCTATAAAAGAAAAGGGCCTTGAGCCATGAGAATTGCTCCAATTCTACCCCCCCCCCCGTGGGTTCGCGAGGAAGAACCTTACTGCCCGGCGCAACAAATCACAGGGAGGTGCTCGACCTGCACCTTGGTCGGCCATGCTCCTCGCCGGGGGAGAGCTGCTCCATCTCGATGAACCCGGCCAGTAGCAAGCCAACCGAGGATGTGGTTGAATCTGGTAGGGCGCGGCGGAGGTGCGGCATCCTTCACCGATGGCTGGCGCAGCAAGAAGCTCGAGGTCAACTCTGGATTTGACCCGCGCAGGCAGTATGTGTCGCGGACGGGAGCGGGATAGAGGTTGAAGATGGAGTGGAAAATGACTAAGATGCCCCTCCGTGGATGTGTGGAACCCAAGGATTGCAATACTTAAATTGACACATGGAAAATGTAAATTGACTTGTTAATTACCTTGATTGCAATACTTAAATTGTTAGACCTAATTGTGAAATTTTGGTTGCCTCCACATACCAGCAATTGCTGATCGATGTTTTGTTTGTCGGCGTTTTAGGTAATATCCTGAAAATCACAAACAGAAAAGTGGCACATCGTGAAATTAAGAAATAAAGTGCAAGGAGGATTAGATAGAGTATTTCAAGCTGTGGATAGCTAGATTTCCCAATTTTATAAAGGTAAGTAAAAGTTTTAATTTTTGTACCCAATTCCAGTTTAGTTAGTAGAATTTTATAATTATTGTTGATTATATGTTGAACCTTTGATCGTGTAAATTTATTAACGATTCCGGCCTTCGGGTCTCCCTTAATTGGGGGTTACCGGGAGGCGGGGTCATTACAATTGGTATCAGAGCATAGGTTCTCCATCTAATCATCAATAATTATTAAATTTTACAAATTCCATAGAACCGAGGAAGTTATTAGAGGAGTGTCTGAAGGACTGAGGTGTCTAGAAAATGATCACTTCCGGGGGCTGGCAAGATTTTCCTCCGCACCGCTAGTCAGAATACGAGGACTCCCGGATTGTGTGACTGCCTGGCCGATGTCTTAGGGTATGACTCGAAATAAGATACCTTTAGGACTCTCTCATCTTGTTCATCCCTTCTCAACTCAAATTCTATTAAGGATCTTAAGGATTAGGGTTTTCTCTCTTCTCCTCACCCTCTGGAGGTATGGGAAAAGTGAATAAGGTCTAAGGAATCCTCCACCAAATTAATAAAAAGCATGTAAATAAGATGTCATGGACATAAGCTCAATAGATTAAGCGCAAACTAAAGAATAGATACATGCTTAGGTCGTATGACACGAGTTGTCTTTGCTCTCAGGAGAGACCTGAGGATAGACCTCCTTGTCTGGAGGATGAGTAGAGAGGATTAGTCTTGGAGGTAGAGACCTCCATTAAAAGTAGAGACCTAGCACATCATTTAAGGATGATGTTAACCCTAACCCTAAGTGAAGTTTAGAGAGAGAGATGACATGATGAGTTAGATGTCATGGTAGACTGGGTGTTTGGATAGATATGCCTTTAGTTTGCCACACGAGCCATGGGAGGATAGATGACCTAGCACCTTGGTGACCCAACCCTGGAGAGGGTCGTGCAGGCCATAGCGAAGGATAGCTCCTTCAAGGATGAGGTCAGAGGAGAACCTATAGTTACCCTATGGGCTTATGCAAGTAGGGTATAGCATGCACCCAGAGTACGTCAGTGGTACGATAGTAGGTTGAAACCCTGGCCAGAAGGGCATGATGGATGGCTTATGAGATAAGCATAAAGAGATATGAATAATATTGAGCCAAACATGAGTGGAGCATAGGCTTCAACCACATAGGGGTTTGCTTGAGAGCATGAGCCTTCATGGAGAAGGGACCTCTAGTAGGTATGTTTGGAGGTGGTTTTAGCTCTAGAGAGAGGAAGCAGGACCCCAACAAGGAGGTTGGAAGTCTAAAACCCTGAAACTTGAGGAATAGTGGGGAGTTGAGGATGATGCGACCTATGTAGATGATAGTGGTTACCTTATGCTTGATTCCTGGAGACTGATGATATCTTGGTAGCCTTTAGAGGAACCAAACCCTAGAGAGAGGATGATGCTTCTAGTACCCATGGTATAAGTGGTTACCTACTGGATGAGATTTGAGTCTCTATAGTTTTGAGCATGGTACTCCTCATGTGTAGAGGTAAAGGAAATGCCTTACGTTAAGGGTATGTTTGATGAACCCCTCACAACTAAGTTGATGTAATGTCGAGGATGAGAACAAGTGTGACCTAGCATGGTTTTGTAGGTACGCTTGTGCCTTAGCAGTTGTTGGTTTAAGCATGCTCATATGGATGTAAACCCTAAGGATGCTTGTGACCTTTGTTATCAAGGTGTAGTTTCCTCCCATCCTGGGAGAGCGACCCTTTGGTAGGGAGTTTACCAGTTTGGTTGGTTTTGAGGTAACCTAAGATGGTTTCGTAGGATCTTGAGAAGCTAAGTGAAGAGTACATGGCATGAGAATGAACATATAGACCCATAGATAACCATCTCGATGTGCATGTGGATGTGTTACCATGGAGGTAACTGGTATGGGGCTCGAGAAAGGTAGGCAGGTCGCCATGACCCTTATGAAAGGATGAAAGTCAGCCCATGAATGCAAGAAGAGGGATGATGAATGTTTGGGTAAAGTTCTATGTTGGACATGTACAAAAATAGAATCCTAAGTCTATCCAAGGGTCAGGTAGGGATAAGACCGATGAAAGATGGAGTTTCCTAATTCCCTAGTTGCACATGACTATAGGGTCGGGAGGTAACAACTATCATTGTCTGAGGGCCATGGGTTAGGAGATTTATCACCTTCATGAACTCATGGGACCCAAAGGGCAGATGAGTAGGGCACTCTCTGGATGCATAAGGGAAGAGGGATGACCCCAAAAGTTCCGGCACCCTATAGACCTAGAAGAGATGACCAAGGATTATGTGGTAACCCAAGTAGGTTTCAGATCAGTTTTCCATGGAAGTAATTTTTTTTGATATCATGATGTTTGTGATGTGGAGACATGAGTTGCACGTTTCAACTTGGATTTGAAGGTGTACTGGCAAGGTGGGATGTACCATATCTACTCTTGGAATGGGAAGAACTCTGTATTTGGACGGCCGCCAAATGCTTATTTCTTCTTGTTATGGGAGTGAGAGATAGGACAATACGCATGCCTTACACCAAGGATAAAGATGATGTAAGTTGGAACGTAGCTAAAAGGTATGATGATAAAGGTGATACCATACCTTGGTGAAGTGAATGATCCGTGGATGGTTCGCAAACACTAAGAGAGGTAGTGTAGTCAGCTTATGAGGATGTTTTATCAGGAACTATGTGGAATTTGCACGATAACCAAGGTTGAGTTTGATCACAGTGAGGATGAGCTCAGAGTTTCTTGATGAAGACAAACTAGGAGTTGGAGATGAGATGATAAGTATAATGCATGGAGGAGTATGTCTTCGATTTTAAATAACACTTAAGGATGATAGGTGGTAATGAATACTCGGGTTGAGATATAACTGCCTAGTTTAGCTGGAAACCAGAAGAAGTTGAGGTTGTTCGACTAACCCTATGTTTGGAAAGAAGATGTGTTTTGGCTAAACACTCGGATGTAATAAGATATGTTGAACAAGTTAATGGTTGTTGGGTTAGCCAGTTTAGTCCTTAATGTAGTGAAAGGATGGTGATAGAACCTCAGATACACTTCTTTGGAAAGGAAAGTAATAAAACCCCGATGAGAATAGTTTAGGGTTTCTGAGGAATCAATTTTGAGGAATTATGACGTACAGGAGATCATGGTTTAAGATCACCAAATACCGTGATACTACAAAGGTAGTAAAGTGATAGTAGTATTTGGGATGTTTAATATGATATTGCATGTAGCATGTGGCCATGCAAGTCAGGAGGTGAAGGACGGACACCAGTAACCCAGTGCATGGAAATAAAGTAAAAAGAGTTCCCGAAAGGGAATGGGAGTTCATCACTATGCTTGTGGTGAGTCTCCCCTAGACAAAGGAAGGTCAAGATGCAATAAGGGTTATGGTAGATCGCCTTACCTATCTGACATGAGAAAGGAGTACCATCAAGAGACAATTTTGTTGAACTACATAAAAGAGAGAGATGGTTCAACTACGCCATGATGCGATTTCAAAGGTTCTTGATGTGACTTAAAGGTTCACTTCCATGAGGTGGAAGTAGATACATGAAGAGCTCAGTGTTTGTACAGTTTATCACCCCATACTAATGGACAGTATGATCCAGACTAGTGGGTCTGATGAGAGCATGTGTGCTCATTTAGGGTGATACATAGAGATAGTTCTTAAGATGTGATGTTAACCACCATGGCCTTTATCGGGATGCAAGAAGTTCTATAGGGAGGTTGTGTCGATCACCACTTCATTATGATGATGTTGGTGGAGGAGGCCTCGCAAAGGTCAGAAAGGAACCACAATGTGTGCAGATGAAATCGCTTTGATTGTACAATGGCTGAGAAAGAGCCCAGTGGTGACATGAGTCACGAGCTGATGCAAAGCAGACTGACATGCAGTTCGCTGTGGGAGAATATGTGATGTGAAAATCCGACCTCTCTAAGCTACAGCTGAGAAAGCTGAGTCCCCGATATATGGGTCCATTTGAGATGGAATGGTGGAGATGATTGTGTCTAGCCTTGCCCCTCAGGATAATGTGATGTGTAATGAGTGCCATGAGTCCAATCTAGAGCACTATGTGAGGTACCCCAGCCATGTGTTGAGCCCTGAACCTATTCACCTTTTGAGAGGCTGAAATGTCCTGAGTCACCTATGAGGGTACGATATACCAAGGTAAGAAAGAACTCAGATGGAACAATATGAGATGATGAAGGTTCTTGGGAAGCACCATGGAAAGGGTGAAGCCACAAGGGAGCCATGATAGACATATGTAAGGCTTATCCTATTTGTTTGCTTGCTTGATGGAATTTTGAGGACAAAATTCTTATAAGAGGGGAAGGATGTTACAACCCCGATTTTGGGTTCAAAAGGAGAGAAATGTAATTTCTCATTTTAAAGATATTGGAATAAATGATGATATAATTTGTGTTGAATAAATGACTTTCGTTGAAAATAGCCTTGTTGTGTGATTTGTGGGCTTTATTGGCTATTGGGCCCAATAACAAGGATATTCAATTAATTAATGAATAAATGAGAATTTGAGATAAGAGAGGTGTGGAAACCTCTAGAAGGAAAATCTAAAGAGGATTTCGTGCCTCTTAGGTTCCTTGGGTTCCAAGGAGTCCAAGGTTGCAATGATAATGCAACAAGAAAGAGGAAAGATTAATTAAATATTACCTTAATTAGAAGAGATGTGAGGTAATGATGATATTACAAGAAATATATGCAAATATGGATAATGAATCCATCTTGGATGGGATTTCATGTCCACATGATTTCTAATGGAAAAAGGAATCAAAATTAAAGAAAACAAAAGATTAAGAAAGAGAAAATATGCTTAAAATAAGCTTTATTGAAAGATAACTTGCATGTGAAGATAATGCCTTTTCTTTTTGAGTTTGGAACTCAAATTTAGTGTACAATAAGATAAAGCCAAAATAGAGGTTTCCCTAAAATTTGAGTGGAAAAGGAGTTACGGATTAAGAGTTATGATTTTCTCAATATATCCTAAAACAAATGGAATTATCTTGAATAAAGGAATTTACATTCCTTTTGTTTGAGCGCGAGTAATAATGACCGTTGGATCAAAATCCAACAAGGGCCGCGCGTCATCCAGTTCCAAGGGAACTTGGAGTTACAGACTGATCTGGGGGAAATTTCCCTTCGATTTCCTCTCCATACAATTAATGTGCAAAGTAGGAAACAAGTCCTTTGGCTTCGGGAGCCTTTTTCGCATCTGATCGACCCATGTTTTGGGGACCCTCGTGGTCTGGGAGAGTTTCCCCTAAATCAGGGGGAAAACGCAGGTGTATTCCTCTATAAAAGCAAAGGGCCTTGAGCCATGAGAATTGCTCCAATTCTACCCCCCCCCCCCGTGGGTTCGCGAGGAAGAACCTTACTGCCCAGCGCAACAAATCGCAGGGAGGTGCTCGACATGCACCTTGGTCGGCCATGCTCCTCGCCGGAGGAGAGCTGCTCCATCCCGATGAACCCGGCCAGTAGCAAGCCAACCGAGGCCGTGGTTGAATCCGGTAGGGTGCGGCGGAGGTGCGGCATCCTTCACCGATGGCTGGCGCAGCAAGAAGCTCGAGGTCAACTCTGGAGTTGACCCGCGCAGGCAGTATGTGTCGCGGACGGGAGCGGGACAGAGGTTGAAGATGGAGTGGAAAATGACTAAGATGCCCCTCCGTGGATGTGTGGAACCCAAGGGCACAAAAGACTATCCAGCAAGATTAAGGGCGCCCAGGTTGTTACATAATCGCTGACGTGTCGAGCCCTTATTGGCCGAAGGTATATAACCTTGCTAAAATCGTAGTTATTTATTTATAACTCTGATGATAAAAAGTTATACATGAAAGTTGCACAAAAAAATACAAGGAATTCAAGAAAAATACTATTACAGACTATTTTTGCTTTTAGTTCGAAAAGTACACAAAGTTAGTGGCTTTAATGCTTAAAGTGTAATCAAAACCCTAGATGTTGATTAGGCATGAGTTCAATTACTTAAATTGGTATTATGAACCAACTTTTAACCTTTTGACATAAAGTGGATAATATGAATCCGTTTTAAGTTTAAAAACCCATGATTTGCTTAATTAGGGTGCTATGACTAAGAAAGTGCAATAATGGGCCTAAAAGCCTTAATCTTAGAAAAATCGTATCTGGAGATAGAAAACTCATATGAAGAAAGTTAATACATGAAAAGTGATCCGAAAAATATGAGGAATTTAATAAAAATGGTTTGAGACCCTGAACCTAACTCTTTTTGTAAAAGTATATTTCTAGAATAGAAAAAGGGTTAATTTGTGGATAAAAACCCTAATTGTTGATAAAAGATATAATTAGTCTTACATTTAAGTTAATTCGAGTATGGTTAACTTATTTACTGTTTTAGATGGTTTCTAACCTGTTTTGATGATAGAATTACAAGTTTAGGGTTTGTAACTCCATATGTGGATTAAAATGTTTGGAAACCCTAATTTAGAAAAAGAAATGATAAAGTAATTCGAAATTAGGGTTTAATGGACTAAGTCTGATCTTGGGAATCTTAATGGAAAATAGTACAAGATAATTAGGGTTTGATAGATATTTGATAAAAGTAAGGTGAAAATAATAAAAGGAAATAAAACCCTAATTATGGTCAAAACCCTAAAAAGGGCAAATAACCTAGGAAACCCTTAGAATTACTGAATCATGATGGCGTGATTAATAATAGAGAAATTGAATGCCTTTTTCAGGAGCTTGTGTGTGTGCTTGCTTGATTTCCTGATTGATTAAGTTACTTCTACATTCAAGTCTGCATTAACAGGTATGTGGTTACGATTATGAATAACCGCTTTAGTTTCCCGAGAGATTCCCGGATGTTTAATCGCATTGAATGCAACTAAACTGTTTGGATGTTCATATTGCAATTATAAAGTGACTATGACTATCACCGTTTAATATAAATGTGAAAATCCTGCACCTACATGCCACCCTGATGAAAGATGCCATAAAGGTCAGGCCCGGGAGGGTAGACCAATGGGCACCATGAGAGGTGACCCTAGACACCAAGCTCGGGAATGAGAAGGTGATTGATGAGGCAAGACTAAGGAGCACCAGGAGAGGTGACTCCCAGGCACCAAGCTCGAGATTGAGAAGGTGGCCTTAAGTCAAATCCAGGGTTAGGGCAAAAGTGGTGGGGATTGTCACATGGAAAATGTAAATTGACTTGTTAATTACCTTGATTGCAATACTTAAATTGTTAGACCTAATTGTGAAATTTTGGTTGCCTCCACATACCAACAATTGCTGATCGATGTTTTGTTTGTCGGCGTTTTAGGTAATATCCTGAAAATCACAAACAGAAAAGTGGCACATCGTGAAATTAAGAAATAAAGTGCAAGGAGGATTAGATAGAGTATTTCAAGCTGTGGATAGCTAGATTTCCCAGTTTTATAAAGGTAAGTAAAAGTTTTAATTTTTGTACCCAATTCCAGTTTAGTTAGTAGAATTTTATAATTATTGTTGATTATATGCTGAACCTTTGATCCTGTAAATTTATTAACGATTCCGACCTTCGGGTCTCCCTTAATTGGGGGTTACCGGGAGGCGGGGTCGTTACAAGGGTTGTTCAGAGCTCTCATTAGAGGGTTAACTATAGCATTCTGCTCTTGAACTTCCTAAAGAATTGGTAGTAAGTATGTATAAAGTATACCAACTCAAAGAGGGAAGGTCCTATCATGGAGTCTTGAAAATTAAAATCAATATGGTCTTTTCCCACTCTTATAGTGATAATTTTGGTTTCAACATCTTTTAAAGATCTCTCAATGGATAGGAATGGTCTCTCAAATATCATTCGACAAGATGGATTTTCTATTGTGTCTAATGTGACTATATCACATGGGATGAAGAATCTTCCCACATGTATGGGGACATCCTCTACTACTCTGATTGGTTTTGTGAATGAATGGTCTATGATTTGAATTAGCATTCCCATTTTAACCAATTTTGTAAGGCCTAGCCTTTGGGATAATGCGAGAAGAATCAAAATTATACTTTCCCCCATATCAGCTAGTCCTTGTCTTATATTGTTATCCCCTACATTGAATGGGTAAGTAAAGGCTCTGTGATCTTTCTGCTTGGTTGACATTTTTGCTTGCATAAAGGAACTAGACATCTAGCAAGTCGAATGGTTTGGAATTCACCTCCTTGCCTCCTCTTTGTGATGAGATCCTTGAAAACCTTGACATATGTTGGAATTTCTTCAACTGCATCAAGAAATGAGATATCCATATGTAGCTTCTTCACAACTTCCATGAATTTCACATATCCCTTTGCAAATGATCCTTGATCAGCTTGTATGGAAATGTGATTCTCGATTCATATAGGTCTCTATTGTCTATGGTCTCTTCAGCTGCTATCATTCTCTACCTTTTTCCCCTTACTGTTAGCTTTTGACTTGCCCTACTAGGTGACAACCTCAACCTCTAGTTCTTCTTTTATCAAGTAATTTTAGGTAGGGACTCAATTACATGAGTATCTTCTTCACCAGAGTTACTTTTCGACTCCTTTATGACTTCTCTTGATCAGAGTGTAGCCATCTTTGCACTCTCAGTGGTAGAAGGGATTTTCCCTTGTGTATTTTTTATCAACTTTGATAATTATAATAGTTGTGCTCATCATCTTGGTGTAAGCTTGCATATTAGCCCCCTAAGTAGTGATTCCCCCTAATTGGGTTTGCATTATGTTCAACAATCCTATGTTATTGATAGAGCGTCGGCCCAGTTTCTCATTTATAGTTTCTTGGCTTTTTGTGAAATGAAACATTTTAGAAATCAGAGCTCGTTGATTAGAGTTTTTATTCTAACTTTGAACTTGACCTGGTCCACTTGAGTTTCTATTTTGGTTCTCCTTGTCCTTGGTAATTGTTCACGTTTTATTGATTAGTAATGTTACGTGTGAACATGGGTGGTTTTCCACCTATGAAAATGCCTGGAAATCTTTTAGGTGGGCCATTCAATTGGTGAGCATTTTTAGAAGCATCTTTATTTTTGTAAGAGAAATCAAGATGATCTGACCTCTTGAAGTTAACAAAAGAAACATTCTCAATATCATCTTACTGATAATCTTCTTTTCGTTGGGTATAGGTACAATTATCCAATCTATGGCCTCCACCACATGTAACACCCTTCATCATTGGTTTTGCTTTATTCTTTCCCTTTCTTCTAGAGTCCTTCAACTATCTCACATTTAAATCAATCTTTTGAATCTAAGCATTTATAGCTTCTTTTGGCAGTTGTCCCTTCGTCTACTACCTTTTTAGTTGTTCCCTCTATCATATTTCGAACTGGCTTGTTGGGAGGCCACATTATCAATTATCTTCATGGTATTATTTGGGTTCTTTCCCAGGAAATCACTCACTATAGTTGCATTCAACGAGGTCCTTTCAATAGAGGTGAGGTTTTTGTAGAAGGTTGTAACTAGAAATCCCTTGTCATAGTTGTGGTGAGGGTAATCCCTCTTGTATTCTTGGAGTCTTTCCCATGCTTCATATAATTTCTGACCTTTGCATGAATTTGATGATCTTGTTCCTATTTCTAAGAACATGATAGAACGCGGTAACAAAATCATCATCTAGAGGTTCCCATCCATTGATGCTTTTATCAAGCAGGGCAAGGTACTAAGATAGAGCCTTATCTGTTAGAGAGAAGTTGAATCCCTTCCAATAGATGACTTCCTGCAACCCTCTGTTCATCTTGATAGTGTCACATATGTTTTTGAAAGCATTAAGGTGGTGATATGGGTTTTCATCTAAGGAGTTTCCTTGAAAAGTCTTTTTCTGGATTATACTATAAACAGTTGGTTTTAGGTTAAAGTTTGGAGCATTGAATCAAGGAATGATGATTGGGCATATGGAATCATTCCCCCTTAAGCATCTAGATCTCAAATAGAAGGGCCTCCATCCTCTTCTTCATCTTCATTGTTTTCATTTTTGTTTTTATTTCTTCTGGCTCCACCAAGTAAAGGCCCTTCAACCTCATGGTAAACCTCTTCCTCTTCCTCATGGTGTTCTTCGCCATGTTTCTCGTGGTTCTCTTCCTCCCTCAGGTTGGGTATGACCACCCTACAAGGAGGCATGATTCTTACATATGGCAGTGGTTTCAATCCGGTTCACTCAAACTACTTGAAATAAGTCGCATAGTTGAGTTAGAGGTTGGATGCGTGACATCAGATATTTAAAGAGATTAGAGTTATTAGATTAAAATATGTAGTAAAGTTTATTACTAGACTTGAGGCATGGGAGCATGCTAAGTAGACTCAAGTTCTTAACAGTAACGATTGCCTTGTCCTCAACAACAACACCAAAAAGTTGATTAGGCTAAGATCACATGTCCAAAAAGAGTAATCTAGAGTAATCCAACTTTTAAATTTATAACCCGACACTCAGGCCCCCACAACAATTATAATGGGATCCGATGTCATAGATCATGGTCTAACACAAGGACAAGGGTGGAAAGTGTTAATATCCTTTAAGCCTAAGCTTAGTTACACCGATAAAAAGGGTAAGGTAAAGTTTGTGTTCCCTAAGGAATGATGACTCATCAATAATCAAGTAATGAACAATTAAAATAAGAGAAAGGTACAATAAAGGAATAAGAATATTTGAGGATAGAAGACAAGTATGTATGGGGAAACTTGGATTGGGATTCACCATTTTAGATCTCTAATCAACATGTAACACTCACATCTATTGTATACCCTTAGCAAGTTTATAAGAAATCATCATTAGTGTCTATTTCCTCCTCTCTCAAGCTTAGGATATAAGGTTGTCTCTCTCTCTTGAAAAAGCAAACAAACAATCAAAGTAAAACCATATGGCCATTACCTTAAGCATTCCAATATTCTCATGCATTCATGAAACTCCATAACACTTACATATAGGTTGATATTACTCTTTAAAGGTATTAACAATCAAACAACACAAGATGGTATCTAATCATGCAAGTGAAGCGTTAAGAACAAGCGTATGGAGATAAACATTTTTAAGATCATATATTTAATGGAAGTAAGCATTTACATGTTGGTAGATCCTTAGAGAACATAAATCGATGAGTGAAAGGTGAAAGTCAAAGTTTGATGGTGGGGTGGATTGGCAGAAGCACTCCATAGTCTCTCTTGCTTCATGACCCCTGACACAATATCATATGGTTCCTATTTTGTATCCCATGCTGTGGGGTTTGAGACGTTCATTGGGGTGCTTTTCTTGCACCACAAGTCCTTTGAGCATGTTCCTTAGGGCACACCCTTAATGGTATGCATGATTGATGTGTGTAGTGTTGCCATCGATAGGGAGGTCATGTAGGTGAGCCATTTGTTCTAGCTAGCCATCGGTTGATAGGCTCCTAGTCCAACCATCGATGAGTAGGTCAGTAGATGCACCATTAGTAGAGGCAGTTGTTGTCTTTGGGCGAGGCCTATATAGGTGATCCATTGGTTTATGACTCCCTAGTCTACGGGCGAGTCTTCAGGCTAGCCATCAATTTTAGAAGCTGATGGTTGTTCTAATTGGCCATCTTCTGATGGTTGGATAGTTGTGTTGCCTTATGATGGTAGGGAATCTAGATACTATTAGAGGCCATCCGTTTTTGGGAACCAATGGATGTTCAACTTCAATGGATCTTTGATGCTGAGAGTGGATGGTCACCATTGGTTGTATAAACTAATGGGAGATCTTTACAAGGGTTGAGACCGTCTTTTGGTGAGTTACCTACATGGAAATGAGTAGTTACCTTCGGATCAACTAATAAATGGTAAGAATTAGCAAAATGTTAGAAAGTTAAGAAACTCTGCATAAAGAAAGGATATTAGGGGTAAATTTAGGCATGAAATATCCAAGAAAATTGGATGTTATCATTAAGGTTTTTGACATAACAAGTAAACCCTATTTTTCTACCATAAATTTCGTTAACAACATGTATACATCATTTTATTGACTCATTTAAGTTAATCCCCCAATATTAACCCTAGATAGTAGTAATCTCTACATCAAACCTTTATATTGATCCTCACTTACAAAGAATGTTTATGTTTGCCTAAGATCTAGCAATATAGTTGAGAAACTCATGCATATTTAGTTCAAAATAACATTTTGTACATGTCCACTTGATTTACAAGCATGTCATTGATTAGGCATATGCAATATTAACATAAAATGTAGTTCTTAAGCTATCAAATTTTTCACTGAAATTTTGTTCGAATATCATGAACTAAGGAATTTTAAGTCATTAAGAATGAACTAACAATGACATGTATTCATTTTCCTAATAATTTCCCTATTTATTAGCCAACCACATAAAAATACAAGTAATTACCTCACTGATCTTTGCTCAGATAGACTTAATATTTCAACAAATTTGAATATTCAAGTCATCACCTAATTATCACCTCAAATGTCAATATCTCAAGTTCATTCGTAAGGACTGAAATTCTAGATTCTACCAAGTCCTACCAATAGACCCCTTTTCTTCCTCCTTTCAGCTCGAGAATCTTTGAAATGAATAATTCAAGAGAAAGGAAGGAAAAAGAGGGTGAGTTGATTTGATATTATTTTGACTTATCAGGGGAAGGATGTCATTTAGTAGTTCAGCCTCCACATCTGAAAAAGCTCTACATAGGAGAGAAGAATCATTAAGAAAACATATTCAATATATATTAACTTATTTAGTTTAATCGCTTCAATGAGGATAGAACCTTATATCATCATCTCCACTTCTTTTCTCATCCATACCATAATTGGATATCTCTCTCCCTAGAGTTTTATATCTCTAATAATAATGATGAATTTTAATAGCTACTACTATTTTTGGTTACTGGTATGGATCAATTGATATGTTTATAACAATTACAAACAAGTCCTACTATCACATTTATAATTTGAACAATATGTTTCTTCGATTGAGATTTCCTTCCATGAAACTCAACCTATGAAGCAGCATGTGGTCATTGAAGTATACCCTATAAATTATAAAAAATAAACCTATTGTATGGTATTGAGTTTCCTAGAAATATTTTTTAGATAATGTATAATTAGAAATAAATTACTAAAATCAAATACTACACCTACTATTGTCAACTTGTATAGAACAGTGGACTAAATTTTTACAAGAGAAACTGCCACATCCCTGACATGGGTTATGCCTTAACCCTAGAGGTTTTTCTTAATAAAGTTAATTATATGCTTGCTCTTATTTCTTGAAAAGTAAATAAGGCTCAAGAGGAACTTATGTTTCAATTTTAATCCTTTTTGAATAATGTTGAAATAATGTTTTGCTTCTGTTGGACTAATGTGCAAATTACCCAAGTTGAGGAGTTAAATTGCAAATGTTACATGATAAGATGTTCCTCATGTTTTGAAGCATCATGAGAATGAAGATGATGCAGAGGTGTGGTTGTGGTAGCCTGAGTACCAAGAAAGAGCTGATAAAGCAATGCTTGGGCATTAAAACCTAGTTTTGGTATAATGTGCAAATTACCCAAAACCCAGGGTTCAATATGCAAATTACCACTTCAAAATAGTCCCTAATGTTTATTGGCATCATGTAGAGAAAAGCAAATGATAGGGGCGCCTCATTTGAATTACTTTGGAGGAGAGAGAATCTTGATATTAAAATAATCAAGATTTAAGCATAATTGGAACTTTACTTCAATTTAATGCAAAAATAAATATATTAATTGAAGTGTTTTTCAACCAAAATTATGTTGGTTTAAATACATATATGTGGACGACCATTTGCCTTGCAAAGGCACGAAAATATCTTAAGGAGGTGAAGAACCCACTCACATTATTATAAGAAAAAGAAATATCCACTCACTTATGGATATTATTATAATATGATTTAAGGTGCTTAATTTTATTTTCTTTAAATCATGGATAATTTAGAGGAATAAGAGGCAAAGAAGATAGCCTCGTAACCAAGGAAGGGAAGGGGGAAAGTGGCAAGGAAATGGAGGAGATAATCCCTACTTTCTCTCTCTTAAATGAATTTTTAATAAAATGCATATATGCTGCCTTATCCATAGCGTGGATGGTTAATTTTGAATACACCACTTCTTGCTTGCAAAAACGACCAAGGGATCTTGGTGCAACAGGAGGACGACCCCCAACCTGTTGGTAAGCTTCTTGACCTTCTTTCACCTTGATTCCATGGTGGAAATCGAAAATCAATGCATGATTTCTTCTTATCTCGATCCCATCTTCAATTCTAACCATTCCTTTTCACTCAAATCTTGAGGACGAGCCTTGGGATAGTGAAAGGAGTTGCATCCACCATTGTTGACGTGAGCTTGAATCTTTGAAGCTCAATTGGAGGTGGGTTTTATAACTTCAACTCTTACTTTTGTTATTGCATTAAACTCCTTATCATTTGTTGATCATTTATTCTTCATAAAATTCACTTGATCAAATCAATAGAACCACCATGAAAATTACAGTAAAATATGAAGGATCGTATCTTGAAGATGATGACATCATCATAAGCACACACCTCCACAAATATCTATTGCAAACGGTTTCATAATTTTTGGTCCAATCGGTTTCAACAAACCATTTGGAGGTTTGGATCCCAAACCGTTTGGGTGGGTTGACCATTTGGATGTGTTGACTATTTGAGATAAGGACCCTAGTATATTTTGGATGATGATCTAATGGATCCAATTGATTAATTCAATATATGAACAATCTTCCAATTAGAAACCCTAATCAGGTTAAGTGCTGAAATTTCAATTGGTTGATGTAATATTTTGGGTGGACTAACCTAAACGGTGTCAAGACTGTTTGGAGGTTACCCAAACGGTCTCAAGACCATTTGGAGGTCTAGGGTTGAGTATGGTTGAGTAATTGAAGAGTTAGAGATACCAAATTGAAATGCAATCAATAGCTAATTTGATGATCAATCCATTGATCTAAACCCTAATTGGATTTCACAAATTTTAGTGATGGATGGGGCAAACGATCTCAAGACCGTTTGGAGGTCATCCAAACGACCTCAAGACAGTTTGAGGTTAGGTCATATCATAATTTGATGATGATTCATTGATTTCAATTGAATCGGTTCCACAATGTTAATCATTGAAGGTTCCTCGATTTCAAAACCCTAATTGAAGGTTCCTTGATTATAAATCCTAGTTCAATTGCGTTTAAAACCCTAATTGATGGTCTAATTGAAGGATGATTAAATAGTTAAATTGATGAATGAATCAAGGACTCAATTGATAGTCGGTTTATTGATTGAAACCTTAAATTTTTTAAGTGTTGAAAGACCCTTTTTAGTCCATTCAATTTTGAGAGGATTTGGACCAAACAGTCTTAAGACTGTTTGAGTCCAAACGGTCTCAAGACTGTTTGGGTCCAAATAGTCTCAAGACTGTTTGGTCCAAACGGTCTCAAAACCCTTTGGGTCCAAATGGTCTCAAATCGTTTGGAGACTCAAGTCCAATCAGTTTCAACACACTTCTTGCCCAAACGGTTTCAAACCGTTTAGAGGTCAAAGGGGGTCAAGATCGTTTGGTGATTCAATGTGATCAAATCAATTGATAACTTAAGGTAATGATTGATCCATTGATCCAATGGTTTATGTTAATGATTACCAATGATAGGTACAAAGGTCGAAACCCTAAAGTACCTAGATGATCAGTACCTTTAAAATGGTTGACCCTACAAGCTTATGAAAGTAATGTCTCAATACACTATGTCAACCATAGTTGTATATATATATATATATATATATATATATATATATATATATATATATATATATATATATTTGATTGAAAGGTTGATGTAACCTAATCAAGCTTAGAGGATGATAGAAAGGAATTCGTACATGAGTATTGTTCATGTGGTGATTATGTTATGATCCTTAGTAAAGAGATCATGAAACCCTAATCCAGAAGGTTAATGAACCCTAACCCTAATTCAGGGTAACATAATTTTAAACCCCAATTATGGGAATGGGGAGTGAAACCCTAATTGGGATGAGTATCTCCAATTGATATGAATTGAGAAACCCTAATTGAGGGTGATTCCATGAGAAACCCTAGTTGAGGGTGATGCCATGAGGAACCCTAGTTGGGATGAATAGTAAACCCTAATTATGAGCAATTTGATGTGAAAGCCTAATGAAGGGAGATGGTATGTGAAATGCTATCCCTAATGATGAGAGATGGTATGTGAAATCCTAACCCTAATGAAGTATGATGGTATGTGAAACCCTAAACCCTAATAAAGGGTGATGGTATGGGAGACCCTAATCCTAATAATGGAATGGTAACTAATACATTGATAAGGGAAATACCTAAAGTGTTTGATTATAGATAACCTTATAGCAAGCAATGCCTTAACCTGAGATGAGTCCATATCATTGAGGATAGTTGGACAATTATAATGAGTGCTATGACGTATGCACATCACAATAAAGGTGATAGGTTAGTGTATGGAAGTATTAAGATGAGAAAATACCTTAATACAATATAAATTGATAAACTCTAGTAAGTTTAAAGTGTTGAGGGAAGGGATATATCAAGACATCATAGATATCACATCCAGCTCTTTAAGAATGATATTCCTTGATGCATCTCAAATCCAACATACTTGGATGATTAGCATATAAAGAGTGCTATCCTAATCATTACATCAAGATGGAATGTGTTTTATGAACCATGAGAATGGTTGTTGCCTAGTGAAGGGTGATAAGATGTTAAATGTGCTTTATGAGCCATGAGATTAGTTGTTACCTAGTGAGAGGTAACAAGATATTTTGATAGGCCTTGTAAGCCACATGAGTAAGTTGATACCTAGTGAAAGGTACCAAGATAATTATAAAGTCCCCTGTAACAGATGATAATGTTTTTAATAAACTAAGAAAAATGAAACTTAATAACATAATAATTATAACAAAAGGATACAATAATAATGATGGAACCTTGATTGTACAAGTGTGGAGAAGAAAAGGATACTTGTATTACATAAAGAATGTGATTGAGCATGATGGCATGGCCAAAGTTTAAATGTCAGTAGAAGAATGAGGTCCACAATGCTGTGTAAACAGACATGGGACGTAATCATAGGATTGGCATTGTCCAATACTTGGAATAGTTGCACATGATTGACATAGTTCATTACCTGGAATAATGTCATAGGATTGACATAGTTCAATACCTGGAATAGATGCACAGGATTGGCATAGTCTAATACCTGGAATAACTACACATGATTGGTAAAAATCCAATACCTGGAATAACTACACAGGATTGGTAATAACCCAATAACTGGAATAACTACACATGATTGGTAATAACCCAATACCTGGAATAACTACACAGGATTGGTAATAACCCAATACCTGGAATAACTACACAGGATTGGTAATAACCCAATACCTGGAATAACTGCACAGGATTGGTAATAACCCAATACCTGGATAGTTGCACAGGATTGGCATAGTCCAATACCTGGAATAGTTACACAGGATTGGCATAGTCCAATACCTGGAATAGTTGCACAGGATTGGCATAGTCCAATACCTGGAATAGTTGCACAGGATTGGCTTAGTCTAATTCTTGGAATGGATGCACAGGTTTGGCATAATCTAATACTTGGAATGGATACACATGAACAATATAAGTCCAATGCTTGTACTAGTTGTACAGGATTGGTATAATCCAATGCCTGGAATATTTATACAGGATTGGTATGGACCAATGCCTAAATAAGACATGATGATGTACACTCTCATGTCCAGTATAAACCAATACCTATTTAGCAGATTGGCTAAGGCCATCAGATAGAAATAAGAAAGAGTCATGGGTGACATATCAGAGTAATGATTATCATGAGAAAAGCATGAGATGTGGAGTTAATACAATAGATAAATAATATACATGTTCTTCCTATTCCTTATATAGAGAATAGATGATTTACTGCTCTATCATAGATAATTGCAATAGTTAAAGATGAGAATGATATAAATTGCTTATCCTCTACTCAGTTTTATATTAATTAAATTGCAATAATGATATTTCTGGCGGAGAGTTATATCTCTCGCTGGGGAAATTTTCAATTGTGTCACCCCCGTGGGATCCAACATTTTTAGGTGGACGAGCACGGAGGAGATTGTGAATATCTTACAGAGGAAGAACTTCAGCAGCAACAGGTACAACAACAATAGCTCAGGTGAAGTGTGATGTCTGTCGTGTCTTGTAGATAGAAGTCCTATGTGTCGTCTCTGTACTCTCAGGTCCTCGGAGTTAATAGTTAGTGCTTTTAATAAATCGTTTTGAGATTTTGGCTTGATGCCTCGAGGTTCTTATGTTGTATGTGTTTAGCTTTTAACAAGGTAGTTGATATTGTAACCCTCGAGAAGATATGGTACAAAATATGTACTTATGAACCAAGATGTAAATGTAATATATTGGTTCTTGTTGAAAGAGTTTTCCTATGAATGGATCTCTTTGAAAAAGGTTTTAATTTTAGATTTTTAGTAATCCGCTGCTTAGTGATTGCTTCCTCTTAAGTAAATCATGTTTTTTATAAGTTGGATGCCATAATTTAGTGGTATCAGAGCTCTAGGTTCACTGAGACTACAGAGACATAGGACTAAGGTGTTGAGTCTGTTCTAAGTGTATTCTAGTATATCTTATAGTGTCTTCTGCTTATGCAGAAGAAGATATATAACTAGAAGATGTCTGAAGAACATGAGGGACACGTTGCTGAGAGCAATGTTGTTGCACCAGTAGGAGGTGTAAGGGATCAGGCAAGGGAGGAACCAATGCCTGAAAATCCCCATGTTGATGAAGTCATGAGAGGAAACCCAGATGTTCATAACCTTTTTGGGAAACTCATGACCACACTAAGGTATATGGAAGATCGGATGCCAGCACCGGCACCTAGGGCACCAGTTTCCAATGAGGGATATGGGTCTGGTAAGACCTTTGAACGACTACGTCGTGTAGGAACCATAGAATATGCTGGAACATCTGACCCAGCAGATGTTGATCTCTGGCTCACTGAGTTAGAAAAAGCCTTTAAGATCCTTAGTATCCCAGAGGCTGACAAAGTTAAACATGTGGTGTACCTTTTGAAGGGTAGTGTTGGACATTGGTGGGCTTTAGAAGAAATAAAAAGGAATGATGAAGAGGTTGAATGGGAGGAATTTCATCGAGAATTCATCAATAAGTATTTTCTAAAGACATACTTAGATGAAAAGATCTCACAGTTTGAGAAGATTCGACAGGGAGCGATGTCAATAAATGAATATGATGTTAAGTTTATGGAACTTTTGTGATTTTTTCCTCAAATGGTAGCTACTGAGGAGGAGGATATCCGACGTTTTGAGAAGGGATTGATTGTTGAGATGTCCATCCTGACATCTACCCTAGAAAGTAGAGAGAGGTTTGCCACATTTGTGGAGTCTATACGGAGGATAGAAAGGTCTATGATAAAGAAACATGAGACAAAACTCAAAAGAAAGTCTACACTGTCACATGTACCAATGATTAGTGGTACTAAACAACCAAAATATTTACCAGTTCAACCACAATATAGTGCACCTATTCAGGGGTCATCAAGTTGGGGTCGAGCTTGTCATAAATGTGGATAGCTAGGACATTTTAGACAACAATGTCCAAGGAGAAATAGTGAGGTGACCCAACAGTCAAGGCATAATATGCAAAACCCACAACGACCTCAGTCTAGTGGAACATATGGTAGAGGACGAAGACAAGTGCCACAGTTTGGTCCATCTACTTCTGGTAGTAGAGGATAAAGGCAATAACAGATAACAACTGACTCCATGTTTTGGGTCAGATAAGATGCTAGATAACTTGTAAAAGGTAGACTTTTCAAGATAGAACTTTCTATTTTGAATTATCCTATGTTCCCTACTATAAGAAAGGTAGTTGTTGTTTAGTTCATCTGTATAATCCTTTGGGGATATGAAGAAGAGATAAGAAGGATGAAAACTTATGTTTAGTCCAATATTCTCTTATATGTTTGAAAATTTCTCTTTTCATGCAGAAAGGGAAAAGATGTAAAAAGGAACTCAGAGAAAATCTGAGATATTAAGTATATCAAATTTAAAGAGATGAAAACATAAAATGAAATAAATACATACTACCTGATTTCAGTTCTTGAATACCCTGGCCAGGTATTCATTTATGGAAGGCAAGGTAAGTATGACATATCTAGATTGTTATCTTTCTGAATACTCTGATCAAGTAATCATTCTGAAACAATCTAAAGAAAGAAGTAGGATATGTGGCATGGATATTTCTACCACATTCTAATTGATATATGAAGGAATTTGATTTAATTGTAAATCATTTTATAAACAAAAGAAGATGTTTAGTATAATGTATACCCTGGTCTGAAGACCTAGAGGTAATAGTTACCTGATGGAAGATAACAATAACCAGTGATGGACTAAAGGTTTGAATACCTATATCTAGTAATCATGGTGAAAATGATATTAAGAAATTATGAGATGAAATCATCCATATAATCCCTATGTTGATAACAAGGAACCTAGGATGAAAACAAGAGTAAATAACTCATGAATAGTAGAAGGTTCATGTAATGTTTAGAGGAGATGATAATCTCTTCTCATGAATAAACAACCCTGGATAATAATAGGGTGATAAGAGGAATATGATCCTTTTGTTTTCTTTTCTTTCAGAGACATGGCAATCAAATGGGTCTTAGGACACTTGGTGTGCATAAATTAAAATTTTTTATTTGATGGATACTTAGAAGAGTATCAGTTTTTCTTGGACTTTGGCTCTAAGAAAAAGATATGTATAATAAGAAATGTCCCAGGATGAAAGAAAGATTAAAATGTGATGTGTTATTAACACATGTGTTAGATACCAAGGTAAGGAATTCTGGTATCTGAGGACTATCATGCTATTTTATGATGGTTACCTGGAATGGTTAACTGTGGAATCAGTCTAGTTACCTAATGTAGTATGGACATCATATGTTAGGGGTTTATGCTTTGCATAAACATAACATTGATGAGAATGATCTATTTGAAGGAATAATTGTAAAAATTATTACAATAAAAGTTTATCAAATTAAATTAACAAATAACCTATATCTAAATAAGAAAAGTGTTACCTGACACAGAATTAACTCCACAGTTAATAATGAAAGGACAGTGGAGTATGTGTCCTATGTGTTTGACTCTATGGGAATTTTGTGTGGAAGAACCTTGTATTGATCAAAGTTCTATGGTGTCTCCATAACAATGAGATGTTATGTGGAGACATCATGATATAACGAATGAACAATATCGGTCACCTTTGATCTGGGATTTCAGGGATGAAATCCTTGTTAGGGGTTTATGATTTGTAACATCCTTGACCTGGGTTATGCCTTAACCCTAGAGGTTTTGCTTAATAAAGTTAATTATATGCTTGCTCTTATTTCTTGAAAAGTAATTAAGGCTCAAGAGGAACTTATATTTCAATTTTAGTCCTTTTCGAATAATGTTGAAGTAATGTTTTGCTTGTGTTGGACTAATGTGAAAATTACCCAAGTTGAGGGGTTAAATTGCAAATGTTACATGATAAGATGTTCCTCATGTGTTGAAGCATCATGAGAATGAAGATGATGTAGAGGTGTGTCTTGTGGTAGCCTGAGTACCAAGAAAGAGCTGATAAATCAATGCTTGTGCATTAAAACCTAGTTTTGGTGTAATGTGCAAATTACCACTTCAAAATAGTCCCTAATGTTTCTTGGCATCATTTAGAGAAAATAAAATGAGAGGGTCACCTCGTTTGAATTACTTTGGAGGAGAGAGAATCTTGATATTAAAATAATCAAGATTTAAGCATAATTGGAACTTTACTTCAATTTAATGCAAAAATAAATATATTAATTGAAGTGCTTTTCAACCAAAATTATGTTGGTTGAAATACATATATTTTTATGACCATGTGTCTTGCAAAGGCAAGAAAATATCTTAAGGATGTGAAGAACCCACTCACATTATTATAAGAAAAAGAAATATCCACTCACTTATGGATATTATTATAATATGATTTAAGGTGCTTAATTTGCTTTTCTTTAAATCATGGATAATTGAGAAGAATAAGAGGCAAAGAAGATATCCTCGTAACCAAGGCAGGGAAGGGGGAAGGTGGCAAGGAAATGGAGGAGATAATCACTACTTTCTCTCTCTTAAATGAATTTTTAATAAAATACAGATATGCTCCCTTATCTATAGCTTGGATGGGTAATTTCGAATCTACCTTCACTTCTTGCTTGCAAAAACGACCAAGGGAGCTTGGAGAAATAGTAGGACGACCCCCAACCTGTTGGTAAGCTTCTTGACCTTCTTTCACCTTGATTCCATGGTGGAAATAAAAAATCAATGCATGATTTCTTCTTATCTCGATCCCATCTTCAATTCTAACCATTCCTTTTCACTCAAAGCTTGAGGAAGAGCCTTGGGATAGTGAAAGGAGTTGCATACACCATTTTTGACGTGAGCTTGAAGCTTTGAAGCACAATTGGAGGCGGGTTTTATAACTTGAACCCTTACTATTGTTATTGCATTCAATTCCTTATCAATTGTTGATCATTTGTTCTTCATAAAATTCACTTGATCAAATCCATAGAACCACCATGAAAATTATAGTAAAATATGAAGAATCGTAGCTTGAAGATGATGACATCATCATAAGCACAAACCTCCACAAATATCTATTGCAAATGGTTTCATAATTTTTGGTCCATTCGTTTTCACCAAACTGTTTGGAGGTTTGGATCCCAAACCGTTTGGGTGGGTTGACCGTTTGGATGGGTTGACCATTTGAGGTTAGGACCCTAGTATATGTTGTATGAGGATATAATGGATCCAATTGATTAATTCAATATATGAACAATCCTCCAATTAGAAACCCTAATCGGGTTAAGTGCTGAAATTTCAATTGGTTGATGTAATATTTAGGGTGGACTAACCCAAACGGTCTCAAGACCGTTTGGAGGTTACCCAAATGGTCTCAAGACCGTTTGGAGGTCAACTAAGACCGTTTGGAGGTCTAGGGTTGAGTATGGTTGAGTAATTGAAGAGTTAGAGATACCAAATCGAAATGTAATCAATAGCTAATTTGATGATCAATCCAATTATCTAAAACCCTAATTGGATTTCACAAATTTTAGTGGTGGATGGGGCAAATGGTCTCAAGACTGTTTGGAGGTCATCCAAACTACCTTAAGACCGTTTGAGGTCAGATCATATCATAATTTGATGATGATTCATTGATTTCATTTGAATCGGTTCCACAATGTTAATCATTGAAGGTTCCTCATTTCAAAACCCTAATTGAAGGTTCCTTGATTATAAATCCTAGTTCAATTGGGCTTAAAACCCTAATTTATGGTCTAATTGAAGGATGATTCAATAGTTCAATTGATGAATGAATCAAGGACTCAATTTATAGTCGGTTTATTGATTGAAACCTTAAATTGTTTAAGTGTTGAAAGACCTTTTTGGTCCATTCGGTTTTGAGAGGATTTGGACCAAACGGTCTTAAGACCGTTTGAGTCCAAACAGTCTCAAGACCCTTTGGGTCCAAACGGTCTCAAACTGTTTGGAGACTCAAGTCCAATCGGTTTCCACACACTTCTTGCCTAAACGGTTTAAAACCGTTTAGAGATCAAAGAGGGTCAAGATCGTTCGGTGATTCAATGTGATCAAATCAATTGATAACTTAAGGTGATGATTGATCCATTGTTGATGTTAATGATTATCAATGATAGGTACATAGGTTGAAACCCTAAAGTATCTAGATCATCAATACCTTTAAAATGGTTAACCCTACAAGCTTATGAAAGCAATGTCTCAATACACTATGTCAACCATAGTTGTATATATATATGATTGAAAGATTGATGTAACCTAATCAAGTTTATAGGATGATATAAAGGAATTCGTACATGAGTATTGTTCATGTGGTGATTAGGTTATGATCCTTAGTAAAGAGATCATGAAACCCTAATCCAGAAGGTTAATGAACCCTAACCCTAATTCAGGGTAACATAATGTAAAACCCCCATTATGGGAATGGGGAGTGAAACCCTAATTGGGATGAGTATCTCCAATTTATATGAATTGAGAAACCCTAATTGAGGGTGATTCCATGAGAAACCCTAGTTGAGGGTGATGCCATGAGGAACCCTAGTTGGGATGAATAGTAACCCTAATTATGGGCAATTCGATGTGAAAGCCTAATGAAGGGAGATGGTATGTGAAATCCTAATCCTAATGATGAGAGATGGTATGTGAAATCCTATCCCTAATGATGAGAGATGGTATGTGAAATCCTAACCCTAATGAAGTATGATGGTATGTGAAACCCTAAACCCTAATAAAGGGTGATGGTATGGGAGACCCTAATCCTAATAATGGAATGGTAACTAATACATTGATAAGGGAAATACCTAAAGTGTTTGATTATAGATAACCTTATAGCAAGCGATGCCTTAACCTGAGATGAGTCCATATCATTGAGGATAGTTGGACAATTATAATGAGTGTTTTATGACCTATGCACATCACAATAAAGGTGATAGGTTAGTGTATGGAAGTATTAAGATGAGAAAATACCTTAATACAATACAAATTGATAAACTCTAGTAAGTTTAAAGTGCTAAGGGAAGGGATATATCAAGACATCATATATATCACATCCAACTCTTTAAGAATGATATTCCTTGATGCATCTCAAATCCAACATACTTGGATGATTAACATATAAAGAGTGCTATCCTAATCATTACATCAAGATGTAATGTGTTTTATGAACCATGAGAATGGTTGTTACCTAGTGAAAGGTGACAAGATGTTAAATGTGCTTTATGAGCCATGAGATTAGTTGTTACCTAGTGAGAGATAACAAGATATTTTGATAGGCCTTGTGAGCCACATAAGTAAGTTGATACCTAGTGAAAGGTACCAATATAATTATAAAAGTCCCCTGTAATAGATGATAATGTTTGTAATAAACTTAGAAAAAGGAAACTTAATAACATAATAATTATAACAAAAGGATACAATAATAATGATGGAACCTTGATTGTACAAGTGTGGAGAAGAAAGGGATACTTGTATTACATAAAGAATGTGATTGAGCGTGATGGTATGGCCAAAGTATAAATTGCAGTAGAAGAATGAGGTACCCAATGTTGTGTAAATAGACATGGGACGTAATCACAGGATTGGCATAGTCCAATACCTGGAATAGTTGCACAGGATTGACATAGTTTAATACCTAGAATAATGTCACAGGATTGACACAGTTCAATACTTGGAATAGATGCACAGGATTGGCATAGTCTAATACCTGGAATAACTACACATGATTGGTAATAATCCAATACCTGGAATAACTACACCGGATTGGTAATAACCCAATAACTGGAATAACTACACAAGATTGGTAATAACCCAATACCTGGAATAACTACACAGGATTGGTAATAACCCAATACTTGGAATAACTACACAGGATTGGTAATAACCCAATACCTGGAATAACTACACAGGATTGGTAATAACCCAATACCTGGAATAACTGCACAGGATTGGTAATAACCCAATACTTGGAATAGTTGCACAGGATTGGCATAGTCCAATACCTGGAATAGTTACACAGGATTGGCATAGTCCAATACCTGGAATAGTTGCACAGGATTGGCATAGTCCAATACCTGGAATAGTTGCACATGATTGGCTTAGTCTAATTCCTGGAATGGATGCACATGTTTGGCATTATCTAATACTTGGAATGGATACACAGGAACAATATAATTCCAATGCTTGTACTAGTTGGATAGGATTGGTATAATCCAATGTCTGGAATATTTATACAGGATTGGTATGGACCAATGCCTATATAAGACATGATGACGTACACTCTCATGTCCAGTATAAACCAATACCTATTTAGCAGATTGGCTAAGGCCATCAGATAGAAATAAGAAAGAGTCATGGGTGACATATCAGAGTGATGAGTATCATGAGAAAATCATGATCTGTTGAGTTAATACAATAGATAAATAATATACATGTTCTTCCTATTCCTTATAAAGAGAATAGATGATTCACTGCTCTATCATAGATAGTTGCAATAGTTAAAGATGAGAATGATATAAACTGCTTATCCTCTTCTCAATTTTATATTAATTAAATTGCAATAATGATGTTTCTGGCGGAGAGTTATATCTCTTGCTGGGGCAATTTTCAATTGTCTCACCCCCGTGGGATCCAACATTTTTTGGTGGACGAGCACAGAGGAGATTGAGAATATCTTACAGAGGAAGAACTTCAGCAGCAGCAGGTACAGCAGCAACAGCTCAGGTAGAGTGTGTTGTCTGTCGTGTCTTGTAGATAAAAGTCCTATGTGTCGTCTTTGTACTCTCAGGTCCTCAGAGTTAATAGTTAGTGCTTTTAATGAATCGTTTTGAGATTTTGGCTTGATGCCTCGAGGTTCTTATGTTGTCTGTATTTAGCTTTTAACAAGGCAGTTGATATTTTAACTTTCGAGAAGAGATGGTACAAAATATGTACTTATGAACCAAGATGTAAATGTAATATAATGTTTCTTGTTGAAAGAGTTTTCCTATGAATGGATCTCTTTGAAAAAGGTTTTAATTTTTAGTGATTTTTAGTAATCCGCTGCTTAGTGATCGCTTCTGCTTAAGCAAATCATGTTTTTTATAAGTTGGATACCACAGAAACTAGCCAACCAACAAGTTCAAGAGACATCCAAAAACTCTAAAATGTGTAGTAACAATTATATTTGGCATCTCATCTTCATATAAATTTCATTTTTATCCGACTTATAGATAAAATACTAAAAAATATTTACCACACTACTACTTTGTCACAAAATTTCCAATCACATTTTTATCCATGTACTCTCAAAATCCTAATTTCATCAGACTAGATTTTTTCCCTTATTATTTATAAAAAATATGTTTGTAATGTATCATAATGTTTAGCATCTCACAAAAATATCATAATGAATAAATATTAAACAAGGGTTAATCTAGTAGTGCATCATTCAAGGAAATTGTAATTAATTGGCTAAGATGGAAATTATGAACACAGACACCATGATCCCTCCAAATCTCAATCCATTCAATGCTACAAAGTTTCTTAACGTTAGCGTCAATATCAACATCAACATCAGTGTCATCTTCCCAAAGTTGAAGTTGAAGGTGTTTATTTCCTAAAAAAAACTCTCTAGCACCACCCTCGTCAGCACTCGTTCCATGAACTAAAAGGGTAGTAAATTATTTGTATGAAGCCAGACAACTCCTATAATTCTTATTGAACCCAATTTAATAGCCCAAAACCTATCTAGATTTTCAGTCACTACTCTTAAAGATAGACGGAACCTATTATGCCCTATAGATAATAGTAATAATCAAATCATCCCAATTCTATAAATTTATAGCTTCACCCATACCTCCTCCAATGATTGTTGTCCATCCACAACAACCTATTGATTAGGACAAAGGGTTTTGTCTAGATGATCTCCCTTTCTTTCTAACCCATACAAGCAAATAAACTTATAATATGCAACATTCATGCATAAATTGATGTATATGATCGAATGTACCCCTATGAGCCCTCCTACACAAATTATAGGTCAACATCCATTGTTTCTTTCCATTCGAGATATTAATGACAAAGGGCTTGTTTCTTCAAATATAATTGATAATTGCTTCCATGCTCAATCTACAAAATGGCATGATCATATGTTGTCTGTAACAAAATAAATATTGCATATAGATAAAAGTTTTGCATACAATCACATGTGAATACAAAAATAATCAAAATGGAAAAATTTCAAGATGAATATTCTACAACCAGTCCTAGCTACATCGTGCATGGAAACCACTAAATACAAAAGAATATACCTATGTTCCTTGGTAGAATAAGGATAAACTACTTCCTGGAAAGCACTTTAAAGTAGTCAAATAAGACTAGAAACCATTTCACAACCATTTTACCAGAGCCCTAAGAAACACCAGACTCTTTCAAATACCTCAAGTGAATCCTCCTAGACCGCACACAGATTTCACAAGCTTTGTAAATTTCTTATATGTAAAATGGATTTGGTGCCATTTCCTTGAGCGTATGGATCCTTTTAGAGACCCTTTACAAAATGGGTGCATTGTGTGGCACCCTCATTTCCTTAGTGTGTGGCAGTGGCATGAATCATCCCCAATGTTTTGATGCTTTCACAAGGGCACAAATAGGGTATGCACCCACCCAGATTCACTAACCTAGGATACTATACTAGACGAGCAATTGGAAGGAACAACCCATGCTGACAAGGGCCAATTTCAAGGCCCCAAAGCATATTTCTCCCATATCGAGGACTAAAAAGGAACATATGATATTCAAGTAACCCTTCTTTGATTAAGTGTTAACCCAATTATTGGAATTTCTTCTTTAGCCACTATTTCACCCCTAAGGCTCGGTGCAATGAACACTTCAATTCAAGTGTTATTCTGATAAGCAATTCCTTTGAATCCTTGGTCAAGAAAGTGATACAATAAATTCAAACCAAAGTCATGTTACAACACCCTTGGAAATATATCACTATGATGAGCATGTGTTCAAGACTTATTCTAATACATAACTCATTTCAAGCCTTTATTAGGCATAATACACAACCTAGAAGTCTTGTTTTGATAAGAACCCTCATAAACACCTTATTCTGATAAGAATAATCCTACTTATTTGGATCAATTTATTCCCTTCTATGAGTCCAATTGTACCACCACTATTCACTATCATTAAAAGTGGCATATATTTACTACATGGTACTTATTAAAAATTCACTTAAAAAACTCGGTCCATGTAGGAATCACAAGATGAGTTAAAGTGGGTGTCTACTTGGGGTGTTCCCACCTTTATATCCTTTATAATGTTGTAATGATCTTAGAATAATGAACAACATTTCACAATGGATCATGACTCTCTAGAGAAGCACTGAATGGACGCCCATGTAACATCCCAAGATGTGAGGCCTTTGTTAAATTGATCTTAAAAGGAATTATTGGACTACCCATATCACCAAGGTGCACCTCCTTTTTAGGGAGTTCATCATTAAAAACTTTGTGGTTAAGCGTACTCAGCCTTGAGTAGCACTTGAATGGGTAACCAATTGGGAAGTTGATCTCTAGTTGCGTGTGAGTGAGAAAGAAGCACACAATTAAGGCCTATGGTGGATTGTGTGGCCAGTCATCATTCTTGAAATTCAAATATAGTTGTGGACAACACCCTGTGGTTAAGTGTAGGATGGGTGACCACTCAGGAATTTGATCTTAACTTACACGTGAGTGAGGACAAAGCACACAGTTAAGGTCATTGGTGGTCCGTGGGGCCAATTGTCATTCCTAAAACTCTACTAGATCCTTGGGTAGTGGGCCCGTGTGTTACATCCCACCTTTACTAATGTCTCTAAATCTTCAGTCTGGATGACTTAGCAAGTGATTCTACATGAAAAAGGTGATTTAATGCGAAGTGGATGTGCGCCCACCGGACTTTTGGATATTGGTAAATTTTTGAGGTGGTTTATTTGAATAATTTGGAATATTATTGGATGGAAATGACTTGGGATTCATCAACTAAAGTAGTTTGTTCCTCATTGATAGTATCCAAGCAAAGCTTGTTTGTAATAGACTATCAATTAATTAGATGCCCACCTTGGTTGGTTACCTTTCCATTAAAGGATTTTATTCTAGTCATATGAAGGTGATCTCTAATCATTCCATATATTAGGATTTCTTTTAGATCGATACATTTGATGACTATTAATCTCATTAGTAATTAACTAATTCTAATATTTGATCATTTATCTAATCAGGATTCTTGTGTTTGTTAGCTTTATTAAGCACTATTTAGAAACATCTTTTGTGTCATGGCATCCCTCAATATGTGACTCACATATTCAAGACATTTGTATTTCATTCTAGAATTCAAAATAAAACCTTTAGTGACATACATCAACCATTTGGTAACCGTGATTGCTCTCATAGTTTATTGCTAATTATATTCTGATTTGAGTATGTTCGTATGTATTAGTTTGATTTGTTTTCACCAAATTCATAATTCTCACAATTTCAAGTATATTTAGCTCTCAATTTGGAAGGACCAAAAATAAAGCGTCAACAGTTTACCCCTCTTAATACAAAATTTGAGACAAAGTTGGTGAATCCACCTGTGGCAGGGAGTGAAGTCATGTGATTGAACTACACTCAAACACTCAAGGTGTGTTTTTGTAGGTGATTTGGGATTTTTTCATTATTCACCAAACATACAAGGCCCCAAACAATTAAAACCCTAATGCACCCCTCTATCACTATAAAAAGGACCCCCTATATGTCATTTGAAAGAGGTTATGAACCCTATCATACCATCAATACAAAATCCACCCGAACTTCATCTTTAATTCCCAAAATCCTAGACAACTCTTAAGGTTATAGCTTGACAAATTCAAGCAAGGTAATTTGATGTCTCGATGACCTGGATCACTTCACTTGGTGAAGGTTGATGGGGAACATACACTCTCGTCCTTACAACATCTAATATAGGTTGAAAAGGTTTATCCACAATTTAGATCATTCCATCTCTTCTATTTTTCCTCACGCGTAAAGATACATGCACCCATGATGGACGATTCCATGTATTATATGAATGCTTTAAATTTAATTAGGACCTATCTACATGCACACATGAGTTTATATTGTGATTTATTTTCTAGGCTTACATTATCCCCCAAAGATTCTATGTGTATCTCATTGATGTTGGCAATATCAACTTGGATGTGTGGAAGTGCCTACTACCTTCCCCACACATAACCTAGTGCCATACTCGAGTCTTTGTAAGATGATAAATGCATATTTATCTATTTCATGGAGTTCTTTCCATGGTTTTCCTTATCAAAGCATATCTATATATGATGGTGGCAAATCCACTTATAATGTTGTTCTTTGCACTTTGCATAATGAGTTGGGATACCAACTTTTATTTTCAAAAGTGTCTAATAACACATTATGTAAAAAGATAACATAAGGTTAGATTTGGTACATAGTTAATAGTAGAGAGAGGTATAGACAATAGTAATATGGTTAGTACTTAATAAGAATGGAGGAACTTTTTATGGAGATATTAAAGCGGGAAATGTATGTAATTTTCCTCATTCAACACAAGATGGCAAAATGGGAACTAAAACAACAATTCAATTTGAAATTGGGTGGGTAAATCCTTTTGGTTACCTCATTTATAATAATTTATTATCATTCCTTTCTCCTTCATGACCGGATAATATTTCTTAAGATGTACACTTTCTGTGGCATACAACTCATGATAACAAGATTAACTAATGCGGAAGCGTTCATTAAGCAGCAGATTACCAAAAATCACTAAATATTAAAACCTTTTTATCAAGAGATCCATCACAGGAGAAAGTCCTCAAACGGTTTTGAAACCGTTTGGGCTAAATAACCCAAAAGTCAAATCAATCAAGTTGAAAATCAACACTTAATCCAATTAGGGTTTGCCTAATTGATTAGCCTGCAACTCATGATTCCTTTGGAATTAATCCATCAAATTTGGTGGGTTATCAACCAACATAATTAGGAACAGGATTCTCAAACGGTCAACCCTTCGTCAACTCTTTCAAATGGTTTTGAAACCGTTTGCTCTCAAACGGTCTCAAACCGTTTGCTCTCAAACGGTTTAGTGAAACCGAATGGGCAAACATGTTGAAACCGTTTGGTCTAGATATTTGGGGAGGTGTGTGCTTATGATGATGTCATCATCATCAAGATCCAAACTCACGAAATCTACTGTGATTTCCATGGATATTGCATCAATCGACCAAACTTAATTTCAGAAATGTAGAAATGATCACCAATTGATAAGGAATTGATTGCAATAATAAAATTAAGGGTTTAAGTTATAAAACCCGCCTCCAATTGAGCTCCAAAGCTCCAATCTCACGGAAAAAATGGTGGATGCAACTCCTTTCACTATTACAAGGCTCGTCCTCAAGGTTTGAGTGAAAAGGAATGGTTAGAATTGAAGAGGAGATCGAAATAGGAAGAAATCCATAATTTGTTTTCGATTTCCACCATGGAATCAAGGTGAAATGGATCAAGAACCTTACCAACAGGTTGGGGGTCGTCCTCCTGACCCTCCCAAGATTCCTTGGTCGTTTCGCAAGCAAGAAGAAGAAGTGGGGTCGAAAAAGCCTTCCATTTGGCTTGTAAAAGGTCCTTTTATAAAAATTCAATGAGAGAGAATGTACTTTGCAAAAATCCAATTAATCCCAAAAATGTGGTCGCCTCTTCCCCTTCATCTTCCTTAGGAACGAGGCTATCTTGTTTGCCTCTTATTCCTCTCAATTAGCCATGATTTAAAGAAAAAGCAAATTAAGCACCTCAATTCATATTATATTAATATCCATATGTGAGTGGATATTTCTTTTTCTTATAAAATTGTGTGTGAGTTATCCACTCCCTTGGATATTTTCATGGTCCTTGCAAAGCTCAAGGAAGTCACACATACATCTGAATCCAACCATTTTAATTTTGGTTGAAGCCCCTTTAATTAATACATTTATTTTTGCCCGAAATCGAATTAGGGTTTCAATTAGGATTAAATCTTGATTATTTTAATATCAAGATTCTCTCTCCTCCAACTTAATTCAAATGAGGCTCCCCTCTCATTTTATTTACTCCACATGTTGCCAAGAACCATTAGGGACCTTGTTGAAGTGGTAATTTGCATATTGAACCCTAGGTTTTGGGTAAATTGCACTTTACACCAAAACTAGGTTCTAATGCACAAGGATTGCTTTACAAGCTTAATCTTGGTGCCCAAGCTTGTGAAAACCATACCAATACATCATATTAATTCTTATGATGTCTCAAAATCATAGGAACATTTTATCATGTGCAATTTGCAAGTTAGCCCCTCAACTTGGGTAATTTGCACTTTAGTCCAAAATAAGCAAACATTGCTTCAACATTGTTCAAACAAGACTAAAATTGAAACATAAGTTTTTCATGAGCCCTAATTACTTTTCCCAAGATAATATTAAGCATATACTCAACCTTATTAGGCAAAACATCTAGGGTTAACACATAACCCAGGTCAGGAATGTTACAAATTATAAACCCCTAACAAGGATTTCGTCCCCGAAATCCCAGGAAAAGGAGGGACATATTTATTCAGTTATCATACCCTCAAGTCTCCAAATAAAATCTTAATATCATGGAGATATCATGGATTCTGTAATCCACACAAAATTCCTTTCATTAATTCAACCTTATCAATGTTTATTGTCTATGCAAAGCATAAACCCCTAACATATGATGTCCATATTATTGAAAGGAAGAAGCATAAAAGAGCATACATCTATCATCACTTAAGAATCTTTATTAAAGGGAAAAACATATATATCTAACAGAGATAATTTACTCAGCAATCCTTTATTCATTTAGGAAAGTTCACTTAGCAAACTCTATGTAATTGGGAATGTTCACATAGCTTTTCCCTATTAGTTGGGGATGTCCACATAGCTCTCCCCTATTAGTTGGGAATGTCCACATAGCTCTTCCCTATTAGTTGGGAATGTCCACATAGCTCTTCCCTATTAGTTGGGAATGTCCACATAGCTTTTCCCTTTAAGTTGGAGATGTCCACATAACTCTCCCCTATTAGTTGGGAATGTCCACATAGATTTTCGTTTTAAGTTGGGGATGTCCACATAGCTCTCCCCTATTAGTTGGGAATGTCCACATAGCTTTTTCCTTTAAGTTGTGGATGTACACATAGCTCTCCCCTATTAGTTGGGAATGTCCACATATCTTTTCCCTTTAAGTTGGGGATGTCCACATAGCTCTCCCCTATTAGTTGGGAATGTCCACATAGCTTTTCCCTTTAAGTTGGGGATGTCCATATAGCTCTCCCCTATTAGTTGGGAATGTCCACATAGGTTTTCCCTTTAATTTGGGGATGTCCACATAGCTCTCCCCTATTAGTTGGGAATGTCCACATAGATTTTCCCTTTAAGTTGGGGATGTCCACATAGCTCTCCCCTATTAGTTTATTTATACTCTCTAGATTGTTTCAAAATGATTACTTGATCAGAGTAATCAGAAAGATAACAATCTAAGAGTTCCATACTTGCCTTATCTTCAATAACCATATACCTGGCCAGGGTATACAAGTATTGAAATTTGGTAGTATGCACTTTATTTACTATTATATTCCTCACTTTTCATACCATTATACACACATGATTTTCCATTCCTATATTTCCTCCAGGCATCATTTCTAAATCTCATCTTTCAACACACATATAAGGGAGATCATAAAACATTTTAAGAAACACTGAGTAAGATATAAGTTCTCCTTTCCCTTGTGTCCTTATAGGACTAGTCAAAGGAATTAAAAAACAACTATTTTCATATATTTAACACATAGAAACATGAAATGAAGTATCAGGATGAATATATTTCATCTAAGTATTACCCCTCAAGGTCACCTACCATATTAGGTTGATTTCATCACATAGTGTCCAGTTAACTCATGTTGCTTCTTTTGCCTTCTCTTAGTGACTATTGCCCAGGTGTACTAGGCATTTATTGCACTGGTGACACCAAAAACTTTGGCTTTTCAGAATATTTAGGAAAATTTCTCTAAAATTATAGAGACCTTACCTTAATTCTCAGCTTATTGCCCCCCTTGGGCACTACCTTCACATATGTACTATTTGTCCAAACTTATGGCAGAATCTATTTTCTCACCATATATTAACCTTTCCCACATTTCCATTGTTCCAACATGACCATATCACTCAGGAATCCTTTCAAAGTCCAAAGTTTATGCATTACAGATTGGTAACTTAGGTTGTAATACTAGTATCCAGTCTTTTATATGCATTACTATTGTCTTATTCTGCCCTTCAAGAGCATAACATAGGTTTCTCTATCCTGATTAGGTCAAGGTGGAAATTCTCAGGCACTTGTTCTCCTCTTGCCTGGTCCCATGCACCCTCTCCTGGTGCAACAACATTGCCCTTAACAATGTGTTCCTCATGTTCTCCAGTCATTTTCAAGTTCTTCTTCTCCTATGTGAGAAGAAGATATTATCAGATAAACTGGAAGACACTTAGAACAGATTCTACAACCTTAGTCCTATGTCTCTGTAGACTCAGCAAACCTAGAGCTCTGATACCACTTAATTGTGGCATACAACTCATGAAAATAAGATTAACTAATGTGGAAGCGTTCATTAAGCAACGAATTATCTAAAATCACTAAAAATTAAAACCTTTTTATCAAGAGATCCATCAAAGGAAAACTTTCTCACATAGAACCAAAGTAACATAATTACATTCTTGTTCAAAGATACATATTCTGTATCATCTCCTTTTGAGAATTACAAGCATTAACTGTCTAGTCAAACTAAACACAGGCAGTATAAAAATCTCGAGGCACTGAGCCAAAATCTCGAAAGCACTAACTACTACTCTGAGGACCTGAGAATACAGAGACGACACATAGGACTCTATCTATAACTATACAAGGCATAACAGTCAGTGTCTCCACCTGAGACTTCACTGTTGTCCCTGCTGTTGTTGTTGTTGTTGTTGTCCTTCTCCTACTGAAGGATGCATGTCTCCTCATCCGCATCCACCTAAAAATGTAGTTCCCACGGGGTTGAGACAATTGTAAATTGCCCCAGCGAGAGATATAACTCTCTGCCAGAAACATTATTATTGCAGATTAAGAAGATAAATATGCACATAGGAATCATATTTGTTTGGTAGCAGATATTTTCATGTCTAACAGATTAGAACATTATTCTTATCAAAAGCATTATAGCTATAATTTGATAGAACAACATGTCACTTATCCTTTAAAGAATATGAAGAACATGTATAACATTTATTCACTATAGAATCATTACCACAACATTAACTCTCTTTAGGCTTAGATCATATATCTAATGTCTGGCATTGTCATTGGGGAGTCATGGCCTATAGCCATACTCTTTTCACAAAGTGTTGGGATCTTAGTCCCTCATATCATCAAGTACATTTCCACTTCTTAACAAGTTCAATATCATGATTATAGAATCTGGGTATTTAAACCCATAACTCACCATAGAACACTTATTTTCACTATCAGGTAACTTCATACCTTCATATCATCTGACCCAGGGACATTATAATTCTTTCTACACAAAGCATTGCACATAGTCCACAAAGCTCATAAACAATCTAAGATAATTAACACATCATGTGACACACATGACTTATTAATTGTAGGTTACCTCTCACTAAGCAACAAAGCATATGAAGGCTTATAAGGCCTATAGAACATTTTCAGTACACAGAACATCATAGCTCATACCTAGCTATGCTCATCATCTCAACATATCTGCATTATTAGTAATCATGATACCATTACATATCAGTACTATGAAATTAAGGGTTATCTTATTACATTCATAACCCATTAGTCTACATTTGAGCTTCACATAGGATTACTTTGTGTTAGAACTTCACATAGCATCACTTTGTACTAGGGTTTCACATAACATTACCTTGTATTAGGGATTCACATAGCATTAACTTATGTTAGGGTTTCACATAGCATTACCATGTATTAGGGATTCATATATCTGTATCCCAATTTAGGGATTAGGGTTTACCATTCACATCCAGGTGGGGTTTCTCTTTTCTCATACCCAAATAAGAGTTTCCTTCATTGTTACACTAAGTTAGGGTTACATCATCGCCCTAGATTTACAATGACACTCAGTTTTATCCTAAATTAGGGTTTCACACATAGCTTTACTCTAATTAGGGCTTTACACATAGCATTGCTCTAATTAGGGTTTTACACATAGCATTGCTCTAATTAGTGTTTCTCACATAGCATTGTTCTAATTAGGGTTTCTCACATAGCATTGCTCTAATTAGGGTTAAGGCTCATTGATTAGGGTTTCACGATCTCATTATTATAGATCAACCCTTATCACATAGTTTACTCATAATGAGAGAATTAGGGCTTAATTATAAAAGCCTTCATCTCTCTCATTCTCTCTCTTTTTATCAAGAGATCCATCAAAGGAAAACTTTCTCACATAGAACCAAACTAACATAATTACATTCTGGTTCAAAGATACATATTCTGTATCATCTCCTTTTGAGAATTACAAGCATTAACTGTCCAGTCAAACTAAACACAGGCAGTATAAAAATCTCGAGGCACTGAGCCAAAATCTCAAAATCACTAACTACTACTTCAAGGACCTGAGAGTATAGAGATGACACATAGGACTCTATCTATAACCATACAAGGCATAACAGCCAGTGTCTCCACCTGAGACTTTGTGATGTCCCTGCTGTTGTTGCTGCTGTCCTTCTCCTACTGAAGGATTCTTGTCTCCTCGTCTGCGTCCACCTAAAAATGTAGTTCCCACGGGGGTGAGACAATTGTAAATTTCCCCAGCGAGAGATATAACTCTCCGCCAGAAACATTATTATTGCATCTTAAGAAGATAAATATGCACATAGGAATCATATTTGTTTGGTAACAAATATTTTCATGTCTAACAGATTATAACATTATTCTTATCAAAAGCATTATAGCTATAATTTGATAGAACAACATGTCACTTGTCCTTTAAAGAATATGAAGAACATGTATAACATTTATTCACTATAGAATCATTACCACAACATTAACTCTCTTTAGGCTTAGATCATATATCTAATGTCAGGCATTGTCATTGGGGAGTCATGGCTTGTAGCCATACTCTTTTCACAAAGTTTTGGGATCTTAGTCCCTCATCTCATCAAGTACATTTCCACTTCTTAACAAGTTCATTATCATGATTATAGAATCTGGGTATTTAAACCCATAACTCGCCATAGAACACTTATTTCCACTATTAGGTAACTTCATACCTTCATATCATCTGACCCAGGGACATTATAATTCTTTCTACACAAAGCATTGCACATAGTTCACAAAGCTCATAAACAATCTAAGATAATTAACACATCATGTGACACACATGACTTATTAATTGTAGGTTACCTCTCACTAAGCAACAAAGCATATGAAGGCTTATAAGGCCTATAGAACATTTTCAGTATACAGAACATCATAGCTCATACCTCTCTATGCTCATCATCTCAACATATCTGCATGATTAGTAATCATGATACCATTACATATCAGTACTATGCAACTAAGGGTTATCTTATTACATTCATAACCCATTAGTCTGCATTTGAGCTTCACATAGGATTACTCTATGTTAGAACTTCACATAGAATCACTTTGTACTAGGGTTTCACATAACTATACCCTGTATTAGGGATTCACATAGCATTAACTTATGTTAGGGTTTCACATAGCATTACCCTATATTAGGGATTCATATATCTTTATCCCAATTTAGGGATTAGGGTTTACCATTCACATCCAGGTGGGGTTTCTCTTTTCTCATACCCAAATTAGAGTTTCCTTCATTGTTAAACTAAGTTAGGGTTACATCATCACCCTGGATTTACAATGACACTCAGTTTTATCCTAAATTAGGGTTTCACACATAGATTTACTCTAATTAGGGTTTTACACATAGCATTGCTCTAATTAGGGCTTTACACATAGAATTGCTCTAATTAGGGTTTCTCACATATCATTGTTCTAATTAGGGTTTCTCGCATAGCATTGCTCTAATTAGGGTTAAGGCTCATTGATTAGGGTTTCATGATCTCATTATTATAGATCAACCCTTATCACATAGTTTACTCATAATGAGAGAATTAGGGCTTAATTATATAAGCATTCATCTCTCTCATTCTCTCTCATCCTCTTTAGGAGGTTAACAACTCCAAGATTAATCTAGGTCAATTCTTCACTTGAGTATACATAGCTAGGGTTAACCTTCACAATCATCATGGGTCTACATCTTTAATAATCACATAGCTGATTGACCTTTGATCATATTATATGTCCAAATGGTCTAATCAAATAAACCATCAATTATATAAAGAATTCAAAAGAATTGACCAATTAAACTTTCATTTCCACAAAGTGATCAATTGGGTTAACCATTGAAATCTTCTATTGCGTTAAGTATCTAAATAAGTTCACCAAATTGGACCTTCAATTACATGAGATATTCAAATGGGTTAACCATGTTGATCTTCACAAAGTTAATTACTTAGACCCTCAATCATATTGGTTCTCATACATCAATTGGTTGAAAACTAATTGAACAAGTTATACTTGAAACCAATTGAAAGTAGGTATTGAAACCGTTTGCACTTTGGTTCTCCAAACAGTTTGAGACCCTTTGGTCCCAAATGGTCTTGAGACCGTTTGGTCCAAACTTCCTCAAAACCACATGGACCAAATATGGTCTCAACCAATCAAATTAAAATAGGGTTTCCAATGTTGGTTCCTTCAATCATTGAATTCATGTATCCAATCATCAATTGGACCTATCGCCATACTTCAATTGAGTTAAGTAGGTCAACCTTCAACTGATTTGACCCTCAATTGATCATCAATTAGGTTTTGAATCAATTGAATCAGGGTTTGGAATCGATGATCCTTCAACATTAACCAATGTGAAACTAGTTACTTTAAAACCATTGGACCATCATCCAAATTGGGCATGACCTGGCCCCAAACGGTATTGAGGTCGTTTGGATGACCTCCAAACAGTATTGAGACCGTTTTCCCATGTCAACATCAAAATCCAAGTCAATCAATCAAAGTTTGGATCATTAGATTGATCACCAAATCAACATTTGATTGCACTTCAACTTAGTACCTTTGGATATTCAATTGATTAACCATACTCAACCCTAGACCTCCAAACAGTCTTGAGTGACCTCCAAACAGTCTTGAGACCGTTTGGATGAGCTACAAACGGTATTGAGACCGTTTGGCTCATCCAACCCTTGGATTCTAGTGAAATTTCATCAAGGATTGGTCTATTGAGTTGATCATCAAATCAACACTTAATTGCAAAGTGATTTGGTACCTTTAGACCTTCAATTGGTCAACCATGCTTAACCCTAGACCTCCAAACGGTCTTGGGTGACCTCCAAACGGTCTTGAGACCGTTTGGGTGATTCCCAAATGGTTTTGAAACCGCTTGGGTCAATCAACCCAAAACATCAACTCATTTCAATGAAAAATCAACACTTAGCCGATTAGGGTTAACACCATATCTTTTGTCCTTCAAACACTTACCCATATCCAACCCTAGACCTCCAAACGGTCTTGGGTGACCCCCAAACGGTCTTGATACCTTTTGGGTGATCCCCAAACGGTTTTGAAACCGTTTGGGCTAAATAACCCAAAAAGTCAAATCAATCAAGTTGAAAATCATCACTTAATCCAATTAGGGTTTGCCTAATTGATTAGCCTTCAACTCATGATTCCTTTGGAATTAATCCATCAAATTTTGTGGGTTATCAAAAAAAATAATTAGGAACAGGATTATCAAACGTTCAACCCTTGGTAAACTCTTCCAAACGGTTTTGAAACCATTTGCTCTCAAACGGACTCAAACCGTTTACTCTCAAACGGTGTAGTGAAACCGAACGGGCAAACATGTTGAAACCGTTTGGTCTAGATATTTGGGGAGGTGTGTGCTTATTATGATGTCATCATAATCAGGCTGCAAACTCACGAAATATACTATGATTTCCATGGATATTGCATCAATCAACCACACTTAATTTCAGAAATGTAGAAATGATCACCAATTGATAAGGAATTGATTGCAATAATAAAATTAAGGGTTCAAGTTATAAAATCCGCCTCCAATTGAGCTCCAAAGCTCCAAGATCACGGAAACAATGGTGGATGAAACTCCTTTCACAATTCAAAGGCTCATACTCAAGGTTTGAGTGAAAAGGAATGGTTAGAATTGAAGAGGAGATCGAAATAGGAAGAAATCCATAATTTATTTTCGATTTCCACCATGGAATCAAGGTAAAATGGATAAAGAACCTTACCAACAGGTTGGGGGTCGTCCTCCGGACCCTCCCAAGCTTCCTTGGTCTTTTCCCAAGCAAGGAGAAGAAGTGGGGTCGAAAACGCCTTCCATTTGGCTTGTAAAAGGTCCTTTTATAAAAATTCAATGAGAGAGAGTGTACTTTGCGAAAATCCAATTAATCCCAAAAATGTGGCCGCCTCTTCCCCTTGATCTTCCTTATGGACGAGGATATCTTGTTTGCCTCTTATTCCTCTCAATTATCTATGATTTATAGAAAAGCAAATTAAGCACCTCAATTCATATTATATTAATATCCATATGTGAGTGGATATTTCTTTTTCTTATAAAATTGTGTGTGAGTTATCCACTCCCTTGGATATTTTCGTGATCCTTGCAAGGCTCAAGGACGTAACACACACATCTGAATCCAACCATTTTAATTTTGGTTGAAGCCCCTTTAATTAATACATTTATTTTTGCCCTAAATCGAATTAGGGTTTCAATTAGGATTAAATCTTGATTATTTTAATATCAAGATTCTCTCTCCTCTAACTTAATTCAAATGAGGCGTCCCTCTCATTTTATTTACTCCACATGTTGCCAAGAACCATTAGGGACCTTGTTGAAGTGGTAATTTGCATATTGAACCCTAGGTTTTGGGTAAATTGCACTTTACCGCAAAACTAGGTTCTAATGCACAAGGATTGCTTTACAAGCTTAATCTTGGTGCCCAAGCTTGTGAAAACCATACCACTACATCATATTCATTCTTATGATGTCTCAAAATCAGAGGAACATTTTATCATGTGCAATTTGCAAGTTAACCCCTCAACTTGGGTAATTTGCACTTTAGTCCAAAATAAGCAAACATTGCTTCAACATTGTTCAAACAGGACTAAAATTGAAACATAAGTTTCTCATGAGCCCTAATTACTTTTCCCAAGATAAGATTAAGCATCTACTCAACCTTATTAGGAAAAACATCTAGGGTTAACACATAACCCAGGTCAGGGATGTTACACTTTTCCTTTCATTTTTCATTTTATTCTTGTACCAAATACATTCATATGTCATGGACCAATACCACTTCAAGGTTGTATTTGGTAGATATAGAATGATTGGTAGTGGAGGGAGGGAAAATTGTTGAATAATGTATTTTACAAAATTGATGGTAGAAATTACTCATGAGGATGGAGAAATATGGCCTAAATGAGTTTCCATTGAAATGGATATGGGAAATAAAATTATCCCAAAATCTATTTTTTTCATCAAGTGGTTGGTCACACCGAGTTAAGAGCATTGCTACAATGTTTTATTTTTCTTAACATAAGGATTTTCCTAAAACGATTTTATTTTACAAGTATAGTTTGACCACGATATAGTTTTTTCCTCCATATAGATATATAACTTATCTATCATTATTTTCCTTCATGAAGAGATTTTTAAATAATAATTAGATCCTTCTGGTGAAGGAGTTATCACCATAAATTTAATTCCCTTTGCAAAATTGTTTATTTGGAGTTGAATACCCTTTATGGCTCACTTCAACTAAATCCTTCAAGTAAAATATCATGTTAAAATTGTTTAACCACCAACTAAAAGGTCTACACCACATGTTTTGTTTATGTACAGACTTTGTTCTATCTACAAAAAATGTTATTGTCTAAGAAATTGTATTCATTCAAATAAAGGATTTTATGGCAACAGTTCCTGTCCAATATCAATATCACATTGAGAACATTTTTTCCCATGTAAAACTTGCCAACAAAATAATTACACCAAAGTAAATAATTTTAACTTAAGAATGTGTTTCCTTCCCATGAAAAATTTCTTGTTAAGATATCATCTAGATATAGATAAAATCTACCTTACAAGAATTTGGATCCATCCAATTTAGCAAAATTTTGTATTTAGATGCTCATGAGAATCATTCCCTCCAAACAAAAAATTCTCACCAAACAATTTCTCCTCAAAAAAAATTGTAGTATTCTCCTATACAAGAGAAGTTCAACGTAGCCTTATGAATTGAACTTGCATGATTATATGACATGTATCATGGCCTATTGTGCAAAAATAATTCTCCTTCAAAACGGAACAATATTTATTAATATGTATACTTTCTCTTTCATTCTCGATTTTATTCCTATACCAAATAGTTCATTCCTAGCTTATGGACCAATGCCACTTTTAGGTTGTATTTGGTAGATATAGAATGATGAGGAGTGTCGGGTGAGACAATTGTTGAATGATGTATTCTATGAAGTTGATGGTATAAATACTCGTGTGGATGGAAAAATATGGCGTAATTGTGCTTCCACTGAAAAGGATGTGGAATGAAAACTATCTAAAAATATTAATTTCTTCATCAAGTAGTTCGTTACATCAAGTTAAAATATTATTGCAATATTTGGTTTCTCTTTTTATAAGGATTTCCCCAACAAGATTTTAATTCATAAGTATAGTTTGACCACAAAATAATTTTTCCATCGACATAGATATTTAAGTTCTCTACCATTATTTTCACTCATGGAGAGAATTTTTGAATAACAATTATGTAAGTTCTCTACCATTATTTTCACTCATGAAGAGACTTTTTGAATAACAATTACTTCCAATCAGGTGGAGGAATTACTACCATCAATTTAGTCCCTTCACAATTTTTTTTATTAAGGGTTAAATCCCCTCTATGGCTCACTCCAACTAAATCCTTCAAGTCAAATATCATGTTAAAAATGGCTTCCCTCCAGTTAAAAGTTTTGCTCCAAAAGTTTAATTTATGTATATACTTTAGTTTTGTCCATGAAAATTACTTAAGTAAGAAATAGTATTCGTTCAAATAAAGAATTTTATGTTGTGAACTCATTTCCAATATCAATTTCACAGTGAGAATATTTTTTTCTCCATGTAAAACTAGCCCATTGAACAATTTCATTCAAGTAAATAAATTTAATTTGATACTTTTTTCCTCTCTGACGTGTCAAATATCATATTTCTATAGATAAAATCTACCTCTTAGGAATTTTGTTCCATCCATTTGAGAATTTTTTTCTCCATGTAGATTCTCTTAGAATACTTTCCTTCTAGAAAAAAGTTCCCTCCAAATTAATTCTCCTCAGATAATATCGTATTATATTTTTATACAGGGGAACTCAACCTAGTCTTAAGAATTGAACTTCAATTATCAATTTTCATGTGTCATGACTTATTATGCAATGCCAACCACCAAGTGTCCCTATGATTACCAAGAAATAGACATGTTCTCCGTATTTCTAACGTTTCATTTGTTTTATTTTTACTATGATATATTATGAGTGATGATGTTGTTGCTTTTGTAATGACTCTAGACTAGAAAAGAATTTTCTTTCGATATATGTGATATCTTGATAAAATTGGAGTAACACTTTATATATAGTAAGTTAGAGAAAATACTTTCCCTCTCCTTGTCTCCATATCTTACAAGTAATTTTTTATATTGTTGTTTCACATTCTCCACTAATATAACCAAACAACTCCTTTTGATAATTTCTATATCCCTCTTAAAAAGGGGAAGAAGTTCACTCTATTTGGATCGAACGCGGAAGGAATAATGAAATAACAAAGTGAAGATGTATGTGCATTTCTTCACACTCCACCCAACCAAATTGGAGTAGAGATCAAAAGACATTAATAATATATGTATTATGTATATTTGAAGTCTTTACGCCATCTTTACCTTTTCCTTTTCCCATGCCAACCAAATTGAACGATCTGCACTCTCCTCCTTTCTCCTCGATACAAATCAAATGATCCGAAAATTGGAAAAGACATAAACATCTTTTTGAGCTAGTATTCGAATGTTACTGATGCTCGATGATTGTGTCGTGGTAGTGTAGCAGTGCTCTTTTTCTTTGTACATGTCTCTCCAAATGCAGGATGATAAGTAGTTTAAAAAAAATCGGACCGAAACGAATAATTAGAATATGATGTTCTTTCTGGTTTCGTGAGAGATGGGTAGATTAATTTGCCAACAAAGAATCCTTTCCTTTGCTGCTGATGGGGATAAGTTGCTGAAGCTCATCTTCGTCACACCTTGATACAAAGCCGCCGTCGGGCCGAATGACCTTCTGCGCCAGCCGTGCTTGGGCTTCCCAGTCTGTAGATCCAACAGCATAAACCATCATCCCTGCACAGAACACCTGGGCAGCAAGTAGGCCCATCCATAGCCCAGGGAAACCCAACCCAAACCCGAACCCGAGCCCCACGGCCACGGGCATGCCCACTCCATAGAAAGCCCCTATGCTTGCGGTAGCCGCAACCCCAGTCTGCGCGCTACCCCGGAGGACCCCGCACCCGGTCGTCTGCGGGCAGTTCCCAAGCTCGCAGAGCCCCACGATCGGAAGCACCGCCGACGTCAGCCACAGGACCTGTTGGTCGGATGTGAACAGCCTCCCCCACCTCCCGTCCCCTGTGGCGAAGAAGAACGCGACCGCGGCGGTGGCGAGTCCCGACGCTGCTGCTGCCGCGATGGACACGAATGCCGCGGCCCGGGCGCTGGCCGGCTGGCCGGCGCCTAAAGCGTTGCCGACTCTCGCGGAGGTGGCGAGTGAGAGCGATGATGGAGGGATGTAGAGCAGGGCGGTGGTTTGCATGAGTATACCTGTGGCCGCCACGGCTGGTTTTGGGTTTGGTAGGAGGCCACAGAGAAGCGTGACGAGCTCGTACCACCACCACTCAAGGCACACTCCTGCGCAGCTCGGCCCAGCGAGGCGGGCCAAGGACGCGAACCCGGATGGCCGTAGACACTCCAGCGTCGGGCGGTGGTGGCGGGTTGGTCGGATGACGACGTACGTGGCCAGGAACAGCAGCAGGGTGAGGTTGGACACCGCCGACGCGGCGGCAACACCCGGGACGCCGAGGTGAAGTTTGGACACCAACAGGAGGCTGACGGGGACGTGCACGACGGCTGCCCCGGCTGCTGCGGCGGTGATGGGAAATGTAATGCCTTGGGACCGGAGGTAGATCCGTATCGGGTGGATGAACGCGAACGAGAAGAGGTCGATGACGGAGTAACGGAGGTATGTCGCTGCCAGTGCCACGATCTCCGGGTCCTGCCCTAGCAGTATGAGCAACGGGCGCGAGAGTTGGAGCCAGAGGAACGCGAGTGGCAACGCGGCTGAGAGAAGGAAGATGATAGACCGGTGAAGCGCGAGCGCAAGGAGATCTGGCCGCTGTGCCCCTGCGGCCTGGGAACACAAGGGCTCTGCTCCGAGCGCAAGGCCCTGGAGGACGGAGTACCCGCTGATGTTGGCAGTGGCTAGCGCGAGAGAGCCCGCGGCGAGTGGGAGTGAGCCGAGTGAACCTAGGAAGAGGAGGGAGAGTGCGGCGCGGGAATACAGGAGGAGGGACGTGAGGGCTGTGGGGAGGGAGAGGGAGAGGAGGGACCGGAGCTCTGTTACTGCTTCGGCTGTGGAAAGTTGGAAGAAGAAGAGCCCAGATCTTTGAGTGGGCTTCTCTGGCTCTGAAGGAAATGGTTTGACGTCGAAGACGAAATGCGGCGGCGGCGAAGATGGAGACGAGTGGTCGGTGGTGGACATGGCGGGACGGTGGTGATACAGCTATTGGATGGAGCGGAACACTTGACGTACAGAATATACAGATTTAAGAAACAACGATCAAATCGTGTGAAGAAGGGAAGCAGTGGGATGGGATGAGGAGGTTCCGTTCAGATATCTTGTGTTGCTGTTGCAAAGGAGGAGGCAGGGACTAGAAACAGAGGCAGAATTTGCTGTTACTGAATTTGCAAGGAGTAGGCTGCTTCTATCGCGTAACAGCAAATCCTAGTGGCTAGAAACAAGGGAGGCTGCTTACCCTTCTTTCTCCCTCCCTCCTCTCACGTCTCTGTCTGGCCGTTGAGGGTGTGTGTCTGTACGTGAACGGAGAACGCCGCTGTTGGGACGGAGTAAAGGGTGGGGGACTATAAATAAAGAGAGAGTAGGCACTCGGTTACCCGAGGAGGAGGATATTTAAATAACTTACCTCACTGTCTTTTTTTTTCCTAAAAAAAACGGCTCAATATCATTAATGACAAGTCATATAGTATCTATAAGATAACAATCTCACCAAAGCGTCAAACATATCTCCGTTTAACAACCGACATAGCACACTAAGCTCAAATTGAGAGACGGTAGGTAAATTATATGCACGATCCCTCTTAGTTGTAGTTGTCCAAAGCAGTTGTCGACGAGTGAATCCTTCAATCTACACGAGCCCTTGAACTAGCTAGCGGTGGGACCACATTTACATTTGTACATTTATATATAAATAATATGTTTAACAACATATAATTATAACATGGCTAAGAAAGGACACCAAGTTGGTTAGATGCTTGATTTATTTTCAAGAGGTCTCAAGTTTGAACCCCGGTCACGGGATAAATAGAATGACCACTTTGAAAAAAAAATATGTATCATATTTAAATGTATTAGTGTATTGCATATAACATGTGATATAATGTCCATATTTATGGATTCAAATATTATTTCTATCTTATATGTACCAATATCTAAATTATAGTATAATGACATGAAAATCAAATTATCTTGTACAACTTTTTTTTCTTTCTATTATGCTTATACATATTACGAATAACGTAGTGTAAATTATATAAGCTTTTTTAACTATAACTATGTTTACTATTCAAGATTGCATGTAGTTGCCTCCAATTTGTATATTTATTATTTTTAAAATAAAATATTTACATAAAACATATTAGTTAATTGAACACTAAATAAAAGTAAAATTATATATTGAATATTTAGATTATAAATAATGTAACATGTGCCACAAGATTATCAACATGCTCTTGAATGGCGCGGTTATCGACTCTTGATATCTCTCTTGATGTTTTCCCGGACGAAAGACCCCATTAAAGTCTTCTTAGCGGACAATCGCCATCTACTTTTCCAACTATTTTGTTCTTATGTAATAAGACAACAAATAACCTAGTAGCACGTCATTCACCCCCTTTTTGTTTAGAAATTTCATTTGTCCTCTTAATGAATCCGAGCCACATTACTCAAAGAGCCCACTTGATGTCTTACGACTCCCAATGAGTCATTTCAATCAGCAAGAACTTTCGGATTCCTTCAATTAAATTAAACTAAAGTATGTTCATTTTTACAAAAGCGCGTCTTCTACATGAATTTCTTTGTAGAGGCACGAGCTATAAATTGGGTCATCAATTCTTTTTATATGACAAACCCAACTGATCTAAAGACAAAATCATAGGAAGTTGATGATGGCAATGTACGATTCCTATTGGTGATGTTTTGTATGCATCGTAAGAGAGAAATTGAGTCATTAGTTAGCACTCTACAAATATCAAAGGAAAAGGGGAGAAAATTGTGATTGTTCACCTCACACACTACACCATGCTTATTGAATTTTTGAGTGGCTGCATTAGCTACGGATTGGCCCGCTATGAAGTTATTAGAAATTTATAAATTTGGTTTGCCATAGAATGATGCCAATTTTGTGTTAGTATTAGCATTTTTGTATAAATTTGGTTCTCTCTTTGTGATCGAATAATTTGTTTACTTCCATATTAAATTTACAACAATTTCTTCCGAGTATCACTTGATTTCATTTTGGGATATGATGTGTGTATTAATTTTGATCGTTTGACATATGATAATGGTGGCTTCAATTAATACAAATAAATGATAAATTGTTGAGCCTTTTCTCTCAAAAGTATAATATCATCCTTATTGTAACACCCTGACATGGGTTTTGGGATAATCCTATTTGTTTTTCTTAAGTAAGTTGTTTGTAACTTTAATATAATTCCTTGAGGTGTTTTCCTAACATGTGACACTCCTATGTTTCAAGTTTGGTCCCGTTTGAATAATATTTGAGCAATGTTTACTTATTTTGGACTAGAGTGTAATTTACCCAAGACAAGGGGTTATCTTGCAATTTGACACATGTTGAGTGTGCCATTAGTGCTTTAGAATCATAAGGATAGGATGACGCTATGGGGAGATTTATGGAGAGCTTAAGTTTCAAATTGAGCCTGTGTGGATGATGTTTGTGCTTTGTGTGCTAGTTTTGATGTAAATTGTAATTTACCCAAAATAAGGGGTTAACATGCAAATTACCATCTCTAGAGTGTCCCTTTTCTATCTTAGCATCATAAAAAGGAGATAGAAAGGAGGGGGTGCCTTGTTTGAGTCTTGGTTGAGTGATAGCACTCTTTGTGGTGAAAGAACCAAAGAATATTGAGTATCTTGAACCCTAGATAAGGTTGTGTCAAGTTATGAAGAGTATATGGGAGTGCCTATCGGTTTAGAAACCATAGAGGAGGTCCCATATCGGTTTAGAAACTTTTTGGAAGTATTCATATCAGGCTAAGAACCTCAAGTAGGTGAAGCCTATCGGTTTAGATGTTCCTTGTAAAAGTAGTATCAATTTGCATATAAGTAATATTGGGTTGTGATATCTTGTCAAGCAGGCTACCCAATGGCCGATATCCCATCCTTGAATTATCCACAAGAGTTTTGTATGACTAGATAATTATAGTTGCATGGATCCACCATGCATGGACATGTGTCACCTAGTTACATATGGTGATGACACCTCACATATACTCTCTCTCTTGAAACTCAACTATATAAGCCCCTCTTTTCACAAATAAGTAAACATTTCAACTCTTTTACCACATCCTTCTTGGTGGATGACCCTAAGAGCTCAAGTAACAATAGGAGGTCGAACATATTTTCTAAGGTGATGCCATGACCATTTTCAACCTTGGAGAATTATGTATCTCGGATCATAATTCTTTCTTTCTTTTCTTCTTAACCAAGTTTCTAACTATGATGCCTTCTTCTTGATGGAGATGAAGCTATAGACGAATCTTGGACCTTTAAATAGGTCATCTTCAACCTTGGGAATGTGGAGCTTTGAATCTTGAATCTCTAGTGGTGATCTTAAGGTGGGTTATATAACTCTACTTCAATTCTATTGTTATTCACTTACAATTGTACAATACTTGGTGATTCCTTCTCAATTTTGATTTCCCTTGATTAAATGATGAATATATGAGATTTAATGGATATATGGGGTTGTTTTCCATGAACTAGAGTGTTAATCACCTCAAGCACCTCAAGACTTATATCACTTGAAGCATCTTAAAACCAATATCACTTTGATGTGCCATGGGCAACATAAGTGATAGTGTCATGACTGACACACAAGATGATAGTGAGGCTGAAACCCTAGAGTATGGTGTGGCTGATACACCAAGTAAGGTGAAGATGTTACACCCAAGAGATGTAAATATGTTACACCCAAGTGAAGTGAAGATGTTATACTAAAGTGAGGTAAAGACATTACACTAAAGTATGGTGAAGGTGATACACCAAAAGATAAGTGAGGTAGGTACCTTGATGAGTGAGGTGTGAGGTAGATGATGATGCCTAACCCAATATCATCTAACCCTAACCCTAGAACCTAATACAACCCCTCAACCGATATCAATTGATGGTGTCTAGGGCGACACATCCTTTGATGACTTGGCCGAGACACACCCAAAATGATAGTGTGGCCAATACACTAGAATGTGCTATGGCCAACACACGCATGTTGATATGCATAGGGCAATATGCATTGGGCGATACAAGTGTATATGCATAAGGAGACACAAGTTTATATACATAGGGTGATACAGGTGAGATGCCTTAGGGCGACACAAAGGGAGGTTCTTAGGCCGACACAAGTGTCTAGGATGACACAAGTAAGAGTGTCTAGGCCGACACAAGTGACAGTGTCTAGGCCAACACAAGTAAATGTGTCTAGGCCGACACTAGGGTTAGTGTGTAGGCCGATACACCTAGATGAGTGTAGGCCAACACATGAGGAGTATAATCAAGTTGATACACTATGATGTAATGAGATGGATACACTTTGATAAGTGTAGGCCAGTATACCCTAAAGAGGGTCAAGTCAATACAACAAGTTAAAATTGAATCTAGTATCCTAATGATGATGAGAAAGAAACTTATATAAATCATGTTGATAATCAATTAATGATAATTAATGAGAGTAATGAAGTATGATTGAATACTTATGGCAATAAAAGAATCTCATAGATGTGAGGAGTTATGAATTAGGGTTCGATTGTTGAATATAACCCTAAAAACCCTAATCATCTAGAATAGAAACCCTAAACCTAATTATGAGAGGGTTGTAACTTGATTGAGTGATTATCTATGATACAATTGAATGTAAAGATAATAATATAAGCTCCTAGAGATGAGGATTTATGGTCTAGGGTTGGTTGTTGAATATAACACTAGAAACCCTAATCGGTTGAAAAGAGAAACCCTGGAAACCCCAATCGGTTGAAAAGAGAAACCCTAACCCTAATCACAAGAGGGAGTATAACTTGAAATCGCACGATGATATTAATCAATGGATACAATAATATAATGAAATCTTAACCATGCATATATTATAAACACAACCAAATGAGGGATATAGTGGCTATAATCTAATGTAGCTTGAATATGCCTTATGAGGCATACATAATACATGTATTACAGGAAGGATGTGAATAGGTCTGATGACCTGGAAGATGCATATTGCCTGGTAAGGTGATGTGGTACTTAATGGTGAGTTTAAGGGATTGATATCCCATGATGAAAGTAATAGGGTAACACAAAGGTGTTTCAACTATTAAAGAATTCTTGGAAATATGATATACCTTTCATACTTGTAACTTGATTAATGTGATAAGATGTTGTAATGCATTAAACCCAACACATGGAAATAATCACAAGATTGATAAAATCCAATACCCGACAGTATAATTGTAGGATTGATAAAGATCAATACTTGGCAGTATAATCACATGATTGATGAAAATCAATACCTAGCAGTATAATCACAGTATTGATAAAGATCAATACCTAGAAGTATAATTACATGATTGATATAGATCAATACCAGGAAGTATAATCATAGGATTGATGAAAGTCAATACCTGGCAATATAATTGTAGGATTGATAAAGATCAATACCTGGCAGTATAATCATAGGATTGATAAAGGTCAATACCTGGCAGTATAATCATAGGATTGATATAGATCAATACCTGGTAGTGTAATCACAAGATTGATAAAGATCAATACCTGACAGTGTAATCACATGATTGATGAAAGTCAATACCTGGCAGTGTAATCACAGGATTGATGAAAGTCAATACCTAGCAGTGTAATCACAGGATTGATGAAAGTCAATACGTTGCAGTGTAATCACATGATTGATAAAGATCAATACCTGGCAGTATAATCACACGATTGATAAAGATCAATACCTGGCAGTATAATCACAGGATTGGTAAAGATCAATACATGGCAGTATAATCACAGGATTGATAAAGGATCAATACCTGGCAATATAATCAAATGATTGACAAAGGTCAATACCTGGCAGTATAATCACATGATTCACTGATATCATACCATGGAAATATGATCACAAGATAAGCTTGATATGCTAGTATAGCACGAATGATAAATGAATATACAATTAGGATTGGTTACAGACCATACCCTGATAAGAGTGTGGCTATTTGCCATGACTCATTAATACAATAAGGATTGACTACGGATCATACCCTGATAAGGGAACAACTACGGACTGTATCTCTCTAGCGTTGAGCCTATATACCCAGGCTAGCTAAATTGCAGTTTGATTCATAATGTCACTGCCAATAATCTCATACTGACCGAGAAAGGATAAGTCATGGAGTCTGTCTCTTCCATGCACCTTGTATGACACTGATGCTACCTAATTTAGGTTGGTTGGAGCATGAGCGGTATACCTTATCTCCTCAGGGTATAAGATTGATTGTTGAAAGATGTAATCAGTAGTTGTAGTGTATTTTCTTAAGGATCGAATACGGAAACATTGAATAAGGCCGCAATTGCTTATGTATGTCATAGTTGATAAATGATATACATGTTCTTCACATTCCTTCTAAAAAGATTGAATAACCTACTGGTTAGTCATAGATATCTAATCTTCTCATTTATGGAGATACCTTGCTAAAGATCATATTATAATTGGAATTGCTTAGCATAGTTGTTGCTTTATCATTATCTTTGAATAAATAATTATATCGGTGATAATAATAATGTTGGTGGACAGATATCTCCCCCTGAGACTTTTGTCTCACTCCATGAGTTCCACAACTTTTTAGGTAGATGTGAACGAGGTATCAGAGATTGTGTAGTTGAGATAGGACAACAATAGGAAGAAGACCTAAAATTTTGAGGTGGTGTGCTGTCGGCTATGTCTTGTTGTAGATAGAAGTCTTATGTGTCATATGTATATCTGGTTTTACAAAAAATCTAAGTTTCTAGCTAAAAGGTTGTTATTGCTAATAGTTTTCTCATGTACATATTTTTGGTAAAAGAAAAATAATATCAGATGAAATAGGGATGTTGTTGAGACAACACATGTTTGATGCATCATGTTGTATATGACAGGCTTTGGGCATTTTTGTAATAAATTTTCTGGCAATGGATCTTTATGAAAAATGGTTTTAATTTTAGTGATTTTTGGTAATCCACTGTTAATGGTTGTTTTTGTGTAGTTTTGTGTGATTTTATTATAAGTTTGATAGTTGTCGTCACACTTATGATTAGACAAACTGCTACTATACTTTTTGAACTCAAGGATCATTAAAATATGTTACAATTGACAAACTAAGCCCATGATCATTATTTTGCAGTTTATTAGGATTCATAAAACTATTGTGAATGGCTATAGTACAAACAAAAGATATGAATATGTCATTAAAATTGATGCTAATGTCAAAGTTTTAACATGCACAACATACACGATCTCTGGGAGGAAAACCATCTTTTGTCATTTCTTCATAAAAAACATTTGTTTTACAAAAAAAATTCGGAACTGACAGAATACCCCTCAATTTTCACAAATCCTAAAAGAGAAAACATCTCATCAAGCAGAGTAAGTAGTTTGATTGTTTGCTTTTTTACTATTACCCCATCTCATCCACCCACTCTTGTTGTCGTTTACTTTTGTGTAGTTTTCTTAGTATTTTTCTACTACTAAGTAGTTGCAAAATCAATGGATGTAGATATTTCTAAGCCCATGAACTTAGACTTGTAGTGACCTAAGAAAAAACATATTCCTAGTTGTAGACACCCTAGTTTGGACCACCTTGTAAACACATCCTTAAAAATGGTCGAACAAGGTCCATAACATTCGTACCATACCATCAAACCATACCCATCCTTCATAACACCTCGAGAATCATTTAGACGCCATAATTGGTCACATAGTTTGACTTTAACAACTTGTTTGTATAGGAATGGGCCCGTTTGCATGCCCTCATTGACACTCAAACCTTAATCCAATCACTATTACAATGGAATCCAACACATGTCCTGATGTGGGAAATTTGTGTAGGAGGCATGAACTCGAAATGATTATGAAAAAGGCATTAAAAATATCTCCATGCTACAGCCTCAATAATCCTACGTTAGTCACAGCAAACTCAAGGCCAACATAGGTCTGGATCCTATATACATGTGTAATTTCTTGGCATAATTGAGAAAGTTTGATCAACTCTTAATATATCATCTTGAACTCATTTGAATCTTCAAATGATATGCCTTAGGTTCATGTTATGACATAGGATCTATAAATAAGACCCCTCCATGGCCTTAATGAAGACTTTTGCATCCAAAAATGGCAAAGGAATCTCGAAAAACATATGTTCCTAACACTAGTGTTGAACCTCCATTTGGTGACACTACGATTTTCACTGATGTCCCCAGCTATCTCCATGCCACCCTAACACCGTAAAACATTCAAAAGACAAATCAAGACCTAAGTAGTTGCTTTCTCATTTTTTTCTATGATACAAGGAAGGTACCAAGATATGAACATCGAATGATCTTTCTCTTAAGATTTCTCTCATACTATCATCCTATCGTTCACATAATTACTGACATCTCTCAATTTTACCAAAATTTCAACCACCATTCTTTCTCATTTATGCTCATTTCTCCTCCAAAAATTGGCAATATCACAAAAGTAGGTATTTGAGGTGCCTAATGACACGCCAAAACCGTGCGCAAAAATGCAAGTGCACGCGTCGAGTAATATAGGCCTTTGTGAGGCCCGAGTCGAACTCAGGGAGACATAGTCTCAGTGACTACTACTAACTACGGTACGATCATCTAAGCTGATTGAAAATGTTGAATTGAATTTTAACAAAGCAAAAGAAAATATGGTTGAATTCCTTAGGGTTACCAGTTTCACCACAGGGTCTTGTCGTATATTGTTTCTACCGAATTAATATAAATTCTTACTCCTGAATTGGATAGAAAGCCTGTAGCTGGAATTGCTCACTTCTGCGATACAATTCACTACCTAAATCTAAGCCAATTCCATGTTTATGGTAATTTATTTCTCAATTTAGGTGCATTAATGAAAACTCTAGATTCTTTCCACTAACCATGTGTCACCTTCTCCAAGGAACACATAGGAAAGTGTACAAGTTATGGTTTTCTAACCTTTGATCCCCCTTCCGGAGTAATTATTTGTGGCATCCAACTCACAAAACAAGATTAATTAAGTGGAAGCGATCATTTGCAGTGGATTACTGAAAATCACTAAAAATTAAAACCTTTTTCAAAGAGATCCAATCATAGGAAAACTCTTTCAATAAGAACCAATGTATTACATTTACATCCTGGTTCATAAGTACATATCTTGTACTATCTCTTCTCAAGGGTTACAACATCAACTGCCTTATTAAAAGTTAAACACAGACATCATAAGAACCTCGAAGCATTAAGCCAAAATCTCAAAGTGATTCATTAAAAGCACTAACTATTAACTCCGAGGACCTGAGAGTATAGAGACGACACATATGACTTCTATATACATACACGACAGACAGCACACTGCACCTGAGCTGTTGCTGTTGTACCTGTTGCTGCTGAAGTTCTTCCTCTGCAAGATATTCTCAATCTCCTCCATGCTCGTCCACTTAAAAAAATGTTGGATTCCACAGGGGTGAGATAAATGAAAATTGCCCCAGTGAGAGATATAACTCTCTGCCAGAAACATCATTATTGCAGTTTATAATATGAATCAGAACATAGGATAAGAAATTTATATCATTCTCATCTTTAAATATTGCAACTATTTATGATAGAGCATTAAAACATCTATTCTCTTTATACGGAATAGAAAGAACATGTATATCAGTTATCTTATCATATTAACTCAACACCTCATGCTTTTCCCATGATACTCATTACTATGTTATGTCACCCATGACTCTTTCTTGTTTCTATCTGATGGCCTTAGCCAATCTACTAAACATGTATGGGTTTATACTGGACATGAGAGTGTACATCATCATGTCTTGTCTAGGCATTAGTCCATACCAATCCTATATAAATATTTCAGGCTTTGGATTATACCAATCATGGGCAACTAGTACAAGCATTGGACTTATATTGTTCGTGTGTATCCATTCCAAGTATTAGATTCTGGCAAACCTGTGCATCCATTCCAGGAATTAGACTAAGCCAATCCTGTGCAACTATTCCAGGTATTGGACTATGCCAATCCTGTGCAACTATTCTAGGTTTTGAACTATGTCAACCCTGTGCAATTATTCCAGGTATTAGGATTTAACCAATCCTGTGTTATTATTCCAGGTATTGGGATTTAACCAATCCTGTGTTATTATTCCAGGTATTGAACTATGTCAATCCTATGACATTATTCCAGGTATTGGGATTTAACCAATCATGTGATTACGTCCCATGATAAGTTCCCATTCCTTGGTTTATTATGAACCTTATCATACCTTACAAGAGATTTTTATAATCATCTTGATACCTTTCACTAGGTATCAACTTACTCATGTGATTCTCAAGGACCATTAAAACATCTTGTCACCTCTCACTAGGCAACATCTAACCATATGGCTCACAAGGCCATTACCCATCTTTAGTATTCAATCATGTTTGTTACTCTTAACATTTATCATTAAATGATTATCAGTACAAGGTATGAGTTCATTCCTCATCCTTATCATGGTATGATTACATCATACTCATTAGTTTGGATTAACCTTATTCTCAAGGTATATAAGCCTATGCTTATCAAGGTATATCATACTCATTACATTTCATTGTAACAATTTACATAACACACTTCATGTGTTTCTTGTCCAAGTATATTGGATTTGAGGTGCATCAAGGTATATAAATCCTGGAATGCTAAAAGTGGTATCTTTCATATCTTGATGTATCACTTTTCTCATCACTTCCAACTTTCTTGAGTTATCAGCTTATCTTGGATTAAGGTGCTTCCCATCTTAATCCTTTTGTCCATTAACCTATCACTCTTACCATAGAGTGCATAGGTCACACATAAGAATGGTCCAACTATCTTTAATGATATGGACTCATCTCAGGTTAATGCATTTCTTACTATAAGGTTATCTATAATCAATCACTTTAGGTATTTCCTCCATCAAAGTATTAGTTACCATTCCATTATTAGGATTAGGGTCTCCCATACCATCACTCTTTATTTGGGTTTAGGGTTTTTCATACTATCATACTTCATTAGGGTTAGGATTGCATATAGAATCACCCTTCATAAGGCTTTCACATCACATTGTCTATACTTAGGGTTTATTATTCATCCCAACTAGGGTTTCTAATGGCATCACCCTCAATTAGGGTTTCTCATGGAATCAACCTCAATTAGGGTTTCACATGGAATCAAACTCAATTAGGGTTTCACATGGAATCAACCTCAATTAGGGTTACACATGGAATCAACCTCAATTAGGGTTTCACATGGAATCAACCTCAATTAGGGTTTCACATGGTATCAACCTCAATTAGGGTTTCACATTTCACATCAATTGGAGATTCTCATAATTGGGGTTTAATATTATGTTACCCTGAATTAAGGTTAGGTTTCATTAACCTTCTAGATTAGGGTTTCATGATCTCTTTACTAAGGATCATAACCTAATCACCACATGATCAATACTCATGTAGGAATTCATTTCCATCATCCTCTCAACTTGATTGGGTTACATCAACCCTTCTGTAACAACTCTGACCTGGGTTATGAATTAACCCTAGGTGTTTTGCTTGATAAAAGTAATTATATGCATGCTCTTATCTTTTGAAAATTAATTAAGGTTCAAGAGGAATTTATATTGCAATTTTAGTCCTTTTTGAATATTGTTGAAATCAATATTTTGCCTATTTTGGACTAAAGTGCAAATTACCCAAGTTGAGGGGTCTATTTGCAAATTTTGCATGATAATATGTTCCTCATGTGTTAAAGCATCATGAGAGTAAAGATGATGCAGAGGTATGGCTTGTGATAGCCTGAATTCTAAGAAAGAGCTGATAAAGCAATGTTTGTGCATGAAAACCTAGTTTTGGTGTAATGTGCAATTTACCCAAAACCTAGGGTGCAATATGCAAATTACCACTTCCAAAAGGTCCCTAATGTTTCTTGGCATCACGTGGAGCAAATAAAATGAGAGGGGCTCCTTATTTGAATTAAGTTGAAGGAGAGAGAATCTCGATATTAAAATAATCCATATTTAAGCATAATGGAAACATTAATGCAAAAATAAATAAAATAATTGAAGGGCATTCAACCAAAATTAAAATGGTGTAATTCATATGTGTGTGGACGTCCTTGAAGCTTTGCAAGGACTGAAAATATCCTAAGGAGGTGAAATCCCCTCACCTTATTATAAGGAAAAGAATTTCCACTCAAAAATATATATTAATATTATAAGGGATTAAGGTGTTTAATTTCTTTTCCCTTAATCCATGGATAATGGAAGGGAGCTCGGTGGGATTGAGTTTCCTTTGCATGCAAGAAAACCAAGGAGGAAGTGGTGGCAACATTTTTGGAATTAATTGATTTTTTATAAAACATTTTCTCTTTCATCAATTTTCTTATAAAAGAGCCTTTTCCAACCCACCTAAGGATCTTTTCGGATTTCTTTCTTCCCCTTGCTTGCAAAATCGACCAAGAGAGCTAAGAACAGCAGGGAGCACGTCCCCAACCTGTTGGTAAGCCTTTCACCTTCGTTCTTCTTGATTTCATGGTGAAAATCATAAAACAATACATGATTCCTTCATTTCTTCACTCCATCTTCAACCCTAGCCGATCCTTTCACTCCAAAAGCTTGAGAAACGACCTTGGGAGGTTGCTAGAGCTTCAACCACCATTTGATCCATGAAGCTTGGAGCTTGGGATCAGATTTGAAGGTGGGTTATATAACTTAAACCCTTAATCCTTGTCATTGAATTTGATTTCTTCATGCAATTGAGTTAACTGTTATTATTGCAATAGCCTTGCTTAATTGATGGAGTTTCCATGGAAAATGGCATTAGTTCTGTGAGTTTAAAGGTTTAAGATGATAACCTGTTAATAATCACACACCTTAATCAAAGAACAAAAGCAAACGGTCTTGGACCTTTGGTCCAAACGGTTTCATCAAACCGTTTGGGACCAAATGGTTTGCAAACCGTTTGGTGCCCTAGACTCCAAACCGCATGGAGGAGTTGACCGTTTGGTATAGTTGACCGTTTGAGGTCTGAACTTAATCACTTGTTGGATGATGATCCAATGGACTCAATTGATTGATTCAATGTGTGCACGATCTTTCAAGTGGAAACCCTAATCAAGTTGATTGAAGAAATCCTTGGTTGGTCCTAACGATTTCAAGACATTTTGGGTCAAACGGTCTTGAGACCGTTTGAGCCCAAACGGTCTTGAAACCATTTGGGACCAAATGGTCTTGAAACCGTTTGGTGGGTTAGTGGTTGATCCTTGACCCATGGATGATGATCTAATGGTATGGATTGATGATTCCTTCAATTGAATAACCAATAGTCGATTCAATGATGCAATTGGAGATCGATTGAATTGATGATTGACCTAGTGAGCCCTTGCGTTTTGGGACTGACTTGGCCCAAACGGTCTTGAGACCATTTGAGACCAAACGGTCTTGAAACCGTTTGGGGGAAAATAGTTTCAAAACCATTTGGGGTCAAACGGTTTCAAAACCATTTGGTGGCAAACAGTTTCAAAGTCGTTTGGTGATGAAACTTCAAAACCGCATGGAGGTTGTTAATGGTTCAATCACTTCGATATTGAAGGTAATGATAGTTCCAATAATCCAATTATGGATAGTAATGTTAGTCAATAAAGGTACAAAGGTTAAAACCCTAATAGTACCTATGTGATTAGTGTCAATTAAGAATGGAACCCTAACTACTTATAAGAGCAATGACTTGGTACACTATGTCATTCATCGTTGTATGAACTTGGCTAAAGGTTGATATGACCTAATCAAGTTGAGAGGAATGATAGCATGGAGTTGATACATGAGTATGATTCATGTGGTGATTTAGGGTATGATCCTTAAGTGAAGAGATCATGAAACCCTAATCATGAACCTAAACCCTAATTGACAAGGTTGTTGAACCTTAACCCTAATCCAGGGTAATTTATAATTGAAACCCTATTCCAAGGTATGATGTAGTCCTAATTCAGGGTGATTATGTGTATAGACCTAATTAAGAGTAATGTGATCCAAAACCCTAATTGGGATGAATAGTAAACCCTAATTATGGGTTATGGAACACGAAACCCTAATTGGGATGAATAGTAAACCCTAATTATGGGTGATGGAATATGAAACCCTAATTGGAATGAATAGTAAACCCTAATTGTGGATTATTGAATGTAAATCCTTTTCTAGGGTGAAAATTATGTGAAACCCTAACTAAAGATGGTTTCATGAGAAACCCTGATGTTTGATGTTCTGTGGAGCTCAAATCCAGGGTAATACTATGTATTGCTTAATGAACCCTAATCTTGGGCAATATGATGGTAAACCATAACTATGATGTAGTAATGAAATGATTATCCTCATATGACATGAAATGGGAAACCCTAACCCTGGTGAGGGAATAGTGGTGTTACCCATGAATAGTGAATTCATATTTGTTGTGCATGGTTCTGTTATGCAATTGATATCATTGTTATCATTTGTACTAACCATACAGATATGTTGAAATGATGATCATGGCCAGGTATGAGCTATGATGTTTAATTCACTATTGTGATTGTACCTTGAGTGCCATAATATACCTTACTGCCTGGTAAGAGGTAACAAGAGAGTTAATGGGCCTCAAGTACCATGTGTGATGCTTGTAATAGCAAGTATCGTATTTGCCTTGGTAAAAAAACTTGTAACATCCCTGACCTGGGTTATGAATTAACCCTAGGTGTTTTGCTTGATAAAAGTAATTATATGCATGCTCTTATATTTTGAAAAGTAATTAAGGTTCAAGAGGAATTTATATTGCAATTTTAGTCCTTTTTGAATATTGTTGAAATCAATATTTTGCCTGTTTTGGACTAAAGTGCAAATTACTCAAGTTGATGGGTCTATTTGCAAATTGTGCATGATAATATGTTCCTCATGTGTTAAAGCATCATGAGAGTGAATATGATGCAGAGGTATGGCTTGTGATAGGCTGAATTCTAAGAAAGAGACGATAAAACAATGTTTGTGCATGAAAACCTAGTTTTGGTGTAATGTGCAATTTACCCAAAACCTAGGGTGAAATATGTAAATTACCACTTCAAAAAGGTCCATAATGTTTCTTGTCATCATGTGGAGCAAATAAAATGAGAGGGGTGCCTTATTTGAATTAAGTTGAAGGAGAGAGAATCTTGATATTAAAATAATCAAGATTTAAGCATAATGGAAACATTAATGCAAAAATAAATAAAATAATTGAAGGGCATTCAACCAAAATTAAAATAGTGTAATTCATATGTGTGTGGACGTCCTTGAAGCTTTTCAAGGACCTAAAATATCCTAAGGAGGTGAAATTCCACTCACCTTATTATAAGGAAAAGAATTTCCACTCAAAAATATATATTAATATTATAAGGGATTAAGGTGCTTAATTTCTTTTCCCTTAATCCATGGATAATGTAAGGGAGCTCGGTGGTATTGAGTTTCCTTTGAATGCAAGAAAACCAAGGAGGAAGTGGTGGCAACATTTTTGGAATTAATTGATTTTTTATAAAACATTTTCTCTTTCATCAATTTTCTTATAAAAGAGCCTTTTCCAACCCACCTAAGGATCTTTTCGGATTTCTTTCTTCCCCTTGCTTGGAAAATCGACCAAGAGATCTAAGAACAGCAGGGAGAACGTCCCCAACATGTTGGTAAGCCTTTGACCTTCGTTCTTCTTGATTTCATGGTGAAAATCATAAAACAATACATGATTCCTTCATTTCTTCACTCCATCTTCAACCCTAACCGATCCTTTCACTCCAAAAGCTTGAGAAACGACCTTGGGAGGTTGCTCGAGCTTCAACCACCATTGGAGACATGAAGCTTGGAGCTTGGGATCAGATTTGAAGGCGGGTTATATAACTTAAACCCTTAATCCTTGTCATTGAATTCGATTTCTTCATGCAATTGAGTTAATTGTTATTATTGCAATAGCCTTGCTTAATTGATGGAGTTGCCATGGAAAATGGCAGTAGTTCTGTGATTTTAAAGGTTGAATATGATAACATGTTCATAAGCACACACCTTAATCAAAGAACAAAAGCAAACGGTCTTGGACCTTTGGTCCAAACGATTTCATCAAACCGTTTGGTGCCCTAGACTCCAAACCGCATGGAGGAGTTGACCGTTTGGTATAGTTGACCGTTTGAGGTTTGAACTTAATCACTTGTTGGATGATGATCCAATGGACTCAATTGATTGATTCAATGTGTGCACGATCCTTCAAGTGGAAACCCTAATCAAGTTGATTGAAGAAATCCTTGGTTGGTCCTAACGATTTCAAGACATTTTGGGTCAAACGGTCTTGAGACCATTTGAGCCCAAACGGTCTTGAAACCATTTGGGACCAAATGGTTTCAAAACCGTTTGGTGGGTTAGTGGTTGATCCTTGACCCATGGATGATGATCTAATGGTGTGGATTGATGATTCCTTCAATTGAATAACCAATAGTCGATTCAATGATGCAATTGGAGATCGATTGAATTGATGATTGACCTAGTGAGCCCTTGCGGTTTTGGGACTGATTTTGCCCAAACGGTCTTGAGACCGTTTGAGACCAAATGGTCTTGAAACCGTTTGGGGGAAAACATTTTCAAAACCGTTTGGTGTCAAACGCTTTCAAAACCGTTTGGTGGAAAACAGTTTCAAAACCGTTTGGTGATGAAACTTCAAAACCACATGGAGGTTGTTAGTGGTTCAATCACTTGGATATTGAAGGTAATGATAGTTCCAATAATCCAATGATGGTTAGTAATGTTAATCAATAAAGGTAAAAAGATTAAAACCCTAATAGTACCTATGTGATTAGTGTCAATTAAGAATGGAACCCTAACTACTTATAAGAGCAATGACTTGGTACACTATGTCATTCATAGTTGTATGAACTTGGCTAAAGGTTGATATGACCTAATCAAGTTGAGAGTAATGATAGCATGTAGTTGATACATGAGTATGATTCATCTCGTGATTTAGGGTATGATCCTTAAGTGAAGAGATCATGAAACCCTAATCATGAACCTAAACCCTAATTGACAAGGTTGTTGAACCTTAACCCTAATCCAGGGTAATTTATAATTGAAACCCTAATCCAAGGTATGGATGTAGTCCTAATTCAGGGTGATGATGTGTATAGACCTAATTAAGAGTAATGTGATCCAAAACCCTAATTGGGATGAATAGTAAACCCTAATTATGGGTAATGGAACACGAAACCCTAATTGGGATAAAAAGTAAACCCTAATTATGGGTGATGGAATATGAAACCCTAATTGGGATGAATAGTAAACCCTAATTGTGGATTATTGAATTAAATCCTTTTCTAGGGTGAAAATTATGTGAAACCCTAACTAAAGATGGTTTCATGAGAAGCCCTGATGTTTGATGTTCTGTGGATCTCAAATCCAGGGTGATACTATGTATTGCTTAATGAACCCCAATCTTGGGCAATATGATGGTAAACCATAACTATGATGTAGTAATGAAATGATTATCCTCATATGACATGAAATGGGAAACCCTAACCCTAGTGAGGGAATAGTGGTGTTACCCATGAATAGTGAATTCATATTTGTTGTGCATGGTTCTGTTATGCAATTGATATCATTGTTATCATTTGTGCTAACCATGCAGATATGTTGAAATGATGATCATGGCCAGGTATGAGCTATGATGTTTAATTCACTATTGTGATTGTACCTTGAGTGACATAATATACCTTACTGCCTGGTAAGAGGTAACAAGAGAGTTAATGGGCCTCAAGTACCATGTGTGATGCTTGTAATAGCAAGTATCGTGTTTTCCTTGGTCAATTGACCTGAAGGTGATGGTTACCTAAAAAAGTGGTAACAATGCTTAATGATGAATCAAGGGTTTAATTACCTAGGGCCATATGATTATGGTGATGAAATTGTGAAGGGATGAGAATTCCCAGCTTTGAAATAAGGGACTGAGTCCCCAATGCCTTTTAAAGATTGTTAAGTAATTGATGAAAATAGTACATGTTTCTTTATAACATTGTCATAATAAGTTTTGTTTGAGAGCTTTCCTGATGCTAAAAGAATATGAAAATGTACTTAATTAATCAAGTGAAATCTAATCATGTAGTGCTATGACCATAGATCCATCATCGTCAGCAGTTGGTCATGGTGAAACAGGTTTCCTATGGAATTTCTGGAATTCACATATTTTGAATATGTGGGGGTAAATGGGCGAAAATATTCTTACGTACAGGTGAAGAGATTGAGGGAGGGTAAACACTAAACCTCTCAATCCTTCATGTGTCGGGATAGATGTATCATAATCTCCTGATGGTTGGGATAGATGTATCATTAATCTCCCAATGTTATTTTATGTCGGGTCGATAGAGATACACATTAATGCTCTCGATTGCCGATGAGAGTGTAGTTGATGTTGTAACTCTATAGAGAAGTTACAATATACCTTGGAAAGCTATTTGATCAGTCTACATAGTCCTGCTTGTAGTCCTGTGTTGACCAGGATGTGGGAGGTCATGGGAATTCAGCTCTTCCATTGACCTATTTATGGTACCGATTTTGATTCTAGAAATGGTCGGTTGGAGTATGAGCGGTATACCTCATCTCCTCAGAGCTTAAATCTATTTGTAAAATATAATCAGCCGTGTAGTGTATTTGCATAAGATTGAAATACGAGAACCACTGGTTGATGTTATATTGTTAGCATGCCCTTGATACATATATGTTACTTATGTTCCTTTAAATCATATTGAATATAAGACATGCTGCTTTATCAATTTATAACTGAAATACTTGCATAAGAATGTTTCTCTAATCTACATAGATGTTGATTCATCTACTACTGATTTATATTATCCCACTACACAATTTATTTCTTTTAAACTACAATGATAATGTTTTGGCGGAGAGTTATATCTCCCGCTGGGGCAATTTTTATAATTGTCTCACCCCCGTGGGATCCAACCTTTTTAGGCAGACGCAGACATCAAGGCAGAAACTCTTCTGTAGGTGAAGAGCAGCATCAACAACCACATGGACAACAATGATCCATCAGGTGGAGACATTGGCTGTCTGGTTTTTGTGTAGATAGTCCTATAGTCATCTCTGTACTCTCGGGTCCTAGGAGTTAGTGTTTTGATACTTCGATCTGAGATTTTGTACATGTATGCCTCGAGGTGCAATGATGCATGTAATGTATATATATGAACCAGGATGTAATGTTTTACTTTGGTTCTAAATGAAAGTGTTTTCCTGTGAATGGATCTCTTGATAAATGGTTTTAATTTTTGGTGATTTTCAGTAATTCCGCTTCTAATAATACGCTTCCGCATTAGTTAATCTTGTTTTATAAGTTGTATGCCACACCTTCAATCAAGTACATACAACTATGGTTAACATAGTGTACTAAGACATTACTTTCATAATCTTCTAGGATTAATTAATTTGAAGGTACTGGTCATCTAGGTACTTTAGGGTTTCAACCTTTATACCTAACCTTAATAATCATCATTGGATCAATGGATCAATCATCATCTTAATTCAAAAAGATTTGATCACATTGGACTTCCAATCTCATGAGGTATCCAATTGAATTGACCAATTGAATCTTCAATTACAATAGGTGTCTGTTATAACCTCAATTTTCCAAACTATGTAATGACTTTTGTAAATATCATTTAAAGATAAATGAATTTTCTTGATTGATGTGATGTAGTTTGGAATGGATTCCATGATTAATTGAAAGGTATTTCATAGATGATTGGTTGTATAGTTCTTATTGGGCCTTGCTTTATTGGAAGCCCAAATTGAAATTAACAATGAAATACATAGAGAATCCCCTAAAATAAGGAAAAGAATATGACATATTTCCCTAAAAATAAGAATTCGAGTTGATTGATACCTTGGAGAGCAAGGAACTCAAAATCAGGGATTAATAATGAAAGAAATAATGAAAAGATGGAGAAATGTGAATAATATAATAATAACTTGCATTACAAGAAAAGGAATCGAATTAATATCATTATGAAACCAAATTTGGAGGAGTGAAGGATAATGAAATATCCAATTTTCCCTCAAAATTTGGGAAGGAAATGTCAATCCAATTGGGAGTTATGGAATTTCTAAGTTTCCATTGGAAATAAGCTTAATTGAATAATTTAGGAAATGTTTTCCTATTTTGGTTTGAACGCGGATAACCCGGATCGTTGGATCTGAATCCAACGATGAGCGGTCATCGTCTAGAGTCCCAAAAGGACTCGGACTGTAGCGCGTCTCAAGGATTTTTCTCCGAGCTTTCCTAATGTTATCAGTTCACGAGCAATCATGGGAAGAGTCCCATTGGGATCGGGAGATCCTGGCGAAGGTTCCTGACCTAGGATTTGCGACCTTTCGAGGTGTATTCAGGAAACGCCCAATTGGGCTCGGACTGTGATCCTGGCTCGGTATGGGAATCCCAGAGGGGACCTCCCACGGTCTATATAAAGGGATGATTCGATCCCTGGGAACCTCACGAACTTGAACGACCTGCTCCTGCCCTCCCTCGCTCGCCCAGGCTCGTGATTGGTTTTGTTCCGGTGAGAACGCCGCCGCGGCTCCGCCACATTTAGAAAGGGCAGGGTCGAAGGAGGACGAAGCTCCGTGGCGGTTAGATCGGAATCTAACGGTTGACCCGGGAGAGGACGCGACTTTGTTAAGTGACGTCGGCCACGACCGTTCGATTGTGATCGAACACTGAGATCAAAAGTAGACGGAGATGGTTAGATCGTGGACTACCGTGGACCAGCGAGATCCGACGGCTCCAGGGCAAGGCGCGTAAGTGTGGAGAGGAGGCGCGCGCGAGGATCGTCCGATCAAAGCGCGGACCACGGGACTACCAATCGAACGATTGACGCATTTCTGGTAATTTCCTCTCTGTGACAATAATCAGGAAAATGCCTTTTCTTGCTAAATTCGTAATAATAGCTAGGAATATCAGATGAGAAAACTTAATATATGAAAGTTGTACAGAAAAATGCAAGGAACACGATAAAAATAATTCCAAAACCTAAATCTGCCTGGTTTTACAAAAGTACTTTAATTGGCTATAAAGTTTATTAAAATTGGATAAGAAACCCTAATTGGAAGTTGAAAGGGTATTTTGGTAATCTAGCAAGTCAAATCGGTAAGTTTGACCCTGATGATGTTAATGGTAGTTTATTTTGCTATTTAATTGCAAAAATGCTTAACTTGGAATTATAATGTTCAAAAGAAGGTTATTTTGTATGGAAACCCTAATTTGAGATAAAGAAAGATAAAAACCATGTTTCCATGAAATAAGGAAATCAATTGTCTAATAAAGGAAATTTAATGAGAAAGTAGGAGTTTTATGAGGATTGATAAATAAATAAATGTTAATGATGAAAGAAGGAGAAAAACCCTAATTTCTAAAAGAAACCCTAATTATGGAATTGGAATCCTAATTGGAATAATGGAAGTGGATACATATTAATGAAAGGAAAACTGTTCTTTTATTTCAGGTTTTGCTTGTTGATTGGGTTTCTCTTTCTATCTTGAAAAGTACAATTGAAAGGTATGTGGTTACGCTTATGAATAATCGCTTTACTTTCCCGGCGATTCCCGAATGATTTACCGGTTGCTTGAAATAACTGTTGAGTGTTTATTTATTTCATGCAACTATAAAGTGACTATGATTATCATCATAAGTATGCATATAACTGGCTAGATCCTTGTTCACCTCTGGTGTTTTAAAAAGGCTGAAAAGGGGGTAATACCTAGAGAAAGGTCTAGGATTGCCGTGAGTCAGAAACTGGATTGCCTTGTGCGTTCATGAGACTCTTCAGCATACCGAGAGTTAGAAACTGGATTGCCTTGTGCGTTCATGAGACTCTTCGGTTTACCATGTAACTCAATCCTAGAAATTGGTTTACCATTTTGGTGGATCATGAGGGGTTGTAGTTTGGTATACAGGTCCACTGCAGGGATAGCACAGAGGTTATGGAACTTGTGGATCGCTGATGTTATATTAAAATGTAATCTTGATTGTTAAAAAGATTAATTGCTTGATTACATTGTTAGTATAGTTTCTTGATTATTGGATCCTCCACATACCGACTGACCGTTGTTTTGTTTGTCAGCATTTTAGGTACATATTCCAAAGTACAAAACAGTAAAGTGACACATTGTGAATTCAAGAACTAAAGAACAAGGAGGAGTTAGTTAGAGTAGTTCTCTTGTGGTTAGAAGTCTAGTACTTCCAACTTTTCAAAGGTATGATTAAGAAAAATTTTATTACCATTTTCAGTATAGTATGTTAGAATTTAATAATTGTTATTGGTTATATGTTGAACCTTTGATCCGGAATTTTATGGGTGCGGCTTCAACCTCCCGGTCTCCCTTAATTGGGGGTTATCGAAAGGTGGGGTCGTAACATTTGGTATCAGAGCATGGGTTCCTCATTTAACCATTAATAATTATTAAATTTTACAAACTCCATAGAACCCAAGGGAGTTATTAGAGGAGTATCCGAAAGACGGAGGTGTCTAGAAAGGGATCACGACCGGGGGCTGGCAAGATTTTCCTCCGCACCTCTAGTCGGAATACGAGGACTCCCGGACCCGTGTGACCGCCTGGCCAAAGTCTTAGGGTACGAATCGAAATAAGATACCTTTAGGACTCTCTCATCTTATTTCATCACTCCTCATCTCATATTCTATTAAGGTTTTAAGAGTAGGATTTTCTCTCTCTTCTCCACACTCATGTGGTATGGGCATATAAGATAAGGATTAAGGGTCCTCCATCAAATGAATAAAAGATATGTAATGAGATATCATTGAACATAAGTATAACTAGTTTAAATGATAAACTAAAGATTTGTTGGTTATGCTTATGTAGATGGCTCGGACCAAGACTGTTGCTATTCCGGTGGGTTCTGGGAACCAATCTAGGAGTGTTTGGCCTCCCCGGAAGATTAAGGAATCTTCTGAGAAGAGGAAGAGGAACCATGAGGGTGGGTCATCTAAGAAGAGGAAGAGATCTGAAGAAACCACTCATGAGGTCCCTAACCCTAACCCAGTTCCATTTAGCAACCTTGACCAGGAAGAGGACCAAGGATATGAGGAACAACATGTGTTTGAGGAAGAAGCCAGGATGGAAGAAGACCATGTTGATGAACCAACCATGATGATCCCTACACCTGAGGTCATGTGGATTGAGCAACAAAAGAAGTTGACAGAAGCTATAAATGCTTTGGCCCTTCGAGACTTAGCTAGAGCTGAGTATGGTGAAACACATCCTGTTCGTCCCCGTGTTGGAGCCACCATTCTAGACTTTGTCAAGCTGAACATAGAGAAGTTCTGGGGTGAAGACAAATCTGAGGTAGTTGACAAGGCGGAAGCATGGGTGCTTGCAATAGAGAATGGATTCCGCATGCTTGAAGTGCAACCCTGCAAGAAGGTTCTCTTTGCTGCTCACCTCCTGGAAGGAGCAGCTAAGATATGGTGGGAGACTCACATCTCTGGAAGAGACCTGACAGAAGAACCTATGGCATGGGCTGATTTCAAGACCACCTTTAATGCCAGATTTGTCCCTGTTGCTGCTAAAAAGGAAAAGGAAAGAGAGTTCACCAATCTGACTCAAGGAAATTCCTCTGTGGCGGATTTTGGGCGGAAGTTTCGCATCCTCGAACGTTTTGGGTACAAGATGGATGAGGAAAGGAGGGTGGATCACTTCATAGAGCGACTTCATCCTGCCATCAAGCCTCATGTCATGGCAAGCAAGCCCAAGACCTTTGCAGAAGCTTACAATACAGCTTTGGATATGGAGAGGACTGTGATGCCTGTTCAACCTCCACCTAAGGGGTATTTGGGTTTCACTGAAGGAACTCAGAGTCAGAAGAACCATCACAAGAAGGGACAAGGACATCATCAAGCCAAAGGAAAGTATGGAGGAAAAGGGAAACCCCAACCAGATAGCAACCGACCCCGATGCCGCTCTTGTGGAAGATGGCATCCTGGTGAGTGTCGCCACAAGAAGAAGGTCTGTTACCGCTGTAACCAAGAGGGACATGTCCAAGCTGCTTGTCCTCTACCTGCTCCCAGAGGACCAGGTCCAGTTGCAGCACCACCAGTAGCAGCCCCACCTGTAGCTGTGGCACCACCTGCAGGAGACAGAAGACAAGCTCGAGTGTTCGCCATTGACAATGAAGAAGCTCAAGAGAATGCTAACCGGTTGATTGAGGGTAATAACCCTTAGAGTTTTACTTTATGTTTGAAAGTCAAGCATGTAATGATCTAATGTATGATGAACATGATGTAGGCATGCTTGAAGTCATGGGACATAATGTAAAAGCTTTGTTTGACTCTGGGTCTACTAATACTTTCATTTCGAGAAATCTTGCAACAATGCTTTGTTTGGATATCAAGGACTTAGGATATGTCTTAGATGTTACAACCCCGAGTGGCCGTATCTTTACTTCTCTTTTGAAAACTCCGGTGTTACCTGTGAAATATAGAGATCATGAGTTTCCTACAGATTTTATCCTTCTTGACATGAATGATTTTGATGTGATCATTGGAATGGATTGGCTTTATACCTATAGAGCCCATATTGACTGTAGGGAAAAGAAAGTGATCATTAAAGAACCAGGTCACCCACCTTTTGTCATTAGAGGTAGAAAAGAGGCCACCACCAGCCTATATGTGTCATCCTTAAAAGCAGAAAAGATGATAAGTAAAGGTTGTCATGCTTTCCTAGCAGTTGTTACCGAACCCGAGACCAAGGTGCAACCCTTAGAGGAGATAGAGGTTGTAAAGGGCTATGCTGATGTTTTTCCAGATGATCTACCTGGGATTCCTCCCGAAAGAGAGGTGGACTTTTCCATAGAGCTAGCTCCAGGAACAAGCCCTATTTCCCGAGCACCTTATAGAATGGCCCCTGCAGAGTTGCTTGAGTTGAAGAAACAATTGCAAGAATTGCTAGACAAGGGTTTTATCCGTCCTAGCACATCACCATGGGGAGCACCAGTTCTTTTTGTAAAGAAAAAGGATGGGTCACTTTGAATGTGCATAGACTACCGGATGATCAACCAAGCGACCATTAAGAACAAATACCCTTTACCCCGTATAGATGACCTGTTTGACCAGTTGAGGTCTGCCCGAGTCTTTTCCAAGATTGACTTAAGATCAGGTTACCATCAGTTGAGGGTCAAGAGTGAGGACATTCCAAAGACAGCTTTTCGAACACAATATGGTCATTATGAGTTTGTGGTTATGCCTTTTGGGTTGTCCAATGCACCTAGTGTATTCATGAACCTTATGAATAGTGTGTTCCAACCCTACCTTGACTCTTTTGTCATTGTGTTCATAGATGACATTTTGGTTTATTCCAATGACCTAGAGCAACACCGAGACCACCTAAGGATAGTCCTTGATATCCTGAGAAAGCAGAAGTTCTATGGAAAATTCTCAAAATGTGAGTTTTGGATAGATCAGGTCATGTTCCTTGGACATATCATCTCAGGAGGAACGATCGCCGTGGATCCAGTTAAAGTGTCGGCAGTTCGAGACTGGCCTACACCGAAGAACCCCTCCGAGATCCGAAGCTTCTTGGGGTTAGCAGGATACTACCGACGTTTCATTTTAGACTTCTCCAAGACTGCCTTGCCTTTGACCATGTTGACTCGAAAGGATACAAAGTTTGTGTGGTCTAATGTTTGTGAAGCTCGTTTTCAAGAGTTGAAGGAGAAGTTGACCACAGCACCAGTGTTGACTCTACCATCAGGAAATGAGGGTTTCATGATCTTCACCGATGCATCCAAAATGGGACTTGGTTGTGTGTTGGAGCAGAATCGACATGTGGTTGCATATGCCTCTCGACAACTCAAGCCCAATGAAGTGAATTACCCTACACATGACTTAGAGCTGGCAGCCATTATTCATGCTTTGAAGATTTGGCGACATTACCTATATGGTGCTACATTTGAGATCTTCACCGACCATAAGAGCTTGAAGTACCTTCTGACACAGAAAGACTTAAACCTACGACAACGAAGATGGATGGAGTACATGAAGGACTATGACTTCACCATAGATTATCATCCAGGAAAAGCAAATGTGGTAGCTGATGCTTTGAGTAGGAAACAACTCAGGTGTGCAGCTGTCTTGTCTAGCCAGTGGAAGAGCTTAGAAGAGTTGGTGAAATGGTCTCCTCAACCGTTAAGTGATCGAGTTCGATTGGCCAACATTCAGATACAGTCTGATTTGTTAAGTGAGATTGTTGCAGCACAATTGGTCAGTGGGGAACTTGACAAGATGAGAGGTTTGATGAGTAAACCGCAGACTCGTCTTTCTTTGGGAGTGGATGGAGGAATCAGGTTTGAGAATCGTATATGGGTTCCTGAAGACTCACCACTGAAAGAAAGTATCTTGCAAGAGGCTCATGGTTCCAAGTATACAGTACATCCAGGAACTACTAAGATGTTTAAGGACATGCAGAGGTTTTTCTGTTGGCCAGGAATGAAAAGAGACATTGCAGCTTATGTGGCCAGTTGTCTTACGTGCCAAATGGTGAAGGCTGAACATCAACGACCCGGTGGACTTTTACAGTCTATAGAGATTCCAGAATGGAAATGGGAACAGATCACCATGGATTTCGTAGTGGGTTTACCCCGGACCAAGAGAGGTCATGATGCAATATGGGTTGTAGTGGATCGCCTTACCAAGTCAGCACATTTCCTTGCACTGAAAACCACTGCCAAGGTGTCAGATTTAGCTGAGTTGTACATCCGAGAGATAGTACGTTTGCATGGAGTACCTAGTTCCATCATTTCTGATAGAGATCCAAAGTTCACTTCCAAACTGTGGAAGCAGGTTCAAGAGGAACTTGGTACAAGGTTAAAGTTCAGTACAGCTTATCACCCCCAGACAGATGGACAGTCAGAAAGGACAATCCAGACCTTAGAGGATCTTTTGAGAGCTTGTGTGCTCGATTGGGGTGGATCATGGGAGCAGTACTTGCCTTTAGCAGAGTTTGCTTATAACAACAGTTACCAAGCTAGTATCGAGATGCCTCCATATGAAGCTCTTTATGGGAGACCGTGTCGGTCACCACTTCACTGGGATGATGTTGGTGAGAGGACCTTGTTGAGGTCAGATGAGCTCCAAGTGTATGCTGATAAAGTTGCTTTGATCAAGCAAAGGCTAAAGAGAGCCTAGGATCGACAAAAGTCGTATGCTGATGCAAAGAGGACTGATGTGCATTTCACTGTGGGAGAACATGTTTTTCTGAAAATCTGACCACTCCGAGCTATAGCCAAGAATAGAGGAAAGCTGAGTCCCCGATATGTGGGTCCGTTTGAGGTATTAGAACGGATTGGTGAGGTGGCTTATCGTTTGGCGTTACCCCCACAATATAGTATGATGCATGATGTTTTTCACGTGTCCAATCTGAAGCGATATGTGCAAGATCCCAGCCATGTGTTGAGCATTGAACCTATTGAGCTTCAAGGGAAGCTGTCTTATCCTGAGTTACCTGTGCGTATTATAGATACTAAGGTAAAAGAGCTCAGAAATAAGGATATAGAGATGGTAAAGGTTCTTTGGAAACACCATGGAGAGGATGAGGCCACATGGGAGCTAAAGACGGACATGGAAAAAGCATATCCTGACTTGTTTGTTGGATTGTAAATTTTGAGGACAAAATTCCTATAAGGAGGGGAGGATGTTATAACCTCAATTTTCCAAACTATGTAATGACTTTTGTAAATATCATTTAAAGATAAATGAATTTTCTTGATTGATGTGATGTATTTTGGAATGGATTCCATGATTAATTGAAAGGTATTTCATAGATGATTGGTTGTATAGTTCTTATTGGGCCTTGCTTTATTGGAAGCCCAAATTGAAATTAACAATGAAATACATAGAGAATCCCCTAAAATAAGGAAAAAAATATGACATATTTCCCTAAAAATAAGAATTCGAGTTGATTGATACCTTGGAGAGCAAGGAACTCAAAATCAGGGATTAATAATGAAAGAAATAATGAAAAGATGGAGAAATGTGAATAATATAATAATAACTTGCATTATAAGAAAAGGAATCGAATTAATATCATTATGAAACCAAATTTGGAGGAGTGAAGGATAATGCAATATCCGATTTTCCCTCAAAATTTGGGAAGGAAATGTCAATCCAATTGGGAGTTATGGAATTTCTAAGTTTCCATTGGAAATAAGCTTAATTGAATAATTTAGGAAATGTTTTCCTATTTTGGTTTGAACGCGGATAACCCGGATCGTTGGATCTGAATCCAACGATGAGAGGTCATCGTCCAGAGTCCCAAAACGACTCGGACTGTAGCGCGTCTCAGGGATTTTTCTCCGAGCTTTCCTAATGTTATCAGTTCACGAGCAATCATGGGAAGAGTCCCATTGGGATCGGGAGATCCTGGCGAAGGTTCCTGACCTAGGATTTGCGACCTTTCGAGGTGTATTCAGGAAACGCCCAATTGGGCTCGGACTGTGATCCTGGCTCGGTATGGGAATCCCAGAGGGGACCTCCCACAGTCTATATAAAGGGATGATTCGATCCCTGGGAACCTCACGAACTTGAACGACCTGCTCCTGCCCTCCCTCGCTCGCCCAGGCTCGTGATTGGTTTTGTTCCGGTGAGAACGCCGCCGCGGCTCCGCCGCATTTAGAAAGGGCAGGGTCGAAGGAGGACGAAGCTCCGTGGCGGTTAGATCAGAATCTAACGGTTGACCCGGGAGAGGACGCGACTTTGTTAAGTGACGTCGTCCACGACCGTTCGATTGTGATCGAACGCTGAGATCAAAAGTAGACGGAGACGGTTAGATCGTGGACTACCGTGGACCAGCGAGATCCGACGGCTCCAGGGCAAGGCGCATAAGTGTGGAGAGGAGGCGCGCGTGAGGATCGTCCGATCAAAGCGCGGACCACGGGACTACCAATCGAACGATCGACGCATTTCTGGTAATTTCCTCTCTGTGACAATAATCAGGAAAATGCCTTTTCTTGCTAAATTCGTAATAATAGCTAGGAATATCAGATGAGAAAACTTAATATATGAAAGTTGTACAGAAAAATGCAAGGAACACGATAAAAATAATTCCAGAACCTAAATCTTCCTGGTTTTACAAAAGTACTTTAATTGGCTATAAAGTTTATTAAAATTGGATAAGAAACCCTAATTGGAAGTTGAAAGGGTATTTTGGTAATCTAGCAAGTCAAATCGGTAAGTTTGACCCTGATGATGTTAATGGAAGTTTATTTTGCTATTTAATTGCAAAAATGCTTAACCTGGAATTATAATGTTCAAAAGAAGGTTATTTTGTATGGAAACCCTAATTTGAGATAAAGAAAGATAAAAACCATGTTTCCATGAAATAAGGAAATCAATTGTCTAATAAAGGAAATTTAATGAGAAAGTAGGAGTTTTATGAGGATTGATAAATTAAGAAATGTTAATGATGAAAGAAGGAGAAAAACCCTAATTTCTAAAAGAAACCCTAATTATGGAATTGGAATCCTAATTGGAATAATGGAAGTGGATACATATTAATGAAAGGAAAACTGTTCTTTTATTTCAGGTTTTGCTTGTTGATTGGGTTTCTCTTTCTATCTTGAAAAGTACAATTGAAAGGTATGTGGTTACGCTTATGAATAATCGCTTTACTTTCCCGGCGATTCCCGAATGATTTACCGGTTGCTTGAAATAACTATTGAGTGTTTATTTATTTCATGCAACTATAAAGTGACTATGATTATCATCATAAGTATGCATATAACTGGCTAGATCCTTGTTCACCTCTGGTGTTTTAAAAAGGCTGAAAAGGGGGTAATACCTAGAGAAAGGTCTAGGATTGCCGTGAGTCAGAAACTGGATTGCCTTGTGCGTTCATGAGACTCTTCAGCATACCGAGAGTTAGAAACTGGATTGCCTTGTGCGTTCATGAGACTCTTCGATTTACCATGTAACTCAATCCTAGAAACTGGTTTACCATTTTGGTGGATCATGAGGGGTTGTAGTTTGGTATACAGGTCCACTGTAGGGATAGCACAGAGGTTATGGAACTTGTGGATCGCTGATGTTATATTAAAATGTAATCTTGATTGTTAAAAAGATTAATTGCTTGATTACATTGTTAGTATAGTTTCTTGATTATTGGATCCTCCACATACCGACTGACCGTTGTTTTGTTTGTCGACGTTTTAGGTACATATTCCAAAGTACAAAACAGTAAAGTGACACATTGTGAATTCAAGAACTAAAGAACAAGGAGGAGTTAGTTAGAGTAGTTCTCTTGTGGTTAGAAGTCTAGTACTTCCAACTTTTCAAAGGTATGATTAAGAAAAATTTTATTACCATTTTCAGTATAGTATGTTAGAATTTAATAATTGTTATTGGTTATATGTTGAACCTTTGATCCGGAATTTTATGGGTGCGGCTTCAACCTCCCGGTCTCCCTTAATTGGGGGTTATCGGAAGGTGGGGTCGTAACAGTGTCCAAGTGGATTAACCAATTGAGTCTTCAATTACATTAGGTATCCAAAAGGATTAACCAAGTTGAACCTCAAATGGTTTTGATTATTTAGACCCTAAACGGTCTTGGTCTCTCAAAGTTCAAACGGTTTGAAACCGTTTGGGCACATTGCCCTTGAAACTGTTTAGGTAAGATTGCATTGAAACCGAATGAGCTTGGGTGTCCAAATGGTTTGGGACCGTATGGACTCAAATGGTCTTGAGACCGTTTGGTCCCAAACGGTCTTGAGACCGTTTGGTCCAAACCTCCTCCAAACCGAATGGACCAAAAGGGTCCTTCAACACTTAACCAATTCATGGTTGAAATCAATGTAATGATTATCAACTGGATCCTTGATTCCTTTATCAATTGAACCATTGAGTCACCCCTCAATTAGACCATCAATCAGGGTTTTGAATCCAATTAAACTAGGGTTTATACTCAAGAACCCATCAATTAGGGTTTGGGAATCGAGGAACCATCATTGGTTATCATTGTGGAACTAATCCAATTGAAACCGATGAACCACCCTCAAATTATAAAGTGACCTAACCTCAAACGGTCTTGAGGTCGTTTGGATGACCTCCAAACGGTCTTGAGACCGTTTGCCTCATCCTAACCTTGGATTTTGTGAGATTTCATTAGGGTTTAGATCATTAGATTGATCATCAAATCATCACTTAATTGCATTTCAATTTGGTATCTTTAAACCTTCATTTACTCATCCATACTTAACCCTAGACCTCCAAATGGTCTTGGGTGACCCCCAAATGGTCTTGAGACCGTTTGGGCTCAATCACCCAAAAATCTAGGTTAACCAAATTGAATTTCAACACTTAACCCGATTAGGGTTTGCTAAATGATTAACCTTTAACTGATGAACCCTTTGGAATTAATTAATCAAATTTAATGGGTCATCAAACATCAATATTAGCATCAATTTTTCCAAATGGTCAACCCTGGTCAACTCTCCCAAACGGTTTGAAACTGTTTAGCTTCAAATGGTTTGATGAAACTGTTTGCTTTCAAACGGTTTTGTTGAAACCGAATGAGCAACTTGTTGAAACTGAATGAAGTACAATTTCTTTGGGAAATGTGTCCAAGATGATGTCATCATCATCTACATTCGTCCCTGAAGATCTTAGTACTTCTGATTTCATGGAATTACCAATTTCAACCAACAATTAATCAAGAAGATGAAGGAATCAACGAAATTGCAAGATTAATAGTTGAATAACAATGTAAAGGGGTTCAAGTTATATAACCCGCCTCCAATTGAGCTTAAAAGCTCCAAGCTCCACGTATTTAATGGTGGGAGAAGCTTTCTCAACTATCCCAAGCTCATCCTCAAGCTTTTGAGTGAAAAGAAATGGCTAGGATAGAAGATTGCATGGAGAAAAGAAGAAATCCATCATTTATTTTCGATTTCCACCATGAAATCATGGTGAAAGAGGGTCAAGAAGCTTACCAACAGGTTGGGGGTCGTCCTCCTGTTTCTCCAAGCTCCCTTGGTCGTTTTTTCAAGCAAAAAGTGAAAGGGGTTTTGAAATTACCCCTTCAACGCATGGATAAAGGAGCATATATGCATTTTATTATAAATTCATTTTAGGAGAGAGAAAGTAGGAATTATCTCCTTCCTTTCCTTGACATTTTCCCCCTTCCCTTCCTTGGTTACGAGGCTATATTCCTTTCCTCTTATTCCTCTCAATTATCCATGTTTTAAAGAAAAGCAAATTAAGCACCTTAACCCTTATAATAATAATATCCTAAAGTGAGTGGATAATTCTTTTTTCTTTTAATAATGTGAGTGAGTTATCCACTTCCTTTAGATATTTTCGTGCCTTTGCAAGGAACAAGGGCGTCCACATATATGGATTTCAACCCAAATAATTTTGGTTGAAGAGCACTTCAATTAATGTATTCATTTTTGCATTAAATTGAAGTAAAGTTCCATTTATGCTTAAATCTTGATTATTTTAATATCAAGATTCTCTCTCCTCCAAAGAGATAAAAATGAGATGCCCCTCTCATTTTATTTGCTTTACATGATGCCAAGAAACATTAGGGACTATTTTTAAGTGGTAATTTTCATATTGAACCCTGGGTTCTGGGTAAATTGCACATTACACCAAAATTAGGTTTTGATGCACAAACATTACTTTATCAGCTCTTTCTTGGTACTCAGGCTACCACAAGCCATACCTCTACATCATATTCATTCTCATGATGCTTCAACACATGAAGAATATCTTATCATGTAACATTTGCAATTTAACCCCTCAACTTGGGTAATTTTCACTTTAGTCCAAAACAAGCAAAACAATGTTTCAACATTATTTAAAAAGGACTAAAATTGAAACATAAGTTCCTCTTGAACCTTAATTACTTTTCAAAAGATAAGAGCAAGCATATAATTGTATTTTCTTAAACAAAACACCTAGGGTTAAAGCATAACCCAGGTCAGGGATGTTACATTATTGGTATGTAATCATATCGTTGGTGATCAAGCAACGATAAGTCGTTCAAATCCACATTTATATATCCAGGAATAAAGATACATTTATACTAAATCATGTAGAAAGTTAATGCAATGATCCCCCGAGTTACTCCCGGGTTCTAAGGAAAAGAGGGGTTTAGCCCCGCATGGTTTTCAATTGAGAACACATAGAAGGAGAGAAGAAAAACATGGGAAACATGAAGGAGATTCGTGTAACCCCTGGAAAGAAGGTGCTCCAGATGATCCTCCTTGAGAAATGCACATCCTATAGTCTTCTGGCAGTAGAAACATCCATCAGAGGTGCTCAAATCGTCCGGTTATCATCCTTCGGCTCTGTTCTCTCTCCCTCTCCTTTCTAGCCATCGTGTGGTGCAAAAATTGACCCCTTTAGGTCTGGCCATCCTCCCTTTTTGTCCTAGGTCACTTACGGTACCACATAACGTGGACCATTGGATCGGGTGATTGATTTAGACTGTTGAAATCCGACAGAGTCGGTGGCACTGACCTGGTGGTCAGCGGCACCGACGGTATCGGGTTTTGGTCACTCTCTGGATGAGTCGGTACTATCGACTGGGATGTCGGTGGCACCAAGCTGATGCGAGTTTTTCCCTTCCTCTCTGATGCTATCACGGTGGCACCGACCTGGGTGGTCGGTGCCATTGACTCGGTTGGTCGATCAAGGCTTGTCTCTGATGTCATCTCGGTGGCACCGACTGTGGTGGTCGGTGGCACCGACTCCTCAAATATTTGAAATTCCTAAAAATCGACAGAGATCATGTATGAAGCCGAGAAATATACAAAATACTAAAATTATGATGAAATAAGCATAGTTTGATGCAAGCCAATTATACATATTTATGCATATATGATCAACGAATTGACTAACAAATGCACAAAACCACGGTAAACTAGGCCTATAATAAGTGACTCAAAACCCATACATCAAACTCCCCTAAGCTAAAATATTGCTCATCCTCGAGCAACAACACCTTTGGATCTAATTGAGATAAGTCAGCTAGAGGACATAATGCATAAGGTACATCTAAAAGGTCTCCACCTTTCGGTCCTCCTTCCGGCCTTTACTGACCACTCAACACTAACTACCCTATAGGCGACCAAAAACCTCTATCCAAGATGTCCACCCCCAATCAATGAGACACTATCAATTAGAGCAGTTAATATGATAGAATTGTTCGGTTCATACTTGATGCATCGTGTGATCTCCTATCTACGTTGCTCTTTGCTCTACCTATCATCTACATGGAATCAGTTCTCCTAATAGGGTAATGAATGAGGAGAAAATCATCTGAGTGGCCTACCAGTAAAAGTAATGGGTGGTTGAAATAGGTGGTTGCAGAAGAATCATGAATACATAAAATCATTCATGCAATCAAAAATTATGATGAACCTATGATGATGTAATTGTTTTTTAAAGAATGCTACTAATGCCTAATCATTATGGTGGAATGATGCATGCAACTATTATTTCATCTCAAAATAAGACAAAATATCTACAAAACTACATCATGTGCTAACTTTCTTTATAATTAGGTCAAATTGTGCCCTTAAACTTTCATAAATATCCATATTTTTTCCTTTTTTCATTTAAGCCCCCTTTAAAATCATGAATTGCACTACCCCTTTAATTTATGTAAGTGCTTTTTTTTCTTCAAAGAATGGGCAAAATCACTACCTTTTTATTAAAAGAGAAGAAGTTAGACAAGATCTTTATGTAAGAAGATATGTAATCTATGAAACTATACGAACAAAGGTGTTATGCAACTAAATGACATGCTGCATGAATTTGTTATGCATGTATGATTTTTCTATATTTTTATGCACTAATGAAAGCAAAAATAAACAACTATTATGCATAATCTATTATGCAATGTAAATGCAATCAAGAGAAAGAATGACAACATGTGCTCAATCCTCTTATGGTGGGGTGTGAGTTATAGGTATGTGGTGGGTGAGATCACACGACTAAGAGACAGATGCTTCAGAAACAATCATATGTCCCTCTCTAATGACCTGTATACATGGTAATCAAGGGGTTTTCTTCTTAAATTTTAATTTAAGGTTGCATTAGTGTTTGATCAATTTAGGCTCAACAACCCTTGTCAATCACTTTCTTAGACAAATTAGATGGTCATTTATTCTCTAATGTCCTAAAGCTGACTTACTCAAGCACTTCCTCAGTTATGTGACTCGATTACTTGCAAAATAATCTCACACATAATTTTTAAAATTGCACCCATCCCAGAGATTGATATTCTCAATTGAAACCATGCATTTACTTCTCCATAGATTACACTAGATAGATTGTGGATCATATATAACAAGAAAAACTAACAAGAAAACTAACTACTTTTCTCAAAATAAAATAAACAAAAGGCTAAAATAAAATAAAATAAAAACTAAGATAGAGACTGTTCCATCACCCCCCTAAGCTTAAATATGACTATGGCCTCATAGTCAACACCCCAACTTAAGAGGTGGAACAGTGATACCTGACTCAAAATGGTGGTGGCGGTGGCTGCGTGGGGTCTTGGGGAGGAAACATCCCCTGAAAGGTAGGATCAGATGGGGCATGTCTGACGGCATCGCGTAACATCCAAAATACCCCTGGCTCTGGTAATGATCACAGAAAGGTTGCTAATAATTTTCCATCCGTTGCAGAGGATGATACATATTCTCTTGGTTGGCCAAGAGAAGGTGTTCATTTTCATAGATCGCCTGCTGGTTGCTATATAGCCGACCTTGCATGTCCTGAATGCCAGCTAGAGATTGGTTTTGCTATTGTTGATGCGTCTAGATGTCCTGTAGCATAGTATACATACCCTCCATAGAATAGGCATTCTCTCCTTCTTGAGAGGGTGGCGGGGCAGAAGATGATGAGGCAGCGTAATGGTGAGGACGCTTTCGTGGAGCTACTCTATGTCTCACAGGAATGGTGGGCTCCACTTCCTCTACGTCATTTCTATCCTCTTCTTCCTCCTAAAAATTGCCTTCTTGTTGTCCATCATTGTCTTCATCATCCACGAGTGACCATTTATAGTGCCAGACTCCCCTGATGTTGAAGAAGGGATTAGGAAGTCAACACTTGTAGAAAGTATCATCGACTGAGCATGTGGCGTAGATGACATCGTCTTCCACAGTGATGAGGCCGGACTGCTTGAAATGAATACGTTCGATACGTAGCCTAGATTTCAGTGGCTTTAGAGTAGAGAGATCAAGGCCCAAGTGAAGAGCAATGGGGGTGATAAGTCCCCTAAAAAGTATGGGCATCATTCGCCTGACATTGCACCTTACCACGATAATGTGTTGGAGAAAGAATGCTCCCCAATTGACCGACTCTCCATCCATAAGTTGATATAGAAAATACAAGTCCAGCACTTGTACCTTAGCTTGTCCTTGGATTGACTTAGCGAATAGCGTGTTGGTCAGCATCTGATGGAGCACCCGAACAAAGGGATGCTCAAAGTCCGCTAAAGAACTATGGTGGATGTTCAGCTTTTTACCATCCGACGTTGTCACAAAATCCTTCCAGATGGCATCCAAATCAACATTTTTGGGCTGACGATAGGGCATATGTGGCCACCCGTAAATGTCGTTGAAGGCATAGAGAGTAAGGGCATAGTTGGTGTTGTATAAATGAAAATTGACCCTTCCTTCTCTCCATTCGCCGCTCGCCGGCCGCGCTGGGTCGGGGGTGACGCATATCTCCAAGGATTCCATGAACTCAATGATGATTTCTTTATATGCCGGCCATCCACCAAAGATGGGATTCACAGACCTTCCCGTGAACTCCTATCGCTCGAGGACATATGACATGTTGTCGGTGAAGCCCATATCCTCCAGTAGTTGACGATCGTCGTATCGCGTTGGTGTGAACAACCTCTTGGAAAGCTCCTCATAGACCTTCCTCACCTCCGTCGAGGGGTGGATGAGGCATGGTTGTGGCATAAGAGTGCCAGGGGATCCTCCTCATCTTGCCATGAGGATGGAGTGAGTGGGTAAGAAGAATAAGAAAGGAAGAGCTCGATGAAGCCTCTGGATGCTCGGAGTAGCCGGTCGTGCTCATGGGAGTCGTGGTTCTTCAAGTTGTAAGAAAGAAACAAACCACAACCTCCCTTTTATGGGGTCGGTGCCGACCTGTTGTGACAGAGTCAGTGGCACCGACTTCTGGGGCCAAATCTGGGCCCTCAGTGCATTGACGGATGTCGGTGCGCGATCTTCTTTTTCTGGATTGCTGATGAGTCAGTGGCACCAACTTTTTTGTGGGATCGAATCCACAAATTGTCCACGTAGGCACATCTGGGCCATAAATCGGGGTTGTCCATAGATCAGTGTTTTCTTGGGTCGGTGGTACCGACTAGATGATCGATTTTTTTTTCAGTGCATCGACGCACCCACTGAGCCTGGGACCTCATGCCAAGTCGGTGCCAATGACTTGGTTGTCGGTGGTATTGAGGGCTCATCAGTTAACCGCATCCGAGTTCTACACTTTCTTCAGAAATGTTGGTGGCACCGACATGTATGTCGGTGGTATCATCTACTTCCAGCCGATCTGCCCATGTCTCTGACCCTATCTTGGTTCCACTGACTTCCAAGTCAGTGCCACCGACCCAACCACAGTCTGCACACTCAACAAATGAGTCAGGGTATCATTTTTACAGAAAATTTTCAAAAACTAAGTACTAATAAAACAACTTAATGGAAATGAAAGAAACGAACATCCTAATGGTTGGGTTGCCTCCCAACAAGTGCCCTTGTTTAACGTCCTATGCTAGACAACTTCATTATCCAGATTAATTAGGGGCACTAAGTTTCACCTCATGCTCCTTTCTAACAAAATATTCCCCAAAATAATGCTTCAGTCTTTGGCTGTTGGCCAAGAAGGATCTCTCTCCCTCTTTGATCCTAACAACTCCGTGGGGAAGCACTTCCTCTATTATAAATGGCCCACTCCACCTAGACTGGGTTAAAGAGCAACACACTCTCTCCCGGTAAAAAGACTCTCCTAACTATATTGTGGTCATGAATTCGCTTAGTTCTTTCCTTGTACAATCTTGAGTTCTCATAAGAATTCATCTAAATTTCATCAAGCTCATTCAACTCTAACATATCTTATCTTTCCTGCTTCATCAAGATCAAAATTGAGCCTTCTCAACGACCAATGAGCCTTATGTTCTAATTCCACAGGAAGATGGCATGCTCGGCCATAGACTAACCTAAAGGGTGTGGTTCCTATGGGTGTCTTGTAGGATGTCGTATAGGCCCATAGCGCATCAACTAACAAATCACTCCAATTCTTCCTACTAGACGACACCGTCTTTTCAAGGATCTTTTTAATCTCACGATTGGAAACCTCTACTTGTCCTTTTGTTTGTGGGTGATATGGTGTACCCACACGGTGTGTCACTCCATACTTGTTCAGAAGTGCCCCAAATTTCCAATTAGTGAAATGAGTTCCTCCCTCACTTATGATCATCCTTGGCACTCCAAATCTGTAGAAAATGTGATCCTTAACAAATTCACACACAAAATTTACATCATTGGTTTAGGTTGGAATCGCGTCCACCCATTTTGACACATAATATACAACAAATAAGATGTAAAGGTTGGAGTTAGAGGACAAAAAGAGTCCCATGAAATCAATACCCCACAAATAAAAAACCTCTACTTCTTGGAACACATTCAAGGGCATCTCCTGCCGCTTTGATATGTTCCCTGACCGTTGACATGCATCACACCTACGTACAAAGTCATATGCATCTTTGAATAGGGTCGGCCACTATAATCCACTATTCAATACCTTTGTGGTTGTCCTAGAACTTGCATGGTGTCCACCTGTAGGTAGTGTGTGGCAATGTTTCAACACACTCTCATACTCACCTTCAGGTACACATCTCCTCAAAATTCCATCCCTGCACTGTTTCAACAAAATAGGATCATCCCAAAAGTAATAACGCAAAGAATGAAAAAATCTTTTCTTTTCTTAATAACCCCAATCTATAGGCAATTCCTTACAAGCTAAATAATTCACAATATTAGCAAACCAAGGATATTTTTTCTTAAGGGTGAACAACTTCTCATCAGGGAAGGTCTCTAGAATGGGTTTATGCATGTCCTTCTGATGTGGCAAATATCGCACTAACAAATTCACTTGGGGTTGAAATCCCTGAGCTTTTACCAAAACCTCGTGCAATAATACCTCCCGCAAGAGGACGGGTCTCATCGCAATATAGTTAAGGATCGAATCCCAAAGGACAACATTTTTAAGAATCTTTTTCAGTCGAATCTAGCTCAAGTGAGACTAATATTTAGAACGATTGATTTGGTTGAGGTTAATTACACTAATTGCAGGAAAGTAAACGAGCAAAATGAAAGTTTGTTTTATATTAAATGATATGGAATCGCTGGGATGGTATCGGGTTTCACCACAATTGCACAAGAAAACACATCCAAACACATAACATCCAGGCAAGTATCTAACTATCCAAATGGAACTGCTATGAACCCTCCCAGAGGGATGTTTAGGCCCGCGTAAGCATCCCCTTAGGCATCCAATTTCTCATCACCATCCGGATCATGCACTTACGGTTCTGAAGATACAACATTCAACTAAGGCTATGGTCCTCCCTGAGGGATGTTTAGACCACATAAGCGTCACCGTGGGCTAGATGGCTCGTCCCCTCACGGATCATACACTTACGACCTCAAGGAACCCCATTCTATTTCTAGCTGGGGAGTCAACTGCGCTAATTGTCAAGCATGTAGGTGATAAGTCTGCAAGCAAACATCGATGATTAACAAGAAGATACAACATCTAACTAAGGCTGTGGTCCTCCCTGAGGGATGTTTAGACCACAGAAGCGTCACCGTGAGCTAGATGGCTCATCCCCTCATAGATCATACACTTACAACCTCAAGGAACCCCATCAGATTTCTCATCAAGGAGTCTACCTCATTAATCGACATTCTATGCTATGAAGAGAAGAACAAGATGAAAGCAAGTAGGTAATCAACTACAAGCATATCAATTAGCAACAAAATGAAAAGTTATATACATTGCCTTGGAATGTTAAATGAAAAGACATGAATGAATGGGAAGCAGGGCTAGTCCCCGCACTCCAGCAAAAAGGGACTACTCTCTCATGATGCGAGAAATAAGAAGAATAAGAAAGAGAGAAAATTCTGCCATGAACATGATGTAGAAGGTGGTCGTAGCTCGGTGAAGATGATGCAGTCTCCTATGTCGTGTCGGAGCAGATCTGGATGAAGAACGAGGGACGCCAAGATAGACCGGGCAATCTTTCTCACTCCTCCTTCCTTCTCTTCTCAGTCTCCTTTAGTTGCAGCAAGAACGACATGTGAAGTGACAGTGGTAGGATCGGACCAGTGTATAGGAAGCCTGTCGGCATCCCGAAACCGATGCCCAAATGAGGACCCTGTTGGTCCTATTTATAGGCTCGAGTTTGGTTCTCACATTTTTGGTGTGAGTCATCCATACGGTCTGGTCCAAACAGTTTGGTTGCTCATGACAAACGGTCTTGATAAGTGACCTTTTCAAATGGTCTCGTTTTCTTTTTCATTCGGTTTGGTAGAGACAACTTTTCCAAACGGTTTGCAATACATGTCCATACGGTTTGGGTTCTATTGGCTCAAACAGTTTGGTGTATTTTATCCAAACGGTTTGGTAGTTCTTGCTCCGTACAGTCTCATGCAGACTACTTTATCAAATGGTTTGTTAATGCTAGCACTTCATCATTCGGTCTCATGATCAACTCTATCGGTCTGGATGCCAAGGCTCCAAATGGTTTGGCATGCTTTATCAAATGGTCTCGCGACCTCACCTCCAAATGGTCTCGCAGACCCAACTCCAAATGGTCTGGGGATGACAAGCTCCAAATGGTCCTTTATTTTTTGCTCTAAACGGTCTTGTGAGACCAGTTAGTGTCTTCCAAACAGTTTGGAGTTAGCAGGTATACAGCCTTGCCTTCGCGATCCATCAAACAGTCTTGGGACCTCCATCCATACGGTCTTGCAGCAGCTTGGACGGAGGGAAGATTGCTGGTGCTCGCAGGTGTAGTGACCGGTTACGGTGATGGCTCCTGTCATCACAACAGTGGGCAGTGGCGTCGAGGATGAAGGTCACGCAGATCGCTATGTGTAGGGCGAGCGCTGGAGATGGAGGTGGTGCCATTGATGCTGGTGGCAGACAAGCGATTGCAGGTGCTGCTAGGGTTACAGGCCAGGTGGAAGGAAGAAGAAGGGAAACAAGTGCTGCTGCATGGCGGCGTTGTGGCTGTGCTAAGGAATGGCACTGAGATTTGGTGGCGGTGCTGCTGTGTGGCTGCAGATGACAGTGGAGGGAGGAAGAAGAGGGCAGATGTCTAGGTTGAGAAGAGGTCAAAACGGTCTTGAGAATCTGATCGCCGCTAAACGGTCTCGAGCAGGTGGCTTCTCACACTGTCTTGAGGGACCGTTAGGAGGAGACTGTTAGGGCAGGTTGAGAAAAAAATGTTAGCTCAAACAAATGAGGGCCGTAGATCCAAGATTAGATGGTGTGGAAATGCTTGTGGTCTAAAACCACATGGATGAATGGTTAAGACCAAATGGTCGAAACTGAATGGATGAAGTCGTTAGGTCAAGACCATTTGGTCAGGATCGATTGGTCAAACCATTTGGTCAAGACTGATTGGTCAGGATTGATTGGTCAGACTATTTGGTCAAGGCCAAAGATGAGAAGATTTCGAGTGAGGGTGGATCTAAGTCTGAGAAAGGTGGGTCCCACTCCTTAGGGTTTGATATGGATGGGGGTTTGATCGAATGGTGGTGATTATTGTGGATAAGGGTTGAAAGGAGGTAGGAGACAACTGATGGTTGATCCTCATAATGACCTGCATAAAATCAACAAAAACTCAGTTAAAACCCTGATAATCAAATCAATTAAGTAATTTTGCACTTTGTGATATTTAGTAACTGAAATTGGATGTATTGAATCAAAAAGAGCCCAAGAAGGTGACTGAAAATCATGATGAATATGTATTCATCACCTTCTCATCTACTCTTTCCAAATGAGATAGGTGATCAACCACCACATTCTCTACTCCTACTTTATCCTTGACCTCAATATCAAACTCTTGCAATAAAAGGATCCATCTAATCAATCTTGGTTTAACATCCTTGTTCTGTATTAAGTACTTAATATCCGCATGGTCAGTCCACACCACCACTTTTGCTCCCAAAAGATATTGTCTAAAATTTTCAAAAGCAAAGACAACAACTAGTAACTCTTTTTCAGTTGTGGTGTAATTAAGTTGTGCATCGTTAAGTGTTTTAGATGCATAGTATATGACCGTAGGAACCTTGTCTAGGCATTGCCCCAACACTGCCCCCACAACATAATCTGATGCATCACACATCAGCTCAAACGGTTGGCTCCAATCTGAAACCTGTACAACCGGTGCAGATATGAGTTTTTCCTTCAAAATCTCAAAAGCCTTTAAACACCTCTCATCAAAATTGAATTAGACATCCTTTTCCAAAAGCTCAGACAATGGTTTAGCGATTTTTGAAAAATCCTTAATAAAGTAGTGATAAAACTCGACATGGCCTAGAAAACTCCGAACTGCCTTCACCAACGTTGGTGGAGGGAGTTTTAAGATCACTTCTATTTTAACCGGATCCACCTCCAAGCCCTTGCTATACACCTTGTGACCTAACACTATGCCCTCACTAACCATCATGTGACATTTTTCCCAATTAAGCACTAAATGTGTGTCTTCACACCTCTGCAAAACATTATCCAAAATTTTCAAGAAATCATCAAAAGAAGTCCCATAAACCAAAAAATCATCCATAAAAACCTCGAGACATCTCTCCACCATATCTGTGAAAATCATCGACATACACCTTTGAAAAGTCACGGGTGCGTTGCACAACCTGAAAGGCATGCGGCGATATGCAAAGGTGCCATAAGGGCATGTGAAGGTAGAATTCTCCTGGTCCTTAGGCTCGATTGAAATCTGATTGTAGCCCAAATATCTGTCGAAAACAAAAATGGGAGTAACCGGTGGGTCGCTCCAAAATCTGATCAATGAATAGTAATGGAAAATGGTCCATAAGTGTAGCAATGTTCAACATGAGATAGTCAATGCAAACTCACCATCCTATCACTAATCTAGTGGTGATTTGCTCATTAGATGAATTCATAGTGACAATAATTCCTCCCTTCTTAGACACAACCTACGTCGCACTAACCCACATAGAATCTGAAATAACATATATTATACCTGCCGACAGTAGCTTGATTACCTCCTTCTTCACCACCTCTGTCATGATTGGATTTTAGCAACACTGAGGTCGAATGACCGGCTTCACTCCTTCTTCTAGATGAATCTTGTGTTGGCACAAGGTGGGAGAAATCCCCTTGACGTCGGCCACAAACCACCCAAAAGCACCTCAGTGATTCGTTAACATATTGATAAATTGTTCTTCTTCCGAGATACTCAATGATGTCGATATGATGACTGGTAGCTTCTCCTCCGTAGCTAGAAAAACATACTTTAGGTGAGGTGGCAGCAACTTGAGCTCTAACTCAGGCGGGTTTAGAAGTGAATAAACCAATGGATGTGGTAGTGGTCCTAAGTCCTCAAAATGCCTCATGTAATGACATCGCAAAGCCTTCAATAACCTTACACACTCCTCCAGTGACCGGTCCTAAAAACAATAATCCATTATGTTCATTAGACAAGCCTCTAGGAGAAGTTGTCGATGGACCTGTAGTATGGAATCCTCTGTGTCATCATCCATGGTAGATAATCTCACTTCTTCTTCTCTATCATCCGGGTATCCTACCGCCTTGGAAAGTGAGACCACCTTAGTGTTCTCCATGATGTCCACAACAAGTGTAACATGTGCCATGTCCGGAAATGGTTTTCCCAAGAACAAAGAAATATTGTTATTCATGTGCTGCATCATATTACACTACTCCTGAGCATTGGATGACTTGGAATTATCTAACATGGTTATCTCAAACTTGTCATCTTTAATTCCCATAGTCAAGCGACCTCTTCCCATCTCCAAGATCATGTCGGTTGTTTCTTGGAAGGGCCTTCCTAGAAGAAGCTTGTTGCCATGTTCAGCTTGCATCTCCATCACTACAAAATCTGCAGGAAAAACAAACCGGTCCATCTTGACAAGCACATCCTCGCAAATGCCATACAGTGTCACTACTGACTTGTCCGTTAACTGAATCGTCATACTGCTCTTCCTTGATGTTTTGTGACCAAGCTTTTTGAAAGTGGACAGGGGCATCAAGTTGATGCTTGCCCCTGAATCACAAAGTGCCTCACCAAACTTTGTCTTCCCGATGTAGCATGTGATGTTGAAACAACTAAGGTCTTGCCTCTTTGGTGGAAGCATACCTAAGATGAAGGCACTGACTTTCTCTCTTAGTACAACCACCTCAGAATCTGGGATCTTCCTCTTCTTGTAGATAATATCTTTTAGAAGCTTCCCATATGAGGGTTTTTGTTCAACTGCCTCAATGAATGATATATTTACAAAAAGCTTCTTAAAACTGTCCAGAAACTTCTTGAATTGTTGATCCATCTTGGTTGCCTTCAAACTATTAGGATACGGAACTGGTACTATCTGTGTCCTATGATGTGGTGGCACATATGGCGTCCTCTTTTCCACCTCAGATTCTTGCTTTTGCTCCTCCCCTGTGTTTCCAGCCTCGGGTTCTACTTGCGCCTGTTCTGCCATTGAGTCACCATTGTCACCGGGCTTGATCATCTCAGTCTCCTCAGTCTGTGGGGTTAATATCTTCTTCCCACTTCTTAGTAGTGTGGCCTTGACCTGCTGGTTCCCCGTTGGAGTGTCAGTATTTCCTAGAAACCCCTGCTGAGAAGGATTTTTCAGAGCTGCCACATCTGCTACTAGTTGAGACAAAGTTGTCTCAAAGCTCCTCATCTGGGTCCCTTGGTTCTGGAGATCACACTAGAAATTGTTTATCAGTTGCTCATTTTTCTTCACTATGCAGTTGAGAATCACATTTGTGGTCTCCTCTTCTACAGGTCACTACTGCTGGTTATTTCTATGCTGGTGTTGTTGATCAGGGTCCTGAAAAAAATTGTTTGGATCTTTCTAAGAGAATTTAGGATCCTTTCTCCACGCATAGTCATTGTTCTTGTAGCCTTGTTTCCGCATATACTTTACCTAGCCTTCTTCATCTAATGAATTATTGTCCTTCTCAAGCAGCTTCTTTTCTATCAAGTCTAGCTTTTCATTTAAGGATGTGATGACTTTGAATTCCCCTATGCTCTTGATCTGCTCTAGATTGTCCCTCTTATTGCCCCAATCTTGATTCTTCGCCATATTCTTCAAAATATCTTGACATGTTGAAGGAGGGTTATTAAGAAAGAACCTCGAGCCTGCACTGTCCAAAGTAGTCTGTTTCCTTTTTTGTAGCCAAAATAAAACATCTTCACTTGATTTTCTAAAGCTATCACATGGTGCAAAACCTTCCTAAGCATTATCTGAAAGTACTCCCATGCCTCGGATTAAGATTTGGATGCATGTTGCTTGAAGTTGTGGATATTCTTAATCAACTCATTTGTCTTCTCTAGAAGAAAATATCTTTCAAAGAATGCCTCTACCATTTTGTCCCATGTCTCAATTGACTCTTTTGGCAGGTTGTGCAGCCATTCCTTTGCCTTATCAGCCAGTGATGATGGAAACAACTTCAGATAGATGGTGGTTTTAGGAAACCTGTCGACTTTGACCATATCACTGATCTCCACAAAATTACTAATATGTGCCACTGGGTCTTCATGAGCGTTCCCATAGAACGCCTGTGACTTGACAAGTGCGATCAAACCTAGATCAATCTTATACTGAGCTACATTCACATGTTGCTTTTTGATCGGCCCTATTTGTGTAGCTGAAGAGGATTCCTTTATCCTCTCCCAGATGGTCCTCTCTTCTCCTAGATTTCCTTCCCCCATTGCTCATCGCCTGGGTGACACTGGTATGCCTTCTAATGAAGTAGTTTGGATCGGAGCCTCAACAACGACTGGAACCTCAAGTGTAGCTTCTCCGTAGTATGTGGTCCTCGTTGTCACCATACACTAGTACCTGAAAAATTGAAAATAGTTAGCCAAGGTATCTTTAGAGAAAATTCGATATATGAATATGTAATAAATATATATTTTTTCAATTAAATTGCGCAAAAATTAAAAAGTGGCCTAGAGTGGCCGACTGTAACACTCGTAGTGTTGAGACATCACCGTCTCCCCGACAATGGTGCCAAAAACTTAACATGCCAAAATCGCGCGCAAAAGCGTAAGTGCACACGTCGAGTAATATAGGCCTTTGTGAGGCCCGAGTCGAACTCAGAGAGACATAGTCTTAGTGACTACTACTAACTACGGTACGATCAGCTAAGCCGGTTGAAAATGTTGAATTGAATTTTAACAAAACAAAAGAAAATTAAGAGAAAATGAAAACGGTTGATTCAAATATGGTTGAATTCCTTAGGGTTACCAGTTTCACCACAGGGTCTCGTCGTATATTGTTTCTACTGAATTAATATAAATTCTTACTCCTAACCTAGATAGAAAGCCTGTAGTTGGAATTGCTCACTTCTGTGATACAATTCACTACCTAAATCTAAGCCAATTCCATATTTGTTGTAATTTATTTCTCAGTTTAGGTGCATTAATGAAAACTCTAGATTCTTTCCACTAACCATGTGTCACCTTCTCCAAGGAACGCATAGGAAAGTGTACAAGTTATGATTTTCTAACCTTTAATCCCCCTTCTGGAGTAATTATTGGTCTGTAATCATATCGTTGGTGATCAAGTAGCAATAAGTCATTCAAATCCACACTTATATATCCAGTAATAAAGAGAAATTTATACTAAATTATGTAGAAAGTTAATGCAATGATCCCCTGGGTTACTCCCGGGTCCTAAGGAAAAGAGGGGTTTAGCCCTACATGGTTTTCAATTGAGAACACATAGAAGGAGAGAAGAAAAACATGGGAAACATGAAGGAGATTCGTGTAACCCCTGGAAAGAAGGTGCTCCAAATGATCCTCCTCGAGAAACACACGTCCTGTAGTCTTCCAGCAGTAGAAGCGTCCGTCGGAGGTGCTCGAATCGTCCAATTATCGTCCTTTGGCTCTGTGCTCTCTCCCTCTCTTCTCTACCCATCGTGCGGTGCAAAAACTGATCCCCTTTAGGTCTAGCCATACTCCCTTTTTGTCCTAGGTCACTTATGGTACCACATAACGTGGATCGTTGGATTGGGGCGACTGGTTTAGATTGCTGAAATCCGACAAAGTCGGTGGCACTGACCTGGTGGTCGGTGGCACTAATGATATGGGGTTTTGGTTGCTCTCTGGTTGAGTTAGTACTATCGAATGGGATGTCAGTGGCACTGAGTTTTTCCCTTTCTCTCTGATGCTATCTCGGTGGCACCGACGTGGGTGGTCGGTGCCATCGACTCAGTTGGTCGATCAAGGCTTGTCTCTGATGTCATCTCGGTGGCACCGACCAGGGTGGTCGGTGGCACCGACTCCTCAAATATTTGAAATTCCTAAAAATCGACAAAAATCATGTATCAAGTCGATAAAAATTATGATGAAATAAGCATAGTTTGATGCAAGCAAATTATACAAGCCAATTATACAAATTTATGCAGATATGATCAACGAATTGACTAACAAATGTACAAAACCATGGTAAACTAGGCATGTAATAAGTGACTCAAAACCCATACATCACCTAACCCCTAACTAACAAATAACATCAGCCTTCCCAAGAAACTCATGTTGCACAATTCTAAAAAGTAACTTAGTGGCGACTCCACATTTCCACATTTTATGCCTAAAATGAGACCCTCTAGGGGTTTGTTCATTTTCAAGGGCCTTATAAGTTGGTAAGTCTGTTAGGTCCCAACATTAAAGTTAATGACAACATTGTGAAATGATTGTGCACAGACTTCTTCAAGTTTTTCAAGTTTTAGTTGTGTTAGGCGTAAAACCAATCCACACCTATATAGGCAAATTTGGGACATGCTTAAAAGAGAGAGAAGTCCCTTGATTCATCTACACAATAATAAACATGCATATATAAACATCTAATATATGCACACATACATATGATTTTCTTGCATCATCAATATTGCACCTTGATATCTGAATTACTTAAGTTTTGATTTAATTGGCCTATGTTATATGCACATACCTATTAAACTTAAATGTTTGTACATGATTTCATGAATCATTAAAATTTCATCACCATGACCTATTTAAGTTTTGATTTAAGTACTACACCATAGGCCCATATCCAATACATGCACTTAAACATGATTTTCTATTTCATAATACGATAACATTGATGTGAAACATTTGTATATGTCCTACCTTAGGGGTGGTGATGAACCCATGACTACCTAGGGACTTTGCTTCTCTCTTTAGACCTTTGTTCAATATTTATAGGAGCTTATTGTGCATGTTAATTGATATACACTTGTATAGCCTCCCTCTCTCCTTGATGACAATTTACTCATATATCAATGCTCAAATGCCTAAGAAATGTTTTGTGCGTCATTGTGTAGTTGACACACGCGTATACAATTCATGTACACATTTTGAATCAATAAATTTATGTACATGTTATGCATACAACATTAAAAGGAAGGGTATAAATTTTGTTTATTCAAAATATTATGTTATTTATTATGTATCCATATAATTGTGATGTTGAACATTTATTAGCCACAAATGCATGCTTGATATACAAGCTACACCGCTCATAAGATGTCTGTCATAATTGTGAATTCTATATGCATTCCCAAAAGTTTGATAAAGAAAACATTTGCACAAGGCACAATATCTATACTCCAATGCAGCATAGGGGAGGGTAGAAAACGTGCTACTCGACCTAAAAAAAGTCTCAGTTACTAGTAGCAGGAGGGGCCCCATGAAACTTGTAATACTTTACCTCAAATATACCATCCCTACTACCTAAATTTGGTTGTGATTTCCTTGACCAGGAGACATTAAGGGTGATACCTTTAACTTGGTGACTCCTAGAGAAGACTAGGACAAATCTTTTCACATTAAGAAGTGTAGGTAGGTAGATGATGTTGTTTGTTTGTCAAAATTTCATTCTTTTTTGACAAAGCCATTTTCATATGTTGAAAAGAACATGCATTCAATGTTTTTCAATTTTCAATAGTTAGAAATGGAAATTTTATCAAAATTCATATCGTTTTTTAATTTCATTATAATTTTTTTTTAAATGAAATATCTATCAGAATTTAAATATTTTCAAAATGTGTACATAATTATTTTCTCAAAAGTAAAATCATTCTCTTTTCCAAAATTGGAATCTTATATGAAATTAAAAATGTTTTTGAAATTTAAAACCTTTTACAAGATGTGTAAAGATTAGGGAGACCCAAAGAAGTGGAGTAGAGACCTTAATCATATGTGTGAGGTAAATTGGGTCGAAGTCCGTAGGAACCCATGAGTTGACCCGTTTAAGTCAGGTTTGGGTGATTAGATTTGCCACCCGATGGAAATTACCTAAACCCATACCCACATGTTTATTTAGCGGGTTTCTCGGGTGGCCCGTGGGCACCCGCGGATGACCCACTTAACTAAATTACTTATATAAAATGAATATAATGACACACTAGTACTTAGAATAAATAACATGATCTACTGCTAATCATTAATTGTTCAGGGTTTCCAGTCCAAACTCGGACTTGCTCAATAAGGTTTTACATGAAAGAAATATTGAGGAAAATAATTTCAACTCTATTAGATTACCTAATTGTTCTATCAAACTTAATCTAGAGTCATAGTACAAGTTATTAACTAGAGTTTATTAATCATAATCATAAACTAGAGGTTTTTAATGGTAAATTAGAGAATTTTACCTAGAAATGTGTTTGTTCTTGAGTGGTTATTAAAATATAATATTTTTTTATTTGATAGTGACAATGTATAGTAGTCGGTTTCTCTTGTGTTATATATCATATAAAAGCACTAGGAAATGATCTTCCTTTACTAGTATAGTAACAACTTAAAAAATAATTGTTTATTAAACACATATTACATGAGCACCCGCGGGTGAGCCACAACCCGTTGGGTCGCGTTTGAATTTGTCTTTCTTGGATCCATTTATAATTGCATCTTTTTAGCTCACACCCGCGAGACCCAAACCCACTACAACCCAACCCAAAGCGAACCCACCCACCTATTTGACAGGTCTAGTGTGAGGGAGAGAGTAGTAGAGAGGTGGAAACCTCTCTATCCTTGGAAGGAGTGTGTCAAGCACTAGTTGTAGACTCCTCTTTTCGTGGGATATTGGACCCTTCTCATATACCATGAGTAGTTGGCCCCTCAAGCTATTACTCATGCAAGAACTACGTTGATAGATAGTGGTTTCTTCCTAGTTAAAGGTTGTGAAGAACCATTATGAGAATGATAATGTAGATGAGATATGAGAGTAATATTGATAAAAAATATATAAAAGGATGCCTAAAAGATGAAATAAGAAAGAGATAAGTAATACCTTTTGGTATGTAATGTATTTCCTAGATGCTTATTTATATTTCCCTATACATATGATATTTTAGCATGTGATATAAAATTTCTCAATGACTCATGTAATAAAGAATAAACATCCCCTGAATATTCTTGTTGTTGAGTCAGAAGTAACTTCTTACTGAAGTGTAAAACCTCATAAGATATATTGATAAATTTTTTGTTAATACAGTTGCGCATTAGATGCATGATGCTTGGTGGATGGTTGAGTGATAGTTTCTAGTTTCTTGTTAAAGTCTTAGAAAACTTGTGTCATGGTGGGAGGGATCACACCACTTGTTTTGTTACATATTTCTTTCCTATAATCTTGTATTAGTTGGCATAGTTAGAAATCTTGTTGTAATAATAAAAAGCTTTCTAAAGTTATATCCTGTATTAAGTGAAACATGCCTTTTTATAGAGATGTTTATAAAATGAAAATAAGCCTTTGTATCTTGTTAATAGAATGTGACATATATATGTTGGGCCTACATGAATCGATTTGAGTTTTATATTTATGCTTCTACTTTAGTTTCTAACCTCATCAGAGTGTTATATTGTTTTAAGTGAAAGAATTGGCTAGCTCCCCTTCTAGCCTCACCTTTGGGGTTAATTAGGTTGACATGGGAGATGGGTGATACATATAACCCCATTAACATAGTAGGGTTGATAATCATTACTTTAACTATGCCTTCCTCTTAGTATGAGATCCTAGAAAAATCTGGGAATAACACTCAATATTTGACTACAATATATTGTTGCATACATGTGCCACACATCCTAATAGATGAAGGCTTGAGTTTATACATTTCCTTTTGACGATGTTAATCATCCTAAGTCAGAAACATGAAGACTTCTGATCTACCATTAATGGAGATATAGATCACAACAATGTTCCATGAGATATTACAGGAGAAACAAATCTACAACTTAAGATTGGACCAAAGATGTTCAACATCTGATTCATCATCATGGAAGTACCATGTCATTTATTTGATTGTTGTGTTGTATGTGGATGAATTAATACAATATTATGACAATTTTGTTGCACCAAATTGTGAAGATAGTGAGGGATATTTTATTTTGGTTATCCATGGGGGAAATGAGTTAAACATCATCTTTAGTATCAAGAATTATAATAATGATGAAGAAGATCCAAATGCATTCAATTTTGAGACAATAAGTCATGTCCTACAAGAGAACATGTTTATGTGCCTAACCTATGGAAACCTCCAATAGCTGATGGAGGAACTGAGATTAATGATACTTGAACCTATAAGGGGTTAGGAAAGCTTGATCAATGCATCTTACATCCCATTTAGATCCTAGTCAACATGGAACAACATGATTGGCGTACCAAACCTTCATTACCACCAACTTACACAATCAAGTAGTGTTAGCCAATAGATTCAAGAAGGATCTCATGTCTCCTTAAATGGAGTTATAAGAACGTATGTCTCTATTGACTCAAGATACATGGCAAGTGTCTCTAGAATTTATAGTGGAAGAGGATGAGGATGAAGTGGAATTTTGACAAAATGTCCTACTGCCATTTTCTAGCAGCTCTTTGGGCATGCACTCTTAGAAAAGAGGATGTAGATAAGGACAAGGAAGAGGCCATGGGGGGTATTATGCATAAGGTATGAAAATATCAGACTTTTCTTTATTTTTCATAGGTCCCACAATATCTCCAAATGCACTTTTAGTTTAGGTCAACTTTGTTTTCATCACATCATATCTACATCTAGATGTAGAACCTGAAATTTCCCATCATCTATTGGAAAATATATATAATAGAATAGGAATGGAGTGCACCTAAAAATAAAAACATGTGTCCTCCTCCCCAAGCAATTGAATCACCCTAGCATGACATGGGCATGGCCTCACTCAACACAACAAAGAAACTGACTAAAGTTTGTAGAAAAAAGTTGATGACACCTTGACATAGATCCAGGTGTCAATCACCTTTAGAATATCAACAAGCAACTTTGATCCCAAAATTGAAGAGTTAGGATTCTAAAATATGTAACAACCCCAGTACCAACTGACATGGAGATCTGAATTCTTTAGAAAAAATAGTTTGAAACCCATGGAACCTTAATAGTTCAGTCCAAGTGAAAATGGACAAGGTTCCCCCTCTACCTTTTTTTGAACTAAAACTCATAGAAGGATGAACCTTTACCATTTAATTATAAGACACAAACAAGTATCAAAAGAATGAAAAAAAGACAATAATTTCCAAGAAGGTTTAACATTTCATATGGACATATGAATTCGTCTTGTATATAGTGGGGAGATTTTAAATCAATGAAAGGAGGTATATCCCTCACTTCCTCTATCTCATTTTCCATTTTTTCGATAAAAAACAAGTCATCAATGTTGGTCATAGTAAATGAGAGAAGAACATTACAATTGTGGTAGGTCCTCCCCTAAATATCCATGGTCCTCTCATAAACCTGTCATGGTGATACATTGATATATTTTCATGGAGTTGTGAAGATATGCCTGGGTTATATAAGGGATGTTCCTGTTATGACCACATTTGAGCTTAATTAATAAATTAGAGTTTACCTGGATGATTACAAGTGTAATTGGATTGATCATTGATTATAATAATTTAATGATAGTATATAAAATATAAAACCTCATGAGAACTCTAATAATGCTTTCATTTTGAATAATTATAGTTTGAGAAGTATAGACCATAGTCGGCTAAAATTAGGGTTTTTTCCCACCATGACCGTGTTGGATGACACGGTCGTGGTGCAGGAGGGCACAACAACCATGCTAAGAGTGGATCAAATGATTTGAGAAAAGGAACAATAAAATTGGAGTTGGAGACTTGGGTGGAATGGTCGTGGAGGGCACCAAAACCATGTAGGGTTGATGGTGGCACGAGCATTCTAGGCTACATAGTCGTTTTGGAAGAATAGAAGTATTGGTTGTTTTTATACTCAAAACTGATGGAATCTTGGCACCACAGTCTTGGAAGGTAGAATGTCTATGATGGGTGTTCTTTGACACATCAGGGCACCTGACACGGTTGTTTGGGGAGTCTGTAGGGCATTTTACTCTTCAAATGACCATTACTATAGGCTACAATATAGTAGTGTAGTGTTTGATTTTTTGTTATTTATTCATAACTCATAATGATCTGAAACTTTTACTGGAACTCTAAAACTTAATTGAAAATAACATGCTACTTTTGCATAATTTTTAGAGGAGGTTTGACCTATTTAGTAAATAATTTATACTAACATTTTTATGATAGAAAATTCTACTACAAAGAAACAAAGTACAAGTAGGGTCAATTTGCAATTGACCCAAGCACCTTTATTGCTCCATATGAGTAATCTAACACATTAGGAAATCTCATTTTTTTGATTCAATGTAGACAAATGAAATACTAAGGAGAGAGGGAGAGTTAGGGTTTGGATGGAGAAAGTGATGAAGATGGCGATCTAGGATTTTCTCTTCCTAGAGTTAATGAAATAAAGTAAATTTGTCATCGTTAGATAGCTTTTTTTGGTGATTCTTGTCTCACATTTCAATATTTTTTCATTTCTCTGATTTGATTCAAAATGATATCAAATTTGTATCTTTCTCACTCTTACTCTACAATTCGCCATTCCTAGGGTCTCCAAGTTGGAAGTAAGAAGAAAATGGTGAATTGCTAAGAGTGTGATATGGATTCAAGAATTTCAAATGTTGGGATATGTTTTTAAGGTCTTTCACACCTTAGGTGAGTGGTTACTTCTATCAAATAGTATATTGCATAATTTGTATAAAATTTACTATAATCATTAGCTCTTCCTATATGTAACAATAAAATCCTAAATTAGCCTTTCTATTCTAGCTTTTGCTACATATTATAGATATTGATTATTTTTCTATTGTGATAACTTTTAGATAATAAAATCCTATTAAAAATAGACATAACATCTAAAATAGAATTCCTAAAGTTCTTGTAGAATTTATAAGAATATACCAAAAATCTAGGGTTTTTGGTTATGTCTGAAACTTATTGTATATCTTAATATTGCTGATTTGAATCTCCTTATTTATACATGATTTTTTATTTGAATGATTTTATAGGTATGAAAAATATTATCTTGGAACTCATTTGATATTATCATTGTTTGTATGATATATCAATTTAGAAGGTGAAACTCTATACGAGTGGAAAGTCGTAAGTTTGCAAATAGACATCACAAATTTCAATAAAAGTGATTCATTTTAATATTATAGATTTATTAATTCAAGGTTATTCTTGATGGATGATATTTTAGTAAATGGCATGGAAACCCTGGGTCAGTTCATTCTAGGATAATATGTGTATATATATACATATAATATATATATGTGTGTGTGTGTGTATGTATGTGTGAGTGTGTGTGCATGTGTGTATGGTTGTATGTGAACTTTTGAAAGCAATCTTCTATCAGTTAAAGTTTATGATGCATCAAATTCTTATGTAGTCATGTGATATGTGAATGAGGCAAATGAAACCCTAAGGATTGGTTATTTGGTGTATTTTTAGTATAGTTTTCTTTAGTATGATAAGTGGTGTTGTTCAGTTGCTTAGTTCACAGTACAAACTACCCCTAATTTATGAAAAGAACTATTTACAAGTTCAAATTAAGAAATGTTTATTTGATGATTGAATTATATATTTAAAGCATGAATTAAAAATTTAGTTGCCCAAAACATTGTAGAATCCTTCATAGGAGGCCTACGATATAGGGAGGAAACATGCTTCCCGACTGGAGGTATTTTGTCCTGATCAAGGTAAGATGGAGCATACCAATTGGGTATGGGGGTCTAGTCCAGTGAGGGTATACTCCATAAGATTGTGAGGTATCCAACATCTACTGAGGATGTTAGTGGTACCTGTGTTGTTGGATAGTTGGTTGACCCTTGTGGTACCAATGATGCAGAGTTGTGTTGATCAGTGGACATATTCAGTAGGTTCACCGATGCACAACAAGAAAAAGTTCTTTGACTCTCTACCTAAGTACCCACGTTTAGAGGAGAAGTCCAAAAATATGACCACTCTCATTAGCCTCCAAGAGCCATATGCGACAAGGTCCAATGCAGACATGATCTTACTCGAGACAATAGACTTAGGAGCCTGGACATGCATCCAACAATAGTATAGAGATGTCCTACACCATCAATTATTTTTAACATATCTCGTTGGTTAAACTGATGACTAACTGGGAAACACTATAACTAAGAACAATCCCAAAAGAAAATATTGACATCAAAGTTTGAATACTATATCAATTAACCATCCCAATTTACTGACAAGTTTACATGCTTGATGAAGCAGTCTGCCTACTCATTGCGTAGATCATTCAATTGCTCGAACGTATACGCATGAGTAGTGTCAAAAATCTACAAAGAGAATGGGGCATAATTCAAACTAGATTTGACTGTTTGTAATATCAAATGAGACTACTTCATTAATTATGATCCAAGATTGATAATAATACCTTCCTTATACATTTGATTTCTTGTAATGCCTGTTTGACAATGTTGTCCATTTATATTATCACTTAAGACATGCATACCCAATCATTGCCTTGTACATGGCACTATACATTTACAATTACATTAATAAATATAGTTAAGCAGAGTTGGTAATATATGCATTGGAGTGAGAAGACAATATACCTTAACATTCCTCTAAGCTAATGATTTCCTTTTTGTGTCTACTATACCTTCACCACAATGGAATACTTTTATACCCCTATAAGTTAAATTAATAATATGTTGCATTATTAAACTGTCATATGATGCAAATAATTAAAAATATATTGACAACAGAAAAAATATACTTACACGTAAATCGATAATTTCAGTGTGTGTCCCTCATTAGTGTGTGTCCCTCATTTAGTGTTAGTTTTATACCCAAAGGATAAAGGAAATACAAAGTAAAGATCTATTGAACAATCACTAACAACTGTAAATGCTTATTTCAAAGTGAGTAGAAGGAAAATAAAATAAAAATTAAATTCCACAAAAATTAGATATTCATAAGTGAGAAATATAAACAATAAGCCCAAAACTTACACAATGTTAAAGGGTGCTATGATCACGGTCTTGGAAGAAACACCAAAACCATTCATTACGGTAGTCACATAATCAGTGACGCCACTCAGATCTCTAGCTAAAATGCTAATCATTGATGGAATTAGAAATGTCATATTCGATAATACAAACTTTGTATCCATGTATTACAATTGACTGGACACATATATATGTAGTAATCAGTTAATCTATATAAAACTATTATAAAACATGTATTTTGCACATATAATGAGGTATTTTGACTCACCATGTACAAATTTCTATCACCGATGTGTTTAGCCATTGATAAGCAAAGATCTTCAAAAAATATGTCAACTCTATAATTATGTTGCAATCTGTACCTATGACCTCCTCCTAAAGTTTGATCACCATGGTATGCAATGGATATGTATTTTCTAACCATAGTGTCAACACCTTGCACTTAAGGCCTAAGGATTCAAATAGCTCATGTGGAGTATAGTTTGGGGGCATAGGCTTTGGGATCATAAGGGGCTTCTTAGTTGTCGTGGTCTTCATGTATGTATTCTCATATTAGCTTTCAATTGTATATAAATTCAATATACATTTGTCATGCCTCAAGAAATACAACGAGCCATTTGGGATACCCACTACAACCGCCTTCTTCCTCTCGGACAGTGGTGGTGTCGAAGTGCTCGTATGGGGGTGTTGTTTCTTTCCATGTCAAAAAGACATGTTTGATGGACACACAAACATGATCAATGGGAGGGAGAACACCATGAATCATATAGAGTGTGGAAAAACCTTGCCATCTGCCACAATGTTGTATAATGGAACATGAATAGAAAGACCACATTTTTTGACTACTTACAATTTTGTGAAACACAACATTTAAATTGACACACATATATCTTAACTGGAGGGATTACTTAATCGTAACATATAAACACAACATATAAATTTACATAAGTAGAATCTTACCTCGGTTGTTCCACACATATCCCAAGGAGTACTTCCAATACCCTCCTTGAACATGCGATGTTGTACATGATCCATGACTACTGAAGGAGCTCGCGGTGCTTTAGAATCCTTAAAATGCTTCAAGGTTGTGCTATCAATATTTGCACATCCTCTTGGTCCATTCCTCCTTTCTTGACAAATTTGTGCTTTTGTTGGGATGAGACAAAATAAGATTTTAGCCCAAACCCATTTGCACCTAAATATTGGAACTATAAACTTTATGTAATCAATTTCCCATATGTCTTCAATGACACTGTAATAAGACATCTTTCCTTCATGTTGACTCTTATCCTTGGAACTAGAAAAATACAATGAAGACACTTGAAGGGAGACCCCACTATTTTTTATGACACTCTTATCATCTTGACATTTTGTGTAGTTTTAAAATCCATTTATGTCAAAACCTTCGTAAGATGTAACATGTGTATTTTACTTATATGCAAGCTATTTGATAGTTTATGTAACATTGTTTGGTGTTTGGGATAGTTGATTCAATACTTTCTCTTAAAACCACCTAATTAATCTTTGATTATGCTCTCTATCAAGCCACATTTAACTGGCTTGGGAATATCTTTTCTTGAGGCCCTTGGTGTGTTTGGTGATATAAATACCCACTTTATTAGTGTTGTGTATAGAATACAAGTGTGCTTGTTCCCACTAATCATGACTAATATCTATCTATCATTCTCCCAAAGTACCTTTGCTAAAATAAAAGTTAGGAGTTGACAGTAGCATTAGAAGTTTCGTTGCAACTCAATTAATCATTGCAAATGTCCATAACATTCCTAGAAACATAAATCGGAATAATAATCCATTTGGGCCAATAACGTTTCCAAACATCACATTTACAAACACTCATGTATAGTTCAAAAGGATATATATATCCAAGACAAGAAAACTAGACCCAACATTTTACTTGTGTAGTCAAATGGACAACCAAACCTATCATGATATCAAAGAATCCAGGGGGAAAGTTCTTCTCAAGTTGGCACAGGGTCACCGCCACTTCTCTTTGCAACTTATCTAGATTCTCAAGATTAATGGATTTGCTGCATAGAGTGTTGAAGAAGAAGCAGAGCCTAGTGATTGCATTCTTACATTCTTAGGAAGGACAGATCGAATATCCACAAACAATGTATGTTTCATTAGAGTGTGGCAATCATGATATTTAAGACATTTCAACATTAGATCTTTCATTGATACCAATATATTAATGTTAGATGAGTATCCCTATGGTACCTTAACATTAAGAAACAACTCAAAAAAAGTTCTCTTCTCCTGTCTAAACAAGGTGTAACAAGTAGGAGGTAAACATGTGTGGCTACCCTTGCTAATTTCTACTGTTAATTCATTATTTATACCCATTTTAGAAAAGGTCCATTCTAGATTTGATGCCATCTTTAGTCTTGCCTGGTATATTCAACAGAGTATCAATGATGTTATCACTAATAATTTTTTCCAACATACAGGACACCGATACACATGTCAAACTGTCAAAGAATTCCAATAAGGAAGATCCCAGAATATTGACCTCTTTTTGAATAAAGACTTTTCCCATGTAGGAGTAGTACATGGTCTCCAAGTAAAATGACTTACAATGTTGTTTACTCTTGCATAAACATCCTCCCTTGACATAGATTTAGGGGCACTCTGTTCCTCAGTTGAGCCATTGAATGCTTTGCACAACTTTGGATAAGGATGCACCTTTGACAGAAACCTTCGATGAATAAGATATGCATTCTTACCACAATGTTTTAGTCAAATTGGAATCAATATTTTCCTCACATACAAGACATGCCTCAGATCCTTTTATGTTGTATCTAGACAAGTTACCATAAGGCGGGAAGTCATTATAGTGCAAAACAATATAACACATAAATCAAACATCTCTCTGTGCAAAGCATCATAAGTCATCACAACTTCTTCCTATAGTTTCTTTGGGTCATCGATCAATGGTTCAAGGTAAACATAAATATCATTTCTAGGTCTTTGGGGCCCCATATCAACAAGGAAAACATGACACATTTATTTTTCATACACAACCATGGTGGAAGATTGTATATAACAATCATGACAAGTCAAGTGCTATGTTGACTGATTAATGTTCCATATGGATTCATCTCATCAGTACAAATTCCAAGTCTTAACATGACTTCTTCATCAAATTGATAGTACAATAAATCAATCTTCTTCCATTGTGGGGAATCAGACACATGTCATAGCATGCTATTGTTGTTTTTCTTTACCTCTGCATGCTA